>OX438640.1:31880003-34280003 GCA_949316285.1 Eupithecia subumbrata | reverse complement strand
CCAATACACCTATGCATTTTTTATCAGACATTCAGAGCTCGTCTCGGTTCCTGGTGTCACCAAGACCGGGTCAGACTGAAAACCAGCGCCGTTTTGTACCCCGGTTCAAAACAGCATAAAGCTGAGACTGATCCGTTTTGGCTCACCTCGGCAGCACTGGCACACCTAGGTACTTGTCGCGAGTAGGCTTAGTTAGTGTGCATATTGAACATTATCACTTATAAAATATAAGCAATTGTTTTGTACCTACTCTTCAGTTTTAATTTTAAATTTGTTTTTATATACCTACCTACTTGTCCGTTTGCTTGTATTTTGTGCTGTCCATTTGTAAGCCAAATAAACTGTCTATCTATCTATCTATCTGTCTATGTGTGCTGATGAGGAATCTCTAGCTTTTTATCCTAAAATAAAACAAGATCCGTCAAGTGCGAGTGTAACTCGCGCGCCGAGGGTTTCGAAAGTTTCTCAATTATACAAATATGTAGATACTTACAATAGGTACCAGCTAGAGACTTCGCTATTTAATGAATTAGTACCTAAAAATAGTCGGTGGGTAAGGACCAAATTTTTTGCATTACGTGCGAGGGAACGATGGCACCTTACATTGAAATAGGAGTTAATCTTTGAAAATGAGGGTTTCGAAACCGGTCTCGAAACCGTTACGAAAATATGCTTACCGATGCAGTTCCTAGGGCCAGCGCTGAACGGCGTCCAGTTGTAGGCGCTATTGGCTTCCCTGTTGGCAGTCTCGAAGCGTTCCGGGATGAATGCGAGGGGGTCTGCGTACACCTGGGGGTTCCGCAGCGCATCGAACAGGTTTATGATGACGTTGGTGTCTTGGGGGACGATGAGACCGCCTAGATCTGAAAGTTAGTTGACGAATTGTAATGGTATGTATAGATATTTCGTCATCATCAGCCTAAAGGTTAGTCCACTGCTGGATATAGGCTTCAGAGTTCACTAGCCTGCCTTCAGATTGCCGCATCCAGCATCTGCCTGTGGTCTTTCGCAGGTCGTCATTCCACCTACTCGGAGGGCGTCCTACAATATGTTTGCCGAGTCGCGGTCTCCACTCAGTTTCAGATATGCTTGCTTAATCAACAATAAAAACAAAACTGGCGGCGCGGCGGCGACGGAGAAGAGTAAGTAGGCTCCTCTTAATTTATAAGTAGGGAAGTATGCCACAAAAATTTGTGCTTGGAGTCCATCCATGGACTCAAATTAGAGGCATAAAAGTGAACTTTTATCTTTTTTTTTTTTTTTTTTTTTTTTTTATTTTTTTTATTTTTTTTTTTTTTATTTTTTTTTTTACTAGGCATACAAAGCATAAAATGGCTTCGTATGTACTCTTCAGAAGTTAGTTCCCTTGGCTCCCTTCATAAACAGTTGTAGGTAGGTACCAACCAGCATCTTGTGTCATCTTTCTTTGAATGATCGTGACCGAGGGGAAGAGCCGAAGAGACTCCTTGATGACCAACTCCAAGTATTTCATGTCCCGAAATTCACTGAAAAACAAATTAATATTATTCGATCAGAAATCACCCTACATACATTTGCAGCAAATACAAGTGTATTTTTTTTATTAGCTTTTTGTGGCTTTCGTGTCACTGCGGCCATGATAGGCCTATTGTGATCGCCACTTTATATACAAGTGTAAATATCCCGATATAAGGCATGCGTGGGCCGGTGCGTGGTGTGGCCCTCGTGCAGCGCAGCGGGCAACGCAGCGAGGGAGGTGGATAAAAATAAAAATGTCCGGCATAAAGCTACATTTACTCTACGTTTATCCCAAAATGTTTAAAAAATAAATGTACACTCGTGCGAAGCCGGTACGGGCCGCTAGTGGTAAATACTGTAACAATGACATGTAAATAATGTATTATATCAAAATTGCAATGTAAGATGACTTTGGTACCTAATTTTAAACTTTGGACTTAGTACAGATAAGATAATAACAAACTTTGTACCTCATTGTTTTGGCTGGCGATAATTTATTGTAAATGTGGTTTCATACGAATCTGTCATCTCGTATCCAAATTCGGATTATAGAAATTGCAATGCAAGATGACTTTGGTAACTTTTAGACTTTGGACTTAGGTAGAACAGATAAGATAATTACAAATTTTTTTTTTTTTGGCTGGCGATAATTTATTGTAAATGAGGTTTCAACTGCGATACGAATCTGTCATCTCGTATCCAAATTCGGATTCTAAAAAAGTTATTAAAAATAAAGGTACTTACTTGCTAACTTTTTTAAACATACCTAATACCTAATTATGTCTATAAAATAATTCAGAAGGTTGAGCAAAACTAATAAAGTCGATTATTAGCTACAAATTCTTCTTTATCTTTACGTAGTATAGAATAAAGTCGCTCCCGCTGTCTGTCTGTCCCTATGTATGCTTATAATCTTTAAAACTACGGAACGAATTTTGATGCGGTTTTAATATAATATATAGAAGGTTTATAAGAATCCTTTATTCACAAAGAAAATTATAATATAATTGGTATTTACAATTGAAACAATTGAGCTAACTGCAGACCGTTGCAAACAATCGACAGGTACCTCAACTGATCCATATCAATACCAGTCGGGTCCCGCTGACCCTAGACGCTGGCTGCATTGCCCCGCTGTATGGCAATGCTGATGCGCTGTGCCAGATACTGACCAGCTCTTGAAGAATAGAAGGTTTATATGTATAAAACATGCATAATATAGTAGAGAAACAATGATAATTTTAGAAGTTTCTAATGTGATGTCGTAAATAAACACATTTGTTTTGCGCTTACATTGCAAACGCTAAACTAATATAATATAATCTCAGATCGTACTTTTATCAAACCTACATCAGTTTCAAAGAACTTGATTTCATTACTCACTTAATTCCAATTTATGAATCTAATTTTCAGGATACATCCAATCCTACTAATATTACAAAACCGAAACTTTGTGAAATCTTAATTTTTGTAACCTAGGATTTCGAAAACTACTGAACAGATCAAGCTGAAATTTGGCATTCGTTTAGAGCTAAGCCAAACTTAGATAAAAGGCTACTTATTGTACTGAAAATACGCGTGCGAAGCCGCGGGCAGAAGCTAGTATATACACATATTGTATTTTAATAACTGTAGATACTTAACTCACAGTGAAGTTCTGCCTACTTTTATAACTCTTTTAATACCTAGTACTTACCATAACACAATGACAATTAGAAAATAAACTCTTATTTTGTCAAACATAAACCAACAAATTCAAAGAAACAACGTAAAAATAACTAAAAAACTCGCCAATAAACTCTACCTACCTGAATGTGGGGTCCCTGTCCATGTCATCTCCCAATATCGCCTTTTGTTCATCGTACAGCTTTTTCTGAACAGTCTCGTGGATCGAGATATTGTAGAGACAGAAAGAGATGCCAGATGTCGTCGTGTCGTGACCCTGTAAGATAAAACAGTAAATCCATACATATTATTTAGATTGAGTCGACCATTCCATAATGATGAGACGCAAAATATGATATTGTTTAACCCTAAACAGTCCTCCTGGACTGGCCATTCAGACTCCCCGCTACTGAGGAATCGACACTTAATCTGACACAGATTTGCGAGAAATATTTTTATGGCTTTTAGTATTTTCTGCTTCTTCAAGGAATTAAACTACGAGAAAAGTAGTTACATGTACGATTTCTACAGTTAAATTGTTAAAATATTGATGTCCGAACGAAATTGATAAAATTGTTAATATTCAATTATTATTTTAAGACCTTTCATTACAGGATGCTTTAAACAATTTTACACCTAATATTTTCTTATTTTTAAATAGGTTTCACAGGTAGGTTCGTCACAATAACTAAGCACTTGCCTCAAACATGAATGTATCAACTTCTTCCCTTATTTTCTCGTCGTCGAGCTTTTGTCCGTTTACTTCTGATAGCAGCAGTATGTCCAGGAAAGCGTGCCTGTTTCTTATACCTGAAAGAAGCAATAAAGTTAATTGTATAATTATGAATACCAGCTTAACTATGTAGGTAGCCTATTTCAAAGTTATTGGTAGGTACACCTACCTTGTCAGGTAAATCCATGACTCTACTAATATTAGAAGCCGAAACCTCAAATTTTAACTAGATGTCGCCACTAGAAGAATTTGTAGTTTTTGTATAGTTTTCTAAAACACGCTAAATTATTGTAGGTACTGAAAACGACGAACTTAATAAAATACAATAGTCGATTATAGAACCTCCTCTTTTTTCGAAGTCAGTTAAAAAGAAGACTTACCCAGTTCAGAGCTGTTTCCTAAACTAGTGATATTAGATTTAGCGAGCTCTTGCTTTCGAGACTCGATGACCTTCCTGGTTTGTCCGTGTAGCACCTTTAAAGCCTCGTCTTGTCGTTTTTTGTGCGACGAGAAACGGAATATCGTTTCGTTGGCTAGGAACGGGTTCCGAATGCGGTGGGCCACAATCCCTGCAACGCTGAAAATTGCAATGATTTACTCGCAGAATCGTATTTTATGGTCCATATTATTATTGATATTTTTATGGACGAGACTGAAGAAATTAATTAACTGGGTACCAAGGTATTCTGCTGTTATTTGTTGATGTAATTATTATTATATATTATTACTTAACCCTAGACACCTAATCTACGTCGAGTCGACGAGTACATATCCTACAGTTTGCTACAAAATTCCGATGCGCACCTCGGTTAACGCGTGTACCTTATCAACTCAGTGGTCGGCGAACTCTTTCGAGAGGACTCGGTTTCTGGCGTGTACCTAAGTACTTCATTTTTGGAATAGTTAGGTTTTGTGTATAGTTTTTTACAGCCCATGCAGCTTTTACCATGGTTTCTAAATGGTTACTGTCTGATGAGAAACCAACACTCTAGACGGGACGGGGACTTTACCAGGGGCATCAGGTTCACAAGGCAATTTGCGAGAGCCACAGACGCCTCCAGTTCCATTGCCTGAAAGCCGGGATGATAGATTATGATCTGTGGAAGATCGCGAGAAACCGCTTGATGGTGGTAGCTTGTGACTGGTTATTGTACACCTCTATGGCGCTGGACATAGGTTCAGCAGTGTACGTTCAACAGCCGAGGTGTGATGCCAGAAGACCTATGTAAGTGAACGCTTAGGAATATACCTACTAAGATTTTCTATTTGAACAGTTCATGATGACTGATCAAACAGTAGATGAAATTGTGAAATAGACTAACTTAAGGGTTAAGGTGAAGGTCAATCATCATTCAGTAATGACCTTCAACCAAGTGATGCCCTAAATATCAGGAAAACAAAATTCCACGTACATTATCCAATATCCATATAAAAAGGTGCAAGAAAAAGTCATATTGCTCCAAATGCATCACTGATATTTATGGTGAATTGAAAGTTGGTTTTTGTTTAAAATTTGTGTCTTAAAATATTTTTTAAAACTCTTTCTTATTGATAGAACTGTTATCATTAAATTTCAGAAAAATAAGCATACTATGTTATGTTGATTTTTATATTTTTATTTGATTAAGTAAGCGTCTCCTTTGCTCTCAAAAAACTAGTGTCCTACAATATAGTGTACAATATGTATAGTATAAGTAAAATATAGTGTGTACAATTATAGGTACCACTTTTATCTATTCATGTAAATAACACAACGGAAACATGTATGATTGAGCTGAATTTACTAGGCTTGAAAATTGCTCGTCGAATCAACGCCAACGTATGGTTCTGTTTAAACGATACCTATGTGGGAAGGTAAGGTGTCTAGGGTTAACAATTGATATTAATTATTATTAGTCTATTTTTCTTTAGTGGAGCGATGTTCCAGCGGTATCGCTCAAAGTGCAGAAGTAGGTATTTGAACATTATCGCTATGTATTTCGCCTATTGATTGATATGGCGATAATGTTCGAAATGTCACGATTGTGTGGGCGAGGATGAGGATCGAAATTCATGATGGCGTCATGCCGATCAGCACTATACCACTGCTGGACGATCCTCTCCTGAACAAGGGCTGGTTATGTCACAATAAACACGCTTGGCAGGCGGATTGGTGCATACCAGAGGAAGGGCAGCAAGAAGCTGCCCTTCCTCTGGTATACCCCTTTGGGGTAAAGGTGGATTTCCGCCAAATAGGCACAGAGGGAGATCTCCTCTGAACCGGGCCCGACCCATCTGGTCCACTGAGCCCGGTGGTCTTTCGACCGACAGTTGATGTCGGATAGTTGTATATGGTCAGTTGTAACTTGTAACTGAATCAAGCGTTTGCGCGATCGAGGATTTCTGTCTATTTTTGCTGTTTCCGATAGTTTATATCGACATCTAGCGGATGGTCATTGAAGCGCTTGGGTAGTTTTTTACTAGCTTCAGTGTTTCGGTGTTAGCGACTCTATTGACAAGTTAGCCTTGTAATTCGGCCGTTGTCGCCTAGAGGTCGCCTACACCCCCTTAGTCGTGTCTTACGACATCCCCGGGTTGAGTTGGAAGATCGATTCTTACACCACGACCGCCAAGGGATGATGGCTCGGCTACATATGGATATGAAAATATTACTTACACCTCAATAGATTTCACATAAGTAGAATCCTCGTCTTTCTGCGCATTGATAGAAACGCCCATAATCGATTCTGTGAAGAAACATAATGCACTTCAATAATTGAAAAATCAAATCTAATCGGTACCAAACACTAACAAGTCTAACAACCCATGCCGATGCCCTCTTAGTGCTTCTTAGCCTAGTGGACGCCAGCCTTATAGTCGGCCTTAATGGGAGCTCGACTCCTAGTTGCCGGATGGACTGGGGGTAGGGGGAATTGCATGAACCGATGTCGTAGAATACGAATATAAGATCGCTTTTGCAATTCAAGAATACGCTTATTTTTTTATTTGTATTTTTACATACGTTTTTCTCTAAACGCTACAGAAATGAGAAGTCAGTCATTTACATGAATACGTGGAATCAAGTTGGCTACACCCCGACCAACCAATGCGGCCAACCAAGGGGCGGCGTAGCATCGTAGCATGTGCTACGCAGGTCTACGAAATAACATAATAATGTATGTATTTATCTACTGCGAAAGAAAAGGGAGAGTAAAGAACAAAAGCAGCAGCTCAATCCAGATGTATTCTTTATTACCGAAGCGAGAAATAAGTATTTTCTCATTATTTCACTAGGTACTTTTACTTGCATTCAAGATTATCATAATACATATTACTTACGCAAAATTCATTTTTGAAAACATCATCACTACCATGAACAACATGCATGCACGCATCTGCCAGCAGTTCGTCATCCTACCTGGTGGTCTACTCTACCTACATAGACCGAAAACCTACGAAATTTCGCGTTTCCGTTTGGAAATTTGGAAATAATACATTTTGCTTTTGTTCATTTTTAAATCGGACAGGGTGATATTTGGATTATTCTGTTTACCTTAATTATTTATTTTAATGTTAAAACACTTACCAGTAACACTATTCAGCTAGAGCAGCGAGTGCTGAAGAGGTCTAAGAATAACCTCCAAAGATCCATCATGGATGTAGTCAATGGATCTAACGAGATTCATCCTTTTCTCTTTGTTCAATTTAAATCGGACCGGGATGCTTTTGGGATAGTTGTGTTTGACTTATTTTATTTTATTATAAAATAAAATTACTAACCAGTAACGCTATCCAGTGCAGCGAGGGCCACCAGCGGGAAGACATTTACCGGTTTCCCTCCCTCGCTCAAAGTTTTTAGTTTGTTGCAAAGTATTTTGTCGTTTTTGCAAAAAACTGGCAGAAAGTTTTGTAAGATATTGAAGTGGAACGCAGGTGTTAGAAGCTTTCTGTGAGTCCTCCATCTGGTCCCTGAAAAAGTGGAGGCTTTTAAAAAAAAAAAATTGTAGCATTTTCGTTACAAGTATTGCCAATATTATTGGTTTTGTAAAGCTGTAATTTACCAATAAACAAAATTATAAAATAATCAGGGGCGTAGCGTGCCTTGGCGGGGCCCCGTATAATAATTTGTTTGGGGGCCCTTATGAAGGGTAAAGTTTTCTCACAAATGAAAAAAAATGTTTGCATAAAATTAAAAGATGAATGAATATTTTATTCATCATAATTATTTAATTATTATATATACAGGGTGTTTGGTGGAGGGTTAGACAAACTCGATGGGTGTGTAGGTGGACCTATTTGTGAAAAACAATTTGAAGGAAAAGACCCTAACAGTTTTAATTTTTTTTTAATCCTGTTTTTTGTATTTTTTTAAGATTTTCCGAAATTTTACCTATCTACTCCTAGAACTTTTTTTTGGAACGTGTTTTTTAGTAAAATTTTTACTTGCTTTTGGTCTCCGATGTATCCTTCGTCTTTTGAAGGCATTATTTATTTGAAAGAACGTGTAAATAATTAGTTAAAATCTCTCAAAGTTAAAAAACGTAAAAAAAATAATCAAGAAGGACAACTTTGCATCGTTTTAAAAAAAAATAATAGCGATCGAGAAGTTCAAATGCTTTTAAAAATTTCTCTAAACATCGCTTATTACAACGGTATACCACAAGTAGCCGAAAAATCTATAAACTTCTCAAAAATTAGCACTTATAGGGAAAATGGAGTAAAAACGCTAAGAATAAAACATTGAATTAAAACAATTTTGGTTCAAATATCACTTCCCTATTTCTAATACAAAGGTAGGAACGCTAAATTAATTTAAAAAAACCTTTTTTTATCATACCTAGGTATCCGACTAATTCGAAGATTCGAAATTCGAAATCAGAATTATTTCGAATTCGAACCAATATTTATATTCGTTAAATTTCGTTCTTATTTTGGTTATTTGTTATGTTTTGATAAACTGTTTGTTGTTCTGTTTTGTTATCGTTGTTTTTGTCACAATGGCGGAATTCAGCATTGAAGAATACGCTGATATTATTTATGCGTACGGTCGATGCGATGGAAATACACGTGCAGCACAGAGACTGTACAGAGAGTTGCATCCCAATAGACGTGTGCCACACCAAAGCACATTTTCTAATACCTTTCGGCGACTTCGAGAAACGGGAAACTTAACTCTTCGAGAACCACGAGTCAGTGCAACGCAGCAGCATGTTGGTGTGGACGAAGCCATACTCCAAGCGTTCAACGAGGATCCCACTACCAGTACTCGAAAGGTCGCCAGAGATCTGGGTCTTTCCGTATGGAAAGTATGGTCTGATGTCAATGCGAATTTCGAATCTTCGAATTAGTCGGATACCTAGGTATGAAAAAAAAAGGTTTTTTTTAAATTAGTTTAGCGTTCCTAACGTTTGTATTAGAAATAGGGAAGTGATATTTGAACTAAAATTGTTTTAATACAATGTTTTATTCTTAGCGTTTTTACTCCATTTTCCCTATAAGTGCTAATTTTTGAGAAGTTTATAGACTTTTCGGCTACATGTGGTATACCGTTGTAATAAGCGATGTTTAGAGAAATTTTTAAAAGCATTTGAACTTCTCGATCGCTATTAATTTTTTTTTAAAACGATGCAGAGTTGTCCTTCTTGAATATTTTTTTTACGTTTTTTAACTTTGAGAGCTTTTAACTAATTATTTACACGTTCTTTCAAATAAATAATGTCTTCAAAAGACGAAGGATACATCGGAGACCAAAAGCAAGTACAAAATTTACTAGAAAACACGTTACAAAAAAAAGTTCTAGGGGAAGTGAGGTAAAATTTCGGAAAATCTTAAATAAATACAAAAAATTGGATTAAAATAAATTTAAAACAGGTAGGGTCTTTTCCTTCAAATTGTTTTTCACAAATAGGTCCACCTACACAGACACACCCACCGAGTTTGTCTAACCCTCCACCAAACACCCTGTATATTTATCTATCTGTCACTTTTTCCAAAATTTTTACAAACAATTCAAATATAGTTACACTTTCCTTGCCTTTTTTTCGGCAAACTGATTTATTAAATCATTAATACCTGATGATGACTTTAGTTTTTATAAAGTGCCTTCAAGGACAATAGTGACAGCAGGCGTTCATGTCCCATCGAACAAAAAGTTATTTATAAAACCGATAATTTTTTTACTTTTGTCATTTCTGAAATAAATAAAAAATTTAGAAGTTTTTATTAATTTTTGCTTACGCACATCGGGGGCCCCCGTAGCCCGGGGCCCCGTATAATTGATACGGCAGCTACGGCGGTAGCTACGCCCCTGAAAATAATCCACGCAAAACCTTCTTTGGATGCAGTTCAAACAATTGAGCTAACTGCAGACTGTTGCAAACAATCTACCTACAGGTAGCTCAACTGATCCATATCAATACCAGTCGGAAGCGTCTTCAAGACGCTGGCTGCATTGCCCCGCTGTATGTTGATGCGCTGTGCCAGATACTGACCAGCTCTCGGGTCACGCGTCACTTCGACCACATGCTCAGATATTTTTTTTAAAAATGCGAAGAGCCTCGGTACCCCACGGTCTCGACTTCAAGAGGAGCAAATGTGTAGGCTCTGTCGAGACCTGCATATTTGCGCCTCTTGAGATCTTCGGCCAAATCTGCCGCCGCGCCTGCCCTCACGGATGTCCTCGGAAGAAGGTAAGGCGCAAGTGTGTCGACGCATGTAGCGTGCACAATGGGGCTCCCCAACTCCCATGGGACTAGTGTCATACCGTCGGGCCTTTTACCATCGTCACGTAACAGACCATTCGGTTCGAGAATAGCTGGTACGTTAGCGGTGACAAAGGCCCACCGGATGATGTCGTTAAGGCTGGCGTGGCGAGATATCCGACCGGCGGCCCTAGTACACGATAATCCGTGATGACCAAGCTGTTCGACAGCAGTACCGCACTAGCATTGATGAGGCAATACTATATAATAATAATAATAAAGATTGAGAGAATACTAGTTCCAATTTGTTTCTAGTATTTGGTTGTAATTTTCGGTTAATAAAGGTTTTTATGTTTTTGTGAAAAATTATCATTATATTAACCATGAGCATGTTTTTTGTTTTGTAAGTTTATTGATATTGACTGTGAAACGTATGCCTAGCCTACCTGCCGAGGTCAGCAGCCCTTGTCCTAGCCAATCAAGCAGACTATTGTAGGCCTTCCCTTTGGTGATTAGTTCGGAGCTCGACAGCAGAGGCTAGAAGAGAAGAAAATAAATCCACAATTAATCATCATCAGGGGCATGGGCCTCCCCGCATGAACGCTGCGCGCCCTGTCGCACCCTGTCGTGCCCTGTCGCGCCCTGTTGCGCCTGTCGCGCCCTGTCGCGCCCTGTCGCGCGCTGTCGCGCCCTGTCGCGCCCTGTCGCGCCTTGCCGCAACAAACAGCATTCTTTCACAGGACATCATCCCACCTGGCCGAGGGGCGTCCAATACTAGGTTTCTGAGTTACTGTCTCTAAGGGGGCTCCGCGGTTCCCAAATAAGTCCTCACTGATTTAAAGATTTCTCTAAATCTTATCTAAATATGTAGGTACTGAAAAATTACAAATTATGACCATTAACTGACCTACACGATAAAATATTTAGTTTTTCAATATTTCGTATAGTCTTATAATAAATTACTGTAGATAATACAAAATATTGCGCGGGTTTTTAACCCTCACCATCAATCAAGGTTTTTGCCGAGGCCGCGGAATATTTGATCGAAGACCCTCACAGTGAAACACCAAATGAAAAAAAAACATTAAAACTACTATTACAATTATATATCTTTCTTTTATCTGAAAAAAAAACAATTGATTTTTAAATTCCATGATGTAGGTATTTAAAAAAATCATTTGTTTAAATCGTTATTTAAATTGCCTCAAACTTGCCTATAGGTACATTATACTTAATCATTATAGTGACCTAATCTATGTATATGTACCTACTATAATTAAAATGGCAGGTAAGATATATATCTACTAGGTCAAGTTTAATCTTACTTCCATGTATTTTGGGTGAGACAGGATCAGAAAGCGATCTGAGAACAGGTAAAACCGGGCGGCACCATTGTATTTCTCAGCTAGACGACTAAGAATTTTCATGAACTCTGAAATTAAGGAACCACGTTTTAGCACTTGGCTAGATTATAGCTTAGTCAAAGTCAAATGTAACAACAGAGCCCCGAGTCCGGTTGACGATAGTACCGAGACGTGAATGCAACGTCTTCTTTTTTCATAGGACTTAGTACTAGGGTTGCCACCCGTATCTATCATAAAGTATAGTACTTTATTTCGGGCTTATTACTTATACTTTATGAGCACAATAAAGTACACCAAAATACGTTATTTGGCTTTTGAAGTTTTTAACGCCATGCGAATCTTTTCAGGCCAAAACGCCTATCGAAACGGCTCATACATATTAATTGATATGTTTATTAATTAATTTATTTTTATATATTTTTTCTATTTACCTACTTTAAATTTTTGGCACACTCTGTTGTTTTTTTAAAGCTCTTTTAACTTGCCGTTATTATACTCAGTGTTATAGTTTTCTTTTCATAATGGCCAGTTTCCACCAAAGTCTGAAAAAATTTTGCGGCTCGCTCCGCTCGCCTAATATCTTTATCTAGGGCTGCCATCCGTCCGGGGTTTCCCGGATTTGTCCTAGTTTAGTCGGCGTCCGGGGAGCGTCCGGGCGGGGTTTCATTTGTAGTCCGAGTTTTAAAATTTAAAGTCTTAGGCCACCATCGGGCGACGCGACAGCAGCGCAACACACGTACTGTGCCCGCCGCGATCAACCGACGAACCGAGTAGCTAGATAGGTAACAGAGTTTATTAATTTGTTTCATTTTAAGCAAATAAATGATTATGATTATGATTAAGAAAAACAATATAATTAAAAGATTATTATATAAACTGTAGTGAGATTCTGTTTTGTTACAATGATGATAAAAGATCACTAAATTTAGATGTTAAGTATAATAGTCTAGTCTAGTAGATTAGATAGTCTGAAAGTATATAAAAAGTTGATTTATGACATTTTCAACAGTTTTTAGGGTTCCGTACCTCAAAAGGAACCCTTATAAGATCACTTTGTTGTCCGTCTGTCTGTCTGTCAGTCCCTCTGTCAACCCCCTTTTCTAAGGACCATTTTTCAAATAGTATTCTTTTTACAGACTTCTCTATATTTTTCGTACAAAATATACATTTATATCTACAAACGCTCCATATATTTTAAACGAATTGCTCAGCAAACTTCGGAGATAGGGGGGGGGGGGGGGATGGGTATTTTTTCGACTTTTTTCAAAATATTTCAAAAAGTATGAAACCTACACAAATTTGAAAAAGTGTTTTGAAATGTCCAAACCAATACCTTTCACTTGATACCCCACTCGGCGCACGGCACTCGCGCACTCAGCGCGAATCAGAATCCTTA
This sequence comes from Eupithecia subumbrata, assembly GCA_949316285.1. Lineage (NCBI taxonomy): Eukaryota > Metazoa > Arthropoda > Insecta > Lepidoptera > Geometridae > Eupithecia > Eupithecia subumbrata. The sequence continues at coordinate 34,266,668 of OX438640.1, read as the reverse complement.
AAATCGATCCAAAATAGAGTTATCGACGAATATTACACAGGGTGCCACAGAAAAGGTGTACTAAGCCGAAAGGGGGTAATTCTGGTCATTCTGGAAATCGAGGAGGTCATCTTTTGCTCTACGATTTTTTGAATGCCGAACATGTTTTCCATTTTTATAAAAAAAGAGACGTTTTTTCTTTATTATTTGTGTTCTTTAAAGTGTATTTTTACATTATTATTAGGTAGCCCCCCCTTTTGAAAATTATTCCACCCCTTTTAAATCATTTTTCAAAAAGTGTTCTTTTTACAAACTTCTCTGGGAATGAGTATTTTTTCGACTTTTTTCGAAATATTTTTAAAAAACCCCTACAAAAATTTCAAAAACTATTTTGAAATGTACAAACTGATACCTTTCATTTGATACCCCACATAACCCTGTAGGTACCTTTTAAAATATCGGCATCACAATTTGTATGGAAAATATTCATTTTCATTTTTCATTTATTTTTCTTTAAATCTGTACAGGCGCACTCAGCGCGAATCAGAATCCTTAAAATCGATCCAAAATAGAGATATCGACGAATATTACACAGGGTGCCACAGAAAAGGTGTACTAAGCCGAAAGGGGGTAATTCTGGTCATTCTGGAAATCGAGGAGGTCATCTTTTGCTATACAATTTTTTGAATGCCGAACATGTTTTCCATTTTTATAAAAAAAAGAGACGTTTTTTCTTTATTATTTGTGTTCTTTAAAGTGTATTTTTACATTATTATTTTTGTTTTGAATTTTCAAGATTTTTTTTGTAATAATTTCATTACAAAACATTAAAAAATTTTTTTTTGCTGAAAAAACAAGCAAAAAAAAATTGTAACATATTTTGTAATGTTAAGTAATTCAAAATTGTGTGTAAAAAGAACACGAATAGGAACAAAAAATAACTTTACTTTATGAAAAAAATAAATCGAAATTCAAAATTTTTTTATTCTCAAGTTGATCCCCTTGGGGGTCCAGAATCACCCTCTTTCGGTTTAGTAGGTACACCCTTTCCGTGACACCCTGTATGAAGTCTGTATGAAGTCGGATAATAAAGCTTTCTACCAGTTAAGCATATCCCGGAGTTTTATCAAATCCATTAGGGGTTTTATCAAACTTCGCGATTAACATTTTGCCATGGTGCGACTTAATAATAATGACAGTCACACAGCGTACCCTTTCTTTATAAGAACCCTTGGAAACACTAACTACATTTTTCATGCGTGTTTGTTTGTTAGTGTCTAATAGAATAACAAGTATAACTGGGCACTCACCAACTGAATCGGCCATAAAGTGGTACGCGTTCCCCAATATAGGCAGAGGGAAGTCTCCGGGGACATTCCATTTTTTACTGTCCAAAAGTACATTTATCCATGACACAATAACTAAAGCTACAAGCGTAAAAAATAATAACAAAACAATCATTTTGTTAGAGAGCTGTATAGCTTTAGGGGGAGGTGGGGTGCATTGATACAAGGGGCACATTGATTCACTAGCCTTATCTAAAAATTGAGTGAATGGAAGTGATTGGGGCTATCTCTGAAACGTTCGGCAGAACTTCCTAACGCATCCATTGTAACCGCACCGACCATCTGTCAACGGACGGCCTTGGGCATGTCGAGACGTGTTTTGAGCACTCATAGGTAAATTGTGACTCAATATGTGAAAGTGTTTCGACGCTCTTCGATAACATCTAACGAGGATCTTTACATACCAAAGGTAAGTTAAACTATCAATCATTATGATTTTTGTTAATTTTACTTAAAATCAAAGTTAATTTTAATATGATAATTTGAATTTTGAAAAATGTCGTTTGGGGCACTTTGATACAACAAAGTGCGGGGCACATTGATGTGTATCATTGTGCCCCGTCTCTGTATTAAAGTGCCCCATTTCTGTACCAATGTGCCCCATTTGTGTACATGAAAATATAAATGTTGGGGATTTCTTTCTCATTAAATTTGAAAAAAAAAAGATCGGTGCTCCACTATGTGGCCAAAGTCATTTCCAAATACAACTTGAGTGAGTATGAGGTGTTATACTTGAGAAAAAAAAGTGCCAGGTCTTACATTTTTGTCTTTCCAGACGTCGAAGATAAAGCAAGTGTTGACTTTAGAGATGTTGTTTTACACCTGCCCACACCAAATTTTACGAAAGGCACAACTCGAACCTCATCCATGTATACTTTTTCTATTAATTTGAGTGCATATAATGTACAATAAAAGAAGAAAAAGATTTATAATGCTATTTTAAATAATATTAAGTTTGATAGTTTGATTTATTGATGGTTTAAGACTGAGTGTGATTAAGATTTGTTGGAATAATTACATAAGTATCTTATATTATCAGGCTGATTATGATCTCATCGCAATAAACAAGTAGAATCAATGTAAAAGTGTTTTAATTTGACCATTTTCATAGATTTTCTACCCTGTATGAAAGTGCCCCACGTGGTGTATCAAAGTACCCCGCTAGTGGGGCAGATTGATTCAAAAGCCATTTTTTACTAAACGTCAATTATTTCTTTTCTTTGATAACTTAAACAATTATAAACTATGAAATTAAAATATTTAATTATTTAGCTAAACGTATAATGCAAAATTAATGAAAAATATTCGTTTATACACATTTTATGGAACTTTAAATTTTTGTGTATCAATCTGCCCCACTTCCCCCTACATAAACGACTGCCACGCTAAAAAAACCGAAAGGGAAGTGTTGTGTTTATGCTGTGAAGGTTACCAGGTAGGTAGATTATATAGGTAGGTAGGTTACTTATCTGCCGTAATTTTGGGTAGTCATGATGATGTAACGATAGAAATAGAATACCTAGGTACTTACTGAGATTATGATGTCAGAATCCGACAGAGATAGGTAATTAGCTTTTTTATAGTAGGTGCCTACCTAAGGGTAAAGTCCAAAATTATGACGCATTTGCCCAATTCAAAATGTACCTATCTATCAATTTTCTTGAAAACTGTCTGGTAAGTATAGAATTTTATGACTGTTGAAATTCTATTGATTAGTTATATATCCAGCATGGCCAAGAGTAAAATTTATAAAATATAATCCATTTACAGAGTAAAATATTTTTTTCTCCGAAAACAGGCAAAATTGCGCTTACAAACGCCCATTTTTAGGGTTCCGTACCATAAAAGGAAAAAGGAACCCTTATAGGATCACTTTGTTGTCCGTCAGTCCGTCTGTCAACCCCTTTTCTCAGGAACGCGTAAACGTATCGAGTTGAAATTAAATAACATCGCAAAAATTAACGACTTCGGCGGGACTTGAACCCGCATCCTTCCGTCATGTCAGTACCGGAATATAAAGGGAAAAACCAGAAACCGTAAATTTGTAGTTTATTCACAAAAAAAATTTTTTTATTCTCGCCATGGACCAAAACCTACGGGGTACCGTAAAACGGGGCTACTTTGACATAGCTTGGAAGGTTTTTGATATGTTATTTTTTTATAGAATGTCTTAATCGAAATTTTTCTTCCTGATGAGAACAATGTTGCCTACATGTCTGGCAAAAAAAAAATCTTGCGTCCCGTAAACTCCACAGCGACCTTCCTTCCGTCTTACAATTTTGGGCATAAGCCACTATAAACTCTGTTTTATTTATGTTATGTGCGAAACAGCGTCATCGCACGTGACCTGCAGCTAAACTCAGTTAATTAGTTTGTGGTAAAGCTGGCGCGCAGAATGTACAATCGTGCGGACAACTCTCGCCACGTACATCTCAACGGACTCGCTCCTCTGCACACAAGACCGCCGGATGCAAAAACTCCGTGGTGACCCCTTCCCCGGGTGCTCCTGGAGTCCCCCGAAGTCATCTCCCAAGAAGACCAGAACCGCCAACAGGCAAACGAACACCTCTTGAGAAGCCAACAAGGCTCTCTGAGCGACAGCACATGACTCGAGAAAAGCTTTTCTCGACGTAGAAACCGGAAAAAAGAACTCTAGTTCGTTTCCTACCTGCATTTGACGGTAAAGCAACGTAGAGTCGAATGTTGAAGACCACTGATTAATTGATTCTCGGTACTTTTGTTTGTAAACACTTCGCGCAGAGATTGAGTGAATGGGAGCGAGTCTGAACCATTGTACTGTAACACATATAAATTTGGGCTGCATTAGATTATATTGAAATAAGTGAGTCAGGTGACTTTCTACATGAATTTGTTGGATAATAGTACCATATTACCAATATTTTGTCTCTATCATAATGCAGTATTTAAAAAGAGATGGAAATATGCAATGAGAAGTGAGCATCATTTTCATAAGATGCCAACATAACAACGCCAAACTACACAAGTTATAGTTGTAACTATTCGCGTTAGTAGTAACATGGACCAAGTAGTAAGTACCAAAACAACTCATAGTACCATTAAAGAAGCTAGTTAAACTATCTGCGTGTTTACTTAACTACAGTAGTAACGTCAGGTGATCTATCTGTGACAACTCATGATAATAATAATAATAAATAATAATAATAAATAACGCTGGACAATTCACACAGCATTATCTAGCCCCAAGCTAAGCAGAGCTTGTGTTATGGGTACTAGATAACTGATATACTTAATACAATACATTACTTATATAGATATTTTTATTATACATAGAAAACACCCAGACCAACGGAACAAATTTCTGCAGATCGTACACAAAATTGTTCCGTGGCGGGGATCGAACCCGCAACCTCCTGCGCCGCAGCCGGACCTTCGCCCGCTGCGCCACGGAGGTCGTCAAATAGACACACAGTTATCATTTTTGGTATTAGGGAACAACCAAAATTCATAAAAAAATTCATTCCAAATTTTTAACGGCTTTTACACAGATGACAGAATTATCCAGATTGAGTGACTCGCGTCAATAGTAAAGAGGTTGAAACTCATCTGCCCCTCAGCTGGCAGACCCTACGCGCTGATACAACCCTTAGAGTGGCAGGGTTTTCGCCAGCATGCTGTCCACCAGCGCGGCAATGGGATGTGGTGCATTATTTCGCATATTTCTTGATTAATAACTAGTAATACCTCTTAACATCTATTTAATTGGATTCTACTTGAAATTTCCTACAAAACAGCATGTAAATAGTCTGATGTTGTGTAACGTAATTTATAAGGTTGAATTAAAATTTAATTATAATTGCGTAAAAATGGTGAAATTTTAGAAATTTATAATAAAATCATAAAAAAAACTTTTCAGTTTTTATGACATGTTTGAGTTTTATTTTAGAGATTAACCATCATTATTGTTACACTAAAAACAAAAAAGAACACATTTCCTAACCATTTAATTATAATTAATTTTAATTCCGAAAAAAATGAAAAAAGAATGGCGCGCGTTTCAGATTTCGATTTTGAATTTACGATTTTTTTTTAATTCTTCTAAACTTGGTTTGTTTATGGTTTTGACGTCAGCTTGAAAGTTACACAAGGTAGTATTTTAGAACATAATTTTTATGTTGTAACTTTGATTTACTAATTGTAATTTTTTATAACTTAGTTTTAAAAGTTATTTACTAAACAATACATACCTACTGTTTCCGTACGTAAAAATGTTTTATTTTTTATTTTTAAGAAATTTTAGCGATTTTACCATAGGACCGTTTTTTGTTAGTGGTTTTCTGGTGGTTTTAGAGGAATCTGGTGGAGAGTTAGTTTAAATGTTGGCAGCACTTGACGCAGAGTCAAAAATTAATTCTGTTTAAATTCGATACGACCAGATTCAATGCTCATTTGAAGCCATTTGACAAGAAGTTGGAGTTCTTCGAAACGATAAAATTTATCGTTTTTATCGGTTAAATAAAAATAAATAAATATCATTTTAGACTCGAGAAAAAGAACTTTCTTTCTTTAAATCTAATATTTTACAAAAAAAACAAAGTCCACCTCTAAAAATGAGTTCCGAGAACCTGAACATTGCCCGGCGAAAACTAAATGATGTTTTAAATCAGAAATCTACTAAGTATTATGCTCAAATGAAGCTCTGGTTTCGGATGAAACTAACAAAAGAGGAGTTTGATGCTGAAGCAAGAAAACTGTTGAACGGTGATCAAATCCGTTTCCACAACGAGTTTTTACTTGCCTTGTTGAATAGAGTCAGCGGTTTAGCAGAGACCTCGATCACGGTTGCCGAGGAGAAGGCTATCACTCAGAATAAAAACGCGAGGAAACATAAACGTAGCTCTACTAGGACATCCGAGAAGTGTAACTTTGATCCCGTGGACTTGGGCGACTACTTGCCGCCCACGTCGCCGCAGGGCGCCGGCAGCGACGGAGTCAAATATGCTGCTCAGGTTAGGCTCAAAGCTATATAATTAGGCATTGATTAAGCGAATACAATAGTATTACTCAACGAAATAATCTCCAGGGGGTATTATGGATTTTCTTAACAAGTATTTATTTAATTTTCACGAGTTGATGATTGAGTCCCACCTGAACCACCCCTGAAAGTTTGTTCTTTTCTTTCAGTTACACCCTCTTATGATAAAGAACCATAAGTAATGTGTTGTATTGAACATTTCAGGAAGTGTTCCTTCCTGATCATGCCCTGGTGGTGGGCCGCTTCATGCTGGCAGCCTGGGACGCGGGGCTCGAGGGAGTGGAGGATGATGCAGCCGACATTATGGTCGTAGCTACACAGACATTCCTCAAGAATGTGCTAACAGCTATCATCGCTGGGCGCCAAGGCCACAAGAAGAAGCAATATTTTATCTATGACTTTGGAGCAGATATGCCTAATATGTGGCTACGGAATTCTGCAAAGGTCAATGATCCCTTGGGTGGGAGTCATGTGGAGATAGGAGAGGAATCTGAGATGGCTCCGCGGTGTCCTCCCACAATTGATGAAGTGGAGCACTCGGCGGCGCTTGAAATGGCTTGCAGGTATGTTTCAGAACCACTGGCATCTGCCGGTGACTTTGCTGTACTGTGGTACTCAGATAAAACATAGCTTAAAGCGCTCAGGAAAATGCAGCAACCTACCAGTGAAATCATTTTAAAAATTGGTCCTGTAGTTTGGAGATTTCCCAGTACAAACAAACTTACAATGTTTTATTTTATTTATTTATCCATATTTGATGGCTGATGTGTCGTAAGTCATTGCATGACTTATTTTCTAATCTTTTAGTATAGGCCTATGTCTAGCCATGGACATAGGCCTTTAGGCTGATAATGATGAAATTTATGAAATCCCCCGCATAATAGGCTAGTCTTCTCTAAAAAATTCTAATAAAACTGTAAATTTGATTATTAGAAGATATTGGACAAATGATTTTTCTTTTGTTGATTAAACAATAAATGATGAAGATACTAGCAGCGCCTCGCGGTTTCACTCGCGTAATTCCCGTGCCCGTGGGAATTCTTCGAAAATATAGCCTATGTGCTATTCCAGACTATAATCTATCTCTGTGCAAAATTTCATCCAGATCCGTTCAGTAGCTTTTACGTGAAAGAGTAACAAACATCCATCCATCCATCCATCCATACTTACAAACTTTCGCGTTTATAATATTAGTAGGATAGCAGTTAAAGTTCCGCGTGACGTCACTAGCCCCCATTTCTAAACATTGACGCGCTTTATCCTTATCATTTTTGTTTGTTTTTTTGTGTGAAAAATTTGTGTCCAATATCTTCTGCTCTGCTCTTGGCGTGATGGTCTTTATATGGGCATAACCCTCTTGATATAAAAGCCAATAAGGTCTTGTCAAGGGGGAGCCTGTGTCCAGCAGTGGGGTTAAGGAATTAGAATAATATTTTGTTTACCCTGGACACTACCATAATAAAGACGAAAAAAATTACATAACAATCTTAAAAAAGCTTAAAAGCCTGCTTGCAGTTAATGCTATTTCTATCTGATAAATTTCTCCATGACTGCCGGTGCACGGCCGTGGCTGGCGGGCCGGCTCAGCGACACACCGCGAACGCCACGCCTGGCTCGGCTACCGTCCGCCACCGCTCCGCCTCCGGCTTCAGTGTGTGGCGGCTTTTAGAGTTGGTACTCTCTCTACCCCGAGTCCATAGGAAGTCCCAGAGATTTTCGACTTGTACGTCATTTGACCCCGTGGTGTAGTTGGTTAGCACATTCCCGTACTGAGGGAAGGACGGGTTCAAGTGCCGTCGAAGTCAGAGTTTTCGGATATTATTTGATTTACTCTACCCTTTGTTCCAGTGGTCCATACGAAGAAGGAACTGACAACCGAGTGATGTTAGACGAGGTGTTCAAAACGCTGAAGAGGAACCGCAACATCATCGCCTCGCACTCCGTGTACGCCATCAACATGGAGAGAATAGCTTGCATGTTGAACCATCCTAGTACTTAATGTTCATCTGTTCTCACACCTGTAAGCGGGGTGTAATTGTATCACTTCCTAGAAAGGTTGCGTTAAAATGCTGGAAGCAAGTAAGGCACGATTGGCTGAGATGACGATAATGATTCTCTGAAGCTGAAAGGGCCAAGTACGAGTACTAGCAATGCAAGGAAGTATGTATTGCTCGAATCGTATCATATGTGAATACTTTTATTTATCTTCCTCTGTGATAAGTGTCCTCTGGAAACTCTTTAAAAAATAGACTGGAGAAATAATAAAGGCTGCACGAGTCGTCCGGTCCAACTCATCAGTGGGCGTGGCCTAAATGTATGCCATCTCATCTGATATATTAGAAATTCTCGCTCGCTTGATGAAAGGCAAATAAATATATTCATAAAACGGCCGCGTAAAGAAATGCGAAAAGACTTAGCACAAGGGTTATTATATTATAGAAAAACTATTGTGAGTATCATTTCAAAATAAATTTATTTCAACTTTTGAATAACTTAACTATGTCTGTACGGGCTTTATTTTAAAGTTTTCTTTCACCGATTTTAGCCCAACTTTGGGCGAAAATAAATAACATAATTTATTTCCGCCCAAAGTTGGGCTAAAATCGGTGTTAAAATACGAAAGTTTAGAAGCTTGTATTTTTTTAATTAATACTTTTTTTACGGTTTCGGGTGCATACAGACATAGAAAATGACGAGATAAATTGATATTATCCTTAGTTTTGGATGGTCAACATCAAAGAGAGTTGTAGTTGTTAAAATTTGCACTAAATTGATAACTAGATTTCAGTAGGAAACATTTATTCTTTTCTAATACATCATATTTTATTCCTATTGATGACAGACAACTCGAGTCAGTCATGTCAGACAAGAGTACTCTACTTTTATTCTGTATGACAGAAACATGCAGGTTCTATTCAATCTTTATTTTTAACAGTAGTTACCCTCCCACGTTTGTATGGAAAGATGAGCGACTCGTTCAGCCTTAAGATTACACTACTCACTGGCGCAACTCGTCGGTGGGCCCGGCCTACATTATATTATGCTATCTCACCTGACATAGCCGCATAAAAAAATGCGAACAGACTTAGCACAAGGGTTATTATAGAAAAATTATTGAGTATATCTTTTCAAAAACCTATTTCAACTTTTGAATAACTACACTATGTCGAAACAGGTTCTTTTTTTCGAGTTTTCTTTTTCTGTATAATATTTATTTTCAAAATCTCTAACTAATCAATCAGTCATAATACTAAAGTTTAGAAGCTTGTATTTTTAACATGTATACTTTTTATGGTTTTGGGTGTATACAAACATAGATAATGATGATGAGATAAACTGATATTGTCCTTAGTTTTAGATGGTCAACATCAAACAGCGAAGTACATATTTACCCTATTTACCCTTCCACGTTTGACAACTTAGAAATCTGACAAAAACTAAAATAATAAGATACTAAATAAATTAAAACTATTTATTAAAAAAATTGTTTAATTGGCTAAATTATTAACGTAATTTTTATGACACTAAAAACTTACTCTACCTATTTATTAATTAATTGCATGCTATAGAATAGTGAAACATGAGAACATTACATATTATATTATCATATCACCTTGTATACTGTTTTGATGGAGAAAAACGTTAACATTAACTTTGAGGTGTTTGAGGGGATCCATGGAGATAAATCCTACGGATAGGCTCATCGTAGACTAAGCCTTGTGGTGCGCTTGGTTCGTGCATGGAAACTTGGCACGATGTAGGTTCATGAGACGAATCCGGTTGTGACTTCACTGGTGTGCCAAGGTCGTGCACAGATCCCTGGCGTGACTTTGATTTAAATGCAGAACCCGGTGCGCTTGGTTCGTACGTAGAACCTTGGCGGGATGAAGGTTCATGAGACGAATCCGGTTGTGACTTCACTGGTGTGCCAAGGTCGTGCACAGATCCCTGGCGTGACTTTGATTTAAATGCAGAACCCGGTGCGCTTGGTTCGTACGTAGAACCTTGGCGGGATGTAGGTTCATGAGACGAATCCGGTTGTGACTTCACTGGTGTGCCAAGGTCGTGCACAGATCCCTGGCGTGACTTTGATTTAAATGCAGAACCCGGTGCGCTTGGTTCGTACGTAGAACCTTGGCGGGATGTAGGTTCATGAGACGTATCAGGTTGTGACTTCAACTGTGTGCCAAGGTCGTGCACAGATCCCTGGCGTGACTTTGATTTAAATGCAGAACCCGGTGCGCTTGGTTCGTACGTAGAACCTTGGCGGGATGTAGGTTCATGAGACGTATCAGGTTGTGACTTCAACTGTGTGCCAAGGTCGTGCACAGATCCCTGGCGTGACTTTGATTTAAATGCAGAACCCGGTGCGCTTGGTTCGTACGTAGAACCTTGGTGGGATGTAGGTTCATGAGACGTATCAGGTTGTGGCTTCAATTGAATGCCCAGGTCGTGCGTAGATCCCTGGCGGGACTTTGATTTAAATGCAGAACCCGGTTGTGGTCTAAGTTCGCGGGCAGAACCCTGGCGTGTGCCTAGATCATACGTAGATCCCTGGTGCGACTTCGGTTTGAATGTAGAACTCGGTGGTGGCCTAAGCTCGCCGGCAGAACCCTGACGTGAGCTAAGTTCATGCGTAGAACCCTGACGTGACCTAGGTTCGTTGATGGACTCTTGAGAGCGGTAAGTAGGCAAGCGTTGCAACTCGTGTTCTGTCTCATCAGGTACGCTGCCCAGGAACCGCCTCTTCTTCCAAACGACGAAGCCCAGGATGGCAAGGAAAGCCGCGATGCCGATGGCTCCAAATGTGATGCCGGTCGCTGACGCTGTTGACATGGTGTATAAACCTAGGTAAAACGTTTGAGTTTAGTGTTGGTAGGGTGACAATGTGAGAGAATCCTAGCAAACAACCGAGGTAGGTACCTAAGTGCAATAGGAATGCAAGAATAGAGATTACATTTAGGTACTATTCTAGTACCTACCTACACCTTACAAACTTAGTGACTATGTACTATGTAACCTACGCACTACCTACTTGTACTTAGGTAGGTGATGAAGTAAGATTACTTTTAGGTTTCTGTGGAGATCCTGCGAAAAATCGATCCGTTCGAATTTGACATTCGGTTTGCCACACTGGATCCAGTCGTCGAGGAAAAAACAGGATCCAGTATAATTACACGTACCTATACTTGAATGGAAGTGTCCGTACTTAGGTACTGCATACCGTTTTTTGCGGGTGCGGGTGCGGGAAGAGGTGGAATTTTCTTAAAAAATCTAATAACCACTCGTTCTTCGCAAAAAACAGGTTGCAAACTACTGTGTTTGTACACAGCATTGATTTTTGCGGGATCCAGTAAAAAAAACCGTTCCTGCAGAACTGGCAGCGGCAGCGCCGTGGGAAAAAGCAGTAAGTGCCTAAGTTGTTATGAAAGCATGTAGCAGCAGCCGGTCATACCTTCGACCTGCAGGAGGATGGTGTCCAGGTGCTCCTTCCCGTCGTCCAGTCCGGCGCCACAGCTCCAGCGGCCCACGTCTCCGTACTTCACTTTGCGGATGGAGACTGCGCAGTCGCCGCGGTCGAGGCTCTTGTTATGAGGGAAGTAGTAACGTTTTAGGATTGGTCTGGAAATTAATAAATAAATAATAAATTTATTGAGTACATAGGTAAAAGACAAACAATAAACACAATAAAGATTACAATAAAGATAAGTACTTAGGTACCTACCTCAATTAAACACAGATTAGCTTGGTAGTTCTTACTTATCTACCTAACTTTTGAATAGCTAAATTACGTCGATACGTACGAAGAAAGAAAACTTTAAAATAAAGCCCGTGCGGCTTTATTTTAAAGTTTTCTTTCTTCGTAGGTACCTAGGTAAGTATATTATTTATTTGCGCCCAAAGTTGGGCTAAAATCAGTACCTATTGAAATACAAAAGTTTATAATAAGTGTATTTTTCAAATACCTAAGTATACTTTTTTACGGTTTTGGGTGTAGAAAAACATAGATAGGTACTTATTGACGAGATAAATTGATATTACCTACCTATCCTTAGTTTTGGATGGTCAACATCAAACAGCGTAATAGTAGTTTAGCTGTGTAGTTTAGTTACCCTTCCACGTTTGTATGGAAAGATGAATGAATCGTTTAACCTTATGGGGTGTTTTTAGTGCTGTCAAATAGTTTTAGTCTAATGCAATATACGAAACGACCTCAGTTGTTTAGACAGTTTTCCAGCGATTTTAAGACAACCTGAATTTCAGCTATGAAGTAGATATACTTACTTACCTACGACGAAGGTGAATACTAAACGGACACACCTACGGTTTTCTACTTATTCGTAGGTACTTGGTATAATTAGTAACATAATATAAAGTGATCACAGCTGGACCCTTCCGCTGCAAGACCATTGACCACCAATGCACACATACATACTCCTCAAGTATAAAAGAAAAACTACCCAAGTGATCAAAATAGAGTTGACTCACTTTTCCGGCGTAACATCAGAGTTGATGCTAAAGGGTTTCCCAGCTGGAGGCTCGAACCGGCAGTATCTGAGGGGCGCGCGTCCGTCCACGGTCGTGCAGGACAGCGTCACCTCCTTGCCATGCACCTGCAACGTTTCAATTTATAAAAATCCTTCTATTCTATACAAACTCTAACTTATCTTACCTTAGTTTGGTTTAGTAATAGGTAGGTAGGTATGCGACGCGTTTCGTGTCCGTACTGATTGATAACCGTTGAGTTCTCTTAGCTGAGATGAAGTGGTTCAAACTAGCCCCAATGTAACAGAGTTGTTGGTACCAGTTACTAGGTTCTTAACATGATAGGTAGGTATGTACAATACAAATAACATTCAGAAAAGAAAACACCCAGACAAACGTTTGCAGATCATACAAACATTTGCCCTGCAGCGGGAATCGAACCTGTAACCTGCTGATCAGTACGCAGTTCGCAGCGTACTGCGTACTACCCCTTAGGTACCGCTGACGCAGACCTCAACCGAACAAAAGACCACTCTAGACGTTTTTTTACGATTACCTATGTATTTGGCACCGCATAGCGCACCGCAGCGTACTGCGTAGTGATCAAGAAACCAAGCCTTACCAAGCAATAAAGAGGTAGCTAAGTACAGGTGACCCGTACCTATGCTTTTATTTGGGTAGGTATCATTTATTAGCAGTTAATAAGATACTTATATAGGTATAACTCACCGTGCTGATATTCTGCTGGATAGCAGCGAGCTGTGACGTCACTCGCACATTGATGATCTTCATGATCTCGAGTCCTATGGACCCCTTGCGGCCGATGTGGCAGCGCCATTGCCCGCTGTCGGCTGCGCTCATGTTGGTCTTGTAGCTGCACTGGCCAGCTTCCAAGGAGGCGCCGGAAAAACTGCAAGGGTTTAGGTATCCTATAAAAAGTTAGTAATAGGTACCTACCTAAGGTGTTATGCATAGGATGAACCCCCAAAAGCGATTTCTACAAAAGCTAGTTTTCTTCCATTCTGTGTTTTCTTCAAATTTCTTTGAAATTCAAAAGAAAATCAGCTCCCAACTCTAGGTACTTTTTAACTAAGCATCTGAAAAAGTTCATAGGACTTTTAGTCCTATGAACTTTTTAAAACACTTGCTTCACGAAAAGTACCTACCTACCTACCTAGGTAATATACAGGTAAGTGCCTCTATTCTACTTCTTACCTATTCTATGATCACTTCATCTCATTTGATCACATTGCACAAAACCTTAATAATAAATTACACATCAATCACATTACACTAAAACTTAGGTAATAAATAAGACCTCTGTGGCGCAGCGGGCGAAGGTCTGCCTGTGACGCAGGAGGTTGCGGGTTCGATTCCCGGCTCGGGACAAATGTTTGTACGATCTGCGGGTCATTCCCGCTCGGTAACACCCTGTCGTCAACACTGTTGACGAATGGGAAATAAAAAGTTGCACTCGTTCACAGTGTTGACGACAGGGTGTTACCGATCGGGAAAGACTCCGATCTGCAGACATTTGTCCAGGGCGTTCTGAATGTTTTCTATGTATAAATAAAAAAAAAAACTGGGTATGTAGTATATTGTATATCAGTTATCTAGTAGGTACCTACCCATAACACAAGCTCTGCTTGGCTGGGGCTAGATAATGCTGTGTGAATTGTCCAGCATTATTATTATTATAATAAGATATTCAATGCGAAATGTTTGCCGTGTTAGTGCCGTTGTATTGTAAGGTTTCGACGCCAAAACCATTGAACAGATTAAGTTGAAATGGTACCGTGCTAGATCCAGATCTAGCTTGGAAGGTTTTTCGGTTTATTTCGGTAGAAAACCGAAATAAAATACTTGCTTACTCATACCTACACCACTACCTTTTGTCCTGTTAGTGTGTGCAAATTGCTGCGGCTAATAACTTTATTCAAGGGTTTATTTGGTTCACATTTCTACAGACAGCACAAAAGAAATCATTCATACTTACCTACTTATTATCTAAATTCGAAAGTAACTCTGTATGTCTGAAACCTTTTCACGGCGAAACGGCTGAACGGATCTAAATGAAATTTGGCAGGTAGGTAAACAAGGTAAACAGTAGGTGTAGGTATCTCGGGGACGGACATAGGCACTTGAAAAGCGCGTACGAAGCCGCGGGCGCCGGGGCCAGAAGCCAGTAAAGAGTAAAGTACAAACTTACGAAAACCGCTTCCCAGAAGGATGGACGAATCCACAGTAAGCCATAGCAGTATCCGCCTTGCACTCTATGGTCACCTCTTCATTTTCCAGGGCTAGCAGAGTTTCCGCCCCTTCCACTTCAAAAACTCTGAATGCTGTGAAAAACAAAACACTACACAGTCAAAAAATCTAAGCTCTGTAAAACTTGCTAGATCACATTGAACAAGCACATTTTGCAAAAATCACAGACGTTTTTATTCGAACCGTAATAAAATAGTAGAACCGCTGGCTAGTAGGTACCTACCTACGTTTAAAATGTCTTAGACAGCTGCACTGCACCGATTTTCATCAAACATAGGTACCTAGTTCAGAACACTTGATAAAGTCACTTTTCAAATAAAACAAACTTAGGTAATCAAAATTGATTCATCCGATTGGGATGAACCAATTTTGGGCTTTGATGATACAGTACAGACATAGAAACACGTTAAAAAACAAATGCTCATCTTTCCTCAGTTGAGCCTAAATAACACTGTAAAACAAAACAAACACACTACCACAGTAAAAACTTCGCCATCATTATCATAACATAATAATTTCATAGATTAAACTAACCATCACTAAAAGTTGAAACCACTGCAAGAAAAATCAAGACGACTTTCATCATCTTGATTTTATTCGATCACAAAGTTGTCTTGACCAAACAGCTGTGTTCCACGAAGCATTAGCGAGTACTAACTACCCTCATTTTATCAATCCCAGTGTTGAGATGGCGACAGGTCGAGGGTCGCCGATGCAGTTAATTATCCGATAACGTAACTTATACATACTTAGGGTTATCTTGAGTGATAATAACTAACTATTTCTAATTTGTTAATTTTATCTGTTTATTTTTATCACCACGTTACGTCGTCGCCGAAGATTGCGACATCTGTTGAAGCCATAGAAGAATCCATCTACGGTTGAAGCTTTTTCGTGACTTTTTATAGGGTAAACCGGTTAGATAGCCGACCACCGCTGGCTCACGACCACTTTTTCGTAAATCCAATAAAAATAGTTGAACTGAAACGCGGTAAAGTTCGTTTTGTTTTTGAACGAAAGAGCAATCTACCCCTTCCCAGCCGCGACACCGTTTGTTCGCCTATGACACGTGATGAATGTCAGTTATCTTCGGAATTAGAGCCGCAGCGGGAGCATCGGATTTTAATCTGCAATTCTATAAAATAAATAGTGAGAGGACACTTTTTCAAACGTAAATAAAACCGTTTCTTTTATAGATTTATGGGTGGAAATGTGGCTTGTAACGTTTAAAAAATATGTAATTTATCTCGTAACCAGTAATTTGAATGATTCAATGCGTTTTTAACTAAATTAATGGGTGTTCGCCAAACTAACCTACTAAAAATACGCTTCCATCGTTTCTCGACCACATGGTCGGCAAATGACTGTTTTCGACCAATTTTCTTTAGGATTTTTCTCCTCCAAAAAGCATGGTATATCATGTTGTACTTTGTCATTTGCCGACCATACATATGGTTTACTTACATGTTAGAATGCGACCAGCAAAACGTTGATAAAATATAAAATGCAGTCCATTTTCAAAAAGCATTATTCGTGGTCGGCAATCGGCCTGCTACCGACCATGTATTTATCCCATACTTTTTGAATGAAAGTTTTGCCTACTTGTCAGTTTTGCAACAAATTAAAAAATTATAACAATGAATAACAAATAATTAATAAGTAATAATTAATAACAAATTATTAATAACAAATAATTAAGTAATAAATGGTGTGTTTTTTTGTACCCTACATTGCTGTTGTAATTTTAGACCCTATATATACTACTTAAAGCCCTTTTCTTAATGAAGCTTTAGTGGACGCCAACTGACGAAAATGATGGACGCAAGCTGGCCGCAAGCGGTCGGGAACTGAGAAAATACCACTTTGTGATAAATCTATATTTATTTAATACTTACAATTACAAAATATGATCAATCTAGCGAACATTCGTTGATTCCATATTTTTTCTATCAATTTCAATAATTTTTAATGTTAGAACACTATCATTTTCATGAAATAAGTTACTTCAAAGGATCCAAGTCGACTAAGTGGTCGTGAACCGGCCTAGTCACGCTGTCTTCATCACAGTTGAGTCATATCACAGAATAATTAACTTTCAGAAGAAATAGAAGCAACAAGGTATTCTTTCTCGTTAGAGCTCATGATAATGTGTTGCCCACGCCACTTTTTGCTAGAAGGTCGATTTATTTGTCTTGCTACGAGATAAATTTGAAATTTTTAAGAGATAAATTTTAAATTAGTAAGATATAAATTTTAAATTTTTATTGTTATATACATTTTTACTCTATGCATGGGTAGGTATAAGAATATTTTACAACATTTCAATGCTAGCAACGTTTTATGGGCTACGTACTTAAGTAGTTATTTATGAGAAATAAATTATTTAATAATTTAATTATCAGGTATGAAGATAATTCAATTAGTACTTAATAATTGTTAAAGTAACTAGGTTGGTAAGTTGAAAATATTGACCTTTATTATCAGCGTTTATAAAATAATCCCGTACCGGAGTACATATAAAATAAACTACAGATTGAAGATATATTAACTTGTGCCCATATGAAAACCGTTTACAATGGAAATGTAAGTCAACAGTTTGTTAGGTACCTACTGTTGTAAGTTGCAAGTAGGGACTTATTTAATTTTAAAGGTTCGATTCTTAAGATCAAATCTATCTGAACATAATATTTTTACTTTGAGGTTTGGCAAAATAAGGCAAATCATTTTACTGCAACAAATTTATTACATCCATCTGATTCAACAATACACTATTTACAATACAACCACATCTATACTTATAATAAAACTGTAACAGGTCCAATTCTGTACATTGAAGATATTTTGAAATTCTTTTTTGGAGGTCACTCTATTAACGATACTGAAGCCAAAACTGTAATTTTTTTCATTCATGTCTGTCTGTCTGTCTGTCTGTCTGTCTGTCTGTCTGTCTGTCTGTTTGTTAAACGCGCATCACGCCGAAACTACTGAAGGTATTGAAATGAAACTCGGAATGTTTTTTGGTCATACTACGAGGAAGGACATAGGATACTTTTTATCCCGGAATTCAGTCAGGTTCCCCTGGGAGAGGGGATGAAAGTAAAACTTCTTCACCGCGCATGACGCCGAAACTGCTGAATGAATTGGAATGAAATCTTGCATGATTTGATTTCATACAACAAGGAAGGAAATGGGATACATTTGATCCCGGAATTCAGTCAGGTTCCCCTGGGAGAGGGGATGAAAGTAAAATTCTTTAACTGCGCATCACGACGGAACTACTGAATGAATTCAAATAGAACACGGCATAATTTGAGTTCATACTACGAGAAAAGATACATTTTATCCCGAAATAAGGTTCCCCTGGGAGAAGGGATGAAAGTAAAATTCTTTCACCGTGCATCACGCCGAAACTGCTGAATGAGTTGGGACTGAATTAGTAGAAAGGCCATGGGATACATTTTATCCCGGAATTCAGTAAGGTTCCCCTGGAAGAGGGGATGAAAGTAAAATTCTTTAACCGCGCATCACGACGGAACTTCTTGATGAATTCGAATGCAAGTCGGCATGATTTTAGTTAATACTATGAGGAAAGATAAATTTTATCCCGGAATTCAGTAAGGTTCCCCTGGAAGAGGGGATGAAAGTAAGGTTCCTTCACCGCGCATCACGCCGAAACTGCGGAATGAGTTGGAATGAAACCTGGCACGATTTGAGTTCATACTACAAGGAAGGACATGGAATACATGCTATCTTGGAATTCAGTAAGATTCCCCTGGGAGAGAGGAAAAAGTAAAATTCTTTAACCGCGCATCACGACGGAACTACTGAATGAATTCTAATGGAAGTCGGCACGATTTGAGTTCATACTACGGGGAAAGATACATTTTATACCGGAATTCAGTAAGGTTCCCCGTGGAGAGGGATACAAGTTAAATTCCTGGGTCGCGCATCACGCCGAGAGTACAGAATGTATTCAAATGAGCAATACGATTTATCCCGGAATCAGTGCTGTTCCCTTGGGAGGGTGGATGAAAGTAAAAATATGCTACTGAATGAATTCAAATGAAACTTTGCATGTTTTGAGCTCATACAAACATAGGATGCATTTTATCTATTATATCAGTAGGCACGGTTCTCTTGGGAGAGGGGATAAAAGTCAAAATGTGTTCTTATTAAGAATTCATTAACGCGTCGTCCGATTTCATGCATTCTTTTTGTTAGTAACAGTGTTGCAAGATCGCATTTGACTAAATCAGTAGACAGTCAAGTAGAAAATTAATAGATTGAAGAAATAATCTGTAGATTGAAGAAAAATATCGGTAGATAAAGGGTAGGCGTTCCTATCTATATATTTTTCCAAGACGCACCCATCAGTAAAGTTCCTAAGTAGGTAGGAACCCCTAACTAATGAGTGCGTCAATGCCTATTTCAGGCAAAGTAGGTAAAATGTGCAGATGGTCCATGCGATATTCATGGACATGATATTTGGTGGTTTAGCTGGTACAGTTAACTGTACCACCAAACTTTGGTTGGAGTAAGTGGTCCAATTAAACTAACTAGACCACAGAAAAATATTTTTTTCTGAGGTAAACAACCAACTGAGCCTACCTACTAACGAAAAAAAAATTACGGTGGTCCAGTCAAATGGATCAGGAGCCCAATTCTGTAATAAAATGGCTTCACTATGACAATGGAATCGTCGCAGAATCATCACAGAATCCTTATAGATTAATAAAACTCCAGATAGTGCGTGCGAGATAAATTAATATTTTCAAACTTGACACTTTGACGCGCGTCTCTCCATCTGCATTCATCATAATTTCTTTCATCTAAGGTAGAATACCAAAACGTGTCATTCTTTGACGATACCCCTGTCATAGTGAAGCGATTAGTTTAGCAGAATAGGGCCCCAGCTGAACGGAACCATAAGTAAGAAGTGAAACGAGTATGACACTTCTTAACACTGACGCTGGCCGAGTCGTAGCTAAAAGTCGTGTGGATAAAGAATGGGATTGAAGATGACAACATACTATCCCCCGTAGACTCTACACGATTTATACACAATTTAACGAGGTACCTAAATAAAGATACTTATGTTAGAAGTGTAACCGGTCCAATTCTGGGCATCGAAGTTTTTTTGCACGGCGTTTCATAACATGAGAGAAACTGTGGTTAAATGTGAACCTAATTAGTCGCCTGGTATGTCAATCGCGAACGAAGTCGCGGGTACAGCTAGTTTGAAATAAAAACATACAAACAATTCTAGTATTATTTCCTATTGTTATTTTCTTCTATGTCTATTCTTTTTATTTTTGTCGTACTTCTTGTCCGACGATAACTCTTGCTGGAGTTTCTTCAGCATTTGTGGCGTTATTAGACCCTGTAACGAACATCACAAATAAATTATTGTAAACTCAATAATTTACCCTACAAATGGAGACTATTTGTAAAGCAATAATGGCAGACGACGATTCTTTTTGTACCATCATTTTTAGTATCCAATTTTGCTGAAATAATAACAATTTTAAATCTTATTATTAAGATAAATATAACTAGTATTTACAATTGAAACCATTGAGCTAACTGCAGACTGTTGCAAACACTACAGGTAGCGTAAATTGTAACTATACCTAAGCATTTAATTAAATCTCCAGACTTAAAATTAAAAAATAAATATTGCCGGACAATACACAGAAGATCCAACCTAGTATACAGAGTGGATTTTTTGTACGGTCTGCAGTTAGCTCAATTGTTTGAATTGTAAACACTGGTTCTAATTTGTTTCTATAATTTGATTGTAGTTTTCTTTGTCAATAAATGCCATTTTCTGTTACGTGTTTGTAGCGAAAGAAATAGGAATGAAGACAAACACTTACTCGCGCCACCAGCATTTCGGAGAGCTTTCCCTTCTCGTCTCCTTTGGTTAGATTGGACATAGTTTTGGCGCCTTTTCTCATAGAAATGGGGTCCACGCCTTCAGGATCTTGGAGGACTTGATCTGAATTTCTGAGTAACCTGTCGATGAAAACATATTTTAAATAAAAAAAAAAAAAAAAGTTTGTTTATTTAGACATATTTTGTCCATAAGTTAAAGAGTAGTATTTTGAATATTATGCTTTGCACTTAGCAGCTTCTTCAGCTGTGTTTGTGGTAAGTCTAGGTATCAGATGATACACTTCACACTAATATTATAAATGCGTAAGTTTGGATGGATGTTTGTTACTTCTTCACGCCGAAAATAGTGAACGGATCGGGCTGAAATTTTGCATAGAGGTCTAGACTTGGGACAAAACATAGGCTTTTAATTTTTTATTTACTTTTTATGCCATTAATTTGTTCCCGTGGGATAAAAATAACTTTTAAGCATTCCCATAGAAACAACGAGTGCGAAGCTGCGGGCAGAACTAGTCTTTAATATTCTTTTGTAGATTAATATTACATATAAAATAATACATGCGGATCATACAAACATCGTCCCCAGGCGGAAATCGAACCCGCAAACTTGTACGCCTCAGGTCTTCGCGCACTATGCTACAGACGTCGTCAACATAGTTTTAAGGAAGTAATTTCTATTTACTACTTTATGACTGTTTGGTCAAACAAGGGGTATTAAGCAGTGGCCCCAATTATGCATTCTATAATTCAGGAGGTTTAGTCGAATTAACCATTTAATTTACATGCAGACTTCAGTCTATACAGTAAAAAGTGTATAGAAACAAAGTTGTAGAGAATTTTATCAGTTTTCATTAGGTAGTATAACAAAATTTCCTATGCGCATCGTTTACGAAATGTTAACCAAAAACTAGAAAATAGAACCTTCTTTGTGCCTCCTCACCTCACAGGGGTAGGGAGTTTTACTATGTTTGTCGCCTAACTAGTCAAACTTTGTGCCCCTCCTTAGGCTCTGCCCCCCCCCCCCCCCTCTTTTGAGCAGTCATTGGCTGGACTACTTACCTAGTTATTTGGAATATGCCTTGTTGAATAATGGCGTCTAGCTCCGTTTCCATTTCCCTGACTAGTTTCACATCGGGGAACATGTCCGCGAATCGATAACTGGAACAGAATAATTATTGAGTGACACATTGCAAGATACTTTTTTAAACTTAAATAAATAAATAAATAATGCTGGACAATTCACACAGCATTATCTAGCCCCAAGCTAAGCAGAGCTTGTGTTATGGGTGCTAGATAATTGATATACTTAATACAATACACTACATTGATCGATATTTTTTTTAATTATACATAGAAAACATCCAGACCAACGAGACAAATTTTAGCAGATCGTACATAAATTTGTTCCGAGGCGGGAATCGAACCCACAACCTCTTGCGTCGCAGGCGGACCTTCGCCCGCTGCGCCACTGAGGTCGTCATGAACACGATAGTGAATACGCCAAGTCTTATTTCTTAATTTTTTTTGTAATCACCTTTGATACAAAATAAAAAACCATGTTTGTTGATTCAGGGCAGAGCCGTTTTTAAGTTATTTAAATAGTCTATCTAAAAAACGAATATTGGATGGAGCGATATAGAGTTCGCGTCATGTAAAAAGAACGCTGGCGGTCAAGCTGCGCAGGAGGCGATTTATAGGTCTATTTGGTGGTATGCAGTGAGGCGCGGGGCGGGCGGGTTACGCGCCGCATGCTTGCCGGTGCGCTATTGGATCGTCGGTTGACATTTGCGTTCCGCCTTGTGTCCGTCCACGTCACTTTTCTTGTCGAAATACCATCGCGCACAAAAGTTTACGAAGGTTATTACATAGAAACATAGAAAAGTGAGAAAAAATAATTATAACGTAGGTATATTGTTTTATGAAGAGAGACGCAGATAATAATGCTGTTGATCATTTAATACAATAGAAACGTTTTCACGTCACCCAAGACGACTTAATGGATGGATGGATTTCTATAAGTTGCTACATTACATAATTTTTTTGTAATTATATTAAACATTCTAAACTGAATCGAACATGTTTTTAATTTGATCTCATAACATTTTCTAATAAGTTAATACCAAGTACCACCCCCAATACCAAGCCGCGAGCAAAATATTAGTTAAAAATAGGCTTAGCAAATTGGCATAGGTAGTACTATCGTGCGCGAGTGCGCGAGTGTACCTGTGCGCGAACACACCCCTTCCACTTTCTTCCAGTGTTCTTTTTAGGTGACGCGACCTATACCTACACTAATATCAAAATCTGAACCTTGGGGTCTTCACAAACGTGTTCGTGCTAATGGGCAGTTCATGAAGTGTCAGTGAATTACAAATAACCCTGTTTAGCCATAAGCTAAGAAGAGCTTGTGTTATGGGTAGTAAAACTGATATACTAAATACATTACTCTGATAGTAGATATTTTTTACTAAGGTAAGTTATACCTTGTTTATGTTGTCTAAGGAAGATGCAAACAAAAGTACTGTACGGCTCGAGTTAAGGCTATTTGACCCGTTCCTGAGTGGATAAGTCTGGAACCTCAACCTCAACAGCCTGTATTAGTCCACAGCTGGACGCAGGCCTACCCCTGATAAGCGCCTTATTGGCTTTTATCTCATGGGGGGGAGGGGGGCAATGCTCAGAATCCCCACGCTGGGCATGCGGGTTGGGAATCGCAGTTCGGTGGTAGAATTGTTCTGCAGGGGGCGCTGCTGCCCGCCCCCGGTGGATATCCCTTAGTCGCCTCTTACGACACCCGGGGGAAGAGTTGGGGTGGTGCAAATTCTAAGCCGGCACCACACAGCTGTCTATACGGAACGGAACATGCAAAATGGCAACATCTAAAAAGTGCATACCTTAACCACAGATACAGCTCCAGCACATCGAAGACAGACTCGAGGTGGACCAGGTCCATTATCGTCTTGGGCATCGGCATGGGCCAGTCCACCGCGTTGCTCAGCCAGGCCTTGGTGAGCGGCTCGCTGCGGCTGTACTGTCTCACCATCTGGAACAATTCACTAATGTCAATTGTTTTGCTTTCTTTCCCAACCCAACGTCGTCCCCTAATTTTTTTATTCCCAGGGATTACTATTTATGATGTACTAGTTTATGCTGGCGGCTTCGCACGCGTTGTTTCTATGGAAACGTTTAAAGGTGATTTCTATCCCATGGGAACTGATTTATGGGATAAAAAGTAGCGTATGTTTGATTCCAGGATTAGAATTAACTGTGTCCAAATTTCAGCCCGATCCGTTTAGTAGTTTTGTTGTGAAGAGGTAACAAACATCTATCCATCCATCCATCCAAACTTGCGCATTTATAATATTAGTATGATGGTCTCAGCTATGAACTTGTAGCTAGAGGAAGGAATGAGCTATTACCTTGAGGAAGGTGGCGCAGACAAAGGGCAGCTTGTTGTTGATGGGCGCGCAGCAGAAGACGTACCGCGCGCGCAGCGGCAGCGGCACGTGCTGTATGGTCTCAGCTATGAACTTGAACCCTTCCGTGTTGCACATGAAGTAGAGGGAGTCGTCTACTGTGCACAGGTGCACGAAGATATCCTGGAATTGAGGACTCGCTCAGAATACCAACATCACCGTCATGACATTTCTATAACAAAACTCCAAGTAAGTTGCAAAAATTATCAGTAAATAAATTTAAACAAATTTTCAAAACCTTACAGTGCTATTGCACAGTAGGCTTAATAAAATTTCAGATTACCTAGAGAATAAAAAAGCTTGAGACGGGTTTTGCTCCAGCTCGAAAAATAACAACTCACAGCCTAAAGCATTCTTCGTCGCTTCTATACTTTATTACTTCTTCTACATACCGGAGCGATAGAAAACAAAAATATTACTTTATTTCCGTATCAGTGTTTAGTTTTATTACCTATTTGAACTTTTTTAAGTGTACATTTATTGTATTTATGGAAATAAAGAGTTTTTGATTTCTTATGGTAATGTGTTTTGATACTGAGTATTTTTTCTAGGCTGTTGAGTTTATGGCTTGCTACGCTCGCCCTTAGTTCTTCTAATTTATTTATATATAAATTGTGCGAGCAAATTAATTGATCAATTAAGTTAAGTTAATTTTCTACTCTAACATAGATGACCAAATTAAACATTTGCACGACTAATAAGTCAAATATAGTGATACCTACCCTATTCTAAAACCATCATTGTTAACCTATATTTAAGCAAATAAATAGTATTTAATTTCATAAGACGTAATCTACACTCACCATGAGACTGCTCAAGCTGGCGTGCGGTAGATGGTACGCGTACAGCTCCACCTGCTCGGCCGTGGGGTGCAGCCCGGCCTGCGCCACCGGCTCGGGGGCCTTGCTCAGCAGGGACTTCAGCGTGGCGAGGTCTTCGCCCCGGAACGACGTCACGTAGCCCGTCTCCCACGCACTGCCGTAGCGGCCGGCTCGACCTGGAATAACAACTCAAATATTGATACACACTACACACTGTTTTAGTTCGACGAATTCACTATGACGAGAAGACCGAATCGGTCACCGCTTTTTCACTTTATTTGGAAAATATAGAGGTGAAAGGCCTACAAAATGTAGCTTGTACAAATGATTTGCACCGAAACCTCACCTCGCTGCGCTAAAGTCGTCATAAAATTCAGCTCGTTTAAATTTTTATCCATCAACCCACATCCACCCATCGTTTTCTTGTAAATAAGCAAAAACATAATTTTTGCGCTTACGCCGTTGTTCCAAAAAAAGATGCTCTGTCCCGCTCCTATGAACGCGAAATCCTGTGCATATCCTTTTCACAAAATGGCGCGCAATACGCCCTTTTAAAACGAACATACCCGCTATTTGTAAAGCTTGTGATGTACTGATCACATCCATCTCTTTGTCTCCGTCTTCATTCATGACCGGCTTGATCAGTGAATAGAAGATTATCCTTCGTATACTCCTGAAATCAGAGAAAACGAAGTATTAGCGGCGGTGATAATAGTTCAAAACGAGGTATTAGCGGCGGTTATAATTGTTCAAAACGAGGTATTAGCAGCGGTAATAATAGTTCAAAACGAGGTATTAGCGGCGGTTATAATAGTTTAAAACGAGGTATTAGCGGCGGTGATAATAGTTCAAAACGAGGTATTAGCGGCGGTTATAATAGTTTAAAACGAGGTATTAGCGGCGGTAATAATAGTTCAAAACGAGGTATTAGCGGCGGTTATAATAGTTCAAAACGAGGTATTAACGGCGGTAATAATAGTTCAAAACGAGGTATTAGCGGCGGTAATAATAGTTCAAAACGAGGTATTAGCGGCGGTAATAATAGTTCAAAACGAGGTATTAGCGGCGGTTATAATAGTTTAAAACGAGGTATTAGCGGCGGGTATAATAGTTCAAAACCTAGATGGCTGTCTTTTAGGTTTTGAATTATTATACCCCGTCCACTCTCTTATTTGCTGTTTGGTACATGCACGACTATGCAGATCCCTAATTGTTGACAGGTGAGTGAATGAAGACTGAATGACAGAATAAAGTATTTCAGAGACAACAGAAAAAAGTTGGGGTCTTTTTATAATAATGGTAAAAAAGTATAAAAATTACAGTTTACCAAAGTAATAATCTGTATTACGTTTTTTCACGGAAAAACGCGTGCAGAAGCAACTAGCGTGCAATATAAATAATATATTTTACAATCTTTTACTATTGAATATTCAGTAAGGTCTGTATTAAGCAAAAATAACAAAATAATTTACTCGACTATTTGATTGTCCGTCGAACTACCAAACAGCAAATAATAAAGTGGAATAACTATAGGGGCATCCATTATTTGTATTTTATTCTAACATGAGGAGATATGTTTTTTCGACTTACAACATAGAAATCTTAGGCACTGTTATTTAGATTTCTATGACTTACAAGTTAATCCCAAGTCCTATAGCATCCGTGGCCACCATGACGTTGCAGGAGCTCTCGGGATCGTTGAACTTATTGGCCTGCGCCAGCTTCGTGCCCGGGGGTAGGCTCCCGTAGATGACCGCGACCTCGTGACCTCTGCAGCAACAATACAAACAATCTATTAAGTTTATGTATTTATTTAATTTTAATACTAATTCATTAGACTGAAAACCAGCGCCGTTTTGTACACCGGTTCAAAACAGCATAAAGCTGAGACTGATCCGTTTTGGCTCACCTCGGCAGCACTGGCATACCTGGGTACTTGTCACGAGTAGGCTTAGTTAGTGTGCATATTATACATATATCAGTTTTAGAATTTAACCAATTATTTTGTACCTACTCTTAAGTTTTAATTTTAAATTTGTAAATTTGTTTTTATATACCTACCTACTTGTGTATGTCTGATTGTATTTTGTGCTGTCCATTTGTAAGCCAAATAAAACATCTATCTATCTATCATTAATTAGTTAGGTTTTCTACTGTGGGTATGATTGGATACCTGCCTCTCAGACTGACCTCTGTTCGATGGCGCGGCTGACGCTGTAGATGTCGTTCTTGTTGAAGCACACGATGCAGTCGCCGGCGCGCACGTGGTCCAACGTGCCGAGCGCGATGTCCTCCACTTTTAGATCTGTTAGTCGTTTGTAAGTGTGGATCTGGAAGACAAAGGATTTCGCGTTCATAGGAGCGGGACTGAGCAAACCTTTTTGGAAAGGCGTAAGCGCAATAATTCAAATGAGTTTCTTTCAAGAAAACTACACAACTAATTATGAAACAGGCTTATGCTGGTGTTCACCAAAAGATAATCGTTCAATTAGGCAGCTTAGTCGGTTAACTTTTAATGTATGAAAACTCGTGTCAAAGCAAATCAACTGTTAAAAATTTAACCATCTGTTGGTGAACTTGGGTCTTAGAGGAACCGATAAATTAGTATTCACCGAATCAAAAATGTTTTATGTACTACATTTTATGAAAACTTTACAAATGTATAGTCATTTGCGGTAAATATTTTATGTGTGTTTTCACAACGCAGCTTTATAAAAAACGCAACAACATAACCCTTCTTGCACAGTCAGGTAATAAAGAACATCCCCAAAAGAAGATTTGAAAGGAGCTTTTAAATATACCTCCAAATCTTCACCAGTAGTGTTGCATATTTCTTCGATAAGATTGATGGCCCCAGCCTCCCCGCACAGATGTATCTCGTCAGCCTGCAGCCCCAGGATGGCCCGGGTCCACGCCCAGCCCCTGCCTCTATCCGCTATCATTTGGATTTCATCTATTATAGCTACTTCATCTGCAAAAATAAATACAAAATACTATATCATTTATTTGGCAACAAAATTAGTTATAACCTAGATTTAGTTATTTTTGTTTTATTTTCTTAGTTAAAATATAATAAATTATGGTAGTTGTATGTTGTCTATAATTTTGTGTTTATAAGGAGCTTTGTTGTTCGGAAATAAAGAATTTGATTTGATTTTAAGTATACAGAAGAATATTGACCTACTTACAGTGATTATTTAGTGAGGTCATCTCAACCGTGCACGCTACATGACTAGATGGAGTCAGCTCAGCCTCATACAATGGCACTTCCTCTGCATTTGGTTCACTTTCCTCTGCACTTGTCAATGTGCTGTACAAGGATGCATGCCTTCTTTCTTCACCCGTGATTAAATCACATGGAGTACCCTGAAATGGTTAACATACTCAACCACCTTTATTGGTCCACTGCTGGACGCAGGCCTCCTCCTGATAAACACCTTATTGGCTTTTATCTCATGAGGAGTAATGCTCATAATGGAATGTTTAGGAGGGAACACAATTTTTGATGTAAATGTGATCGTAACCCTGTATCTAATATATATAATATTCTAATTCTTTTAAATTCGTAAATATTTTTGACATTTTGCGAATTGTACAATAATTTTAATTTCATGTTTTACTTACATTCAAAATATCTGAATTAGTATTCATTATTTATTGTTTTTTTTTTAATAAATTTTGTAATTTCTCTTTTTTTATACAGTATCCTCCAATTTTATTTTATTTTTGTCGTGTAAATGGACTCTAGTCATTTAAATTTAACAATGTGCACCTAATAATAAGAAACATTCTAACACAGTGTAATTAATTATTGTTTGAGAATAAATAAATGAAATGAAAAACCCTGCCTCTATTTGTGAATATGTATACATCTCATGGAGTCATGGCCTCCCCATTAGAAATTTAGAGGGGTGATGAGAGGGATAGAGAGGTAATTTCCGTATAACGGTAAGTATTATTATATATGGCGTCTCCTGGTAAGCAGAGACTTACTTGATTGTTAAACTGTATGTCCTACTGAATCAAAATCACTGTATCGGCCTTCATTATTGCTTGCCTTGAACTTAGGCCTCCCGAACAGGAAATAGGTACATTGCAGTGAATTGAATAATGAATACTCACCATTTTATTAGATTTGTGATAGATTTCAGTGGCTAATAATTTTAAAGGTCCACAATAAACACCTGACTTTGCTTTGAGGAATTTTTCCATTGCATGGTAAGTCTTTCCGGAGTTAGTGGGCCCTGCATGGAAGACTATTTTCCTTAATTTACTGCGTGCTTCTGGATACCTGTGAAGAAGAGATTGCATAACTTTTAATCAAATCAATTAATTTACTCATGCAATAATGTTATTGTTCAACATCAATTTTTTTAAACTGTATCTGCACTAAAAAGGTTTTAAATTTACATACCAATTAGCTGGGGTCCTCAAGTCCGATATTTTTTTCAAGTCATCTAGGCAATCTAAATGTGGGAAGGCTAGTCGAGCATGCCGCAGGAAATATGGAAACAAATCATCAACATGGCCTGCACCTGAAATATTATAACATTCATTCATTTATTATAAACCTTTTTTGTTGTTTTATTTGAGCGCTTTTGCTAAATAAGTTTGACTAACAACTGTTTTTTATTGTTTACTGACCTTGTAAAATGTCACTTATTGTTATGTGTAAATCAGGCGGAAGATCATGCTCCAAGCAATGTCTTCTGAAAGACAAAAAAGCCTGATGCAAGAGTTGGTCATCTAAACCATTTTCTGATGCCAGCACTCTGACCTCCGGTTTTTGATAGAATTTGTTGAGGATTTTGAGCAAATCTTGTTTCTTTAGACGCCCTGTGAACTCTTCTCCTATGTTTATGTCATCGGGATTGGGTTTCACTGGCACAGGCACAAAGAGAGCCGCAGGATTGCGATCGTGTTTTTTGGTCCTGATAAAAACATAACCTATATTTTCCGGTTTGGTCCTGCGACTGCATATTACACTACTTCTCAGAAACGGATAAACTGATGTTTGTAATTTATCGGAGCAATACAGAGCTAATATTCTTGTAAACCCCTTGTACATTTTTCAATAATTTACTAAAATTTTAGAAAAAAAACATGAACCATAACGTTCTCTTTGCTTTGGGCAAATTCTGAAAAACTGACTGACTGTTTGTTTTGATTGATTCGTATAGGCACAGATTGTATTTTGGTAATAAGCGATAAAATGACAGTACGTTTGACATGTGAAGTACCTATGATTCGACATTGACATGACAAAGTACCTACTGACTTTGACAGTTAGTGGTTTTTGCGAGCATGTACGAAGGAAACCGAACGAAAATCCCGGCCATTCACACAAGCTCAGTCTTGCCTGTGTGCAACCGACCAAGGCAACCGACGACGACAGCGCAGTTCCATCTTCACCATGTCAAGGATTTCAAATTTTATTCAAATACTCAAAGCAAATACTAGAGGAAAGATTTGATTGTTTTGTTTGTATTGAAAAGGCTACGAAACTACTGGACCGATTTGAAAAATTATTTTAGCATTAGAAGCCCATAATTTTCCTGATGAACATAGGCTACTTTTTACAGCGGGAAAATGCTTCATTCCTACGGGAAAACGGGTAAAAGGACAACATACTATCGGCGTCGGGCGGGAATCGAACCCGCAACCTTGATCGCAAGCGGCACCTTCGCCCGTTACCTCACGCCGCCGTCGAATTAGTCATGAGAAGTCATTTCCTTTAGTTGTAAGCGCAGTGCATAGAGTGAAAACTCGCTGCTGTCCGTGTCTATAAGGGTTTAAAATTTTTCAAAACCCGGCATTTCACAAGATGGTTTACTGTTCGTTTTTACTGTACCTAGCTTGAAGCACTTAGGAATAATGCACCTACTCGTAGCTACCGATAAAAAAAACTCACCCAAGTTTAAAGTACCTAGGTAGGTAGGTAGGTTTGGTATATACCTATGACTATAAACTAAACCACGGACTAAACTCCCTAATCCTAATAAACACTAAAATAGTTCAGTTCCGTAGCTATTTCGTAGAACCCGAAGACAATTCGTAGCAAGCATCGTAGACCTTCCTTCTATAGTACATACCTACTTATTTGTTTCATAGACATTTCTAGCTATTTCGTGGGTGCACTCGTAGTTATGTTGTAGACTCATAGATATTTCGTACTCAATAGATCCATAATAGTTAGGTACTTACCTACCTTACTATTATTTCCTAAAAAAGTTTTGAACGGGCTCATTTTTTTCTCATGCCATGTCAAAGCTCTGTTATATTATACTAACTCTAGGTTTCTAATTCGTATAGATTCAATAAAACACTCTTGGTTACATATTTTTGATAGGTAGAATTTATTTTCGTTTAACATAATCTTAAGTAGGTAGGTAGAGTAGGTACCTACTTACAATATCTGTACCTAGGTAGGTATCAAGTCATTTTTCTATTTACAAAAGTACTTATATTATTAATTCCCTTAATCTAAAACATATTTTTAACTACCATAGGCAAAAATAATAACTTGAATTCATTTCAATGATCTATGTAGGTATAATTAGGAAGGTAATTAATTATAAAATAAATGTTAGGTACCTATACTTATAAATAATAAGTTATAATTACCTATTAGAGGCACGATTCGCCCGTGTAGGGTTTCAAATAAGATGATATTCGTTTCTTGAAATCCAATCATTATTTAAAATAACGTATACTGGGTATAGTACACATGGATTCAAACTAACATTATTTAAATAATATATTTTTCACACTCTATGCTCGTAAAACGCACCTTTTAGGCCAAGTAGGTTTATGAAGTAGAGGTATACTAAACGATGGGAAGTGATTAAGGCCCTGTTAGTTGAAAAAGGTGAAGTTTTTACAAAAATTTAAAACAATCCAAAGAGATCTCTTGGTTCGAATCTTCTTGGTCAATATTTACAAACATATTTTGAGTTTTCAAATTTAAACTCATTAGGTACTCCCCTGGAAACAATAAAAATTACTGTCAAGGGAATAATGAGATTACATTTGGAACATCAAAATATGTGTGAAATTTTTTACCAAGAAGACCCGTACAATGAGATCTTCGTGCCCGAGTTGCACTCGGGATTGAAGACACTGCTTTACACACTGGGTGCGTAAAGCCCATCACAGACGTAGCTATAATGTATAGCAATCCACCGTGCTATACTATATAGGTATATGTATCGTCAATATATTTTAAGATTGCTTATAATTGGTACACCCCTGAATTTCTTGAATTCACATAATTCTTTCCATCCAAAGGTTGCCTGGAAGAGATCGCTTCTAAGTGATAAGGCCGCCCATTGTACTTGTGTCTTATGTATTGTATTTTTGTTGGTGTACAATAAAGAATTTTGCATTTGTATTATTTATAATTGTATACTGTGCTTTAATAATGTGCAATATTTATTATTTATTAATGTTTATTATAGCAAGCTGAAACTAATGACGACCTCCGTGGAGCAGCGGGCGAAGGTCCGCCTGCGACGCAGGAGGTTGCGGGTTCGATTCCCGCCTCGGAACAAATTTGTGTACGATCTGCAGAAATTTGTTCCGTTGGTCTGGGTGTTTTCTATGTATAATAAAAAATATCTATCTATGTAGTGTATTGTATTAAGTATATCAATTATCTAGTACCCATAACACAAGCTCTGCTTAGCTTGGGGCTAGATAATGCTGTGTGAATTGTCCAGCATTATTTATTTATTATTTATATTTACCTAGTTTGCCTTCATTTCACGATGGTCGGCCTAGTTTTCTTACTATACCATACCATACTATGCCCTACTATAATATAAATTACAGTACAGCTTGGTGACGTCATAGAAACATAAATTATAGCTGCGTGTACAGAAGATATATCGCGCTATGACTTGCTATGATTCATATTGCTATAGCTAGCTACGTCTGTGATGGGCTTGATCTACTTACTTATGAAAACGTATCAGTGAATAACCTGATTACAACCGAAGAAGTACAAACTTTTTTTTGTTATTATTATAGTGCGTAACCTTACACTCAGGGTAATTTCTAAATCAAATAATATCTCAAAATTTTTCGACATCGACGGGACTTGAACCCGCATCCTTCCATCAGTACCTACCGGAATGTGCGTGCTAACCAACTACGCCACGAGGTCAAGTGACGTAGGAGTCGAAAATCTCTGCGACTTCCTACGGATTATAGCTCCGTTAGCTCCACCTACAGGGGAAACATTGAAGTTTATCTAATCAAGTCCCGTCGAAGTCGAAAATTTTTGCGATAATATTTGATTTACGAACTTAAGGTAGGTATAGTTCGCGTCATGTAAAAAGAACGCTGGCGGTAAGGTGCGCAGTAGGCGATTTATAGGTCTATTTGGTGGTATGCAGTGGGGCGTGGGGCGGGCGGGTCACGCGCCGCATGCTTGCCGGTGCGCTATTGGTTTAAATTGGTTTAAATTGGCATAGTACTATAGTGCGCGAGTGTACCCATGCGCGAACACACCCCTTCCACTTTTTTCCAGCGTTCTTTTTACGTGACGCGACCTATACCTATGTCCATTTTTACAATACATTAACTTGATTACATTACCTAAGAACTTCCTCACAATAAGATTAGCATCACAGAAAATTCAAGATACCTACTTAGGTAGGTACCTACACAGTTTTGTTAATCATCAGTTTAAAAAGTTTCAGTGACAAGCTTAGTTAGGTAAGTAATTATTACTTATTACGAAGGTCTCAGCAATAAAACAAAATTTCTGTGACCTCAGGATATTTGAAAATAGGTGAAAATAATTTCACAAGCTCGATGGTTTAATGTTGATGGAGCCGTAATTCACAATAATTTATCATAATCATCGAATATAATTAATAATAAGCAAGTATTAGGTACGAAGTACCTACTACGTAAGTAGGTACCTACATCAAAAGATTGTATAATAAATTCGTTTCAAATAGAATACTCACAAGGTTTGAGCTTGAAGCGAGCTTTCGATCCGTCATCATAATAAGTTAGTTAAACTAGCAAGAAATCTCAACTTCACAGATAGGTATTGATATTAATTTGTTTGTGATTATTGGAAGTAAAGGTACGTACTGTATGTATACAAAATGTTCCATATTTATTACGTACAGAACGGCTTATTTGAAATCATGTTTTGAATCATGGTCGCGCAAATATTTATGAATTCTGTGAACATAGCCGCGAATGCGAAACTGCATTACAGTCGAGTGCGTAATCTAATCATCAATCATTCATTCCTTCTTAATATGGTACTGCGCAGCCACTTGCGCGTACTTCCGAAAATTCATAAAGGTATGCCCGTATTGTGTTGTGCCGTTATAGGCTAGCTAAGATAATATAGTTTAGCTTTCAAGCAAATATAAATCTTTGCGTATAAAATCGTTATACGCAAAGACTTACCCAAAAGTTCTTTATTTGGCTTTTAGTCGACAAACCTCTTTTTCCATATAGTTTTAGGAGAAAATTATTAGGTAGGTATTAATTTAGTTTCGTTATCCCCGGATAAGAAGTAACTAGGTAGGTACCTAATTTATTCTATTTAAGGGTATTATTATTTAAATAGTTTTTTCGTGCTATACGCTTGTCACAGCATTTCATTAGAACTTTTTTCTGTTATCGGGATATAGGCCACCAATATTTTGTACACTGTCTTCTGTCGCACACAGGTGTTGACCAGTTTTCGCGCGAGGACGGTAGAAACGTAACAGACAGATTTTCCTTGATGCGACGACGGTAGGAGGATCGTGTCAGATGGCGCAAAACTTCAGGAGCCCTATTATCCAGCAGTGGGTATAATCAGGCTGCAAATGATGATACAAGTAGACTAGACGTAACTCTCTCGTGCGTTCTCCAGCAGTGGGGTCCTTGTGGTGACGATCTCGCGTCGTCGCGACGTGGTCCCACTCGTGACACTCCGTCGGTCCTCCGCCAGGGTGCCGACGCTCTGCACAAATTAATAACCACTTGTAACACAATCATAACATTTAACGCAAAGGATTTCTCTGACAAATTCATTCGGACAGAAACCACGAAAAAACAAGTGGTGCATCTATTTTTCATAGGCTGTTGAACAGCCTACGCAACATGAATCTGAGGCAGGACCTTTTTGGTTCACATAGAATTAATAGTTATTTGTTATACAAGAGTGCAAAGTTGCTTTTTGACCGCGTGCTCAATTTTGATGACCGAGCAAGCGAAGGATTCTAAAATTGAATCACTCGCTGCGCTCGTGATAAAAAATTAGAATCAAAATCAAAAGAGCACGAGGTAAAAATATTTGCACTCGAGTGCAACACGTAGGCTACTACCTAACTTTTCATCCCACTTCAGCGAGGAAATGACTAAATGCAAAAAAGAAAATGGCGCGCGCAAAGCAAATTAAATAAAATATACACCAAGAAGGTTCCGAATCTGAGTTTTTAACAAGTTAAAAAAGGTAGTATGATATATTCGGCATCATGGAGGAACAAGGAAATAGGTATTGAATCACAAACGTAGTGCACACGATGTTCTAAATTCAATTTTATTTTATCCCCTAGCGGATAAAAACGGCTTTTGCTTAAAATACTCTTTCCGAGATGGGGGGATGAAAAACTTTTTTTATATTTAAAGCATTTTTTTTATATTGTTATTTCGTATATTTTATTTGTGAGCCAATAAATTGATTTTCTTTCTTTCTTTACTACGAAAAATAGATGCGCCACCGCTACTAGATTTTTCCACTTCTCTTGCTACTCGCATTCCTTTCCGGCCTAGGAAAGGATAGACCTTTGTAGGTACTAGGTAAGAAGCAAGACATTTACCTGAGCATCAGAAAGCGCACTGGGCGTATGCGCGTTAGATCGCATCTCGTGCAAGCTATGCGCGCTCCTGACTTCCCCCGGGACCTGCGACAGTGACGTCACGCCGTACCGGGGAGGCTCCGGGTACTGGTCACTCTCTCTGTAGTTGAGCCCTGTCAAACATTATTACGCATCAAATAATATCGCAAAATTTTTCGACTACGACGGGACTTGAACCCGCATCCTTCCATCAAATCTAATCTAAGTCTTTGACCAGCAGGGGTATTTTAATTAATTTGATTCGTTTCCGAATCGAATCCGACGGATCTTTAAAACGCTATTTTGATTTGGCCTCGGGTTGATGTTTGATTAGAAATAAGGAGTTAGTACTCCTCATTGACATGACCATTAGTCAACAGATTCGCTTTCGAGATTATCATTAAATTGTCTTGCTGGGATCTACCTACCTACTAAAGTTGATTCAACTAGCAAAACATCACATTCGAAAATAGCGTTTCAAAAGTTTTTGTTTTTATAGTGCGTAAGCCTCACACTTTGCCAGAGTGTGAGGCTTACGCACTATAAAAACAAAAACTTTATATTTTGAGCAACGCGACACCTCTCGTCAAACGAACTAAACGTAACTTTAGTCTTTGAACAGGAATGGATAAACTTTAATGTTTCCCCTGTAGGTGGAGCTAACGGCGCTACAGTCCGTAGAAAGTCGCAAAGATTTTCAACTCCAGCGTCACTTGACCTCGTTGTGTAGTTGGTTAGCACATTCCAGTACTGACGGAAGGATGCGGGTTCAAGTTCCGCCGAAGTCAAAATTTTTTGTGATATTATTGAATTTCTTAAAGCGTTTCAAAAGTTTGACCTGTGTCTTGAAAGCTTTTTGTCGATGACATAGGTAACTTTCTCAATATTATTCGTCAAAAAAACTCATTTCAAATAAAAAGTTATCCATAAAATAATGCAAAGAGAACTGTAGTTTTACCTATGTAGTTTTACCTCGTGGTGGGTATGTTATGTAGGTAGAGCTAAATAGTTTAGTTACCAACCTTTCTCCAGGGGAACCACATCGGGATTCTTGTCATCAGGCTGCAGGGGGGAACGGTTTCCGTTTGAACCGTTCACTTTCAGGATCTGTACTGGCGCTGGAACAAGTAAAGGTGAACTAAATCTTTAACGTCTATTTATGGTTGATCGTTTCGTGATAGCGCAAGATTCAATATTTTTATTTTTTATATGTTCTACAAGGTATTAAACTAACGGAAAACTAATGTGGGCATCGTGAACCATTTTCTATTAACTTATAAAAAATCTTTATTGACAAAGAAAATTACAATCCAATACCTACTGGAAACAAATTGGAACTAGGATTTGCAATTTTGAAACAATTGAGCTAACTGCACGCTGTTGCAAACAATCTACAGCTAGCTCAACTGATCCATATCAATACCAGTTGGAACCTTGAAAAAATTAACTTATAAAAGTCGGATGGCACTAGGTAAAGGTAGAAAGGGCTACCTTATCTACCGATTTCGCGCGAGTTTTGGGACGGGCGAAACGGGTAACATTATATGGTATTCTGCAGAAAACTGCCATGCTCTGGGTAGCAAATACTGCGTTGGTCTTGCGCAATATTTAGTTTCACATGAAACTTCAAAATATCGCTTATCTCACTGTGGTATCATAGGACTACTTCCGATTCAAACCATGAGAAAAAAATAAATGTGTGTCGCTCACCACAATGATTTACCTACCCAATCGTTATCAATAGTAAAAATTTATATCTACATAAAATAAATAATAAAATAAATAATGCTGGACAATTCACACAACATTATCTAGTCCCAAGCTAAGCAGAGCTTGTGTTATGGGTACTAGATAACTGATATACTTAATACAATACACTACATAGATAGATATTTTTTTATTATAGATAGAAAACACCCAGACCAACGGAACAAATTTCTGCAAATCGTACATAAATTGGTTCCGAGGCGGGAATCGAACCCGCAACCTCCAGCGTCGCAGGCGGACCTTCGCTCGCTGCGCCACGGAGGTCGTCAAAACATAGTGTAATGTATTGTTTTAAGTATAGCAGTCATCTAGTACCCATAACACAAGCTTAGCTTAAGGCTAGATGATGCCGTGTGGAGTATCCAGCAATATTTATTTATTTTATAGGGGAAATAGTTTTTTTGAAATGATCATAATACGTAACAATACAGCAATTTAAAGATAGGTGCAAGCAACACAGGATTAACACATAGGTAAGGTACCTACCTACAGATTATGCAGATGAAAAATTTGCTAATGCTTCTATACGCACTATAGTTTAAGAAAATGAAACACTGACTGAATGATGAAATGAAAGATTGGTTCAAACAGAGTGTTAGTCTATTTAACTTTAGTGACGTGACGTCCCCTTTTTTGCATACAAAAATACAAATCCCATAGGATATGCCTAGCTCCAAGTCGTTGCTATTTATCCCATAAAACTTTAAAAACCTCATAACATTTTCGAGGAATAACGACTAGCTACAACAATTTTGGTACATTTTGATGATTCTTTCGTTGGTTGTTGTTTAAAGCTTGATTTTGAGGTGGTCGGTCCCCTAGAAGTTTTATACTCATGGCAATGCTATGTGCGCCGTAAAACGTATCACATTCATCATTCAGTGTTTAATTTTCTTAGATTATAGTGCTTGAAGCACTAGCTGCATTCTTACTACCCGTTGTCCTATTACCCGTTTTCCCGTAGGAACGAAGCATTTTTCCGCGGTAAAAAGTAGCCTATGTTCATCAGGAATACCTAATGGTAAAATAATTTTTCAAATCGGTCCAGTAGTTTCGGAGCCTATTCAATACAAACAAACAAACAATCAAATCTTTCCTCTTTATAATATTAGTATAGATTATAGATAAGCAAATTTTTCATATTAAGCATAATCTGTTTATAAAACTTCATCATCATCATCATCATCATCAGCCCATATTAGTCCACTGTTGGACATAGGCCTCCCCTAATGAGCGCCATAGCGCCCTGTCTTCAGCTTGCCGCATCCAGCATCTGCCTGCAGTCTTTCGCAGATCGTCATCCCACCT
Source organism: Eupithecia subumbrata (assembly GCA_949316285.1). Lineage (NCBI taxonomy): Eukaryota > Metazoa > Arthropoda > Insecta > Lepidoptera > Geometridae > Eupithecia > Eupithecia subumbrata. Next base: position 34,227,455 of record OX438640.1, on the reverse strand, counting down.
GGCCGGAGGGCGTCCTACACTACGTTTGCCGAGTCGTGGTCTCCACTCAAGAACACGTTTACCCCAGCGGTTGTCGGTTCTTCGCGAGATATGGCCGGCCCACTGCCACTTCAGCTTAAACTTAAGCTTAAAACTTCATCACTTTATGATAATTTCACGATCACGGTTTCCATGGTAAAGCGTCAACAGAACTCAATTTTTCGCACGAGAATCTTCGAGTTATTTTGTTCGTCCGAGACATATTTGAATACTACTAACCGAAATGTGAAGTCAGTTTATAGTTTTTTTAAAAACGCCAAATTTTCTTATCTCATGGTACACCACCACGCGGCGGCGCATACCGCACTCACTTCCGTGCTGCGTGCTATAAAACAACGATCGAGTTATCGATTAGTTTAGTTTAGTTCATTACTGGCGGTGCGCAGTGCGTTGCACATGTCTATCCACGAGAGGACACTAGTGATGGTGAAGCCAGCGGGCATGCAGCGCGGCAAGGTAGGTACTTAAGGCCGATTTACACTTCAATAAGTACAGTAGCGAGTAGCGAGTTGCGTCATCATCGGCGAGATAAGCTGATAATATCGTTTAAACGGCAAAAGCGAGTTAAGTAGCAAGCTGTTGATTAGGTTAAGTTGAGTAGATAGCTATCCTATTTTCCGGTAAGTTCAAGTGCAAAGTAGCCCCCTCTCTCGCGTCTCTCGCACCACACTAACTTAACTGGTCGGTATGTAGACGGGCGAGTTTAGTACAGTCCATTAAGTTTGCACACAGCGGCCGCGTACCTACTCGTGTTTTTAGTGTAAAAATGAAGTGGTCTGATAATACTACCTTGCTACTACCTATACTGCAGTTCTACAAGAATACCTTGAATATAATGGTTAATTCATTCATATTAATATTTCATTTTAAAAATTTTGTGCAAGTATAGACACTAATTCTTACCTATATTATAGCACGTACATTTTTGTAAAGCAATTCAAGGTCCATTTTCTGGATTAAAACAACTGATTCGGAGGAAGTCGAGTAAAACAACTATTTTATCGCAGTCGCGTAGACTAGTCAGTCTTCTTCTCGGAACCGCAACTTATGACTACTGGACTAAACCCCGTTTGGACGCTACTTACTACTTACTATTTATTACTTAACTGACCAATTTCTTAACTCGCTACTGTACTTATTGAAGTGTAAATCGGCCTTTAGTAAAGTTTTTGTGGCCTGGCCAAGTCCTCGTTTAAATTCCTTACTAAGTCCTTCAATGGTGTCAATTCAGATGTCGCCAAAACTAAACCTTCCCTTTCATAACGATCTAATTAAAAAGTATGGCATCATTTTAGTGCTGTCTAATTACCTAGTTTAGCTTAGTTTCGTTCGGCGACATCTGAATTGACACCATTGTTTACCAACCGTCGTCGTATAATAGCTAACCAAAACTGTATGTCAAATGTTTTTTGTCAAATAAAATAACTTAACTATTTGGTCTCATTCAATTTAGTTCTATTTATTTATGTGTAATTTAATTAAATTAAGGTAGGCTAAGAATACTAACATTTAATATAGGAGATCTTTCTGTTACTAACAAATTATGGATCATTGTTATCCGAAATAAAATGAATTTGAATTTGAATTAACTCGCGTAAGTATGTGACCCGCGCGGGCTTTCTGTGACGTAACGTAATTAAGTGGAAAGCTGAGGGGTGAGTCTATTTGACTTTAGTAACGAGATGTGATCGTGGCGTCTCCTTTTTATACGGGATTTGCGTAGTTCCCTGTCCGCACGATAGGACGCTGTACCAATATACATATAATATATAGATTACAAGAGTCCCTTATGTCTAAATAATATTCAATTTAAATTTAATCACACAAAAAGTAGGTACAAAATTGATAAAATATTCAGCTGTAAGAGGAATAATACACCTGTGAAAGCTGCTGGTCACTTGGTCGACTCTTACAACATCCGCGGTCTGAATTGAAGGGTTCGATTCTTACGACGCGATCGCCTCGGCAAAGTTTCTAGAACTATGCCAAATTTGAGCTCGTTCCAGCCATTTTGACGTCTTTATCCAAGTTCTTGATATTTCACAAGCTTTTTGTTACCTTTATATGTATAATGCGCGGTATAATAATAATCTACAACAATCTCTATTTCTAATAAAACTGGAACAATAAATTTTCATAATTGCGAAAATGTCTCCAATGTAAATATAAGTTTTTAGTTGTTTTATTATTAGACACTATTTAATTTCAATTTATTTGTTAGGTACTCTATGTTTTATTAAATAATAATATTACTATAAAATATGAGGCACCTTTTATTTTCTCATAGTGGGTGATGAAAAGTAGAGTGTATCACTCGGGCGCAAAATACGTATATTTTGGCTCGAGCGACGTACTTGGAATCCCTCGCTACGTTCAGGATTTTACTAAAGAATCCCGAGCGTAGAATCCCTCACTTCGTTCTGGATTCAAAAAAGCGCCCTCGCCGTAAAAATATTATTTTGCTCCCTTATGATTATGATACAATCTACTATTTGTGTGCCATAGATTTAAGATCTTGTGTTCATCTTGGTAACAATAAATGTTTTGAATCAGGTGGGCATGGTGATGCAGCGCTTGCAGGCGAAAGGGCTAAAGCTCGTTGCCCTAAAGCTGGTCCAGGGCTCGGAGCAGCTCTTCCGTGAACACTACGCCGATATCGCCACGAAGCCCTTCTACGAGGCTCAGGTTTGCCTATATGCCACTATGGTTACAGCTGAAAACCAGCGTTGGGCAACCTCTGGGTCTGTCTCCAAACATTTAGCTGAGCTGGACCCTTTTATTTAGCTGCTTGTGAAGTTGTGTATGTATATAATATGTAGGTACTTACTAGCTGTGACCGCGGCCTCACCCGCGTTGAACATTATTTTTTGCCCGCCCGGAACCCTAATTGTCTGCTGAAAAAATGAGCCAATCCAACAAATCAAAGATCATTTAAGGCAGCCCGGACATTGAGCCACTAGTCGCGGCCACTAAACGCGACCACTTGTGGCTCGGGCGACTCCCGCAGCTTGTGGCTCGAGCGCGGCCACTCGGACGTTCTTTTTGCGCCGATACTATAAAAAATGTATGAAAAAACTCGTCCGCAGCTTGTGGCCGCGACTAGTGGCTCAATGTGAGGAAGCTCTAAATCAGTCCGGGCGTTCTTGGGCTATAAATGGTGTTACTATAACCAGAATTTGTTTTAAATTTGTTGTTGTTAAATGGAACTCAATAATTTCACAAAATCTGGAGAATGCCAAAATTATCTATTAATATTAGCGTTTTGAAAAAAACCAACGATATTGTAAAATTCCTAAGGTGTCATAAGGACATGGTAAATCAAACCAGCCATAGTGCCTTGATGAAATCAATGATTTATATGTACCATTTCCCTGCGACAACACATAGATAACACTTTGGGTGCCCACGACATACACGCATAACCACGAGTAACTGCGGGCCGCGCCGCGCGCGGGTCGCATGAAGCTGGGCAGTCAATGCCTGTGGCAAATAAATGTATTTTTTTCTTTTCTACAGTGCCGGTACATGAGCTCGGGCCCCTCAGTGGCCATGGTGTTGGAGGGGCTCGATGCGGTGGCCGCTACCCGCACCCTGATCGGCCTGGTGCGGGGCCCTGCGGGCGCTCTCCGCAGCGACAACAGTTTGGACATCAGTAGGAACGTGGTGCACGGCTCGGACTCCACCGCGGCCGCACAGAGAGAGATCGCACTCTGGTTCACGGACAACGAGCTCGTGTCTTGGACGCCAGCGCAAGACGCCTGGCTTTACGAATAACTTCATCATCATCATCATCATCATGGTGGCCTTATCTTGATCCAGTCTTGGATATAGGCCTCTTCCCTTCGTCTCCACTCCGATCTTGAGCCCGTCTCATCCAGTCATGTCCTCCGTGCCGTCAGATGTCGTCTACCCAACGATTTGGTGGTCTGCCTCGTCCTCGGGTGTCAGCTCTGGGTCTCCATTCCAGGACTCTCCTGGTCCAACGTGACGTTTCCATTCGGGCAATGTGTCCTGCCCAAGTCCACTTCATTGCTGCTATTTTTTTCTTTACCACGTCTCTCACTTTTGACTTGCTCCGGATCCAATTGTTACGTTTTCGGTCGCGCAATCTGATACCTAGCATTGCTCTCTCCATACCTCTTTGCGCGACCCTGAACTTCTCCGCGGATTTCTTGGTGAGGGTCATAGTTTCTGTGCCGTAGGTGAATGAATAACTCAGACTTTTATAAATTGCAATGGTCACATTTTGTTCTATCACGTGTTTTTATAAGGCTTACACCACTTACCAGCATATTGTATGGGGCGTTGGTTGCCGTTCCTCACGAGTACGGTGAGGGTCAGCCTCCACACTGCCATCGCAAGCAGGATGGCCCCCGAGAGTCCGGCGAGAACCTTCGTGGTCCAATTCAGGTCCAGGTTTGTGGAAATTGTTTCTGTGGGAAAACAAATTCATCAAATAAACCTGAATATTACGGCTGCTTCGGTAGAATACGTTATTAGTGCCATATTTCTCGCGATTCTTATCTTCAGTGGGATTATACTTACTTTTCTCAAGGTGAGTTTAAACTAGCTAGAGCCCTAGAGCATTCACTTATAAAAGAACATCTAGCATTAGCTTTTAAATTAACTCAAGCCACACTTCGAACATGACGCTCGATATTTTGTTACAACTTGATTTTAAAACCAACGAGCGTTTTGGCAGGGGCGTAGCTACCGCCGTAGCTGCCGTATCAATTATACGGGGCCCCCGGGCTACGGGGGCCCCCGATATGCGTAAACAAAACTTAATAAAAACTTCTAAATTTTTTATTTATTTCAGAAATGACAAAAGTAAAAAAAATATCGATTTTATAAATAACTTTTTGTTCGATGGGACATGAACGCCTGTCAGACCTGTCACTATTGTCCTTGAAGGCACTTTATAAAAACTAAAGTCATCATCAGCTATTAATGATTTAATAAATCAGTTTGCCGAAAAAAAGGCAAGGAAAGTGTAACTATATTTGAATTGTTTGTAAAAACTTTGGAAAAAGTGACAGATAGATAAATATACAGAGTGTTTGGTGGAGGGTTAGACAAACTCGGTGGGTGTGTAGGTGGACCTATTTGTGAAAAACAATTTGAAGGAAAAGACCCTAACAGTTTAAATTTTTTTTAATCCTGTTTTTTGTATTTTTTTAAGATTTTCCGAAATTTTACCTATCTACCCCTAGAACTTTTTTTTGGAACGTGTTTTTTGGTCTCCGATGTATCCTTCGTCTTTTGAAGGCATTATTTATTTGAAAGAACGTGTAAATAGCTAGTTAAAAGCTCTCAAAGTTAAAAAACGTAAAAAAAATAATCAAGAAGGACAACTTTGCATCGTTTTAAAAAAAAAATAGCTATCGAGAAGTTCAAATGCTTTTAAAAATTTCTCTAAACATCGCTTATTACAACGGTATACCACAAGTAGCCGAAAAGACTATAAACTTCTCAAAAATTAGCACTTATAGGGAAAATGGAGTCAAAACGCTAAGAATAAAACATTGTATTAAAACAATTTTGGTTCAAATATCACTTCCCTATTTCTAATACAAACGTTAGGAACGCTAAACTAATTTAAAAAACCTTTTTTTATCATACCTAGGTATCCGACTAATTCGAAGACTCGAAATTCGAAATCAGAATTTCGAATTCGAACCAATATTTGTATTCGTTAAATTTCGTTCTTATTTTGGTTATTTGTTATGTTTTGATAAACTGTTTATTGTTCTGTTTTGTTATCGTTGTTTTTGTCACAATGGCGGAATTCAGCATTCAGACGTGTGCCACACCATAGCACATTTTCTAACACCTTTCGGCGACTTCGAGAAACGGGAAACTTAACTCTTCGAGAACCACGAGTCAGTGCAACGCAGCAGCTTGTTAGTGTGGACGAAGCCATACTCCAAGCGTTCAACGAGGATCCCACTACCAGTACTCGAAAGGTCGTCAGAGATCTGGGTCTTTCCATATGGAAAGTATGGTCTGTCGTCAATGCAATTCTTTTAATTTTATGCAAACATTTTTTTTTCATTTGTGAGAAAACTTTACCCTTCATAAGGGCCCCCAAACAAATTATTATACGGGGCCCCGCCAAGGCACGCTACGCCTCTGCGTTTTGGTGTAACATTTTATCGAGCATATGCACGAGCGCGGGTGACGAGGTGCGGTAGGGTGTGAGGTGTGCGGTCCGAGGGAAAATGTACACAAGGTACAAAAAATGTTACAGGTAAATGCTCATTCGCTGCGAGCATTACGTCGAACACAGTTACATTGCATTGTAATGCTCTAGCTAGTCGAATACTCACCTTTAGTCGTTACTCTTAACAAAGTGTGAGCGAGTCGTGGTCGTCATTATAAGGGAGGGTGGCATGCACATGCACAATCCAGCGTCATTCTTCTCGCACCGCTGCTTTCCTGGTACATTCATGTAGGAGACCATTTAGTGCAGCTTAAATTTGATCCGTCCAGCGCATCTGCCGCGGGCTCTGGTGCCGTCAACTTTCCCTTGTATTGTACCACAAGCTGTTCCACAGACGCATCTCCTGGGAGCGTAATATGCCCGAAGATAGTCAGAATGTGGCTGAGATTGTACTAACTAACGTATATTATGTAAAGAATATTTGGTTTTGTAGCCAAAACTTCAGGTGGTTTCAAGTAAAAGTCAATCATTGCATTTTTTTGTTTTCAATTTAAAGATAAATAAATAACACCTAGAAGAATGTTATCGACTATTCTCTTGATGGATCAATCATTATACTCAGTCACATGAAACTTTATTAACGTGCAACAAAAAAAGCTAGCTAGTGAATAAATAAACGGAAAAGTTTTACTTTTGTGATATCCAAAAGCGTATCTCATTTATAAATCAAAAAGTTCTCGGAAAGCTCATGCAGGCAGCGATAACGAACCTAAGTTTAGACTTTGTCAAAGAGAACACACAGAGTTTTTGAACTACCTTTCACTCTAAATGAGAGAGCAGAGAACGAAATTCCGCATCTTAAAAAGTACCATTATTCATTGAGTTCAATTCCAATGTCTGCCATATCCTCACCTCGTGAAGAGTCCCCCCCAATTTGAGTTCCATGGTCTGAGTTCCAGTAACTTACTGGCGCTCGAGACGCAAGAATCTATCCCTCCAACTCAATCCGTGGATATCGTAAGAGCGTGTGTCTGTGTAGGTATCTTAAAGGCACTTCGCGGCAGCGGAGCGGCGGCGCGGCGTGGTGCAAAAAGCCAGACATGGCAAGATTTCAGTAAAGATGGACGTCAATAAGAATGGAAATAACATAATAATATAGTAGGTACAAAATTTTACTACTTCATTACAATATTCGGCCGCGCCACGCCGCGAGCTATACCGCTCTAGCGGCAACCTATGAATTGCAATGATGCAAACTGCAATCGCGCCGCTGTGATGCAGTTTGCATCATTGCAATTCATAGAAATAATATTTGGCCGCGTGTCAGTCCGCGCCGCGCCCGCTGAAGTGCGGTTCTATTCTTTTAGCGACTCACCTGTGTGCAGGGCAAGTCTAGACTGCGTGTGCACTCGCAGCGTGGTGATCTCTGCTCGCCCTCGTTCGTCGAAGACGTAGAACACCAGTCTCAGCGTCTTCCCTGAGCCCAGCCCGCGCAGCTTCCACGCGGGCTTGCTCGTCGACACGTTGAGGATGAGGTGGCCTGCCTCCCAGGCTTCTACGCAGTAGCTGGTGTGTAGACCTCCGTCGTACCCTGTCAAATATCATTAAATACTTATGATGATAATGATGTCCTCCTAGCCGATTCTTCGGCCACGGGGCGGCCAGTCTTTATTTTTATTATATTTTTTTTATTTTACGAATGTTAGGAAAAGTTTCCACATATTATATGTATTTACTAATAAACTCAGGTAAAAATCAATAGACGACAACATTACAGAAAGTACAAGTTAAAGGGAATGTTACTTAGCTACAAACAAAAAGACAAAAACACAAAAAGTTAAATTAAATTAGAAAAAGGTGAATAAATGCTACAATCTAATCTAACACATAAGTAATAGGCTAATAAGAAAATATAATCCTTAGTTGAATCTTAGTTGCTTAACCCAGGTGAACTATTCTTTCGTGAGTTGTTGGATTTTTCGGCAGAACAAGACTGGGTTTGTGCGGACACGTGTAAGTTAAACTTATCTTCTAATACTGTGACTTTTATGAGTGAAGCCCATTCCGGTTGCCAGCGCTGGTTGGACCACTATGCACTGTTTAGTAACACAGGCGGCGTGGCCTTGTGTTATAGATGTGTATGTTAAGGACGATGTTTATTGGTCGGATCATTTCCCGCTAGTAATTAAATGTAACTTAGATGTTGTGAGGCAGACGAACCAACCTAAAACATTTTATTGTAATAAAATATTATGGGGAGACAGAACAACAGAGCAAATAAGTAATTATCATAAAATATGTACTTAACTTAAAATTAAAAAGTATAGATTTTCCTGAACAATTTCAAAAGTGTTGTGATTTTAACTGTTTTAATTCCCTACATTTGCAAGTAATAGATAAATTATATGAAAATATTGTAAACTAGCTGTACCCGCGACTTCGTTCGCGATTGCCTTACCTGCCGACTAATTAAGTTCACATTTAACCATAGTCTCTCATATTATGAAACGCCGCCGTGCAAAAAATTGTGTAGGATCTACGGGGGATAGCATATTGTCATCTTCAATCCCATTCTTTATCCACACGACTTTTAGCTACGACTCGGCCAGCGTCAGTGTTAAGAAGTGTCCTACTCGTTTGACTTACTCACAGCTGGGGCCCTATTCTGCTATACTAATCGCTTCACTATGACAGGGCTATCGTCACAGAATGACACGTTTTGGTATTCCACCTTGGATGAAAGAAATTATGATGAATGCAGATGGAGAGACGCGTGTCAAGTTTGAAACTACATATTAATTTATCTCGCGCGCACTATATGGAGTTTTATTAATCTAAGGATTCTACGTGATGATTCTGCGACGATTCCATTGTCATACAGAAGCAATTGTTTTGCAGAATTGGGCTCCTGATCCATTTGACTGGACCACCGTAATTTTTTTTCGTTAGTAGGTAGGTACAGTTGGCTGTGTACCACAATAAAAAATATTTTTCTGCGGTCCAGTTAGTTTAAATGGACCACAATAATTAATTAATTTAACTGTTAACTGGACCAGCTAAACCACCATATATCATGTAAGGCAGGAACCTAACTTATTTTTCCAGGACCCACCACCTTAGTAGGTAGGAACCTAACAAATGGGTGCGTCTTGGAAAAATAAATAGATAGGAACTTACCTACCCTTTATCTACTAATTTTTTTCTTCAATCTACAGATTATTTCATCAATCTACTGATTTTCTACTCGACTTTATACTGATTTAGTCATATTCGATCTTGCAACACTGTTTCTAACAAAAAGAATGCATGAAATCGGACGACGCGTAGACCCGTCGTGATGCGCGGTTAAAGAATTCTACTCTTTCCTCTCTCCCAGGGGAACCTTACTGAATTTCAGGATAAAATGTTTCCTTTCATGTCCTTTCTTGTAGTATGAACTCAAAACGTGCCAAGTTACATTCCAACTCATTACCTATGTAGTTTCGGCGTGATGAGCGGTGAAGGAATTTAACTTTCATCCCCTCTGCCAGGGCAGCCTTACTGAATTCCGGGATAAAATGTATCTTGACTCATAGTACGAACTTAAATCACGCCGAGTTGCATTCGAATTTATTAAGTAGTTCCGTCGTGATGCGCGGTTAAAGAATTTTACTTTCATCCTCTCTCCCAGGGGAACCTTACTGAATTCCAGGATAAAATGTATCCCATGTCCTTCCTTGAACTCAATTCGTACCAATTCAGTCCAACTCATTCAGTAGTTTCGGCGTGATGCGCAGTGAAGGAATTTTACTTTCATCCCTTCTCCCAGGGGAACCTTACTAAATTCTGGGATAAAATGTATCTTTCCTCGTAGTATGAACTCAAATTATGCCGAGTTCCATTCGAATTCATTAAGTTGTTCCTTCGTGATGGGCGGTTAAAGAATTTTACTTCCATCCTCTCTCCCAGGGGAAAATTACTGAATTCCGGGATGAAATGTATCCCATGTCCTTCCTTGTAGTATGAAATCAAATCGTGCTAGGTTTCATTCCAACTCATTTAGCACTTTCGGCGTCATGCGCGGTGAAGAAATTTTACTTTTATCCCCTCTCCCAGGGGAACCTGACTGAATTCCGGGATAAAAAGTATCTTATGTCCTTCCTCGTGGTATGACCTAAAATCGTACCGAATTTTATTTCAATACCTTTAGTAGTTCCGTCGTGATGCGCAGTTAAAGAATTTTACTTTCATCCCCTCTCCCAGGAAAACCTGACTGAATTCCGGGATAAAAAGTATCCTATGTCCTTCCTCGTAGTATGACCTAAAATCGTGCCGAGTTTCATTTCAATACCTTCAGTAGTTTCGGCGTGATGCGCGTTTAACAAACAGACAGACAGACAGACAGACAGACAGACAGACAGACAGACAGACAGACAGACATGAATGAAAAAAATTGCAGTTTTGGCTTCAGTATCGATAATAGAGTGCCCTCCAAAAAAAATTTTCAAAATATCTTCAATGTACAGAATTGGACCTGTTACAGTTTTATTATAAGTATAGATATTCTATGTGAGGCTGCCACTGAATCGAGACCGACACTGAAAATAAGTAAGGGTAAGAAAGTCGTGGCAGGGTGGAATAAGCATGTAAGTGAATCTCACTTGAGTGCTAGGTCTAAATATCGCATATGGGCGTGGCACGGTAAGCCTGGTGCGGGCCCAATTTATGACAATATGGTTCAATCGCGTAAGACCTTTAAAAGTAGGCTGAAGTGGTGTCAAAACCATCAAGACCAAATCAGAATGGACCTGCTAGCAAAACATCATTCTAAGGCGGATTTTAAAAGTTTCTGGAAAGGCACGTCAAAACTAAATGTGAGGCCTGGCACTCCAGTGAGCGTCAATGATGCATCCACTCCTGTAGAGATTGCGAATGTTTTCAAAGATTATTTTTATGTTCAGTCTCCTCTAGGACCACCTTGTCGAGGGTGTGATGCTGAGAACCGGAGTGCCCAGCGGATTAAAACGATAATTCTCGCCAAAGAAGTCAGAGTCGCGATTAATAAAATGACAGGAGGTAAATCGCCTGGGCACGATGGGCTCAGCATCGAGCACCTGAAGCATGCTGGTGTCCACCTCCCTCGAGTACTCGCTATGCTGTATAATGTATGCATAAGTCATTCTTACTTGCCTGCCGAATTGACGCGAACGCTGGTGGTACCAGTCGTGAAAAACAAGACTGGAGATATGTCGGAAAAGTCGAACTACAGACCCATATCGTTGGCTTCGATTGTGGCCAAGGTACTTGACAGTGTGCTAAATTCTCATCTAAACAAGCAATTGCGGTTGAACGATGCTCAATTTGGGTTTCGTGCTGGACTTTCAACTGAAACAGCTATTCTTAGCTTAAAACACACTGTTAAGTACTACACGGACAGGCAGACACCTGTATATGCCTGTTTCCTGGACCTCTCGAAAGCTTTCGATTTGGTGTCGTATGATATACTCTAGGACAAGTTGAACGACGCGGGGCTTCCGCCCGAGCTGGTATCACTGTTCAGGTACCTGAACCAGCAGAACCGAGTGAGGTGGGCAGGCAAGCTTTCGGACGCATATGGGCAGGAGTGCGGGGTGCGGCAGGGGGGGTTGAGCTCACCCTCCCTCTTCTGCCTGTATTTGAACGCGCTGATTAAGCGACTCAGCAGCATGCCTGTGGGATGCCGTGTAAACAACCTTAGCTATGCTGATGACATGGTGCTGCTGGCTCCCTCAATTAGTGCACTCCGAAAGCTTCTTGCTGTATGTGAGTCCTATGCTGCGTCACATGGACTTACATACAATGTTAAAAAGTCAGAGTTCATGGTCTTCAAGGCCGGCACCAAGTGTCCTGTATTTGTTCCATCGGTCACACTAAATGGCGTGCCTCTCAGAAGAGTGTTCAAATTTAAATACCTAGGACACTTGGTGACTGAAGATCTAAAGGACGACGATGATATGGAGAGGGAACGCAGAGCATTGTCAGTCAGGGCGAATATGCTGGCCCGCAGATTCGCTCGATGTACAGATGCGGTGAAGGTTACCTTATTCAGAGCATACTGTACATCATTTTACTCAGCGAGTCTGTGGGTCAACTATACCCAAAAAGCTTACAATGCTCTGCGGGTCCAATATAACAACGCGTTTAGGTTGCTGTTGCGACTACCGCGATTCTGCAGTGCTTCGGCCATGTTCGCCCAGGCACACACCGACACCTTTGATGCCATCTGGCGAAAGAAGTCGGCCTCCCTACTCAGCAGAACCCGCGGGAGTGGCAATAGTATCCTAACCGCGATTGCTGAAAAATTTGACTGTCCTATAATGTACATGTTGGTCCAAAGGACAAAATCAATAATTAATTTTAAGTACTAACCCCTAGATATAAGCCAACTAACACAATGGATTGTAAAATCTGAATAAATAAATTCAATTATTATTATTATTATTAACCTAGACTAACCAGGAGCACAGGACATAATTATTAGGTATAGCCCAAGTGTGTGCGCAGAGACAGGTGCACTCTCGATTCCCTCACTCTTATAATGCGATGGGAAGAGAGACCGACACGACTGGGGGTAGATCAGACGGTCAATACTTATATAAGAGCACTGAAAAAGGCTTTGGTACTCGGTTCTTAGGCGCCTGTCCGAAGAGATTGGGGAGAATACAATTGAATTTGAATTAGTCTGAATAAAAAACTTACTTAGGTAATTTACAGCTGTTGTTTTATCTGCTAAGACGAGATGGAAAGCAACACAGAAATTCTAGAAAAGGTATATTTCTGTGGAAAGCTATCATGAAAACGTTGGCGGAGCGAAATTTTCGTCTTCCTGGGAATCGTATTTATTTGTCGCAGGAGATAGAAATTGTGTTACAGCGTTCCCTGAAGTAATCAGTAATTTAAAAGAATCCCAAAGCTATTTTAGTCAAATGACAAAGTCTAAACGTCTAAGAAAGATTGAAGACACATTTATTGTTTTTTCCGATGAATATTTTATAATTTTCCCGAGACCATGCATCTTCCTCAAAATGCTTGGGTACCTAAATCACATTGCAGCTCCACCGAGTCGTGGGTAAGGTTGCCAGTGGAGCAGTTGTAGGGGCGGTGGAGGGCGAAGCGACAGGGCTCCGCTTGCAGCCCGCCGGTGTTGGAGGCGCGGCAGCTCACGGTGCCGTAGTCCCTCTCGGAGCGAGGCGAGAACGAGATCGAGCGGCCGTCTCCACTCGTGATGTTCTCCTGCACAAAAATAGAAATCAAATAGTTTATTGCTTAAAAAATCATTTCAAATACAAAGTTACTGAAAATTCCATGAAATTTTTTTATGATTTAAATTTTACACAGCTTTATACTTTACAAAACTTTATTATTCGGATGTATGTTTTGTGCATCTGAATAAAGAAAGACATAGATATTTAGCTGAAATTTACGATGAAGGGGTATAGTTACATAATGTATGAATTCAGTTGTAGTTTTTGTGGATTATTCCAATTTACCCCCTTGAAATACCGCCCTAAGGGGCAAAGATGGAATAAGCCGATTTTGCAACGTTTCCAAATGTTGGCCGAATGATGGCGAGCCCTGGCGACTCTATTTGTTTCTGTTTCTCACAGTCATCATGTGGACAGGACCATTTCTGTAACATGTCTCAATATTCCCCACCTACCGTGTCTATTTCCATGAACCCCTGTGAGCTATTGAAGTACCACTGGTAGCTGTCAGGGCGCGGAAAAGCATCGACTCTGCATGTCATGTTCGCTCGCTCGTTGATGGCCACCCCGACCAGCGTCGTCAACGGTGATTTGCACACCGGCTTATCTGCCAGAAAAGTCAGAACATATAATTAATATAAATTTTTAAAACAACTCGTTTCTTCCCGGCTTCGCACGCGTTGTTTCTATAAAAACGTTTTATGGTTATTTTTATCCCATGGGAAATGATTTATGCGATAAAAAATAGCTTAAGTATGTTATATACCAGGCCTGCACAAAAGTACCCGTTTGCAAAATTGAAACCCGATCCGTTCAGTAGTTTTGACGTAAAGAGGTAACAAACATCCATCCATCAATCCATACAACCAAACTTTCGCATTTATAATATATGTACCTATGTGTGATGTGATTTCTTAAATTACACTTGGACGGATGGATGTTTGTTACTTCTTTTCACGTCAAAACTACTGAACGGATCGGACTGAAATTTTGCATAGATTTAAGTCTAGCTAGACCTAAAGCGATTGTAATTCCAGTTCTAGAACGAGAATTACACATAGGCTACTTTTAATCCCATAAATCAGTCCCCATGGGATAAACATAACCTTTAAACGTTTCAGTAAAACAACGCTTGCAACAGAAACTTGTCAAGAATATAGCAAAATACGTGAACCAAAACAGGAATATCTCGACGTGATTCTCTCAAAAAAAAAATAACAAAAAGCATTGTGAGCTGTTTTGCTAAAGAAGTTTTCTACCACGCGTTCAAACAGCTGTGTGGTGCCGGCTTAGAATTTGCACCACCGCAACTCTTCCCGCGGGTGTCGTAAGAGGCGACAAAGGGATATCCATCGGGGGCGGGCAGCAGCGCCCCCTACAGAACAATTCCACCAGTAAACAGCGATCCCCAACCCGCATGCCAAGGCCAGGGTAAAAGCCAATAGGCACTTATCAGGGGGAGGCCTGCGTCCAGCAGTGGACCAATAGGTACAGGCTGTGAGGTGATGCAAACAGCAGCCTAGCCATCTGGATAGCATTGAATAATTCAATGTACCTACGAGCAGCCTTGTCTAAATACTTACTGTCGGAAGTTTTATTTATTATACTTAACTTTAAGTTGTTTTCTCAGATAATGTGAAATGTATTTCTTTTTGAGAAAATAAATATTCTTTAAACCTAGTATAATCATATTACAATAACATTCCAGAGGTCGACACACTCCAGAAGCTGTGCTATTCTGGTTTATCGATGTGGAACCAATGAGATTTTACCAATAGAGACGTCATACTCATTAGAACGAAATAAAAACATGGCGATATTTTACTATAGCTACCTGCATAGGACTATGGAACTCTATTTGTATCACCGAGTACGTTAAAAGATCACAGAGATATATAGGACCCCGTTGCCAGAAAGAGATGAACATACTGTTCACACTTTACACGAGCGGCCAGCGGGCTGACGGCCAATGACAGCCTATGACGTCATCGGCTAGCAGCTAAGGAACGAACTAGGGGAAACGGGGGTAACGAGGCACCACTAAGAAAATAAACAGTAAATTTTTAAATAAAAATATTTATTTACTAATTATAGTATTACATTCCTAGTATAGGTATGCATTTATGTAAGCACACTAGAAAAAATACTTTTACTTAACTTAGTAAGTACCTACTAATCACTACATAAGTGATGTCGTAAATAAATACTTGATTCTTTATTTGGGCTTGATGTTCGATCTTTGTGCATTATATTTTTTCGCTGTGCGTCTTTTTTCTTCACCTGTGTCTCTCTTATTTCCATTTCACTTCCTTTCCTTTACGTCTTTGGGTTCTAACAACTCGTATCCATTTCTCCCTAATCAATCCGTCTTTAGGAAATCTAAAACAAAAAAGAAACAAATGTTGAAAGTCAAATACATCTCTATATTATCCTACTACGAAAAATAATTGCCAAGTAGTGGTGAAAAATAATATTGTTGCATTGCGTGATCATATTACCCATATTACCCTAACCTCCCTTAGCTTCGGTCGAACCGACAACACCGCACGCCATTATCTCGTTCTCTCTGTCACTCATGAATGCAACGCACTACGTCTTGTCTCGTTCGTGTAAATGGCAAAGCGGCAACACCGCGGCAGTGATTTTTTAGTATAAAATTAATGATTTTCCATTTTAAATAGACTAAACAGTACTTACCACAATGGAAAGATACATCCTGCCTGTTTTTTACAGCCGTCCCAGTATAAGTTTTGCACTTTCGAAACACACAATGTGACATTTTCGTTTGTTTTACTTTTCTCTACAATCCCGCAACGGACGTTCGTATCGTGGCGCGACGCAGAGCGGACTGAGTTCAGTCAAGTGAATTCACCTGGTTTTGTCTTGCCGCGCAGACCTCGGTAAAACGCATCTACCTCAGTTTATATATAATATCATTGTGTGGAACGATTCCTTTTGTTCCATTCCTCCTAATTATTTATATAAAGGAGTAATATACGCGTGATTAAGTAAAGGTAGGTAGATATAATTAGGTGCTGTTATTATTGCAAAATTAATGTGTTAAAATTAACCTACTTCATCTCATCAAATCGTAATTAAATCTACTTATGTCCGTATGTAACACCATGTAATACTCCAATTGTTTCTTTACTAAATTCTGAATAACAAAAATAAAAAAATAAATAAATTGACCTGTTCAGATTTTATTAAATAATTGTGTGAGGTGGGTTAGCTACGAATTATGTTTGTGTTGAAAGAACACTTACGTTTCATTATTAATATTATTATCGAATTCTTTAAACTACGATAGTTTTAAACAATTAGTAGGTCTAGGTATAAGCAAAGACATTTACCACGTATGTATTTTAGTTTAGTATTATTATTTGAGTTTTAACTTAATTACTTATAAATAAAATGGATTCCTTATAATGATTATTTTATAAATAACTAGCTACGCCCCGCGGCTTCGCCCCCGTGGAAATTTATGTTTCGAACTTTCTTATTTTTTTCTTTCATAAGAAACTTCTCTCTGACAATAAGAAACACAACAAATAAACAACTAGCGAAATTGGTGCAGCCGTTCACGCGTGATGCCGTGACCAAGGGATATTTTATTTTATTTGTTACATAAATATTATTAAAAAAATATGTTTAAAACCAAAAACAATAACTAAACACCGATTTTCGGGTTTCCTTATATGTATCTATGTACACGGGACAAATATTAATCGTTCGGAATAAAATGTACCTATTTAGGACTACCCTAAAATAATTCTGTTTACAATAGCAAAAGAATCATCTAAATCGGTCCGTCCACAACTAACGCAGAAATCAGTAAACATTCATAAAAAAACTCCTGTCCTCCTATTTTAGAAATCACTTAAAAAATAAGCTCCTACCTACAACACTCACAGATAACATTAAGCTGGAAGGGCGTAGACCTCCCGTCGCCCTCCACGTTCGAGGCAGTACAGGAGTAGTTCCCCGCGTGCTCCCTGGTGACCCCCCGCAGCGCCAGGTGCCCGGAGGCGGCCAGCACCCCCGCTCGCTGGTTGTATGTAATTACTTGACCCTAAAAACACAAGGCAAATCTGAAGAAACATTATTTATCCAGGGAAATTAACTCGGATTGTAAAAACAAAAAACCAAGAATATATGCATTAAATGAAGATAAATACATTTAATATAACCCTATAGGGTGCCTCAAACTCTTTATTCATCTGCTGATTTATTTCCCGGTCGCATTTTTACTCGCTCGTGTTTCTTCACAATGTGTTTTAAGTAAGCCACCGCTCTACTGCTGCGTACGGAAAGGCTACGCACGTGTAACTTTGATTTGCAAGAAACTGTATTTGATAACGTCCACTGCAACCCGCGAAAGCGCTACGCTCGTATTTGCACGAGATTAATGACGTCATTGTTACACGCGTGGCTTGCTCGTATACGGCGCCGACGCAGCTCAACGCTGTCAACGCTATGCATGCGGTACACGCATGCGAAGGTTCACTGCGTAGCGTATGATGCAAAATTGTGCTGCGCTACAGTTGTAGTTATGAGTTAATTTTCATGCTTAGTGTGTGTTTGTGTGTGTTGCAGTGGAAAAAGACCCACGTTGTAAAACAAACGAACTCACGCAGCTAAATAAAATACGTCGCGTGGCCGTGCACAGCGTGCGCCACAGTGGGCCAGCGGCTTAATGTATGATTGTATCATATCCTAAGGGTATTTTTCCTTATATCATGTTGATTTGCTCGCTATCAATAATTTATTCTACAGCATTATTATCGTACAAATTATGTCTACAATAATATCTACATACGCTCTCATTGTATTGACATAGAGTAACGTAAGTAAAGTTCCTTTCATTTATGTATTATTGTAGGAACATTTTGTATATACAGATATCATGAATCTTTTTTATTACTTCGTAACCGGATTAGTTAGTTTATAAGTATGTACCTACTTTAGTTCACTTTATCAACATTATATGTATTAAGTTAATTAAAGATAGAATATTTAAACATAAATGTAAAATAGGTTATAAGAAAATAAAGCTTTTTTATTTCTTGTTTATTTTTATTTTATTTAACCGAGCTATGTCCGAGTAGACGTGTGTGCGATGTAATGATGATGAAAATAAATAAATAAACCGGGTTATAGGTAGAAACGATGTCCAACAGTGGACGCAGTGGACGTCTTTCAAAAATAAAGCAATAGATAACGCAAATTAGTAGGTACCTACCCCCACGGCTACGATTCGTTAACTTTAGAAACGTTAAAAAAGCCATTGCAGTTGTTAAAACGGTATAAATAACTTCGTTGAAAGAAAACTGTTTATCGTATGAAAATTCTCAGCTGAAAGTTTGCATCTCGGTTGCAAAATATTTTCTTCCTTAACTTTCTCGCCAAAGTGGCTACTTCATTGCTAAAGTTAGAGCAAAACAGTTCCTGCTACTTCATTCCAGGTTCACTACATTCGAGGTTCACTACATTTTTCCAAAAGTGAGTTTAAATTCTCTGTACAAAGTGTGAGCAAAAAACCTCGCTCCCGTTGAATCACACAAGTGAGCAAATGCGCTGTATTCGGACTTCGGAGCGAAATGTCTCGTTGTAAACATGGAGGTGGTGCAAACAAACATTGAGGTCGCTGCAAATATACGAAAAATAAAAATTAAGTACATACGAGACCTACATGAGGGCTTCATACTTGAGCCTTGTCTCGTTTAGGCTTCTAAGTTCTTAACCATAAAAACAAATAAATGCTGGACTTACGGGACTGACATAGTCAGCAATGACTCAAAGTCCCACAAATAAACATGAATAAAAAAAAAAAAATTACACAGCGCATCTATCCACAAACTAAGCAGACCTTGACGCGTACTAGTTATAAAACACCCCGACCCGGGACATATATTTGCAGTTTATGGTCGGTACATACAAAATGCACGGCGAGATGACGCTAAGAATTCATTCGAAATTTTACGCTACCGCTCAGCTTTTTTTTTTTTTTTTTTTTTCATTTATTTATGTTAATATATAATAACTTATTTAATAAATATTAACTTATTTATTAACTTATTTTATCTTCAGCTAACATAAACCGTGATTCGGTTTGTCCGTCAGCCTTAGTCTCTAAGGTACATTAAAGTTAATATTATAAATAGTTGGTACTATACAATACATAGTAGGTACATGATGCATGTATCTTCCTACGTAAGTTGGTAGTTTGATATAGTAAACTCGTACACGAATAAAAAACAAAATAAACACACACCGAAGTTTAACTAACACCGCTTTTATCT
This sequence comes from Eupithecia subumbrata, assembly GCA_949316285.1. Lineage (NCBI taxonomy): Eukaryota > Metazoa > Arthropoda > Insecta > Lepidoptera > Geometridae > Eupithecia > Eupithecia subumbrata. The sequence goes on along the minus strand of OX438640.1, from coordinate 34,207,728 downwards.
GAACAGGCCTTAAGGTAGGTTAAATTGATACAGGGTGACTCACGTTGTGCTCCCAAAGGATCTTGTAAGCGGGCGGGTAGGCTTGCACCTCACACGTGAAGTACACGTCGTCGCCTTCTTCAATGTCGCGGGGGTTCAACAGCTGGGACCCCAGTTTGAGCACTACGAGTGGAACATCTATGGGGGAAATTATAAAAGTCACAAAAAGATAAGTATTTTCTGGACCTTCTCTACTCTCTCTTCTATATATTTACGCGACTCACACGCCACTATATCGAATAGTTGTTTATCATAGCTACCTAATAGTGTATTTAGAAATACTTGATTTTGCACGAATAATTAAATCTGGGTCCCATGTTGGCCAAACTCACAAGAGACTGGTGTTCTCAGGGGACATCAACTCTGCAAAGTCGCACATTCCAATATAATAATATGTTAGTATAAAATAGACTTAATTAGATTTAAGCTAGACTATACGTAGGTACATTTATAACTATCTTTTTCCTTTTATGTTTCTGTTCATGATTAAATAAATAATCTGTATTGTTTGTTAAAGAAGAGCGAGACCTTCTAATAAAAGTATTTTTACTTAAACAAAGGTCTCCACTACGGTAATAATAATTATTGTAAAACTGTAACAAAAATAAATTATTATCATTTTATTATTTATTTTATTTGCATTCGTGATACATCGTCACTTTCCATTAGGTTAGATTGTTTGAGGTCAAACGCCTTCGTTTGACCTCAAACAATCTAACCTATTGATTATTTAAAAAATAAGGTAACCGCTTCACGTTAACACACAATTGGTCACAGGGATGAAGATTCATTTAAAACTAAATCGTCTCCATTCCATAACATCTAGAATTCTAAACATTTTCTAACGTTGTCATAAAGTCGCCAAGAGTAGGCAGGTCCTGTGATGTGACACATACCTAAAAATATACTTGGTTACACGATTTGCAAGAGATACATATATTACAATTATCTACCTATATTTATGGACCCAAGAGGACGTTTTGAAAAGTCAAATATTGTTAATGATACTTCTACCTAATTGGCAGGAAATAAAGCAATATCAATTATATTCTCTTGACTTCAATATATTTTCGTTGAAGTAAGTAAAGAGGTGAAAAGGAAAACCTGTATCTAGTCAGAACGATCATCGAATCAATGGATATCATAGCTATCGCTCGCTTTAGCTTTCAGCAACTACCTCACTGTACCTACTGAATCCCCGCGCGTCACCATGTATAGGCAAATCAGTGGTGCCACAATAGTGGAAGTAACAATAGACAATACTCACAGTGCAGATTGAGCAATAAGCTCGTGTCTATGGTCGCATGCTGGAGCACCGCGTGTGAGGCGCGGCAGGTGAGGGTTTGACCGTTGTTGGCCATACGCGGCGTCCATCGGATCACCGATAGCGTTTCGTTTTGGCTCTCCGTGTCCTGTCATATTCAAAAACGGAAAAAACAAATCAAATAAAACACTCCGAGAACGAAACGTTTTTACCGCGGCGAGTAAGAATAGCAATCAAATAACCGGCTAAATAAAACCAAATAAAGGGAATATATGCTTGAATATACAGCTAAACTCTCAATAATTTGGAAAGCAGATTGTTTCCTGAGAAAGGAAATAGGCAATCTTTTACCCAGGAAAAACGCCGCGGGACTGCCGGCGGAAGCTAGTAAGTACATCATTATATTACAGCATATAACATATTATTTTACAATACGGGACCCACGTAGAAAGTCTATGGACCTTTTGCACAGCATTGAGTTTTTCATTGTCCAGCCACCAGGTGATAATAGCAGGTGGTCGCGCCCCCACCGTCCGACACGACACTTCAGCGGTCTGTTGGACCGACAACGGCTGCTCTCTCGTCAATATCTCCACGGAGAGCGGACGCACTGAAACAAACATCTCTGTCAATGTAGCCTCATTCTAAACAAAAGCGCTTGTGCCAGCATTCCTTAGAGCCTTATCATACTAGCGGTTTGCGAGCGGCTGCGAGGCGGACCGGGCGCGCAGCGAATGCGTCGCGGATACGCCGCGGCTGCGCAACGAAGACGTCGCCGACGCGCGGCGAATTCGCAACGTTTGACGTTCGTACAATACACTCAGTAACAAAATGGATTCCGACGAGGAGACACTGCTGTCGGCTTTGTTACTTCAAAGACGTCGAAGACGAAAACAAAAGCAACGACGAATTTTGTAGATCAATGAATCAAATGGAATAGAGTTACTATTTTCAATTCAATTCAATACGTTTATTTCAGCTTAGATACACATACACATATTTCAGCCATAGATTAATTAATTAAATAAAAAACATCTTAAATTTATGGTACACACAATATTCATGAGCGCATGGCACTATGAGTGCGCGTCCAATGTTTCATGAAAGCGCAGTCCGTGTCCAGCCTTCCAGCTATAAGTTGCAGATAGCTACTGATGCTTCCCCTGACCCGGCGCATCAGGGATGCTGTTCTGTTGCGGATGATTGCGTAAAAGTCATCAACGCGGGACTCGGCAAACATCCCGGACGCGCTACAATAGCGGGGCAGTCCCAGTAGCACTCTGAATCCATTGTTATATTGGACGCGCAGGGCATTCCAGCATTTCTGCGTGTAGTTAACCCATAGACTGCACGTATAAAAAGATTGACAGTACGCTCTAAACAAACTGATCTTAACAGCTGTACTGCATCGCGCGAATCTGCGGGCCAACATATTTGCTCTCACTGATAATGCCCTGCGCTCCCTTTCTTCATCTAGGTCATCTGAGAGAGTCTCGGAGACCCAGTGGCCCAGATACTTGAACTCAGCTACCTTCTTCAGTTCAGTGCCTGCCAGAGAAACTGATGGGACCGTAGAGTAGGTCTTTGCTCCAGCTTTGAAAACCATCAGCTCGCTTTTGCTGGCGTTATATCTGAGCCCATGAGCCATTTTGTGTTGTTTTACAAACGAATAAAAAATATGTACGTACTAAAACATTTGCTCGAGGCAGTACAAAATGGCGTCCACGCTGCTATTCGTGGCGATAACGTTGCGCGTCCGCAACGACATCGCTGCGCATCCGCGACGTATTCGTTGCGCCCCGCAGCCGCTCGCAAACCGCTAGTGTGATAAGGCTCTTACTAGACCGGGTTATTGAAAAAACGCTGACTTTGCTAGATTCATGCAGTGCAACAGTGGGCATTATGAGCCGAGGCGCATTGCAGCAGTACCTACCACCAGCCACTATAATTATGACTATTTTCCGACGCCGTAGGTGCCGGTCTACGCGGTAGACCTTTATAGCACCGCGTAGAGCTTTATTTTTTTATTATCTAATTTATATTTTAGGAAAACGAAACAGTTTAGTAAACCTTAATATGTTAAACTTATTGGATAACCTGAGCCTACATTTTCCCCTTATGTGTCCAATGGACACATTATTATCTGTCCATTGGAAGTAACAATTAATTTTTAAACAGTAATAATGAACGGCATTGCGCCTAATTTGATGAGTGCTATAATATGAATGCCTAACCATATGTAGCCTACTAAAGCAATAGTTAAAAAAACAGCATAAGTTACCTTACTTATATAACATTTAAAGCCAAACAAACCAACAACACTGCAACAAAAGACAAAATAATAGCATTTTTAAGTCTTGTAGATTTAATCTGTAAATAAAGTTTTGCTTATTTCAGTTTTAAAGCCATTTTTCCTCAGAGAGAATAGGTAAATCAACATTTTGGGAATATTCGTTGGTTATCTACTTACGTAGTAACGATAAAATGAGACTTTGGTAGCCCGTAAAAATCCCCGTAGACGACGTAGCTCAAAACAACTTTGCCACACAGGTTTACGGTGTTACGAAAATGTTCATAGAAGGAGTTAGACCACTTCTAATTTTATTTTATTTTTCGTTGCTCTCACAAAGTTCTAATTAAAATGAACTACAATGTCATTATAAACGTTTTTAAACTTTCTTCAATTTACTATTACCAGTCTGTGAGTAATTGTTCAATTATTGTGCAAGCGATACGACGAAGTTTCAGCACTACAGAATTTCTCACAATTGTTTATGGCCACGAAATGATTCAATATAAACTTTGCCGGTACATAGTTACTGTTCCGGGGATTCCTGTGTCAAATTACCAACTTATGGTAAGAAATATTTATGAGATTACTTACTCAATATACATATTTATCCGTGTATCTTCGAGTCATATAAAAAGCGTAAATTATATTTATCAGATGATTGAAAATAAACGAAATACCAAAAAATCAAATAACATCGCAAACAGTTTTGGCTTCGACGGGACTTGAACCCGCATCCTTCCCTCAGTACGGGAATACGCTAACCAACTCCAACACGAGGTCAAGTGACGTAAAGGTCGAAAATCTCTGCGACTTCCTACGGACTCAAGCGCTGTTAGCTCCACCTACAGGGGAAACATTGAAGTTTATCCATTCCTCTTCAAAGACTAAAGTAACATTTAGTTGGCTTGACGAAGTCCCGTCGAAGTCGAAAATTTTTGCGATATTATTTTATTTCTTAGAAATTATCCTTAGTGTGGGGTTACGCACTATAATAATAAAAAACCTTAATGGATATAAGTAATAGCGAAAGGTATAAATTGAAATAAACAGCACTTTTAAAAATTTTAACCCTTTTGGGGACTGCAGATTATCTGGGACCTGTATTAATAAAGTTTACTTGTGATGACCAAGTTGAAAAATGACACTTTTGAAAGCTTCATTCTTTGAAATCCAAGTTTCATTATGTAATTACTCATTCAACTACTTAGTAGAACATTGAATAGCACAACTGTCTATGGTTAATGTACCTATAGTGAAGCCACGGCCAGTAGAGCGTGTTCTCGGTGCATGTTGATGTCCGAATCAATTATCTAGGAATAGCTTGCCGTGCCCTAGTGACACGGTACCTACCATAGAATACCTTCCTGACATTGTTCCACTGCAACTGCAAGCTGCGGTCTTTACTTAACTTAGGACAAGAGATGAGAAATAATACTGACAGCCTATAAAAGTAAAAATAAATGGACGCCCAAAGACTTATTAATTAAGTTGCAGGACTTTACCCGCACTTTACCCGCCTCGGGACAAATGTTTGGACGATTTTTCTATGTATAATAAAAAAATATCTATCTATGTAGTGTATTGTATTAAATATATCAGTTATCTAGTACTCATAACATAACACAAGCTCTGCTTAGCTTGGGGCTAGATAATGCTGTGTGAATTGTCCAGCATGATTTATTTATGTATTTATCTATTTTTTCGGGTGTTTCTACGTGTTTGACGGACACTCCTTATTACAGATACAACAAAATAGTTTATTTTACACCAACAGCAATACAATACAAAAGACATTAAGTACGTAAGACACAAGTACAATGGGCGGCCTTATCGCTTGAAGCGATCTCTTCCAGACAACCTTTGGATGGAAAGAGTTATGTGAATGGAAGGAATATGAGAGACAAGAACAAGAACTTTAATAATAATAATAATAATAATAATGCTGGACAATCCACACAGCACCGTCTAGCCCCAAATAGGGCATCGGAACCAGTTTTTTCCCCGGTTCTGCCAGAACCGGGAATTCCCGGTTCTTGGGGCTGTGAAAAGAACCGGTTCTCAAAATATTAGGAACCGGGTTTTCGGTTCTTTCGATTCTTTTATAAAATTATGAATATCGCAGATTGTGACAATCACAAGGCACGCATCAAGGTGTTGCCGAGTGGTCTCGGCACAACGATATCACAAACAATTAATTCACGATAAAAACAACGCTTTGAAAACTAGAAATTTCGGCGAACCTTTACTTCGGGTGCATAAAATCAAATATTCCATGTGTGTTATTGCGATTTTTTACCTAAAGGTAATTTTATCCTGTAACGATAAATGAAATCATAATTTGGCCATCGATATTTTAAGTTTTTAAGTTGACTACCGGTAGCTAAAAAGATTACTATAATAGCGATTATTTAATTTGATAAAATGTGTGTAAAAATCAAGTATCTAGGGTCATACTAGATAGGAAACTGCTGTGGAACAAACATCTTGACTACAAACTACAGCAAACCACCGCAACCTTCTACCAATGCAGCAGAATGCTAGGGAAAACATGGGGACTTTCACCGAAAATAACCATGTGGCTCTACACCGCTATCATAAGACCAACACTATCATACGGAGCGATAGTTTGGTGGACCAGAACGGAACTTAATACACTGTAATGTACTGTGATAACCAAACTACAGCTTTTCCAAAGAATGGCATGTTCAGTGATAACAGGCTGCATGAGAACCACACCCGGTGCTGCCCTAGATATCATTCTAGATCTAGTACCATTAGACCTGTACATACAACAAGGAGCGACGATGGCGGCGCTAAAACTGCACAACATGGGGCTCTGGGGTGTCACAGGTAGCCCACAGATCAGATCATGGACAGGGCCATATTGCACGAACCTCTCATAGCCGCCCCCTGTGACAAAATGCCCAGCAAACCAATACCAGATAAACACTACCAGATATAGCTTTATGAGGACCAAAATGAAAAGATGAATCAGGCGCCCACGAAGTCAGAATATACACAGACAGCTCTAAAACAAATACTGGCACGGGTGCTGGGGCTCACTCAATGGACCTCAACATAAATATATCAATAGCACTAGGCAAAAACAGCTCCATATTCCAATATGAATGCGTAGCAATAACCCAGGCAGTCACAGCCGTGCAAAAGAGAGAAATGAGCGACCAATGTGTACGTATTCTCTCCGACAGCGCTGCGATACTCAGGGCTCTGGAAGGAAACAGATGTAATTCCAAGCTCGTGCACGAATGTCACTTGGCATTAGAGAGGATATCCATCAAGAACAGGATCATTCTTCAATGGATCAAGGGACATAGCGGATCGCTAGGTAACGACACCGCCGATGAATTGGCACGGAGAGGATCGGATACTACCACAGAAGGTCCATCACCTTTCCTCCCGCTACCATTCCCGATACTCCAGACATGGACCAGGCTCAAAACCAGAGAGATGCAAAACGAACGATGGACACGCCTTCCATAATGCAAACAAGCCAGAACGGCGCTTCCATCAACATCACCGAGGCTGACAAAACGCCTATTCAACCTAAACAGAATGGACCTGCGTATCCTGGTAGGAACACTAACAGGACACTGCTAACTAAACAAACACCCATTTACCATTGGAGCGACGGATAGCCCTTTCTGCAGAGGATGCATCAGCGACGACGAATCAGCTGCCCACGTAGTCCTGGAATGCGAGGGAGTAACAGCACAACGAACAGAAATCCTCAACTTGCCGAGGTCACTCCGCGAAGCCTGTAAAGACCCCAGGAAGATTCTGCGCTTCTGGATGGAGTTAGGCTGGCTATGCTACCTAAGTTTAACGCATAATGGACCAACTACGAGTACCTAAACCTAAGTGCTAATGTTTGATTTATTTTATTTATTTTCTGTTTGCTATATATTGAGTTAGAGTTCACTAGCTGTAGCTTAAAATATTACTGGAAGTATAACATATTAAAAAAAATATTGTGTTGTCACAATATTTTTTTCACAATAATTTTTATTTCTTAAACAATCAGTCTTGTGACTGATTGTTTAAGAAATAAAAATTATTGCTGTGATTACAAATTCACTGTTCGATTTGTGATCCTATTTTAGAATATTGTAAGATTTTACTAACAAAATTCTAATAAATTAATAAAAGCTCCGAAGGAACCGAAAGAACCGAAAGAACCGGGTACCCGGTTCTGTGTTGGAACTGGAATCGAAAGAACCGGTTCTTAAAATATGGCCGGTTCTCGATGCCCTAGCCCCAAAGTAAGCTACTCAAAGCTTGTGTTATGGGTACTAGATAACTGATTTATGTAATACATTATATACATAGATAGATATTTTTTTTATTATACATAGAAAACACCCAGTAGGTCTGGGAACAAATTTGTGCAGATCGTACACAAATTTGTTCCGAGGCGGGAATCGAACCCGCAACCTTTTGCGTCGCAGGCAGACTCTCGCCCGCTGCGCCAATGAGGTCGTCGTTAATACTTTCAAGCATCAAAACGGCCAAAGTGATTTAGATAAGGTATCAATTACTCGTCTGGAATCAAATCTGGAATGCTTTAATGGTTCTCTGCTGAAGAAAGAGACAGCACTATCGTCGTCGAGATAATCTTCATAAAGCCGGACTCCGGGCATCAATGCGGTTTCAAGGCAATCAAAGACAGTGCATGAATGCATGTTGTGCAAAAGGAATCGCAATGATTAGTAATGGAATTAAACTCGGAATAATAATTTAGATATGCCAGACATTCATTTTGTACGACCGAGACTGACCGAGACTCAGATTTTGCTATAATTTTCAATTAAAGCGTCGACCCAAATCAGCGCCACCGCCTAGGTATTTTATTTTATTATTAATTTAAGCTAAACGAAGGATTTATAAAATCGATCTTGCAGTTTGTGATACCTATCATAAGCTTATTTTTAATGCCTGTGTAAAAGCTTTATTTTGTATAGTGTAGGCAGAGATGCGAAGTTGCTCTTTTTGCTGTGGCCAAAAAGAGCTACTTCGCAACTCTGCCGCTGAGCCACATTTCCTCTTCACTCGCTCGCACACAGCGGGACGCGAGAAACTAGCTCTCTCTTAGACACTTTATAATAAGAAATAGTTTACTCACATTGTAACTGAATCTGCACATTGGTCCTCAGCGGAGAGACCAAGGCAGTGTTGTCAGCGGTGCAAGAGTACACCGCCTCATGCAGGTCCCGGGTCAGCGTCGCTATCCGCAGGTCCAGCACGCTGATGAGTGACGGTCCCGCGGCGGGCAGCGTGCCCAGCACTTTGTCATTATGCCACCACCGGATACGGGGCTTCGGTTTTCCTGTCACCGGAAAAAATATTTTATCTTATGAAAAATAATTGGGGTCTTAACCTTGATGGATAACGAAGAAATTATTGGAGTAATAGCTCTATCTCGGAATTTTGTTCGGTACTTATTGCTATATTAGGTAACTATGGCTTTCAATAATTGGAGAACACTTAATAAGCTTGATCCCATATAGATGGTAACGGAAGGACGATATAGAATATAATCTTGCGACACAAAATTGTCTCTGAAACACCTCATCAAACGACACCCCTGCCAAAAAATGAGTGTAATGTTTTCAAGGTTCATGTACACAGGGCTAAAAAATCTAAAGTTAAAAAATCTTTATACACAAGTTGATCCCCTCCAAGTCCAAAATCACCCCCTTTCGGCTTCGAACACGTTTTGTGGCACCCTGTATATGTGTGTATGTATGTGAATTGTTTTATTTCACCATAATCTTATGCTAAATGCATTTTTTTAAAAGGATAAGCTTTCGTGTATTAATGATACACTTTTCTCTATAACATTTACTACTTTTGTAAAGAACTAACACATAATAGCGCTTCCACATGTTGGCCGAGTTTGGCGAGTAATTATGGTATGAAATGTGTTATACCTATCGGCTCAACCCAATTTGCCGACCTTCACGATCATTATATTTACTACATAAAACGAAGACATTTCGCATCTACGGAATCTGATGACTTCGCGGGATTGCGACACGACAGCGCCGCCTTGCCCCGCGCCGCGTCGCATCAGCACTTGGGTTCACACATCGAACCAGTCGATACCTTAGATTAATTAGATAGTAAAATTACCTTTGTAGAAAGTAATTAAATTTATATTTAAAAATCGGTTTTTTTTGGGAAACCCAGGCGTCGTTCCTTTAATTGGCGCAGTCGGTAGGATAATCCGGGTCATTCCAGGATATTCATCAAGAAATTCGGGAGTGATAGACTTTTCAAGGTCGGGCCGGGTTATTCTGAACACGAGCGTTCGCCGGGAATCAAGAAATCGATACCTCCCAAGAGTACCGAGATGCAGTTCATGTAAGTCCACTGAATTTCTAGTGCTTGCTTCCTTCCCTAAAATTAAGTCCTTAAATTTTTTTATGCTCTAAAATTTTTCATCGAGAAAATTAACGAGTCCTATGTTAAATAATCGTAATAATAGAAATAATTTAGCTGATAGTACAAGAAAATTAGATTTATTAAATTCGAGTTCCGATAGTAGTAGCAGTGACAGTAGCGTTTTAGAAAATAGGACAATGGCCAGCTTAGACGATATTTGCAAGGCCCTACGATTGGTTCCCGATTTCGATGGGAATCCTAATGTGTTAGTTAGGTTCGTAAATTTATGTGACCAATTAGTGGCAACTTACGGACAGGATGGGAATCAGTTAATTAATTCGGGATTATTAAATGGTATCCTTAACAAGGTCGTGGGCCCAGCAGCACGACAGATCAATGCAAATGGCATCCCGAATGACTGGACTAGTATCCGTAATTCTCTTATTAACAACTTTGCCGACCAAAGGGATGAAACCGCCCTCTATAACGATTTGGCGATCCTAACACAAGGCTCTAGCACCCCTCAAGAATTTTATGAGCGGTGCCAGAACCTCTTTAGCACAATCATGACATACGTGTCCTTGCATGAATCCTTGCCTACTACCATAGATGCTAAGCGGGATTTGTATAAAAAACTAACCCTCCAAGCCTTTTTACGTGGGTTAAAGGACCCTCTTGGTTCACGCATTAGATGTATGCGTCCTGAAACCATTGAAAAGGCTCTGGAGTATGTGCATGACGAGATGAACACCATGTATATCCAGAGCAGGAACCTGTATTTGCCGGATAAAAAGGTAAGTGATAGTCATAGTCAAATTAACCAATCTGGATTTAAAGTGCCTCTTCAAGGCCTTCAGCCCTTCAGGCCCATGAATTTCAATATGCCAGGGCCTACCTCGCAGCCTTTTAGACCACAGTTCGTGCCGAGGCAGCCTCCGCCGCCTCAACATCAGTTTAGAATGCCTTATAACCAACCACGAATGCCATCCCGCACTCAACAAATGTTCAGTGCGCCGCTACCAAATTACCAACGTGGTTTTCAAATGGCGCCTAGACCACAACCCTCTTTCCAAGGCCCTAAGCCTATGAGTGGTGTGTCCCATTTTGTGTCTAGGGAGAGACCAGCACCAGCGGGTCCCAGTGGTTGGAACTGGGCTAAGCAAGGCAATCCGCCCCCGTCTAATTATTTTAAGACTAGGGATGTTAACGTGAATGAGTGTTTGAACTATGACGGTTGTGACGGTTACGAGTACTATGACTATGGTGACTTTAACTATGACGACGGTTACTACGGTGACTATTACGGCTATCCTACAGAGTACGACTACCCATGCTACCCCGACAGCGGAGCTAGAGTGCAGGAAGTAGTCGACGAGCAGCCCCAGTCGGACCAGAAATCTGAGGATTTTCCCATGGACACGACTTTAAAAAAATTAAAATAGAGATTAATTTGCAGACCCAAAGACAGCTACCCTATATTCGTATAGCGAACCCTCCTTTGAATTTCCTCATAGACACAGGCGCGAATCAATCTTTTATTAGTCCAGAGGCAGTGGAAAATTATTTCCCACACGTACCATTGAACCACGATCCGTTCGAGGTTACTAACGTTCACGCCACAAGTAGGAATGAGTATTCTATAACTCTTCCATGCTTTCAAGAGTTCAGAGATTCGGAGGAAATAAAGTTATTCGTGTATAGGTTTCACGATCATTTCGACGGTTTAATAGGTATGGATTTATTAACCAAGTGGGAAGCTAAACTTGACCTTAAGGAGCTCGCGCTTATTACTAAAGCCGCAGTGAACCCTATTCGCATGTATAACTCGCGAAACTTAAATCTATACGAAGATATAATTCCAGCCGAAACATCTAAATTGGTTAGGTTACCTATTAACGCCCCGGATGGCGAAGTTTTTATCCCGGAACAGGTAATTTGTAACTGTGTGATAAGCGAGTGCATTACCACAGTTTATAAAAATCGTGGCATCGTGGAAGTCATGAATACCACCCATAATGACATCATTCTGTCGTTAGATACCGCGACGCACGCGACACTATTCTCGATGGAGTGCGCGCGCACCGAGTCGGAGCCGCTTTCACCGCGCGCTAGGGACGTTACCTCGCGTTTAAGGACCGATCACCTAAACGTCGAGGAAAAAGCAAATTTAATCGCGCTTTGTTCTAAATACGCCGACGTATTTTATATCGAAGGTGAAGCGCTATCTTTCACGAATAAAATTAAACACAAAATCCGTACTCACGACGAAATTCCAATTTATACGAAGAGCTATCGCTATCCTTATATACATCGTGAGGAAGTCCAAGATCAGGTGTCTAAAATGTTAGAACAGGGTATTATTAGACCATCGGAGTCCGCGTGGAGCTCCCCCATTTGGGTTGTCCCGAAGAAGATGGACGCGTCGGGAAAACAAAAATGGAGGCTAGTAATAGATTTTCGCAAGCTCAACGAAAAGACTATTGACGACAAGTACCCTATCCCCAACATCACTGACGTACTTGACAAGTTAGGGAAATGCCAATACTTCACGACACTTGACTTAGCATCTGGATTTTATCAAGTTGAGATGGACCCGAACGACATCCATAAGACTTCCTTCTCTATTGAACAGGGTAGGTTTGAATTTTTAAGGATGCCCATGGGGTTGAAAAATTCGCCCTCTACCTTCCAGCGGGTCATGGACAACGTTCTTCGAGGCCTACAGAACGTCATTTGCCTCGTATACCTAGATGACATCATAGTTTTCTCTACGTCACTACAGGAACATATGATCAACCTTGAAAAGGTATTCCAAAGGCTACGCGAGTCTAATTTCAAAATACAACTCGACAAATCAGAGTTTCTCAAACTTGAGACCGCGTACTTAGGTCATGTCATCACTAGAGAGGGAATAAAACCTAATCCAGATAAAGTCTCTGCTATTCAAAAATACCCTATGCCAAAAACTCCTAAAGAAATAAAATCATTTTTAGGTGTTCTAGGTTATTACCGAAAATTTATCCCAGACTTTGCCAAGATAACTAAGCCCTTGACACAGTGTCTCAAGAAAGGAAGAAAAATTACATTTAACTCAGACTATGTTAATAGCTTTGAGAAATGTAAAACTCTTCTGACGAACGATCCCATATTGAGATACCCTGACTTTGACCGTGACTTCATACTGACGACCGATGCATCTAATTTCGCTTTAGGTGCGATTCTTTCACAAGGTCCCGTAGGTTCAGACAAACCTATAGCGTACGCGTCACGTACCTTGAATGAGAGCGAGATAAACTATAGCACGATAGAGAAAGAGCTACTTGCTATTGTGTGGGCGACAAAGTACTTCCGCCCTTATCTCTACGGCCGTAAGTTCAAAATCTTTACGGACCACAAACCCTTGCAATGGGTCATGAATTTAAAAGAACCTAATTCTAAATTGACTAGATGGAGATTAAAATTAAGTGAATACGACTTCACTACTGACCATAAGCCAGGTAAGAAAAACACCAACGCCGATGCTCTCTCTCGCGTAGAGATTTGTAACGAAGAGACAAGCTCTATGGCCGGAAATACATCGGAAGTACCTCCATCTGTAACAAACGACCGTGACTCACGTACTGCAACCGCACATACTTCCGAGGAGAACCCCATCCTTGAAATTCCCATAACTGACGAGCCTTTGAATAAATTCCATCGACAGCTGATTATGACGATAGTAGGTGACGTCAAGAAACGCGCGTCAGCAACCAAGCCGTTCGACACTCACACACGTACATCCGTGCAGTTATCGGAATCAAACTTGGAAGAGGATTTAATTAACGTTATTAAGGAATATGTTAACCCTAAAATTAAGACAGCTATTCTTATTAACCCTCCTTTAGGTATGTACAAGATTGTCCCTATTTTACAGGAAAAATTCAGAAGCTCATGTATGAAATTGGTACTTGCTAAAAAGGAATTAGAAAATGTCAAAGAATATCTACGACAGCAGGAGATCATTCGTAATTACCACGAAGGGAAAACTAACCATCGCGGCATTAACGAATGTTATCTTTCCTTATCAGTTCGCTACTACTGGCCGCGAATGAAAGATCACGTGACCAAGTTCATAAATGACTGTACGATATGCGGACAAGCTAAGTATGACAGGAATCCCATTAGGCCTAAACTCAACATCGTGCCACCGGCAACGAGGCCCTTTGAGATAGTTCACATGGACAGCTTCACTGCCCAAAATGAGAAGTACGTTACTTTCATAGACGTTTTCTCAAAGTACGGTCAAGCCTACCTACTTAGGGACGGCACTGCGCTTAGTGTAATACAGGCCTTATTAACATTCAGCACACATCACGGCTTACCGCTCACTATCATCACCGATCAAGGCACCGAATTTACTAATCAGATGTTTTCAGAGTTCTGTAAAATTCATAAAATCACGCATCATCAAACCTTAGCACATTCACCTAACGCTAACGGAAATATAGAACGTTTTCACTCGACTTTGCTCGAACATCTCCGTATTTTAAAATTAAAACAACGAGATCAGCCCGTTATTAATTTAATGCCATACGCTTTGATTGGGTATAATAGTTCAGTACATAGCTTCACTAAGTGTAAGCCCTATGACCTCATATTAGGACATACTGACCCACGTGATCCGACTGACATCGATTTAACAGGACACTTATTACAGCAATATTCACAGTCCCATAGAGAACAGATGAAACAAGTCTATGATCTCATAAACGAGACATCTCTTGCTAATAGGACCGCGATCATTGAAAACCGTAACAGGTCTCGCGAATCTGAGGTTGAGTACCAACCGGACCAACAGATTTTTATTAGTAATCCTTGTGCTGGTAGATCTAAGCTCGCACCTAGATACACACAGGATACTGTTCTAGCGGACCTTCCTATTCATATCTATACCTCCAAGAAAAAAGGTCCCATCGCAAAGAATAGGTTAAAACGTGTCCCTAAGACCGTGAAATTGTTACAGAATGCTGATCCTGTTGCTGACTCTCACGAGTCTAACACTGACTCGCGGACACGAGATAAAACTTGAAGGACTTGGAGATGGACCAGGATTTTTACCTTTTAAATTGGGCCCCATGCGACTAACAACTCATTATCATACATTTTTACAATACATAGAACTAAAAGAAATAGACTCTAATATTAACTTAGTAAGGGTGCAATTATCGGAAATAAAACGTAAAGTAGATAACTTCACGTACGCAGTCTACGAATCTCAGCTAGATCACTTACAAAACGAATTAAATTACGCATCGCTTCAATTAAAATCTTTAGAGCCAACTCGTTTTAGAAGAGGTTTAGTAGATGGTCTTGGATCAGTTATTAAGAGCATTACAGGGAATCTAGACTATACGGATGCTGTAAAGTACAATGAAGCCCTTTCAGTTCTAAGAAAAAATCAGGATAAGATCGTCACTGAACAAAATCATCATATCAGTCTTAGCAAAGATTGGATGGATGAACAAAATAAGATTATTTCTAAAATTGTAGATAATCAAGTCGCAATAAATAAGACTTTGCATATGTTACTTGACCCCGATTCGTATCCTCAACACGAGTTAGTTAAAGTTGCGAAATTCGCCCAGATATTGGCGATAACCAGCAACAATGTAGGTAGCTTGGTAAGTGAAATAAGTAGGTTAGAAAATGCGCTTGCATTTTGCGGTGCCTCGCGCACACATCATTCAATGATAGGTATAGATGTAATGAAAGGTATGTTAGGTAAACTGAAATCTTATTATAATAAAGATCAGTTATTAGATTTAGAGATTAGAGAGTACTACGACGTTATCAAACCAGCATCGTTTTATAACGGAGATCAGTTAGTTTTTGCTTTTAAGTTCCCCGTAGTTTCGCCGCTAGTTTATACTTTATACAGATTGGTAATAGTACCGAATAAAAATAGGCAGGCTGTCATCCCACCTTTCCCGCTCCTCGCTATCACTAGAAATATTCATGTGTACATAGAGGCTGAATGCCCGAAGTCAGGTACGAGGTACATATGCGAAGACCAGCTCAACCAACAACTTAAATCTCAGCCCGATTGTATCTGCAATATTATCCAAGGAGAAATGCCCAAAGAAAAGCCCTGCGAAATGACCACCATCGACCTGATGAAGCCCGCCATGGAGAAACTGGATGACCGCCACTACGCCATCGTGTTCCCGCAACCAACTCAAGTTCGCCTCACATGCGAACGAGAGGAATTCAACACCCTTAACGGCAGCTACTTAGCAACCATACCCCATGAATGCAAGCTGCGCACCGATGACTTCACCATAATCAACGTCAACGATCACATCAATGGACAACCTGTGAAGATAACCAAAATTCCTGTTCAGCCAGATGAAGTAGGTGAACCTTATACTCTCAAGGTCAACTCCGTCAACCTGAGAAAGCTGCACGATATCCAAGATAAAATACACCAGCAAGAGACCGTGCGGATAGAACAACCCTCAACGTTCTATCACACCACCATCCCCTTCTACGGTGCACTATCCGGTGCACTTGTACTCGCCCTGATCGTACTAAGTCGAAGATTGTACTTACGCCGGAAAAAGGAAAACTCGAAGACAGAGATAGAGCTCACCCAGGCAGCCCCGAGCTATGCTGTACCAGATTCATCTCAAAATCAGAGGAAGCTGCCAACGACATTTTTTCCCAATCTTCAAAAATAGTCGTTGATCTGAGGGGGGAGATGTTATACCTATCGGCTCAACCCAATTTGCCGACCTTCACGATCATTATATTTACTACATAAAACGAAGACATTTCGCATCTACGGAATCTGATGACTTCGCGGGATTGCGACACGACAGCGCCGCCTTGCCCCGCGCCGCGTCGCATCAGCACTTGGGTTCACACATCGAACCAGTCGATACCTTAGATTAATTAGATAGTAAAATTACCTTTGTAGAAAGTAATTAAATTTATATTTAAAAATCGGTTTTTTTTGGGAAACCCAGGCGTCGTTCCTTTAATTAATGTAACAACAACGTTTGTAAAGACTCGGCCAACAAATGGAGGGACCACGATGCTCCCACTAGTTTACCTCCACTTACAACACAGGTAAGTTTGAGGCTGCTGTCCTCGACGTAGGGTCCCGCGAACATGGACACCTCCTTCTCGAACTCGTCAAATACTTTGGGCTGCTCTGGTAACTCTGCCAAAAAGAATCATGCTTACTGTTACAGTCATTTAAATGTCTTACGCTACACAGCAAATCCTAAGTAATCCGTTTGTTAACTGGAATAAGATTACCTCAACCTAATCAAAACCTAATCAACTATGTAGTAAGTAATTCTTCTGTATAATTTGTGGATAATGTGATTGGTTGTACATTTAAAAACACATAGAATAAGTACATTATATAATAAGTCTGCATTGTACAATTGTTTTTTATCCTGAATAAAAAAAAAATAAAGAAAATTACAACTAAAATTAATCAGACTATATTGGTCCACTGCTGGACGCAGGCTAGGCGCCATATTGGCTTTTATCTTATGGGAGGTAATGCCCATAATTATATAAATACACTTACTGAATAAGATACACTTACTATGAAAATCATTTTATATTACCGGCAACTTAGGTACCTGCCCTTTCACCCCGGCACTCCTTTAAGCCCAGCACTGCTGTGCCCACAGCAATGCTGGAGCGCGAGCACTGATATTGATAAGGATCGTTAAGCATCCATTTTATCTCAGATGTTGATGAAATTCGATATGAACGGTCTCTTTTTGTCGAATTTTATCAACACCAGAGACAAAGCGGTTCTTACCTACTTTGTTTGCTAGACCCAGAAAAAAGCATTGAATACTGCTTTTACAAAGAGTTCTACACTCAGTTATGGTAATCGAGTTTTCGTTTTACCTTTGTCAAGTTACGTAAGTTATGTAATCAATTAGAGTAATCTGAGCGTGTCGAAGCGACGCGTGACCCGCCCCGAGAGTTGGTCAGTATCTGGCACAACGCATCAGCATTGCCATACAGCGGGGCAATGCAGCCAGCGTCTTGGGAACACGACGACAGCTATTGATATGGATCAGGTGAGCTACCTGTAGATTGTTTGCAACAGTCTGCAGTTAGCCCAGTTGTTTCAACTGTAAATACTAGTTCGTATTTGTTTTAAAATAATAGTATTTGATTGTAATTTTCTTTGTTATTAGAGTTATTGTTTTTAAATCTGTGTCAACAAGCAGTTCAATGAAGACGAAAATCGCGAAATGAAAATGTTTTTCCGCTGGATAAGATGATATCACAATTTTTCAGGTCAGTAAATAAAATATTGGCAAATAATAGGATTTTCTTAGATGCCAAAATATTGTTTATGAAGAAACATCAATCACTTATCCATCCAAATATATTTTTCGAACTAAGACGCAGAGCTTGCATTACCCAAATAAGCTAATGCTCTATTTAAAGCTGTAAGTATTGTAGAAGAGTTATTTTGTTAGATAGATAGATTATTTCTTTATTGCGCCATCAATAAAAAAAGCAATTGATAAGGAACTTAATACTAACTATATCTAGTGTGGCACAATCGACGGCTTGACCGTTAACAGCGATCTCTTCCAGGCAACCATTTGTTTTGTAATTTATAATGGTGTTGTTACAACATGACAGCCGTAATATGTGTCAAATAGGCCAACCGTCCCCCTGGTGTGCCGAGACTCGCCAAGTCTCAATCAGGGCCCTACCACACCGGGACGCCATGCGCCAGGGCCACGTCACTGGCAACGTAGGTATCCAAACTATTTATTCTGTATTGTATGGGCAGCTTACTCACTTGTCGACGGTTTCACAACGTTGTCTGCCATACAATAGGTTGGATACGTCGTTGCCTTGGCGTCCCGGTAAGATAAGGCCCATATGCTTATCACAGGCTGGTGTAGCGCTGTTTCGCACCTAATTTTTTGCACCACAAGCTAACTAAAGAAATAAAACCAACGCCATTTGCAATCGAAGGCCATCATGAGAACTACTTTACACTTATGCAAAAGTCATTTTCATCAGTCGACGGTTACCTGCAGGCTGTAAAAAGAGTGTGCTAATATACGAGTATTTAATAACTCAATGTTGCTATGCATTAGCACACGATAGAAATAAAAACGTTTCGTGAATCAATGCAAAAATAAGTCTGTTTGTCTGTACCTATTTTTATTTTACATCATGTTTTTGAAGGAGTTTAAGAAAACTATTCTTTTTTCAGTCTCGCAGTACATAAAACTTTGGGTTTCTATTTTATTCTATTCTAAAACTTTTTAAGCCGACTGTAGCTGAGTATGCCCGATTCAGCGTAACCGGCCCGAGCGTGATGCTTCGGTTTCTACCCGACTGTGGTATCCTACCTACTTAAATGTACCTAGAGGGTAGCGCAATAAAACAGTTGGATCGTTGACTCGTTGTTTCCCTCATTGAGCTCCCGTTATTAATATCTATAAATATCACTGGCGACGAGGTAAACTGCGAAATACACCTAAAAATTAACTCGTGTTATGTGCAAGTGACAATAAAATGCCGATCGGAAAAATCGAGCAATTTGATATTTCGAGCAAAAAGTGGTCGGCATACATTCGACGCGTGGAACAGTTCATAACGCTCAATGAAATCAAACCGGAGTTACGTGTAGCCACGCTAGTGACGCTAGTAGGCGAGGCTACTTATGATCTTATGTGTGATTTATGTGCACCAGAAAATCCGGAGTCTAAAACATTCACGGAGTTAGTGAAAATAGTCGGCGACCATCTCGAACCAAAGCGCTCGGAAATAGCCGAACGCCACATTTTTCGTCTGAGGCGTCAAAATGGCGGCGAAAGTCTGGGCGATTATTTGCAAGTTCTCAAACACCTAGCGAGTACGTGTAGCTTCAAAACGAATCTCGAAGAGAATTTAAGGGACCAATTTGTGTCGGGGCTGCTAAGTGACGACATGAGATCGCGGCTTTTCGCCGAACCGGGCCTGACGTACAAGAAAGCGGTCGAGTTAGCCTTGGCGCTCGAGGCGGCTGACCGGCATGCGCAGATCAGTAGCGGTGCCGGGGCGGGCAGCACGGCGACGGCGGTCGCGACGACGACGGCGGGCGAGGCCGTGCATCGGCTGAGCACGGGACAACGCGCGCGCCCTCCGCCAGCAGGCGGCAGAGGCCGCGGCGGCGGCGGCGGCGGCGGCGCTGATACGACGGCGGGCCGCGCCGCGAGTGAACCAGCGGCTACCGACGGGCAGAGCGCGCATCAGGCGGCGTGTTGGCGATGTGGAAAGGGGCACCGAGCCACCTTTTGTCGTTTTAAAAATTACAATTGTGATGCGTGTGGCCAAAAGGGCCATCTAAAAGTGATGTGCAAACGCACTGCTCGCCAGGGGGAAGGTCATCCTTCAGGGCGAGGGCAGAACTATATCGATAGTGCTAGTGATTCGGAGTGTGATCTAAATAACATCAACGTGTGTAATAATAGTGATCGGCCTTTTAATGTGCAAGCGAAGGTGAACGGTAAGGTGATCATGTTCGAACTGGACACTGGCAGTAAGTTATCTACAATTAATACCCATTGTTATGATGAACTCTTCAAGCAGACGCCGCTGATCGCTCATGATGTTTGTTTACATTCGTATAACGGAACTAAGATCGAAGTAGCGGGATTTATTGTTGTCAATGTTGTGATAGGGACGCACGCGGCGAAGGATCTCAAGCTGTTTGTTATCAAAAATGGGGGTCCGCCTTTGCTGGGCAGAGCTTGGCTAGGTCGATTAAATATTGATAAAATTAATATTAACGAAATGATTTTTAACTTATCCGATGATAACTTTGTTGAAAGTTTGCGCCAAGAGTTTCCAACCGTGTTCGCCCCAGGACTTGGCACGTGCACTAAACAGCTGTCTTTGAGACTAAGTGATAAAACACCTGTTTTTATGAAAGCTAGGCAGTTACCGTTAGCATTACGTAAGCCAGTAGAATCTGAACTACAGCGACTCGAGGCAGAGGGTACTATTACCAAAGTAGAATATTCGGATTTTGGTACACCCATTGTACCGGTTATTAAGAAATCAGGTGAAATTCGTATATGTGGTGATTACAAAGTAACCGTTAACCCTAAATTGATACGCGATCCGTACCCCATGCCACGAATCGAGGAGTTGTTTGCCATGTTGAGTGGCGGTGAACATTATTCTAAAATCGACCTCACAAACGCATATCAGCAATTGTTTTTGGATGAAGATTCACGAGCTTACAGTGCTATCACGACACACATCGGCACGTTCATTTGCAATCGCACACCGTTTGGCTTGACATGTGTTAACGCTACTTACAAAAGCGCTAGACTTGGCCTGCTAAGCTAATTTCTACGTCAAATAAAACAGTACTTACTTGAAAATGTATACTTTCACAATCACCTCACACAAACTTAGTAGACAATACAACCTTCCACTTTGGCGAACAAAATCGGACTGCCTGTCAGAGCGGGTCGATGCGACCATGTCAGCTAAATTGTTACCGCCTAGGCCTATTGATCGGTCGAGGCTTGCGATTGGTCGGGAATTGCCGCCCCGCTATGACAGTGAGTACTTGTAAGTCAAATGCAGTACTAGAAACAAAACAGTGTCTTTTAAATATTATAGAAAATGATAGACGGCAAAAGTAAAATAATGTGGCTTTTAAATAACATTGCTGACAGTCGGCCATCCTAATTATACCGTACGCCCTCGGACGGGAGGTACAGGAATTTTGTTGTTACATTATTGTTGTAATATTAACATTAATTAATTATACAATCAAGAACTGTTACTCACTGTATTATATACTAACAATCAAATTTTCATCAACGAATAGAAAACTAAATCAAAAGTTACTAACGCATTTTACAAATCAAACAACATATTAGACACTCGCACTTAACAATTACAAATATCTAATTATTTATTTACTGGCAACAATATGCCCTTTAAATCTTAAAGCTACTTATGATTTAAATAATTGTTACAAGACCAGGGATGTCTTTGACTTGACTACAAGGACCAGGGGTGTCCTTTTACTACTAGATTACAAGGACCAGGGATGTCCTTATAATACTAGACAACAAGGACCAGGGGTGTCCTTTTACTACTAGATTACCAGGACCAGGGATGTCCTTATAATACTAGACAACAAGGACCAGGGATGTCCTTTTACTACTAGATTACAAGGACCAGGGATGTCCTTATAATACTAGACAACAAGGACCAGGGGTGTCCTTTTACTACTAGATTACAAGGACCAGGGATGTCCTTATAATACTAGACAACAAGGACCAGGGGTGTCCTTTTACTACTAGATTACCAGGACCAGGGATGTCCTTATAATACTAGACAACAAGGACCAGGGGTGTCCTTTTACTACTAGATTACAAGGACCAGGGATGTCCTTATAATACTAGACAACAAGGACCAGGGGTGTCCTTTTACTACTAGATTACAAGGACCAGGGATGTCCTTATAATACTAGACAACAAGGACCAGGGGTGTCCTTTTACTACTAGATTACCAGGACCAGGGATGTCCTTATAATACTAGACAACAAGGACCAGGGATGTCCTTTTACTACTAGATTACAAGGACCAGGGATGTCCTTATAATACTAGACAACAAGGACCAGGGGTGTCCTTTTACTACTAGATTACAAGGACCAGGGATGTCCTTATAATACTAGACAACAAGGACCAGGGGTGTCCTTTTACTACTAGATTACCAGGACCAGGGATGTCCTTATAATACTAGACAACAAGGACCAGGGGTGTCCTTTTACTACTAGATTACAAGGACCAGGGATGTCCTTATAATACTAGACAACAAGGACCAGGGGTGTCCTTTTACTACTAGATTACAAGGACCAGGGATGTCCTTATAATTATTATTATTAACTCATTTATTTCAGATTCGGTAATACAATCCATAGACACAACACAACATATAAAAATACACAATAAAATCAAATTACATAAAATTATAGCGTAAATAATAATAGTGATTAAATTAGATAGTATACAAAACAATAATTATTTCATGTTAACATTGGAATTACATAATAAATAACAAAACATAATAACCTACTTACCTACTAACCTAAATTAAATGTCAAATGGAGTTACTCCCCATCATTATCCTCATCCACTTATTTTGGATGGGACAGTCCAGACGTATAATACTAGACAACAAGGACCAGGGGTGTCCTTTTACTACTAGATTACAAGGACCAGGGATGTCCTTATAATACTAGACAACAAGGACCAGGGGTGTCCTTTTACTACTAGATTACAAGGACCAGGGATGTCCTTATAATACTAGACAACAACATAAACTCGCTGCGCCCACAACTAGGCTCCACAACATTAATGTAAGTATCTTTCAAAGGGCAATGTATAGCTTCTACAACAAAATTAATACTGAGCGAGTTGCAAAAATTGTCAGTAAACAAATTCAAACAAATTGTCAAAACCATCCTGTGCAAAAAGTAAAAAATAACAACTATCAGGCTAAATGTTTCCTCGTCGCTTCTTTACTTTAGTCTGCATACTGATGCGACAGAAATCAAATTGTAATCACATTATTTCCGTGTCACTGTTTAATTTTTTAATTTGACCTTTTGGACCTAAGTGTACCTACCTACATTTATTGTATTTATTTTAAAAAAATGTATTTGATTTGATTCCTTTTCTTTGATTGAGAGCCTGTGTAAGGCCTATAGACTACCGGCTCGTCGCTTTTTAATGTTAAACACATTTCACCATCGGTGGTGTGCCTAACTCAGGCAGACAGGAGGCAAAACATTCCCTTCAGTTATTGAGCAGAGCCATTAACTTTTCCTTCTCAGCTTTATAGAATAGAATAGAATATTTATTTATTTAAAAGAATACATATGTTTTGACAATGTTGCACCATTAAACCATATTAGGTTTATGTTGGTGCACAGAATCGTCTTATATAAAATTAACAAAAACACTAACTATCACTACTATCTAGATTTATAATAAAACATAAATGAAATTACGCAAAACCAGGTTAAAACGTAGATTCTGGCAAGTACTTACCTACCTACAAGCTGTCGTTATTATCGTATTATTGGATTGTGGATAGAGATTGCAATCCGGATTATCCGTTATTCGAATTATCCGGATAATCCGGATAATTTTCCAATTTTATTTATCCGGATAATTTGGATCGCAATCCGGATAATTCGAATAAATTTTTAGTCAAAAATAATTTGGCTCATGATCATAAATGAATTTTAATTTTAAATTTATTATAATTTATAGCTTATATACTAATTTATAGCTTGCACGGCGTCGTACATATTATGTATGTACGTCGCATTGTCTTTATGCTTAATGCCTCCTGCGCACTTATCTGTTCATGTAGTCGTTCAATGAGTTTTCGGTGGGTTCACAACGACACGACACGGTTCAAACGCTACTTCATGGAACTAAGTAGCAGTGGGTGGGCGGGCCATATCTGACGAAGAACTGATAACCGTTGGGTTTAAGCGTGTATTTAGGTGGAGACCAAGGCTCTCTTAAAGTGGGATGACGATCTGTCAGACTGTTGGCAGATGCTGGAGGAGGCCAGCTGAAGACAAGGTGCCTTGGCGCTCATAAAGAGCGGCATGTATCAAGCAGTAGACTAGCATAAGCTAATGATGACCACTTATACAGGGTGCCACATAGCATGTATACTAAGCCAAATGGGTGTTAATTTGTACCCCGAGGCATCACCCGAGGATCAACATGTGATTTACGATTTTTTTAATTTCGAATATATTTAGTTTTTTTATTAAAACTTATCTTCCTATTTGTGTTCTTTCACACGCACTCTTACATTATTTAAAGTAATAAAATATTTCACAAATGTTCTAACTAGTTTTTTTTGCAAAACCAGTGTTTTGTCATGAAATCATTACAAAAAAATGATGCAACTCCTTTAAAATTTCTAAACAATAGGAATAATGTAAGAATGCACGTAAACTAACATGAATATTAAAAAAAGCTAAAGTTTTATTCAAAACAATTTAATTTTTGTTCGTAATTAAAAAATCGTTTAACAAATGTTGATCCCCGGCCCGTTCAGAATCACCCCTTTTCGACTTAGTACACATACACATGTTTCGTGGCACCCAATGTTTTTATCAAACCAAAACTAATGGACGTGTGAACGAGTTCATGACATTCAGTGTTATATTATTCTGCCAAAATAAAAACTAAATTCTCAATTATAATGATACGTTATAAAAACATTGTATTTTTGTTGTTTAAAACCTGGAATAACACGAAGCATTATTTTATCTTGGAAAATTGCGTGCGAAACCGCAAACAAAAGCTAGTTAAGATGTGTTATTTTAAATTTGTCGTTCTATTCGAATTATTCGAATTATCCGGATTATCCGGATAATATGAATGTTGGAATGTGAATTATCCGGATAAGGAAATTATCCGGATTTTGCAATCCCTAATTGTGGAGTATCGAGATACATTACTATAATTAAATATTTATAAATAAATTTAGATATGGATCAGTTGAGCCACCTGCAGATTGTTTGTAGCAGTCTGCAGTTGGCTCACCTGTTCGCCAGTTATAAATGAGTTTGAGTATTCGGGGGTTAGCAAACCTTTCTTCAAATTTTTTTTTTGGTTAATTAGTAGTCTTTTTTTTTATGTACTATATACTAAATAAGATATATTTTCTTATGTCATTGATCTCTATATTGACCTTGTATATGTATTTTTGTAACTTTTCAATTTACACCATTGTGAGAAAAATAAGCCCGATGTTAGCCAGAGCAGGAGCCCTCGCTTCTTAATACAAGTTTCGACTTAACAAGAGCGAGGAACTCACTAGCGACGCCTTAAAATGGTCTTTTTAAAACATCAGGTACCAACTATCTATAAGTTCATTTATTTAGAAATGTTGATGTGTAACTTAAGACGAAATAAACATTTTTTATCTTTATCTTTTTTTTTTTAAATAAATACTTGTTCTAATTTGTTTCTATTTTTTTGATTATAATTTTCTACATTAATAACATTCTTTTTAACATTCATATATTTTGATTTTATTACTTGTAGGGTGTAGGTAAACTTTGTAGGCACTTATATTATGATCGAAGCAGAAAAACCTACTGTAGTATAACATTGACGCCTGTACCCGGACAGCGACAAAAACTGCTGGTGTTGCAGAATGACTAAGGGGCAGCATGCTACCTCCTATTCACTCTGTAGCCTTTCGTGATAATAATTTTGTAGGATATGCATTTGTAGTTTTTATCGTTGGCTTTTTTCTCTGACTTTCTGTGGCAATTCGTTAATGAGTTTAGGTATCATAAATTCTATTGTTCTACGTCCATAGAAGTTATTGGGCTGGGGTACTTTGACTTTGTCTTGTGTTATTTTCCTGGTAGTTATTTTGTGAGATACGGGCATTAAGATTTCTTTATTATATTGTTCTTTCAAAAGGGCAAGGGATATTTTTTTCCTGTATAGGCAAGACGTTTATATAATTAAAAATAATTTCTATATTGTCGTATGAAAGTTGTATGTTTTAAATGTTCTACCGTATATTATGAGTGAATCTGCCAGGGCGTTATACATGGATAGAAGAATTTTGTACGGTATTTTGGGTTTTAAAATATAAAATTTAGCAAGTATAGCCCGCAGTTTATTACAAATAATATCAATGTATAAGTTCCACCCGAATCTATTATCTACACGAGGCCCAGGTAAGTGTGGTGAGTCACTTGTTCTATCGAGTCGCATGAGCAGGAATAGAGCGGAGACACACTGTGCAAACAGCTATGACTGACTATCAGACGGAGATGCCTGCTTGGAGTAACACTGGTTCGTTTTGTGACCTATCATTCCTAGCATTCCTTAAGTAAGCCAGGAGCTTATCAGGATTATCGTACGTATTGAACAGCTTCTGCACCCAACCGTACAGAACGATCGTCTTTTCCACGCAAAATGCACTCAACGGCACGTCTACCTACTATACCACACCTATTTACTATATATGTTTCCAGTGACTCCCCAAACCAGACACGTTTAGATTTTAAAGCATCTAATAAATTAACAAAAGTTTTAGAGGTACCTAAGGGGTTCATCTCTTGCCAGACTCTTCCGACGACCGACCCGACTGCGTGAACGGTGGCGGCCCTCTCGACTGCTTGGACGACGGCGGCCGTCTCGACTGCGTCGACGGCGATCGATGTCTGCGTAGCTGCAACGAGCGACGACTGCGTGGCTGTAGCGAGCGATGTCTGCGTGGCTGCAGCGAGCGACGACTGCGTGGCTGCGGCGAGCGATGTTTGCGTGGCTGCAGCGAGCGACGGCTGCGTGGCTGCGGCGAGCGACGACTGCGTGGCTGCGGCGAGCGATGTCTGCGTAGCTGCAACGAGCGACGACTGCGTGGCTGTAGCGAGCGATGTCTGCGTGGCTGCAGCGAGCGACGACTGCGTGGCTGCGGCGAGCGATGTCTGCGTGGCTGCAGCGAGCGACGGCTGCGTGGCTGCGGCGAGCGACAACTGCGTAGCTGCAACGAGCGACGACTGCGTGGCTGTAGCGAGCGATGTCTGCGTGGCTGCAGCGAGCGACGACTGCGTGGCTGCGGCGAGCGATGTCTGCGTGGCTGCAGCGAGCGACGACTGCGTGGCTGCGGCGAGCGATGTCTGCGTGGCTGCAGCGAGCGACGGCTGCGTGGCTGCGGCGAGCGACGACTGCGTGGCTGCGGCGAGCGATGTCTGCGTAGCTGCAACGAGCGACGACTGCGTGGCTGTAGCGAGCGATGTCTGCGTGGCTGCAGCGAGCGATGACTGCGTGGCTGCGGCGAGCGATGTCTGCGTGGCTGCAGCGAGCGACGGCTGCCTGGCTGCGGCGAGCGATGTCTGCGTGGCTGCAGCGAGCGGCGGCTGCGTGGCTGCGGCGAGCGGCCGCGACTGAGTGAGCGGCAATGGTTGGCACCACTGCGAGAGCGGCAACAACGGCTGCTCGAAAGGCATCTGGCCCGACTGTGCGAGCAGAGACGACTGCGGGGCCGCGAGTGGCGGGTCCTGAGGCGGCTTGCCCGGTGACTCGCCTGCCTGCGTGAGCGGTCGCGGCTGACTAGATTAAGCACAAAAATTAAAGATTAAAGATTGTAAGTCTTAAACTTTTAACATGTCTGGTCACATCTTTCCGAAGTAGGCATGCAAATATAAAATGGTTAGCAAGACCACGTGAGCGACAGTGGTTGGCACCACTGTGAGAGCGGCGAGTACGGCTGTTTGGAAAGCATCCGGCCCGACTGTGCGAGCGGAGACTGCGGGACCGTGAGCGGCGTGTCCTGTGGCTGACCCGACTGCGTGAAGGGCGTCCGCTAGCCCGACCGTATGGGCGTTGATTGGCTGCGTCAAGTGCAAGAAGACCTCGTATGGCATTCCTTTCGGCGGAGGACCGTTCTAGCTCCGTGGGTGGCATGGAGAATATGCTCCTTGCTCAAGGACATCCACTGCAAATAAATGAAAAGACCGCAGCACAGTTACTGTTCAAGATTTCGGTCAAATTATGTTAGGTTAGCCAGACTTAGGTTTGCCTTAAGTTAGCCTTAGGCTTGCGTTAGGTTAGTCTTAGGTTTGTGTTAGGTTAGATAGTATAGAGTAAAATAAGTTTTTGGGCAGTTTGCGATTATCTCGTAAACGGTAAGAGATACGTCAAAAATAATTAAATTTTCATCCCCCTGTGTTACCCCACTCACAAAATAACCAATTTTTCTGAACCACTTTGGATGACGTCATCACCACTTTTGTGTTAGGTTAGGTTAGCTACTATAGAGTAAAATGATTTTTGGGCAATCTGCAATTATCTCGTAAACGGTAAGAGATACGTCAAAAATAACCAAATTTTCATCCCCCTATGTTACCCCACTCGAAAAATAACCAATTATTCTAAACCACTTTGGATGACGTCATCACCACTTTTGTTCTTTTGCACAAGGTAAAAATCAGTTTTGGGTAAAAAAAATAATTATTAGTTATCCCTTCTTTCTCTAAGCGCTATGTTATCAATTTCTGGGAGCGCTTATAATGAGCAGCTGCTACTAAGGAGTAGCCTTAACCATGCATCAGTCTCATCGTAGCAACACTTAATCCTAGGTACCCACAATAAGACGGTACTATCAAGGAGTAGCCTCGACCACGTATCGGTCTTATTGTAGAATTACTCGCAATGAGACGATGCTATCGAGGAGTACCCTCAACCACGCATCGGTCTCACTGCTTGTTAAAGTAGTACAATTTGGTAAAAGAAGCCAAAGAACAAAGTGAAAGAAAGAAAAAAAAAAACGAGAACACAAAAACACGTGAACGAGAAACACGTGGTTTTTCTTAAAATTGACGAAATAGTGCTCATTATGAACTTTACCCATACGAAACATACTCATTTCTACTACAAGTGCACGTGGCGATCATATCCCACTTCTGAATTGTTAACGCTACTTACAAAAGCGCTAGACTTGGCCTGCTAAGCTAATTTCTACGTCAAATAAAACAGTACTTACTTGAAAATGTATACTTTCACAATCACCTCACACAAACTTAGTAGACAATACAACCTTCCACTTTGGCGAACAAAATCGGACTGCCTGTCAGAGCGGGTCGATGCGACCATGTCAGCTAAATTGTTACCGCCTAGGCCTATTGATCGGTCGAGGCTTGCGATTGGTCGGGAATTGCCGCCCCGCTATGACAGTGAGTACTTGTAAGTCAAATGCAGTACTAGAAACAAAACAGTGTCTTTTAAATATTATAGAAAATGATAGACGGCAAAAGTAATCTATACAATAATGTGGCTTTTAAATAACATTGCTGACACATGCATTCCAGAGAAATTCCAAAAGTTTATGGAAGAGACACTTCGAGGGTTAAAGGGCACAGCTGTGTTTTTAGACGACATAGCGGTCACGGGTTCAACTAGATCGGAAC
This sequence comes from Eupithecia subumbrata, assembly GCA_949316285.1. NCBI lineage: Eukaryota > Metazoa > Arthropoda > Insecta > Lepidoptera > Geometridae > Eupithecia > Eupithecia subumbrata. Next base: position 34,177,719 of record OX438640.1, on the reverse strand, counting down.
ATATTGAGAATCTAAAAGCTGTCTTATCTCGTTTACGTAAGGTCGGTTTGAGAATAAAAATGGAGAAATGTAGTTTTATGCAAAATAGTATTACCTATTTAGGCTTTATTATTGATAAGCACGGGTTGCACCCAGACCCTAACAAACTAAAGGCTATTGTTGATGCACCTGCGCCGGAGGATGTGACTCAGTTGAGATCTTTTCTTGGTTTGATAAACTATTATTCTAAATTCATACCCCGGCTGAGTACCATCTTACACCCGCTGCATAATATGTTACGCAAAGAAACTGAGTGGTTTTGGTGTGCAGCCTGCGAACAAGCTTTTAAAGAAATCAAAAGCGTGATTTTAAGTAGCAAAGTTTTGGTTCACTATAACCCAGAACTACCTTTAGTGCTAGCAGTTGATAGTAGCTCTTATGGCATCGGCAGTGTCCTTTCACATCGATACCCGAACGGGGATGAACGTCCTATTTGTTTCGCTTCCCGCACCTTGAACGCAGCTGAGAGAAACTATAGCCAGCTAGATAAGGAGGCACTCGCGATCATTGCTGGTGTTAACAAACATCATCAATACGTTTATGGCCGTAAGTTTATCATTAAAACCGATCATAAGCCGCTTACGTTCATCTTCGGTCCTAAGGGATGGTTTACCCGTTACGGCGGCAAGTAGGTTGCAAAGATACGCCACCAAGTTGGCGGCGTATGATTTCGAGATCGAATTTGTCAAATCTAGTGATAACAGTAATGCTGATGCGTTATCGCGACTGCCGTTGCCAAACAAACGCAAACAATGTAATGAACTGGTTTCGGTTTCGTATGTAAATTACGTCGAGGAATCTTTTCCTATCAGTGCTACGGAGGTGTCTATTCGGACGCAGAAAGACGAGGTGTTAAATAAAATAAAAGGGTATCTAATGAATGGGTGGCCAACTAAAATTACGTCCGAACGTGAAAAATCCTATTTTCATAGGAAAGATAGCTTAGTAATGGATAATGGGTGCATTTTATACAATCACCGCGTTATTGTGCCCGAATCCCTAAGGAAACAGGTATTAGCTGAGCTGCACGAGGGTCATTTAGGCGTGGTTAAAATGAAAAATTTAGCTCGTAGCTATGTGTACTGGCCTACTTTGGACAGCGAACTTGAAGGTATCGCGAAGGAGTGCAGCGCGTGCCGGCAGCAGCGCGACGCGCCCCCGCGTTCCATGCTGCATCCCTGGGAGTTCCCCGCGCGCCCCTGGCAGCGAGTGCACATCGACTTCGGCGAGTTTATGGGTAAACACTATCTGGTGTCTGTAGATGCGCACAGCAAGTGGATCGAGGTACAGAAGATGTCGAGCACGAGCGCCACGTCGACTATTCATAAATTAAGGGAACTATTCGCACGTTTCGGTCTGCCCTCGCAAATCGTAAGCGACGGCGGCCCTCCTTTCGGCTCTTCAGAGTTCGGTAACTTCATGAAGAAAAACTTCATCACTCATACAATTACAAGCCCCTACAGACCGGCAGGAAACGGTGCGGCGGAGAACGCAGTGAAGTTGGCGAAGCGCGCTATGAAAAAGGCAGTACACGAAGGCGTCGACGTCGATACCGCGGTCAGCAAATTTCTATTTCAGTACAGAAACTGCGAACATTGCACAACGGGCGTGGCGCCGGCGGTCGCAATGTTCGGCAGACGCCTGCGCGGGCGGCTGGATGTGCTGAGGCCCAGCGCCGAGCGCGCCAGCGAGGCGGCGGCCGGCCGCGCAGCGCGCGCAGCACCCGGCGTGGAACGCAGCGCACACCCAGGTGAGCACGTGCTGGCGCGGGACTACCGCGCCTCCAAGGAGAAGTGGGCGCCGGCCGTGGTCACGGCACGGGACGCCCCGCTTACATATCGTGTACTTACCGATGACGGACGCGAGTGGAAAAGGCACATTGATCAATTACTACCCATTAGTAAACCTCATGTGCGACGTTCCACGATTGTACCCATTAGTTCAGACCCTAAGATGACTGTTGACGATGATGATGAGTTTGATGACGCGATTACTGATGAGATAGAAATTTTAAAGTCTCCAAGTCCTAAAGACACCTCTGACGCACCTGCGGTCCTACTTAGCGAAATAGAACCAGAACCGGTTCAAAGCCCGTTGGTAAAAGATCGCCCCAAGCGCGCCTGTACATTTAAATATAAGAATTATAAAGTTTAGATTAAGTACCCACCTGATTACCTTATGTATTGGTATACAAAGATAAGTCCTTTTTTTTTCTATGCTGCGTTATGCTCTCAGTTAATCTTCTAATATCATTACATTAGGTCTTTACATTAATAAACTTTAGTTGTAAAACTATTGGAACATAAACTAAACATTGTTAATTATACTGAAAATTAAATTGTTAAGCTAGTAGAACCTATCCAGGGCTATTTATTTCCATTGGTAAATTTGTTAATTACAGTTCTGTTTATGATTCAACACCATAAGTAGGTACATCATTGTATTTTATAGATAAGCTTGGCATTGCAACTTACATAACTAGGTACCTACTTAGGTTTAATGGTAATCGCTGTTTGTTGTAATTTGTTTAAGATTAGGTATCTTGGCAGTACTACAACTTAACTTTGTTAACTTAGTTTGTTAGATTTATAGTTATTAGATTTAGATTATTAGATTGTAGTTACCTATACGTATAAGATTTTCTTTTGTATTTTTTTTTTTTCTCTAAGGGGGGACGTGTGGTATCCTACCTACTTAAATGTACCTAGAGGGTAGCGCAATAAAACAGTTGGATCGTTGACTCGTTGTTTCCCTCATTGAGCTCCCGTTATTAATATCTATAAATATCACTCCGACTACCTTCATCATCATCATTTTCCATCTTTTTTAAGACGATTAGATGATGCCTGTGGTTTTAATGAACATTTCTTGGTATGAGTGTGCGTGCAGTCCTATGCGCGTTCACACCGAGTGACGAGTTAACTAAAAGTTTTCACTATAAAATCTTACCTATTACATCCAAAAGAATCTTCTGGTTCATCGTTGGTGAGATTTTGAAATCTACTCTACAGCGATAAAGTGCTCTATCCTCTGGCACTATGTTCCGTATCTTCAGAGTCGAGGGCACCGCCGCGTGCCAGTCTGCGCGGTCGTCCAGCATGTCGTCTCTCCAGTTAGCTTCTGAACCTTTGATTCGGCTGTCGTAGCTGTGGAGGAAGGCGTACTTGTAATACCCGTAAAATAAAAAAAACAATAAATCTTGTTTTGAAAAAAAACAACAAATGTTGTTTTTTTGCGTGCGGCTTCTTAAAACCGCTAGATATAGGTAATTTTTATCTTATCTATGTCACATTCGAGATTCTGAAAAATATACGAAACGTTTTGTAGTATCTTTAGAAAAATGTTACAACATCAAATTTCTGTAGAATTTACGTAATTTTCTACCTGTAACATACAGCACATGCACCACAAAACTTCTTACGTCCCTTCTCGGCGGTCAAGAAAATAAAAAACCGCTAAACCATGTGTAATTTCTCTCGAAAAAAAACGTCTTATCATTTCCCCTTATTTCTCAAAAGTGAAAGGTTCTTAGAACAACAGAATTTTTATAATAATGGGATGAAATGCGAACCGCTCATGCAGAAACTTAGCAATCATGCTTTAGAGTTGGAAATATAGCGATTTTTATCATTACTTTGTTCGCAGAGTCGAAACTATTCACAGTTAGAATAAAAAGATACAAATAAAAAGATTTAGGTCGACGCTACGGAGCCGCACGCGATATTTTATATCAACCTAGGAATAGGAAAAACCTAGGAATAGGAAATAACGCTCACATTTTAAAAAAGTAGGCAATTTATTTATAGGTTGATTTAATATTTTCGAATACTTACCCATAAGTAGAACTAATAAGCAATAACAAAAAAAACTTTCTAGGTTACCTGCATAAGATAACAGATGCTCATATAGTATTACAACACGTATTGAGCAGAGTGTACACCAGGCGTTTCTTAATTGCGGGTCCGGCTCGGCAGCGATACCGAAATCGGTGAACGCGTAATTCTATGAAATTTTATGGCACTGTCTCATTGGCCCGGCCCGACACCGACATGCCGGCGCCGGCGCCGAGATGTCGTCGCAGCAAGTCTCCCACTTGTCTGGCATCGTACCTATGTGTTGTGTACCTACGAAAGCTTCTATGTCGCCGTGCGTGCGAGGTCTCTGTGGAATTACAAAGCCGTCCTGTCGTGTCGATCAAATGAAGTATGAAGCTGTCGATGTTGTCGGTATCGGTGCCGGGTGGGGCCGGCCTTAAAGAAATGCTCAAAGTCAGGACTTTTATTAGTGGGACACGGGACACGAACCTGTAGACTGGTATATCGTCCTTGTACCAGACGACAAGCAGCAGTAGATCCGAGGGTTGCGGCGAGTGGGTGTCGCAGGGCAGTGTCGCCTCGCCGCCGGTCACGGCAGACACTCTCACAGTGTCCAGAAACTCGCCGTCCGCTCCCGGGCTCCATTGACCTGTCGACGAGATTATTTATTTATTGCAAGGAAAACCAGCAGCACATACCTACATACAAATTCTATAAAAAAAGTGGAAATAGGAGGCTATTAAGAGGTTCACGATTAAAAATAATAATAGTTACATAACAATTGTGAACAAGCCGAGTAAACTGAAAACCTATTAAAACTACAAACAACGGTTGACATTAAACAAAGCAGATAAATAGAATAAATGAGAGATACAAATAATCACATTATTATAATAATCATATTATCATATCCGCCTTAAGATTAACCTGCTAGTAGGTACTAGCAGGTTAATCTTTACCTACACTACCTACAGCAGGGCTATTCGGACTCGCCGCTACCGAGTCATCGACACGGAATCTGACAAAAATTCTATTCGCGCGAAATTATAATATTTTAGCGGTTTTCAAATATGCATTTTAATTCTTTTATATTTTGCACTGCAAGGAACTATAGTATCAGATAAGTATTTTTCCACAAATAGTATATCATCTTCTATAATCTCATGCTACAATAAAGTATGATATAATGTAGCTTTGGGAAATATGTTGATTTTTAGTAATAAAGCTTAAGATGTAATTTGTTCTAAAAGTAGCACTAAATCGATATTTGTTAAAACATGGGTTCATAGAAAATGTTTTCTTATTTATGGAAAACTACATTTCTGGTAAGTAGTTTAATTTGGCTTATTCCAATAATCCATGATCCCCTGCGAAGGGGATTTCTGGACTTTTTGTCCAATAATCCCCTGCCGGTTCAAAGAGAAGAGGCGCAGGGGATTTGTGGACAAGAGTTCCAGAAATCCCCTGATCCACTTATTTACACCGTAAGTAGTTGTTCGTTCTTGAAATAATCAAATGCAAACAACTAAGTAACCTAACCTTATAAGTAGAACATATCAAAATGTTAACATTACAACAAAAACTACGAAAATTGGTACTAATGAAAAGGTTAACTTAATCGAAATGTTGAAGACCAGTGATGATGAGGTCAAAAATTACTGACATCAAACAAAACAGATGACAGATGTCATTTTGACGGCTATCATCAAAATATTTGATCATGCTTTTTATATTTTTAGACGAAGTTCGATCAGCTTGGCATACTGCTTGCACCAATGCTGCTCCCCCAAAATCACTTATGTTACAACGGCGGCAATGGAACGGGCCTCTGTGCGAGTTGACACGGGATTGTTTGACAAAACGTGCTCCAGCTCTGTGGATAATGCCCGCCTCCTGGCTGTTTCTCAATGGGAGTCAGGACATTGGTTGCAACCATTTTCTTCATATAACACCGGTACTTTATTGGATCTCGTAACCTTCCGTATCGCAAGATGTCTTGGGTTGGGTGCAAGGTGTTGCGCGCCTCATCAATGCCAGTGCGGTACTGCTGTGGAACAGCTTGGTCATCACGGATTATCGTGTACTAGGGCCGCCCCGGTCGGATATCTCGCCACTCCAGCTTTAATGACATCATCCGGCGGGCCTTTGTCACCGCTAACGTACCTGCTATTCTCGAACCGAATGGTCTATTACGTGACGGAGGTAAGAGGCCCGACGGTATGACACTAGTCCCACAGGAGTTGGGGAGGCCCATTTTGTGGGCCTGCAGTTCGCTAAATTGTCATTTCAAGTGTGAATACTAGTTCTAATTTATTTCGATTATCTGATTGTAATTTTTTCTTTGAATAAAGATTTTCCAGTATGACAAGCTTCCGAGATATGGGCTACTCGTCCTAGACTTCTCATTTTGAAAGCTGTTAAAATTGAAACAGCCATATCTCTGAAAAAATTCGTCCTAGAGTCTCCGTTCTTAAGTTTTTGTTTTTATAGTGCGTAAGTAGTAGTAGTTGGTTAGCACATTCCGGTACTGACGGAAGGATGCGGGTTCAAGTCCCGCCGTAGTCGTAAATTTTTGCGATGTTATTTAATTTCTCCGTTCTTAGTTCAAATCATAGCTATTGAAATGGTCTACATTTCCGATGACAGCTGTCAAACTTCAAACGGCCACATCTCTTAAACTACTCTTACTAGACTTTGGTGCCTACCTTTCATCTGAGTCACTAACTAAAAGTCTAGCACTAGTCTAGAATAATATCCATTTCATTTTTGAAATAACCTGTCATTTTTAAATTTTAACTAACTGTAACTTCCATTTTCTGACATCAGCTGTCACTTTTTACATAAAATATTATTTTGTGAATTTTTGTCATTTCTGACATCACCTGTCATTTTAGACATCAGCTGTCATATTTGGAATTCACTGTCATTTTTTAAAACTGTATGGAACAGTATGAAATTTAATCTATTTTCGATAATTCTAAAGTACTTAGGAAGAATTGGGCGAACTGCGCATGGATTCCTGACGAACCGCTTATTGGACGAAACGCTTGTTGGACGTTTATCCATGCAGGAAATATATGTATACCTACAGGAGAAAAATTTCTACAACCGCACATACTAATGGGACTACAAGAAATAGTTCTCCCTCGCGTTGCCATTAATGGGACAAAATAATGGGACCACGAAAAAACAGCACAAAAAACTACTCGAAATCAGCTGAAACCCTATTGTGAGTCGGAAATTCCTGAATGCAATGTTAATATTTTCGTATGTTCTACTTATAAGGTTAGGTTACTTAGTTGTTTGCATTTGATTATTTCAAGAACGAAGAACTACTTACGGTGTAAATAAGTGGATCAGGGGATTTCTGGAACTCTTGTCCACAAATCCTCTGCGCCTCTTCTCTTTGAACCGGCAGGGGATTATTGGACAAAAAGTCCAGAAATCCCCTTCGCAGGGGATCATGGCAGGGGATTATTGGAATAAGCCGTTTAATTTCAGAAAATATTAAATACCGCTAAAATATTTGAATTTCAAATCTTTGTCAGATTCTGTGTCGATAACTCGGTAGCGTAGAGTCTGAATAGCCCTGCTGGACATAGAGCAATCTTTTGAGGAGTCAAAAGATTGCCATATTGGCCGGTCAGCGCGCTGTCTGTATCTAGAGGTGCCTGCCTACAGATCTTTTTCTGGGAGGTCACTATTCGAAAATCTTGAAAACATGAATATGATAGCGTATTGCCCGTGCTTACCACCACGTTTAGTCCAGCTTGGTGGACCACAGGAATATAATAGAAGAGAATCATTTTACTATGCGAATCCTTCCACTCAGTGCGGAGCCGGCACTGAGTGAGACTGCACCTTCCTCAGAGGTTGGTAGGAGATCTCCTACCAATCTCTGAGGAAGGCGTTAGGTCGTCTCGCCAACGCTTTCGTGGCTGACATGAAACTTTTATGGCAGCAAAATGAAGTCCTGATATGATTCCAGGGTAGTATTTTTCAAGTTTTATCTAAATCTTAGTGTTTTTTTTTATCTTAATAGTGGTTTTTGTAACAACAATAATTATTTTTTCTTGAACCCGATGTTCTTATGTTTATAATATCAATTATTGTTTTATGTACCTGCGTTGGTACTTCTATACTAATATTATAAAGAGGAAAGATTTGATTGTTTGTTTGTTTGTATTGAATAGGCTCCGAAACTACTGGACCGATTTGAAAAATTATTGTACCATTAGAAGCCCACATTATTCTTGATGAACATAGGCTACTTTTTACCGCGGGAAAATGCTTCATTCCTACGCGAAAACGGGTAATAGGACAACGGATAGTACGAATACAGCTATTGACCTATAATTTGGTGTTGTCACTATAGATATTATATTATAATTTACATGCTTTTGCCTGTAGGCAGTAGGTTAGGTACCTACGCCATGCCCCTCAGCTGACACTCTGACACAGTAAGGCCGTGGAGCCCCGCGCTCCCGGCCGGCCCATTGACCTGCCCATAAGATAACGTTATTACTTCCGACCACTTCCGACTTTTAGTTCCAGGACAGACTTTTGTAAGTTCTTACTAAGTGGTACTAAGTTTGCGCTGAGTTTAAACTTCGATGCTACATTCGTGCCAGTTCGAGAGGTACCTTGTTTTCGAACTATTAAAATTGTTAAATTACAAATAGTTTGAGAAAATGTGCTCTCTTTTATAAGTACCAGAGTACCTAAGTGTTAGGTGTATGACATACTTACTTGGAAGCTCAAATCAGTTCGTTGGCAGGTAATGATTTTTGGAAGGGTATTTCTTAAGACTCTATAAGTATTATATCAATTATGTTTGAGCAAACAAGAAGTCTGAATGCTTAGTATTTGTTTAATAATGTTTGAATTGGACAATTTAATTAAACTAAAACGGCCTTTGTTGATTTCAAAGAGTTGTATGTGACTTCATTGATATCGTTAACCTTTATATTTATTATAATTATTTACTTTTACTTATCCACCAGACTATATGGCACTACCAACTAGTAAGTGACTTATATCTTTTGGTAGCACCTAATAAGGTTGCCTGGAAGAAATTACTTAAAGCAATAAGGCCGCCTATTGTACGTTTTTTTATTTATTTAGATATAAGTTATTTTATTAATTTTGTGCAATAAAGTGTTCATTCATTCATTCATTCATTCATTTATATACTGACCTATACCTACCTAACCAACAGTAAACAGTTATTAAACGATATATACTTAATTTACCAAACTATCTTTGAATTACAATATATTCACGGGAATTTATCGCGTTTCATTACCTAATTTTTAATCCTGTGACTACGACAGTGTGTAAACCTGTTGAAACGTCGGGAAAAATTCGTAAATAAACCCGAAAAATTGGTAGGTAGTCGTGAACAATAAATAAGTGAGCACAGACAGAAACACAGACAGACTCGAGAGAGAGAACTTATAACACCCCTCTCCTTTTGCGTCGGGGGTTACAAATACAAATACAAAATACAAAAACGTTTATTTCAGAAATGTTTTTCACAATTTAGTTAGATCACTGCCTCCTGTGGTAGCTACAATGTAGCTGTGTTACAGGCGAACAGTATCTTCCCTTATGTATCTACTATATATCATTTAACATTATGTATCTTAAATATGATCTTATCTATTATTATAATGAGTAAGTAGGTTAATGCACTAACCCTAAACCTACTTATCTTTACTTACATATTAATAACTTATTGCTAAACATTTGCTTACGTACTATGTTTTTATTTTTAATATTTAGAAAACAAATAAACCTTTATCTTATCAATGATTAAGGTATGTTATGGGGTGTACAAAAAAGAAATGGACAGTGAAGTTAAAAAGTGGCAAGGCGCTAAATATACACTCAGCGCCCTGCAGAACCTCTACCGGATTCCTATACAGGAAGGACTCGAAAACGACGGAAGTATTCGAAAAATAAAGCGTACAACCCATACTAAGCACTCTGGTCACGTTAGTTTAATAGTTATTTGAGATAGGTACAAGAGACCTTTTCTAAGTGTACATTTATTGTATTTATGGAAATAAAGAGTTTTTGATTTTGATTTTGATTTTGAAGTGCAAAGTTGCTTTTTAACCGCGTGCTCAATTTTGATGACCGAGCAAGCGAAGGATTCTTTAGCGAGGGAATCAAAAGAGCACGAGGTAAAAAAAATTGCACTCGAGTGCAACCGTGACTTTTATCCCAGCAGCGAGGAAATGACTAAATGCAAAAAATAGTTATTTGCGTAAAATATTATATATAAACTTCCTCGTCGCTAGAATCACTCATTTTACTTGTTTTCAAGTTTCTTGTGGTTTTAACATTATGACGTGAAAAGAAAATGGAATGCGCGCAAAGCAAACTAAAAAAAACACCAAGAAGGTTCCAAGTCTGAGTTTTTAACAAATTAAAAAAGTAAATAGGTATTGAATCACAATCGCAAACGATGTTCTAAATTCAATTTTACTTTATCCTCTAGACTTCTAGAGGATAAAAACGGGTTTTGCACTCAGTTCAAGTGAGTTGTATATATAATATTGACGTCATCATCCTAGAATCTTCTCAGTCTCACGGGATTCTAGGACACTTCGGTTATTAATTTATTTAGTAGTGTTCGTATTTTAATGAGGCTGCCCCGGTAACATAACCGGAGCATACCGGTAATATTCATTTGATGAGTCGGCACTCAGTCAGAATTATTTCGTAGAGGAAAATTTGTGTTAAAATTAGAAATGATACAAAAAAGAAGGCATACATTAATAATTTATATTTTAGTGTGTGATTGAAATTTTTTGTCGCTTTATTTTTATCTTCACTAACTTAACTTTTGTATGTCATCATCATCATCAGCCTATATAAGTCCACTGCTGGACATTGGCCTCCCCTAATGAGCGCCATAGCGCCCTGTCTTCAGCATTCAGCAGTCTTGCCGCATCCAGCATCTGCCTGCAGTCTTTCGCAGATCGTCATCCCACCTGGCCGGAGGGCGTCCTACACTACGTTTGCCGAGTCGTGGTCTCCACTCAAGAACACGTTTGCCCAGCGGATGTCGGTTCTTCGCGAGGTATGGCCGGCCCACTGCCACTTCAGCTTGCTAATTCTTTGAGCTATGTCGATAACTTTGGTTCTCTGTCGGATGTATTCGTTACGAATTCTATCCTTCAGAGAGACTCCGAGCATAGCTCTTTCCATAGCTCGCTGAGCGACTTTGAATTGATGGACCAGCCCTACCGTGAGTGTCCACCTCTCAGCTCCGTAGGTCATGACGGGTAGGACGCACTGATAGAAAACTTTAGTTTTCAAACATTGCGGTATTGATGGCGAGAAGACTCGACGTAGTTTTCCAAACGCTACCCAGCCTAGCTGGATCCTCCTCCTGGCCTCCTTCTCAAAATTATTTGTAAGTCACCTAGCTACATAATAAGCATATCGTGTCCTAGCCGGGTTAATGATTGAAACTGTTTCCTATTATTACCTACAAACAACATGGTATCAATTAAAAAACGAGATTTGAGACAGTGGTCCCAATATTATAATAGCTGAATAAAACCCTAACAATTACAACGAACCCAAGCGTAAGAAAACGGATTAATTGAACTAACTCTACCTAATCTGCGGCTCTGCTTAGCAACAACAGCTTTCCAGCCCTAAATTGTACAAAGCCAAAAACTAGAACAAAAGAGGCTATTTTAGTGGAACAGGAAAAGTTTATGAAACAGATAAACTTTGCACTAGCGAACACAATACGGGACCGAAGTGACCGAAATGTCGGATCCCCGATATAGGCACTAATCGGGCCGTAGGGGTATTGGATTATTCAGAGCTATACCGTTGGACAGGGCTACATTTCCCGGGCGTATCCGGATAAATGGCGAGTCGTACTTTTCAGCGGTAGAAACAGTTTTGAGTATTTCAAACTTTACACAAGTATGGAATACAAGGGTATATAGGGCGTCCCACGGCAATGCCACATGGAGGGAAAGTATCTTAAATATTGGAGATACAAAATTTTACTGAAAGAAGATTTCAGTTTGATTTTAAAAACAATTTAAACTGTATTAAATTTTTTGTCTGAACCGCGAATCACACATCGACAACTAATGTTAATTCTGTGGCGTATCTACGCGCCACTTTACACCGATCCGAAATGTGCGTTCCAAATTGTATTTTAAATTTGCAATTTGTATCTTGAAAATAAAATATTAATTTTGCGTAATTCTTCTACCTTGGGCCATACCCCAATGAACGGAACCTACACTTCGGACCGGTCTCGCTCAGTCATTCACGCGCAGCCGCTGATTGTTTCGCATTGATTCCGCGACTGACCAGCTTGCTAACCTACCGCGCTCACTGTTTACTTTTGCTTTGTAATTTCTTTCCGTAATATTAGTTTGCTTTCTGTTTGTACTTCTATCTATCTAGTTAAATCTATCATTAAAATCAATCATTCTGTCGTAAATAACATTCTTCATTTCTTCCGCTTTGCTATCATTCTTCCGCAACCAAACATTCAAACCATCCGGAATACCAAGGACAATAAACAAACAGGTATGGGCTTAGGAACACCTACCTAGGCTGACCACCCATACCTCTATAAATTGGTGACCCCCGACGTGCCAACATACATTGGTGAGTCTTTCAATTGTGTTGGACAACCTTGGATGACTTTCCGGAACGTTCGAGAATTCTCGCCGAACAATTGGATTTTGGTGTGTGGTACAAGTGAAGAGCGGTGAGCGATTTTTGTTTTCTCTAATAATCGAAGATGTCTTCAGACGAGTTTGATGATGCCCGTGCTCAGACTGCTGGCGCAGGTGCTGAAGTCCTCCGAGTTGGCGTGAGAGTCCCGCCATTTTGGCCAGCAGAGCCAGCAGTATGGTTCGCGCAGGTAGAGAGCCAGTTTATCCTATCTAAAATAACGACGGACGAGACGAAATTCTGCTACCTCGTTTCCCAGCTCGACAACCGGTATGCTGCCGAAGTCAAGGACATCATCACGAATCCGCCCGCTACAGACAAGTACCTAAAATTAAAACAGGAGTTAATTAAACGCCTTTCAGCATCAAAGGAGAAGCGTGTCAAGCAGCTGTTAATACATGAGGAGCTCGGAGACAGGACTCCTTCTCAATTCCTTCGCCACTTGCAAGGTCTCGCTGGTCCAGCTGTTCCTACGGACTTCCTGACCACCATTTGGTCGAGCCGATTGCCCGCTAACATTCAGACGGTGATTGCAACTCAGCTAGACTTACCTCTAGAGAAATTGGCAGATTTAGCGGACAAGGTGCATGAAATAGCTCCTACCAGTCCCCAGGTGGCTAGTACTTCTAAGATGGAACCTGCATCATCTCAGGATGATCTGGCCAGACAAGTTTGCGAACTAACAAAGCAAGTAGCGATGCTGGCCCAGCAAGTCTCCAGCGGTGGACGATCGCGATCGCAGCAGCAAAACAGGCGTAACAACTTTAACTCACGTTCGCGCTCTCGCTCTCGCCCACGCTTCCAGCAACCACCTGCAGACTGTCCTCATTGCTTCTACCATTTCAACTACGGAGCACAGGCCAAGAAGTGCAAGGAGCCCTGCACTTTCAAGTCGGCGGAAAACGGTCAGGGCGGTCGCAAGTAGCGGCCAACGACTGCCCTTCTTCTTCAACAGGCCGTATCTTCGTCACCGATCGCGCATCCAAAATGCAGTTCCTTGTGGACACTGGTTCCGACCTGTGTGTTTTCCCGCGATTGGCTGTCAAAACGCCCTGTACTAAGTCTAAATTTATCTTAACAGCTGCAAACAACTCTGTTATCCATACCTACGGACTCAAGCAGATGCAGCTGGATTTAGGTCTTCGCCGTGCCTTCACCTGGAGCTTCACGATCGCTGACATCTGTAGACCAATCATAGGAATCGACTTCCTGAGATTCTATGGTTTGCTGGTGGACTGCAAGAACCAGCGTCTCATCGATGGCATCACTTCACTCTCTGTAAGTGCCCTTTCCTCCAGATTACCTGACGACACAGCATCGATCAAGGCTGTGACAGGTGAATCGGAGTTCCACATGCTGTTACGAGAGTTTCCTGAGATTACCAGACCTGCAGGTATACCATCATCTCCTAAGCACAACACTCTACACCATATCAGGACTACACCTGGTCCTCCCGTCGCTTGCAAGCCTCGACGTCTCGATCCTATCCGACTTCAAGCTGCTAAGAAGGAGTTCGAGAACATGGTAGCCAGTGGAGTAGTTCGACGTTCTGAGAGCCCGTGGTCTTCTGCCTTACACCTGGTGAGGAAGAAAGATGATGGATGGAGACCCTGCGGTGACTACCGTTCTCTCAACGCTAGAACCATACCTGATAGGTACCCGATACGTCACATCCAAGACTTTGCTCAACAACTTTCAGGATGTACCATTTTCTCAACAGTGGACCTCGTGAAAGCTTATAATCAGATCAAAGTGAACCCTGATGACGTCCAGAAGACGGCCTTGACGACTCCATTCGGTCTCTTTGAATTTGAGTATATGGCATTTGGACTTCGCAATGCAGCACAAACGTTCCAGAGATTCATAGACGAAGTTCTCCTAGGTCTGGATTTTTGCTACGGATACATCGACGACATCCTTATCTTTTCAAATAGCCTGTCTGAACACAAAACTCACTTACATCAGCTCTTTGATCGCCTGAAGCAGTATGGAGTTCTAATCAACACTTCCAAGTGCGTACTGGGTGAGTCGGAAGTAACCTTCTTGGGATACCACGTTTCAGCCAAAGGAACTCGACCGCTGGACGTTAAGGTCGAAGCTATCCAGAACTTTTCTGCTCCCAAGACCATCAAGGACCTCCGACGCTTTCTGGGAATGCCTAATTTCTATCGCCGCTTTATTCCCAACGCTGCTAAGCTTCATGCGCCGTTAAATGCTTTACAAACTGGCCCTAAGGTGAAAGGTTCACACCCAGTGGAGATGACTGCAGACCTGATGCGTGCCTTCGAAAACTGCAAAACCTCACTTTCTCAGGCTACCCTTTTAGCTCATCCTGATGCTTCAGCAGATCTCGCAGTCGTTACAGACGCATCTGACTCCTCCATTGGCGCTGTTCTACAGCAACGAAAGAAGAATACCTCTGACTGGGAACCTCTTGGATTCTTCTCTCATAAACTTTCCAGCTCCCAGGTCAAATATAGCCCTTATGATCGAGAACTACTCGCCGTGTACGAAGCCATCAAATACTTCCGGCATATGATCGAAGCAAGGACTTTCGCTATCTTCACCGATCATAAGCCTTTGGTCTTCGCCTTCTCACGCTGCAAAGATAAATGTTCTCCACGTCAGTTTCGACATTTAGACTTTATAGCCCAATTCTCCACTGACATCAGATACATACCTGGCAAGGAGAATGTTGTTGCTGACGCTCTATCTCGTGTTGACGAAATTACAGGTATCGACTATCAAGCTCTTGCACGATATCAGGAATCAGATCCAGAACTGCAGGACTTGATCAAGAATGGCTCCAGCTTAAGACTTCAGAAGATGAAATCTGCACACTGCGACGAATCTATCTTCTGTGACATTTCTAGTGGACAGCCGCGACCGTACATCACTCCACAGCTACGAAAACCGGTTTTTGCTATGATGCACGAACTCCATCATCCCGGAAACGCAGCTACAGTGCGACTGGTTACGCAAAGATTTGTGTGGCCAGGGATTCGTAGTGATTGTAGAGAGTGGTCTAGGCAATGCTTGCAATGCCAACAATCAAAAATTACCCGTCACACAAAATCTCCTCTTTCCTCTTTCCTTACCCCGTCCGCGAGGTTTTCCCATATTCACTTGGACCTCGTGGGCCCTCTTCCTCTCTCTTCTGATTACAGGTACTGCCTTACCGTCATCGACCGATTTACACGATGGCCTGAGGCGGTCCCACTCAAAGACATCACTGCTGAGACATGCGCAGCTGCCCTGGTATCAACCTGGATCTCCAGATTTGGTTGCCCTGCACGTGTGACTACAGACCGTGGTCGCCAGTTCGAGAGCCAGCTCTTCAAATCCCTCGCCGCGTTGGTTGGTGCGCGCCACTTCCGCACCACTGCTTACCATCCTGCAGCGAATGGCATCGTCGAGCGTCTACACAGGCAACTCAAGGCAGCGATCATGTGCCATACTACCTCGCAGTGGACAGAAGCCCTCCCGCTCGTGCTACTTGGTATGCGCAGCGCCTGGAAGGATGATCTTCAGACTTCAGCAGCCGAGCTTGTCTATGGGGAAACCCTACGTTTACCTGGACAGTTCCTTTCTCCGTCAGATACTTTCAGTTCTGACGACATCACTCAGTACTCAACCCGACTTCGAGCTCATATCCAAAAGCTCGCTCCTCGTCCCACTTCATGGCATACTACTTCGCCATTTTACTTTCCGCGTGATCTGCAATCTTCTTCTCACGTATTTCTACGTCAAGATCACGTGCGCCGTTCCCTTGAACCTCCTTACGCTGGTCCCTATCTTGTCATCGAGAGGCAGCCGAAGTTCTTCACCATCGACGTAAAAGGCAAGAAAACCAACGTCAGTGTCGACCGACTGAAACCAGCATACACGACGAGAGACGCCCGAGAACCAGCGTACCCTACCTCAAAAAACGCTGATGAAACTACACCTGCTGCTGTAATCACCCCTGCTGAACCCGTTCCCGCTGCAGAGCCACCTGTCGAAGAGAAAAGGACCCGCAGCGGCAGAAGAGTCCGGTTTCCAGATTTTTATCGACCGTAGTCACGGTCTGGCCGGGGGGAATATGTGGCGTATCTACGCGCCACTTTACACCGATCCGAAATGTGCGTTCCAAATTGTATTTTAAATTTGCAATTTGTATCTTGAAAATAAAATATTAATTTCGCGTAATTCTTCTACCTTGGGCCATACCCCAATGAACGGAACCTACACTTCGGACCGGTCTCGCTCAGTCATTCACGCGCAGCCGCTGATTGTTTCGCATTGATTCCGCGACTGACCAGCTTGCTAACCTACCGCGCTCACTGTTTACTTTTGCTTTGTAATTTCTTTCCGTAATATTAGTTTGCTTTCTGTTTGTACTTCTATCTATCTAGTTAAATCTATCATTAAAATCAATCATTCTGTCGTAAATAACATTCTTCATTTCTTCCGCTTTGCTATCATTCTTCCGCAACCAAACATTCAAACCATCCGGAATACCAAGGACAATAAACAAACAGGTATGGGCTTAGGAACACCTACCTAGGCTGACCACCCATACCTCTATAATTCCTTAAAAAAAAGACGCGGCAACAGCATAAATCTAAGTAAAATCTGATCGGTGGACAACAGAGTGAATTTTAAGTTAAGTATCGGCGGTTTGTTTATTAACATTCTACATCGAGTTTGCCTAGAGCGTATAGTTTTTCAAAGAAAACTAGTAGGTATTTTGACCACCACTCCGCCAAGCGTAATTATAGCAAAACAAATACTTTGGGATGATGTAGGTAAGTACCTATTGTAGTCATGAGGCACCCATAACACACGTTCTTCTTTGAAGCCATATGACGCGGTGTGAAAAATGCCCAGTATTAACATTATTCAAAACAGGTGCAGCTGGTGGTGCCTGTAGGTATTCCCAAGCTTACAAGCATGTTAAATGCTGTTAAATATCACCGCCGATATGCATATTCATGATGGCAGGGATCCGCACTGGGGCATGTTACGTGATGGATTTCATGCTTGCCGACGAAAAACAAAAACTTGCAACATAATTTTAATCAACCTGCGGAACGGCGGCGATTCATATATTTTCTTCTGTTGACATAGTCAGGAAACACTGGCGAATTGTAGATGGTTATTTCGAATTACTTTTTACGTATTATTTTTATACCCTAAAAGCTCGCACAGCCATAGATAGATACGCACATACATAGATACGCGCGAAAAATGTATACCTACTTTCAATGTTTTTCACGCGTATCTATGTAATGGGCTGAAATTATCAAGTAATTCAAAGCAAAAAACAAACTGTTTTGAGTCTGAATTTCGAGAAAAAAGCTACATTTAGAAGGAAGTAAAAAAGCGGCGGATGATTCTGTTTTTTTTTTTATGATTTAATTTTCTTTTTGAAATGAAATGAAATTAAATTTATTCATTGTAGAAACTGTGTACAAAAAAGATCATAAAAGCTAGGTGGAACAACAGTTTATCCATTAATTATGGACGTACAATATTTAACTTATATAACTAGGTAATTTATTGATTCTTTAATATCATAAAACATTTAGGTATCTAAGAGCCACCTACGGAGTTTTGTCTTAAATTGACTAGTAGGCAGTTCTCTTATGTCTCTTCTATTGTCTCTTCTTGTGACCTGTTGAGCATGTGTCTTTGCATTTTCTAATATTTATGAGCTGGTGAATATCTGGCGCAGCGCATCAGCATTGCCATACAGCGGGGCAATACAGTCAGCGTCTTGGGGACGCTTCCGACTGGTATTGATATGGATCAGTTGAGCTACTTGTTGATTGTTTGCAACATTCTGCAGTTAGATCAATTGTTTTGAATTGTAAATACTAGTTTTAATTTATTTCTATTATTTTATTGTAATTTTCTGTTTGAATGAAGGTTTCTGCCATTCGAAAAATATTTATGTAATAACCGGTAAGTTTCTATTTTTTCAATTTTAGCTATGCAACCTTAAACCTCGTAATGTTTTGTTTTCAGGTTTTTTGTCACAATGTCTTTTTAACGTACTTTATTCCACCCTATTTTGTATTATACTTGTATTATACACCTATATTGTATTGAGTACCTACGAACGGTTTGAAAGCAACCCTTATTTTCAATTCCACAACTATCGCAGAGGGTCGATAAGATACCTATCAGACCTAAATCTAGGTATTAAGTCGTTGTATCAAGTGAATGTACCTGTACAATCCCTATAGCGAAAAGAACTCATTTTTTCCTTAAATATAATTTGTTTCAAAGCTGATTCCCTACTCGTTACGCTTAACGACGTTGTATCAAAAAGCTTACAAATACATAATTTCGTAGCCATGAATGCCTTACATAGATTACCTACCTACGTAATACTTACGTAATACCTATCAATGCCTTTTGTACGCTACCGTGTTATTAGCTCTTCGTTTAGTTTTACATTTCTGGCTAAATGCCAGTTTTTTTTATTATGTTTCAGTTGAGTCAAGACAATTATTTAATTTGGTTTGCCAGACGTTAAACCATGCGTTGTTGTGGTTAATTTTGTTCGTCCATTCCGTTTTTAAGTAAGTCGAAACGTTAAACTGCTGTGGCCGAATTCTGCTAACACATTATTTTACAATTAAAATTATAAAACGATCGAATAAAAAACCTTAGCGACCGACTCTGTGACTGTAAGGGTGTGTATATGTATAATTGCACCCAGCGCCATATGTTGACACAAAAAAAATTAACGGCTTCTCATTTTGTAATTTAAGTAACTAAAATTAATATTTATCAGTAGTTCGGTTGATTTCTCGTCACTCCCAGTCAGTCGCTATACCATAACGTATTTTTTTTCAGTCACCCGTTTAAATACTACCCTTTTACTATGTCTACGCGACGGCGATAATGAAACGTCGTAGAATCTTCCATAGTGTATATAGTCTCTAGATAGTGCGTAGAGTGCTATTTGCACGGAGATATTGATTCAATGGTTTCAAACCTGACTCTTTTGAAACGCGTTCCTCCATCTGTACTTTCTTTGGGTTAGTCCCCGAGGGCCCCATTCCCGGAGGTACCCGATTTCTAATAAAGTACCTTGACTCTATCGATTAAAAGTCAATCTTGCAAAAAATTACTATCAACGGAAAAACGGTAAAATGCCAAAATGTGTTTTTGAGACAATACCATTGATATGGTGGAGCGATTAATTTAATGGAATTAAGACCCTCTTATTTGGTAACACATGCATATTACATCCACATCCTATGGTATCTAATATAACATAGGCTCTGCTTAGCTTGGGGCTAGATGATGGTGCATGAATTGTCCAGCATTATTTATTTATTTAAATGTTGGTCGAGTCATAGCGAGCTTATAATTATCAGATCAAATAAAATAATTTACGTTTACTACATAACTAACCTCATGTTTGTAAAAACGACTACACCCCAAAACTACTGGACGTCGTCCTCATCATCATCAGACTATATTAGTCCAATGCTGGACATAGGCCTCCCCTAATGAGCGCCATAGCGCCCTGTCTTCAGCTTGCCGCATCCAGCATCTGCATGCAGTCTTTCGCAGATCGTCATTCCACTTGGCCGGAGGAGTCCTACACTACGTTTGCCGAGTCGTGGTGTCCACTCAAGAACACGTTTGCTCCAGCGGTTGTCGGTTCTTCGCGAAATATGGCCGGCCCACTGCCACTTCAGCTTGCTAATTCTTTGAGCTATGTCGATAACTTTGTAACTGGACGTATCAAGCTGAAATTTGACATATAATGTAGTTCTAAGTATGGGATAACATATTGGCTACTTTATTCCGAAAAACGCGTGCGAAGCCTCGGGCAGTAGCTAGCTCAGTGTAATTAACAACAACTAGCTACGAATGGCTACGCCGTAGCAGTGTCTACGAATGGCTACGCCGTAGCAGTGTCTACGAATGGCTACGCCGTAGCAGTGTCTACGAATGGCTACGCCGTAGCAGTGTCTACGAATGGCTACACCGTAGCAGTGTCTACGAATGGCTACACCGTAGCAGTGTCTACGAATGGCTACACCGTAGCAGTGTCTACGAATGGCTACACCGTAGCAGTGTCTACGAATGGCTACACCGTAGCAGTGTCTACGAATGGCTACGCCGTAGCAGTGTCTACGAATGGCTACACCGTAGCAGTGTCTACGAATGGCTACACCGTAGCAGTGTCTACGAATGGCTACACCGTAGCAGTGTCTACGAATGGCTACACCGTAGCAGTGTCTACGAATGGCTACACCGTAGCAGTGTCTACGAATGGCTACGCCGTAGCAGTGTCTACGAATGGCTACACCGTAGCAGTGTCTACGAATCGCTACGCCGTAGCAGTGTCTACGAATGGCTACACCGTAGCAGTGTCTACGAATGGCTACACCGTAGCAGTGTCTACGAATGGCTACAGCGTAGCAGTGTCTACGAATGGCTACACCGTAGCAGTGTCTACGAATGGCTACACCGTAGCAGTGTCTACGAATGGCTACGCCGTAGCAGTGTCTACGAGCAGCTACGAGCGCCGAGCTACGATCCCATTATATTAGCCACTCTGTTAGAGATAGTGTCTCATCGGATTGTGAGAGGGGAAGGAGAGAGTGCACTTGTGTTTGGACACACACTTGCGCACTTTAAGGCGAGCATTCCCGAGCGGCCGATGCTATTAGGCCAGGAGCGCAACGGTGCGCAGGCAGCCGAGCACGATTTTGTAGGTATTTAGGTGTTTTTAAAAATATTTGACTGCACTGCGTAATAACGTTTTCAATGTTTTGGAATACATTTTGTGTCATTTTATTCATTTTTCTATTCACACTGATCATTCAAAGTTTCATTAAGAGTAATATTTTTATCTCAGGTGAAATATCACTAATCGTGTTTTTGTCTAGTGACGCACTAGAAAATATCCTCAACTATAATATGTATGAATTTCAAAAATATCGGCCTTATAGTTATTGAGGTACGGACAGTTAAAAATCCCAAAATCCGGGAATCCTCGCCTAGGCCAGCATCACTTTTGTGATTTTTAGAGACTTGTAAAATAGTGCTTACAATTCTGAAAAAAAGATATATTACTTAAGGATCTAGTCTAGTCAAAGTCGCATTCAGTTACAAAATTTTATGAACTTCACTCGATAGAAAATAATGCCAAAGATACCCCTTTTTCCAATGTTTTTAGGGTTTTGATGATCGAAGATCGGTTTCAAAACCCTTATGGTCTCGCTTTGTCTGTCCTTTTTTCCCTCCTTAATAACTCAAAAACTACTGCAGCTATCAACTTGAAATTTAAAATAATAATACATTTCGTGCACCTATACAGATTTATAGAAAAATAAATGAAAATAAATGAAAAATGAAAATGAATATTTTCCATACAAATTGTGATGCCGAAATTTTAAAAGATACCTACAGAGTCATATGGGGTATCAAATGAAAGGTATCATTTTGTATATTTCAAAATATTTTTTGAAATTTTTGTAGGTTTCATAGTTTTTAAAATATTTCGAAAAAAGTCGAAAAAATACCCATTCCCCCCCCCTTATCTCCGAAGATTGCAGAGCGATCCATGTAAAATGTATGGAGCGTTTATAGACATGGATCTATATTTTACAGGAAAAATATAGAGAACTTTGAAAAAAGAACACTTTTTGAAAAATGATCAAAATGGGGGGGAATAATTTTCAAAAGGGGGGGCTACCTCACCGAGTGGGGTATCAAATGAAAGGTATCTGTTTGTACATTTCAAAACAGTTTTTTAAATTTCTGTAGGTTTCATAGTTTTTGAAATATTTTTAAAAAAGTCGAAAAAATTACCATTACCCACCTTAACCGAAGCATGCAGAGAGATCTTAGGTATTCGTTAAATTGCGAAGTCTCTAACCGGTACTTTTGGTACATATGTGTAGACAAACGTTCAAAACCCTCGGCGCGCGAGTTACACTCGCACTTGACGGATCTTGTTTTCAATATTATGACTAGCGAACTACTGATATTTTTTTTGTACTCAACTAAAGACACTCAATATTTCTAAACAAATTCGCAAAGTTTGACTTGATAACATTAACAACGATTAGGGTCAACGAGGATCTAGAGGATAATGACGACATAGAGAGAGAGCGCAGGGCGTTGGCCGTCCGATGTAACATGGTGGCTCGCAGGTTTGCTCGCAGTTCCAGGGAAGTGAAGGTGACGCTCTTCAAAGCATACTGTCAGTCACTATATACTGGCAGCCTGTGGGTTACCTATACGCAAAAGGCGTACAACGCGCTGCGCGTGCAGTATAACAATGGGTTTAGAGTGCTGATGGGGTTGCCACGTTTCTGCAGTGCATCAGGTATGTTCAGTGAGGCGCACACTGACGGCTTTCACGCCATCATAAGAAAGCGTTGTGCGTCGCTCTTGAAACGCCTTCGTGGCAGCCCCAACACCATTCTAAGCACATTGGCGGATAGGTGGGATTCTCCGTTTATGGGGCACTGGATAAACTTACACGCAACCCTTTTTAAGGGGCGGTGCCCCGGTCACTGATGATCTCTCGTGTCCGCATATTTATTTTTATTTAATTATTTCACATTTTAATTTTTCATTCTATTGTATTTTATTATTTTTGTGTATTTTTAATGTATGAGTCATGTACTTGAAATAAACAATTTTTATTTTTTATTTTTTATTTATTAATCACCATGTTTAAATAACTACAAAAAACACGAGCGCGGCGGCTTGGCAGGCGCGCGTTTTCCCTTACGCCTACTGTTGCAGGAATACCTGGCCTTATTATGTCCAGCGCACATGGCTATGCCGTTGAGTATGCCACCGTTCCCGAATTTTGGCTTGGAGGACATCATATTAGCCCCAGGGAGGTCGACACAAACTCTTTTAACGCATTGGGCCATAGATGTGTTAAAATAAACTAGGCTGCATACAACCAGCTCAAACTCATACATAATAGATTCACATTTTTTTTGCTATCTTCCTAATGTCCTCTCGGTTTTTCAATTTACTCAATGTTCAATTTGATTATTTCCAGTTCATTGTCTATTCTAGTATCCCTTTACAGTTTTTTCTGTATTTCTCGTGAATGGGCCGCTTATCGAGATAAAGGTCGAGTTGAGCCTTCAAGAGAAAAGGATAAGTAACTACTTTTCTCCCTTCCATTCCTTTATGAAACAGATAACGTTTACCGAAACAATATTCAACGTACCTTAAGCTGTTTGACTTGTGTCTGATAAATATTTACAATGTTCTTCATAACTATTCCATTAACTTACGTATTACATTTTTATGAGGATGGTTATTTGGAATAATATGTACTTATGAAAGTACTAGCACTCTTTTTTGGTAATAAAAAGTAGTCTTTATGCTATTTTAGGTCCAGATCTTTATGTGTGCAAAATTTCTGCTCGTCTTCGTCATCTATTCAGTAGTTTTGGCGTTGTCTTCAGCCAAATATCTTCACACCGGTGCAACGGCACAAACTTTCACCTTTTTAAAATTAGCAAATAGGATATATGCTTAAGAAGTACAAATTACTGATGAAGCCTTTATTCACAAAGAAAATAACAATAAAATAATAGAAATAAATTAGAATTAGTATTTATAATTGAAACAATTGAGCTAACTGCAGACTGTTGCAAACAATCTACAGGTATCTCAACTGATCCATATCAATACCAGTCGTCGCGTCCCCAAGACGCTGGCTGCATTGCCACGCTGTATGGCAATGCTGATGCGCTGTGCCAGATACTGACCAGCTCTCGGGTCACGCGTCGCTTCGACCAGACGCTCAGATATTGTTTTAAAAATAGCTACAAATTACTACAACTATACAAATCACTTAATGTTTCAGATCATCATTCTCCCTCTTAGGTCTTTGGGAGAGATACACAATTATGACTAGACACGTCTCTTGACTCAGATGTTAATAATGACGATCATCTATAAGATGTCCTACCTTCAGTGGAGAAGCAGCCCAGCAGCAGGGCCCACAGTTGCAGCACATGGGCGAGCCGGCTGCGACCTCCCCACATCATCTTACATCTTCCTTCCACTCACACGATGAAAGCCTTCCTCTTCTCTATTCTAGTGACCTACCTTCAGTGGACAAGCAGCCCAGCAGCAGGGCCCACAGGGGCAGCACATGTGCGAGCCGGCTGCGACCTCCCCACAACATCTTACATCTTCCTTCCACTCACGCGATGGATGCCTTCCTGTTCTCCATACTTATTTCTGTCGCAGTATTGAGATCTGTAACAGTGAACTTACATTGAAAATATTTTTCAAAGAAAATTACTATTAAAAAATAGTAAAAAATTAGAACTAGTTTTTAAACCCAAAACAAAAACAAAATGAGAGTTATATATAAGTTTAACGTTTATCTGTGTATTTGTATGTGGTAACGTAGCTCCCAAACGGATGAACCGATTTTTGTATATTTTTTTTGTGTCATAGATAATTTTATCCCGAGTGTTCTTAGTCATGTTTTATAAAAATCTGTCAGGGGGAGGTTTTAAAATTTTTAATTTTGGTCTTGTTACTTCAGCATTGCCATAAAGCGAGGCAATGCAGTCAGCATTCTTCCACGGACAATTTTTTTTATTGAAGAGAAAATCAAAAACACCATATTTCTTACTAGTTTCTGCCCGCGGCTTTACACGCGTTGTTTCTATGGAAACGTTTAAGGATGATTTTTATCCCATGGGATTTAAGGTATTAAAAGTAGCCTATGTTTGACTACAGGCGTAAAATTATACGTACTCGTATATGCAAAATTTTTGCTCGATCCGTTCAGTATTTGTGGCGTGAAGAGGTAACAAACATCCATTTTCTTATTTTTGTTCAGTTTTCTTCTTTTTGTTCAGTTTCCAAGAACGCTACGCTCAGTGTCGTGTTGGAATCTCACCACAATTTATTTAGTTAGACGCTAAAACTACATTCCTACACTTAAGTCAACGAAAAAAAGCAGCGCTAAATATGCTGAGAAAAATTCAAGGAAAAAACGATATTCCACCTGTGGCGTTAGTTAGGCAGGTACGTCGATTTAAAATGTTTATTTCCCTTAAAATCTTATGAGAGTGAGGGAATAGAGAGTGCACCTATGTTTTCACACACACTTGTGCACTATAATGCCCTGCGTACATGGCCAGTCTCCGTTGAGATTGGACGCCGTAGCCGAAATGCGGCTAGGAGGACATCATCACCAGATTCTATACACTTTGAAGAATAAACTAGTTATTCATAAAATCTCTGCCAAAAGAGAGCTCTTGTAAGCTGGTTAATAATTATTTAAAAATAATACCTACACGCTAGAAAAAATATGTAAGTACTTACAATCAAATAATAAAAACAAATTAGAACCAGTATTTACAGTCAAAACAATTGAACTAACTACATATTATTGCAAACAATCTACAGGTAGCTCAACTTATCCATATCAATACCAATCGCAAGCGTAGATGCTTATTAGATCGATTGAGATTGTATTTCTCATTAGATCCAGTTTTGATGGTGTGGGTGGATCTATCGATAACTTAAAGTAATGTCAAAAGTGACAGCCTGGAATAAAGCTCGTGCTGTGCGGTACGCTGCGGCCCTGGAGGGCGATAACGGTGTGGTAAGGCACGGCATTACGGCTCAAACCTTAGCAGTTGAAACGTTAGGGTGCGCGTTCACAGGCCGGTAACGGACTATCCGCTGACAAGTGCGTCTACTGACTGACAATCCGAATGACGTCATTTTAATTAAAAGGAAAAGTTGCCTTCAGGAATCCTCGCGGCATTGCCAACAGTCCGCTCCGTGCGGTAAGGATTTCTTAAGTCAATCCATTGATTGATGGGGTTAGTGCGGATTGTCCGATGCCGGCATGTGAACGCGCACCCGAACGTTTCAACTGCTAACGTTTGAGCCGTAATGCCGTGCCATACCACACCGTAATCGCCCTACTGATCTGCGACAACCTTTATACCGTGGTCTGGCGTTAACTGTTCTAATTGAAATTTAAATACTTAGGGCTGTATACTGGACACCAATCATTGAATGAAGGTATTTCCATTATTTATACATACCGACTCGGAATAATTATAAACGTCCGGGTAAAATAGGACACGATGATCAAAAGCTTTAATTCACCTTTGAATATATTATGGGGAAATTGCTGTTGAATGATAAATTTAATGAGTTCTATATGTAGAGAAAAATCCCATTGCTTTCAAACCTATAAAAGATGTATGTGTACCTACTACGTTACTGTTTGATACTTGTTGTCTCTAGATATTCGGTTTTAGAATGTAAGACGTTTTTTGTAAACAAAGACATATACGTATGTAGAAAGAAAACATAACAAAAACTAATAAAGCAAAATATGCACATTCGATTTTGAAAACGAACAAGACAATTGAACGATTGACAATTCAACGACCTAACGACTGATTGACAATTCAAAGACCTCCGTGGCGCAGCGGGCGAAGGTCCGCCTGCGACGCAGGTGGTTGCGTGTTCGAATCCCGCCTCGGAACAAATTTGTGTACGATCTGCAGAAATTTGTTCCGTTGGTCTGGGTGTTTTCTATGTATAATAAAAAATATCTATCTATGTAGTGTATTGTATTAAATATATCAGTTATCTAGTACCCATAACACAAGCTCTGCTTAGCTTGGGGCTAGATAATGCTCTGTGAATTGTCCAGCATTATTTATTTATTTATTTAATTAAACGTAAAGACGAAGCGAAAGCTGTCAAAACCAATTGTTTTGAGCTTCTACGATTTTCTCCGATGACTCCAGTGTCGTAAAATATTCTCCTAGTCTAAGCAGGTTGTAGTATCCATCGAAAACGAACCCAAAAGAGTCATTATAATCCAAGTCCACAAACGTCCACCGTTGGGCGTAAACCTCTCCCTTAAGACGCCACACATAGCGGTCCTGAGTCGCCTCCGTCCATTGACTCCCTGCGGCCCAAAAGAATAGGTATTATTACAATTAATTAAACCTATTCATGGCGATGTAATGCCCAGTTCACGGCATCAACAGCTCCTTGCACGGAGGCACTACCATTACACGGCACCGACTATATACAATAATCTTTATAAAAATGTTGGCGATACAAGACAGCTTACGTCACACTAAATTAAACCAAATAAATATGGATTGGAAGATGCTCGACTTAACCAAGTAGAAAAACTTAACCTAACATATTAAGTTTTTCTCTTATCTGTTTTTCAGTTATCACAACACAAGCTTTGCTTAGTTTGGGGCTAGATGATGCGATACTGTTTAGACTGACAAACAATTTTTGTGGAAATACAGGGTGGCACGGAAAGGGTGTACTAAGAAATCAAATAATATTCCAAAAAAAATCGACTTGACTTGAACCCGCATCCATTGCTTGAATTTGAACCAACCCACAAAAGTAATCAAACAATATTTACACAAGGGACCATGTGGTTTGGTTCTTTTTATAGAAATAAATTATCTATTTTTTTTTTATTGTCGGTTTACCATGAAGCATGGATCTTATTAATTTTTATAGGTACAACTGTTGATGTGTGGGTTAGTATCTTTGTTGGGAAAATGTTTTGTTCAGTCAAAAATGCCAGATCACTTTGATCTCTACAGGGTTGCTGTAAGGTGTATTTTGAAAACTTTCTGTGTACTTTACTCAATTTTGACATTAGTGTGGATTGGTTCCGGTTCGAGTATTAGCGTCCAATTAACACCTGCCTAAAGATAGTAAGTACCAAACTACATTTTAAATGGATCGCTCTGCATAGGTACTTCGGAGATTACGTCAATTTATTGACTTAATTAAAAATATTTCAAAAACTGTGTACTTTCAAAAACTGTTTTGAAATGTACAAACCAATACCATTCATTTGATACCCCACTTGGTGAGGCACCCCCCCTCCTTTTGAAAATAATTCCCGCCCTTTTGACCATTTTTCAAAAAGTGCTCGTTTTACAGACTCCTGTATATTTTTCCCTTTAAATTATAGATTCTTTACAATCGCTACATATGTTTCAAATGAATCGCTCTGCAATCTTCGGGGAATGCAAAAAAAAAACAAATTTTTTGGGGGTAGGGTAAAATTTCTACTTTTTTAAAATATTTCAAAAAGTATGAAACCTACAGAAATTTCGAAAACCAAACCTTTCATTTGATACATCACATGACCCTGTAGATATCTTTTAAAATTTCCGCATCACAATTAGTATGGAAAATGTAATTTTTTTTTCTTTAAATCTGTACAGGTGCACGAAATGTATTATTATTATTATTTTTTAATATCAAATTGACAGTTGCGGTAGTTGCTGAGTTAAAAAAGGACAGACAAAGCGAAATCATAAGGGGTTAGAAACCAAACAATCTTCGATCTCGAAACTCTAAAAACACGAATGTGAAGAAAAAATTTCTCTATTTTTTAAGAAATATAGTAACAAACTGAACTTCAAAAAGCGTAGAACAAAAATTGACCCCTTCGATTTCCATAATCACCACCTTTCGGCTTAGCACACCGTGCCGTATAATTCAATTCGCACCCGGTTTAATTCAGTTTCTTGGCACACATCACCATCAGAGTCCACAACTAGCAAGACAAGCTTTGATTATTCCGTCCATTGAAAACGATCTGCAAGCCGTCTCGCAACAAGCAGAACATCTCAGCGTTCAACTCCACAAACTAGCATCTCGCTTAATTAACACCATTCAAAGCACGCCTGTACCAGTCGTCGTCGGTACCACGATTGTAATTACTATTCTACCAGTTGCCACGAAATTAACATCTTGTGGATTACACGAAAGAACCCCGAGAACATCAAATACTTCTAGATCAATGATTTGTATTGGAGAAGCCCTGAAATACAGCTTAGGCTAGCTTAGGACCCTATGGATTCAATACTAACGTACGTAACATTGTATTTTTTTCGTTCATTTTTAATCCCCGACGCAAAAAGAGAGGGGTGTTATAAGTTTAAAGTGTCTGTCTGTATATTTGTATTTGTCTCTGTGTATTTGTCCGTAAGACCAGGCTCGTGCGAACACTCGTTTTCCCCATATTTTTATACGCTTCTGAGACGTAGACTTTGCGAGAAATCGAGAAGAAGAAGATAGACGCTCTAGAAATGTGGTGCTGGAGAAGAATGCTTGGTATATCTTGGACTGAGTTCCGCACTAACGTCTCCATCCTACAAGAACTTGGTGTGAAAGAGCGTCTGTCTACAAACGTACAATCTCGAATTTTGAAGTTTTTCGGGCACGTATCCAGGCGAGACAATGACTCCATTGAAAGGCTAGTCGTGCAGGGTAAGGTGGAGGGTAAAAGATCGAGGGGTAGATCGCCTATGAGATGGACCGATCAGATAAGATCTGCCGTAGGGATCCCCTTGCATGAATGTTCCAGAATGACCACCAACAGGGAGAGATGGCGATACATCGTGAGGCGAGCAATATCTGCCAATACAACAAAAGACTCGTCATGACGACCACGACCGTTCTGCCAAGAACGCTACGAATGAGAAGAAGATTTGTCCGTGGTATCCTAGCTCCCAAACGGATGCATCGATTTTCGTTTAGTTTTTTTGTGTCATAGATAAATAAATAAATAATGCTGGACAATTCACACAGCATTATCTAGCCCCAAGCTAAGCAGAGCTTGTGTTATGGGTACTAGATAACTGATATACTTAATGCAATACACTACATAGATAGATATTTTTTATTATACATAGATATATTTATCCCGAGTGTGTTTAGCCATGTTTCATGAAAATCTGTAGGGGGTTTTTAAATTTTTATGTTGTTCTTGTTGCGTAGGCATGTAGGTAACACAGTATAATATAATAATACAAACGTATGAAATGGACGCTCTTCGCCTCCCACCTGACGAAGCTTCCTCACCCCGCCGCCGGCTCCTAGTCGAGTTTTATTGTTGTCCAAATGCAAGGGACGTACGGCGCACGCACGGGGCGCAGAATGGCATGGTTATATGGTTATGGTTATGGTGGAGAGGAGAAAAATGAATAAGAACAAAATTTAACAAATTTAAATACCCCCCCGGCAGATATTCATGAAACATGGCTAAGAAAACTCGGGATAAAATTATCTATGACACAAAAAAACTAAACGAAAATCGGTTTATCCGTTTGGGAACTACGATGCTACGATGTATGTTTATTCCAAGAACAACCGCAGGCAGAAACTAGTTCCAAACATTTAGAATGGAAATTGGTAGTTCCTTACAAACGCACAGTAAGGGATAAAAGCCAATGAAAGGCGCTTATCAGGGGGAGGCCTGCGACCAGCAGTGGACCAATGGTTGAGGGGCACAGTACGCGGTATACCAAATCTCATTCAAAAAGCACTAAACGTTCACTTAACGTTCCGATACGGAATCCAGCTATAATATCTCTTCGCCAACCAAGCATGTCTAAGCCTCAAAGGACTAGCCAACCGTTGTGCATCTGACGTCTTATTATTGCAGTCCATACTAGGAACTCGACCTAGTGATATAGAAAGCCGGAGATCTAAAGACTCCCTAGCAGGTTTTGCTAATCAAACTAGAAATAGATCTGTGTATTCATGGGACGCCCTAGGTAAAAAACTTGAATGAAATAAAATTCAACACTAATTATTTGGTTCATACCGCCAGTTTTTTTATTATTTGCGAACCTAGTTTTCTTGTAATCTTTACATAGTCGCTCCCGCTATCTGTCTGTCTCTATGTATGCTTAGATCTTTAAAAGTACGGAAAAAAAATTGATGCGGTTTTTTTAATAGATAGAGTGATTCAAGAGATAGGTTTATGTGTATAATACATGCATAATATAGCGGAGAAACACTGATAATTTTAGAGGTTTCTAATGTGATGTCGTAAATAAACACATTTTTGCGCTTACATTGTAAACGCTGGCTGAACCCTACGAGATAGATCAAAATAATGTACTACAGTATTGTAAACCTTAAAAAGGTCTACAAAAGAATGAATGATGGTATATGTCTATCTCTTAGGGATAACCCACAATATCCATTTTTTATCCTTTACTTTTTACGAGAAATAATGGTTTATTTACTAAGCGATTTTAAGCAATACAGCATTAATCCTTATCCAATTAAGTACGTTAAATTCGTTGTGCATTTAATATAGATTAATATGGCTCTTTACAGCATGGAATCCAAATGAATATTTTCGTAATATCAAATTTAAAATGCAGGGACATAGTGGTTGCAGCGGTACCGGCCAGGGGGCCATCCGTGCGAAGCCGGGGCGGGTCGCGAGCAAACAATAATTAGATTTTTGCGCTTACACCTTTCCAAAAAGGTATGCTCTGACCTGTTTCTATGAACGTGAAATCCTATTTCTAATGTAACGTGCCCTTCTAATAGAATTGTAAGAAATACAATCCTGAAAGATAAGTACATAAGTCTGTATGACTATAAAGTACGTAAAATGAATGCGATGACGTTTGTTTATTTTGATTTGACCTATCACGCAATGACAATCAAAAAGCAATGCCTATTATGTATCTAGCATTTAATAATTCTAGTCTAGCTTAGACTGATGATGATAAAGATGAAGCATACATAAGCGAGTCCATGACTGGGTCAACACGGGGACTGACCATTATAGTTTATTGTGACTATCATCATACATATTATACATATTATCAGCAGACGTTATTGGTCAAAGACATGTCTCGAAAATCAATGGAACACTAGGTACCGATTCTTTCGTTTTCAGAGCGCTTCTGATGGTGTCGTAGTCTCTATGATTTGGTTCTGTAGTGCCATGCCGTTGGCGGAATCCAAATTGATGTTCGGGGATTGCTTCGTTCATTGCTTGCTCTGGAGCCATTCTTTAAAGCGGCATTCGGGCTTAGAGCGGGAGAATAACTTAAAATTTCAGTTAATATTTACTAGCAGCCGACCCCACTCGTAGCAGAGAAGTTTGATAAATCTTTTTAAGAGGAATCATTCCCTAATACATTGTTGTTATGTGTCTCTATTGGTTTAAGCCACGTACATTTATTTGCAAATCATATTTTTATCGTAATATACATACAGTGATTTATGAATTTATCTTGGTAACCAGATATTAAAGAAACTGTATCATCTTTCTTCGTAATCCTGAGTATTATATTAGTTACTTTTACCTTAAAATCAACTTAAAAACCTTTTTAATTGACGCCAAGGAATAAACATGGCAATTCACTTAGAACAATGACAATAAAGTGAGGCTCATCTAAGTAATTATATTTCCGGCAAGGTCGCCCTAAAGAAGAAGGAATGACTGCTTTAAATTTCATGTCTCATTAATAAACCATAACGAAAATGGAGAAGGCTAAAATCTGGAGGGTAGTAGCATTATCATAAAGAATCCACCGTAATCAAGGGTGGGTTGTCCATTGAAGCACGGAACAAACACCCGCGTAACTAAGTGTTTTCTGTTTCATACGCAAAATGTCAGTACACTAGTCATGTAATCTAATATTTCTCGATCTTCGTCGAAATATAATTAACTTAACTTCTTTTTCATAAAACGACCACAACAGCAGTAAGTTCTTAATAATACATTCATAACCAAAATAAATTACGTTTATTTCCGTAAGAACGTACAGTGCTGTTCATCGATCAGTAACCCCAGTTAAGTAAGAAGAAAATAACTATAAAATAATAGAAATAAAGAGAGAGCTAACTGCAGACCGTGGCAAATAATCTAAAGGTAGCTCAACCGTTCCATATCAAAACCAGTCGGAAGCCTCCCCAAGACGCTGGCAAGTTTAAAGTCAATTCCTATTAATATAGTAATATTTTAAAACTAGAATCTATCGGTATAATGAAGATAACAAGCTGTTCTAAACAAAACAAATTTAATAATTATAAATAAAAACTAATTTACCTTATTTCGAGACTAGGGGTTACCTGTCAGAGGGTTACTCATCGACGAAGGGCACTTTACACAAGACATTGTAATAACACACGTATACTCGGTGTTTATTTTTGAGTTGAAGCGAAGAAAACTTTGTTTTGGCAGGCTACCCGGGCCCGTACTCGTGAAAACGAAACATCGTTCTGATTCGTTTTCGTGTAAATGCTACCTTACGAAGGTGACATAAGGGTAGGTTTTGCACAAAAACTAATCAGATGCTTCGGTTTTCGTTTTCCGAGTAGGCCCCCAGTTTAGCATATAATCTCGTCAACGTGGTGTCCGATTCCTCGCACGCTGATGTTAATGAGCCCTAGTTAGGTGAGCAGCGGACTGGTGGCACTTAGTAAAATAACATTACCTAATCTGTGGTGGGGTCAGCTAAAGCTTGGCGTACACCTGGAAAGCAACGCTGTTGCTCAGCACTAAAATGTGTGTTATTTATATTCTTTTATAAGGGTTTTGTCGCACACAAAACAAATCAACTATATTCCCTAACACAACCAGTTTGTACAGCGTTCTAGCTGCGTCCGAAACAGGCTTAGCTAGAACGCTGATGCAGTGATATTCCTATAACCACTATAACTAAATGATACAATACTATTTCTAAACGATTCGTTGCGAACATACTCCATCAAAATGTGGTAAACATTGTCTATAATAGCATGGTAGGCAATTCGGTATAGTTGATTTTTTCATTAAATGTAAAAACTTATTGCCTGGAATGTGTCCGGATCGAAGTCGTTAAGCAATAACAGTATCGTGACGATTCAAAATGTTGTTAAATAACAGATTCAGGCGTAACTTTGCGGAAATCCATTGTATAATATTAGGACAAAAGAATATTTAGTAACAATTCGGCGCAAAACCTTCTCTGATAAGATCCAACAAAGTGCAAAGTACAAAGAAGGTTTTGTGCGGAATTGTTAATAAATATTATTCTATCCTAATATTACAAAATGTTGTTGTCAACCCATGGAGAACTCGAGGGATGTGGTTGGATCGTTTTATATGTTTAAACTCGTAACATTATGATGCATTTTATTTTGGCAGAATCGGATGAGAGGCAGCTCGCGGGCGTTTTAAGTTGGTGGGAAGCCATTTTGTTACTTTAATTAAAGTACTATAAAAGCCTTTATTCACAAAGAAAATTATAATATAATTAGTATTTACAATTGAAACAATTGAGCTAACTGCAGACTGTTGCAAACAATCTATAAAAGTGTATCTAAAGATGACGAGTTAAAGTCCATATCTAAATGCACATTATTGTGCTAAGTGGTAGCGGTATTGTATTAATTTGCGCAGAGCTTAATTATATGACTCTAGGTACATGATGGATTTTTAAGACAAGTATCCCTTACCATGGTCTCAGGAGAATGTCTATAATTTTTTAAGAAATTTTCATCGATTCAAAAAAAGATACCGAAAATATTTTTTTTACATTTCACACAAAATTGTATGACTGCAATAAATACTGAACACAAACATCTAAACACTCTTCACCTTCGCATTTAATTTATTTAATAATTAGTGTGTAATTGTGACTCCATTACCTACCCATTTTATTTTTCTTACTATTTTGTGACGGCTTCAGCTGGATGGAAGCGAACTTAGACTAGAGAGAAAGTTAAAACTAGTTATTAAAAAGAAAATGAAAACAACACAATCGCGCTTTCCAGACAAGTCCAATACAAAAACTAATTTGGTGTAGGGGGTCATGGTTGCTAGGATTGCGTGACCACTTGACCAGTCATAGGCGAATGCTACACGCTCGATATGTATCGCGATATTTGAATCGTAATTCAGGATCACGATATTTATCGAGTGTGTAGTATAAGCATATCACGTATCGTGATACGGATCGCTGGATCTCTAGAAATCCAAAAATCCACGATCTGTATCTAGTATCGTCGATAAATATCGAGCGTCTAGTCTCTATTCGATATTTATCGCGTCAGTATTCATTCGGTCAG
Source organism: Eupithecia subumbrata (assembly GCA_949316285.1). NCBI lineage: Eukaryota > Metazoa > Arthropoda > Insecta > Lepidoptera > Geometridae > Eupithecia > Eupithecia subumbrata. Next base: position 34,142,242 of record OX438640.1, on the reverse strand, counting down.
CGATGAAAGAGGACGCGCATATGGAGGTGGAACCCGCCCTAATTCAAACGAACGATCTACACTTAAACACTTAACTCTAAAACACTTAAAATAATTCATACTTGTGTTAGAAACTCATAAAATATCTCCCTGTTTATAGATAATGTAAAGTCAGAGCTAACTTTTCTCTCATAGTAGTAGCCTTTCGTATAATTGTATCTTTTTAATCAAGTTTGGTGTAATTAACTGCAGCAGATGTTCAAAGCGAGCATCGGGCATGCGAAAATAATTTTTATAGTCATACATTTCTTGGTATTCCCGAACCTGATTTAATAAATTCAGATGTGTATAATTTCTTAGTCTCTTCAATGCTGTCGCTAATATAATAGCAACGCAAGCTTTATTAAGATTGTCACTCATAGCTTTATTTATTGTTAAACGAAACGTACGAGTGTACTCAATGAAATTTACCGTCGCACTGACGCGATTCGTATCGTATGTGTATTTATACCAAAATAATACTAGTAAATATCACGTTAAATATCGCGATACATATCGAGCGTGTAGCATTCGTCATACAAATGAAGTGAACACATCATAGAAAAAACTCAACACTAGACAATAGCCAAATTTACAAACAATTAAAAAACCTCCTCTTTTCTCTCTCTCTCTCTCTCCATACATATTGTGTGTCCAGCAGGGTCTATACATCAAACAGCACGTTAAGCCGTTAGTCCTGCGCCCGACCACTCCCCGGTCGTGTCGGTCAATCGTCCCATCGGATTATGAGAGTGAGGGAATAGAGAGTGCACCTGTGTTTGCGCACACACTTGTGCACTATAATAAATGTCCTGCGCATCTGGTTAGTCTCCTATGAAACTGGCCGCCGTCGGCTAGGAGGTCATCATCATCATAAGCTTTTACAAACAATTAAAAAAACTCCTTTCCTCTCTCTATCCATACATATTGTGTGTCCAGCAGGGTCTGTTGTCTGTTCATCATCATCATCATCAGCCTATATTAGTCCACTGCTGGACATAGGCCTCCCCCAATGAGACCATAGCGCCCTGTCTTCAGCTTGCCGCATCCAGCTTCTGCCTGCAGTCTTTCGCAGATCGTCATCCCACCTGGCCGGAAGGCGTCCTACACTACGTTTGCCGAGTCGTGGTCTCCACTCAAGAACACGTTTACCCCAGCGGTTGTTGGTTCTTCGTGAGATATGGCCGGTCCACTGTCACTTCAGCTGGCTAATTCTTTGAGCTATGTCGATAACCTTGGTTCTCTGTCGGATGTATTCGTTACAAATTCTATTCTGTTGTCTGTTATTGATAATTAATCAGCTAGATCACTTAAACCTCTGTACACAGAATGAGATAAATGATTGACTTTACCTTAGACAATTTTACTTTGAAATCAAATAATATCGCAAAAATTTTGACTTCGACGGGACTTGAACCCGCATCCTTCCGTCAGTACCGGAATGTGCTAACCAACTACACCACGAGGTCAGTGACGTGGGAGTGAAATTACCCTGAGGGTGGGGTTACGCACTATGTTAGCAAAAAAAAATTACTTTGACACTCCTGTACAAAGTTAAACAACATTAGAACAATTGCCTAAGTTTTCAAATCAAAACAAATCATTTATTTGCAGACAACGGGCTACTAGTTCGTATGCTTATTTTACAAGAACAAAATTTAAAATTTAAAAAACCCCCGCCAGATTTTCATGAAACATGGCTAAGAACACTCGGGGTGAAATTATTAGGATCCGTTTGAGAGCTGCGATGTTACAGACAGATACACAGACAGACACGTTAAACTTATAACACCCCTCTCTTTTTGCGTCGGGGGTTTAAAATGTCCCTTGCGATGACTTACCAGCTAAACAGCTTTGGTGTGCCAAATTATATAATAATAACATAGACATGCAGATCGGAAAATTAATTAAAATAGTCAAACTATTAATATAACAAATAACATTGGTCCATAGAAATGACAAGAATATTAGCAGTTTTCTTCAAACGTGTCATGAGTAAACCCTTTGGTAGTTACGATGCCGGAAGCCACACTGTTACCACATTAACTGCGTCCAGGCCTTATTTATCATCATCAAAGGTATAGCACCCCTCTGTTTGCGTCGGGTTAAAAACAAAACTATAAATATGTGTGTGGATGGCGGAAGTAAACCCGTCATGAAGGCCGTCTGTTCCCAGACTTCCAAGTCAAAGCCACGATAGGAATGACATTTAGTGGCATGCCATCATACATTCTATTGGATGATATTGAAGATGTATGAATATATAAAAAACTAAAAATTGTGTCTGGTACAGATACAGTTTTTGAGCATTGCAAGCAAGCATTGTTAGGATAAGCTTTGTTAAAAGTAATGTTTCTCAACAGACATCCGATATTCATCGGATTGTCTTAGATTTTATTGTAATTATTCTAAAAATAGCTTGAAAGATTGTAACCTATTGTATTTCGATTAATAGGTATACCTACCTAATAATACCTCTTATTAAACGGTGAGAACTCTGTGTCTAGTTAAACCTAACATAGGCTTTAAGGCACTTCTAACCGAATTGTAATTTTGTTTTTTACCTGAATAAATAGTTCTATTGGCTAGCAGGCATTTCAGCCATCTACACTCGCGTGCAATTTAATCGACTCAAGCCGTACTTTTGCACAAAAAGTAGATTCAGCAAAACAGCATTGATAGAACCGTTCCCCTGGACGCCATTCTACTCGGCCTCTTCTGCCGTTACCACGGATACATATTATGCTCTCGTCAATAAACAGGACGGAGCTCCATTCCTCAGTGGTCAGTTAAGATGTTCTCGAGCAAATTGAAGCCAGGCTTGACAGTGAACTGCGGTCGGTCTAATATCAAGTTCAAAGTTGATTTAGTCTCTCAACCACTGGCTGGGTACCGCAGCGAGCTCATTAATCACTTACAAAAAATGGACCTAAATTGTTGTCTGATTTAATGTATAATATGATATGTCATATTCTGACCACACCTCCACCCACCGTACCCACTGAAGTAAAAACCATAGACTAAACGTCATTTTAAAGAAAAAATATCAAATTTTCAAAAAAAGTTGTATGTAAATCGGTAAAGCCGTTTCCCGAAAAATCAGACACAATATGTGCGAATGTACGTGTAACTTAAGTCGATTCAGTTGCACGCGCGTGTAGTTAGCCGATTACGTGCAATCATTTTTGCCACTGTCATTTATATAGTGTCGTATTATATCTATCTATCAACTGCCCCGACGGTTGTGGCGTAAGAATAGCCCCCTTCAACTCAGCCCGTGCGTGTCGTAGTAAGAGTCGCCTAAGGGTACCAGAGAAAACAAATCACGCAGCATCATCAAGCCACAAGCTACGCAGAGCTTGTGTTATGGGTACTAGATAACTGATATATTTAATACATTATATTTTATACATAGATAGATATTTTATATTTTTATTATACATAGAAAACACCCAGACCAACGAAACTAATTTCTGCAGATCATACACAAATTTGTTCCGAGGCGGGAATCGAACCCTCAACCTCTTGCGTCGCAGGCGGACTCTCGCCCGCTGCGCCACTGAGGTCTATACATAATGTCCCAAGCAACCACAGCTTGTGTTACGGGTACAAGACAACTGATATAGATACTTACTATAATACTTTACATTAATAGATATAGAACACCCAGAAAACAACCGTCTGAACTAATATCTGTAAATCGTACAAACATTTTTCACGAGGCGAATTGAACTCGCATCCTCCTGCGTCGCAGGAGAACTTTCGACCACCGCGCCACAGAGGCCGATTTGGAATTGAACGGAACTAACCCTCATGGAGTACAATAAGTATCAAAGCATCGATTAACATCAGGCTACCACGCTGAACAATTCTACCACCGAACAGCGATCCCGACACGCATGCCCAGCGTGGGTATTATGGGCAATACCTTCCATAATGAGGGAGAACCTAGCTACGTTCGCAAGACTGGGGATAGCCATAAATATAATACGCGCAACGCGCAGACCCTGAGTGCTGTGTCACGGCGGCTGGAGAAGACCTCGAGGCTGGTGCACGTGATGGCTCCCACGGTGTACTACATACTACCAGACAAAGTAACAGGTGCCACCTACACGCAATCTTTCAAAAACAAACTCAAATATTGGTTAATTGACAATCACCCTACGACTTTGACCCTAATAAATTAGGAAAAGGATAATTTAATTTTTAATTTTAATGTTAATGAATTAATTTGATTGATTAATACAATTGTGTGATATTATTATTAATATAATTAACTAAAGACTATAGTATAAGTTTACCTACATTGTAGTTAAGTTTTTATTATATTGTGACATGTAATTTTTATTACCAATAAATGAGTTATGAGTTATGATGAAAGCCAATAAGGCTCTTATCAGGGGGAGGCCTGAGTCCATCAGTGGACCAGCTATAGTGTTGTACCATGGTGAAAGCTCCATTTATCAAAGCCTTAGTGCGTGCGTGCGGCGCGGGCGGGCCACGCCGGCGCCGAGCTATTGTGTAATGTGGTTCAAGGGCTTAAAGGAAACAATAAATAAGTGTGTGGGAAATAATAGGGGCTGAAAAATGTGCCGTAGGTACCATAGATCTAAATAAAATCTGTAGATATGGTACGTTCTCCAAGCTTACTCAATAACTGGCCTGTGTTACATTACAACAACCAACCAATTGTGTACAAACACGCAAACACTCGCTCACAGTTACATTCCCAATCTTGTGCAATCATTTTAATGAATAAACCCGAGGGTATTGCTGTAGTCTTTTAGTCAATAAATCACATCTAAGTAGGTCGTAGTAAGCAACGTAACACGAACGCCGCCGCCGCCGCGCCGGTCCGACTATGACCGATGTGGGTGGACCTAAATTTTTGACCTAATCGCACCTAATTTGAGCCTTCCTCTTTCGAGAGCTAGTGTCTCATCTCTCCTTGTTTACTTAGATCGATGCTAGGACTATAGAGTCACTAATGATATGGTAGTGAATGTCGTAAATGGTAGGAGAATTAACCTAAACCTTTGGAGACACGCTATATATTGTAAATGACTTCTTTTGTATGATTTTATTACTAAAAATGTGTCTTATTATGTATACATAACATATAAATGAGTACCTAAGGCCATTATTCAATAAGATTTCAATTTATTTACCTAGGTACTCGTTCTATAATATAACTTATGTGTTATAGAGGTAGGTATAGGTCCTTTATTAACAAAGAAAATAACGATCTAGTTCCTAATAAACAAATTAGAACTAGTATATACACTTGAAACAATTGAGCTAATTTCAGACTTGCAAACAATCTACAGGTAGCTCAACTGATCCATTTCAATACCAGTCGTAGCGTCCCCGCTACGCTGGCTGCATTGTCTTGCTGTATGGCAATGCTGATGCGCTGCGCCAGATACCTACGTAGGAGTATTAAATACTCCTTACTTATGGTCATTATTCAATTAGATTTTCAATTTATTTATCTACTCGAACTAAAGTATAACATAACTATAGTATAGGTTATTTTAGTACACTATAATTAAAATCATTTTATAGTACCTATATAAGTATAATGTACAAAAGAAAAAAATATATCTTTTGTGACTTACGCAATATTAAAATTTCAATTTAAGCACTTCAATTTTTCTCGTAATTTCCGGAGTAATTTTTCTCTTAGTATATAATTAATTATCTACATGTTAGGATTAAAAAACTTACCATGGCATTACATCCATTACACCTCTGAATACAAACACGAAAGTAAAAATAAAACAAAATCCGTATCAACAATAACAGCACACCAAAGTTTTTAAAACATCGAACAAACTTCACACCTAACACATTTAAAAAAGTTATTTCATTCCTTAACTATCTGGTTTTAATAATTTTTATAATTGAAAATTGAATTTACGATATTTATTTACACTTAGAAAGTATTGTGCAAACTCGCGCGCGGTTTCAAAAAATATGTTCAGCACAGGTCCGAGATGGAACCACAGCCAGGCAGGACTGAGCGGGAAGTCACGCGGGCTCGCTTCCTCGCGGATACTTGAGGGTGTGTACTGCGCATGCGCCGAGCTACCTCCGAGACTGAAGGAATAGACGAGTTACCTTAAAGTTTCCCCGTAAGGTACCTGCATGCGAAGGTGAGAGCTTGTTTGTGTTTTAAACATTGTTCGCATTAATCACTCAATCAGATGAACCGATTTTTAGCCGACTTTGAAAAAAGGAAGAGTTTGTATGTTCGTCTGGATTTATGTTTTTTGTGTTTTGTTATTTTGACCCAAATTTTCGTACCACGAATTTAATATTGTTATCTCGACCCAAAATATAGTGTCAATTCAACCCACTATAAAATTATTTTTATGTTTGTTTGTCGATTTCTCCGTCATTCATGGACCGATTTGGATGATTCTTTTATTGTTGTATAGAGGATTATCCCAAAATCTGACGTTAAATTTGACGTTACCAAGTGTTCCAATATGTGTTCGGTTTTTAATAAATGAACTAACTGAACTGAAATGAAAATGGTCGCATGATAATTATTTTCCCAGGGTATTGGTGCTTAAATAAATAAATAAATAAATAATGCTGGACAATTCACACAACATTATCTAACCCCAAGCTAAGCAGAGCTTGTGTTATGGGTACTAGATAACTGAACTTAAAACAATATATGACATAGATAGATATTTTTTATCCAGTTTGTTTTTTTTTAATTTTTTATCAGTTTTGTTTATCAAGGATAACTTAAGAAAAAGTATAAAAGTAAGGGATTCGAAGTCGGTGTTTAGTTTTTTTTTTAATTATCTGAGCGTCTGGTCGAAGCGACGCGCAACCTGAGAGCTGGTCAGTATCTGGCACAGCGCATCAGCATTGCCATACAGCGGGGCAATGCACGACGACTGGTATTGATATAGATCAGTTGAGCTACCTGTAGATTGTTTGCAACATCTGCAGTTAGCTCAATATTTGTTTCAATTGTAAATACTAGTTCTAATTTATTTCTATTATTTTATTGTAATTCTTTGTGAATAAAGGCTTCTGCCCGTTTTTTTTAAACAATTATTATTATTATTAAGTAATGCAAGCTTATTTTTTAGCCACGTTTGATGAACACCGGTGCAGCCGTTCTCATGTTTGAATTTGGTGTGGATCAACTTCAGTTTACAATGTAATTATTATTCTATCATCTACGAGTCTACATTCTGCTACGCCGTAACTGGGCTACGGCGTAGCAGTATCCGCGCCTTAAGGCGCTGCTTCTCCTCACACTAGCGCCGCAAAATCAAATCAAAATCAAAAACTCTTTATTTCTATAAATACAATAAATGTACACTTAGAAAAGGTCACCGCCTAGGTGGCGGTTTATCTAATTGTTACGTTTAAGAAAGGAATTTCCTAAAAATACGTTAGAAAGTTTGTGATACCTATTATAAGCTTTTTTTAATGCCTCTAAAATAGTTTTATTTTGTATAGTTTAGACAGAAATGCGATAATAGAGTTTGGTGGCCACCAAGGGCAACTTCGTATATCTGCCTAAGCTATACAAATTAAAACTATTACAGAGGCATTAAGAAAAATCTTATATATCGCTATCTATATTGCTGTCTAGCGTAATTTTTGAAAATTTCTTTCTTAAATGTAATAATTAGATAAAATAGGTGGCGGCGCTAGTCTGAGGGGAGGCAGCGCCTTAACACTGTTTATTTTCTTTGTATACAGCGCCTCTAACGTGCAAACCTGGAACTACGCAAATTCTATACTAAAAGGTCACGTCACGATCACGTCTCGTTCCTAACTTCAAATAGACTCACCCCTCAGGACGAAGTAAGTCGGTCTCCATGGTATCGTGTACATACTTATAACAATTTTTTTTTAATTTTAGTCACTCAGCCTTTTGGCGAGCGCTTAAATTTTTTACTGTAGGTACTATTTTAATGTATGTACTTACATTTAAGTTGAATTTTGTTTCGTTGTTTTAAAAGGATAGGCTGTAACCAAATTATTTCTGTGTCAATAACACCAGTTCTAATTTGTTTCTATAATTTGATTTTAAAACAAACATGTAGTAGACACATAAGTTATCCTTCATCCTACTAATATTACAAATGCGAAAGTTTGTGTGACTGTTTATTATCACATAATATCTCCGTAACTACATAACTGATTTAAATGAAATTTGGTATGTATATGTATTTTCAAAAATAACCTTTGAGTGAGTTAAAAAGGGTGGTATTGTTTGTATAGAAAATTATTATTCTTTGGTTCGATTCACTCAAAACTCGGTATAAATAAACAATAGTGTAACTAATGAATTACATTTTTTTTTTGTACAAAACTACCCTTAGGGGTGTGCTATGAATTTCTGAAATTTGTATGAAATCCACGCGCTTGCTAGTTGAACATATTTTGTTTGTTTTTCATTGCAGGACGATACACCAGTATTTTTGTTCTGGTGGTAAGAAATAATTAAAGAACGTACGTTCACGTGTCGCGGTCAGTCATCAGCCGCGGACGGAAGCACTCGCCATTCCTCAAAGTCAGCCGCACGTTTTAAATAAATCTACATAATGAACACCGCACCGATACTTAATAACGATTGTCATAAATACATTATTATATTATAGAGCGAGCTATGCTCGCATTATATTCGTAACAAATACATCCGACAGAGAACCAAAGTTATCGACAATCAAATTAGCAAGCTGAAGTGGCAGTGGGCCATAAATGTGATTTTATTAAGTTTCACTATGTGGACACGCGTAAAACCTTGGCGTGTCCAGATGACGAAATAATAAGTGATACTAATTTTGAGTTTCACCAACTGAACACACGTGTGTCCAGTCGCTCGTGTCGAGTTAGTGAATCAACCGGGCCGGCCATATCTCAACCGTTAAGAAAGGAAACAATTATTGTTATTTTTAGCTTGTGGTGCGAAAAATTTGGTGCGAAACAGCGCTACACCGAATAACTATTCATGAGTATATAGAGCTGAAGACAGGGCGCTATGGCGCTCATTATGGGAGGCCTATGTCCAGCTGTGGACTAATACAGGCTGATGATGATGATGATGGAGCATCTGATTCCCCGACGTTTCGGCAGGGTCGCACTGCCGCGTCCCGAGACCGCCGATACCGCAGGAGTAATGACTATCGGAGCCGGGTTTAGCACACAGTGTTATTTTAGGCTTCGAAACGTTAAGGTGGAACGTTTCCTATTGTTCTTTTCCGGGAACGTAGTACATGAGAAAACTTAACGGTTTAGCGTTGCTTAAAGTAAAGTAAAAGTTATATTTCTGAAATCGGTAAAACTTATTTATTTGAAATCGGTAAACTTAAACGTATTCTCAAACGTTTATTCATGAAATTCCGTATAAAATGTAAAATAAATTGGAATGACTTGTAGATGTCATAAATAAAATGGAAATTGTGATTGTTTTGAAAAAACTGTAAGCCGACTACGAATTCCTTTATACTGACCATGATTTTTTTTATAATTTTTGGATTAAAAGTAATTCTTAGGGAATAAAAAAATTATGGGATTATTCAAGATTATTCTGCATACAAAATCAAAATAATCATCAAACTCGATCCACAACTAACGGAGAAATTGTTGAATGTCGACAGCCAAACTCCGCCTTTTTCCGAAATCGTTTAAAAATTAAATATATTTTTGAGTTCCGCCTTGTATTCTTTTTATTTCGACTATTTTGTAAGGAGACGTTTCACCATAACATGGCCAACCGCTGAGAGCATGATATGGAAAATTGGATTGAAAAGCCTTTGCGGAAATGTAATTCTAATTGAATCGCATATGCGAGCATGAAACAGGAACTCCGCTGAAACACTCATTAATTATCATGTAGATTTCGTTCTAGTGAATAACTATTTGATGTGTGTAGGTATTCATTATGCATGTGAGGGGTTAACTACGAACCTTGTTTGTGTCGGAGGAATACCAACGTTTCATCCCTTAACGAGGGAGATCTTCCGGGTGAGTGCGGTTCGAATGGCGCGAGTTAAAAACTTTATACATATTTTTATAGTGTTTAGACCTGTCCTTTCATCATCATCATCATCATCAGCCTAGATTAGTCCACTGCTGGACATAGGCCTCCCCTAATGAGCACCATAGCGCCCTGTCCTCAGCTTGCCGCATCCAGCATCTGTCCTTTACAAAGTACTAATTAACAATCTAGATTCTAGAGGCTGAGTATGACATGAGAGTATGACAATGCTGATGCGCTGTGCCAGATACTCACCAGCTCTCGGGACATGCGTCGCTTCGAACAGACGCTCAGATAATTTTTTAAATGATCTGTTGACTGGTGTATACCGTCAGAAGTTAGCAAGTACTAAGGGAACCTACTGAGAGTAAGGGCAGCCGATTCCTTCTGTGTATTATTGAACATATCCACTGCGATCAATCCAATCCGCCTGCTAAGCTTAGATATTCCTTCCACTCGTACTAAACTGCATTGGTATTTTAATTCATTCGATTCGATTCCGAATCGAATCCAACGGATCTATAAAACGCTATTTTGATTTCGTCTCGGGTTGATGATCGAAAATTCGAAGCAAATCTGTTGACTAATGGCCATGTCCATTGACACGGCCATTAGTCAATAGATGTGAGTTCCAAACTTGAGAGCTACATATTTCGATCACCAACCCGAGCCGAAATCAAAATAGCGTTTTATAAATCCGTTGGATTCGATTCGGAATCGAAATCCCCTGCTGTTCGCCTCTATAAAACAATCGTAGTTTGAAGAATTCATTACGGATGTAAGCGGGTTAACTACGAATCTTATTTGTGTTGGAAGAACAACGTTGGTGTTCTTCCAACACAAATAGTTCTCTTCTAGCTTTATCATTCGTAGCCCAAAAGTTTGGAACTCACGCCGTCTCTTGCCATCAGGTGAGGTTGTGGTCAAACGAAGGTCTTTTAAAACAAGATCCATAAAGTGCGAGTGTAACTCGCGCGCCGAGGGTTTCGAACGTTTGTCAACAAATAGGTATGTACAAAAGTACCGGTTAGAGACTTCGCAATTTAACGAATACCTAAAAAAAGTCGAAGCCTACTTAAAGTGGGCAATGGTAAATTTTTCGACTTTTTTCAAATATTTCAAAAAGTATGAAACAGAAATTCGAAAAACTTTTTTGAAATGTCCAAACCTTTCATTTGATACCACTCGGTTTTTTGAAAATTATTCTCCCCCTTTTTGACCATTTTTCAAAAAGTGTTCTTTTTACAGACTTCTCTATATTTTTGCTGTAAAATATAAATCCATATCTACAAACGCTGCATACATTTCAAATGGATCGCTCTGCAAACTTCAGAGATAGGGGAGGGGAATGGGTATTTTTTCGACTTTTTTCGAATTTTTTCAAAAAGTATAAATTCTAAAGAAATTTCAAAAACTATTTTGAAATGTACTACAAACTGATACCTTTCATTTGATACCCCACATGACCCTGTAGGTATCTCTTAAAATTTCGGCATCACAATTTGTATGGAAAATATTCATGTTCATTTTTCATTTATTTTTCTTTAAATCTGTACAGGCGCACGAAATGTATTGTTAGTTTAAATTTCAAGTTGATAACTGCAGTAGATGCTGAGTTATTATGGAGGGAAAAAAGGACAGACAAAGCGAGACCATATGGGTTTCGAAACCGATCTTCGATCTCGAAACCCTAAAAACGTGGTCATTATTGCTAAACCTTTGGGGGAGGCCTATGTTCAGCAGAGGACGTTATGGGCTGATGATGATGATGTGTACCAAGACCGGACATGGGACTCTTCTAAGATGTGGTTCTACATACTAAATATGAAGGTACCTTAGTTACTTAGTACTCAAAAAAATTTATAAATATTCGTTTGGGGCTTTTATTTTAATACATAGGTACAATCAGAAAGCGTTCTTTAAAATATCACGGTCATTATCATTTAAGAAAATTGATAGGTAAAATGAGTCTAGAAAAAACGTTCTTGTGTAAAAATTGAAACGAAGGTGACACGCAAGGCAAGTCGGCGGCGGCGGCGGCGGCGGCGGCGGCGGCGGCGGCGGCGGGTTACACAAGCCATCATTAAAATACTCAATACTCAATATATTTATTGTTGTCATCACATTGGTTGTAAAGTAAGTAATTATCTATGGGTTAGTATCACAATGTGAACCCTGTTGGGCGTTGCAACAAGTAGAAGGCAGGCCGAGGTTGTTTTTGATAAAAAAATATGTAGGTACTAAGGTGAGTAGCACCTACTTGTCAAGTCTAATTAAATTTATAAAATCTGTAAGTAAATAAAATTGTTTAGGACTAAGACAACACGTATTTTAGCAAAAATGTAGCTATGTAGGTAGGTACGCAAAGTTAGTACGGATAAATTAGATTGTTGTTAAATAATATAATGAAAAAAAAAAAAAAAAAAGAAAAAAAAAACATTTTTATTATGTCAGTTTGCCTATTTTGTCATTTAAAAATTCATTGACGTCATAGTAGCATTTGTCAATTAAGAATTGTTTTAATTTATTTGTGAATAGGGAATCGGATTGGATGTCTTTCATTACGTTTGGTAGCTTGTTGTATATTTTTATGGACATTTTATAAGGGCCGGTACTGTGCATACACAGGTTTGATGGAGGTTGGATGATTTGGGTTATTCCCATCTGATCATATGATCAGATTGTGGTTGCATCTGATCAAATAAAAAGTTCCCGATGGATCATTGATCAGATGCAACTGCTTTTTTGAATTAAATTTTGTGCCAACGGATCATACTTATATTTTTGGCGTGTAATATTACTAAGCCACGAACAACCTTTTTCTATACGACTTTTTTGTACTTATTAACTACCTATTTTTATAGTTCCTGTTGGGTTGAGAAAAATAAAAAAAACTTATTTTGATTAAGAAATCGCAAAAATACGTAAAACTTTAAACAAAATCAACAGTATAACAATAAACAATTCTTTAAACAGATTAAGTACACAAAAGAATCTTAAAGAAATAAAAATAATTTTGATTACAAAATCAGTCTTACATATATGACAAAAGTACTTAAAACTTTTTATTATTTATTAGTAAGTTGTTACTACGTTTTGAGAATTATTGCCGACATCGACAATCCCGCCCCCTCTCACCCCCTCTACCTTGTTTCTTTTACCTGGGCCGGTCACATTATCTCTGCACCTGGCGTTCATAACGTCATATCGGTGTCCTGGTTGACAAATATTTCTGTCCATAACTATTCTATTATTTGCAGCGTGACTGACATTCCCACAATGCACATTTCTTTTGTTTACCATTCCTGTTTATCAAACTTTGTTTGACAGTAAAGCTCAAGTCATGCAAATTAGGTCATCAGTGCATTTTAAACATTTGTGGATTATGTTTGTGTATGTACGTGTTTTCGTGTCCTAGAAAAAGTGACTAGCGATTTAGCCAACATTTAATACCTGTTTGTGACTGTAACTTAAAAATGTATGTGACATGTGACATGTTAAAAATGTATGTGACATGTGGATTGGCGTTTGGTGTGTTAACCAAGAATTGCATTGCACAAATAATGTAGTCGAATCATGGAACGCAAGACTGAATAAGATAATTAAAAAAAAACAGCCCACATTGCTACATCTCTTAAAAGTATTGAAAAAAGACAGTAAATATTGAAGAAATGAATGAAATTGAAACAAATGAAAAATTGATGAAACATGTATCGCGTAACAGATATATTGGTAACTTACTCGAACAATTACTAAACAAAACCATAACTGTAGGTCACTGCCTGGAAAAATTAAGCAAATAATTATTTTACCTAACAATTATTATATAATTAGGCAAACTGTAATGTCATGTTTTTGATTTTGTTTAATTTTAGTCTACCATTACAAATTTTAGACTGATTTTTAGATGTTTAGTTTTTAAACAAACAATTAGTACTGTAATCAACCTAAATTTCAATATATATTTATCATTATTTTGTCTATTTAACCTATTTTACGAATTGTTTAGTGTTTTACTGTTGATTTTGTTTAATTAAAGTTATAAGTACTTTTGCAATTAGAAGACTGATTTTTTCATCAAAATAAGTTTTTTTTATTTTTCTCAACCCAACAGGAACTATAAAAATAGGTAGGTAGTTAATAAGTACAAAGAGGTCGTAGGTACAGAAAAAGGTTGTTAGTGCATAGTAATATTACACGCCAAAATCTATAATTATGATCCGTTGGCACAAAATTTAATTCAAAAAAGCAGTTGCATCTGATCAATGATCCATCGGGAACTTTTTATTTGATCAGATGCAACCACAATCTGATCATATGATCAGATGGGAATAACCCGATGATTTTGTTTCTGCCGGGTCTAAGAGGATATTTTCTGGGAAGTTCATCGAGTGTTTTGTACAAATTTGGGTATTTTCGAACAAACTTACATAGTTCTAATATGTAAATAGATGGCAAGGTTAAAATTTTAAACTTTTTGAAAAAAGGTTTGCAGCTGTCCGTTCTTTTTATATTTGCTAGGATACGCACACTATTCTTCTGCATAATTAACAGGTCTTGTACATCTGTGCTATTGCCCCAAAGAAGCACACTTCTTGATAAGTGACTATGTGTATGTGCATAATAGGCATTCAGCGCTGTCGGAAGGTCAGTGGTCGTGATTAGTTCTCGCAACGCGTACGTGAAACTGGATAATTTTGATTTGATTTTTTTAACATGTTCTTTGAAGTTCAAGTGGGTGTCTATAGTGATGCCAAGTAGTGAAAAACTGTTTACGCATTCTAAAATTGTGTTGTTGAACTTGAATTTTATATATAAAGATTTTTTTTGAAAGGGTCTAAATTCCATAACTTTTGTTTTGTCATAATTAATTAGTAAGCCGTTGTCCGCCGTCCAACTGACTGAAATAATTAATATCATTAAATTCGGACTCGCAAGCGTGTTCTATTTACCATATACCTACAAAGAGACTGCCTCGGAAAATTCACAGTAGCAGCCCGGAGTGAGGAAGTTGGCGGTTTTATACCCCCATGCCTCGGAAAGCACGTTAAGCCGTTGGTCCTGCGCCTGATCTCTCCCCGGTCGTGACGATCTGTCGTCCCATCAGATTATGAGAATGAGGGAATAGAGAGTGCACCTGTGTTTGCGCACACACTTGTGCACTATAATATGTCCTGCGTATCTGCCTAGTCTCCGATGAGACTGGCCGCCGTGGTCGAAATTCGGCTAGGAGGACATTATACATACAAAGACTTCATAACGCCCATGTGTTCCCGGAAAGCTTTCAAGCGTTTTTCTAAATGGCTCCCAGTACAGGTTATTTGTACACGTTAACAAGTTGCGAGAAAAAGCCCTAATTACGGGTTTTAGCTAGCCACTAGCTAATTTAAGAAAGATTTCATTTAATTTTTTTGATGATATTCAATTTATATTTATGAGTTCTAAAGATATCAGAATTCAATAACGTTTATTTCTTTAGGCTTACAAAATAAGCTCAAAGACAAGTCTAATTAAAATATTTTACGTACTTATTCGATGTTAACTGTTGCCCGCAACTTCGTCCGCGTGGGTGGTTTTTGAGATTATCTACGATATGAGAAACCAGAAAAAAATTAAGTTTCTAGACCGTATGGTTTCAAAATAAAAATATAAATTCATTATTTCCATACACACATGTAAACTTTAAAAATCAAGTTTTGTTGTCAACATGTCTAGCTGTTCCCCGCAACTTGACAAAGTCGCTAACCTGGTTTATTATTTTGGGGGAAGTCTACCGCCGTCAACAAGGTATTCAAGTTACAAACAAGATCCGTCAAGTGCGAGTGTAACTCGCGCGCCGAGGGTTTTGAACGTTTGTCAACAAATATATGTACCAAAAGTACCGGTTAGAGACTTCGCAATTTAACGAATACCTAAGAATAGTAGGTACCAACCAACATTTCAGATGGATCTCTCTGCATGCTTCGGTTATGTGGGTGGTTCGGTTAAGGTGGGTTATGGTAAATTTTTCGACTTTTTACGAAATATTTCAAAAAGTATGAAAGTTACAGAAATTTGAAAAACTGGTTTGAAATGTCCAAGCCGATACCTTTCATTTGATAGCCCACTCGGTGGGGTAGCCCCCCTTTTGAAAATTATTCCTTTTTGACCATTTTTCAAAAAGTGTTCTTTTTACAGACTTCTCTATATTTTTCCTGTAAAATATAGATCCATATCTACAAACGCTTGATACATTTTAAATGGATCGCTCGGCAAACTTCGGAGATAGGGGGGGGGGGAATGGGTTTTTTTTTCAACTTTTTTCAAAATATTTCAAAAAGTATGAAACCTACAGAAATTTGAAAAACTGTTTTGAAACGTACAAAACGATACCTTTCATTTTATACCCCACTTGGTGAGGTAGCTCTCCCTTTTGAAAATTATTCCCCCCCTTTTTGACCATTTTTCAAATTGTGTTCTTTTTTCAAACTTCTCTATATTTTTCCTGTAAAATACAGATCCGTGTCTATAAACGCTCCATACATTTTACATGGATCGCTCTGTAATCTTCGGAGATAGGGGTGGGGGAATGGGTATTTTTTCGACTTTTTTCGAATTTTTTCAAAAAGTATAAATTCTAAAGAAATTTCAAAAAATATTTTGAAATGTACAAAATGATACCTTTCATTTGATACCCCATATGACTCTGTAGGTATCTTTTAAAATTTCGGCATCACAATTTGTATGGAAAATATTCATTTTCATTTTTCATTTATTTTCATTTATTTTTCTCTAAATCTGTACAGGCGCACGAAATGTATTATTATTTTAAATTTCAAGTTGATAGCTGCAGTAGTTTTTGAGTTATTAAGGAGGGAAAAAAGGACAGACAAAGCGAGACCATAAGGGTTTTGAAACCGATCTTCGATCATCAAAACCCTAAAAAGGTGTATCAGAGCTACGTTCCGTATTAAAGTAACAGATTCATGTAAACCCTTTTTTAAAAAATACAACATGCTCACTCTCCCTTCGCTATATATTCTGGAAACGGCTATGTTTGTCAGACACGATCCGCACCTATTTTGTCGGTAATCTGACGCCGTGCAACGCAATAAGATCAGTTTAAAATTTGCACTCATAACTGTAAAAAAGGGGCGCAATTTTTTTTTTGCTATGGCACCATCGGTCTACAATAAAATTCCGCTTCTAATAAGAGAACTGCCTACCACGATGTTTCAGAGAAAGCTTATAACCTTACTATAATGATAATGTTATTACACAATAAAAGATTTTATTTATGACAAGAATACCAAATTAATTCGTATTTTCTGATTACTAGTCTAAGTACTTTATTTCTTAAATTTGTCATTATGTAAGTACCTTATTAATGTACTTTCTGTTATTTTAAAGTTTTTATTTTTAATTGTTATAATGCATGTATTACACAAATAATTTCACGCCCTTAAAGGCCAAATTACATTGTTGCACTATTATTTTACTGTACCATCCATTTAACATGTAATTATGCAATAAATATACTTTTACTTTACTTTACCTATAGGTAGGTGTAGAGTTAGAAACGCAGACGGGAGTTAGAAAGGGCTCTACTACACACAAACACTTGGTTTTTTTGGTGAGCGACTTTGTTTGGTTAGCGGGCGTTAGCTAGTATGTTATTAACCGATAGCTGTGTTTTTATCTTCTTAATCATAACCCGAGCTAAATTTTAATTTTACCTTGTATACTATAATTTCTAGATTTCTCTTAAATTTAACCGTAAATTCCTTGCTTAGTTTTTCCTATTTAAGTAGGTTTTGTGTCGTGCTTAATAAACTTTTTTCATTTCGTCTCCTTTGTTGACATATTTATTCTGCCTTTGTTTTCGCTGGATCTGAGATCGTGACTGTCATCCTACCCTACCTGGTCCTGACTGAAAACCAGCGCTCTTTCACAAAATACCTACCCTAGGTTTTTGTGTTTGAGCAACAAGCTGAGTCAGGCCCTATTAGAGCTACACACACGCGCTCGTCGGCTTGCTGAGTGGGCTACTTGGTACCAACCCAATAGGTAGATAGGTCCTTGTGTTAAGGTACCTATGTATCGTGTTAGTATTGTTCATTTGTTTTTTCGTAGGTATGTGTCAGGTACTAAGTAGTCTTTTATTTTATTTCATTAGTAGTGTACTGTAGTGTTTAATAAATAATTTTCTTTCTTTCTTTCTTTCTTTATTTCACTCATTTTTTCATCAAAAAACCTTAATTTTAAAAGCAACTTATAAGTTTCGCGATCACACAATCGAAAACAATGTTAATTAATTTTGACAATTAAATGTGATTAAATTTGCTGCTACAAAATTATAAAACAAGTTTTTAAAATCAGGTTACACTTTAATAAATGAGTTTTAATTACTTTTTGCTTAACTTTTGTTTGGTTTCCTCTTTATGTCCAGCGCAGTCAAAATTACTTGGATTTTTAACGAGCTTTTATTTAACTTGCCCTGTTACACGTGTGAGACAAAACCTGCAACTGTCTTTTAGACAAGTTCAATTCCTCAATCGATTGAGTTGAAATTTGGCATAGTTATGTAAGTTCGGTGAAAAATATATTAAAACAATATTTCTTATTTCACTTTGATAGTTAGGTAGTGTCATTAGGTGTATATAGGTGTACAAAGAACGTGTTCTTAAATTCTTTTGAGAGTGGACAATACACAGTTATCTGCATCTGCAGAGTAGTTAACACGCTTGCTAAAATTATCTCTACGGAGAAAAGAGAATATCTTATTAAAAAAAATCACAATGTTCGAGTAGGCTAAACTATTCTCGCCGATCTAGCTGCCGGAGAATCTATCCAATTATGTCAGTAGATACCTAATGCTTCAATGCATTCAGGAATCAGAAGCATAGGTACTAGAAATTAGAGCTATCTGGGAAAGCGGCCTCGATGTAGGTTGCCGGTTGAACAGGCTGCATCACTACATTGAGGGCATTCTGCAGGAGGAATGAGATTCAGGCATGCGTGCGTAGTGCATACTGTACGAACATAGCCGCTTATTCGGGCCCATCATAGCTTCCGACAGCTGAAATATGTTAGACCTTATCAGAGTAATAGCTCGTAATAACAACCCCCGGCTCGGGTCGAAACAACCGAAAGTTTGGATGGATAATGGATGTTTCGTACGTATTTCACGCCAACTACAGAACATTTTGCTTTGATTGAAAGTTCTGTGCATGAATGGCAGCCGAGTCTAGCTTGAAGATAAATAATTCTGTCTATAATGTTGAAGATTACCATGTAGGGCCTGCGAAGCTGGAAGCTAAATGTGGAAGCTAAATATGCTATGTTAGTATAAATTGACACTGTAAAAAACTGTGTTTATACAATGTTAAATCACTCAAATGTTTCAATTGTAAATAGGTACTAGTTCTAATTTTTTTTGTTCATAATATATGCAAATCACTTACAATAATCGATATCATTGAATTTATCTAGCTAGTGGAAAGGAAATTGGAATATTTTTGCTCACAGCAGTGGTGTCCCACTACTTTATGTAAAATCTTCCAATTGTTGTGACTGGAAAGTTTTCCACATAACGGACTTTTTGTCATAAAGAATCAACTATTCTTTGAAATGAGTTCCATAAGTATCCATGCCAGTGGCGCTGCGCAGTCCATCCAGTCACCCAAGAGCTGCGGATAATCTCAGTAAATCTGTGGTGAAGCCTTTGAACCTTTCGATATCCGGGTATGAAGGTCTTCACTCACCCACACTACACCCATGATACATAAATATTACAAAGGTGTCTTTTACTGAGATTTAGACTGGAATTAAACGTTAGGTTTTTCCAAACAGAATGTTTTCGTAGTTGAGAATTGATTACGCGAACAATGAAAAATTTTACTATTACGCGGTTCTAGAATCAAAGATAATTATTGTAGAACTATCTCTTTATTAACGTAGGGGAAATAATAACAAATGATACGCGATACATACCTAAATAATCATTAACTTATTTTGTATGTGCTAAATAAATGTAATAGCCTAATAAATGTAGTCATATCACAGATATTATAATACTATAGATTAGTCATATCAATAATCATTATTTTTATGTATAAAATAACAATCAAATAATACAAACAAATAGCATAAGGGCAGCGAAATAAGTAAAAATGCGAATTCGAAAACGGATGATGTACGAATAAAATGATAAATGAAAGCTTTCAAATTAAATATTTTTCGACATTCTGGGATTAGTTCCAGTCATAAAGAATTTTCCACCAATAATTCTTTGATTTTAAAATCCCTTTGTTAACACAAATATCTAGGATTCCAGAACCGAGTTTCTCGACGAAATTCACGTCTACAGCGTATTGTAGGTAGCATTTAGTTTCCTTCAAAATATTTCACTTGAAACCAACATTAGGTACGTAGGTAATGTTAAATTTAATTAAGAGGGCACATTGCGTGCCATTTTGTGAAGAGGAAAGGTATAGGATTTCACGTTCATAGGAGCGGGACAGAGAATACGTACTTTTTGGAAAGGCTTAAGCCCACAAATCAAGTTATTGTTTATTTACAAGAAAACTACGTAATTATGAAACTGACTTAGTAAAAACCTACGAATCAAAACAAAAGTCCTTTCAATAGAGCGCAGGGTTCGTGAGAACTCTCAAAATTATCTGCGAAACAGTGCACTGTCGTAATTTTTTTTAAGTTGTTATTTTTTTTTCTCAACCGTGTTTTGACATTCGAAGGACTAAAAAAATTACGAGGAATTTTACAAAAACAAAATAGAAAATACAAAAATACTTTATTGTACACCATAAAATAACATAACACGGAGACATTACATAAGACAAGTACAATGGGCGGCCTTATCGCTTAGAAGCGATCTCTTCCAGGCTCTTCCAGGACTTTTATGTGAATCGAGTTTTTTACCACGGGAATTTTGTGAGCGAGATCTAGGCCTTTCTCAACAAAATCCGCTAGTTCACCGTTTAAATCGATGAACTTGCCTGCCTCGGGTACCTACCTGGTTGTCAGGCACTTCGACGTCTGGTTCAGGTGCAAACAACTTCCAAAAGCCTCACCAAAGCCTAGCAGGAAGTTAAGGGGCCCATACATTTCGGTATTGAGAACCTATAATGTTCAATAAGCTTCGGTTTCAATTAAAATGACTGACTTAAGAGACTTAAGCAAAATATGTGACTTGATTGAATATTATTGTACTGTATAAACCATTTCGTGTACCTATTTAGTATGCAACCAACTTTTTTTTCTATCATTTGTAGTTGGTCTAGTAAATATTGAACTTTAAAGTAGTATTTCTACATAAATAGCAGTTAAGTCAAATCAAATTAAAAACTTCTTTATTTCCATAAATACAATAAATATACACTTACAAAAGGTCAAATTATGAAATATAACACTGTCACGGAAATAAAGAGATATTTTTAATTTCTGTCGCTTCGGTATGTACCTAGACGTAATCTATAAAAATGTAAAGAATGTAAAGAAGCGACGAAGAAACCTTTAGCCTGTTAGTTGTTATTTTTCGAGTTGGAGCTAAAACCCGTCCCAAGCTTTTTCATCCACTAGATAATCTGATATTTCATAGTAAGCCTTTTTGCACAGGAAGGTTTTGACAATTTGTTTCAATTTATTTACTGATAGAATACCTATGCCCATTTCACGCATTCATTTTCTTTGACTGTATGAAAGAAAGTAATATATCATAGACTGCTTCTTTTTAGAATAGTGATGCGTATCTATCGACTCGAATAATATCAGGACTATCGAAAGCTTCGATATTTATCGAGCTGATAGATTACGTATTTATGAAAAATTGTATCAAAATTAAGTCAAAGAAAGTAAACTGATAAATTGAGAATTTCCTAGCTTGAAGTTAAAAAATCTTTTTACGTCATTTTACTAGGAAGGTGTCCTAGTATATCGACGTAACATTTATCATCAGAACAATGTTGAAACCCTAAAGTAATCTGTGATAGAGAGTGGAATACGAAAAGGGTTGCCAACGAATCACTTCCCATTTGAGAGGGCTAAGTAACCTAATTTAGGAGGTATGTGGGAAAGAGAATAACTTAATCATTGTGTTGAAAATTGTGAAAACTCCTAACATGTTTACGAGTCCTGAATAAACACACCACCACAAATTATGTAGTTTAATTTGAATATTAATAATTCGTCGTTACATAAATATCGATCAAATAGAATAGGCAAAGGTTTTACTGTACATTATTGTCTATGGTTGATTTCGTTTTGTGATGTCTATGTTTGTGAACATAAATGATCTATCTTATATGTATCTACTAAGATTAGTACCTAGGCACTAACAAACAAATACATTTTATTCGGTTTTTAATGTTGTTTGATATCACTTCAAAGATCTTTATTTCTCATTTACAACAATCATGTTACTTATATGAGAAACTTAAGCAAATTAATAATATTAAGTTAGTTTTCGTCTCACCAAGTTTATTCTAGTAGTGTTACATCCTCGGATATTTGTAATTTGGTTTTTAACACGCCAAACGTTACAGCACCTTTAATGTCTTCAGGTAGCCTGTTATACAGGGTTATTGGTAATTCACTGACACTATGTTAACTGTAGGTTCTGCCCACCATCATGAACACGTCCGTGAAGAAGCCAGGTCTCAATTCTTAAAATTAGAGGAAAGGGAATGCTATTTGTATGTACCCCACCTCCATTCACAAATCGTTAAATAACGGGGTTTTCTTTGAAACTAAACCTAAAATCGGCTCTGCCCTGAATTATCAGTGGGTTTGTGTGTGTTCGGCTGTCTCCCAGCCAGGCCAATGCCACTTAAATCATATTGGGTATAAATTAAATAGGAGTGGGAGATCGGTATTTGGCAATTTATTAGGTTTCGGGCATTATTTTGTATGTGAGGCGATTTACACAAAAATAAGAATTAAGTCCTGGCGTCTTCACTAACGTGTTCCTGGTGATGCGCAGAACCTGCAGTTTACGCAGTGTCCGTGAATTACCAATAACCCTGTATAACTGGGCTCCTTCGAAAGTAATCGTCTTTTTATCCTGTAGAGTTCTCATCGTATAGGCAAAACAAGATACTCACCTCTTCATCTACTGTATTTACTGAGTAGTTGGCTCATTTTGTTAAAAATATATTTGTATGAATGCTTTTATTTAGGACTAGCTGTACCCGCGACTTCGTTCGCGATTGCCTTACCTGCCGACTAATTAAGTTCACATTTAACCATAGTCTCTCATATTATGAAACGTTATGAAACGCCGCCGTGCAAAAAATCGTGTAGGGTCTACGGGGGATAGCATATTGTCATCTTCAATCCCATTCTTTATCCACACGACTTTTAGCTACGACTCGGCCAGCGTCAGTGTTAAGAAGTGTCCTACTCGTTTGACTTACTCACAGCTGGGGCCCTATTCTGCTATACTAATCGCTTCACTATGACAGGGCTATCGTCGCAGAATGACACGTTTTGGTATTCCACCTTGGATGAAAGAAATTATGATGAATGCAGATGGAGAGACGCGCGTCAAGTTTGAAACTACATATTAATTTATCTCGCGCGCACTATCTGGAGTTTTATAATAAAACTCCAGATAGTGCGCGCGAGATAATCACACAGAATCATCACGTAGAATCCTTAGATTAATAATTAATCTAAGGATTCTACGTGATGATTCTGCGACGATTCCATTGTCATACTGGAGCAATTGTTTTGCAGAATTGGGCTCCTGATCCATTTGACTGGACCACCGTAATTTTTTTTCGTTAGTAGGTAGGTACAGTTGGCTGTGTACCACAATAAAAAATATTTTTCTGCGGTCCAGTTAGTTTAAATGGACCACAATAATTAATTAATTTAATACCTACCGAAGTTTGGTTGGAGTAAGACTCCAACCAAACTTCGGTAGTACTGTTAACTGGACCAGCTAAACCAGCATAATATATCATGTAAGGCAGGAACCTAACTTATTTTTCCAAGACCCACCTAGGTAGGAACCTAACTAATGGGTGCGTCTTGGAAAAATAAATAGATAGGAACTTACCTACCCTTTATCTACTAATTTTTTTCTTCAATCTACAGATTATTTCATCAATCTACTGATTTTCTACTCGACTTTATACTGATTTAGTCATATTCGATCTTGCAACACTGTTTCTAACAAAAATAATGCATGAAATCGGACGACGCGTAGACCCGTCGTGATGCGCGGTTAAAGAATTCTACTTTTTCCTCTCTCCCAGGGGAACCTTACTGAATTTCAGGATAAAATGTGTCCTTTCATGTCCTTTCTTGTAGTATGAACTCAAAACGTGCCAGGTTACATTCCAACTCATTACCTATGTAGTTTCGGCGTGATGAGCGGTGAAGGAATTTAACTTTCATCCCCTCTGCCAGGGCAGCCTTACTGAATTCCGGGATAAAATGTATCTTTCCTCATAGTACGAACTAAAATCACGCCGAGTTGCATTCGAATTCATTAAGTAGTTCCGTCGTGATGCGCGGTTAAAGAATTTTACTTTCATCCTCTCTCCCAGGGGAACCTTACTGAATTCCAGGATAAAATGTATCCCATGTCCTTCCTTGAACTCAAATCGTACCAAGTCAGTCCAACTCATTCAGTAGTTTCGGCGTGATGCGCAGTGAAGGAATTTTACTTTCATCCCTTCTCCCAGGGGAACCTTACTAAATTCTGGGATAAAATGTATCTTTCCTCGTAGTATGAACTCAAATTATGCCGAGTTCCATTCGAATTCATTAGTTTTTTCCGTCGTGATGGGCGGTTAAAGAATTTTACTTCCATCCTCTCTCTCAGGGGAAAATTACTGAATTCCGGGATGAAATGTATCCCATGTCCTTCCTTGTAGTATGAAATCAAATCGTGCTAGGTTTCATTCTAACTCATTTAGCACTTTCGGCGTCATGCGCGGTGAAGAAATTTTATTTTTATCCCCTCTCCCAGGGAAACCTGACTGAATTCCGGGATAAAAAGTATCCTATGTCCTTCCTCGTGGTATGACCTAAAATCGCACCGAATTTTATTTCAATACCTTTAGTAGTTCCGTCGTGATGCGCAGTTAAAGAATTTTACTTTCATCCCCTCTCCCAGGGAAACCTGAATGAATTCCGGGATAAAAAGTATCCTATGTCCTTCCTCGTAGTATGACCTAAAATCGTGCCGAGTTTCATTTCAATACCTTCAGTAGTTTCGGCGGGATCTGGTACACTTGCGCGAAAGACACTTGCGCGAAAGACACTTGCGCGAAGGACACTTGCGCGAATGGACATATGCGCGAATGGACACTTGCGCGAATGGACACTTGCGCGAATGGACACTTGCGCGAAGGACATTTGCGCGAGTGGACACTTGCGCGAATGGACATTTGAGCGAATGGACACTTGCGCGAATGGACACTTGCGCGAAAAAATCACAAAACTCCTAATATCTCTCGAAATAGACGTCGTAGAGAGTTGCGGATTTCACCACTGTGTAGGTAATTTTGTTCTCTTTCTTGTGATATATTTCACTTTCCCCTACCCCTCCCACTTCCTTCTCAATAACGAGAAACCTTCTTTTACGTAGACGTTCGTAGCACGTGCTACGATGTTAGGAGGGATGCACGAAACTCCTAATATCTCTCGAAATAGACGTTATAGAGAGTTGCGAATTTCACCACTGTGTAGGTAATTTTGCTCTCTTTCTTGTGATATATTTCACTTTCCCCTACCCCTCCTACTTTCTTCGCAATAACGAGAATCCTACTTTTACGTAGACGTTCGTAGCACGTGCTACGATGCTACGAGGTATCGCCGCAGCATACAAAAGACTTCAACGCGCACGCACCTTCTTCCTACACTTAAAATGTAATTTCGTAGACCAACGTAGCAAGTGCTACGATGGCTACGGGTGGCTTAGCGGCGTGGCCACATTCAAAGCTGCCAAGGAGTATTCAGTACATTGGTGACTGGTCTTCTTTTAGATCTCTTTTCTTGAACATACGAATAAGTGAAGTTACCATTCACTCCACTTTACATACAAAAAAAAATGTCGTAGACCTTCGTAGCACGTTCTACGATGCTGCGAGGGGTCGGCCTAGCATACAAAAGATTTCAACGCGCACGCACCTCCTTACTACAAAAAAATTTAAGTTCGTAGACCATCGTAGCATCGTAGCTACGGGTTCACGTCTTCATGTCAGTGTAGAGTCTGTGACCCATTCAGAGCTGTCAATTGCACACAGTAAAGAGGTGACACGGTCTTCTTGTTTACTAAAAACTGGATTTATGTACTGTACTTAGTCTGAGTCGCTTTCAACTAGCTCTAAGGTGTAGATTACGAATTGGCTTATTGTACAAAACCACTGGGACCAGTTTTGTCCCAGTAATTCTTGTAGCTAATGAATGAATAAATGATGAACACTTTATTATACAAAATTTATAAAATAATTTATATTTTATTGACATAAAAACGTTCAATATCGGTAGATGTTATCTACACCGACTACAGCAAGGCGTTCGACAGGATAGACCACGTCATACTTTTAAACAAATTACAATCCGCTGGAATAAGAGGAGACTTGTTTCGATGGTTCTCTTCTTATGTTCAAAATCGATCTCAGACTGTGGTTTTGAACGGGTATAATTCCACACCATTGCTGATCCCATCGGGTGTTCCACAGGGTTCTTTGCTTGGACCTCTTCTATTTACAATATTTATTAATGATATTTCTATTAATTTCAAGCATTCTAATATATTGCTCTATGCCGACGACATGAAAGTTTTATGTCCAATCAGAAAGAGCGAAGATTGTCTTAAACTACAGGAAGATTTGATTAGATTCGAAGATTACTGCCGTATCAATAAATTGGATCTTAACGTCCTTAAATGTTATGTGTGCTCCTTCACTCGCAAGCCTCAATCCATAGTTTATGATTACAAGTTAAAGGAGTCAACTGTTGCAAGAGTGGATTCTATCCGTGATTTAGGAGTGACCTTTTATTCTAAGCTGCTCTTTGACAAGCACGTAGATAACATTGTCAAAAAGGCATCTATAGCGCTAGGCTTTGTTATTAGAATGTCGGCGGAGTTTGAGCAAATAAAGACGTTTAAGATCCTCTACTGTGCGTATGTTAGGAGTCATCTCGAGTACGTTTCTCAAGTGTGGAGCCCTAGCTATAATGTTTACATTGATCGGATCGAAGGCATCCAGAAACGTTTCTTCGGGTACTTACAATATCGAAGTAGAACATTTATACCTAACTATTTATCGCGTTGTAAGAAGTTTCACATTCTTCCACTGGCAGAGAGACGGCGTATAGCGGACGTAATGTATCTTCTTAGCATTGCGAGTGGCAGGGTCGACTGTCGAGAACTACTCGGTTTAATAGGTCTGAGAACAACTCCAGCATCTCTCAGAAACCATAATCTTCTATACATTCCTTCATCTAATTCAAAATATAGACAGAACTCATATATTCTACGTGCGAGCAGATACTTCAATGCTATGGCAAAAGAAGTTGATTTGTTTAATACTTCTACCAGTAATTTCAAGCGTATCTGTGGTAACCATTTCTTTAATTCCTAACTTCACATTTTACCTACTTTGTTTGTCCACCACTTATTCTCTTCAATATTCTTTAAACTATTTGTGAAAACTTTTAATTGGCCGTCCTTATATTTATGCTTAAATTTTGTACATGTTTAGCCGTAAGTTTTCCTAAAATAAATAAATAAATAAATAAATCAAATCAAATCAAATCAATGTGTGACGTGTGTGTATTGCAGTTCGCTTTGCTCACCGCAATCCGATTCACGCCAACAGATTTTGGGTTTCGCTCATCGCAATGCTACCCCACTGTCATGAAATTCGAAATCCTCACCCCTATATTAATCAAAAACTATATCTATATAAAATTTTTGGATGAGGGATCAAGCGGGGCTGGAGGCGCGGGAGGTCATACGTCGCGATAGAGTTTTGATTGCGGGATCGTATAGAGGGTTTTTTTCGAACTGAAATAAAATAAATCACAGCCCCTCCCAACTTTTTTCACCCCCCCTTTTGAGATTTCGCAAACGAAAAAGTTTTCAAAGTCGTATAGAACAAAACATACAATAATGATCAAAAAATTAATTTGATCCCCCAGCCTCTCTAAACACCCCTTTTTATAAAAAATCCGAAATTTTCCCAGTTTTACCTTTTTTTCGGGTGGAGCTGTGTGCGAAACGAGCCGTGGTTTTACACACCCGTGCCCCTCCGGAACCCCCTGCCTCTGAATCCGGGGAGAGCAATGCGACTACGGAGAACAGCATGGCGACCAAATCAAGCCATGCTATGACCTCCCGCGCCTCCAGCCCCGCTTGAACCCTCATCCAAAAATTTGACATAGGTATAGTTTTGACTAATATAGGGGTGAGGATTTCGAATTTCAAGACGGTGGGGTAGCATTGCGGTGAGCGAAGCCCGAAATCTGTTGGCGTGAATCGGATTGCGGTGAACAAAGCAAACTCCACTACAAACACGTCACACAGCAAGGTGGCCTGTAAGAAATTGCTTTAAGCAACAAGGCTGCCTATTGAACGTTTTTATTTCAATAAAATATAAATAATTTTATAAATTTTGTTTAATAAAGTGTTCATCATTTATTCATTCATTAGCTACAAGAATTACTGGGACAAAAGTGGTCCCAGTGGTTTTGTAGAATAAGCCAATTCGTAATCTACACCTTAGAGCTAGTTGAAAGCGACTAAGACTAAGTACAGTACATAAATCCAGTTTTCAGTAAACAAGAAGACCGTGTCACCTCTTTACTGTGTGCAATTGACAGCTCTGAATGGGTTACAGACTACACTGACATGAATACGTTAACCCGTAGCTACGATGCTACGATGGTCTACGAACTAACATTTTTTGTAGTAAGGAGGTGCGTGCGCGTTGAAATCTTTTGTATGCTAGGCCGTTCCCTCGTAGCATCGTAGAACGTGCTACGAAGGTCTACGACATTTTTTGTATGTAAAGTGGAGTGAATGGTAACTTCACTTACTCGTATTTTCAAGAAAAGAGATCTAAAAGAATACCAGTCACCAATGTACTAAATACTACTTAGCAGCTTTGAATGTGGCTACGCCGCTAAGCCACCCGTAGCCATCGTAGCACTTGCTACGTTGGTCTACGAAATTACATTTTATGTGTAGGAAGAAGGTGCGTGCGCGTTGAAGTCTTTTGTATGCTACGGCGATCCCTCGTAGCATCGTAGCACGTGCTACGAACGTCTACGTAAAAGTAGGATTCTCGTTATTGCGAAGAAAGTAGGAGGGGTAGGGGAAAGTGAAATATATCACAAGAAAGAGAGCAAAATTACCTACACAGTGGTGAAATCCGCAACTCTCTACAACATCTATTTCGAGAGATATTAGGAGCTTTGTGCATCCCTCCTAGCATCGTAGCACGTGCTACGAACGCCTACGTAAAATTAGGTTTCTCGTTATTAGGAAGGAAGTGGGAGGGATAGGGGAAAGTGAAATATATCACAAGAAAGAGAGCAAAATTACCTACACAGTGGTGAAATCCGCAACTCTCTACGACGTCTATTTCAAGAGATATTAGGAGTTTTGTGATTTTTTCGCGGAAGTGTCCATTCGCGCAAGTGTCCATTCGCTCAAGTGTCCACTCGCGCAAGTGTCCTTCGCGCAAGTGTCCATTCGCGCAAGTGTCCATTCGCGCAAGTGTCCATTCGCGCAAGTGTCCTTCGCGCAAGTGTCCTTCGCGCAAGTGTCTTTCGCGCAAGTGTCCTGATACCGTTTCGGCGTGATGCGCGTTTAACAAACAGACAGACAGACAGACAGACAGACAGACAGACATGAATGAAAAAAATTGCAGTTTTGGCTTCAGTATCGATAATAGAGTGCCCTCCAAAAAAAATTTTCAAAATATCTTCAATGTACAGAATTGGACCTGTTACAGTTTTATTGTAAGTATAGATTCTAACGTATAAGTAAACAGGTTGTATAGATATTAGCGGATCAGCATTGCCATACAGCGGGGCAATGACGCAGCGTCTTGGGAACGCGACGACTAAACTACGAGATCTATACTCCGGCCAATTTCGATGTGACATGTTTGTAAACTAACCAACCATAAGAAATCAAATAACATCGTAAAACATTTCAAAATTGTTGAAAATATTGCGACTTTATTTGATTTCTTAGAAAAAAACCCTGAGTGTGGGGTTACGCACTATACTAACAAAAAACTTTAAAACCAACCATACTTAAACTGAAATTCACTTTGTTGCCGTGTATATCTTTCCTTCGATAAATAAATATTCCTAACAACAGGTGCGTGAGTTTCAGTCGATTTTCTTGTGGTTTGTTCACAAACATTATATCGAGTTGGGCCGGAGTATAGTTATAGAATCAGCAAACAGCCTTATCGAGTTCTTCAGTGTGACACGAAACTTTCTATTAGGTATGTCAGAAAGGGAAATACTTTTTTACTCGGGGACCTTTTAGATGTATACATTATTTAATTTATATTATTTGTTGTTTTTTTTTTTACATCAACTAGTGAACAAAAATTCGAAGTGATCAGCGCTTTATTTCTTATTCATATAATACTAGCTGCATTCTTACTACCTACCCGTTGTCCTATTACCCGTTTTCCCGTAGGAACGAAACATTTTTCCGCGGTAAAAATAAGCCGATGTTGTTATATAATATATTTTATTTTATTGATAAGGATAAAGGCTATTTTTACCCAGTAATAACACATAACACGTCCAAATCCACAGGCAGAAGCTAGTATAAACAGCGAGATTCTCATTAAAACATCACACCGAAGTTATAGCGCACTCCATTTCAAAATGCTCGGGTCGTGACATTCAGCCGAGACCGTACCGGCGCGACGGCACAGCGACAACAATTCTCACAACACACTTTATACTAAATAACAATAAAACGACTTAGGACCCTCGCTGTGTGTAAATATTTGAATTTTGAAGTGAATGCAAATTGACTGTCAACTATAATTATGTTTAAATGAGAAACTATCACTGGGCAAGAATTAAAAAACTATTTTATAGCCTTAACAGTCACAACACACTGCCGATTAGCGAGCGATTTCAAAGCGAGGCGAGTGTGCAGCGAGCACGCCGCGACGACGCCGCAGGCACGCAGACGGCTCGCCACGGTTACCTATACATCGCAACCAGCTCGCTGTGCACTCGCCTTGAACTCGCTTCGAAAATCGCCAGTGTGATAGGCTCTTCAGGCGCTACCCCGACCCAAATCAGCGCCACCAACTATTTTATCTTCTTATTCTGTTATGCGAAGGATTTTTCAAAAATCGATTGGCCAGTTTGTGATGCCCATCATAAGCTTTTTTTTAATGCCTCTATAAATGTTTTACTCAAAAATTTTTAAATTAACTTATTTTTAAGCTCGTAATACGTTATACCGTCCGACCAAACAGATGATTCCTACAACATGGAGGTCATTGACCGTGCGGTGACAAACAGCTGACCGCGCCTACACGTGCTAATACTTGAACTCTGTTTGTCTCGTCACGACTAAATTATGGAGTAGGTACAACCTTTTGTCAATGACCGTGTAGGTACAGTAAAACGGGGTTAATAAAGACTCCAGGGTGAATAGAAATGGACGAAATACTGGAGCAAAACATCCTCTTGCAGAAGTTAGATCGACTGACGCAGAAGGTGAACAGTCATGGACTAAGGATACTTCCACTGCTACCAGCCAGGTAATGTCTTGTTCCCGGAGTCTCTAGTCACCCCGTTTTACGGTAGATACTTAGTGATGGGCCATCGAGTGAGAAGAGAATGAACAGAACGCATCAAAGAGGTGGTCGCGATATTTGGGATGGCTTAATACAATATCTTTAAATAAATAAATAAAACTTTTTATTTATTTATTTAAAAAAAAAAGAAATTAATATTAATAATGTAGTAGTAGGTGAACAATCTTCAGCGGTATTGCTTAATTTAAATAACATCCTGTCTAGGTGCCATCAAAACTGCATCGTTGGATTCTCACAGGCTGAACTTTTGAGTAGAAATTACTTATTTTAAGAAACCTACGTAAGTATAATTGAGAAAGTAAGCAACACAACCAAACTATAATAATATAAAACAAGGATTGCAATTGCAACGCAACGTAATAACTTCCAGTACGTGACTTCTGTAATCTAGTTTACTTCTTTGCTGCATAGTTACCGGATACTTTATGCTACAACAAAAATGATAAAAGTCACTAAAAATTGTATTTTAAAATTTAATAGAAAAATGACGTTATTGCAAACAATGGATTTGGTTGCGAACTGTAAAAGTAGATGATGATGTCCTTCTAGAAGATTTTATACTATCTATAATATTAGTATAGATGAGCCAAAAAAATAAAATGAGGTATCTGTAAGTTTGATTATTTTCCCTAGATTCAGCACTGAAAGTTTCGAAATGGACTCGCCTCGCCGCGACGCCCCAGGAGCTGTCGAATAAATATACAACGCTGACAAATTTAATTTCCGTTCTATTATTTATTTATAACATGCTGGAAAATTTAATACTTAATTGGCATTTTCAAACTGAAATAGCTCCGGCAAGTTTTGCATTATAATTTCATGCACCGGGTTTATGATTCTATAGTTACCTAGCGCCAAACGTACGTGATGTTTGGGTGTTCCCGAATTGTGATGCGTTAGAATTGGACAAAATAGTAAATAAGTAAAATATTACAAATGCCTTTCTTGATGCTTGATGAAAGGTATCAGTTTGTACATTTCAAATATTTCGAAAAAAGTCGAAAAAATACCCATTCCCTCTATCTCCGATCCATTTCAAATGTATAAATCGTTAGTAGATATGGATCTATATTTTACAGGAAAAATATAGAGAAGTCTGTAAACAGAATACTGTTTGAAAAATGGTCAAAAAGACGGGAATAATTTTCAAAAGAGGGGGTACCCCACCCGTGGGGTATCACATGAAAGTTATCGGTTTGGACATTTCAAAATAGTTTTTCAAATTTCTGTAGGTTTCATACTTTTTGAAATATTTTGATTTTACAAAACATTTCAAAAAGTATGAAACCTTACTTTTTGCAGAGAGATTCATCTGAATTACTACTATTTATATCCTACTATTCTTAGGTATTCGTTAAATTGCGAAGTCTCTAACCGGTACTTTTGATACATATTTGTTGACAAACGTTCGAAACCCTCGGCGCGCGATTAATACTCGCAATTGACGGGATCTTGTTTTTTATTTTGCTCCACATGAAAGGCTATGTCGCTGAGCGACGACAGCATAATTTATACATATTTACAAACGAAAACTAAAAACTAGTCTCTACAGAAATAACTTAAAGCAAGCTTGTAAATTGTGCGGGCTTCTTTAGATAATGGATTGGATAACATACTGTTCCTGATATCATACTGTTCCTTACATTTGCCAACATCATATAACTCTTCCTACCTACCTGTAGATTTTTTGCAACAGTCTGCAGTTAACTCAATTGTTTCAATTCAATTGTAAATACTAGTTCTAATTTATTTCTGTTATTTAATTTAAATTTTCTATGTCATTATAGTGATAATGAATACAATAACTATTTCGAAATTTTTTCTTAGTAACATCTCCATGAAAAATAAATAATTAAGTAAGTACCTACAAAAACTTAATAACAACAATTGTCCTTAGGTAGCTGTTGAGTTCACCATCGGTAAATTTCATACTTCCATAGTTTTATACCTTCACTGCATTCAGATTGGTACACTGAAGTCGCACCTTCACTCGCGTGAAAACCGGCTGAAATGAAATTATGCTGCATTTTCACTGGGCACGTAATCAATGTTCCCGGTTGTTCTGGGTCTGGACCGACTACTCTGTTGATTAAAATAATTTTGTCTGCTGAGGAAACATTTCTGTTCGAATTACCTAGATTTGTTTATTCATTTAGAATCCACGGTAACCTGTCTACGGTTGCAGCCAAATAAATAGAGCATGCCTTGGTTTTACCGACTTCAAAAATGGAGGAGTATCTCAATTGAAAGAGATTATGTAATATGTAATAAAATGTAATGATTTTAGTAGTAATTTCAAATAATTTCAAATAATTAGGTAAGTAATTTCTAATAAATAATAATAACAAAACTCTGTAAGTAAACAGGATTTCTAAATTTTCTAAATATTTTTTATGTTTCTTATGAAATCAGTGTCACTGTAATGAGGGATGGCATAGATGTCTATAACACAGGCTTTACAAGCCTAGCGTAGATGTCTAAGGCTAGCTAGCAATCAACGCAAACATAGATTTTTAGAAAAATGATTGTTTTCTGTAGTTTTGTCTCTGTTTTTATGCAATAAATAAATTTCTTTCTTTAGAAAGAAAGATCTTTCTTTCTAATTTGGGAGGCATTTCTTTATATTTATGTTCCTCGATATCTCCGCTAAATATTCGCTAATATCCGATTTTGATATTTCATCCGCTTTTGCACAGAAAATGATCCGGGGTGGTCAACTTTAAAAACATTGTATCTAAATATTCTGGGTGTGATTCCAGTCGATTTTTTTTGTTTAAAACATCAAATTATCTTAGGCCAAATTAAACAAATCAAATTATATTTCTTACTTTGATGGAAGCTGATTCGAATGTATCGAAGATAGTTATAAATACGTTCTAACGTATAGTGAAAGACTTATGTTTTTATCGATGAGTGTTCGTTTTTAGATTTTTTCGTGTAATTTTCCAATACCACCGAGAATTAAAAACAATCCAAACACACTACAGAACATAAGTAAATTAAACGAATAAACTCAAATCCCAATGAATTCGAGCTTGCGTTCAGCAAGCATTATATTTGAATCGAACAGTTCAGGTTCGACCCGACTAACATGTTAACTGAAAATAAAGTTAGGTTAGGTTACCGCTTGTATCGCAACAAATAACTTTCAACTCTTATTCTCTGAAGGGGCAAATTGAAAAATTCCTGCAGTAAATGCGGCTGTAACAGTAGAAAATCTTGGACATTTCCGTGTCCGTTCCCGCGGACATTTATCTCCGTTTCACACATGTCTTATATTCGCTTTAACTTCCGTATGTACCTCTACTATTTTTCGAACCAACATTACAAGCAAAAGGAAACGTTATCCAACCACCATAGCTCAGCATTATAGTTGTGAAACGCGTAAGTGTAGCCATTTTTTCTGTTGTAAGCTTTGTTTATTCTTTTCTTTTCCTTTTTCTTTTATGAGTAATGGAGAGGCTGAGAGCGAGTGACAAGACCGTCGGCCTACAAGAGAAATACGTTTACAATGTTGTGTTCTGATTGTTGCTTTGCGTTGGTCTGATTGTGAGATTTCCCGCCACTTATATGCGGGGGATGTCGCGTATTTTCCTTATTCCTCCGCTTATTTAAATTTATATGTGACATTTTTCACGGTACGCCGCGTCCTGTTGGTTTCACGGATCATAACCAAGTGAATTTGTGGACAAACAATATACGGTATTGTATTGTTGGAACAAGAACAAAGCTTTGTTATTTTTGAGTATAAAGTTGAAGTACAATCTGCATTATCGTTTGTGAGTTAGATCTGATTATATTCATTCAATGTAGACCAGACCAGAGAGAAAATTTACCAATGAGCTTCGACTCTATTATAGTATTCATAGATGAATTTATATTTGTTACATCTCTAACCGAATGGTCTGTTACGTGACGATGGTAAAAGGCCCGACTGTATGACACTAGTCCCATGGGAGTTGGGGAGGCCCATTGTGTGGGACGCTACATGCGTCGACACACTTGCACCTTCCCATCTTCCGAGGACATCCGTGAGGGCAGGCGCGGCGGCAGATTTGGCCGAAGATCTCAAGAGGCGCAAATATGCAGGTCTCGATAGAGCCTACACATTTGCTCCTCTTGGAGTCGAGACCCTAGGTCCGTGGGGTACCGAGGCTCTTCGGGTTATCAAAAAATTATCTGAGCGTCTGGTCGAAGCGACGCGTGACCCGAGAGCTGGTCAGTATCTGGCACAGCGCATCAGCATTGCCATACAGCGGGGCAATGTAGCCAGCGTAGCGGGGACGCGACGACTGGTATTGATATGGATCCGTTGAGCTACCTGTAGTTTGTTTGTAACAGTCTGCAGATAGCTCAATTGTTTCAATTTTACATACTAGTTCTATTTTTTTGTAATTTTTTTTGTCAATATAGCATCTATTTATTCCAGATGCCTATGTAAAAATAAATTACAATAAAAAAAAAAGAATAAAGAAAATTGCAGTCAAAGAATAGAAACTAATTAGAACTAGTATTTAGAATTTAAACTAATTAAATTATTTTAGTGGAAGATAAGGAAAAATTACATAATCTGTGACAAAATAAGAAAATTGCTGTGTTCAACGGGGTGTAGGAATGTACTTTAGCTATAATTAGAACTGCTACCTATCTTTATGTAAATTTTAGGAATAAATAAATGAACCTGAATTAGATGTGGATAATGTGCGCGATGATGCATTCAATCTTAAGTTCTTCCTATTAAGGTTTCACCTTCAAGTTACAGTAACAATGAGGAAAGTCGTTATTTTCTTAGTCTTTCGGAGAAATAATTCAAAGTGATCACTTTATTTATTAGTTTTAATTATGTAATTTGAATTTAGCGACGTGTCCAAGAGTCCTGTCAGGTTTAAAGGAAATAAAAGACTTTGTTATTTGTTATTTTGACAACTTCCGTGGCGCGGTGGGCGAAGGTCCGCCTGCGACGCAGGAGGTTGCGGGTTCGATTCCCGCGGGTCAAATGTTTGTAACATCTACAGATATTTGTTCAGGATTTTCTGGATGTTTTCTATGTATAATAAATAATATTATGTATGTAGTGTATTGTATATCAGTTATCTAGTACCTATAACACAAGCTCTGCTTAGCTTGGGGCTAGATAATGCTGTTTGAATTGTCCAACATTATTTATTTATATATATTCCTATATGAAAGGAAATGCTTAACACCCAACATTTGAGTCTCTATGAATAAAACCATATAATGAAGTTTGAAATTATAATGATGTTACTGAATTCGATATCACCCGACTATTCATCCTAAAAGCGTTACAAACAGAGAAGCGCGGATCGCAACCCATTACTGAAAATCAAGTTCCTGGGCTGCGTGCTTCAGGAGATTACGGCGGGTATTAGCGCAATTTGCGCCAAATGAAGCCACCTGAACTCCACATGCTGGGCTCATT
The DNA here is from genome assembly GCA_949316285.1 of Eupithecia subumbrata. Lineage (NCBI taxonomy): Eukaryota > Metazoa > Arthropoda > Insecta > Lepidoptera > Geometridae > Eupithecia > Eupithecia subumbrata. The sequence goes on along the minus strand of OX438640.1, from coordinate 34,104,939 downwards.
GCTATTGTTTGTGAACAGCCGGATTTACTTACTCTGTTATGGAACATTTTCGTGGGCAGTTTTCGTTGGAGCTTTTGTGCTCTGTTCATGCTGAACATGTTTGCAACATGTATCAAGAGGAATTTTGCATTAATCACTACGCTTGGTATTCTCGTTGGTGATTGCAGTGGGGTATTAAAAATACATAGAAGAAAGCTGTTTTCTGATTTTTGCTTCTTCTGGTAGATCCCTTAGTCGTCTACGACTACCAAGGACTCAGCTGGACGAGTTGATTCCCGCGACTGCCCCGGCCTTATTGATTATTTTAGATTTCCCACTACGAGTCGAAGACCCCTTCTTCCCTCACTATCGGTCTCGAGATGGGCCCAGTCTTGACAAAAACTCGAAACCTTCGACAAAGATTCTTTCGCCACGACTTCTACAGAAGATAAAGATATTTATTTGCAAAAGACATGTGTACATAAAAGGTGACATATATTTAGGGAGAAACAACATGCTGGACCGTTTACGGAATGCAATATTAATTAGAGAAATGACATGCAACATTAAAAACTATCGATAGATAGATAGATAGATAGATAGATAGATAATACTTTATTGGACCACACAAAAACAAATAAATGCTTCGAGTAGACGAAGTACAAAGGCTATGAGCGATCTCTTCCAGGCAACCTTGGGATGGACTATCTACAATTTATCATAAAAAAATTAGTCTAGGCTATGCAAATAATATAGTAACATGTTGAGATATAATAATATAGTAACATGTTGAGATTAATAATATTTTAATTTTCTGTTTAAACAGAAAATAAACTAAAAGTAAACTGTACAGAAACCTGAATGTTCAAACCTTTAAAGGTTTGAACATTCAGGTTTCTAGGTAATTTGTTATATATTTTAGGAGCAATACCACTTATAACATAAATTACCACTAAAAACAAAAACTTCAACTATACATGATTGCACACGCGCAGCGAAAATGGTGAAAAGTGAAAATTTGAGTTCCGAAACGGACGAGAGACGAATTAAATGATGAATAAAAACTGTCAAACCCAAAAATTGTTTCGAGCTTCTGCGATATGGACCTATAATAATAGTCTCGTAAAAAAAATTCCCGGCGATATTTCTCGCTAAGTACCCCTTGTTTACAAAAAATATCTAGGATTCTAGAGTATAGGTAACTACCCTACCTGCTACTTAAAAGCAAAACTTCTTCCCGTCTGAAGGTACCTGAGCTTCACAGATCTCAAGAACACATTACAAAATATACCTGCAAGCAAGCAAGTCCTCGACTCGTTTTGAAAATGTCTTCGACTTTACAAACTAAGTTACCTTTGAGCTGAGCACAGGGAATTCAAAAGTGAATTCTAGTTCTTTGTACAAACTCCTGCAGTAAGTTACAAGAATCTACGTGAAACTACAAGGTAGGTATCTATTTTAAACTTGCTTCTAAATACAAACTCTAGTCAAATACGTCCAATTCTGGATAGTACGAGTTACTTAGTGCGAGTTTTCAAAATACCAAAACAGAAAAAGTTTTAGCGAACTTTACAGTTTACTATTGCTTACTTGTCTAACAGTTACCATTGAAAAACAATTGGATCACCGTCATACTACGAAAAGTAGTTTTTCTCAGTATTCGGTAGGGGCACTGCAATGCCCTAACTAAATGAATGGAAAGAAACAAAAACTTGAAGAGTTTTCGTAAAGTGTGCAAAACTCTTCCTATGGTCTCTGGAATATTTGAAATACTTACATCGTGTCATCTAGCTACACTAAGAATAACTTACACAGAGAAATGCGCAGCTTAATGCACCCAGGTACATTTTATTATTCCGAAAGCAGTAAAAGACAGCAATTTAATCGGAGTTTTAAGTGCGCATGTTTTGTGTTTGGTTAATTTAATTTAATGTAATTTATTTTGTTATAAGTACTATTTTTTAATTTTTTTATTTGTATTTCCAAGGTGTCCGTGACCTAAATGTAGCCCTTAGCAGAATACCAGCGCTACAGTATGGTGACATGCTGGAGCTTAAAGCTGAGCTAAGGGTCATATATAAATAAATAAATATAAATAAATAAATATAAGTATGTATTTACTTACACCCTTCTCGCCGCTTGCATACCTTTAAGATGAATAAATAAACAAGAACAAAATTTAAAAATTTAAAAACAGTTTTGTTCTGACAGTTTGTTGTGACAGATTTTCATGAAACATGGCTAAGAACACTCGGGATAAAATTATCTTTGACACAAAAAAACTAAACGAAAATCGGTTCATCCGTTTGTGAGTTACGATACCACAGACAGATACACAGACATTTTGCGTCGGTGGTTAAAAAAGCTTTATCGCAGGAAAGATTACCTACCTAAAGTAGGCACAGGAAGTTCTTAAAAATTATCGTATCCTGCAATTGGCGGTCTTATCCCTCGCAGAGATTTCTTCCAGAAGACCATAATTAAAGGAACCCTTTATCCTATGTCCTTTAACTTAGGCTACCTATGAGCTATCTAGTTGTAGCTAGCTGTGTGTAGTAGTTTGACTAGGCCACTGTCAGTGAATCGGACAGCTGTTTTTGTTCACTATCCAAGATGGAATATTATGATATATAATAATACAAATAATTGAGATATATTTATAAATAATAATTAATAGTGACGATCTCCGAGGCGCAGCGGGCGAAGGTTCGCCTGCGACGCAGGAGGTTGCGGGTTCGTTTCCCGCCTCGGAACAAATTTGTGTACGATCTGCAGAAATTTGTTCCGCTGGTCTGGGTGTTTTCTATGTAATAATAAAAAATATCTATCAATGTAGTGTATCGTATTAAGTATATCAGTTATCTAATACCCATAACACAAGCTCTGCTTAGCTTGGGGCTAGATAATGCTGTGTGAATTGTCCAGCATTATTTATTTATTTTAATATATAAATAATAATTAAGAAGGTCACGCGTTAAAGAAAAGTTTAACTATATTCTAGGTTCGACAAAGTAGTATTAACGGATAGGTAGCCTTTGTGCTAGTTTTATGACTTCCACTGTATTGTGAGCTAGAAACATACATAAATCTACACAACACTTGGTAGCGCAGATTAATGTAGGTCACTCTCTGAGCTAAGAATACTGATGTCTTCTGCGGATAAAAGGCAAATAAAGGGAGAAACTTAACCTCTTTGAATTCCAGTAACAAAGTCAAATGTATTGTGTGGTAGATTGTGCCTACCTCGAGCCGCGCCGGGCTTCCCCTTGCCAACGAAATAGAACCTTGGGTGGAACGATTTCTAGTATACTATTTCCTGCACATTAGATAGTGAAACGTAATAAAATTGGCTTAAATTATGTATACCTAACGGACGGAGTTGTTATGGCTATCACTTAAATTTTGATTACGGTTATGTTTGGATTTTTTTATCACTTCTCATTATTATAAATGCGAAAGTGACTACTGAACGGATCGTGCTAAAGTTCTGCGTAGAAATAGGTCTAAGCGAGACTAATATATGTCATAAAGATGAATAAATTAAACAATAAATAAAATAAATTATATAGAGCTTTATTTTTCCTCACCAGCTAATACATAACTTATAATAATTATACATAACTTTTTTCCGGAACAACCCGAGAGAAGCCGCGTGTGGAAGCTAGTTATTGCTTGCGACCATAACATGGCTGACTGACATGACAGACCACTCAGATAATCAAGCAACCTCCTCCTAGAGATACCGGCACACAGCTCATCTTTTCGTGAAAAATCATTTTCTATTGAAGCTGTTAGACTTTGGAACTCTCTTCCTTAAGATATCAAAAAAGTCGAGTCAAAGGACTGTTTTAAAAAGCTGACACGTGAGCAATTTTTAAAGAATCTCTACCCGATTTCTAGTTAGGTAACTGAACCATCTTTTCAGCTATTTGTGAATTTTGTTGCTACCTTCCTATATTAAAATATTGTAAGTACCTGCCTATTGTAATAGGTATATATTATATAAATTTATATAAATTTAAATGTGATAATCATGATGGATGATGTGCTTAATAAATAAATGATGCTGTACTATCTATACAGCATCATCTAGCCCACAGAGGTCGTTCCTAATTGTTATTTTATTTAAATCCTTAAGTATACTTTTAGATAAATGTGTGCAACATTTATCTAAAAGTATACTTAAGGTGGGTTTAATGCCGATGGCATTATCTACCTGCCAACCACACATGGTTGCAACAAATCAAAAGGCGTGCTATAATTAAACTAACCTAGATACAAATCTAATTACAGAGAAAAACTACTGTTACTTTAATAATAAACTTACACTATTATATAATACATATATTATCAATGACCTACGACAGCGTTAAATCGCGAGGAGTGGAAGGAGATATGCTAGGCTTTTGCCCAGCAGTGGAAAATAATAAATAAACAATTTTATTTGTGACGTTTACCAAACTACTGAACGGATCAGGCACAGGTATTTACAAACATCAAGCGTGAAACAAGCGTTCGAAGCCTCGACTAACATATTAGAAAATCACGGAAAAGCACGTGCGAGGCCGCGGGCAGAAGCTGGTATAGAATAAAGGAATAGAAATCGTTCCACCCTGAACGTTTCCGAGAGCTGCAGCACCTGGAACAAATCGCAGCAGTGCCTACCACCTAATGGATATAATGGAAGCGACCGACTATTGGCTGCGTGTCAGGGCCCCGACTCCGGAAACTATTGCACCACAGTATTTGCTTTCGGAAAGACTCCATCCAAAACGAGTCTCAAAACTCAAGCTAGACCTACCGTCTACGGAAAATTCGACTTAAACCATTCGTTTAATACAATTCGACTAAAACATTCCACTAGTAACAATTTGACTAAAGCAAATCGACCTTGAGTTGACCCGACCTAAAGCCCGCCCAACCCCCGCAAAGCGGGGGGGAGCGGTTTCGCAGCGACACTGTGACTGAAAAAAATTGTGACAACATGGCTCTGGGTGCAATTATACATTATACATACCTTGTTGAAACGATGTGTTTTAGTCGAATTGTTACTAGTAAAATGATTTTAGTCGAATTGTGTTTTAGTCGAATTGTTTTAGATTTAGACGAATTGTTTAAGTCGAATTTTCCGCAAAGCCGGAATCGGGTCCCCGAATGAAGCCAGTAACGTTCGCACAGCCTTATTGAACTCCGTGTGATTTTAAAATGTAGACATATTTCCGTCGCATTCAATAGTCTTCGTATCTTCCTCGGAACAATATTTTTATAATAGCGAGCAGATACGAGCGAGTTATATGTTCGTCCGATTGTGAAATAATATTCAATTTCATTGCGAAGGAACAGGTATTGAATATTTATTGCGAGGTAGAGTTTACAACCATTTTTAAAATTTATCATACGTTTGAAACACAATTTCATTTTCACCTCGTATTCCTCATGTAATAAGTGCTGCTCGAGTTTGAGTGGCTTCTATATGTTCGGACTTGACGGTGGAAATCTGCCTATACATTGACACTGACAGATACATATTATACCGATATCTATCTGTCAGTCCTAAATTCCCGACTGAACCATTGAATGAAGTTTGGCAAGAAAATATGTATCCTAGGAAATCACACGGATTATTTATCCTGGAAAAAACTTTCAAAGGCGCAAGTAGTAGGTACATTATCAAACCAGTTTCATAATTCAAAATACGTGTATCCACAAGGAAAATTACAATCAAATAATTTAGGAAAATAAATTAGAATTGAAACAATTAAGCTTACATGTGCAGACTGTGGCAAACAATCTATAGGTAACTCAACTGATCCATATCAACACCAGTCGAAAGCGTCCCCAAGACGCTGGCTGCATTGCCCCGCTCTGTATAAATTCAAATACTTTTAACAAAGTAACAGCAAAAACAAAACTTAAAAAAGCTCTTTTTACCCGCCGCCATGTCGCTAAACGGCGTTAGTCACGCTCGTCTAGTCGTCTCTCATCTCCAAGTTTCCGACTAATTCTTTATGAATCTCCGTCCCGCGGCGTCGTTTTGCCTCCACCGCCGCGGGCGCTGTATTTGCATGAAAAATGTTCCCGACGCGGCTCCCTAGGTGTGAGAATAAATAATGAAGGCGGCGGCAACACTTTATTATCGCAATCGATCATAATCCAAGGGAAGGAAAACAGATTCGTGGATAAGGTGAATAAACCTTCTATGTTAAGGTGCTTAGGAAATGGTTTTATCTCGATAAAGTGACCTTTTTACATATGGCTGTAGAATGAATCCTAAATATCCCCTTTATACAGGGTGTTTGGTGGAGGGTTAGACAAACTCGGTGGGTGTGTAGGTGGACCTATTTGTGAAATACAAATTGAAGGAAAAGACCCTAACTGTTTCAAATTTTTTTAAATCCTGTTTTTTGTATTTTTTTAAGATTTTCCGAAATTTTACCTCTCTACCCCTAGAACTTTTTTTTGGAACGTGTTTTCTAGTAAATTTTTTAATTGCTTTTGGTCTCAGATGTATCTTTCGTCTTTTGAAGGCATTATTTATTTGAAAGAACGTGTAAATAATTAGTTATAAGCTCTCAAAGTTAAAAAAGTAAAAAAAATAATCAAAAAGGACAACTTTGCATCGTTTAAAAAAAAATTAATAGCGATCGAGAAGTTCAAATACTTTTGAAAACTTTTCTAAACATCGCTTATTACAACGATATACCACATGTAGCCGAAAAGTCTATAAATTTGTCAAAAATTAGCACTAGGTATTTAGGTATTAGGTGAAATGGGAGTAAAAAGGCTAAGAATAAAACATTGTATTAAAACAATTTTGGTTCAAATATCACTTCCCTATTTCTGATACAAAGGAAGGAACGCTAAATTAATTTAAAAAAAAACTTTTTTTTATCATACCTAGGTATCCGACTAATTCGAAGATTCGAAATCAGAATTTCGAATCAATATTTGTAATCATTAAATTTCGTTCCTATTTTGATAAACTGTTTGTTGTTCTGTTTTGTTATCGTTGTTTTTGTCACAATGGCGGAATTCAGCATTGAAGAATACGCTGAAATTATTTATGCGTACGGTCGATGCGATGGAAATACACGTGCAGCACAGAGACTGTACAGAGCTTGGAGCTTGGAACGCTTGGAGTATGGCTTCGTCCACACCAACATGCTGCTGCGTTGCACTAACTCGTGGTTCTCGAAGAGTTAAGTTTCCCGTTTCTCGAAGTCGCCGAAAGGTATTAGAAAATGTGCTATGGTGTGGCACACGTCTTTTGGGATGCAACTCTCTGTACAGTATCTGTGCTGCACGTGTATTTCCATCGCATCGACCGTACGCATAAATAATATCAGCGTATTCTTCAATGCTGAATTCCGCCATTGTGACAAAAACAACGATAACAAAACAGAACAACAAACAGTTCATCAAAATAAGAACGAAATTTAACGATTACAAATATTGATTCGAATTCGAAATTCTGATTTCGAATTTCGAATCTTCGAATTAGTCGGATACCTAGGTATGATAAAAAAAGGTTTTTTTTAAATTAATTTAGCGTTGCTACCTTTGTATCAGAAATAGGGAAGTGATATTTGAACCAAAATTGTTTTAATACAATGTTTTATTCTTAGCGTATTTACTCCCATTTCACCTATAAGTGCTAATTTTTGACAAGTTTATAGACTCTTCGACTACATGTATATGTATACCGTTGTAATAAGCGATGTTTAGAGAAGTTTTTAAAAGTATTTGAACTTCTCGATCGCTCTTAATTTTTTTTTTAAAACGATGCAAAACCAAAACCAATAACTTTCAAATGCAAATCCAAAACCAATAACTTTCACGTATAAATTTAATGATATTGTTATTACTAGAGTTAATGAAATTAGAGATCTTGGTGTATATTTAGATTCTAAATTAACTTTTAATGTTCATTTTAACACCATCACTGCCAAAGCATATCGTATGCTTGGCTTTATTCTGAGAGTCTCTAGAGAATTCAAAACTTTAGATACTTTGTTACTTTTATACAATAGCTTTGTCAGGTCCATTCTAGAGTATGCATCGACGGTCTGGAATCCGCAATATAACGTTCATATGTATGAAATTGAAAGGATTCAAAACAAATTACTAAAACATTGTAAGTATCGGTTCCCCTTTTATGAAACTGATAACATGACCAGTCTGCAAACCCGCAGAATTGTTAGAGACCAAGTTTTTCTATATAAGATTTTAACTGGAGAAATTGACTCACCATTTTTGCTTGAAAACGTTTATTTTCACTGTCCCCGACTTTCTGCTCGTAATAAAAAAACCTTTTGCTTACCTAATGTAAACACAAACTACAGAAAAAATATGTTTCTAAGTCGAGTTTGTGAATTATATAATAAAAAATTGTCGAGTATAGATATATTTAACTTGTCGTTGCCGCAGTATCGTAAAGAAGTTAAATTATGCGTTGCCAAGGACTCAGTAAATTAATTATTAAGTTGTAATAATAGCCTTATTTCTTTTCTTTCTATTTAGATTGTATAATTAATTATATATGTTTTGTAGGTATTTTCATCTTATTTTTTTTAATGTTCTGTTCATTTAGCTTTATATGTTTACTTAATGGAGGAAATTCTTTTGGTTTATGTTTATTTAAGTTCTGTATTTTTATGTATAATGTACTGTTTATTTCCCAAATAAAAAAAAAAAGATGCAAAGTTGTCCTTCTTGATTATTTTTTTTACTTTTTTTAACTTTGAGAGCTTATAACTAATTATTTATACGTTCTTTCAAATAAATAATGCCTTCAAAAGACGAAGGATACATCTGAGACCAAAAGCAATTAAAAAAATTACTTGAAAACACGTTCCAAAAAAAAGTTCTAGGGGTAGAGAGGTAAAATTTCGGAAAATCTTAAAAAAATACAAAAAACAGGATTAAAAAAAATTTAAAACAGTTAGGGTCTTTTCCTTCAATTTGTATTTCACAAATAGGTCCACCTACACACCCAACGAGTTTGTCTAACCCTCCACCAAACACCCTCTATATATATATCCACTTTCGTAGATAGGTATCTAATAAACGATCTCAAATCGATATCTGTTTTCTTTTATCCACTGTACGAAAGATTAAGTAAATTATTTATAATGCATTTCTTGGAATCTTTAACACCATATTAATGAGCTAAAAGATGATAAAAACTAAAAAAGATCTCGCCATTTAATTTTGTTAACTGTAACAACCGTTTTATTTGAGCATACAAAAAGTTAAAACATAAACAATTAACAAATTTCAAGTTCGTAGCAAATTCGTGGAATTGCTACGAACTTTGTAGACTCCGTAGACGTTATATGAACTAAAGTTACCGAAATTACCAACTAATCATTGAAATTATTTACAAGTCGAAAGCTCGGGCTTAAATTACGAAGTTAGGGATTAATTTAATGCATAATGATCGAGTGTTTGTTGGATACTTCTTTTGGCGCACTTTGTATTCACCAAAGACGTCACTATAGTATAGGCACCTCGATGACCACAATGGCTATATTATTTAAAATACAAGTCAAGATATGTTTTCACTCCAATCAATCGTGTAATTTAATTAACTCTCTTCCACCTGTACATTGCTGTTTGGAATAAATAATAAAGAACCTTGTTCTTTCTCACGTCTTGAAGCTAATACTAGTCTTACAGCGGCGATCACTAATTTTGTATATTTTTCCCTATAATTATATATATATTTTCTTTCTTTCTTTCTTCTATATAATTCTCGCCATTATCTCGGTCGTTTTGTAACCAAATTCTACAAAATGTCCGCAATAGAAAATGGCATTCACAATGAATTGAGTTTCATGAGCAATTTTATAAGATTTTGTTCATAATATGCATTTTTTACGGAACAAATTATTTATAAGCAGATAATTTAGTGCTCACGTTAAATAAAAAACCTTAGTAGTAAAATATACCACAAAATAATGGCACAAAAAAATGATCAGCCTTACATAAATAGATTTTATATAAAACATTTATTTCCAACGACACTCATGCAATTTAATTAATTTCTTAGCTTATGATAGCAAAAATAAGATTTTGCTCACCTACATTCTTTGTAATTTGTGTACGAACTGTAATATACGTAGATATATTATTTATTTAATTTTATTATTGATTCCGGTAGTTTATGATGACTGACAATATCGTCAAAGTCAAGCGTTCCAAAACCGCGTTCACTGTTTGACGTTCCAAAATAAACATTTTAATTTTCTAAGAACTTTCATTTTCATAGGATACGAGAACCGAAAGCGAACCACAGGACATAGGAGACTGCCAGAAGCAAAAGGAAGCCTATACCATGAAAATTTTATTATTTTAGACAAAAAAGTAATTAACGAACTGAAAAGTTTCCACTATATTTTATTTGGTAAGTACAACCCTGAAGAAAATATATAAATAGCGTTTTACAGACGTTCCTTTTATAATCTTTCTGTATCGCGTTCAGTCGAGCTCGTGATCGTTCGGTCTACAGTTTTTCGAAGTTGTTTACTTTAGGTACCTATTTCGTTGTGCGGCCTCATATGGTTTCTGTGTTGCGATTTTCTGTTCTTTCTCGGTATTTCGACTTCCGGTATTCCTTCGTACAGTCATTTGGTACGACTTCTGGTATTCCGTAGTACAGTCGTACCAAACAGTGGGTGATCCCAGGCAAATTATGATGATGATGTTTTTATTCAATGTAACTGGCACCAATGAAAAGTTTGAATGCAAAGTATAGACTTAAAGTTAACAACCGAAACAGTACAGCCTGATTTTTAATTCGATTCCAGTTTCGTGCGACCACTGAATACAGAGTACTTATTGGTAACTTACTCCATCCCTGATTTCGTATTCATTAAGAAAACAACTCATTAAAATAGGAAACATCTTAGTTTACTTTTCGGATGTTTTTACCCGACTATGAAGTAGCCAAAAAGAAATTACCTTTGTTTTAAAGTGGTATTTGTAGGATAATGTTTCATCATAGCTATGTGGTATGTGCCGGCTTAGAATTTGCACCACTCCAACTCTTTCCGCAGGTGTCGTAAGAGGCCCCTGCCGAACAATTCTGCAACCAAACTGCGATCCCCAACCCGCATGCTCAGCGTGGGGATTACGGGCATTCCCCATAAGATAAAAGCCAATAAGGCGCTTATCAGGGGGAGGCCTGCGTCCAGCAGTGGACGAATACAGGCTGTTGAGGTAGAGGTTTCATAATAGCTCCTAAAGCACTCATCTCATTCATTATGAATGTAAGCGGGTTAACTACGAACCTGGTTTGTGTTGGAAGAACTCATCTCATTTTGGTGATTGAATAATCACTTCGATAAATGGTGCGCTACCATTGATACAATCTAAATGAAATGACCGATAAAGAATTGTTTTTCAGCAGCAGGGCTTGAAAGTTACATTGAATACCTAAGTAAATAATACTGGACATCACCACACATCACGATTATTTACATGTTCAAGTTTACAAAAGGAATACTTGACTTGCATCCTTCTTAACTGAGGCGTAATCTTGTAATAAGTCCCAATTACTGCACGTAGCTTGTACCTTAGGGATTTACAGTAACAGGGATATTAGGAAAACATACCAAGCACGGTTATTAATTTCGTGACTCCACCAAGTTCTAGTAAGATTGGTGATCGCAATCCATAGCTTACGTTGCGTCACGTCCTCGTTAGCTTACGGTGTCAATAATAATCCGGAAGTGACCAAATAACAATAATCCAGAAAACAAATACATGTCAAACACGGATTTGGGATAAAGCATGTCGAAAATCTTTGGTCCAAGTTCCACTGCTGTAAATTAGTTTCATGTCCCTGATATATATAATTTCCGTTTGCGTTGTTTTTATTTTTAACAAGCAATTCTAAGAAATTAAATAACATCGCAATAATTTACGACTTCGGCGGGACTTGAACCCGCATCCTTCCGTGTGGGAAATTTTTGCGATGTTATTTAATTTCTTAGAAATTTGCCAGAGTGTGAGGCTTACGCACTATAAAAACAAAAACTTTAAATATTTAGTTCGTTCTATTTATAGTTAAGTTTGCTTTATTTATATTACACGTCAGTCATTTAAGTAATGATCGAACGGACTTAATAAATCCATCAAATTTTATTGTAGAATCAATGAAACTTGCATTGTTATTATGAACCACCTTGCGTGCTGTAGGAACTTTTAAATGCTACCTTTTATTCCGAAACCACGTGACCCAAGCCGTGGACAAAAGATAGTTATCAATAAATCATTCACCTTATTCTATCTATCCCACTATTCACCGAAACAGGTAGAATCTAAAACGTATATTTATGATAAGTTTTGACATCGAGATCATAATTAATACAAATACATAAATGTAAATCCTTTGGTAGTTATTTATGTAACAGAAGTCTTTCGGGAGCCGTATAACCAGTGGTACGGATTACACCGTAGTTGCAATACATATGGACACTATTCGCCCGGAGGGACGAATAAAAATAATTTAGATACTCGGAGATTAACTAAATCCTATGATAAATGAGGGTAGGCGAGTAGGAGCCGGTCTCCAGTGCATTCGCCATAATTGGACTTATTTCACCTTACAATGTTTGCTGGATTTATCGAACACGTGTGATTCGGTTTTGTTCGGTATTTATTTAGAAACTTGTGTACTTTGTGTTACTATTAGGTTTATACAGAGTGAAGGGTGGACTGAATAATAAAGAAAAATAATAGAGAAATGTCTCATTTCTCTTTCAGATGAGGTTGTGCTATTGTAAATACTAGTTCTAATTTGTTTGTAATTTTCTTTGGTAATAAGCTAATAATTAGAATAGAATAGAATAGAATCGTTTATTCACAGAATACATGTCAAATATTACAATGCTGTTGTTGTATCAGTGTGGTATCAATGTAATACTACCAGTAATCTTGGACTGGTGTGTGAATTTTAATAAACCTACCTGCGTAAATAATAACAATGATTAAAAATTAAATCAAAAATGTCTGATCTGCCCTAAATTAAAATATTCCTCCACGCTATAAAAACAGTGAGTCAGTAACCATTTATTGAGTCTATTTTTAAACAATGGCAATGGCAAGTCCTTTAATTCCATTGGTAACTTATTAAATATCTTAATTGCCATGCAAAACGAATTTCGTGCGAAAAGCGTAGAGTGTTGATTTGGTATAAAAAACTTCTGTTTATGTCTAGTATGCCTAGTAAAATTTCTTCCTTAGTTTTGAAATAATATGGGTATTGTTTTACGAATATGCAGATTTCTTTAATATACATACATGGCAAGGGAAGAACTTTAGTTTTTTTGAATAGTGGTTTACAGCTATCAAGAAACCAGGCTCCGCAATCCGCACGCATACACTTTTTTTGGACTTTAAAGGCTCTGAGTAAGTCCACCGAATTACCCCACAATGGCAATCCGTAGAGCAACACAGATGACACATAGCCATGGTAGGCAGCAAGTGCTGCTTTTTGTATGATTAGGTAAATAAATGTTTATTTCAGAAACAATTAGTACTGTAACAGTATTTTATACCCCTTAGTCTTAGTTTGAACATCTCGCTCTAACTAAGTTTTTGACTTGCAATGTAGACACGAGGGAAAATGGTTTTGAAAAGTATCAGGTGTATTAGATAGAATACTTGTTAGAATAATTGGTAATACTTGTAAATACAAGTATTACCAACACTATCTTTAATAGCTTTAGGGCTATTATAGAATTTCTGAATTCTCTTTAAGGCTAAATAATTCTGATAATTGCCGAGCGAAAAGATCAGAAGCGTACTAAGAGTTCTCTAGTTGGGTCAGTAAAAAGCTTTCGGTTCTTAAAGGAAGATTTCTGGAATATCTGACTATTATCTCCATGAACCTAAGTTCTAAGAAACATACCTTCCAGTATTTAAAAGGTCTTTAGATGCGAAGATAACAAGGTCACGAAGATCTCGCAAGGTATTAGTGTCCGGGGGAGCTTAGTCGGAAATAAGTTGGGAACATCAAGTGGGTAAAACCTGCTAAGCTGTGATTAGGGTCACTACGTGTCTCGAGCTCCTACCTACTGGTCGTCGCTACATCTTATTTATGAAATTGATAGACTATTTTTTTATTAGAAGCCAAATTAAAGATCAGGAGCTATTTAATATTTTCTGGCGCTTTTACTTCTCCATTTTCTTTTTGGGAGTACTATCGTGTTTCATAATAATATAATGAATTGAAAATAATGTTGTTTTAATTTAAAGAATTGAAAGTCTATTTTCAGTTGCTAGAAAAGAACCCAAATGAAAATTTATAGCTTTTTATTAAATATATCGCTAACACAAAACGTCCTTGGACGAAGTTAAAAGACGCGTTCTTCGGTGTATTTTAGGTGGTTTAGGTACAATGAAACTTTTGCACCTACCTTACACCTATCGTAGCACCATACAAACCTGCAGACTTTCAGATTTCAATAATTTTATTTATGACTTGCAAAATAAGCACTTAGCCAAATCTAATTTAAACTATAAATTATTACCAAATAAGAAATAATAATAATGTCCTCCTAGCCGAATCTCGACCACGGCGCCCAGTCTCATCGGAGACTAGCCAGATGCGCAGGACATATTATAGTGCACAAGTGTGTGCGCAAACCCAGGTGCACTCTCTATTCCCTCACTCTCATAATCCGATGGGACGGCAGATCGACACGACCGGGGAGAGATTTTCGCTTTCCGAAGCACGGGGGTGTAACACCGCCAACTTCCTGACTCCGGGCTGCTACTGTGAATTTTTCTTGCTAGAAAAACTATTGGCCCGACCCGGGATTCAAACCCAGGACCATATTCAGCGCTTGAACAAGCTGACCGCTAGACAAACGAGGCAGTCAAATAAGAAATAAGGTGTTATTGAAAAACTACAGTTTATAAAATCACCCGCATTTCCGTACTTCGTATTCAAAACTGATAGGAATCTCTCCATATTGCTTTGTAATCGGATACTATCTGAAATGGAAATGTTGTAAATGCGAGGGCTTACGGATTGCCTCAACTAGTTCCCCGCAGGAATATACCATTACCATGGATGCAATGTTTTCCACTTCCCAACAATAAGGTCGCACGCGAACTTCGATCGAACACAACAATTCAATTACCGCTAAGCAATGTTGAACATACAACAAACAATGCAACAACAAAGTGCCAAGAAGCGATGGGAAGTATGGGAACTTCGAGCGATGGACTCAAACAAAACAAGTCGTGGTAACGTGCTTCGGGCGGATGCTTGATACGCAAAACATTACTTATCCTTTAAAAATACTTAAAAACTTTCAACATTCGTCCATAACTAGTTCGATTTTTTCAAAAACTTTGCCTGGTACGGAATGAAAAGCTTTTTTCTAGACAACCCATTCTGTATGTTGTATTTTGTCCTATTACTTATGTGTGGCTTTACTTTAGGTAGGTACTTAGACTTAAGGTTTGCTTTATTATCTATTGCTCAGCACCTCTAAAAATATTCCTCTGAAAATCCCATTGAATCCGAAATAATGAACAATAGACCAAACCTATGCCTTATTCAACACAATGTACCCCCTCATTAACGTCAAGATTTGACTGTAGATATTTGTCACTAACAATGCTCATATTTTGAAAGAAATCAGTGAACTGCGAAGAAGATCCCGTGTAATTATTTCGTTCCAAATAAAATATTTATTATTTGTTTTCTTTGTCAACGGTACTTTGGAATTTTGCTCTATTACTTCCAAAATTATTATATTTTGGAGGCAACGGACTATTCTGTTTTCTGCTTTGCGCTCTACCTACATAAAATAGACTCAAAGATATTATTCCTAGAAGAATAACAAAAAGGTTGAAACTGTCCCGTTTGTTATCGGATGTACGGAACCCTAAAATGTCCTAATTAGGGAGGTGATCAAACAACAAAGCGGACGTGATAACAAAAGTCTAATGAGCACAGGGCGTCACCTGTCAATTAGTCTTTGTTACCTATAGAATATAGTTAACAACTTTCACAAAACATTTAGGTATCGATCACTACCATTCACCCTGTCTATTTTCTTTGTCCTGTGTTTGCACACTTGTGCACTTTCATAATATCCTTCGCACATGGCTAGTCTCAACACGACACATTTCTTCACATGTCATGCATGTGTCTATTTTGGACCAGATTTTTTATTTTTTTTTATTTTCTAGTTTTTAATATTTTTAGGGTTTCGAGATCGGTTTCGAATGAAAAATTAAGTTACTAGCTGTGGTAGTTGCTGAGAT
This sequence comes from Eupithecia subumbrata, assembly GCA_949316285.1. NCBI lineage: Eukaryota > Metazoa > Arthropoda > Insecta > Lepidoptera > Geometridae > Eupithecia > Eupithecia subumbrata. The sequence goes on along the minus strand of OX438640.1, from coordinate 34,088,673 downwards.
ATTAAAGAGTGAAAAAAGAGAGTCTGTCTTTTTTCCCTCTTTAATATCTTAGCAACTACCGCAGCTAGTAACTTCATTACGCTTCATGGCCTGTCCAGATTATAACAAAATTAATGAAAATTTAAATTTTCAAATGTGATATCGAGGGTTAAAAAGAGACCTACCCCTGTTCATGTGGGATATCAAATAAACGGTATTAGTTTGTTGATTTCAAAATAGTTTTTGAAATTTTTGTATGTTTTATACTTTTAAAAATATTTTGAAAAAACTGAAAAATGGACCATTACTCTCTAATCTCCGAAGTTTACAGAGCGATTCGGCTGAAACCTACTATTTTTAGGTATTCATTAAATAGCGAAGTCTGGTACTGGTACCTTTAGTACATACTTGTACATAATATATTCGACAAACGTTCGAAATCGTCGGCGCGCGAGTTACACCCCAAGCACTTGACGGATCTGGTTTAGGTATAAAGAACCTACCTTCCAAACAAACTGGCCTCAGAATTTAATAAATAAATAAATAATAAAACTAAAACAGCGACCAGGGATACCTGCACATTTTTTGTATATTTAATTTTGAAAGAAATTATTTTGTATTGTATAATGTTAGACAATCCAAAATAGATGTATCTTTTCAATAGTTCAGCAATTTAGAGAAATCCCTACGAAATATATAATTTTCTCATAGAAATCTGTGTTGTCTTCCTTTGCTTTGACCGAAGTTGGAGACTTGTTTCAGAATGAAAGTTGTAAGCTCACGTTAAGCGATATTGTTTTCTCTGCGTCATGTGTGAAACTTAGGTGAAACTAGATGAATATAGTTTGAAGGGAAACAGAAAATCTGGTGTAGATTTTGAGTGAATACTTACTTTAATAAATATAAATTAAAAAAGAATTAATAGAAGTTTAATGTAATTATATTAAAACATTATATTATTATTAGCCGAGTTCATCCCACTGCTGGGCAAAGTAAAAATATAAAAACATAATTATGTAAATTAGTTTGGGTGATGGGCGTTTATTTGTTTTTGAAGACTTTAAAAGTAAAATTGTATAATTTAAAATGCTCAAATTATTATTGGATATAATGACAAAGACCTATTTGTTAAGATTAAGGATGGTTAAGCGTTGACGTAGATTTTTTTTAACAAAAATACATTTTTCTAAAATTATTAGGTTAGTTGCTATTTGAACCAGTTCCAAATCAGATTTCCCCGAATTCAATTCCCTTTTGTATGATACCAATCGATCAATATACTGGTCGGTGTAATCGCTCCTATTTCGCACGTAACAGTTAATTTCCTATCCGATTGAATTAACCGGCGCCCACGCGATTAATATTAAATTAAAGTGACGGCAATTTCGCGGACAAAGCGTCGTTTTATGTTAATCAGGCAACTATTGTGCTTCTGATTTATTCACGCACTCCACTCCGCCGGAAATCATTTAAAATAGCCGTAGTTGGGCAAGTTATTATCTGTTTCAATTATATCAGCGCAACTGGTAAACGAAAATAATAATTATAGCAGAAAATTAGTGTGTTCCACCTCAGGAAAGCAATTCCTCCTAATACAGGTATTTGAACACTGAACAATGTACATATCATGTAACATTGGAGTCATTAGAGAATGAAAATAAACATTTTGTTTTGGTATTTTATTAACTACCCATAGTTTTTTGATATTTCATATTAATACAAGGAAATATATTATTTTCCCGAGTTATCCAAGCACATCACGGTTCACCCAGCTCTCCCTAAAGTCAGGCTCCGCTCGTAAGACGTAGAACAATAAACCATTTTCCGAGGAGACAGAACAAAATCTCAGCACAAATCTTTCACAAAGGTTTTTAGCGTGGGAGTCGCTTTATTTTTTGCTACAATATAAACCAGCTTATATTATTTTGATAGAAACTGAAGCGCAATATTAAGTTTTTTGCTCGGAATATGTCACGACATACTATAATAGTTATTCTATGGTCACAAAGCGGTTAGATATATGTTCTATTTCTGAAATTAAAGGTATAATTCACTGTCTGGCTTCAAAATAATACCCCATTCATAAATATAACCTTTAATATAAGGTTTTAGGGTTTCTTAATCTCTTATGAGCCCCATATTAGGGGGATTATACGAACAAATCAATAAAGTGTCTGGCTTTGCGACTAACCCCTATTCTGAATCACTTTGCTTTGCACATTGCAGCAGCTTTTAGAGGCAACATTAAAATAGGTACAGTACCTACCTGCTTGCAAATATTTAGCCAGTTGTGCCTCGGAATGTGTAGGAACACAAACTCAAGCTAAAAATATTACGTACCAAGTAGAATGAGGTTTTCTAACCAAAAAGGCTCAAAGGAGTATGTGCTTTTGCAACTTTTGCAAGCAAAGCTGGAATTTTCATCCGTCTGTTGTCTGTGGTTTGTTTTTTGTGTTTATTTCTATCATTCCCTAAATATTTGCATTTTTATGTAGCGTGGCATGTGGGTAGACCTGGCATTTCGGGTTGGACTTGCCTTCTACGAGTCAATAGGTATGTAAAGCTTGGGCATTTTGAAATAAGTAGGTTTGTAAAAAAGACACAACAAATCCAACATAAGATGCAGTAAACTACTACAGCAACTTATGTTGGATTTGTTCAACGAATGTTAGAAAAAAATATTAGAATAATTAGGCCATCTTTATATCAAATAAAGATTGCCTAATTATTCTAATAAATATAGGTACATTCGTTCGCACGTCACACCTGCTAACCTAATAGCACCAAGTTACGAAATAAACACAATTATAAATCGAAAAACCTGATCAATTCTCAGAAGCTATTTTCAACCTCACGATGCGATAAAACCAAACTTTTGCAGCCCCGACCGTCTTTTACATTTTTCATTACAAAACTTTAACTATTTTAGTTCTTTTCAAGTATTAAATGAACGGCGATATCCGATCTCCAGCGATTTTCTTGAACAAAGTTAATATAACTCGGATAGCGTTTGCCTTTCGCAGTAAGTAATTAAAAATAAAATACCTATCAAAGCGCTTCGATATCGTGGCCTACACATACACGGACTTTTTGGGCTCCAGTGTTTTATGGGAGCCGATTTTGTGACATCCTTTTTGTGATGGTAACAAGTCGTTACTTTAGTAACTTACTACATTTCATTTATTGTTTTGAAAAAAACTAAGAACTGACTTCGAATCCCTTAGTTTTAAACTGTTTAATAGGTTATGCGAGATAAATAAATCCCTCGGGGATTCGTATTTTCCCCCCTTTATTGGACCACCTAGGTATCATCTTCTATACAACTGCAAAAGAATCATCCAAATCGGTCCATAAATGATGGAAAAATTGACTAACATAATTACATAAAAATAAAAAACAAACAGCCTAATAAAGAAACTCCTCCTTTTTTCGAGGTCGGTTAAAAATCTTCATTGCTGTGTTCCTTAAAGAAATATTGAAATCGGATACGAGACTGTCGAACTCACTCTAAACCAGTATCTATGTAAGTAGTAAGTTTATATGGATGCTAAAACCATGCTAAAATCTTCTAAAAACCATCATTATGACAGATTTTATATCATAAATCGTAAAAACTACAGCATCGACTCCAATGAGGATTATTAATAGGAATATATCAGACCATGCCTAGCACATTAACTACACGTTCAAATTCTCAGCGTTGTATCCCCCTAAAGCACGTTTTTACGTGCGTGATGGACTTGGTTGGGACATGCACCCTGTAACGGCACTGCAAATAAGAACTACCTCTGAACATCTAAAAGTAGTTTTGTTCGGTGGGACGTGTTCGGGTCACAACGACCGCTCTGTTGGCACGGAAAACTACCGGATGCATATTGTCCAAAGTCTGTTAACCTAGAGTTCGCCGCAAGAGAGCAAAGTTTTATGCTCAGCTACCTACTTGAAACATTTGCTGTGCAAAGTAGGTAACTTATGCTAGTTCTGCAAACTAACAATAAATACGGAGGCTGTTAATTTAATCTTTTGCAACTGCAAATTCAAATCGTACTTAATAATGTTTATTGTTATTATAAATAGCTTTGTAAGCTTAAGCCGTTTTGGTGGATTGGTTAGAATAATAGGTACATAAGTGAGGGTCCTATACATATGTAGTTATAAAAATGTGGTAAAAGAGTACGTAAACATTTCAATTTCGTAAAAGTTAATTAAAATGAAATAAGATATTTCTCGCAGAAATTCCTACAAAGAAACCATATTGATTGATTCACAAAAAATGTCTGCGTGGACATGTTACTTTTTTTAAGTAAGTCATCGACGATCATTTCAAATATACCTATCGATGAAGTAACTAAATAGTTTTGTAAATGATAAAACGATATCTGGATCAATTAATGCAAAAATCTCTTATGGAACGCTAAAGATCTCTTTGCATCTATAACAACGACTTAGTTCGAGTATCCGCTACACCAAAAGATCTAAACAAATAACAGTGCAACAGTCTATAATTAGCTCAATTGGTTCAATTAAACTATTTCTCATTTGTTTCTATCAATTGATTGTAATTTTCTTTGTTGATAAAATATCCCAAGTCTTTAAAAAATATGTCAAAGACTGTGTAAAGGTCAATATGCCATTCTTCAGTGGAGGACTACAGAGCGACCACAATAAATCATGATGACCATTTTCCTCCTAGAGGCAAATGTCTGTTATTGCAGGGGTCATATAAAGGGAGGGATAATGGCAGAAACACAATGACGATTATGTGAAGATAAAACGACGGTAGAAAATACTATTTCCTTATTTCGCTTTGGTCTAGCGTTGTACCTACAAGGAAATATCTGTTATGTAGGTAATTGAAAGTAATGTTATTGTGCACAAGATACGGACAGGATGGTGGTGCTCCTGTATTGTATGGACCACAATTTGTGTAATAATGTAATTCTAGACCGTTGTAGCATGGAACACATGGTTGGTCAACTGTATTAATAACCTAAATACCTTCCCTAGATAATAGAATTAGATTTAATTATGCATGTTCCACGTAAAAACTATTTATAATCTATTACCTATAGAACATCATTCGCAGAAAAATTAAACTTGAGTTGGTACTCAATCGGTATACTTAAATGTTTACCAATTTGATCAGGCCAGACGCGCTAGAGTTAGTTTTTTGCTGACATGAATTTTATAGACTGAAATTGAATAAAAGATCCCAAAAAAGGTGACCTTTTTATAAATTTACACATATCTCAATTGCCAATAAGATTTTAAGACTCTGCAATCATGTAGAGCAGAGATTTTTACCTCGGCAGGTTTTCGCAAACATTTTAGTCAATATTAATATAACCAAGTACGCGTAGGTTCGGCAGAATTCCGCGATGGCTTGAGAGGGTGTTATGGCGGTAAACGGGTGTCGTGAAAAGGTCCGGGTTTCCAAGCAGACGTTATTGAATATGAGGATGGAGGTGTCTCCTGAGACCGAAATATCTGGCGGAGTTTCGCACACGATGCATATTCACCGCTGACACGTAATGGGACCCAGATAATGGACGAAAGGTATAGTTGGGACATATTTTATTCAAAATTCACTTTGTTAGATTGATGTTTTGGCAATAACCCTAAATATTTTCTTGGCAATATTAGAAACTGTGTGCTGTCAATAGAACGGATGGATCTTCCCTCTTTTCCCGTTGAACGTTTTAGATAAGTTAATTCAGAAGTTGTAATATGTATTTAGGACGGTTCTATTAGTCCAAAATTGCAATAGCTGCGCATTGCGTTTCAGCATACAAAACTAGTAAAACTTTTCGTCCAAACTTTCTAAATCTAAAGCTTATTTTAGTGACCGGGACAAAGCTCTACCTATGTACCAATAGCTCTAGGAAGAGCACTGAGCACTGAGCTTCCCAATTAGTGCAAGGTACTAAAGCTAAAACCTAATTCGTTATGTTGTTATCTCGAGACAAATAGTACTGAGGGGAATGGAGTTGCAGTCTATTAGCCGAGCTATTTATGTGCAACTAGATAATACTACTCCTTGCATTCCTTGTTCGACTAAAGCTATGAATTAACATTGTAATTACAAGATGACAGACAAATAGGTATGATTATCTTTATTCTGAACTAAGCTAATTAGCCGAGTTATTGGGGATTTTTTATTCAGAAAAAGGATAGGGTTTTTATCCATAACCTTGTACCTACTTAACTACTTACCAATAAAAAGTTTTAAGAAAGTCATATCTACTACAATTCGATTTATATATGTATATTAAATCACTGGTTAGATATTCATTTTTAGATTTGTATTCATAATTTTATGTTTTAAGTCTTCTATGGCCCATCCTGCCTGATTAAAGAATTGTTTATTAATTAAATTCGTGCCGATTGTTAAAACCAATTCGAAAACACTAGGCTGGCAGCACCTATAAAAGTAGCGTGTAAGTAGAGCTAAATAACCTGGCAATACTGTTAATATCCAAGTGAAAAGGGGTATAAATTCCCATGAAAGCTCACACCCACGTAGGCTATTATGCTCGGATTTTATGGTTCATACCTACGTATTACGCAGTAACATGTTAATTTTCCGACCCGAAAGTTACAGAAATTATATTTCCCAAGTAAGTTACAAAATTTTAATTTTAAAAGTGCCAACTTCACGGTAAGGTACTTGGTAGTGACATCGAGAACCAACATAAATTGGAGGTCTTCTAGGTCAACCGGTTGCAAACTAAGTTTTTAAAGTGAAGGCGTTGAATAAGGTCTCTGACTACTTGTGCACTAATGACCCCAGAGTTTTGGACGCTGATGTCCAACATGGCATGTTGCTGGTGATATGAAGATAATGAGGTGTGGAGACCTTAGGTACTGGCTACACACGTTCAGAGAAAGAATATAAAGGTTTCTTTTGTATTAAAATATGAACACGTTGTAATAAGTTAAAATAGAAAAGATTCAATGATAGTTTTTTTTTTGTAAAATCAATAAACACTTTAGTTCGTTGTTAGCTTTAGATTCCTATTAATAAAGAAAATTATAATATAATTAGTATTTACAATTGAAACAATTGAGCTAACTGCAGACTGTTGCAAACAATCTACAGGTAATACCTAGTATTATTATTAGTAGGTAGTACCTATTAATTAATATTTGAATTCTTAATTCAGTATGATTTTGGAAATAGGTATAATAGGTAAACGTTTTTGATTTCAGTTCTAATTCAGAGACTGGGTGGGGACCAAGTGTAGGAAAGAAATATGTGTATTGCTCTCCACGTCCAAGTTAAATAGGTAAGTACATTGCATTCACAGACACATTCACAATACCTAGGAGATGGCTCACTCAGTGAAATTAGACGCAGCAGCGTTCAAAGATCAAAGGTTCAAAGGGCAAAGGCGCCGTCCGACGACATTCGCTATACAATATATCTATAGACATTATTGCTATACTCTATCGCTATACTTTATACACTTTTACGTTACAAGTATAATAGCAATCTTTGACCTGCGATATTTGATATTTATTGAAGGTTCGTAGGTGTACAAATAAATCTAGAGAAGCAAGATTTTCGCAAGAATGAATGGCTTTTTAATGACCGCAAGCCGAATTTCGACCACGGTGGCCAGTCTTAAAGGAGACAAGCCATGAGCACAGAGCATACTAGAAGGCATAAATGCGTGCGCAAACACGGGCGCTCTCTATTCCATTACTGTCTTAATAAGATGGGGTGGCAGACCGACACGATCGGAGAGAGGTCAGGCGCAGGACCATTGGCTTAACGTGCTTTCTCCAATCACGGGGTTGCAACACCGTCAATTTCATGACTCAGTTTGATTCATTGATAAGTTTTCCTTTATGCATATACCTGTGTATAAGTATCATCATCTCATACGAACGAAGTCCACAACTGGACATAAGATGTCCCAGATATTATCGATTTTAGGACAAGGATATCCTTGTCCTAAATATCGCAACAATGGCCGGTACTATGCGTCTCTTTATGATTGAGCTAGCTTCAGCCCGCGGCTTTGCCCACATTCTCTCAGGAAGAAAAGTAGCCAATATGGCAATCCATTATTATGGATATGGATTGTGGGCATTACCCCCATGAGATAAAAGCCAACAAGGCGCTTATCAAAGGGAGGCCTGCGACCAGCAGTGGACCAATACAGGCTGTTGAGGTGAGGTGAGGTGAGGATGGCAATCTTGGCCTAGAACTATCTCTATGCGAAATTTCAGCCCGATCCATTCAGTAGTTTTGGTGTGAAGACGTTACAAAATTCAAACTTTCGTGTCTTCATATTTCTGCAGCTAGGTTTTATAGGCTCAATTTTCACTCTATTTCTATATTAAAATTTAACGTTATAGCCGTCACTTGTTACGTTATTAAACATCAGGTGGGCCTGGCGCAGCCGTAAACAGCAATTCCTGAAAAGTTTCACGTAACTTTGTGAACGTGAATATCGTTAAGCGATCGCACGGAGCCAACCTTGAACGACTGAACGTTTCAACAGTTACTTACATAAATTGTAAACTTCCAGTGCCTACGTGGAAAGAATCTTTTGCATACGTTAAGTATTACCTACCTAGGGTTAAGTAGGTAGCAGGTGCGGGAGCGACTTTAAGAATTGGCCTAAAAATAATCGCATTGGCGATTTTATACTTTACCTAACTGATATATGTACTATAGGTCCTCCCAGAAAACCAACGTTGCTCTACTTTCTGTTGAGCAACATGAAGCTGAGGCAGGACCTTTTGGTTCACATGGTGGATAAACTATTTTTCACCACTCTCGCTCGAAAACGGTGATTTTGCTGCTCAAAAACATTGAGCAAAATTTGGGTATTTGCTCACATGTGGGATAATAGTACATTATGGTACTAGTGTGTAACATTGGTGATTACCGCCTAGGCATTATTGAGTAATCATCAATACACATGTGTATCATACGACGTTTTTCAACACACTTCTGAATAAAACAGCAATAAAAACTCATTTTATTACAGAGAAAACAAAAGTTATATTTCAGTGAAAGTTTTATTTATTAAACACGTATGAGTTAAAATTATCTATTTAAATAAGAAGTTGCATGAAATGAGCAGGCAATAGGAACATTAATTTATAGGTATGTTCTCTTGAACACGATCTTTTTTTTTTGAATAAAAACTTTTTTAAGAACAAAGCAACTCAACCAATAAAATTTAAAAAAAATCTATAACTCACTAGTGAGTCAAAGCAATGAAAAAGTCACAGTTTGATAATGGGTGTCATTCTGTGCCTAATTGCGGTGACCATAGAGCCACTTTATGAGCAAGTGTGTTGAAAAAAATATTATTTTGCCCACTTGTTGAACATATTACTATTATATTTAAGGTTTTTCTATTATTGTTTAAGGTTTTTTCTACCTTGTGAGCCAATAAATTGATTTTCTATCTTTCTTTCTAGTATAAAAATACTAAGTAGAGAGGTAGATACAGTGGCTGCACTGCACTATACTCCTTCCAAGCACTTATTTTCTTTAAGGCACATGCACGCCTATGAAATACCCTAATTTCTGATAGGAGACAGAATGCAATATTTCATAGACACAGTCACTTATTGAAATAGTGGTGCGAATCTGTCGGCTCGAAAATTATCGGGACAAATTATTCTAACAGATTTTTTCATGAAACAGTATTTAAAATTATATAAAACTAGTTTACCACAGAAATTCAGTCTGTTTTACTTTTATTCCGGAAAAACCCGTGTCAAGCCGCGGCCAGAACCAAGTAGCTAATAAAACAACAAGAATAATACAATTTTATCATGTTATATAATTTCATTCTAAAAAAGTGATTTAGACGTCTCATACCTAATTAAAATGTTAATTAAAAATAACAAAATCGATTACAACTTGTTCACAAAGAAGGTAAAGCATTAGGATATGACTATTTGATTGTCAGTCGAACCAAAAAGAAGTCATACATACCAAAAACTACCAACGACGACCTCCGTGGCGCAGCGGGCGAAGGTCCGCCTGCGACGCAGGAGGTTGCGGGTTCGATTCCCGCCTCGGAACATCTGCAGAATCTGCAGAAATTTGTTCCGTTGATCTGGGTGTTTTCTATGTATAATAAAAAAAAAATCTATCTATGTAGTGTATTGTATTAAGTATATCAGTTATCCTTATCTAGTACCCATAACACAAGCTCTGCTTAGCTTGGGGCTAAATAATGCTGTGTGAATTGTCCAGCATTATTTATTTATTTAAAAAATAAAATAAGAGCGCGGATAGAGTATAAATAAGGATTCGACTACTGCGTTCATTCAACGAATAAAAAATAAAAAATAAATTGATTTCTGTTACAAGTTAACAATAAGTTATTCGATAGTTAAGACCCTCGCCTAAGTATATAAAACTTGTGTCAGAGGATCTCGCTCTTCTATAACAAACGTTACAGATGACATAATTAATGTAACCAAAAAAACATAAAGAAAAAGTTAATTTTTAATGTACAGTGGCGGTCAGAAGTGTTGACCTAGATTCTAAAGACATTGTCTTGCAGACATTCGTGGTGCTTACGACCTTTTATAAATTTATTATTATTTGGGTCCTAGGTCACCCACAAAGTCAGTTACACTAAATACTCGTAATTACCATAATTTTGATGCTTAACATGTTATCTATTTCATTAGGAAATAAAACAGCGGTAATAAATAACATAATTATTTTTAACACCATTACAATTTGTATATGAAAACAATTTGTCATAAGTAGTCTATAATATTTCGCTTATGCATATTGTGTCGCATACAGCAACAATGTTGAGCTGAAATTTGGAATTATATGAAATTTACTATTTTAAATCGTAGTAACCTTCAAGCTAGTATGATCTTTAAGGTATGTTTCCAATTATGACCGTTACTGTACATAGTTCTATTTTAAGTATTAAAATCTAACATCTATTCTAAGTATGTCTAGTATATTTAATAACAAGAAGGTAAAATGTGCGATTTGTGTAATATGTGAGTGAGAGTGTTGTCTTGGGTCCCCCTGAAGCACCAGTCTCATAAGAGTCTGGGCAACATGGGATCCAGAATTATTATTATGTAACATATTATAATATAATTATTATGTTATTGTAAATATGTATATAATATAAGTTGTGTATGTGTCAATTAATTCAAATAAGTGAGCTTAAACATAAACTTACTTTTAATATTAAAATGTACCAAAAGTTAGGTGCCTAATATCTGAAGACACCAGTCTTTTAAGAGTCTGGGTAATGGTAGACCCAGACTCAATTATGATAAGGATCTCAGCAGCGCTTCGATCTCTTCAAAATGGTAAGAAAGTTTTTGTTTCTTACCATTTTGTAATTCGCTTTTAACATTCATATAATTTACGGGGATATATGTTTAAGTTTTATTAATCTATACTAATATTATAAAGAGGAAAGATTTGATTGTTTGTTTGTATTGAATAGGCTCCAAAACTACTGGGCCGATCTCAAAAATTATTTTACCATTAAAAGCCCACATTATTCTTGATGAACATAGGCTACTTTTATCGCGGGAAAATGCTTCATTCCTACGGGAAAACGGGTAATAGGACAACGGGTAGTAAGAATGCAGCTAGTAGAATTATAAAGATATTCTGATTGGGTTCTATACTGTCTTTGAGCAAACCGGGTCTTACAAGATTGAGAAGCTATATTATAATTTCAAAACAAAGGTACTTAAAGAAATTATTAAGGTATAAGGAAGATGATTGAATCTATAGTGTCATCAGCGTGCCCACACGAGTTGACTCATGGGCATGATGTCATGCACTCCGCACATACGTTTATGGAAACTGGCTGCGGCTTTTTAGAGCAAAAAACTGTTATTTCTACTACGACGTCTAGAGTATTCACGAAAACATCAGCAGGTATTCTCAACGTCTCAAAATACAAGGTGCCACGTAACATGTGTACTAAGCTGAAAGGGGGTGATGCTGGGAACCAAGGGGGTCCACTTTTGTTTTACGATTTATTGAATTTTGATAAGTATCTTTAAAAAAAAAAGACTTCTTTCTTTTGACGACCGATGTAGCGCGCCGGGCGAAGGTCTGCCTGCGACGCAGGAGGTTGCGGGTTCAATTCTCGCCTCGGGACAAATGTTTGTATGATCTATTAATATTTGTTCCGGGTGTTCTGGGTATTCCTATGTACGATAAATATCTATCTATGTAATGTATTTTACTATGTATATGAGTCATCTAGTACCCATAACACAAGCTTTGCTGAGCTTGGGGCTAGATGATGCTGTGTGGAATGTCCAGCACTTTTATTTATTTACTTCTATTTGTGTTTTTTTAATTTTAATTTTTAAATCACACTAATAATATAATTGCGAAAGTTTGGATGGATGGATGGATAGATGGATGGATGGATGTTTGTGACCTCTTCACGCCAAAACTACTGAACGGATCGGGCTGAAATTTTGCATACAGATAATTGCAATCCTGGAATCAAACATAGGCATACTTTTTATCCCATAAATCAGTTCCCCTTTAAACGTTTCCATAGAAAAAAATGCGTGCGAAGCCGCTTGCATAAACTAGTTAAAAATAATCGTAAAGCAAAAGTTTAATCCCTCGAGGTCCAGACTCACCTCCTTTCGGCTTAGTACACATGTCACGTGGCACCCTGTACAATAGCAACGTTTTGAAGCTCGAAAATTTCAGGGTTTTAATATAATGTCGGTGACATCCGATAGGTATGCAAATGCACCGAAGCTATTCCATAGGATCTTTTCGCTCGACGTGACAGAGAATTTCGAATACAGTATTTTATTAGGCAGATGTCAGACATTGTTTACCTGCGATATGTCCCGTGATCTCAACGAATGGCACGCGGCCGTACCTCGTATCCACCTAAAGCGTATTCATATTAGATTTCCGAGCTCCAATGCCAGCCGTATCAGAAATGTCACCGATACCTCCGATACTTTATTCGAGTCTGCTACAGCGCGGCGCGACACCCGTCTCCAATAAACACACGTGAAATATATTTCTTGTGTCAGGTTGTGCTCTTGTGTTATACGTGCCGTATAAAAGATGAATCTTTGTTTGTTTTTTGTGTTATTCGGCTATTTTTTCGCTTGGACGTCCGGGATGCTGTACCGACGGGACGATGATAATATTCTGAAGCCCGGTAAGGAATTTGGTGGAAAAATATCATTATTTTTAACACTTACTTTGTAAAAAAGCATAAAATTTCTTCCTCCATACCTTCGACATTTTTTCGATAAATACTCTATAAATATTTAAGTCTGTAGGTACTTACTGTTTTCTGTTGAATATGCTGATAATATCTTATTGAGTAAAATCTTTATTGACAAAGAAAATTACAATCAAATAAGAAATAAATTAGAACTTGTATAATTGAAACAATTGAACTAACTGCAGACTGTTGCAAACAATCTACAGGTGGCTTTACTGATCCATATCAAATCAATACCAGTAAAAATTAAATCTAGCTTAATATACCTATGGTGTAATCACAAGTATGTCTCAAGTATGTACTTGGTACATACTTGAGACTGGTTGTTTTGGACTAACCTTGATAGTAAACTTAAATGAGTGCAAAATGCATTGCACAGTGTTTTAAAACGGCATTCAATAAGTTACAATTTAACGTTTCATTTCTATACGTACAAAGGTGAACAAAGTTTTTAGCACTCAAGGCTTAGTTCATGCAACTAACTTCACCTCGCTCTAAAATGTTTTTTTAGCAAATAGAAGAATATAACCCATTGGATTGATTGTGATAAGATTTCTTAGTAATATCACAGCCTACCTGTATGCGTACAGTCGTTCGGCGAAGGCGTTTTGACAGGGCAATCGTGCGGGGGCCAAGGGACGTGTCGGGGGGGACGCTCCCGAGTTACAAAGACGGTGATGTATGCAACTCGGGAGCGTCCCTCCCCTGTCCCATCCCTTGCCCCCCGCACGATTGCCCTGTCAAAACCACATCAAAATGCCTTCGTCGAACGACTATATGCGTATAGCTAGGCTGTGGTGATAGTATTACTATCAAGAAGTATTTTAAGTCAGAGTTTTTGGAATTTGCTAATACATACTACAATATCTATAAATACACATCCCATGGGACTTTTAATTCTTTTCAGCTATTTTAAGGAGCAAAATATATATTTTTTTAGGATTGTAAACACTATTTTCTAAGTCTCAGATGATTTTAAAAATCACAAAAATGCGGCCTCTGTTGGCCTACTAAGCCTTAATACAATTCACTACATAGATAGATATTTTTTTATTATACGTTGAAACCATCCAGAAAACCAGGAACAAATATCTGCAGATCGTACAAACATTTGTCCCGAGGCGGGAATCGAACCCACTGAACTATGAATATATGGACCTATATGGACTTGTATATGTAACAATGTGCTGTCTGAAATAAATGATTATTATTATTATTATTATGAACAATGGTTGTCAACAACTGTCAAAACAAATATCCGTAATTCTGTATATGTAGGTATTATGGAGTGGTGTTCGAAAAATTATTGTCAGCGTTAGGCGTTTAGCGAGGAGCATTGACAAGAAGTGCAAATTCTGTCCCGAAATCGGCAAGAATTGCATATTTAGGTTACTTATGAGGGCAATCTTAACAAACATTGCATATTCAGTTTGGCCAGAGTATAATAGTGATACGCACTTGGTTTGAGACCGTGAGCTTCACAGAACACCGGGATCCAGGATCCGAGGTAAAACAATCTCCTAAGAATAATAATAATATCGGCATGCGTAGTAGGAAGCCGGTTTACTGAATATATAGACAGTCATTTACATAAATTATTAGTCATAACATAAATTAACATGACGATTAATTCGTCGCACCATTCAAGGTCAATAATAAAATTGGTTATTTCTCGTGTGACTCAAAAATCTTTCATGTTTTGAGGATTTAAGAATCCCGCTACTTCCTGAACCTTATATGGTTTGGCTGATCGCCCACTATGCCACTATGCCACTTAGGATCTTCGCAATATTCCTGCAGTTAAAGTCAAAGTTTGTTCCTTATGAGCGTTTTGAGAAGGTAATCAACTCGATAAAACTGCCTTAAACCGTTTTAGGCTTGTATGTTTAATACGCTGGCAGGTTTTGCAGCACAGTAGGAGCGAAATAATTCGACAAATTATATTATTCATAACTAGCTGCAGCCCATGGCTTCGCACGCCTCTTTCGAGAGAAAAAGCCAATATTTTAATCCACGCCTAGAACTACCTCTATGGAAAATTATCAGCCCAATCCGTTCAGTAGTTTGACGTGAAGACGAAACAAACATCTGAACATCCAAACATATAATCTTTCGCATTTATAATATTAGTGTGATTTTCGAGAATAAAATAATAGTTATATCGAGAATAAAATATTAGTTTGTACGATATTAATGAAACAGAGGGATCTCCTTTATAACCCCCGACGCTAAAAGAAAAGAGTGGGGTGTTATATTATAAGTTTAACGTGTCTGTCTGTGTATCTGTGTATCTGTATGTGGTATCGTAGCTCCAAAACGGATGAACCGATTTTCGTTTAGTTTTTTTTTATTTCATAGATAATTTTATCCCGAGTGTTCTTAGCCATGTTTCATGAAAATCTGTCGGGGGTTTTTTATTTTTATTTTGTTCTTGTTTCGATACAATTTCAGTGACAGTGTACTACCCATACAAACAGGTCACGTCACGATCACGTTTCGTTATTAACGTCAAATGGACTCACCCCTAGCTTTAATATAAAATTACAGTATATAATTTTATCTAAACCGATTTGTTGTAGGTAAGGCAGAAATAATTATTGTTTTATGTAGGTACTCTAGATTAATTGCAAACCGACTAGATCGACTGGCTGCCCGGTGGCTGGTACTAGAAGCCACTAGAAGGTACGGCCTTGCAATAGCATGCCACGGTCAACACTCAACATAGACTAAATTACATTTTACCCGACCACGGCAGCAGAACCAATAGGAAGGGTTATGTCTAAGCAGGGTTTGAGTTGTTCTACATGCGATAACACATATATTGTTATAGTTATTGTGTAAGTTTATTTATAAAGTACTAGCTGACCCGCTGCGATTTCATTCGCGTGGACTTTAGTAATACTAATACCCCAAGTAATGTTGGTTTCCATGTAAACTATCAACGCCAAAGTTTTACAACCAATCCTTTACAATTTTAAAGTTATTATGAGATAAATAAATAATAAATAAATAAATAATGCTGGACAGTTCACACAAAGATAGATAACCTATAAATCCCATTTAATTCTTGAATGCTCGTTTAAAAAATTACTCTTTTGATTACGACCCCATTTTAACTACCTACTTAAAGAATACGAATTTTCAAAATCCGTTCTTAGCGAGTGCCTACTTTCTAAATGTTATTATAAAAATGACCTTTGACCCCCTAAGAATACGAATTTCCAAAAATCCGTTCTTAGCGGGTGTCTAAGTCCTGAAAGAAACCTCCATGCAAAATTTCAGCTTCGTAGCTCTTGTAGTTTCAGAGATCTCTTGATGAATCAGTTTTCTATTCTCTTTTATAAAAATAGATAACTAGTTCTAATTTATTTATATTATTTGATTGTAATTTACTTTTTGAATAAATATTTAATTTTATAAAGTGCATTCCAGACTGACACAATTTGGAATGATAGAAACTACAGATTAACCCTAACCCATGGATTCAACCATGTCACATTTGACGCGCGTTAAGGGTGACATGGTTAAACCATTCTATCAATCTCTCCGTGCAAATAGGAGCACACGCACTATGTAGAGTCTCTTTGTCTCTTTGGTAAAATTCCAATATATCTGTGACGATACCATTGTCATAGTGAAGCGATTGGTTAGCAGAATTGCGCCCCATGGTCTCTGATTCGTTTCTGAAGTCGAGTTTTAGTTTTTCACTACATTCTGAATTACGAGTTATAAGACTAAACTCGACTAAACTATTTTACTAAAATATCAATATCTGTGCCTCTAGATATAAATAAATAATGTTGGACAATTCACACAGCATTATCTAAGCTAAGCAGAGCTTGTGTTATGGGTACTAGATAACTGATATACCCACATAATACAATACACTACATAGACCCGAGAGCTGGTCAGTATCTGGCGCAGCGCATCAGCATTGCCATACAGCGGGGCAATGCAGCCAGCGTCTTGGGGACGCTTCCGACCGGTATTGACATATGTCATAATACCGGTCGGAAGCGTCCCCAAGACGCTGGCTGCATTGCCCCGCTGTATGGCATAGATGACTGATCCATAGATCAGTTGAGCTACCTGTAGATTGTTTGCAACAGTCTGCAGTTAGTCCGATTGTTTCAATTGTAAATACTAGTTCTAATTTATTTCTATTATTTTCTTTATGCATACACTACATAGATAGATATTTTTTAATATCCAGAACGCCCTGTATACTATCTGCAGATCTAATATCTTCCATCATTGCAGATTTGCTGGCAATATCATCGACCGTGGTTCCCCTGCCCGCGCTCACAGTCTACCGGAATGAGAAGAAGGTCCTCCTGCAGAAGAATAAGAAGCCGATTACTGGGAAGATATCACTAGTCACCAAAGCTCCTAAATAAACTTAGTTCTTAAATCTATGGAAGATTGTTTTTTATCAAAATCATCTCAGGTTTTTTTAAATTGCTCTTACAGTACATACGAATAGATACCCACTGCTTCCCAACCCGTATGCGCAGCATGGGGATTATGGGCTTTGACATAAAAGCAAATAAGGCGCTTATCAGGGGGAGGCTGCGTCCAGCAGTGGACCAATATGGGCTGTTGAGTTGAGGTAAGGTAGCTACTTCTATTCAGAAATAAAACTACTCGGTTTGGTCCGTGACCGTAATTTTTTCATCACACGTGGCTGGACCAATTCCGCTAATTTTTTTTTGTTGTATTTCTAATTGTCAGGAAAAGGTTCTTATGACAGAAAAAATTAACAAAGTTGCACGGAACATTAGA
Organism: Eupithecia subumbrata; assembly: GCA_949316285.1. Taxonomy (NCBI): domain Eukaryota; kingdom Metazoa; phylum Arthropoda; class Insecta; order Lepidoptera; family Geometridae; genus Eupithecia; species Eupithecia subumbrata. The sequence continues at coordinate 34,070,671 of OX438640.1, read as the reverse complement.
AACATAAATTTCCACGCGGACGAAGACGCAGCGCGTAGATAGTTTAAGATATTTTATGTCAACAAAGAAATTTAAATAGAAAACACGATTGCGAAAAAAAATACGCTAAAAAAATCGTGAAGGTGCACTATTGTCATAGACGGCAGGGTTCCTGACATCTCGACCAAATTAGGTGCGGTCGAGAACTCAGGAACCCTGCCGTCTATGGAAAAGATTTTTGTTTTGATTCGTAGGTTTATTACTAATTCTTTGGTACCTTAATTCAGTTTCTTCATAAGTTGTGTAGTATTCTTGTAAATAAGCAAAAACATCATCTTTGCGCTTACGCAGTTCCAAAAACATATGCTCCGTCCCGCTCTCCTATGAACGCTAAATCCAATGCCCATCCTTTTCACAAAATGGCGCGCAATGCGCCCTCTTAACTACGAACCTTATTTGTGTCAACGCGCGCTCGTGCGCAGTGCTCGGAGAGATGTGGAAAGCGCGCGTCTAGGATCGCACTCACCCTGAAGATGTCCCCACTTAAAAGATAAAAATCGAACAAAAACTGAGAACAATAATAGAAAACGACAAGGTAATCACTAAAACGTAAACTTCAAGGATACAATGGCGCACACGCGCAGCGAATTATGTTCAAAAGTAGGTATTTGATTTACAATTCGTCTCTCGTTCGTTTTCTAAAACGGTCATGAAATGATGAATTAAAAACTTCAAAACCAAAAAACTCTTTCGGACTTCAGTCATTTGCTTCGATGATACCAGTAGAGTTTTAAAATAAATAATACTAGACAATTCACACAGCATTATCTAGCCCCAAGCTAAGCAGAGCTTGTGTTATGGGTACTAGATAACTGATATACTTAATACAATACACTTCATAGATAGATATTTTTTATTATACGAAGAAGAACACCCTGAACAAATGTCTGCAGATCGTACAAACGTTTGTCCCGAGGCGGGAATCGAACCCTGCGTCGCAGGCGGACCTTCGCCCGCTGCGCCACAGAGGACGTCAAATTTCATCAAATATTTTGGTTTTCTTTATAACTCCTTCTTCGTTTACAAAAAATATCTAGGATTCTAGTACCAAGTATCTAAAGCCTACGCCTTTTTATATTCATTACTTGTGTTACTCCTACACGGACTGGCATCTTTGTCTAATAAGTCAAGATAAAGGAGATGGCCCGTTACTTTTAAAAGGCAGGTTAGTCTACAAATAAAAATATATTGAGCGGCTGGTACACGTAGAGCTATTTAATCTACCACACGGTTTAGAACCACCTTTAAAGGCACCATTACGCTTCAATGGTGCCTTAAAACGTGGATCTACTTATATATTTACTACTTTTCTTTTTCGAGTAGAAGAATATTAGGTTCTTCTCACTCGGCCATCACAGTTCTGAAAAATGTGCTACTTTAACATACCAAACATAATTTTTTGTTTGTATTGAATAGGCTCCGAAACTACTGGACCGATTTGAAAAATGGTATTACCATTATTCCTGATGAACAAAAGCTACTTCTTACCGCGGGAAAATGCTTCATTCCAACGGGAAAACGGGTAATAGGACAACGGGTAGTAAGAATGCAGCTAGTTAAATATGAAATAATATCTTAGAGCAAGCTGAGGGGGCCTATCATACGGTTAATGCGCATTATGGTGGCAACCATTGTAGTTTCTATTGTTCAAAATAATATAAGACACTTGAACATTTCTTAGAACAAAAACTCATAATTAAACTACTCAAGAGTTATTCAAATATACGTTTTTTAAAATATTGGCACGAGTTTGTTAAAATAACGCGAATTTCACGATATGTCGCGTTACAAAAAATAAAATAAAATACTTTTATTTTCCCTTCGAAAACGTCGTCGTAATTTTTTTAAAGTATTTTGATTGTGTATTAATGAGTTAGGACATATAATTTTTTTATGTTTTAGAATAAAAAACTTAGTTAAAAAAATTAATCAAGAATAGTAACCAAAACTCTTATAATACAGTTAAGTACGTTTAATGTATTAAAGCGTTTATTTAAATTATTATCAACGTGATAAATGGTATTTCTAGTCCGTGAACCGTGCGGTAAGACCCTGGCTTCATAATCCGTGCTCCGCTAATGGAGAACTGCTCATGAATACCTGCTTAGTGTTGCTCTACCAGGTTTCTATAAAGCTTAGGATTTGGGTGAGATTTCAACACCTACGCTGGAAATAAGTGGTTGTTTTATATAACTATGTTTTGCTTAAAAGTCATACAAACATGTAGGTAGGTATACAGGGTTACTTTACTGGTGATTCACCGACACTACGAGAACTGCAGGTCGTCAACGAATTTACGAACGTGTTTGTGCTTATGGGCCTCTGCCCATAATCACAAACACGTTAATACGCCCGGTCATAATTCCAAAAATTTTGTGTAAATCACCTCCCATGCAAAATATAAAAACATGTTTATCGAGAACCTGATGAGTTACTAAAGACCGATGACCCACTCCCACACCAATGTTAATTCAGAAAACCGTTTTTAAGTTTAGTTTCAAATGAAGTCCCTGTAATGAATAATGCAGTTCACGCAGTGTTAGTGAATTGCCAATAGCCCTGTATAGTTTACTAACACATGTGAAGACAATTTAATATTCAAAACATAAAAAATTCCACAAAAATTCTCATCAAAAGTTTCACAGCCGACGGGACTTCACCTCGCACGAACATCAAAATTAGTATATTTACCTTCTGAGAATTTTTCGCTGAAAAATAAACACAAAATTATGCAGACCCTTCATTATTTCGTGAAAAGGGAGTGTTGAATAAACAGTTTTGTTTTTTTACGTCCTTATCTTATTATTTGAACACGTGCTTGGCAAATATGCACGGCTTCCCAACTTTCTTTTTCACAAATTGTATTACCCACTACCGGTAAGTTTATGTATTTCATTTGGTTTTTCGACACTTGCTATCTTATTAAAGGTACGTTCACACGGCATCCGAGTTCACACGCATTACGGATACCAGATGCAATAATGTGTGTGAACTTGCTCTTAAAACTACATCCGCCATCGCGGAATAAATACGGATACCATAACAAGGTCCTGTACAACGGACTGCTGTCTGAACACTCAGTTAGTAAGGTAGGTATAGGTTATGTTATTTTTGCTTCATAAAATAGAGTCCTTGCTTAGTCCGGAACTAGATGAACGTCGCGGTAAATAAGTCAAAAAGTCCGACTTATAACCAAAGAATTGACCCAACATTAATTAAATTATCTCGCACACGTTTTAGCAAGTCATGGAAAACAGCTAAAACCAAAATGACCTAATTACCACTTCTGTCAAAAAAAAATTGTAAACATTGCGTTTTCTTCCACTTGCTTTGCTTGGAGTAAAACAGCAAATCACTTCCACGCTAAGAAGCTCAAACAAGAGGCTTTTTCCGCTAATGAAGTAGGTACAAGTTTATCGAGAACGAAGATTGCTTTGGAAGGTAATCAATCAAATATTTGGCCAACTCATGAATAAATTTGCTCAAGAAACTTTACCTCAAGTTTGCATAATGTTGGCAACGCGCAAGAGGAACAAAACAATGAACAAGCTCACAATAGAAGCTGTTCCTACTAGGTATACAAAATATAACAGTTTTCCAGACTGTGTAGAACCGAACGTGTTGAATGTACGCCTGCGTGTCAGTAGTTCTATTATGAAGTACAACTGGTAGGACAAATGACACACCTTTGTATCTCTAGTACTACTACAAAAAATACAAGTAAATCTACACGACTTCACTCGACTTTTTGAATTCTAATTAACACGTAAGCTCAACTGGGTAACAACAGTACCTACAAATGACACACCACCTATTACTAGGAAAATAAAATAACTATACCTATTCCATGAAATTAATTTCTTGGTAGTTCGACAATCAAATAGTCACCATTAAGCTTTACCAATTCGTTTTTTATGACAATCGATTTTGATTTTCATGAAGTGGTAATCGATTTCGTTATTGTTGCTCAAAATTTTATATCATTTACAGACTTTAAAGTCATTTATAACGGGATATTTACCATGATTTGAGTTTTGAGCTTTCCAATATTCCGGCACAGTTTCATGCGCCATGATCACGGAAAAACTGAGGGCACTGCGAGTGAGATTTTTATTGGCAGATATATACAGGGTGATTGGTAGCGGGGTGCAAAGCTTGAAGGTGAAGCAACTCACCAGTTCGCACCAGTTGAAGGAACTCTACAGTTAATTGATAATATCGATATATTTTAAACTAGTTAATGCCCGCGGCTTCGCACGCGTTGTTTCTATGGAAACGGTTAAAGGTGATTTCTATCCCATGGGAACTGATTTATGGTATAAAAAGTATATGCATGTATATGCCTATGTTTGATTCCAGGATTAGAATTACCTGTGTACAAAATTTCAGCCCGATCCACTCAGTAGTTTTGGCGTGAAGAGGTAACAAACATCCATCCATCCATCCAAACTTTCGCATTTATAATATTAGTGTGAAAAACGGAGGATGTTTCTTTAGTGCAAACCCTTTTAAAAACATGCCTAGTGATTGTTCTTTCTTATGAGGTATAATTTACAAGGATTTTCTTAAAAATTATCGAAATTTAGGACCCACAAACCAAATTGAGGGAGAAAATTTTAATTGTCAAATTTGTTGATTTAAACAACATTTATATGGAAATAATTTAATTTTGGTGTTCAAAATGACTGACTCGATTCCTGACCAAAAGGCAATAGTGCGCTTCGTTTGGCCTATGATTTCCGAGCTTCCACAGCTGCAGTCGATCTGGTACACCCCTGGTTTCTCAAGTGGGAACGTGTCTCTAGGCGTGCGCGTGTAATGGTTTTGACGGAGGATTTTTGCAGGATGTTTGCATTGCAACTTATCCGTGACTCCTTTTATAGGGCAGAAAGGCTGGTTTGCGTTCCACCGTACTCCTGCGCGGTTTATGACTGGTACCGGAACAAGCTGGCAATGATCGTACCTATAGCCGTTCTTGTTTAAAACATTTCTGACGTGGGCCAACTCACTTTGCAGGCTTCTATTATCACACAGGTCGTAAGCACGGTTCGTTAGAGATGTTACCACCGAGTTAAGCTGCCGAGGGTGGTGATGTGAGTCGGCATGGAGGTACCGATCCGTATGTGTGGGCTTCCTATACACAGAGTGGCCTACGTTTCTATCAAAAGGGAACACAAATAGGAAGAAAATAACTAGTTTTATTTTACAAAAAACGAAATTAAAAGAAAAAAATTATTCACAAGTTGATCCCCTCGGGGTCCAGAATCAGTGCCCTTTCGACTTAGGACACCTTTTCCGTGTCACCCTGTATAAGTGAAAAAAAGCCACCTTCCAGAAAAGGGGAACTTTATAGCGAAATCAGACAGGACTCTGTGCAGTGAAGTGTTTTTTCACGTCCCTGGAGTCTCAGCCCGCCGCCGTTGTAGGTTTGGATCGATGGATTTTCCTTAAACCTCTGCTTAAGTATAGGTAAGTAGATATATCATTTTTATTACAAACTCCTTGAAAACACTGGACGCTTCACACAGCATTATCTAGTTACGGAAACCTCTCACCCCTCTGTTTTAGATTAAGTCTAGGCTCTAGTTACTACGCTGACTAGACAGCACATGGTGTTCTTAGAATATAAGTGCTTACTCGGCGCTACTCTGGTGGCCGATGCATCTACCTGTGTGGAGACAATAAAAAGTTTGCCTCTGAATTGGCAGGACGTCTTTTTATTCAATTTTCTTCAGTTTTCATCAAAAAGAAATCCGTAAAAACGTTCCCAAATCAAGAGTATCTAGCCTCAAAGTTAGCAGAGTTTGTGATATAGTAACTGATATATTTAATACATCACATACATAGATATATATTTTATTATACATAGAAAACACACCGGGAACAATCTGCAGATCTTAACAACATTTGTCCCGAAGCGGGAATCGAATTCGCAGCCTAAAGCGTCGCAGGCGGACCTTCGCTGCGCCCCAGAGGCCGTTATGCGAATGGTTATGGTTTAGCAACATTAATCTCGACGTTTCCAATAGAAAATCTTTGAAATGATAGTAACGTAGTAAATACCTACTTTACTCTACTTTCAATTTGCCTAGCTTTAGCGTTGGTTACCATAGCACAGAACATTTACAACTGTTTGTACACCTACGATAGAAGTACCATTAAAGTAAAGTAAACCTAAAGTTTGTGTGGCAGAGTATGTTTTCCTTTGTTAGTTGGAATGGTGCGACTTTACGACGGCGGTTACAGCATCGTTCGTACACCTGCAGCCGTGCTTGCATTCCGGTGCTTTGGCAAAGGTTTACTTCTTCTCCCGGGGTGAGCGGACATAGATTTTAGAACCATTCACAACCTAGGTTTATAATAATAATAATAATTCATTTATTTAAGGCAGCTTAGACGTACATTAAAGAATAAGAGTAAGTAGGTTTGTTCACAGTTAATGATTGAAACTTTACACTAGGAAATTCCTGTGTCGTAAAGTTTTCATTCCGTTTTATTTTTACAATTTAATTATGTTACTTAGTTTAATAAAATGTTAAAATAGGTGCTTATTCTAGTTATAGCTTAGTTTCTGTCAATACTTTTGGTACTTATGATTATAGGAAATAGCCCGCGGCTTCGCACGCCCTTTTCCGGGATGAAAGTAGGCTATTTCCGTCCCCGGGATACCATCTACCTCAATGCCAAATTTTATTGCGATATTTTTATTCAAAATATACAACAAACATAGGTTGTTGGCCGTGCCGCAGTCCCGTACCGCGCGGGCGGGCGGCGCGGTCCATGTCACCCGTCCCTCGAGTACTCAACGCACTCAACGCTCCCCTGGACGACTACCCCGATGTCCGATGTTGACTTGTTCGCTGACAGGTGGACTAAATTAATGAAGGATTGTTTATTATTTTGTGAACGTCATAATTATTATTTTTTTCTTCTATGTTATTAATTTTACCGAAATTCTATAATATGACTATTGTATGTATGTGCCTAACTCATAATGTAATAATTTTTCTTTTAATTAATGTAATTGGTTTTGATAACCATTTTAATTAAATAAATAAATAATGTTGGACAATTCACAGAGTATTATCTAGCCCCAAGCTAAGCAGAGCTTGTGTTATGGGTACTAGATAACTGATATACTTAATACAATCTACATAGGTAGATAGATATATTTTATTATACATAGAAAACGTACAGAACGCCCTGGACAAATGTCTGCAGATCGTACAAACATTTTTCCCGTGTTTTTTTTTTCAAATCTTTCCTACATTTGAATTTCCGCACATATCAGATAGGTAAGATATTTAAATAGTATCCAAATAGATGCTGTATAAGTTTGAAAGCAAAACATCTATGTGTGTCGTAACGTAACCCACCTACTTATCGTAATGAAATAGATGAATTCAGTAGAATGTACTTAATTGCTATTTTTGATTATGTTCACTTGAATAACTAAAAACGTACAGAAGAGAAAGGAAAGTTGCTGTTGAGTTACAAAGACAGCTTTATGTCACAGATCGTTGTTTTTGACTCTTGAAAATGACAACCGAGAGTTTAGTTTGTTATTTTTCGAGTTGAAGCAAAATCCGTCCGTACTAGGCCATAAATAAAGACCGAGACCGCACCTAGCACCGAGCCATGCCACTGTCGCGCCTTTGAGAGGCTGCGTGCATTTCGTGGCAGATGTTCCGAATAGCCAAATTAATTTCCACCGCTCCACTAATATTGTTATAGCCATCGGCAGTGAAATAGAACCTTCAGAGAAGCTAGGGCTGAATAGCTTTTAGACACTTTTGGCATGTTACGATTTAGTCTTAAACTGATGTTTTTCTCAATACCTCCCTTCGTTTGCAATATATTTTGCTTGTGTCGGAATCGGTACATACTAGACTGTGTACAGACAGCGTCACAATTAAGTTACCCTTTATTTATATCTATTTGTTCTGTTTTTATGTTGCCGAAATAAAAATATAATAGGTATATTTTCGACTTTTGAAACTCCTACGATTAGAATGTTTTGATTTAAGCCTACATGTGTTATGCAGGGGGGTTACGAACTGTACCTTCTTGCAACTCTGTTCTCAAACCTCTTGAGTACAGAACTATAGGTACCTATAGTTATACAGTTGTAAGTACCTTGTACCAGAAATCGTTAATTTCAGATAGAGTTGTCTACCGAACTGCGATCCCCAGCCCGCATGCCCAGCATGGGGATTACCCCATGAGATAAAAGCCAATAAGATGTTTATCAGGGGGAGGCCTGCGTCCAGCCGTGGACCAATTGGCTGTAGAGGAGATAGATTATGTAGGCACTTCTACTACCTACAGAGAACAGGGAAATAACGACCTAGGTATCAAAATCAAAATCAAAAACTCTTTATTTCCATAAATACAATAAATGTACACTTAGAAAAGGTCAAAATGTAAAACTAAGGAAATAAAGTGATATTTTTGATTTCTGTCGCTTCGGTATGTAGACAAAAGGAAAGAAGCGACGAAGAAACCTTTAGCTGTTACTTTTCGAGTTGGAGCAAAACCCGTCCCAAGCTTTTTTATCTTCTAGATAATCTGATATTAAGTTAGCCTAGTAAGCCTTTTTGCACAGCAAGGTTTTTATAATTTGTTTGAATTTATTTACTGATAATTTTTGCAACTCACTAGGAGTTTTGTTGTAGAAGCGTATACATTGCCCTTTAAAAGATACATTAATTTTGTGTAGCCTAGTTGTGGGCACAGCGAGTTTATGTTTATTTCTCGTATTAAAATTATGTTTATCACTATTTCTAGGGAACCGATTTATATTTCTATGAGTGTACAACAAGTTTTCATAGATATATTGACATGGTATTGTCATTATGTTTATTTCTTTGAATTTATTACGTAGGGATTCTCTGGGACCCATATTATAGATTGTACGAACAGCCTTCTTCTGCAGCACAAATACGGTGTTAATATCTGCAGCGTTCCTCCACAGCAGTATACCATAAGACATAATACTATGGAAGTAGCTGAAATAAACAAGTCTAGATGTTTCCACGTCTGTAAGATGACGGATTTTTTTGACTGCATACGCTGCAGAACTAAGTCTCTTCGTTAGCTTATCTATGTGTGGGCCCCCATTGAAGTTTATGATCTAAGGTTATTCCTAAGAATACGGTACTTTCTACTATTTCCAACGTTTCTCCTTTAACGTTTACATCAGCCTTCACTTGTTTAACATTAGGTAGAATAATATCTGTGTTCACAAATAGATAATCGGACAATCAGGTTGCTTCGTCGGTTAACGTTGACGTTTAATGTATGAAAACTTGTGTCAGAAACGTTAAAACAACTGTTTAAAATTTAACCATCTATTGGCGAACTCGGGTCTAAATCTAATACATTTTGTTTTGGTTTCGTTTAGCAAAAGATTATTGACACTAAACCAATGGTTTACTTTTGAGATTGCATTATTCACATCGTCGAAATTCGGTACATACTTACTAAAGCATTTATCTGAAATTAAATTCGGAAACTAAAGAATAGCACACGCCATCATGTTTGGCAGCCATTTTAGATCGTAAGTATGTTTATTTTCCCAGTAACCAAGTGTCAGAAAAAATAAAATCTCGTTTAAAAACAATGGAACCTCCAGATAAGATCCCTTGTTCGTAAAATTATATTACAAAACCATTATTCATGCTAAATTGCATTTTATTTAGCGGCCTCCGGTTTTGGTGAAGTTTGTTCCGCAAATAACAAAGTTGAAGTATTGAGAAGAGGAGATGCGCCCACTAATTCAATCTAGGCCCTGAGGCGCCTTTTAGAATGGCTAGGACCATAAATCTGAATAGCTGGACCACCAAATCTGTTGCGGTTATTTGAAACATCAAAATTGTTTATCAACTTGTGAGAAAATAATGGGTAAAAATAATATTTGAAGATTTGTATGCAATAATGATACGACGACGAGTTGGAAAGAAAATGAATTAAATTATGAAAAAACAACAAAACACCTTCAAAAACCTGAGTAGATGGGTAGGTATAGGTTGTTTTTTTTGTCACTTAGAGTTTTAGCTGCAAAAGTGGAATCGAACAAATTAATATTCTAACGGCATATAAAAACATCTTTAAAATAAATTAGGATAACATCGCGACATGCATTGTTTGAAACAAATCAGTTGTGGTCTAGCCATCCTCACGAGCGCCCCTGCGGCTGTCGAGGCGGAGAAAAAGGAAATTAAACCCAAAGATCCAAATGAACTTGTCAAAGGCAAAGTTTAATAAACAACTTGTAAGCGATCTCAAAGTAAAAGTTCGCTATCTCGCCAGCCGGCAGACATGCGATTACACCCCGAGATGATAAATTGGTGAACTGAGGAACCCTCTATCTATTATTTTGGTGTTTCGTGTTGCTCGAAACAAAAGAAGTTACAACAAAATTAAAATCAAACGATTTTAGGACAGCGAAAACAAAAACGGGCGGAAATTAACGAAATTTAGCTTCTATAATCTAATTTTGAAAGGTTTGTATGTGAATTTGTAGGTAGGTACTAGGTACTATCTAAATACTCTTTGGTGTAGTTCGTATACCTACTTAAAAATATTTATTTACTACTAGCGTCTGCTCGCAGCATCGCACGCGTTTGGGAATAAAAAGTAGCCTATGTGTTATTCCAAGTCCGGATCATTATTTACTTAGTCGAAAACAAACATTTCGACGATGTTAATAATGCAATCTCAAAAGTAGTACCTACATTGATTTAGTGTCAATAAGTTTTTGTTTAACAAAGCAAAACGAAATGTTTAAAATTTATTCTACCTAATGTAAAAAGAGGTTATGGATGTAAACGTAAAAGGAGAAACGTTAGAATTGTAAACAGTAGGTACAGTATGCTTAGGAATAACCTTAGATAGTAAACTTCAATGGGGCTCACACCTATGTGTGGGCCTTATCTATAAAAGCTATCGAGACTTAGTTATGCAGCGTATGCAGTCAAAGAAATCCGTCATCTTACAGACGTGGATTACTTCTAGACTAGACTGTTCTATTTCAGCTACTTCAATAGTAGTATGTCTTATGATGGTATAGGTACTGCTGTGGGGGAACGCCGCAGTATTTGTGCTGCGGAAGAGAGCTATTCGTGCAATTTATAACAGAAGAGAATCCCTATATACGTTATATACCTATTCAAAGAAATTAATAACAAAATGACAGTATTGGACATCAATATATTTATGAAAACTTGTTGTGGGTACACTAATAGAAATATCAATCGGTTCCCTAAAAATAGCGACATACATAATTTAATTACTAGAAATAAGACTAAACTCGCAGTTCTTATAACTATGTACAAAATTTTTGTTTAATAGATAATTTAACCTTGTATAGTGCTTTACAAGATTAATGTATCTTTGAAAGGGCAATGTATACGCTTCTACAACAAAACTCCAAGTGAGTTACAAAAATTATCAATAAATAAATTCAAATAAATTGTCAAACAAATCCTTTGTAAAAAGGCTTACTATAAATATCAGATTCCCTATCTAGAGGATAGAAAAACTTGGGATGAGTTTTGCACCAGCTCAAAAACTAAGAGAATCCCTATATACGTTATATACCTATTCAAAGAAATTAATAACAAAATGACAGTATTGGACATCAATATATTTATGAAAACTTGTTGTGGGTACACTAATAGAAATATCAATCGGTTCCCTAAAAATAGCGACATACATAATTTAATTACTAGAAATAAGACTAAACTCGCAGTTCTTATAACTATGTACAAAATTTTTGTTTAATAGATAATTTAACCTTGTATAGTGCTTTACAAGATTAATGTATCTTTGAAAGGGCAATGTATACGCTTCTACAACAAAACTCCAAGTGAGTTACAAAAATTATCAATAAATAAATTCAAATAAATTGTCAAACAAATCCTTTGTAAAAAGGCTTACTATAATTATCAGATTCCCTATCTAGAGGATAGAAAAACTTGGGATGAGTTTTGCACCAGCTCAAAAACTAACAACCTAACAAGGTAAAGGTGTCTTGTTGACTTCTTTACTTTACCTTAAAAAGATTGAAGTGTACAAAAATCAATCGATCACTTTATTTCCTAATTTTACTTATGTAATTTGAATTTTGTGACGTGTCTAAGAGTCTTGTAAAGTCTAAAGGAAATAAAGCACTTCGATGTTTTGGCGTTGTCTTCGGCCAAACATTTTCACAACAACGGCACGAACTTTCACCTTTATAATATTAGTAAGATAGGAAGTAGCTAGGTAATATTTTCCTGTTCTGAGGGTGTACCTTAGCTCTGAAATAGAAGGAACCTAAAAGCTTTTAGCTGAAGGTTGTGAGGTGTGAGGATACCAGGTAGTTTGTTATGTAAAGTACCTACCTACTTAGTTATAAACTTATGAAAGTAACCTTATTATGTTTGTATTTTGCTGTCAAAGTTTTGTCCCATCAAGGAAAATAAAAGGGAAACAAGGTAAGTCAAAAGCCCAAAGCTCGTCGAGATACTTAGGAGTTCGGAAATCTTATTCTCACTGCTCTTGTCCCACGTTAAGTGAGGTCGGCATCGGTACAACATGCTTCTGCCTCATTATCTGGCCTCAACCCTACCTCAACCATCATTCACATATCAATATGGAATATTATACTTTATACCCCGTCCAAGAATATATTTTCTGTTTGGTATATGCACGACTATGAAGTTCCCTAGATGTTGACAGGTGAATCAGAATCAGAAATATATTTATTGTTAACTGTTGTACAATAAAGATCTTAGGTATAAAATAGTGTACAGTTTCAAAAGCTTATCTATAATAGACATACAATAAGTGAGTGAACGAAGATTGAATGACAGAATGAAGTATTTCATAAACACAGATACTTTTGGCAGATGGAGATGCGAATCTGTCAACTTGACAAATATGGGGACTGACGCCTGAGTAAAGTCTGTAAAATAATACAAAAGGTTGAGCAACAATAACAAAATCGATTACAACTTCTTCAAAAACACATACGATTGTCATGAAAATCTAATCGGTAAAGCATTTGGACATGACCATTTGATTGTCAGTCGAACTAAGAAAAAAATAATTTCACGGAATAGGTATAGTGCGGGGTTTCTAGCTCCTACTGTGATGAGATGACCTACTAACAGTGTTCTCCTCCCGTTCCTTGGCTTAAAGAAACAACTTTGGACTGTATTACCAGATTTATTCTTCTTGGCTTTTGGCGCCGTATCTGCTGGTTTACTACTACTTTATGACTGGCAGACGACAAATTTTACTCGACTCGCTTGTCTTCTCACACGCCGGCGAAGCCGGCGTGGGGGAGGCAGTTTCAGGCTTTAGCCTATTACTGCGGAGCGCATCCGCCCTCGCCTAAAGACGAAGGGTCATTGGGTCGGTCCGTTCTGGACCTTCGAGTAGCCGTTCTCCTGTGGAGTCTGGCTGCCTGCGGCTTTGTGGATTCTTGGTTTTCTGTGCTTGCCCTCTCGGTTCGCTTCCGCTGTCCTCGTTAGCCGGGACTTGGCTAGTTGAGGTCTCTGGGCGGGCGGACTTGGCTTGTGCTACCTGCGCTTGTGTGTGGCCTAGCGGACCTGGAGTTGCACCAGCTTCGCTATTCCGCTTAGTATGAGCGGGGTCGGGTTCGTTCCCGCTTTTAGGGCCTTCAGAATTTCCTGTAGCACCTCCAGTGCTATCTCCAGGACTTCCAATGAGGACTGGTCCTGTACCGTAGCCGGGTAGTGCTGTGGTGGTGGTGCTTCTTGGGGTGGTGCTGGGCGCTGGTGCGATGGGAAGCCCTGGGGGGGAAGGTAGGTCCCGCAGGTTGGTGCAGCCGGCACTGGTTGGCTTGCTGCAGGCGGGCCCCGCCGAGGGACAAATTTTAATGCAAACGGCACCATTTATATTTACAATTTTTGTCCCGCCAGCGTAGGGGGGTGGGCGAGCAAGTTTTTTATACAAAATTAAATCATGAATAAATAAATAAATAAATAATGCTGGTCAATTCACACAACATTATCTAGCCCCAAGCTAAACAGAGCTTGTGTTATAATAAATAATAATAAATAATGCTTGACAATCCACACAACACCATCTAGCCCCAAAGTAAGCTACTCAAAGCTTGTGTTATGGGTACTAGACAACTGATATATTTAATACATTATATACATAGATAGCCTTTTTTTTGGCGTAGGCCTACGCCAAAAAAGGCGACTACTAGCTTAAGCAAAAATTGTAAATAGATAGTTATATAAGTAGTTACATAAGTAGTAGGAAATAAAGGCTAATTTTTATACATAGATAGATATTCCTTTTTATTATACATAGAAAACACTCAGACCGATCGTGCACAAATTTGGTCCGAGGCGGGAATCGAACCTGCAACCTCCTGCGTCGCAGGCGGACCTTCGCCCGCTGCGCCACGGAGGTCGTCAATGAATTTACATTAATTATCTTGTTCAAATACGTGCGAAAAGCTATTCTAAAACGACGGGGATACAAATGTATCCCTCTGGAAAGGGCTACAAAGAGGACTACTCGAACTTGATCTCCAACTTGCGGCTCCGTCCGTCACATATAATTAGGTACCTATTACCAATACCAACATATTAAATAATCTCGGTAATCAAGTTTGTAGGTCTCAAGTCAAAGTCAAAGTCTTAGACTTGAGACCGAATTACAAAATTCAAATAATAAATGAACTAGGTATTGTAATCGAACCCGCAATTTGCGGGTTATATTCCCGCCGCGGGATAAATGTTGATACGATCAATAACACAAGCTCTTTACTCTGGGGCTAGATGACGCTGTGTGGATTATCCATGTCCAGCATTAGACATTTTGATTGTAAGAACTAATCTGTGCTGACCAAAGATGAAAAACACACATGGAGTAATATCACACGTAGACTCTAGGAACTCGTTTAAAAAGTTGTATCTATCTAGCTATAGCAGCTAGACAAGTTGCTTCCTCATTTATGCTACTTGTACTTACCACTTATATGTATACAAAGTGACCCAAAACAAGGAGACACCTCTTCCAGGTTCCCTTTAATTAATTTAATGGAGGTAATGAGAGCGAATGAAGCGAAATAGCTTTGTTCTCGGAACGCAAACAGAAAGCCACAGTCACTGCCTGCACCGCTGGGAAATAAGCTTGATGTTTTGTGCGATCGTTAAATATTTTTCGCACGGATTTCATTGAACACACAACTTTCACCGCCGACCGATTATTCGGCTAGGACTTCATAAGATTGGATCTTTTGAGGTCCTCCTAGCCGAACTTTCGGCCACGGTGGCTTGACCTAAGGAGACTCTTGTAGTGCATATTATAGTGCACAAGTGTGTGCGTAAACATATGTGCACTCTCCCCCTTAATCTCATAATTTCATGGGTCAGCAGACGAACTCTACCGGTTAGGGGTCAAGTGCAGGACCGGCCTAACCTGATTTTTGAGGCACGGGGGTGTAACGCCGCCAACTTCCTGACTCTGAAGGTGGTTGGTTAGTTGCTACTATGAATTTTTCTTGCTAGAAAATCCTAATAACCATATCTTCTGGTCCGACTTGGGACCTCATTATCAATGGTTGAACACACGACCGGCAGACTAACTAAGGTATCAGAAGTCAAATATCAATTTTAAATCATCATACCAAAAAACTCTTCCGCAATATTTCCGAACCTCTGTTCCGTGTGAGCCATAAATAAGTGTGTTCTGGGCCGCCCTGTAGGTGCTCTCGACTATTCCCATTAGTTTTTACGCGGTGTCGCACTCGTAAGAGCTTTTACGACTTTCAAAAGTCCCCTGTGCTTTATTATTGTGACACGAAACAACAGGAACTTGCAACTGGACCTGTTTTCCAGGACTTTAATAGCTTACTTACATATGTATTTTACTAAATAAATATCTACATTCGTACACTTCAAAGGCAGAAAACTGAGAAGAATATTTTCAAACCAACGCGATCTGAACATATTATTATTATTAGTATTATTCGTCCGAGTGTGCAGATGGACATTTCTAGTGTCGAAAACCAAGTGAGGGTAGTTTCAAGTAATGCTGGCACGCTTCGCAGAGGCGGTAGCTCCAGTAGGTACTCCAGTCATCCCGTGACCACGACAGTGTGTAAACCTGTTGAAACATCGGGAAAAATAGGTACCTAAATAAACGCGATAAATACCCGTTTAATAATACGAATAATAACTGACAAGAAATTCCGTGTTTGCAAAGGGCAGCGTGCTTTTCGGCCATTCGCTCACTGCGTCTGAGAAGTCGTCAGTGTATTTCAGTAGCAAACATCCAGCACATCACATTTGTCGTTACCGCAATGATTTCCGGTGCCGGTGGACGCGAGCTTCCGTCGCCATCCGTTACCAGCGCCGCCGCGTGGGAATTCAATTTACACATCTATTTGGTTGCAATTCAGATTATTTGTTTCATTATATAATTATCTTTGTTTGTGTATCTTTGTTTTTACAAACCTAACGCAGGCATCGTCAGTCTCGCGCAATCTTGCGTTATAGTTATACCTACTATACTAGTTATAAAAGATTTTAAGTTTTTTGATATTATAGTGCGTAAGCCCTCACACTCTGAAAGGGAAGGATGCGGGTTCAAGTCCCATCGAAGTGGAAATTTTTTGGGATATTATTTGATTTCTTAATAAATTATTTGTTGGGCGATCAGGGCCCGTTCTCGTAAAGACTAAAATCGACATTTCTGATTAGTTTTCGTTTAAAGGTTATGATGTTCTCCTCCGGAGGCTTAACAGATACCAGCCATGTGCGCAAGACATTATAGTGCACCAGTGTGTGCGCAAACACAGGTGTTCAGAATTGGCTATCACCTTTTTATAGGTAACGCTGCGACTTGTCATTGACGTATCTGACATTCGTGACTCTGACATTTCTCACGCCGCGTACATTTATGACCGTTAGGTTTTCCCGCGATTTGAAATAAATAATGTCATTCCTTCTTGGAAAGTCGAGTTGAAAGTACACATTTTTACGTTATTATTTTCGGTGTATTTATAATTTATTGTCGTTGTTGTAATTATCATAAGAATACGATACGGATTTGTGCGGTGCGTGTAATTGTTTGCGTTTGACGTGAATTTCGACGCTGTACGAGACTCCACATATTAGCTCTACTGCTCCGACCGGCCCCTCTAAGCTAACGCTAAGCTTGCCCGCCCAGTGAAGTACAGATCTCCAAGGTATAGTTTTAGCCGTGACGCCCCGAGGAACTCTGGAAAGAGCTGAATACTGCTACGCGCCTCTGATTCAAAGGTTAGTGGTTTTTCGTAACACCCTCGATACACCTCATTCACGCAATTCACGCCTACTCTCATATTCTCGCTCCAAGATTGTAATCACTTTCGTTGCATTCGTGTCTCGCAATTTCGGAGTCACACAAACATTCATTAACAAAAAATCTACAGTCCATTTATCCACCATTTCATAAATCTAGCAATCGAACATTTGGTCATTCGAACCGGATTTAACTAGCTTTCATTTTCGCTTTATCATTACATTTCGCATCATTGTTTTGTTTATAAGATAGTATTGGAATCGGTAAATTTGTCGTTTGTTACCGTTCCGACAATATTATTTAGATTCGCTAAAAATATTGAGGGTACGTATTTAAAACAATCCAACGGTCATAAATGTACTTTTTCGTTTTATCTATTTGTATTGCTAAGCTCGGTTGACAAATACGCGTCAGTTGTAGCCACTAAAAAAGAAGTGGAAACGGCAAAATAGCCGTAGCTTTCTATTTGTTTTGTTTACATTTGTTAAAGAATACTTCTTTGAAATCTCAACTCAATAATAATGGAAACCGAAGGCGGAGATAAATACAGGATCGCTCGAGATTATTCTTATATGCGGATCGAATTTCTGGAGTCCTCGGATCTCGAAGGGGTAACAGAAGAAGATCTCAACATAATTAGTAAAGAGTTTCACTCGGCGCAAATCTACGTATTGTCAGGTACGTCTAAGGCAGATCGTAGCAATGAATTTTCGCACACCATTTCTTTTGATAAGAAATTATTAGGTCTCAAGTCAAGGTTGTCAAAAATACGTGAGCAGATAAACAAACCAACTATCCAGAATGGCAGTATGTTGGCAAAATTGCCCAAGATAGTTTTAAAGCCATTTGATGGAAGGTTTGAGAACTGGGTGTCTTTTAAGGAGCTATACGACTCGCTCATACACAGTAGGGAGTTGCCAGATGTAGAGAAGCTACATTATTTGCTGTCAAGTGTCCAGGGTGCTGCCTTTGATCTTATAAAGAATTATCCACTGACAGGCAGCAACTATATGGCAGCATACAATGCACTGCACAAATACTATGATAGGAAGAGAACCATTGCCAACACCTACTATGAAAAGTTATTGAAATGTGAGTTGGTGAAGAATAAAAGTGCCTCGGAGTTGGAACGGGTTCATCGGACATTCACAGAGAATTTGGCCATACTGTCAAGGTACACCCTTCCAAGTCAGGATTTCATGCTGTTTCAGTTGGTATGGTCAAAGCTGGATGGGGCTACTCGGGAAGCGTTCGAGCTTCAACTTAGCCCGGATATTGACATTCCGCTGTTCGAAGACATCATGGAGTTTTTGGACAAACGTGCTCGGGCTCTAGAAAACTGCCATGGGCCACCCGCAACCTCTAAGCCAGCACCAAAAAATCGAACATCATTAATTGTATCCCCCGACTCCACTTGTGAGTTCTGCCCCAATGAAGGCCATGGTCCAGAAAATTGTCCGGAGTTTCTGAAATTGAACCCAGCAAATAGGTTCCGGGATGTGAAGGTAAGGAGACTGTGTATTTTGTGCCTAAAGCCTGCACATTCGGTCAAAAAATGCAGCTCTAAAGTAACATGCGGAAAATGCAGCCAACGGCACCATACTTTGTTGCATTTTGATGAAGCTGCTCCTATCTCCACTACATCCCAAGAATTGGCACCGCCAGTGGCTCTGGCCGCATATTCATCCAGTACCGATTCATTATTTTCTACCGCTGTGATTTTGGCAAAAAATAATAATAATGAATTTGTTGAAATTAGAATCTTGCTGGATAGCGCCAGCGCTTGTAATTTTATGACCTTGTCGTGCGCACGCCGGCTGGGACTAGAGCTGAGCCCAAAAGCCCAATCTGTCGATGGAATTGGCAGAGCTTCTACCAGAACACTTGGATCGGTTATGTGTGAATTGAGTCCCAAGAGTCAGGACTTCTCAAGCAATTTGGTTGTGGAAGCTGCTGTGCTACAGACTATTTGTCACGACATGCCACCTGGTTTTATTGATACCTCATCATGGGAGCATTTAGATGGCTTGGATCTTGCCGACCCTAGTTTTTATAAACCAGGGCCTGTTGACATGCTTGTAAGTGTCAACATTTTGGCGTCGGCACTCAGACCTGTTTTGGTTAAGGGTGCATCAGGTCAACCCGTCGCTATCCCCACTATCTTCGGGTGGATAGTGATGGGCGAGTGCACTATTGGCACCGGATTCGCTCGCCTTGGCAACAATGCCAATAGTCGTAAAAATTGTTTTTTTGTGTCCAACCTGTCACTAGACAACTCAATAAAAAGGTTCTGGGAATTGGAAAGTGTCGAGCCGCCCAGACCAGTAGCCTTTTCGAAAACTGAAGTGGCTTGCGATAGGCTTATGGAAGCAAATAGTTATCGAAATTCTGAGGGAAGATTGGTTGTCCCGCTGACCTTTGCTGATCCTCAACTTAAACCAGTCTTCTCTAACTCTCGCGATATTGCTGTGAAACGGTTCCTTCACTTAGAGCGTAAATTTAAAGTGAACGCCCAGTTCCAGTCAGCGTACGTCGACTTTATGAAAGATTATCTGGAGAGTGGTCATATGGAGGAAGTGGAGCCTCCTACCACCAATGTCGGTCCTTTCTACTATATCCCTCACCATGGTATCCTGCGCCCAGAATCAGTCACCACGCCACTAAGAACAGTGTTCGATGCTAGCGCCAAAGATGCTGAGGGTAGGTCGTTGAATGACGTGTTGTTGCCAGGTCCCAAACTCCAAAAAAGCATCTTTGATATTTTGATACGTTTTCGATGGCACGAAGTGGTCTTCACGGGAGATATAAAAAAAATGTATCGTCAATTCCTGGTAACCCCTGATGATGCTGATTACCAACGAGTAGTATGGCGCGAATCTGCTGATTTACCTATTCGCGATTTCAGGCTACTTACGGTCACATATGGGGTTTCGTGTGCGCCGTACCAGGCTCTTTGGTGCATGTCTCGTCTGGCGTCCGAGTTTGCACCCCGTTTTCCCCTTGGAGCATCGGTGTTACAGCGGGACACTTATGTGGATGATGTTGTCTCGGGAGCAGACTCGGTGGAGAATGCGATTCAAATTCGTCGTGATCTTACGCTAATTCTGTCATCCGCCGGTCTACACTTGAGAAAATGGACTTCGAACTCTAAAGAGTTCCTCCGCGACTTGCCGCCGTCCGAGTTGTACTCGGAAAAGATGTGCAACTTTGAAGACCTTCAGGATTTGTCCTTGAAAATCCTCGGAATGTTATGGATTCCCACCGCAGACCAGCTCACATTCAGAACAGCTGCGCTCGAAAAGAGGTGTACAAAGCGGTCCATCTTGTCAGACATAGCTCGGATCTTCGATCCGTTAGGCCTTTTGTCTCCTGTCGTATTCCTTGCCAAATATATAATGCAGCTATTGTGGCTGTCTGGTGTTGACTGGGATGAGGATGCTCCTCAATTCATTTCGTCTGAATGGCTTAAGGTCAAGAACCAACTGTCGTCGCTGAGTGCTGTGGCACTGCCTCGGAGAATGGTTCCTTCGTTTGCATCTCTTCAACTTCATGGCTTTTGTGATGCTTCTGAGCGAGGTTATTGCGCTGTTGTCTACTGCCGCGCGTCGTGCAGTGACGGGACAACTGAGGTCCGACTTTGTTGTGCCAAGTCGAAAGTTGCCCCCCTCCGCAAACGCTCGATCCCTCGTTTGGAGTTGATGGCAGCTGTCTTGCTGACTGAGCTTATGTCTTCGTTAACCCTCGCCCTAGATGGTCTTCATCGTGTCGGTGCCCTCTTCGCTTGGTCAGATTCCAGCGTTGCATTAACCTGGATCAATTCCTGTCCGTCGCGTTGGAAAACTTTTGTTGCCAACCGTGTTACGGAAATCCAAGACGGTATACCCTCCGAATTCTGGCAACATGTTCCTACAGCCGATAATCCAGCCGATCACGGTTCGCGAGGTTTACTGCCCGAAGATTTAATCCGGTGTCAGTCATGGTGGTCGGGTCCGAACTGGTTGTTGAACCCTCGTGAAGAATGGCCGCAAAGTTCGTACGCTGCAAACAATGAGTCCGCACTCGAGGAGCGAAGAATATTGACTTTTATGACAGAAAACAATATTGGTTTTGTCGACGGACTTTTAAACAAGTTCTCGTCACTTTCGCGTATAGTGAATATCGTCGCCTACTGTTACCGATTCTCTAAAAATTTAAAGGCATCGGTGAAATCAACTGGCGCCTTATCGGCTGTCGAAACTAACCATGCGTTGCAGTTCTTAGTGAAGCATGTACAGGAAGTCGTGTTTGCTTCAGAATTTCGTGCGCTAAATAAAGGCAACCCAAATTTGCTCCCCAAAGTCTTAAGAAAATTATGTCCTTTCGTAGATGCCAATGGGTTGCTCAGGGTGGGCGGCCGCCTCGTACATAGCGATCTGAGTTATAGCCAGAAGCATCCGCTGCTGCTTCCTCGAACTCACCGTCTGACCTATCTACTAATCGACGAGTACCATAGGAAATTTTTACATCCAGGACCGCAGACATTACAGAGTCTTCTCGCACAGGATTTTTGGATCCTCTCGTCAAAGCGAGCAATTCGTTCCGTGGTGTCATCCTGCGTCAAATGCTTCCGTGCAAAACCACGACTGTCCGCACCTCCCCGGATGGGAAATTTACCGTGTTATCGTCTAAGTCAACTGAAACCGTTTTCATCGGCTTCAGTGGACTACGCAGGGCCGTTTGACATAGCCCTTGGTCATGGTCGTGGCGTCAGAACATACAAAGCGTATGTATGTGTTTTTGTTTGCACAGCCACCAAAGCAATCCATTTGGAGCTCGCATCAGAACTCACTTCGGAGGCATATTTGGCATGTTTGAAGCGATTTATAGCTCGTAGAGGTCGTTGCTCTAGATTGGTATCTGATCAAGGGACGAACTTTGTCGGAGCAAGTAACCTGTTAAAAGACTTAATGTCGCAGGCGACGCAGGCCGAGAAGGTGGAGTTCACGTTTAACCCTCCTGGTAGCCCACATTTTTCGGGGCTAGTCGAGGCAGGAGTTAAATCGGTTAAGACTCACCTCGCTCGTGTCGTTGGTTTGCAACGCCTGACTTATGAGGAGTTTAACACGCTGCTGATTCAAATCGAGGCCTTGTTAAACTCACGGCCACTTTCACCACTAAGCTCCGACCCAAATGATTTTTCGGCGTTGACCCCAGGTCATTTTCTTACACTTGAGCCTTTGACTCTTCTGCCTGAGGAACCAATCCTAGAAAAGCACGTAAGTCCTCTTCGTCGATGGAGGCTCATCCAACGAATGCACCAGGACTTCTGGCAGAGATGGCACCTCGAGTATGTGCACACGCTGCAGCAGAGACATAAATGGGTGGATGTGCGAGAAAATATAGTCCTTGGAACTCTGGTTCTCATTGCCAACGAGCAATGCAGTCCGATGAAGTGGAAACTCGGTCGGGTAACGCAGCTCCATCTTGGAGCCGATAATGTTTGCCGAGTAGTTACTCTAAGGACGGCTTCAGGAGAATGCAAACGGCCTGTGGTCAAATTGTGTGTCCTTCCCATGAACGAGGACATCGAACCTGATGCCCAGTCCACCTAATTCTAGCTGAAAGGATTAGGTAAATCTAGCTATGTTAATTGTAAATTTGTTTTTTTTTTGTTGATAAATTGTTTCGTATCATAATTCTATAAATTGATTAATTATACTTTTTTTTTATTAAGTTGCGGAAAATACTGCGCATTTTGGTGGTCGGAATGTTCAGAATTGGCTATCACCTTTTTATAGGTAACGCTGCGACTTGTCATTGACGTATCTGACATTCGTGACTCTGACATTTCTCACGCCGCGTACATTTATGACCGTTAGGTTTTCCCGCGATTTGAAATAAATAATGTCATTCCTTCTTGGAAAGTCGAGTTGAAAGTACACATTTTTACGTTATTATTTTCGGTGTATTTATAATTTATTGTCGTTGTTGTAATTATCATAAGAATACGATACGGATTTGTGCGGTGCGTGTAATTGTTTGCGTTTGACGTGAATTTCGACGCTGTACGAGACTCCACATATTAGCTCTACTGCTCCGACCGGCCCCTCTAAGCTAACGCTAAGCTTGCCCGCCCAGTGAAGTACAGATCTCCAAGGTATAGTTTTAGCCGTGACGCCCCGAGGAACTCTGGAAAGAGCTGAATACTGCTACGCGCCTCTGATTCAAAGGTTAGTGGTTTTTCGTAACACCCTCGATACACCTCATTCACGCAATTCACGCCTACTCTCATATTCTCGCTCCAAGATTGTAATCACTTTCGTTGCATTCGTGTCTCGCAATTTCGGAGTCACACAAACATTCATTAACAAAAAATCTACAGTCCATTTATCCACCATTTCATAAATCTAGCAATCGAACAACAGGTGCACTCTCTATTCCCTCACTCTCATAATCCGATGGGACGGCAGACCGACATGACTGGTGAGAGGTCAGGTAAAGCAGTTACGTAGCATTTGCAACGTTAATTAACATTGCATCTTATGTAGGTGACATAGGAGTAGGTTTTGCACGAAAACTAATCAGAAACTTCGGTTATCGTTTTCAGAGTTTGCTCCTGTTACCAGATTTTAGTTTTTACTTCATGTACATAATTTTAGAAGTTAGTTAAAAAAAATGTGAGCGAGCCTTCCGACATCTGTGCATTCCGAGATCTTCCCAAGCCTACGTCACTATCCAGTTACCACAAAAGAGGTTACGTTCATTTGCCGGTGACTACCAAACTTTTGCACCGTCGTCGCGGCGGCGTCACTAGCGTTGTTGATCGGATAAATCTTTAAAATAAAATGGGCGGTCGCTCTATCCGTAACTGTTAGAATGTAAGTGTGAAAGACGGTAAAATAAGGTTCTTTTCATTCGCGAAAAAAGAACCTCTGGCTGCTGAATGTTCCTGCGATTTAATAAATTTCATTTGAAGGGTAAAGTTTTTTCATAAAAAATGTGCAGAGCTCATTAGCGTAGCTCAAATTATGGAAATTACGTTTGAAGAACTTCATGGAAAAACCTTATCCAAAGATCCATCATCCATCTTGGCTCATAAGGAATTTCAAACCATCATAATTCCAGTGCCAGATTTTGAACCTCTAAGCCCTGCGTGGCACTATTACTATTTACACTATAGATACAATTATAATAAAACCTAGATCTAGATCTCGAATTTCCCCAAACAAAAAGTTTGAGAACCACCGTACCGGATAATGACGTAGACTTGGGAAAACCCATGTGACCGTGGTTTCTCGAAGTGTTATACCTGGCGAAGTATATACTCGTACCATGTGCATACCTACCGACATGACATTTAATTTTCTTATAGGTAGGTAATATACCCACTTGCTTCTGCTCGGGGCTTTACACACGTTTTTCTAATAAAAGTAGCCTCTACGTTAATCCAGGTTTAAAACTACTGACCAAGCATTAGTTTTGGCATCACAAACATCCAAAATCCAAACTTTCACATCTTTGTGTGATTATTCGGCCGCATTTTATTTATCACTTTCTGAATTGATTTACCTTCCAATTCTCCAGATGGCAGACACCGTAGTACCTTCCAGCCGTACCTACACGTAGTACAGGGTGCCACAGAAAGGGTGTACTAAGCCGCAAGGGGGTGATTCTGGACATCGAGGGGATCGACCGTTTGTTCTACGATTTTTTTTAATTTCGAACATTTTTTTTCGTCTTTACAAAAAAAATTGAGGCGATTTCTTCATATTTGTTTTTTTTACCGTGTATCTTGTTAAATTATTGATTAATTCTTGCATGGTCAAACTTAACAATATATTGAACAAATGTTATTTTTTTTTCACGAACACCAGTGTTTTGTTATGAAATTGTTACAAAAAAGGATGTAAATCCTTATAAAATTTTCAAAACAATAATAATAATAATGTTAGAATACTATACAATTACATGCAAAATATTTCACAAATGATTTTTGCTTTTTTTCAGCAAAACCAACTTTTACAATCTGCAAATATTTGTTTCGGGAGTTCCGGGTATTTACGTAAAATTAATAATAATGTAAGAATAGGGTGCCCTTTCCGTGGCACCCTGTATATTCCAGTTTACCATCGCAGTTACGACCGTCAAGCGAGTTGGGACGTTGGGAGCCTCCATATCGACGCTCACCCTCCCAATGAGCTTATTGTAAATCTAAAAGGATAGGTACATTAAGCTGTGGAAAATGTATTGCGAAATAATGCGGCAAATATTTTTCTTTTTCTAGAGGTTTTGTTACTATTACTTTACTAGCATCCGCCCGCGACATCGCACGCGCTATAAACTACAAATAATTGAAATAAAATAAGCCTTTACCTGACATTTTACATAGATATTTTGGTCACCGTGGGGGAAGACGACCGCGATCCAGTAATGGTAAAAAAAAAAACAAATAAACAACATCCGAGATAAACAAGTAGGATTTAGGATTACAACAGCAAAAATATCTATAAACTAAATAAATAATGCTGGACAAGCCACATCACGGAATTAGAAAGAAATTCTGTGATCCACATAGCATCATCTAGCCCCAAGCTAAGCAGGGTTTGTGATATGGGTACTAGATGACTAATATACATAATACAATACGTTACAAAGATAGATATTTTATATTATACATACCGCAGTACCCAGAACACCCGAAACAAATATTTGCAGATCGTACAATTTGTGGTTCGATTCCCGCCTTAGGATAAATGTTTGTACGGGTCAAACAATTGTCCCAAGGCGGGAATCGAACCAGCAACCTCCTGCGTCGTAGGCGGACCTTCGCCCGCCACGCCATTCCTCAACCTCAACAACCTATATTGGTCCACTGCTAGACGCAGGCGTCCGACTGATAAGCGCCTTATTGGCTTTTATCTCATGGGGGGTAATGTCCATAAACCCCACGCTGGGCATGCGGGTTGTGGATCGCGGTTCGGTGGTAGAATTGTTCTGCAGAGGGCGCTGCTGGCCCGCCCCCGGTGGATATCCCTTAGTCGCCTCTTACGATTCCTGTGGGAAGAGTTGGGGTGGTGCAAATTCTAAGCCAGCACCACACCACCGCCCCGCCGCGCCTTAACAGTCGTCAAAGTATATTTATGTTTTTAATATGTTCCACCAGTCGCTCAGCGAGCTATGGAAAGAGCCATGCTCGGAGTCTGTCTCAAGGATAGAATTCGTAACGTTAGTATACCGACGATGTAACGAATGTAACGATTAACGAATACTACATCCGACAGAGAACCAAAGTTATCGACATAGCTCTAAGAATTAGCAAGCTGAAGTGGCAGTGGGCCGGCCATATCTCGCGAAGAACCGACAACCTTTAGGGTAAACGTGTTCTTAAGTGGAAACCTTGACTCGGCAAACATAATGTAGGACGCCCTCCGTCCAGGTGGGATGACGATCTGCAAGACTGCACAGATACGGGATGCGGCAAGCTGAAGACAGGAAGCTATGGCGCTCATTAGGGGAGGCCCAGGTATATCCTGCAGCAGTGGACTAATGTAGGCTGATGATGATGATATAAGTATACCGATGAGATATACGTTCACCGCTGAACATCCCTCCCCAAACAAGGAAGGTTTTGCCATCATCACCGCGCTTGGCAAGAGGTGGTGATCGCAGAGGAGGAGTTGAATTGCATTTCATTTATTTTCAACTATAGGAACGCAAAGGAGCATTTAGATTACAAGAGTCCCTTATGTCTAAATAATATTCAATTTAAATTAAATCACACAAAAAAGTAGGTACAAAATAAAATATTCAGCTGTAAGAGGAATAATACCTGTGAAAGCTCCTGGTAGGTTCACTTGGTCGACTCTTACAACATCCGCGGTCTGAATTGAAGGGTTCGATTCTTACGACGCCTAATCGCCTCGGCAAAGTTTCTAGAACTATGCCCAATTTGAGCTCGTTCCAGCCATTTTGACGTCTTTATCCAAAGTTCTTGATATTTCACAAGCTTTTTGTTACTTATATTTCTTGTAGTAATTAGGTTTAAGAAACCTTATACCGTAATCGGTACTTATTACTAATGGAGGAGATATTTGGAGGATTTTAATAATAAATAAACAAAGGTTTTTAACGATGTCTCATTAATTTCGAGGTACAACACAGCTTTATGTCTATTGGGCTCCAAGTTAAGTATAACAATATTAAATAAAAATGATGGTTTATCTAAGTAAGTATAAAATAAATAATATTAATAATAAGCCATAGCCCATTGTGTTCTATCATTAAAGTTTTTGAACTCCATTTTCTTTCCATCTATTTTCTTAATTATTAAACAGAGCCTATATCACCCAGACCCTGAAAACAAATCGATTTACACGTATACTACAATACCTACAGAAGTAGTAGGAATAAACGCCTTCACCGATGGGATGGGAATATGGTGGAACGTGAAAATAAAAAACCTTTAGCAACATTTCTAATACGTTACTAACTGCCACGTAGTCAATTAAACACGGATACCGTGCCGTTGTCAGATACAAAACAAAACAAACAAACACAAGTTGAGATGAGAGGTATAAGGAAGGAGTTATTGAATGTTGTTATAATGTTTAAGTCCTTTAATTATCCAAGAGCTCGGAAACAAAATCAATCGACTACACGCGAAGGTAAATTCTAAACAACAGGGTGGTAATCTCAGGGGATAAATGGTAGAGCTCGCTTTACAAATGGCGTAACAGCGATCGAAAAAGATATTTCTACAAAAACTAAAATTTACAATCAATTTGTATTTTATTATAATAAAGCCTTTATTCACTTAAAAAAATTACAATACAATAATAGAAATAAATTATAACTAGTATTTACAATTGAAACAATTGAGCTAACTGCAGACTGTTGCAAACAATCTACAGGTAGCTCACCTGATCCATATTAATACCAGTCAGCATTGCCATACAGCCCCGCTGTATGGCAATGCTGATGCGCTGTGCCAGATACTGACCGACTGTATTTAATAGGTTGTTTGTTAAAAAAATTATTTTGTATGGTTATATTAAGAGGACAAAAGGAAAAGGCGGGGTCAGCTAGTATAGAGAGCATAAATATAAGTAAAATTCTGCAGATATGGTAATACGTTCTCCCAGCGCTCAATCAACAAATGGCCTGTGTTGTGTTACGTTTGGTTTGACTATAAAACACCATATCCCAAACTTAACCGATTTCGAGATATTGGGCTTATCTACTACACAAAACTTAACGCAAAGATACGCTATTTCCAATCTTTTACATTATAAATAAAATACCTAATCAGAATAATAATCCTATTGTAAATACTATATTGGACCTAATTTGAGCGTTCCCCTTTGAGAAACAGTACCCAATCTTCCGAATTTTACTTACATCGATGGTATAGAGTTTAGAGTTTACTAACTGCTTGCAAGCGAAATAAGTTACAAAACTATGGTGCTATACAAGTACCTACAATGTTTATATGATTTGCTTCATAGAAAAGCTCTTTTGTAACTATTTAAACTCAAAGGTAAGTAATGAAACAGAGTGTCAGACAGAAAAACGTGAAGATTCGATGAACTGAAGACAGTGTAGCAGTGGTGTGATCTTTACGAAACTGGCGTGATCGATACGATAGTAGCGTGATCGTTACGACAGTGGGGTCATCGTTACGACAGTGCCGTGTAGTTGGGGTACCCAAGCCTAAGTTCAGCAGTGGACGTGTGGCCTAAAATGATAATGTGCCACTAAAGCTCGGCTCACCATTCAACGTTATGGGTGTAATCTACATAAGATGCTATAACAGGCACTTTCCTTAAGCGAGACGTTACGGGTATTCAATTACCTAAATTACTTACTCTTTTATTTCGAGTTTTCTTTTACCTTTCTATAATGGAGGGAATAATAATATATAAAGCTCGATTACCACTGACTGACTGACTGACTCACTGACTGACTGACTCATTGACACGATTGTTCACCCTGATGGTGGATGGGAAGGTATGTTTTTTTTGCGGAATCGTGTAGAGGGGTCGGGGGTGACTTGGGGAAAATCCCGACTTTTTGAGATTTGCCCCCCCAGGGCCCACCCCTCCCTGTGACAGCCACCGCCGCGAGCTGCTTGCAGCTCGCGCACTTATAAAATACTAGTCGTATTATATAGCCGCTAATACTCGAGGGTCGTTAGTCATGTAATACGTAATACTTATGTGCATAGTAGGTAAATTTTAATTTTTCACCTTCCAGTATTATTATAACTGTATATTACGGAAGAGCGGAACCCTCTAATGCAAGTATTTCTATACCTACTTAAAAGAGGATTCCAAACCCATGCTATGTAAACAAATTTAAGTTTACTTTAATACATATTTTGTATTTGTATAGTAGGTAACTAATAAAAGCTCTACGTCTGAATGCATAAGCTCTTTTTAAGTAGGTACTTCAATATACCTACTTGTGTAAAGGACCTACGATAATTTTAATTTCGAAACCAACTTAATATAAATTGAACTCGAAATGTGGAGAACTTTTTAGTCTTTAAAAAATATTAGAGATAGAACCAATTATTTATTAAAAACCCGACGCGGTGCCCGCTTTCTCACTTTTTTAGCAAAATGAACCTCTGGGGGGGTTAAAGGGTGGTAAAGTTTTTGTGGACAATTATTATTCCTGGTTCGATTCACTCAAACTCGGTATAAATAAATAAACAAAATAAATAAACTATAAACTAAATAATGAATCACATACTTTTTATTTTTACAAACTACCCCGAGGGTGAGTGCAATAAATTTCTGAAATTTGTATGATTTGCACGAGGGCGAAGCCGCATGGCGTAGCTAGATAGAGAATAAGAAAGAAACTCTACGAGCTATGAGCTACGGCGTAGCAGCAGCTACGGCGTAGCAGCCTCGTCACAGCTACGAAATGAAAGTTCTACGAGACTTTTGAATTATTTACTCAATTTTGTTTATAAGAAACTTTGCACTGGTCGTCTTTATGTAGGTAGGTCTTTATGTAGGTCAAAGTGCATAGATACCTAACTACGAACGTACTTTAATCAAGAATAAGTAACATTGGGAGAGCAATGTAAAATATCGATTTAACTAAACAAAGATTATAATCAATTATTAGAAACAAATTGCAATTAACGACCGATGTGGCGCGGCGGGCGAAGATCCGCTTGCGACGCAGGAGGTTGCGGGTTCGATTCCCGCTTCGGGACAAATGTTTGTACGATCTTCAAATAATTGTTCCGGGTGTTCTGGGTATTTTCTATGTATAATTAAAAAAATATCCTATCTATGTATTATGTATATCAGTCATCTAGTACCCATAACACAAGCTCTGCTTAGCTAGGGGCTAGATGACGCAGAGTGGATTTTCCAGTATTATACATTTTTTTTTAAACTTGTATTTGCAATAGAATGAATTGCGATAACTGCAGACTGTTGCAAACAATCTACAGGAAGCTCAACTAATCCATACCACTACTAGTCGGAAGAGTCACCAAGGCGCTGCGCTGTCTGCATTGCCCCGCTATTTAGCAATACTGAATAGGTAACTTCTGAACACTACGTCAGCTTTTTTAAAATGAAATGCAAATATCAATGGCAGGAGTATTTTGAGAAAAGATCGGTCGAGAAAGGTATTTGGTTTTGCACGATACAACCTCAAATGTCGACTTTTCCTTGGATTGACGACGCAGACTTTAAACGAAAGGAAGTACCTAGTCACTGCTCTCAGGCTGCGCTCCGGACACATTCCATCAAACAAATTTGGATTCTTATTTAAAAAGTCACGTAGTATTGATGATGTTCATTTTGTTATACCTAATGGAGTGTGTACGAAACGCAAACGAAAGACTTCGTATTTTTGGAGTGGATAAGTTATATGATGTTGTCAAATGTTATCCAATCCATTGTCTGAAGAAGCCAGCACAATTTACAACCTTGCTTTATGTTATTTTTGTAGAGACTAGTTTTTAGTTTTCATTTGTAAAAGATTGTAAATATGTATAAATTGGGCGATGTGTTCGCTCAGCGACAAAGCCTTTTGTGTGATGTTTAGTAAAAAAAAAACCTACTAAAGTATTCAAGTAGGTACCTACCTACAGTACCTACCTAACATAACTTTAGGTGCCTAATATTGCCACGCGTTAGGTACATCAATCAAGGCTATGAATGCAAACCGCTTCAAAAGAACCACTCAACTACATTCGTAGGTAGAGGTCAGTTTCAAATGAATGATTCTTTATAGGCAAATGCCAATTTCCTTCAATACACATTTCAGCGAGCACAATATTTCATGCGGAAAATCCACTGATCCGGTTTACGACTCCAGCCACGATATTAAATTAGAGGCAGAAATCAGGTCACTTCGATACAAAACCACTCGTTTTGGACAAAAAGTCGCACTGGTTCTGTGTTCAGGGGTAGAATAGAGAATTATAAAATAAACTAGCTGCAGCCCGCGGCTTCGCACACGCTTTTTGTGGCCCTATGTCCGGCTCCGAGATACCTACCTCCTTGCCAAATTTCATTGAGATCCGTTTAGCCGTTTGGGCGTGAAAAGGTAACAGACAGACAGACTTTAGGTACTTACTTTCCATTTATAAGAAAACAATATCTGCATGTTTAGTTTTTTTTATTCTTTTACTTTTGACGGAAATCTACACTAATGATTATCAAAAAAAAGGACACCTGTATTATTTAATCAATGAATTTTGTTGCTCTTTTGTTGAATCGATATTTTTATTATACACACAAAACATCGACAACAGAACTCCTGGAACAATTAATATCTGCCGATCGGGAATATCTTAGATTTTAATCGAGTCAATATCTGGGAATCGAGCTGCAACCTCCTACGGCGCAGGCGGACCTTCGCCCGCAATGCCACAGAGGTCAATAATAAAATTAGAATTAGTGGTAATCTAACCCTGCTTTTATTAAAGTAGGTAGGTATCTATACTTATTACATAAGTAGACGTAGAAACAGCCTTCGCTGGTTAAGTACGTAGTCTAAGCACCAATACTTACCCTAAAACTCGATTGAACCCCATATGGTTACTCCTTAAAGGAGGTTTCGGAGTAAGTAGGTAATGGTTATGGATATTTTGGGTAAGAAACCCTCGGAAAATAAATATCAGGGCCGTTTAGAGTTAAGTGGCTATCGAGGCCTTATTGCGATTCCATCAGAGTTAATTCAATCCCGCATTGGTACTGTTTGTTTCTTCTACTTACTTTTATTGAAATATTTTCGGTTAAGTAGGTACAGTGGCGGTCAGAAGCGGTGATCTAGATTCTAAACACATTGTCTTGCAGCCATTCGTGGTGCTTACGACCAGTTTAAAATTTATTATTATTAGGGTCCTAGGTTCAAACCAACAAAGTCATTTACATTTAATACTCGTAATTACCATAATTTTGATGCGTAATATTATTATCTTCTTCATTAGGAAATAAAACAGCAAAAATAAATAATATACCTACTTAATATGGTACGTTTCCAATTATGACCCCAACTTTACCTTTACATACCTACTGACCTACATTGCACTTTTACTTTCTCTTACTTGTAATTGTGGGTCATTGACCAAGATTTAATTACACCTAATAGTGTATTGTAACTGTTTTGCATGCGCTTTTCCGGATTAAAAGTACTTAGGTAGGTTAGGTACCTATACTCAGTTCTTGAATCCAAGATATTTTACGTCAACTAAGACGACATTTAAGAATGAAAACTTAAAAAAAAACTGATAATAATACCTATCATAAAACAACAAGGTGGTCGCAATAGGTATTATCATTATCACACACATAGGTACTTCAACATACCACAATGCTTGAAAACTAAAGTTTTCAATCAGTGCGTCCTACCCGTCATGACCTACGGAGCTGAGACGTGGACACTCACGGTAGGGCTGGTTCACCAGTTCAAAGTCGCTCAGCGAGCTATGGAAAGAGCTATGGTCGGAGTCTCTCTGAAGGATAAAATTCGTAACGAATACCTACATCCGACAGAGAACCAAAGTTATCGACATAGCTCAAAGAATTAGCAAGCTGAAGTGGCAGTGGGCCGGCTATATCTCGCGAAGAACCGACAACCGCTGGGGTTAACGTGTTCTTGAGTGAAGACCACGACTAGGCAAACGTAGTGTAGGACGCCCTCCGGCCAGGTGGGATGACGATCTGCAAAAGACGAAGACATGGCGACATGGCAAGCTGAAGACAGGGCGCTATGGCGCTCAATAGGGGAGGCCTATGTCCAACAGTGGACTAATATAGGCTGATGATGATGATGAGGTACTTCAACAATGCATAAAGAAAAAAGGCTTTAAAATCGAGTTTTGAAAACGGAAAACGCACGCGTTGCTTCTAAGAAAACGTTTATTGGTAATTTATATCCGATTCAACCAACCACCTGATTTTTGGAATCAAAAGTAGCCTAAACTTTATTCCAGGACTACCTATTCTATTATGTGGTAGACTACATATTATTTACCTAACGGTAAGAAACATACCTACTACCTGCTAAGGTATATTAGGCTGGATCTATCCCAGTAGATGCCAACCATTAAAACTTGACCCATTATACCTAATACTTCTGCTCTCCTGAAGTAAACAGCTTTGACCTCTTGTAAAGTTTTCGATTGGGGAGACGTACAAGTACAACTTTTGAATCTCTCCTTAAAACGGCTCGAGACTCTCTTGAGATTCCTATCTATTTGCTGGAAAATGGCGAACTTGTTAGGCGTTAAATCTTGAATAACAATATTTTCAGAAGTATTTTTCCATTAGATGCTGCGAAATCCTATTGGGATTTCGGACGTCGGTAAGCGGACCTTTTGGCTAAATGATGTGGTTACAAGGAGTTCATTTCTTTATTTTGTACGTACTACCTACGTTTTTAGCGCGCTACCATGCTGAAATAATATTTACCTGACTAATAGGTACTTTTGTAGGTAGGTAGTAGGTACTTAGTAAACCGTTAACAGCGTAAATCTTTACTAAGTACCTACGTACCCCAAGTCTTCGGCTAACGC
Source organism: Eupithecia subumbrata (assembly GCA_949316285.1). NCBI lineage: Eukaryota > Metazoa > Arthropoda > Insecta > Lepidoptera > Geometridae > Eupithecia > Eupithecia subumbrata. The sequence continues at coordinate 34,036,290 of OX438640.1, read as the reverse complement.
TTTCACTGCCCAGCCTCGTCGCCGCCCCGGGCCGCCCCGGGCCGGGCTGGGCCGGTCGCTCCACGGAGCTGCGGATGGTCCAGGTACAGTCAACACCAGACCATTGAAGATGGTCCAAAAATGTTTTTACTTACGTTTGGCCCATTATCCCCGAATACCTACTCGAAACGCAACTCAAGACGAATTTTCAGGAGATATTTCATTGAAAACTGCCAAAAAAACGCGACTTCAGACGTGCCTATATGCGAGTTGCGTTTGAGCAAGTTATTTGTTAACAACTTACGCCCGAATACTCAAAAGCAACTCGGATTTGAGCAAATTTTTGAGATTTTCATTGAAAAATGTCACAAAAAATCGCGAATTGAGACGTGCTCAAATGTAATTTGCGTTTGAAAATTCGGGCGTTAGTTGTTTACAAATACCTTGCGTTCGAGTATTTGGCCGTTATTCAGCCGTTGAGTGTGATGATCAGCTGTTTTTGGCGTTGACCACTGCTGTTTTACTTTTAGTGGTCCCTGATAAGTTCAATTGGCTTCGACGACATAAACTGAACCTTCTCTGTACCGTCGTCGGCCACATGAGATTGCAGTCAAGCGAAGGTCTATTGACAAAAAAAACAATCTAGGTTTTTTTCTCTACGCTTCCTCCTCCAGCATCGCACTAACATCAGACTATGCCACACAAAGACTGCCATCATCATGTAATCTAATCATGTAACATGGTTACGATGAAAAGTTCCAGTCAGTTGCCGGCTTTAGGAATAGAAAAGGTACCTAGGTAATTAAAAAAGAAAAATTGAATTATTTAAAATTTATTAAACTTAAGCCTAGGGTGTTGGCCTGCCACGTCCGAATCCTCCTCTCTGAAACAAGAAAGAGTTCTCTTTTAGTAACAACTCCAAATAAAGTGCATTGTAGTAGGTAAATAAAATAAATAAATAATGGTGGAAAATCCACACAGCATCATCTAGCTCATGCTAAGCGGGTATTAGATATACATAATATGCATAATACAATACACTACATACATATATTTTTTATACATAGAAATACACAGAACACCCAAAACAAATATTTGCAGATTGTACAAGGATTTGTCTCAAGGCGGGAATCGAACCCGCAGCCTTTTGCGTCGCAGGTGGACCTTCGCCTGCCGCGCCACATCGGTCGTCAAATGAAATTGGTTGCAGAACACAATGATGTATACTGGTTATAAAGAGAATAGTACATTGTACACCTAGGCGAGAAAGTGCCCAATTCCTATCGAGTGTGTCATTTGAGGGCTGAGACCCAGCCGAGAGCGTTAAAACACACGAGGTAGGAAACGCCCTTTCTCCCGAGTGATACATAGTGCTATATACTACACCTTCGAAGAAAATCATCGTTTTAGAATCTTCAAAATCATTCAAGTAAATTCAAATTGTAAACTCAAATGTAGCAATAAATACGCGCACGTACGATTTACACATGCATGCATGGTTCTTTTTTGAATTATTGTTCCGAATACGGAAGAGGCCGATATCATATGGCGGATTCGGAGTAAAAACTTTTTGTCGTTTGACCTATTATGAAAATAACCAAGCTACTGACTGATATTTAGGAAAATTAAAAAAATAACACGTTAGAAATGGATTTCGAAATGAAATTCCATAGTTTTCCCTCCTGCATTTCAGTACGCATGCAATGACGTACTTTCTACCTTATGTTTGGAAAACGATTATGCAACTTTCTGAGTAGGTGTAGTATAAATGTACTTTTAGGTAAGAAACAATGAATTAACAATTATTTTTCTGTTATTTATCGCGTACCTTGTATTTTTATTTCCACTATTTTTCATGTTGCAGGATGCAATTAAAAAGAAAAAAAGTTATAGAAATAATGAACACTAAAGAATACAAATGAAATGGGTTGTTTGAAGTTTATAAATTTGCTAATAGACAAGCATATGCAGCCTGTCGCTATTGTTTCCATCAAACACACAGTGATGAGTTTACAGTCGTTGCTTTTGCGCCTGATATAACTTCCGGTCCACTCTATTGCTATTAATGAAATGAATGAATATATTTTATTTCAGCAAACAAAGTCCATATTAAACATCTGGCATATAAAAATAGGAACAATGGTGCACTGCAAGGGTATTCATAGAATCACTGGCCAATCTTAGATGGTGCCCACAGGTTCAATGTCTAATCTATCTGTTTGTTTGTTTGTTTGAGATAACCTCCAAAAATACTGGACAGATATTCACTGGCAGATAGATTTATAGCGATTAGCAGGTAGCTTAGGCTACTTTTTTTTACAAAAACTAGGGGTCTGCACCAATAAAATAAAACCGATGAACATGTGAGTTTAAAGGTTTTTGTTATTATAGTGCATAAGCCCTCACACTCAGGGTAATTTCTAAGAAATCTAATAATACTTATCGTGAGGGCAGGTGGCGGGTTCATGTCCTGTTGAAGTTGCATTTTTTTGAGATAAGTATTATTTGATTCCTAAGTGAATTTAAGCCATGGGTATAGCTGAACACATTTTAAAAAACTTACAAATTCAACATCAGCAGATCCAGGTCCGACGTCAGCCTTCTTGTCGACACCACCGGGTGCGCCCGTGGGTGCGCGGCGGTACGCTGACCGGTCCTCCGCGGAGCGAGCAGGACCCTCGGGCCGGCCAACAGCTCCACGACGAACTGTCTCAGGACGGACTGAGCGCCTCAGGGTAGCGGGTACGATTTCAGGGGGCAGGTGCAAGAAGATGCGTAGGTATTCAATACCCTCATTGGTCAGGTACCTGGAATTTAAGTAAGCCAATAATTTGGATACTATTTGGATGTTGTTGAATTGTATGGGGTTTGTGAATTAAAGAAGGCGGATGAGAGAACATGGTGTACTTGTCATAACTTGAACATTCTTGGTCACTATATTGCGGACTGACAAGACATGATGAGATGACCGCGGCTAGCTTGGTGCTTGTTCAAGTAAAGCAAACAGTTTAGTGTGTATTAAACACTTTAGTGTGTATTGAACATAAGGTTCAACATACTAAAAAAGGAATATCTACTTGATAGGCAAGTAAACATAGAAAGCGAAAACTTAGTTTGCTTACATGACAAGGTTGGATTTCATCAAATAATATCTTACCAGTAGAAATGCCTCCACGCAAACTGTTCCTTCACATAACCCCTGGATTTGAGAGACTGCATAGCTTTGATCACTTGGAGGTTAGGAATCTTCTCCAGATCAGGATGTTTAGGAGCATGGTAATCCTTCTTAGCTACCATGACTCCCTCCTTGAAGAGGTACTCATAGATAGCGACACGGTTGCTTTTGGGCATCAACATCTTGATCCTTCACCTAAAAACAAGGAACACTTTAGCGAAGGTAGGTTATCACAACAACTTTTCACATACGACCCTTGGACACAAAATAAAACTGTAACTTCACAGATTCTTAATCACCAAAATGGTTTTTTGTAACAAATTGTTTCACACATTCGAGATTTTAGCGATAATTTTGGATTTTGTTTCATGACAGTACCTTCCGCCTATTTTTTGTCAACAGAAAAGAGGAAAACCATCGGCGGATGACAGCATTTTGACATTTGGTTTGTTTCGCGTCATCTGATTATTTGTAACATCACAAAATATTGTGGTTCACTCACTCTCGTCAAAATCTGTATGGCTATTTCTTTTATGATTTTCTTTGTTCGCCGCCACTTGCAGACGCTTGGACGAACGAAATCACCCGTGGCAGTTTTTTTTTTGGTTCCAGTCAACAGGCATCCCTAGTATTACATTCATTGATGAAAATTTCTTTCAGTCACCTCATTCGCGCTCACTCGTTCATTCAAAGTAGTTCGTTCGTTTCGTTCTTTTCGGTCAAAGAGAATCGTTCAGTTCAAGGCAATTTCCCAGAAAAGTTGTTTTTATTTTTCCATGTAAAACAAAGATGTGTTTTCAGTATTTCACAGTACATACATAAGCTTAAAAGTAATCTACGTCACAAGGTGCACTAGAACCTAAATATGGATTTCCAAAATCGTCCTGGTGGAAAGACTGGAGGAGGAGGCGTAGCGTCATGGTCGGAGAGTAACCGAGACCGTCGCGAAAGACTGCGCCAGCTGGCTTTGGAGACAATCGATCTAAATAAGGATCCCTATTTTATGAAAAACCATTTAGGTAATAAAGCTCTCTAAAATAAAAGTAAACATAACCTCACTTACACGTAAACAAAGTTTACCAATTGTTTATTTCTAGGTTCTTACGAATGCAAGTTATGTCTGACTCTTCACAACAATGAGGGAAGCTACTTAGCTCACACTCAGGGCAAAAAGCATCAGGCTAATCTGGCTCGACGAGCTGCTAAGGAAGCCAAAGAGTCACCGCAGCAGCTAGCACCCGAAAAACCTAGGATTGAACCTAAGAAGTTCGTAAAAATTGGACGGCCTGGCTACAGAGTCACAAAGCAAAAGGATCCTGACAATGGCCAGCAGAGTTTACTTTTCCAAGTTGATTATCCTGGTATGTTGATTCACATATTTCATGAATCTCAAAACACATGACCAAACCAATTTTAGAAATTGCCCAAACCTAATCAAAGAAAATTACAACCAATAAATACAAATAAGTGTTTTAAAATTACTCAGTTGCCCTATCTGCAGTATATAACGGTAGCTCAACTAATCCAGTTTAATACAAATTGGAAGCATCCCCAAGGCAATTACTACCTGCGAAGGCTACATGCTTCGTAATCGTAACACATTGACTGATTCACAGAAAGCTTTAATATTGACTTACCCTGATTTTAAAAAATATTAAATGTGGAATGGGGTTGTCCTTGTCCTTGTCCAGACCTAACAAAACCTTTTGTTTTCAGAAATTGCTGATGGTGTTCAACCAAGACATAGGTTCATGTCAGCCTATGAACAGAAGATAGAACCTCCAGACCGCAGGTGGCAGTACCTGCTATTTGCAGCAGAGCCTTACGAAACAATTGCATTTAAAGTTCCTAGCCGGGAAGTTGAAAAGCATGACTCAAAGTTCTGGACTCATTGGAACAAAGATACCAAGCAGTTTTTCCTGCAGTTTGCATTCAAGATGGAGATGATGAGGGTACCACCACCGCAGAAGATGTGGGAACATCATCATGGAATGAGGCTGCCCTTGCCGCCTGGTGCGCCGATGATGGGGGTGCCACCTCCGCCGCCACTTTTACCGGTGCCGCCACCTCCACCATCTATGTAAATGAGTTCAAGATATTGTAATACTTTCAATAAATGATTATGATACTGCATAATTGCATTTCAATATTCTACAATGAAATAACTACATCATTAACTATCCCAAGTAGGAAAATATAAAGAGGTGTGTTTGTATGTTGGTGATCTCTGGATCGCTGGTCGGTGGTAGTCAAGAATGAATTATACTACCGACGAAACCCTCGCGAGCAGAGGCCAGTTACACTTAAAGCCTTTCTTTTAACTCTGTAATATGGTACGTGCCAGTTTGTTACGCACTAGACTACAAACAAAGCCAGCCATCAAACGAAATAGGTAGGGTAAAACGAGTCTCCCCTTGGCCACGTTCACATCAAATCCTTTTTTTTTTTTTTTGCTTCGTTCGAGCGTTCTGTGGCCAATCTATGCATGAAACGGAACGTTTTATAACGGTTTGAATGATTGAAACTTGATTAGAATGAATGAAAATTTCATTGAATAGACGATTCATTCATTCAATACGCGCGCTTTCCAACGAACGTTCGTTGATCTATCTATTGTTTCCAAACCAAAGATAGCTTTTCCAGTTTTTAAAATCAGATTTACTGTGTTCTCGTTATTTTATTTATTCTTTATTCCAAATAATGTTTTCGAAAGCGAAGCGATTTGAACCAGTCGGTAAGAACTTTGTTTATTCCGTACAATTTTTTGACACACAGAACAAAAATAATTTCTCAATCTTATTTTCGGCAGCTGTTGTAAAGAATCAAAAATTCTCGAAGAAACCGGAAGATGATCAGCTAACTCCTTGCAAGACTCTAGGAACAGTACCGAAGGTCAAATCAGCTGTTCCTAAAAAGCCTATTGATACTCTCTCGCAATGCAGCAGCAGTATCAAGTCTTTCGCTACAGTAAATATTCTATTCTTTATTTAGAATAATACGTATAGGTATGTTTGGGGTGTAAGAATCGACGCCTCCAACTCAACCGTGAACGTCCTCGAATAAGGAAACCTCTGTGTGTTGTAAACACCTCCACTGCGATCAACAATCCCCTTACCAAGTGGTGATTATGGCAAAATCCAGCGAGGGGAGGGGAGGGAGGCATGGACGCCAGTTGATGTATGTGTGCTGAAGTCGAGGTATGGCAACCGAAGACCAGAAGAAGAAACTATTTATACTGGGCTTTAATCTTATTAGTAGCCCCTAAAGTAGTTCAATAACCAGTAACCTTTTGTGTAAATAACATTCATAAAATTATATCACTCTTAATCATCATCACAGATCACTCTTGAATATTTTCCCTGTGCCCGATTAGGGCATAATTTAGTTAAATAGGCTGAGAGTCTGATTTTAGGGTTAAACCCTGAAGCCCTGAAGATTCTTTCTCTCTCTCTCTCCCCCTATGTATTATTCAGTATTATCATCTTTTTCATTTTACAGCCAAAACCAATCAAAGCTCATTCTAGCATCAAGGCTCCTAGTAGCCTGAAAAAGCCTACATTATGCCCTAAGCCCAAAACATACACCAAAGAACATGAAGAAATCATCAAAGCACAAGAAGTAGAAATAAGGTATTTTTTAACTAACCTTTTGATTTAAATTATTATTTATTGCAAAGATTGAGTCCCTGAAGAAAATGATTCACAAGATTAATAACATTTTATTCTTTTAGGAACAAAGACCACACTATTCAAGAATATAATAAACAAATTGAAGAACTTAAAACTAACATAGCATCGCTTCAATCCGAAATAAAGAAACATGAAGAAGCTATCACTGAATCAAGCATCAAACATATCGATGAACAAATTGCACAAATATCATTACATGATCAAAATTGTCAAACAGAAACAAACATTGAAAATGACAAAATTATTGAGGTCCTAAAACAAAAGATTGCTGCATTAGAAAGACAGTGTGATGAACTTGAATTGGAAGCAAGTGGTAAGCAAGTAGAGCTATCTTCTCTTGAAGAGGTCATCACTATTCGTGACTCTCTGTGCAAGGATCTACAAGACAAACTAACTAATACCGAAAATTCTCTGGACGAGACTCGCCAACGCCTCGAAATGGTCAAAGGACATCATGCTTTAGCCCTTGAAGCAAACGAGAGTATCAGAAGGGAGTACAAAGCCGAATTAGAAACATTGAAAACGAAATTGGAAGATGAAAAACAAGCGATCATCAGCAAATCGAAAGCTGATCAAGCGAGCATTAAAGCTCAATACAATACACTCTTAGAAGAGATCAAAGAGCAGATGCTAAAGGATAAAGAAGAAGAAGTTCAGGAACTGGAACAACAGATGGTCATGAAGGACCGCGATATGAAAGCCAAGCTGGAACAAGTGGACGAGGCCACGCGGGAGAAACTCAAGCTCTGTGAGATTCAGTTCGAGGAGCGCACTCGGAACATGGAAGATCTCTGCAATCACCAACAAAAGAAAATATTATCTCTTGATAAAGAAATTAAAGAATTACAATACACTGCTAGCTTGTTTGAAGAAAATAATATTATTCTACAAAAGGAGATAAATAATTTGAAGAACGAAACTCAGTCACTAAACGCTGAAAAAGTTAATCTCGCCAAAGACATAAACGATTTGAAGGATGAGGCAAAGAAAGCGCGCATCGATTTCGACAATGAAAGGAACAAGCTGACAGTGGATGTGGAAAAGGCGATGAAAGAAAGAAACAAATTCGAGATGTCTCTCTCTGTCACAAGAGATATCGTCCAAGTATTGACAATGAGACTCAAGGAATCCGATAATGAAGTCGAGCTTTTAGAAGACCAAGTGCAAGAGCTGACCAATTCAAAGGAATTATTAGAAAAAGAGCTATCATCCTACAAAAACCAAATGAACAATACGTTGATGGAATGCAATGAGTATAAAGATGCTCTCGTGAACATTCTCAAGTCCAAGGCAGCTCTGGCTAAAGAACACACACGTATCATGGAACACAACGTGTCTTTGATTGAAAGCTTGCAGAATGTGGAAAAGGAGGCCTTCCGTGAGCTTGGAACTATCAAGGATGAGCTCATTGAAGACGTAGAGATGCTGAAAATGGAGTCGAACTCTCAGATAAAGGTCCTACGTGAAGAGGTCAGTATAACTGAAGTAATATTAATGATACCCAGAATTAGAATTCAGGGTATTTATTGTGAACAAATAAATTGTATGTATTAAATATATTTATACTATAAACACGCGATGCAACGTGTCGACACGTATTTCGTCGCATCAGGTGTATATGATGTGATTCCGGTCATAGAAAGCTACTTACCATTTGATTACGCACGGGTCGCGTGGCGTTTCAATAGTGTGTGGAGCACTTAATGGTCCGGCGACGGATGAATTTCCCATAAAAACGTAGTACCAAAATGATTTGTTGTTTGAGAATATTTTCACCATGGTTTGCTATTATTTGTATTAGAATAGTATTTATTTAGGTTCCTGCCACAATCTTTTTTCATAATACTTCTCTACACAAAAACTAAGAATACATTCATTCTTTAATGTAAAATTGCGAATCGGTTTAATTTAATTTCAGAAAGGTATTTTGAAAAAAAAATGTGCCAGGAACCTAGATAAATACTTTTTTAATACAAATAATAGCAGACCATGGCGAAACTATGCTCAAATTACAAATCATTTTGGTATTACGTTTGTATAGGAAATTCATCCGTCGCCGGACCCTTAACAGTCACAAAAAACGAAAGCGAAAAGGGGCACATTCCACTTCGAAAAAGCATACAATAAATAAAAAATGCTGGACAATTCACACAGTATCATCTAGCCCTAAGCTAAGCAGAGCTTGCGTTATCGGTACTAGATGACTGATATACTTATTACAATACACTACATAGATAGATATTTCGTTATTTTAATACATAGAAAATATCCAGAAAGCCCGAACAAATATTTGCATATGGTACAAACATTTGTCTCAAGGTGGGAATCGAACCCGCAACCTCCTGCGTCGCAGGCGGACCTTCACCCGCCGCGCCACATCGGTCGTCTTACAAATAAAATAAAAGTATACAAATACATATAAAAAAAAATAACAACACATTCTCAACCAATATTTCTTTACTGTAGGTAGGTACTATCTCTTTACAAAAATTGGATTCTAGACCCAAGTGCTTACATCGAAAAGATATGCCCAAAGGTTCATTTAGAGATCACACAAGATATAGGTACACTGCTATTGCTTCACTCGTTTCTGTCCGAACTTGGCTGACGCTCTATCGCGACTCCTATACCTAGGTCACATTCACATCACAAGTTTATACAAGCTACACTTAATTTACAAAATATATCAAAGTGCTTTATTTCCTTTAGACCTTACAGGACTCTTGAAAACTCACTTTAATTCCTAGTTTTACATACGTTTTACATCGAAAACTAACACCCTAACAAGGTAAAGGTTTCTTGTTCCCTTCTTTACCTTAAAAAGATTAGAAGTGAACAAAAAATCAATCAAGTCTTGTGGGCACAGCTAGTTTATTCATAGTTCTAGTATTTAAATGATGTATGTCGCTATTTTTAGGGAACCGATTGATATTTGTTTTGTTTTTATTTAGGAAACAAACAGTTATAACAGTAAAGAATACAATGAAGACAGAATTAATACAAAAACCAATAAGTGTTTCCACCGATAAAGAATAGTACCTACATTGAAGTAACGCTTTGACGTGTGTGAAACATTACAGATTACTGAGTGTACCTACAAGTTTTTTGTTTTATAGGTGGAGAGGAAGCGTCAGTTATGCGAGCTGGCGACGGAGCACGCGGGGCAGGCGACGGCCGCCGCGGAGCAGTCGCGCGCGCTGCTGGCGCAGGCCGCTGCCGAGATCACGCGGCTGGAGATGGAGAACCAACGTTTTCAACATGAGGTATGTTTTGTATAGCATAAGTCGAAGACCTCTGTGCTTGCGACGCAGGAGGTTGAGTTCGATTCCTGCCTCGGGCGGGGGAAGATCTGCAGATATTTGTTTTGGGTGTTTTCTATGTAGGTATGTAGGGTATTAGAAAAATATATAACTTTGTAAAACAATATCAGTTATCTAGTACCTACCCATAACACTGGTTCTTCTTAGCTTGGTGCTGCTGTATAAATTGACCGGGGTTAATCAAGACAACGGTGCCATCTATACTTCCCTGCCAACACTACCTACTTCTTACTAATAATAATACAGACGAAAGTTTTTGTCCTTGTGTGATTTTTTGGTGAAGACAACGCTAATAATAAACATAATTATTAACGATAATTAATGAGTCTATCTGTCACCTTTTCACGAAAACTCTAAACGTTAGACTAATAGAAAGATTCATTATCATCAGCCTATATTAGTCCACTGCTGGACATAGGCCTCCCCTAATGAGCGCCATAGCGCCCTGTCTTCAGCTTGCCGCATCCAGCATCTGCCTGCAGTCTTTCGCAGGTCAACATCCCACCTGGCAGGGGGGCGTCCTACGCTACGCTACGTTTGCCGAGTAGATATATCATACCCTTCAATTCAAATAAACCAAATCACTGCCGAAATTATACCCTGGGGCTTATCTCATTTGTATATCCTTGAATATCGAGTGCGAAGCCGCCGACACAGCTAGTATTCAAAACAGCGTGTTGATAGATAGATAGATAGAAAATATCTTTATTGTACCATCAATGCTTATAAAATATCTTACAAACTACTAATTAAATCTAGTACAAGGCACAATCGGCGGCCTTATCGCTGACAGCGATCTCTTCCAGGAAGCCCAACCTTTATATGGACAGGATCGGTTAGTGTAGAACTTGACGGTAGCGTATATGATACTACAAAATACCTAAATAAATATTGCTGCCCTTTTAAGATTGTAATTTGAAAATAACATTTCAGGTGCACGATCAACAGTCGATTGTCGTCGAGTTGTCGCTCCTTCGTCAAGAGAACGAAGAACTGACGATGACCGTCGCCAAACAGTCGTCCATCATCGACAAACTCAAGAGAGAGATGGAACAACTGCAAGTGAAGGCAAAATCCCCCAATTTGCCGAAATCCCCGTCCTCCATGCGGAAATCGCACAAACTCGGCAAAGAAAATCAGTTGCAAATTGTTTCTCCGTTGCGAGAACGCAATCATTAAATTATTGTCATGTCAATGTTTCATTATTGATGATGATTTCATTATTAATAGAATTTTAATGATGCTGAAACAGTACAAATTAGGGTATGTTTTCTATTTTATGATGACATTTGTTGATGTTCCTGGTCATATTTATCGATTTTAAATCATTTATCAGCAGTTTTGGACATAAGTTTTTGCAGTTGTTTGTTTATTTATTGTGAATGTTGAAATTAATATTTCTAATCTGAACGATTCTCATTAGGCTAAGAACTTTTGTTTGTCTGAATGTGTTTAGGTATGTGTGATTTTTTGGTACATAAGTTTTTATTGTGTAATCCAATAAACGGTCCTGTACGGTGTACAACTTTTTCAAGATTTCTTTTATTTTAATAAGTAGGTAAGGTACCTATACAATCACTAGATACTCACTCCTATTTTTGCATATGAATAGATGGAACGCGGTGAGAGTCTCTGCGTAGGTCCTAGGTAGGTACTACCTAACAGTGGCGTAGCGTGCCTTGGCGGGACCCCGTATAAAAATTTGTTTGGGGGCCCTTATGAAGGGTAAAGATTTCTCACAAAAGAAAACAAGATCCGTCAAGTGCGAGTGTAACTCGCGCGCCGAGGGTTTTGAATGTTTGTCAACAAATATGTACCAAAAGTACCGGTTAGAGACTTCGCAATTTAACGAATACCTAAGAATAGTAGGTTAAATTTCAGATGGATCTCTCTGCATGCTTCGGTTAAATGGGTGGTTCGGTTAAGGTGGGTATTGGTAAATTTTTCGACTTTTTTCCAAATATTTCAAAAAGTATGAAAGTTACAGAAATTTGAAAAACTGGTTTGAAATGTCCAAACCGATACATTTCATTTAATACCCCACTCGGTGGGGTAGCCCCCCTTTTGAAAATTATTCCTTTTTGACCATTTTTCAAAAAGTGTTCTTTTTACAGACTTCTCTATATTTTTCCTGTAAAATATAGATCCATATCTACAAACGCTCCATACATTTTAAACGGATCGCTCTGCAAACTTCGGAGATAGGGGGGGGGAATGGGTATTTTTTCGACTTTTTTCAAAATATTTCAAAATGTATGAAACCTACAGAAATTTAAAAAACTATTTTGAAACGTATAAACAGATACCTTTCATTTGATACCCCACTCGGTGAGGTAGCCCCCCCTTTTGAAAATTATTCCCCCCCATTTTGACCATTTTTCAAAAAGTGTTCTTTTTTCAAACTTCTCTATATTTTTCCTGTAAAATATAGATCCATGTCTATAAACGCTCCATACATTTTACATGGATCACTCTGCAATCTTCGGAGATAGGGGGGGGGGGGAATGGGTATTTTTTCGACTTTTTTCGAAATATTTTAAAAAGTATGTCACCTACAAAAATTTCAAAATATATTTTGAAATGTACAAAATGGTACCTTTCATTTGATACCCCATATGACTATGTAGGTAGGTATCTTTTAAAATTTCGGCATCACAATTTGTATGGAAAATATTCATTTTCATTTTTCATTAATTTTCATTTATTTTTCTCAAAATCTGTACAGGCGCACGAAATGTATTATTGTTTTAAATTTCAAGTTGATAGCTGCAGTAGTTTTTGAGTTATTAAGGAGGGAAAAAAGGACAGACAAAGCGAGACCATAAGGGTTTTGAAACCGATCTTCGATCATCAAAACCCTAAAAACAAGTTTGCATAAAATTAAAAGAAATATTTATTCATCATAATTATTTAATTATTAAATATATATTTATTTATCTGTCACTTTTTCCAAAATTTTTACAAACAATTCAAACTAAATATAGTTACACTTTCCTTGCCTTTTTTTCGGCAAACTGATTTATTAAATCATTAATAGCTGATGATGACTTTAGTTTTTCTAAAGTGCCTTCAAGGATAATAGTGACAGGTCTGACAGGCGTTCATGTCCCATCGAACAAAAAGTTATATAAAATAAAACCGATATTGTTTTAACTTTTGTCATTTCTAAAATAAATAAAAAATGAGAAGTTTTTATTAATTTTTGCTTACGCACATCGGGGGCCCCCGTGGCCCGGGGGCCCCATATAATTGATACGGCAGCTACGGCGGTAGCTACGCCCCTGCTACCTAATCAAAGATCTCAACACAATATTTTACAGTGTTCTCTAGGTACCTATAATACCGGATATTTCAAGCTACGCACCATAATTGCGTAGACTAGCTATAAATATATTCTTCAATAATCCGGCTAAAAATAAAATACTGCTCTGTATAGGAAATAAGTATGGTCATAGTGCTATCCTAAATTGGGAAGCATAGTTCAAAAAATACCAATTGTTTGCATCCCATGACGTCAAAACTAAGATTCGTTAGGGTTGGCACTTTAACAAAAGATAAAAATATCTGGTCATTTGAATCTTCGTTTTTGACCAAATAATGACGATTTATAAATTGCTACAACTAGATATTGCATAGAAATGAAGTAAAGATTGAAAAAAGTAACAAATCTAACGGAATCTATGGGTGAAATCATTGGAATTACGTTAGGCCTGTGTCATTTCATGGTGATAACCCTAAAAATCAGCTGATTACGTTTGTTTACGAAAAATCTACAAGCTCGATGGATAAAGTATAGATGAACAGTTGTTTTTTGTTGCGCGTTCAGGCAACGCTGTCATTCATGTCCACCTAAGATCAACAGTACATTCACAGAAAGAAATATATCTCAGTACCTATAGTTTTGATATTATTCTTTTCGAAAAAATATTTAAGATCAACACCTACATAGTTACTGAAGGGAAGAAGCCTCCCTCCATTGATTTGTTTGTATATTTGTTCTCCTAAAGACTTAATATACTCAAATGGACAGAGCCTACCTACATACATTACTTACCTCTTCTATCTAATATAATAACACAGAATCACTATAAAGATACTACAATATACCTACACATTTTTCTATTTATCAGGGCTTCTATTCTATTCTCATTAGAAGTTAGAATATGGAAAATGTATGGTGGGTTTTCTATGTGCAAACAAATACCAAATAGGTTTTGTTCCTTTCTTTACAATGATTTTTCTTTCTTTCCTAGGTCATGGGGTCTCATACCATAGAAAAGTTTTTTAGTTCAAAAAAATGACAATGGATGGCGTTAGGTGTATTACACTTAGTTATCGAGGTTTGTGTAAACTGACAAAACAATAAAGAATTTCTTTATAAAATGTCTGAACTCTTTTAGGTAAAAACCTTTGATAACAATATAATTAAATTATATGATTTTAAATCAAAACTTTCATAAATTTGAAAATTTCATTACTATCGACACACTATCGATGTTCTTCTGGCGGCATTTTTATGAACTTATCAAATCTCACGACTTTTGTAGGATAGTAAATACCCTAGGTACATACCTAGAACTTGTGTAAGATAAGATTAAGTTGTTTTATTTGCTACCATTGCGTTTTTTTACTAAGTAGTTTTGTAGTAAACTTTATAATGACACTTAGGGCGCCTTCAAATTAGCCGCAAACTGTCGCGCGTAGGCAGCGCGGCTGCAGGGCTGCGGCCGCGCTGCTGTAGCTTGGTTCGAGAATCATAGTGTTGTATATTTAGTTTCACGATGGACTCTGACTAAGAAACACTGCTATTAGTGTTACTATTAAAAAGAAAAAGGATTCTGGACAAAAAACAAAAAAAGAAGCCCAAGAAAACGTTACCGTTATTTTGTATAACTCAACAAACTAAATTTTATAAAGAGAAAGATTATACAGTGACAAAAAATTTCAGAATTACCTACTTAAGATTATCAAGAAAACAATTCTACGAATTACTTCCCCGTTTGGAACGTTATATTGGAAAACAAAATACAACCTTCAAAAATACTATTTGTGGTGAAGAAAGATTATTTATAACCCTCAGGCACAGCCTCAGGTTAGTAAAAATTATGACTATGCAACTGACGACGACATAAATTGTCATCTCATCTCACGCGTGACAACTCTCGTGGCCGACGTAGTTAAATATCACCTAAAAGGTAACAAAAGTCACCTTCTGGCAACGCTGGTGCGCACCGTCACCAGTCGATCGATGAACTGATGCGCGGCCGCAGCGCGGCTGCAGCGCTGCAGTCGCGCGTTTTTAATTTATATGGATTTACCTAGACAGCAGCGCGGCCGCAGCGCTGCAGCCGCGCTGCCTCCGCGCGACAATTTGCGGCTAATTTGCAGGCGCCCTTACATAAAAGTACAAGTTTTGTTTTTCTCATATAAGTGAACTGTATTTATGTTCCTCGAGAAAATAAAGAATCTTTAAACCGAAGTTTAAATGTAAGTACCTACCTAGGTACTGACCTAAAATAATTTATTGAAACATCATTCAGTCTTACATCAATTTATTTGGATTAATTAAAAAATCACAAAGTTGCAATACACTAATATAAAACAAAATACAATGGCCATAAATTACTCAGAAAAGCAATCCCGGCAATCAAAATGCCATAAAAAAGTTCCGAAATTCATAACTTACTAACTATTTTATTAAAACAATGGCTAACCCCTTTCAAAACTAACATTACTCATTATTTAGTGCCCAAATTCTTAGGGGTATTTCTTTGGAATAATTTCAGACTCAAGTATAAATCACAAGTTGGAAAGTCATGTAGCATAGAGTACAAGTTATAAAAATATAAATGCTATTCAAACACATAAGCGTGAGGTGGGTTACTTTAACGTTACGTGTGACTAACAAGCACTGTGATATACGAAAACTACGCTAGCTTAAGACTATGACTACTATTCAACTTAGGCTATGTGTATAGTGAGTATCAAACAAGAAATCCTTAAAACCATAAAAAAGGTAACTTAAGTTACAAAACATTACGTAGGTAGCTGCATGTAGCTACAAAAAACCAGTCGATGAATTTGAGATCAATTAAAAATATGGTTCTTATGGTCAGTGCGGCAACCATCAAGGGTGCGTTTCCACTGACGCGGAGCTAGGCGGAATGGAGAGGAGCGGTCCGTGAATTGGCCTATTACAGTGCCCGAAATGTCCATTCTGCATCAGTGAAAAGTTTTAATTGAAGCGGAGCAGACTTTCAAATAAAATATATGAACACGCGGCCCCGAGCCGGACAGAACGGAGTCGAGCAGGCTGAGGTGTGTGTGTACTCCGCTCCACTTCAATACACTTGCCACTCTTCTCCGCCCAGCTCCGCGTCAGTGGAAACGCACCCTAATGCTTGGTCAGGTGGCTTGGCTAGTCTGGTCCGGATGCCAACGCCGTTTTGTTTTCTTTTTATTGAGCATTTTTGATTGAGATTTATTGAGATCGTACATAACTAAAAGTAAGCATTTCGAACGAGCATTTGCTTTTGTAATTTTGCAGTAATTATAAAATTCATTCAGATCGTTATTATGTATGCATTATTAACTGTCCTTATACACATAATAGACACATTTACAACACTGATACGTCACAAACATCTATAAACATCAATGGGGCCTTACATTTTTCGATCACCGACATTTCGATGCCAAGATATGGGTACAATAGTGTCAATTCAGATGTCACAAAAACGAAACTAAACTAATTTGACAGCACTAAAATAATGCAACTCTTTTTATTTGATCACTACTCATCACGACTACAAGAAAGGGACGGCAACATTTTTAGTGCTGTCACATTCGTTTACATTTTATGATATCTGAATCAAGACCAAACAAAATTAGTCAACGTGTGCGTATCTCGGAACGATATCCTCACGAATGAGTAGGTCGCAGGCGGGGAGCGGGGGCAGCGGCAGCAAGTCCTGCTCGACGGCGATGAGGCTGGTCTCCGGGCCCGCCAGCCGGCCGTGCCACACGTAGTAGTAGAACAACTGCTGCATGGCAGCCATGAAGCGGCGCTGCTCCGGCATCTCCGAGTCGAAGGTCCCGAGGATCGCTTGCAGGTCGGCGTCGGGCCCCGCGAGCCCCGCGCCCGCCGCGCCGCCCCCCGCGCCCGACCCCCGCGCCACGTACAGCGGCACCGCCAGCCGCATGCGCGCCAGGCTCACCAGCGGACACAGCGTGCGGACCGACGACATCAACTCCACCAAGCCCTCGTAAGTCTTATTGAAGTACGCGAAGACAGACGCCGTCAGATTCTTGTCGCCGATGACGCTGTCGTTCACCATCTTCTCCACGATATCCGCCGTCCATATCAGGTGCTTCTTACGCAGAAGGTCGGAGTGGCTCGAGTGTTGGGTGGTGCCGAAGACCATAGGCTTGAAAACTTTATCCTTGCCAGATTTCTTCGCCTCCTTCTGAGCATCCCAGCTCTCGTACGCGTGCATGCGCAGGAGATCTCCGTCGCGCACCAGCCACGACCGCTTGAATTCATCGGCGACGGGCAAGGTCGCGAAGTTGTTGCCGAGCCAGATGTCGGGGGTGACCGATAGGATTTCGGTGGTGGGCATTTTCCGAAGGCATTCCGCGTCGTTGCATTTGCTCAGCTGTTTGAATTGCTCGTTGCTCTTCTGCGTCAGATCAAGGGGCTCACCGGGGAAGACTACGGAGGGGGAGGACAGCCACGCTCGGGAGTATAGCTTGTGCGCCTGAGTGACCGTGGTTAGAGCGGCGGTTAGCGTCGCACCGGCGCGGTGGCCCAACAGAGTCACGGAGTCCGGGTCTCCGCCGAAGTGTTTGATGTTCAACTTCACCCACTGCAAAGCGACTAACAAGTCACTCAGAGCATAGTTTCCCGACGTGGGTGGATATTTTGAATTCGTAAGGATGTCGAGAGCTAGGAACCCGAAAGGTCCTAATCTAAAATTGGGGCGGACGAATACAACTTCTTTAGTGCGCGCGTAGAGCGCCGAGGGCTGCGCGGGACTGATTCCGCCGCTGAAGGTATTGGCACCGATGAGTATGACCACCGGCAGGGGAGTGTCGTATCTGACGTGAGGAGTCACAATATCTAGCGTCAGGCAGTCTTCGTCGCCGATGATGGTTCCGTTCTCGAGGAATTGCGTGCACAGAGGCTTCTGTTCGTGAGCTTCGATAGTTCCGTTCCAGCAGAGAGATATGTTGTTCAGGGGTCTAGCGTAAGTGAAACGTTTCTCTTCGACAGGTGGTACTGCATAAGGAATGCTGAAGAACTTGTAGACACCTTCATCGTAAATTCTGAAACAACAAAAAGTACAACATGATGAAGGACTAAATCACTTCATAGCAATAAAAAAAAAGTCTGTCCCTATGTATGTTTAGATCTCTAAAACTACGCAACGGATTTTGATGCGGTTTTTTTTCATAGATAGAGCGATTCAAGAGGAAGGTTTATATATATCATATATGCACAATATAGTAGAGAAACACTGATAATTTTAGAGGTTTCTAATGTGATGTCGTAAATATACACATTTTTTTGCGCTTTTATTGCAAACGCTGGCTGAACTCTACTAGATAGATCAAAATAATGTACTACAGTATTGTACATCTTAAGAAGGTCAACAAAAAAGTCCGTGATGGTATATGTCTATCTCTTAGGGATAACCCACCATAACCATTTTTTATCCTTTACTTTTTACGAGAAATAATGGCTTATTTACGAAGCGATTTTAAGCAATACAGCATTAATCCTTATCCAATTAAGTACTTTAAACACATTGTGCATTTAAGGCTGAACGAGTCGCTCATCTCTCCATACAAACGTGGAAGGGTAACTACAACGCTTTTTGATGTTGACCATCCAAAACTAAGGATAATATCAATTTATCTCGTCATTATCTTTGTCTGTATACACCCGAAACCGTAAAAAAGTATTAATAAAAGAAATACAAGCTTCTAAACTTTCGTAGTTCAACACCAATTTTAACTCAACTTTGGGAGAAAATAAATAAAATACGGAGAAAGAAAACTCTAAAATAAAGCCCGTACAGACATATTTTAGTTATTCAAAAGTTGAAATAAATTTATTTAGAAAAGATACTCTCAAGTTTTTCTATAATAACCCTTGTGCTAAAAGTCTTTTCGTTGTTCCCATTTTTTTACGCGACCGTTTTACGAATAAACTTATTTGCCTATCATCAAGCGCGCGAGAATGTCTATTATGTTATGTCAGATGAGATGGCATACATTTAGGCCGCGCCCACTGATGAGTTGGATCGGACGACTCGTGCAGCCTTTACATAGATTAATGTGGCCCTTTACAGCATGTAATTTAAATGAATATCTTCGAAGATATCACCTATTAAAAATGCAGGGACATATGCGGTTGTAGCGGTACCGGCCGGGGGGCCGATTCCGTAGTATATTTAGTAGCAGCACCCGTGCGAAGCCGGGGCGGGTCGCTAGCAAATAATAATGCTGGATAATTCACACAGCATTATCTAGACCCAAGCTAAGCAGAGCTTGTGTTATTGGTACTAGATAACTGATATACTTAATGCAATACACTACAAAGATAAGATACTTTTTTACTATACATAGAAAACATCCAGAACACCTTGAACAAATATCTGCAGATTGGATGACCGAGAACAAACATTGGTCCCGGGGCGGGAATCGAACCCGCAACCTCCTGCGTCACAGGCCCGCTGCGCCACAGAGGTCGTCGCCATAAAACAAATTGAGTTACTTCCTACGATAAAGATACAAGGTTTACAACAGATTTTGTAAGTACTAGTCCAGCTAAAACTACAAGCTATGAATATTATGTGTGTTTCCCTACTTCTTTTCCATACTATACTCTGTTCTAGAATCCAAGATACTTTTTGTCAGAGGACCAAAAGCAAAATTTAAAAAAAAATCATTTTTTTTTTATTTTATGTTGATTTTATTGGAGCAAATAGATGAAGTTGGAATTATTATTTGGTTTGGACTGCTTTCATTCATGATTTCATTGGTAAGTATCTTATAAATCAAATAATATCGCAAAAATTTTCGACTTTGACGGGACTTGAACCCGCATCCTTCCGTCAAGGTGAAGCATCAAATAAATGCATGTCTTGTGTGTAAAACCATTGCTTACCCCTCAACTGGTCCGCAGCTGGTAAGCGTGGTGATGAACCGTCCGAGCCGCAGGGGGCGCTCGGCCGGCGGGCCCGCGTGCGCGCCGATGATGATGCCGATGATGACCACCAGCAGCACAAGAAGAACCACTCCGCAGACTATTATGTCATCTGTATCAAATATGTATGAAAATGAAATTATAATGTTCTATTTCCACTAATCTTATTTAATTTGAAGAATATTGTCATAACTACAAAAAAGCCGTCTTTAAGTACATACACATTTTTAACGCATTGAATGCGTTAAAAATAGTGTGAGTACTTCGTGTATGGCTCGGCGGCGGCGGTGCTACCCGAAGGGGCGTGCTGCGCCGCGGATACCCGGCGCTATAGGTGTGCATGTGCGTCTTGGACAACTGTTAGTTAAGTTTTCAGGAATTTGAAGTCGGTTTTTAGTTTTTGTAAAACAAATAACGCTATAGAACCTGATCACCGAGAAGTTTAGGTTAGGTGATAGCGGGATTTTAACAAGGTAAAGACAAATATTAAAGGAATATCAGAGAGTAGAATATCAGAACTGTTCAGATTAACCAACCAGAAGAATTGTATGGTATGATGCATTGCTCTGCTTATTTTGGTGTTAGCTGGATGATGCTGTGTGGATGGTCCAGTATTATTTATTAATAATTCTTACTCAACTCACCCATTATAAATTTCTTTTGGCGAATCCTTTCTTTGAGCGGTAGCTTTGTGGCTACTTTTCCCTCCTCTGGGTCCTGAAATCATAATATTCATCAACTAGGGTTTTTTGCCTTTCAATTATTTAGAGAAAATTTTGTCACTTTGTACAAAATATTTATTTCTTCAACAAACATACACTCAGTGGCTATGATCAGCCTACCTCAACTGCATTTTGTCAATTTCCAGACACTTGTTTGTAAAATGTTACTTCAATATTAAAATGCTTCTAAGACACTGGTGAGACAATGGTGACTAAAAGCAAATTTTAAAAATTGACCACAAATCCAGTGTGCGTTACTGGGGCGGCAAGTTGACTCGGATCAAGATGAATATATATAGAAAAATCAGAGCGCTATGTCCTGTAAATGTGCCCAAAAAATTAAATTTGTGCGCCCTATGGTTTCAGAGTAATTCGAGAAAATAAGATTCCGCTGCAGTAACGCCTGAAAACGTTACTGCAGCGGCAACATTTTTAAATATTAGCCTTAGCCAAATTTAAAGTAGCTTAAAAGATAGCTTAGATTTGTGCACCTCATGGGCCGAGCAGCGGCATTTGTGCGCCCTGTGGTTTTTGAGATATTGCAAATGCCGCTGCAGTAACGTTTGCAGTTTTCCGGAACGGCTAAATGAACAAGTATGGTTTTTGGTGAGGAAGTATGGTATAATTTGAGCCAATTTTGTGCCCTAGTTGTTTTCTAAAATAAATGCATGGTGTATGAGATAGAAGAGTTTTTCTGAAAATCAAAAACAGCCGCTAGCTCATGAACTACATCAGGAAGGCGCTCTGTGATTGCATTGGCTGATGCCTATTAGGAATACGTATCTTCTGACAAAATTGTGAAACGCTACATCAAATTTTCGATGAAATAAATCAATTTTATCACTGAAAATGGTTTACTTATTTCGAGCCTTAAATAAGGAAGTTTTTAACAAGATACAACTTTAAATGATTTGCCAAAAATCAGAGCGCATATTCAAATAAACGCACACTGAATTTCAGCTTTCTACACCCTTTAATTACCACATAATAAATAAAAACAGCCTGAGGGGAACTTTTAGACAGTTATCCGACCAAATACGAAAGGCCATAAAAAAGCGGCCGCTCAATACTTCAAGCCAACATCCTTAAATCGGTAGCTTTGTCATGTTTAAAATTAGGTACACTTGCGTAGACAAGTTTTAGTGTGGGATAGAAGCATCTTTATCATTGGTCCTGGTCGACATTCATTTCAGTCAATAACATGTTAAAAGGAGCCGTAAGTACCTACAGCAACAATTATTTTGTTTTTTTTTGCAAGTGTATTGCGTTTTATTTTCTTTCGTACATTATACCTACTTTCGTTAACATAATAGGTAAGTACCTACAATAAATTTTCGTAATCGTAATCTATTTTAATTAATCCGCTGTATTTATCTTATTTATCTGTAGGTACCTAGGTATCCAATGTAGGTATCCAATACTCTCGTCGTCGGAGGTCCGAAAAGACGAAAGCATTGGATAGGTAGGTACAGAGACTACTGGATTCGATTGTTTGTTACAGTATTATTGATAAGACAATATTCTCGTTCTCGACACTCGAGTTCCATAGAATACATACCTTCCCACGTCTGTTTAATGATGAATGAGATTTAGCGCGTTATAATTATCGAAAATGCAGTTCAGAAATTACACGTGAATAGAATACAAGAATAATGTGAAAACACAGATTTTAGGTAGGTAGGCTTAATTTTGATGTAAGGTCGACCGGGGTCAGTAGTAACACGGGGCAAGAGTAACATTGCGAATATCTCGACTACTAGGCTACCTGTGTGTCTGTGCGAGAGTTTGTCAGCCCTATGTAAAATTCAATAAAATTGTTTGCAGCTTGAAGATTGAATTTATGTTTGTGTCCGAAAACCAAAAAGTGTTAGTTTTGCCCCCGGTCTTAACTACATTCAACTATATTGGGCTTTACTTAGTGCAGTAATATTCAAGGATTCTTAGGAACTGATTTTAAAGAAAACGAAAACTACATAGTTCGATTTCCGAAACTTTAATAATTAATTATACTAAGAATTTGGTCATTCACGCCGTATTGAAAAATTAACAAAAAAAAATAAAAATTAACACTGTACATCCTACAATTAAATATTGTAATTTAAAACTTAACAAGGCATATATTAAAATAAACGTTTAAACATTGTATAAAATCAAAAACAAATTATTATTATTACCAAAATGCCATAATATCCAAAATTTTTGAATGTGTGCGTCAAAATGCACGCAAACTACTAGCCAATTCATAGTAATAATATTATTGCCAACAATAAACCTAATTGCACTGACTTTTGTGAAAAAATAAAGGGCCTACCTACTTTGCTCTAAAACATGTCTATATGTCTAAAACATTTGCAATCAGTGCGCAACAAGGGTACCGAGAAGAAGTGACATCACATTCTCTCCCACATTGGTTGCAAACGGGTTCCTTTTTCCTTTTGAGGTACGAAACCCTAAAAATAATACCTAGTTATTTAATTAAATCGCAATGAGTGAAATGGGTTATTTAGGGCATTTTGTGACACTTTTTAACAAAAATTGATAAATTTACAACCACTACAACACTGTAGACTAGGTACATCTAGACACAGTAAGTAGGTGTAGCCGGGCGTGTAAATGAAATGCTCCCGAAATTAAATACCATCCCACTCGCTTGAGTGGTGCGCTGCACGATCGAGCGAGTTATCACGATTTTTAGAAGCGCGCCTCGCTCGCGTGCGCATTGCGCGAGCGAGCGGGACACACAATTTATAATTTTATAATGCTGGACAATTCACACAGCAAGCATTATCTAGCCCCAAGCTGAGCAGAGCTTGTGTTATGGGTACTAGATAAACTGATATACTTAATACAATACACTACATAGATAGATATTTTTTATTATACATAGAAAACACCCAGACCAACGGAACTCTGCAGATCGTACACAAATTTGTTCCGAGGCGGGAATCGAACCCGCAACCTCCTGCGTCGCAGGCGGACCTTCGCCCGCTGCGCCACGGAGGTCGTCAATTGGTGGGTAGTATTAGATACTATTTGTTATTTGAACACAGTGAGGAACCATGTAGGTAGGTAGGTAGTTACATACTTTGGTATCTTTATGTACCTGTCTAATACTGTCATTCTCAAAGTGTGCTGCGTGGAGCCCCGGGGCTCCGCGAAGCCTCTGTAGGGCCTCCGCGACAATACTGGTAAAAATAAAAAACAATATAGTTTTAGTACCTACCTAACTAAACAAGGTTGCAGAGAAAATTATACATTATAGGTAGGTACGATAATAACGATATACCTACGACAGTCACTAATTAACGAATTATATAAATTTTAGGTAGATACACATTGTAATTCGAACTGCGAGGCGCGTAGTGGTCTACAGAACAAGCATACTTCTCTCTGTGACTTCTCTACTACCTTTTAGTTTTCTGTGGAGCGGGATAGGCGCAGGTGAATAGTAGAATACCTAACTACTTGCTCCTGCTTTTATCAAATAGTATGTAGGTAGGTACCTACTTAAGAATTAAATACTAACCTATAGGTACCTAGGTATTCATTTCTTTGTTTTTTTTACCTAGGTATAACATTCATCATGCATGATTCATGCATCATCCAAGAAGAATATTGTAAAACCTCGGCATACGGCACAGTCCACAAGAAAATAGAATTGTGTTAAGTATGTGTGTCTCGCACATAGCACTATTGATCGAGTCCCACACGATCTTACCGAGTGTAGCTCGCTCGCTTGCGTGGCCCGCCTCGCGAGCAAGCGGGAGACACTCGAAGAGGCGGGAGGCGCGAGGGCTCGCGACTCTCGCGTGGCATGGCAACTCAGACAAGTTGTCTTGCGAGCCCTCGCACGTCCCCTCATTCGAGTACCTACAGCACGATTAGGAAAACTATGCGAGACAGCCTCTTTTATGGAAGTGTGTAGATACAATTGTGGCAGCACACGTGCTGAAGACCCATCTCTAGATGATCCATTCCAAAAATGCACGCCGCCCCCTCCACTAAACGTCATACAATCAGCGTGCATTTTTTACAATGATTTATCTCTACCTAAGCAGGTTACCTACCTACTAAATTTTTACACAAAAAACGTGGTCTCGACCTAGGACTAGTAGTATTTTGTGGTCTAGACCCAGATTGCTGTTTATTCTAGTACGAAACGAAATGAACCGTAAGTTAAAACGATAGGTACCTATAGGTATATTTCGGTTCAGTTCGTAGGTAAGTACTAGGTACTAGATAGATAGATAGATAAAAGATTTATTCGACACTGCAGCACATAATACAAAAATATCACTAAGATTAAGGCACTACTTAACATAACACAGACACTTAAGTAATATTTTTTTGATGAAATAAAGCTTGGGAACAATAAATAATACTAAACAATTTAAGAGGTTGGTACAGATTTGTAAAAATTGTGTGTGTGCTGCAGTCTGTCAAAAAGGCAATAGCTCAGCGAAAAACTTTGCTCGAAGAGCAAAACACTGATTTTCAGTATTACCCTTTTAAAGCGACCAGAAGAACGAAACACTAAGAAAACAAATAATGTGTGATTGCATGCAATTTAGTACTTAATTCATGTTGGATACTCGACTGATGCAGTGTATGAGCACATGAGAATAGATATGGGTCGGTGTTTATGTGGCAGTGCAATATTACTATATACAATATTACTACGAACATTTATTCTTAAGCCTTATTATAGGTTAGGTCTTAAAAGGTTTTAAATAAAAACTTTGCTGCACCGAGCAGGAAGCGAGAATTCATACATAATATTAACTCTCAGACATGTCGAAGTGTAGCCTAATTAATAATAGTACAAATTGAAGAGATCGAAATTACCTTTATCACCTAACTATTAAATTAACTGAAATAGCTTTTCTGCACCACTGTACAAACATAAGAAAAGCTGGTAGATAAATTAAGAAGGTACGGTGAATGTTCCTAACGGCCGCTTTTTTATGGCCTTTCCTATTTGGTCGGATAACTGTCTAAAAGTTCCCCTCAGGCTGTTTTTACTTATTCAGTGGTAATTAAAGGATGTAGAAAGCTGAAATTCAGTGTGCGTTTATTTGAATATACGCTCTGATTTTTGGAAAATCATTTAAAGTTGTATCTTGTTAAAAACTTCCTATTTAAGGCTCGAAATAAGTAAACCATTTTCAGTGATAAAATTGATTTATTTTATCGAAAATTTGATGTAGCGTTTCACAATTTTGTCAGAAGATACGTATTCCTAATAGGCATCAGCCAATGCAATCACAGAGCGCCTCCCTGATGTAGTTCATGAGCTAGCGGCTGTTTTTGATTTTCAGAAAAACCCATCTATCTCATACACCATGCATTTATTTTAGAAAACAACTAGGGCACAAAATTGGCTCAAATTATACCATACTTCCTCACCAAAAACCATACTTGTTCATTTAGCCGTTCCGGAAAACTGCAAACGTTACTGCAGCGGCATTTGCAATATCTCAAAAACCACAGGGCGCACAAATGCCGCTGCTCGGCCCATGAGGTGCACAAATCTAAGCTATCTTTTAAGCTACTTTAAATTTGGCTAAGGCTAATATTTAAAAATGTTGCCGCTGCAGTAACGTTTTCAGGCGTTACTGCAGCGGAATCTTATTTTCTCGAATTACTCTGAAACCATAGGGCGCACAAATTTAATTTTTTGGGCACATTTACAGGACATAGCGCTCTGATTTTTCTATATATATTCATCTTGATCCGAGTCAACTTGCCGCCCCAGTAACGCACACCAAATCCAATTGTCACCTTACAAAATATCCTCTACAACACAAAGATTTTTACAGAGAGAAGTTTTATCCATACATTTATATTACTGTTAACTTTTCACAATGACATGGCTCCATGGATTTCAATGCAATTTGGAAGGGAGATAGATAATATCCCATTGAAGAAAATAGGGTACTATTTATCCCAGAAATGTGCGTTCAAAGCTAGTAAGACATAAATGCAATGGTTGGCTTCCATCCATCATCATACCTCAGTATCAAGCTTCACAGTTTCCATTCCATCGTTGGGGCTGTCCAGTTTATCATCTAGTGTCTCCATGGAAGCAAGGGTAGCCTCTGCGTTGCTGTCAGAACGTTTTTGGAAGAGCTTTGGATATTTCAGGTTGAACAATTTTCGTTTACCTTCAGTTTCACCTAAATTAAAACCACATTTCATCATTACTCTGTTAGCACATTTAAAAATGGAAGAAATATATAATACTGAACAATCCACATAGTATTTTCTAGTCCCAACCAAAGCAAGCAGTGCTTGTGTATGTAAAATAGGCATGCAATATAAATCCTGTGTTTCAACTGATTACTAATAATGCCAGCAAATCATCACTCTTTATATTTTCTGGATGGATTCTTGCTTACCTTGCTCATTTTTAGGATGATGTAAAAATTTTGTCAATGGGCAAGAATGAAGGAATTGCAGGCGGTGACCTATTTTTGGCTTATGGTCTTCAGTCTTTTGTTCTGTATCTTTCTCAATGCCATCTTCATCCTAAAAAAAACATCAGATTTTAATTGGTGTTTGATGAAATACCATCAGGATCTTTTAGACAATGAAAATGCATAGTTACTTGAACTAAATATTGTATAATCTGTAAATTCAATAGAATTTAAAGTTTCTTTGATACTCTAGAAAATGGTCAAGTTTCTTTACTGACTATCATGCTCTAGCACTTATGACATGGGCCATGCAGCCAGTGTGGGGCTGTAGCCAATCCATGAGACATGCTACTTATTATACTTAGCTTCTGAGTGCTAATGTAGGCACTTTTCTATTTCAATTGTATCCCTGTGTAATTTTGATGCTAAATAAATAAATTTGTATTAGTATTGTAAAATGTTCACAATCACAATCTTACCTTTGATTTGTCTTTATCATTATTTCTGGTGAAGAAACCTGGCATTTTGATGGCGCCAATTGGAATGAACTTAGGTTTGACTTCCCTCCCTTGCTCAGTCACATCTCCAGAAAGCGCTGTCTTTACCGGCCCATCCCCGTCAATCTTAGAATCGACAGCTGCCTCAATATTCTCACTTTCTGCTTTCAGCATTATCTCCATTTCTTCAGCTTCAATTTGTTTTTTATCCGGGGATTTTTCGTCGCCATGCTCAGGTTTGTTGATGTCCATTGTGCTCATGTCTGAAATAATATTGAAGTCGTTAGCATGATAAAAAAAAAAAACTAAATAACGCACTTCATAAAATATTTACAAGGCTTGAGGATAAAGATATGTACAACGCTAGGATTTGCTTGTATTGTTGGGCACTGTGGGCATTGGGCAGGTGCACGAAACAAAACGTTCACGGGAATCGGGGTGGGAAGATGGGGAAGCGTTGTGAAATTGGAAGCGATGCTATTGTAGATGCAGTTAACTTTTTAAATACATACTGGAACTAATTGTATCATCAAGTTAGGGTTGTTTGTGATACAGTACATTCACATTTATGTCGTAGATAAAAATTCTCAAATACGAAATTCAGAAAGAAACTAACGATTCCCAAAAGTGCCGCTTCGCACGACCGCCCGCATGCACAGATAAACAACGCTGAATGAATGAACTGAACGAACGAACGAACGAGACAACTTCAGATCACTCGTAGAGCTGGCTGTATTGTTATTCATTTTAGCGCGGAAGTATCCGATTTTGGTTTTTTTATGTTGGTATCTGTATCTGAATTTTTTGCCATGTGTGGGCCGGGAGCCGAGCGTCTAGTCATTCATAGTAAGTTTTTAGCATCCCTAGTACATCTGTGGTCAGTTTGCTTCTTTTCTTTCATTTTGTTCATTTTTTTTTCTTTGCTTCAAAGGAGTTTGAAGGTTTCGGCCCTAACATCACTTTTTTTTCCAAATCGCTCCGCAAGTTAATTAATTGAATAGAGAACATAATTATTATACCTACTAGAGGGACTAAACCATATAGCAAACGTTATGTCGCGTAGAAAGGGATACACTTTACCTTATCAATAGAGAGCGACTGAAACAACAATAAATAAATAAATAAATAAATACTGCTGGACAATTCACACAGCATTATCTAGCCCCAAGCTAAGCAGAGCTTGTGTTATTTATGGGTACTAGATAACTGATATACTTAATACAATACATTACATGTATAGATATTTTTATTATACATAGAAAACACCCAGACCAACGGAACAAATTTCTGCAGATCGTACACAAATTTGTTTCGAGGCGGGGATCGAACCCGCAACGTCCTGCGTCGCAGGCGGACCTTCGCCCGCTACGCCACGGAGGTCGTCAAGAATATAACTCGCTGGGCAGTATTTCAGTAATATCGATCGCTCAGCTATCGGCAACCAATCAAAACAACATTGGCCATACTGGCTATATAATATGGCTGAGAAATTACTGCAATATTGCGAGTCTGGCTGTGCTATTACTGGCAATGTTGCCGGTCACTGTGTTGTAGCCGCATAATTATTGCAGAAAAATATTGCCCGTTTAAAAGCCCCTTAAAACAAATAAAAAATGATTTCTAACATAATGTCCTAAAGTGTCAAGGTTTCTGAGATATTCATATATGAAGAAAACACAGTAATTGTTTTTTTTAGGACTGCTTTGTACATTTTTAATTTTTTTAAGTTGTCTTTATTGGGCGCGGCGATTTTGAAAAAATAAACTAAATGTAACCCCCTCCATACAAAAATCTTTTCATGTAGGTAGTTTACGTCAAGGTAAGCCGAACAAATAAATAATGCTGGACAATCCACACAGCATCATCTAGCCCCAAGCTAAGCAGAGCTTGTGTTATGGGTACTAGACGACTGTTATACTAGGTACATAGAAAAAACCCTGAACACCCGGAACGAAGATTTGTAGATCGTACAAACATTTGGGGCACAAGGCGGGAATCGAACCCGCAACCTCTTGCGACGGCCTAGGTCGGCCGCGCGACCATCGATGGAAAAAAAAAGCTGAGTTGTCCTAATTATCTTTCGAAGATCACCGCCCTTATTGTAGGCAAACAGTATGATGGTTTCTATTTGTAATCGACTTAAATAAATCCCGGAACTGCATACTTTAGATATTCTAAAAAATTAAGAACGACCGGTATGACATAAATTTATTATATTTTTAAATTATAACAATAGTAGGCTTTGTTGCCGCCAAACATCTTGTCCGGTGACGGGAACGGAGAATGGGAAGTTTGCGCAGGTACACGCATATAATTCATATACTGCCGATAACGCAGCAGGTGAATTTAAGGTACAGCTTCGTATAGCTCCTTCTCGCTCTTTCATTGTTTGAAACGAAAACTCGCAGTGAATAATCAACGCGACTGTCCAGAAGGTAACCGCCAACCAATTTGGCCCAAGAATTGCGATCTCCGTATCTTTGTCATGTGGTTCGCCAAAGGACAAGAAGTTTGACGACTATTATACCACTAATAAAATACTATTTAAAAAGTACTATTATTATTTAAATTAATAAAAGCGAACTTCTGACTAGTATTAAATAATTAATACTAATTTTTTTCCAGGGCTTTAACCAGGAGTTCGTTTATTCCTATAATTAGATTTCTAGGATCCATAATGAGTCCAGCAGTGACCATGGCGTTTAAGAATAGCTGTTGTGCCAGCATGTCCGCCAGTTCCTTGTCGGTTGTGAGCAGCTTGTGGAGTTTCTTAATGATAGGGTGTCTGGAAGAAAAAATATGCGAGTTTGAGTACCTTCTGGATGCCACAGTTTATTTCTGTTATTTTCTAAGTTTCGTTTGTGAAATTAATGATTTTAGTTATTTATTCAGTTTATTCAGAAGTCGATGAAGGCATTGTGACTCGCTTTACAAAAGTAAAACCAATTACTTATCGTCGAAACGTAAACCTTTGAGAAACTCTCGCAGTTTTTTAAAATCTCTCAAGAAATCGTCACGTGAGACCGGCAGGGCTGATCAGACTCCGCTAGCGAGTCATCGACACGATATAGTTAAAGATACGCGCGTAATTCAAACATTTAGGCGGTTTTTAAGGGTAAGGTTATTTCAGGGCTTCATATACCGGTAAAATTTTCGTACCGTTACTTCGCCCAACACTAGGTAACGTTACCAAAACAGGTAACGTTATTTTTTTTAACGTTACTTTTGTGGCATGATACCGGTAAATGAATATAGCGTTACATTTACTTTTATCGGTAAATTAAACGTTAATTAACGTTATATTATTATTGATACTAAACAGTTTTCTATCTCTTTCTTTGATTTTCGATGTTACGTTACGAGCAGTTGACCTCAGTTGCAACAAGAAACAGGCGGCGGCGTTTGATGCTTCAGTATTGAGCGTTTGAGGAGTTTGAGGCGTTTAATTAAAAAAATTACTTGTTACCTTGAGTTGGTTGGATTGTAACACGAGATATTTTGTGAAATGGTAAGTACCTACCTAATTTTGTATACTAAGTCAGTCAGTCAAGCTCAACTATAGTGCTGGAAGTTATATGCAAGTTAGGAGAGTATTTTCGCTTCATAAGTTACTACCTACTTATTTGTGCTAGTGGGAATCATACCAAACTACTAGCTACCACTGTAGTAAATAGGCTTGCTTGGTTTAATAAAGCTGTGGCAATTTGTAAATGTCACTTACCTACCATTTTAACACTATTTGTATAGTAAGTAGGTAGGTACCTACAGAGCATTCTAGCTACAATATTATGGTAGATAGCCATGTTTATCTATTATACCTATTTAATTAATAATTTTATATCATTTACATGATCTTACTTATGAAAAATGACGGTTTCATTCAATTTTATACTTACAGGCAGATGAGAATGACGAATCTCAATCAATTCTGGCGACGGCAAAAAAACTTAAAAGAGTAAGGACTTGTGAAGAAACAACTGGTAAGAGGCGTAACCTACTAGCAATAAAGTACCTACCTACCTAGTAGGTGATGGATGATGCACCTTCTACTATTTACTAATATAGTAGAAGGTGTATCATCCATCACCTACTAGGTAGGTACTTTATTGCTACTTGCTAGTACCTATACAGGAGGACCAAATTCCACCTAGCTAGTTAAAACGGGTGCGATGATTATGATAGATACAGCGGCTATACCTAACTTAATCATAGTTCCCGTTTTACATAGCTAGGTGGAATATGGTCCTCCTTACCTCTCTTATTGATAATCCTATAATGGGGGAAAATTTTTGAGACGGGACAGTAAGGTCAGGTACCTTTACCGCTTTAGTAACAGGAAAACGCTTTTAGGAGACTATCCATAAATTTTTAAGATATTCTGAACTGCATTTACAGATTTTGGAAAAAATGTACAGTCAGCAAGAAATTGGTCATTTTACACAAAAACTTTTTTTGATGCCGATCGATCCTGTTTCTTATAAAGATCAAAAGTCTCTATTGGACCGACTGAGGTTTGAGTACTAGGAATGTCAGAAATCGCAAAAAACCATTTTGGAAAAAAATTACAGTCGTCGGCAAGAAAATGTCTTGCCGACTGTAATTTTTTTCCAAAATCTGTAAATGCAGTTCAGTATAATATCTCAAAAATTTATTGATAGTCACCTAAAAGCGTTTTCCTGTTACTATAACGGTTAAGGTACCTGCCCTAACTGCCACGTCTCAAAAATTCACCTGTGTATAGTATTTTAAGCAATAGCAGTTTTCCATTAGAGATGGGTATCAACTATTTTTTTTATCATGTAACCTTCATTTATTACATTCTAATAACTATTTTACTATTTCAGAAAATGTCCAGAATCCAAAAACCAAAAAAATACGTTTGGTGGGAAAGGAAACAGGATTAGGTGACTGCCTTTGTTCAAAAAATACGAAAGCGGTGGCATTTCGTTACCTTTTAAATAAAATTCCTAAGGAAGAGGTAGAAAACCTATGGAAAGAAGTTTTAGAAGTTTTTAAAAAACACAGTGAATAAAAATAATATTCTAAAAAAGATTTTTGTAAGTTTTATTGAGATAAAAAAATATCAATCAAATCACCATTATTCATCATATTAACTTATACTTAACAAAAGCTTAACATATATTTTTTTATAATCCTCTTCTAATCTTTTAAGGCGAAGACTAGGGGCGATAGTGGCGCCACTACATATTTAATTTAATCATTACGTTATACAAAGACTAGTCTAGTAGACGATACCTATCATACGCTTTTTTTTAATGTATCAGTAATAGTTTTGTATGGTATTATTTAGGCAGATACATGTTTCAAGAGTTTAGTTCCTATTGGTGGCCACCGCTCTCCAAACAAGGTATCTGACTAAATAACACAAAACAAAACTATTACAGATAGATACATTAAATACGTGCTACGCTACGTGCGTTGTAGGTATGGTACTAATGTCACTGCCAGCGGTGTGTAACACACGGACTGGACCTGACGAACTACACAGGAGACCAACAGTATGTATTTATTTATTTATTTATTTATTTATTTACGTATAAGTATGTATTTAGTAGTAGTAGTAGTTATGTAGTATAAGTTCCTACCTAACCTACTTAAACAAAAATGCTTGGTAAGGTAAGTATCTACCAACCTCCTCTCCTACCTACGAGAATATTAAGGTACATGCCCTTACTGTCCCGTCTCAAAAATTCACCCTGTATAACAGGAGGCGGTGACATCAGTGCCGGTATCACTCACACGGACTGGATCTGACGAAGTACAATGGGTTACTTTACTTCCTTCTGTAACAGAAGGAACCAACCTTTTGTACGTCGTCAGGTCCAGTCCTACCTACCTACCTAGGTATCAAGGAACAGAAGTTCTGTTCAGTTCCCTTCTTGATTGAAACCGAGCGTTGTTGTCTATGTAGATCAGGTAAAGTACCTACCTACCTACCTACTTACCTAAGTATCAAGGAAAGACTTGAAGGGTTGGACTTCTTTGTAGTTCGTCAGGTCCAGTCCGTATGTGACACACCGGTGGCAGTGACATTAGTGACATTATTTATGTAGGTAGGTACAGAACTTCTGTTCCTTTCCTTGATACCTTACCTACCTACTTCCAACGTGCGTAGGTATGGTACTAATGTCACTGTCCCCGTTGTGTCACACACGGACTGGACCTGAAAAACTACAAAGGAGACCAACCCTTCAGTTTCTTCCTTGATACCTAGGTAGGTACTTTACCTGATCTACATAAACAACAACGAACAACAATTAATAAAAAAAAGATGTTGCACATCAAAAACAACGAGCTAACTAAGTACCTATCTCAGAGACAACACAATATTTTTAAAACTCGGAAATTTAACAAGTAGGTAAGTATATGCCGGAAGAAGAACAAACTCACGCCGCGCCACTTGTGTGCTGTGGACGCCTCGATAGCCAAAACGCAGCTAAGCAACACTGCGTTCGGAGTTCGGACAAATATCACGTGTTAGGTACGCGAACAGACATACGTTGCCGCTCTTCTCGCCTAGAGCGGCAACATGCATTTTTAACGAAATGAAGTATCGGTATATTGAGGGAATTACCTCTTTAGATGTAACGTTATTATATTTTTCGTTACCTAGGTAACAATACTAACTAAATTACCGTTATATAGGTATCTATATGAAAGTAACGTTATTTACTGTTATTTTTATTGGGAAGTGGTAACGTTATGAAGCCCTGGGTTATTTAGTTTTATAAGTTAAGTAAAAAAAATATGTAAAATATCAGCAGTTCAGTCATTCATAATATTGGAAATCATACCAAAAAGGGGGAAAACTATGGATTTTTTTTATCGAGTGAAGTTCATTACATTTTGTAATTGAATGCGACTTTGATTAGAATAGAGCCTCAGGTAATATTTATGTATATCTTTTTGCAGAATTTTAATAACTATTTTCTGACTCAGATGATTTTAAAAATGACAAAAGCGCGGCCTCTGTTGGAATACCTCGTTCTACAAGCAACTTAACTACCAGAAATGTAGTTGACTCGGTAGCCGAGTCTGAATAGCCCTGCTGGTCTACTCTGGTTCTAGTCTGAGTACTCACGCGTTAACTTACTTGGGATTCAGTTCAAGTTGCGGACGCAGCAGTGCATATCTATTCTCCTCGCTCAGATTTGCCGCTTGCGTTCTGACGAAATGTCTCGCTGCAGCCATTTCCGGAACAATAATAACACAGGGATAGGAGTCCAGTTTTTGAGTTGTGCGGATTTCAAACACCCTGCCGGTCAGTTTCGCTTGTAGGAATTTAATGAGCTCATCAGCTTGTGATTTCTGTAGACTGTCGCTTCCTGGAAAACACGAGAAATAACGATACAATTTAGAATAAAATAATATTTTATTTTATACAATTTTTTTCATTATATTTGCTCAGACACAAGACATTAAAAATAATTTGCTTCTATGAACAAAAAATAAGCAGAGAAGGATGTTTTGTAGTTGGATCTAAAATTTGAAGGAAAAGCAATGAGAGATAAACGGTGATTATTTATATACATATAAACATGTACACCTATCCTAACAAGCACACCCAATACAATAGAGTATCTTATATTCTAGTCTTATTATATTTAATATTTAAATTAGCAAATCCTTATGCATTATAGAAAAAAGACAAAAAAATTAAATTAATATTAATAATTATTATGATTAGTTAAATCTAAAATTTTAACTGTTTGTTTGACTTTATTCATCTTAGTTAGACAATCTAACGGCTTTCTTGTTTGTATATAGGTACGAGTTTTGGCAATCCACCAAAAAAATGTTTTGACAAAAATCATATTTTTATTATTAGCAACGCGTGTGTGCGTGGCAATTGGGCGCAGGGTCTTAAGGGTCGCGAAAATGTATAAAGTATCTAATTTTGTAAAGCGCAGACCGATTCTTCGCACCCCGGCACCAGCGCCCAATAGGTATGGTTAAGACTGTCCTGTGTATTATATTAGCACAGCCTACCTATATGCATGCGTCGTTCGACGAAAGCGTTTTGACAGGGCAATCGTGCGGGGGCCAAGTGACGGGTCGGGGGAGGGAACGCTCCCGAGTTACTAAGGCGGTGATGTATGTTTTCTCAGTGTCATTATTATAAGTTTTTCATTGTAACATTAGTTTAAGTTGGTAACTAAATAAATAAAATAAAAAAATGTAACTCGGGATTACCCTGCCAAAACCACGTCAAAATGCCTTCGTCGAACGGAACGACTGTATGCATAAAGGTAGGCTGTGGTATTAGTGTTATTCTGAGTGAAGATTAAACACATTAGAAGCAAAGATTCGATACAAACCAATGATTGTAGAGCTGTCAGTCTCGTCTTTTTCCAAGTCGTTTTCAACCGACGACAGCGTCCTCCCGCCGAACTCCTTCAGCTCCAACAAAACCAGTTCGTCATATGGTTCATAGCAGAACAGCACCTCCACATCTCGCTTTTTATGTGATTCGTAGTATGGCGATGAAAGAGCTAATTCTCGGCTGAAAATGAAACGGACAAAAATACAATGTGTATTGTGGAACCTTGATCAAACGAGGTGTGCGGATACACAACATAATATAATTAATGACAAAAACCAGAAAACAAAAATTATATGTACTAGTATATCTAATAGTACAAAAACTACTATACTCAAAAACACAGCTGGTTCATTTATTTTTAATGAAAGCTACATCATCTTAGTTTCTTTTTATTTCATCATCATCATCGTCATCATGAACCTATATTAGTCCACAGCTGGACATACACAGATAGACATACAAACATTTTTGCTGAATTCCTTCAACTAATATCATTTACGCATTAATATGTCAGTGTCTAGTCTCGACCAAACCTTATCCAGGGTGTTCATGCAGTGCTAAGTAGTTTTACCTGGGTGCCGCTAAATATATAAATATTTCTGTGGATGTGGGGTGTTGATGCGGTGTTGGATAATTACCTGGGTGCCGCTAAATAGTAGATATTTCTGTGGATATCCTTCTGACGCGCACTATAGTCGATCAGAGAAGTTTTCTGTCCACTTTCAAGTTTTGATGACTCAAAGCGCAATAGTTTAGCTATTTCCTCCTGCAATATGACAAATCACTTTATTATTTTTATAAATGCTAAAGTTTAGATGTAATGGATGGATGTTTGTTACCTCTTCACGCCAAAACTACAGAACGGATCGAACTGAAATTTTGCATACAGGTAATTCTTATCCTGGAATCAAACATAGGCTTTTTTTTAAACCCATAAATCAGTTCCCATGGGATAGAAAACTGTTTCCATAGAAACAACGCATGCGAATGACGATGTCCGAAACTAGTACCGTATTAAAACAGTAGGTAGACATAAACTAATTAGCACTTTTTCTCTTGATTTCTAATTAAAATAATTTGCTTGATATATCGAGGGTTAATTGTTGTAAGTAAATCTTAAAATCTTGTCAAAATAAAATTAAATAAGAGGGCAAAATATATTTCTACGCGACGTATTTTCTTTTTTCTTTATCTTTTAATACTATCTATGGGTAAAATAATTATTAAGTTTGATTTTACAGCTACCTACAAGAAACGAAAACTGGATCGTATTGTAAAAATAACGGTTTAAACCGAGAGGGTTAAGTCATTTGATTAACCGGTTTACATGCCATAATTAGCGACGACCTTCGTGGCGCGGCGGGCGAAGGTCCGCCTGCGACGCAAGAGGTTGCGGGTTCGATTCCCGCCTCGGAACAAATTTGTGTACGATCTGCAGAAATTTGTTCCGTTGGTCTGGGTGTTTTCTATGTATAATAAAAAAATATCTATCTATGTATATAATGTATTAAATATATCAGTTATCTAGTACCCATAACACAAGCTTTGAGTAGCTTACTTTGGGGCTAGATGGTGCTGTGTGGATTGTCCAGCAAAAAAATAATAATAATAATAATAATAATAATTAGCCGTAGTAAAGTATGTTTTTACTAATTTATTACCCTTTCGACTGGATTTTGACTGGTGACAATTCCTTCTTTCATGAAAAGCGAGTATTCTTTGTAGAATAAGTCATACCCCACGGGATCTTTAGTGGCCATCTCTATCATGAATTTCAGAAATCTGTTTGTCAGCACTGTTTTAAGTTTACTGAAAATATTCAAGCATTATGTAGAAAAGATATTGATGCGGATCAAGAAATATTATGTGCACCCTAGCCAAACTCGACGCGGAATGTTTGTAAACAAACTAAAGGTTTTTGACGTACAAAAACCAAAACTCACTTGCTTGGTGTCGTGATTTCAGTTCGTTTCAGATATACTTGTAAGTAATATTGAAGGAAGGATCACAAATCGACAAGTACACAAGGACAACAGAGTGAATGGATATGTATGGGCGGTATGTTTACAAAAATTCCACATAGAGTTTGGCTTGTGTATAGGTACTATCAGTCTTCTATACTCACGTAATTAAAACACTATTTTGCAGTAACTCTCTACTTAAATTTAGTGGAATGTCTTCAGAATCAACAACACCTGAAAAATATTTTTGAACAATCTTAGTAAAGGCTTATTATTCTAAATCGTTATTATTTTCATGAATTAAGGCTAAATTTATTCTAATTATTTAGTAATAATTCATGAATATATTCAAAAAGCACCAAGTTCCTTCTCATTCATCCGATAGAGAATCAAAGTTATCTACATAGCTCAAAGAATTAGCAAGCTGAAGTGGCAGTGGGCCGGCCATATAAGAACCGACAACCGCTGGTGTAAACGTGTTCTTGAGTGGAGACCGCGACTCGGCAAACGTAGCGTAGGACGCCCTCCGGCCAGGTGGGATGACGATCTGCGAAGGACTGCAGGGACATGTTGGATGCGGCAAGCTGCACACAGCGCGATATGGCGCTCATTAGGGGAGACCTATGTCCAGCGTGTGTGGACTAATATAGGCTGATGATGATGATGCCGGATGCAGCAAGCTGAAGACAAGCCGCTATGGCGCTTATTAGGGGACGCCTTTGTCCAGCAGTGGACTAATATAGGCTGATCATGAAGTTTTATCTATTAAGGCCAGGTAGTCCTGCAGCAGTAGGCGTAAGGGAAAATGCGCGCCTATCAAGCCGCCGCGCTCGTGTTTTTAGTAGTTATTTAAACACGGTGATTAAGAAAATCATTTTATCAAGTCAAACTCTGCGAATTTGTTTAGAAATATTAGGTTTCCTTAGTTGAGTACAAAAAATAGTGTCATATCAGTAGTTCGCTAGTCATAGTATTGAAAAAACGTTAGAAAAAGGGGTAACTTTGGGATTATTTTCTATCGAGTGAAGTTCATTAGATCTTTTAACTGAATGCGACTTTGACTAGACTAGATCCTTAAGTAAGATATATCTTTTTTTCAGAATTTTAATCACTATTTTCTAAGTATCAGATGGTTTTAAAAATCACAAAAAAGCGGCCTCTGCTGGCCTACCAAGCCGGTTATAATTACCTTTCACGAATCTCATCCACTTGGGCAATAGATTATCGGCTTTGTTTTTAATCAGGATCTTTCTCGAATACAAAGCTACGCCGACCTCTTTGGTATCACGGGATATTTCGAAAAGTCCTGGCTTGCCCTCAGGTACATAGATAATCGATCTGATTGAGAGTGGGGCATCGGTTTTGTAGTGCAGCGTGAACCTCGGTTTGTCATAAGCATTGCTGATAAATTTGTAAAACTCGATGTGATCTTCTTTTGTAACCTCTTTAGGATCCATGAGCCAAAGTGGCTGAAATAATAAAAATGTTAAAATACTTATTCAAAGGCATAAAATTCACAAGGGGAATGAAGATTTTAGTATGGAATTTACCCTAACATTGGCTACGCTGCTGTTTTTTTTCTTCGAAATCGCCGTGCACAGTGATAGGTATTTATACAAAGTACCACGGAAAGTGTGTGCTAAGCCGAAAGGGATTTTAGACATCGAGGGGGTCAATGTTTGTTCTACGATTTTTTGAAATTCGATTGGGTATATTTTTTCTTTTTTTGAAAATAATTTAAGACTTTTTTTGTTCATATTCGTGTTCTTTTACGTGTATCCTTACATTATTATTATTGTTTTGGAATTTCATAATTTTTTTTGTAATAATTTTATAACTAAACACTGGTTTTGCTGAAAAATCAAGCAAGATTTTGCTATGTTAAATAATGCAAGAGTACGTATAGAATAGAAGAATACGAATAAGAAAAAAAAAGAATGTTTACATATGAAATTTAATTAAAAAAATATTCACAAGTCGATCCCCTCGGGGTTAAGAATCACCCCGTTTCGGCTTGGTACACCCTTTCCGTGGCACTCTGTATAATTGAAGGACACTTATACAAATAAAAAAGTCTTATTATAATTTATAAGATAAAAACTATCATAGTTTGACGAATTCATTACGGATGTAAGCGGGTTAGCTACGAACCTTATTTGTGTTGCAAGAACACCAACGTGCGGTTCTAGTTCTACAAATAAGGTTCGTAGCTAACCCGCTTACATCCGTAATGAGTCCTATATCATTGTCCTAAAGCGTCAGGTTTTTGAGATTTTCACAAATGAAAATACCTATGGCACTAATATTTTTTTTAGTGATCCGCTCATTCAAATATATAACATTAGCTTCTGCCCGCAGCTTCGCACGCGTATTTTCGGTATAATAAGTAGCCTATTATCTAACTTAGGCATTGCTCTAAACGTACGCCAAATTTCATCTTGATCAGTTCAGTATTTTTCGAGATTATAAGTAACAAAAATTCAGATTTCACGAACTTTCAGTTTTATAATATTAGTAGGACTTATCTGGCAAGGCGATTTTGAAAACAAAAACTATATGGTAGCCGATGTTAGAGTCAAAATCTTCAAACCCCTTTCAAAAACTCCCAAAACCTACCTTAATAGAATTGACTTGTACGTCGTTCAAATAAATTGGACTTCCAATGAAGTTGCTGTACTTTGTAATTATATCTGAAAACAAAAAAAAATGCTACAAACAGTAAAAAAAAAGCATACGAAGCAGCATAATCTTCACATACTTTCAACTGTGGTTTCATCTGCGAATTCTCTGCATTCAGGCTTCAAATAAATAACGATTTTTGTTCCAACAGGCACTCCCTCTGCTTCTTGGATTTCATAAACTCCTGACCTAAAATAAAACTTTCACTTAAATATGATGCTGTCATAACAAAATAATATAAATTAACATTTATCGAGAGAAGAGCGAAATCTTTATGCGCTGTCGGATGTACGCGCGAGTGGCTGAGCAGTAGCTAAGACGTTGCCCATCGAAAGTAAGTACAGACGAGTCAAGTGTTGTTTCATTTCATATTTTTATTATTTTGTTAAATACAGTTACAGTAATGGTTATACACTCAACTGTACCATGCGCTGTTTCGCATTTAACGCTATGTTCACAGAGCTCATAGACATTTGCGCTCTCTTAAACTATGTTAAGTAACTTTTTTGCAATTTGACTTTTTTAGTACTCCCATCTCAGTTGGTCTGATAGAAGTTTAATTCAGTATAGGAAACAGGATCGATTGGCATCATAAAAGTTTATGTGTAAAATGCCCATTTTTTGCAAAATGGGCATTTTACAAAAATTCTGTTTGGATGAAAATTAATCTCAAAAACATGGATACAAGACCATTTTCCAGTAGCTTCACTGATTATGGTACCTCCCCTTACTGCAAAAATCTATTAGTCATACTCATATAATATTACGAAACTGGCTACTCATACTCACCCATCTGATCTCCACTTGTATCCAGGAGACCCAGTCTTACTGCTCCGAGTGAAAACCTCAATTTTATCAGCCACCATGAAAGCAGAGTAGAATCCCACACCAAACTGGCCAATTATAGAACTAGCTTCACTAGAACCCTTATTTTTAATCTCTTCTATAAATGATTTAGATCCAGATCTGGCAATTGTACCTAGATTGTCAGTCAGTTCTTGTTTCGTCATACCTATTCCTGAATCCTGTAATTTTTAGAAAACAAATAAGGTTTAGAATAGATACAGAAAACTTTATTATGAATAGTTGAACAATATTTTATTGTTCAACTGTTCACATACATACATATACCTCATCTCAACAGAATATATTGGTCCACAGCTGGACACAGGCCTCCCTATGATAAGCATCTTACTGGCTGTTATCTTGTGAGGTAATGCACATAGTCTGCACCCTGGGCATGCAGGTTGGTGATCACAGTTTGGTAGTAGAATTGTTCTGCAGGAGGCGATTCTGCCTGCCTCCCAGTGGATTTCCCTAAGTCATTGCTTAAGACACCTGCGGGAATATTTGGTGTGGTGCAAATTCTAAGCTGGGACCACATGGCAAATATACAATATTATATTGAATGCCTAAACTCAAGATTTGTTTAGGTGTTGATAAGTGTTATTCAACATTTGTATTTATTTTCGGTTTGTTGTACATCACATAAAGAAAAATTAGTACCTGGATGATGATAGTTCTGTTCTGTTTGTTTGTTGAGATGCGGACCTCAAGAGACCTGTCAGTTTGATCTAGTTGTGGAGCGTCAGCTACTCCGCTGACACTCAAGTATCGGAACTTTTCAAGGGCATCACTTGCATTAGATATTAACTCTCTGATGAACACCTGGAATAATATTAAAGTCATTTATAACGGGATATTTACCATGATTTGAGTTTTGAGCTTTCAAAACTCAAATCATGCTAAATATCCCGTTATAAATGACTTTAGTGTTAATAACCATGATGGATTTAAAAGTGGAATAATATTGTAATATCATTTATAGTTTTATGATACCTTAAATTGATATCACTGGATAAGATGTGAGTTAAAAGTAATGTTCCTTACCTTACCTTTATAATTGATTGATACTTGGATAAATAATCATTTAATTGCTACTGCAACATACTGCGTCACATAAATATAGGGAGAAACATGAACAATATGTATTTGTATGTACATAGCTTTAAATAA
This sequence comes from Eupithecia subumbrata, assembly GCA_949316285.1. Classification (NCBI taxonomy): domain Eukaryota; kingdom Metazoa; phylum Arthropoda; class Insecta; order Lepidoptera; family Geometridae; genus Eupithecia; species Eupithecia subumbrata. The sequence goes on along the minus strand of OX438640.1, from coordinate 33,993,282 downwards.
TAATAATTGTAGTAATTGGACTTGTCCATGTTGTAGAATAAAGAAAAATAAACAATATAGGTATTATAATAAATTACAGGCAGTCAAAAAATTTGGTAACAAGACGAAAAATAGTGACAAAAAAAAGCTTGACAACAGGTAGTACAAATTAAAAGATAAGTTACAAAACAATACCTACTTCTTTGTCAGAGTAAAGCGACCTTGCTACAATATCTAATAACATTCGGGTCTCCGCCTGAAACTCTCTCTTTTCAGATGTGCCTTTCAGTTTTTCTGGTGCATCTATATTTTTTTCTGTTTGTATTTCTTGGGTATCTTTAATTTTCTCTGTTTGTTTTTCTTGCGTGTCTTTTAATTTTTCAGATTCCTTCTCTTCTGTAGCTGCACTATATGAACGGTGGAAGACGAGGGTCGCTGGCAGAAAATCTGTAGGTGATAAGTTACCAATTGAGTAAAATACCTATTAGTGCAGTAAAATGGTGGGTTGGTCTGTTCATTACAGCTATTTCGATGTATTAGAGCAATGTACTTACTATAATGTCTCTGAGCCGCAAAGGAGGTAGTCGCGACACATTTTGATGCTAGATCAGACTGAAATAATAACCTCTTAGCGCAATAAATCGGGCGGAGCCTTGCACGTAAAGCGGACATTGTGAGCAATTTAACTGTAAGCTAAAGATAAACCACCAGTATTCAGCCTGATTCCAGGTCTTCTCTCCCAAGTTTTAAGTTTTAGTTTTACAATTTCCAAGCTGCGCAGCGTATTTATGTTATTAGGACTGTTGACACTTACTGTACTGCTTGATCTTCTTTTGTTTTGGTTTTATTTATTAGAAACCATGAACCATACCGAACCTGGACTGCACGTGATTCATAAAAAGGAGCCGAGTGAGAGGCCCCAAAGTAGTAGTTAGTTCATCTCTTTTTAGTAGGATGTCCATATACAGGCGCAGTTACAGTGCAAGATTATGGGCGGGTCACACTTGATGCGGGCCGTAGCCAGGAATTCACTTGAAAGCGGCCACCGACAACGACTAGAATAATAATAAGAAACATTTATTGTTCAAACTGTGTACATACATGTAGTTGGTCAAACCTATTTTGGTATAGTTGGTTAAACATACACATTAAACATACACATTATACATAACATTATATTGTTTATTTTATGACCGGTTCACCCAGTTTTAGTTTTAAATAAATAACGAGTTCTAAAAATTTTCGAAAGTGTGCGGCGGCTTAGAAATATAAAAAACTAATAAAAATATTTATCAGCGAGCGGAATGAGCTGCAGCTTTTTTTTTAATTGGTGAGGCAAGCCTCCATGCAAGACATGGAAGCTAAATAATGAACTAAAAACCATTTTTAAGTTTGTCCAATAACAACAAATGACGACAACAGACCAGAATCCATATAGAATCAACAATTTTTTTTATGATCTGGCTGTTCGTGAGAGTTGTTTGGTATTAGATATTTTGCAGTTGCAAACTCATCTGAAACGGAGGAGGAGTCCCAGACTAGAGCAGAAGTTACAGCAGAAGTTATCAGAGGCATGTAGAGCGAAAATTTAGTGGTTCAGATAGATTTTTAGAGTGTTTGGCAAACTGACTTCAAGCGAGGGATGAGCCCATGATCAGAGGTGGACAATATAAAGTTGCCGGCAAGCTGAGTGAGCTGCGACGATTTTTTGGGTTTTTGATAGATTTTTGGTCAATATTTAGCAAATTTGGCAAAGTGACCTGAAGCGGGACGGAGGTCGAGCTTTGGACTAATGTCAGAAATGTAATCGGCGACCGGATCAAAACGCGAAAAATTTATTGTCTAGGTACGTACTAATTTTTTGCGCTGGTCGACAAAGTGCAGATTGTTTGTTAGCCAGCTTTTTTTTTTTTTGCCGCAGTTCATTACCATAAATCAATGTGACAGAAGGAAAAAATAATCATCAAGCTGTGGGTTGCAATTTTTTCAGTACCTAAACTAAGATTTTGGGGGTCATGGCCACCGTGACCCCCTTCTGTGACCGTGCCTGACCATACATCTGTATTTTTTTTAAAAATTCTTATGAAAGTGTGATGTGTTGGTAATAGAAACTAGTTCTTTTGAAAAAAGATACTATATAATAACATAATAACTTGATAATTATGTTTCTACTTGGTGGTAGTAGTATTCACTGTCTGCTAGCCATTATTCCATACTACGTTCATAGAGCGCAAAAGATTTAAAAACATGTGTTTAACATTCTTACAGTAATGTTGCTGTGTAATTAGGACAGCTTTTTAAAAAGTACATATTCCAGAAGTAAGTTTATCAGAATCTTTGTTCAAAAGCCCTGTGACATCATCATATTGTTTCATGGCTACCCTAAATCATGTTGCAACTTGCTAGACAAAGACCAACTACTACGTTCAAGTCCTCTTGGCTCGTTTTTCTACTCTGAGATGTCACAAAGAAAAATGAGCCTTAAACCATGTGATTACAGGGTACTTTTGAATGAATGAAATTTGTTCGTGCGCGATCCAGTTTACTAAAAAGAATTATGAACAGAAGAACATCTGTCAGTTGGGTTTAGTAAGATGGTTGCACTGGTAAGTAGTGCTTGAATTACAAACTTGTATCCGAAGCTTCCGGAAATTATCGATTTTTGTTTTTTCCAACCAAATTCCAACTTGGATGCATTTAAGCTAAAGTTCTGTTAAAAACTTGTAACATTTTCCAATAACAATGAAAGCAAGACGCAAGCAAGCTTTGAGGCGGTTGACAGGTTGAAGATAGACATCGACATGACAGTTTATTTTTTATTTGGAATTTGGGCAGGCGAGGCTGCCGAGGCTGGCTGGCGCAGTCAAGTGTCGGTGTTTGGGTAACGATGTTCGTGTGTCGGTGGACTGGTAGAAATTGAAACAACAACAGGAAATCCAAACCAGACTATTAAATTGAATATAATCGCGAAATTTGATCATCCGATGTAAATTAGTAAAAAATATGTGTGTGAAAACAAAGTTAATCCATGACCGTGATTGAAGGATTTGCATCTAAACATTTTCCATCATTTTCTCGTCGATTCGTGAGATTTTGAAACGTTCTATTATCGCAATTCTGACTTGCAAAGTGGCAAAATGTTTGTATCGAGATGCAGGACTTGTTGTAGTTACTTTCTGACGTTGTTGTGTTACGTGCGGTGCATTAGTTGAGTGTGTGTTTGTGGGTGAGGATGAAGGGTCGGTGAGGTTCCGTCACCGTGGAGCACCTGGTGGGAAGCGGCGGCGCGGGCGGCCTGCTGCCCGGCGCCGCGCCCGCCTCACACGCGCAGCACCCGCCCAACATGCTGCAGCCTATGGAGGAGATGATTCTGCCACCCAAACGACAGGCCGTTGTGGATAGGCTTAGGTGAGATTACTATGATTCAATCATCATCAAATAAACCCACACACATCCACTGCTGGATAAATGATTCAAAAAGCCCTCCCGCACAACACTAAAAACAGGGTCCTGAGCTGCCTCCTTCCATCGACTCCCTGCAACTGCTACAATATCATTGGTCCATTGAGCGAGTGGTTGGTCTCCCAGCTCTCCTACTATGCTATGCTTACCTATCATTATGTCTATCTATCAAAATTATACTCACTACTTGAGTTGTAGCACCCCAGCAGGATTGATCTTACTACTTATCACAGAGCTCTGTAGCACATGACACTGCTAAATAATTATGATTACAATTACTAGCCTCTGTCAGAGTCAGGGGCTTCACTGAAATAGCACTTAGACAACGTAGCAACAATGTAGCCAATAGCGCTCAGGGCTAATGTAGATTTCCATCTGTAAATGAAGTTTTATTACCTATTGGACTCATAGTTCTGAGATTGCCTTCTGTGATCCATACTTACAACCTTCGCAGCATCAAAATGTTTATTTGTAGCATTTGTTTGATTGTAGATTCACTTGATAACACTAAAAAAACATTAATTCAATATAGAAAATCTTATTAGGGTTTCTGTCTCCATCAGTCTGATACTGGGGAGAATAAACATTCATCACTCCCTTATTTGAGATGCCAGTGCAGATCTCAGTTCCCGAAAGATAGAATTTGTGGTTCTTTACCTAAAAAAAAATCTAAAATTCACTTTGCATAACATTTGTAAGGATATTTGGTATAAAGGATATAGAACTAATGACTTTTCTGTTATTTTTCAAATACATAAATAAGCTGGACATGCTACACAGCCTCATCAGGTTTTGTTGAATTTGATTGGCAATAACTCATAAAGTAAAAATCTCTTTAATTCTGTAGCAAAAGCTACAAATAGTGAAACTTTTTAAAATTTCGCGATTTGTTAAAATTGTTAATGATTTTATCGGGTATTTATCGCATACCTTATGTTATTTCCCTTTCCATTATTTCCCCTATGTTTCTACCTCATTACAAAGATAATGGTCACGGGGCGACAAGTAAATAAAAACAAAAGGTAAGCAATAAATACCCGATAAAATCATTAACTACAAATAGTGCAGTTTTAATCAGATCCTTTGGTGGTGATGAAGAAGAAATCATTCTTGTCTCTTCTCTAAATGTAAAACAGAGTATCTATCTGTGATCTAAACTACTCCATAGATTTTGTTTTGGTTTGCTCTATCATTTACGCAATTTGATAATTAGTTGGTGAGTGGTAATTACCAAAGTTCAAAGAAAAATCTAACAGACTCTCAAATGGATTAAGGAACACAGCGGTTCCATAGGCATTGACGAAGCTGGTGCACTTGCTATGAGACTCAGATTGATAATGATAACTGATAGGGTAATTGTCTCAGGCACTGTTTGCTACCACTGTGACATAAGAGCAGACTTGGCTAAATAGTGAGGACCATTCAGCCAAGTCCGTCTGTCGTAATCCATGGATCCGCCCCTGAATTAGTATATACTTTTAATCACGAAAAAGAGCTTGCGAAGCCTCGAGCAGAGGGTAGTACTTTGTTATGATCATTGAAAATCACGATTATAGCAGCAGTACACGCGAGACACCCCGAGACGAGAGCATGTTTATGGCTGACATTTAGTGAGGAAGAGGTTCTGACCAATTTTTTAAACATATTCGTCGATCATGTTCTAGTTTCACCTGTTCGGGATTGCAGGTATTCGGGGACACCCTGTACAAGTAATCGATAGGTTTGAAAGTTTTAAACATTTGTGCTCTCGTATTTGACGACACTTCATTTCTAAATGCATAGTGGATCTGAAGAGGTAAATCCTAGACCATGATGATGTGCGGTGTTTTGTTCCGTAAAATGCCGCTTTGCTTGCATACAAAGTACAAACATGAGTGGGTAGCCGAAAAGGGAGTGATTCCGAACACGGAGAGGTAAAATTTTGTAACTATATAACAAAACTTCGTTTTCTTTCTAAAAATTATATTTTTCTAATTCAATTTGATAAAAAATATAATAAAAATTACTGCTACGACACGGGTACTGCTGACACACAACCTAGCTTACCAAATAACGTATAACCAAAATCAATGAAAACGGTTCACACCCGCAGACCTTGCGAGCGGTTGGTTGTAAATCATTCTACACAACTCTCTATTCTAGTAGCGTTGCATGCAAAAGCCGAGTATCGGTCTATTTGTGTGGGGTGTTAGAAACATCGCGATTTGCACCGAGTGAAATTATGTCGGAGCCTCACCGCCGCCGCCGTATGGCTAACGGTATCGAATAGCCCGTTGGTGCATAAGGTTGCTTGTGCTTTATTTACGCGGAGTCCGCTGCACCGGAGCCCGTAGCTAACTGGAAATCTGATACTATTTTATCACCCTCCTAAATCTCTCGTTTTACTTTGTACTCAGGTGAAATACTTACCAAAGCTTCGGGTCGGGAGATCTTTTCTTACGTATTTCACGGCTGTTGATTAAGTTTTAAGTGGACTTAAATATTCGTTGGCATAATTTTATTTGGTAATTATTGGTGGGCGCAGGCCACGGTTGTCCGCAAGATTTAAATTTTATGCGATTTTCGATTATTTCTGCCTCGAATAAAGCCAGTGGTTAGCAACAAATTGTAAACTGATATCTGTGAATCCAAAACTAACTTCGATTCAATGCAGTACCTACCTAAGTATTTCGAACTGGTAAGCATGTTGGTCGATAGATGAATTCCATACATATATTCCAAATCCTCCAAATTAAGCACCTTTGAATCGAACTTTGGAAATACATACATAAATAGAAAATGGTTTACCTACGTATTGCAGCAAACTACTTTTCCGCTTGTTAAATATATTCCTTGAATGCAGAAACATTAAAGCCTCCACCCCACAGCCGCGATTTTGAAGCGCGTCTTGTGTTCCCCCCCCCCCCCCCCCCCCCGAAAAATGCAAGACGCAGCTTCAAAATCGCGGCACTGGGCAGGAGGCTTAGCCGCAAAAAAAATATTTCGCGCAATAAATCGAACGCCCTCGACTATCTTGAATCGCATATTCCCAGACTTTCCTTTTCGTCAACGTATCAAAGAAAGAGAGTACAGTACTAATCCTAGCCAAAGTTGTAACTGAGTTTCGTAAAAAGTAAGTACCGTCTATTCGTACATACCTACTTGAGGAGGTAGGTCGGGCCGGCTCAGCGTTATTGCGATCAATACTGCTGACGCAGTCTAGCGGGGTGCCCTTGTGTTAATGGGATCATTTGTAGGGAAAGGGATAGGTACACCCTGATCGAGACGACCTTCTCATTTCTCAAAAGGTTTAATGTTGTAAACATTAAAATCTTTTCGGTTTGTGTCATTAACTCATTAATCTCTTATTATCAAGGCTTTAATGTAGTTTGTTTAGATACGAGTTGAAGATCTCGAAAACTTCTGTTTTATTTTAATGTTTCTAATCGAACATTTACTATCATTCATCTACTTAAAAACAAAAATCCAATAATATCTATAAAAAAATTAGAATTAGTATTTACAATTGAAACAATAGAGCTAACTGCTGACTGTTGCAAACAATCTACAGGTAGCTCAACAGATCCATATCAATACCAGTCGCGTCCCCAAGACGTTGGCTGCATTGGCCCGCTGTATGGCAATGCTGATGCGCTGCGCCAGATACTCACCAGCCCTCGGGTCACGCGTTGCTTTTGCTTCGTCCTTCATCTCATATTATAAAGACTTATAGTTTATATCTTTGTTACGTTATATCTCCAAAATCTTGGAACGGATCAAGTTTAAATTTTACGTGAAATTAGATACCTTTCTATCCGGGAATAGAGCACGCAAAGTCACGGATAGAAGCTAGACTAGCCGCTAGCTAGTGTATTTTTGAAACTCACATTCTAGTTAGATATGATTTCTTTAACATAATAAAAATGTGTCATGCAAACGCTCGGCTACGGTGTCAGTGACATACTCGTCGACAAGAGTGATACAATCGTAACTTATCGAAGGAACTGTTTGCGTAGAGCGAGCGTCGACGGCTGGTCAATGAACTAAACAAAAACACCTAACTACGGGCTTACATTACACAGTGTATGTGGTGTGGATCTACAAGTGCATACTGCGCCATAAAGATCACTCAAACCATGCTATTGAATTAACGCACAGTCAATATAGAGTTCATTCAATACATATATGTAATTATTGCATTTTTATCGTTATCACAACTTTTTTCTTTTTAACTTTTTTTTCTCATGTAAGTGACATTGTGTCTATTTGAGACTAAATTTATTCAAACCGATCACCTATGCATTAGCCAAACTTGATGTAGAATGTTTGTAAACAAACCACGACAGAAATTACTTAAACTCACTTGCTTGGCGTCGAGTTTCAGATAGGTATAATTGTGGTCCATCTCGCGAAGAACCGACAACCGGCTGGGGTAAACGTGTTCTTGAGTGGAGACCGCGACTCTGCAAACGTAGTGTAGGACTCCGGCCAGGTGGGATGACGATCTGCGAAAGACTGCAGGTAGATGCTGAATGTGGCAAGCTGAAGACAGGGCGCTATGGCGCTCATTAGGGGAGGCCTATGTCCAGCAGTGGACTAATATAGGCTGATGATGATGATAATTCTCTAATAAGATCAGATCTCACATCGATAAGTAATGTAAATTGCGTTTAAAAAGACGCGGGAACAGAGTGAATTTTAGGTTAAGTATGGGCGGTTTGTAGTTTTCATAAATTTTTCCTGTTACGTTACGATGATAGGTAACAGAGAAATACGTTACCATATTAATTTATTTCCTTCATGGTGTTAGAAAGAGTATCTACAAATCAGTTTATAGGGATGCATTTTAAGAGTCCTAAAGTTTCGAAGAACAAACATTAAGTTAAAAAAGTAAGTAGATTTGTTTATATTCTCACTAATTTAATGAACCTTTCGGAGAGTGGCTATAAACTGCAATATCTTCGCCATACACGGAATAACAATTCCCAATAATACCTATTTGATTCTGTATTTCACGAGTAGTAAGTTAAGTATAGATAAATGTCTAAATATAGCGCGATTTACTTTGGTTTTTCGTTTACTGAAAGTCTGGATTTGTGACGTCGTCGTCGCCGTCAGCGTGGTTGATTGTATGAGAAAACAAAAGGCAACCGCGCCAGCTTTTAAACATTTACCCATACATAGTATGTAAGTAGATCGACGTTCTTCTAATAAGGCAGATAATGTACAAAATACTTGACTGTATTATTTTTATTAGTTCATCAGCTTTACTTTCGACAGGAAGCAAGCCAGTTTCTGATAATAAAGTAGGCTCTTTATCTGGCCGGTACCGTTTCAGACCAAGCGGGGAAAATGGGGACAAACATTTTTGAATTTTATTTTCCAAAGTACGATTGTAATTTTTAACCGACTTTGAAAAAAGGAGATGGTTGTTCTATATTCGAAGTATGTTTTTTTTTAAGAATTCGACGATTATACAGGATTATTGATAATTCACTGACACAACGTGAAATGTAGGTTCTGCCCATCATCAGGAACACGTTAGTGAAGACGCCAGCTCTTAATTCATTTTTTTTTGCAAATGGCCTCCCATACAAAATAATGTCCGAAACCCAATTAATTTCTAAATACCGATTTCCCGGTCCTATTTAAATATCATCATTAGCTAAATTTATATCTACGAGTATAAAGAAAAGAAAAGAAAAAAAAAATTCAACAAATCAAAAAGTCAGGTACATGAAAGTTATATATCTGTATGTTACTTAACTTAGTATGTCATATAAAGGGTGTTTTTTTTAGAGGTATAGAACTTTGAAATGGAATAAAACAAAGATATTTTTTTAAAATTGATATGAAATTTACTTTATTCGAAAGATAATCTTCTGCCATTATAATTTAAATATGACTTCAGGCATATGACCACCACGGCTGGCTCGGACGTAGTCTAATCTGGAGGTCCAATTTTCGATGACTTTTTCCAACATTTGTGGCCGTATAGCGGCAATAACGCGGCGAATGTTGTCCTCCAAGTGGTCAATCGTTTCGGGTTTATCGGCGTAGACTAGCGACTTCACATATCCCCACAGAAAATAGTCAAGTGGCGTTAAATCGCAAGACCTTGGAGGCCAATTTACGGGTCCGAAACGTGAAATTATTCGGTTACCAAACGTTTCCTTCAATAAACCGATTGTGGCACGAGCTGTGTGACATGTTGCGCCGTCTTGTTGAAACCACAGCTCGTGCACATCATGGTTGTTCAATTGATGAACGAAAAAGTCAGTAATCATGCCTCTATAGCGGTCACCATTGACTGTAACGTTCTCGCCAGCATCGTTTTTAAAGAAGTATGGACCAATTATTCCACCAGCCCATAAAGCACACCAAACAGTCAGTTTTTCTGGATGTAACGGTGTCTCAACATACACTTGAGGATTATCTTCACTCCAAATACGGCAGTTTTGTTTATTGACGTATCCATTTAACCAAAAGTGAGCTTCATCGCTAAACAAAATTCGCTTATGAAAATCGGGATCAACAGCAATCATGTTTTGGGCCCATTCACTGAAATTACGCCTTGCTAGGTGATCGCGTGGCTTTAGTTCTTGCACGAGTTGGATTTTGTAAGCACGCAAACCAAGATCTTTCCGCAAAATCTTCCATAAAGTTGATGGACACATATCCAATTCCTGTGCACGATGGCGGATAGACTGATTCGGGTCTTCCTCTACGCTACTCTCTACAGCAGCAATGAATTCTTCTGTACGCACTGTAGGACATCTCTGTGGATGCGTATTATCATTTAGAGTAAAGGTGGTGCGAAAACGTTCCATAGTTAATCGAATTAATTGCTCTGATGGACGATTATGTCGACCGTAAAATGGCCGTAGTGCGCGATACGTGTTTCGAACAGAACCATGGTTTTCAAAATAAATTTGCACAATTTGGAAGCGTTGTTCAGGCGTCAGTCTATTCATGCTGAAATGCCAAACCAAACTAAACGTAAATCACTTGACAGCTCACAAAATGGGCGCCAGCTAAAAAAGTGTTGCCAACTTAAAGTTCTATACCTCTAAAAAAAACACCCCTTATATGTATGTTCGTCGATTTCTCCGTCAATTTCTTTCGATAATGTATTGAGAATGATTCCGAACATATTAATTAATTTATTAATCCCGCAGAACTAAAAAATAATGTGAAACTAAGACTTATTCGAATCGGTTGTTAGTTTAAAAAAAAACTCAAATTATATAGAATGTAATCATAAGTTGTGGAATCAACTCAATACCCTTGGAATGGTGTTGGCAAGATTGCGGGCGGTGGGCGGTTGCACGTAGTATTGTATTAGTACTTCTAGAGTCAACACAACCATCCATACATGTGTAGTGTAGTGTAGTCGATGTGCGATGTAGCTCAGCGAATGTAATCTCCTGATACTCTGCCCAGACTGAAGATACAATATTTGCATCCATGCTTTACCTAATAATTTGATTTAAAATAAACTAATAACCGACTTCGAATCCCGTAGTTCTTTCGGGATAAATACGAATTCCTCGGGAATTCAATTTTTATGTAACCATATCGGGATCATTCTCTATAAGTAGGTACGATAGCAAAAGAATTTTCAAAATCGATCCTTAATTAACGGAGAAAGCGACGAACATTGTACAGACAGCGTCAGAATTAAGTAGTCCCCCTGCATAACACATGCAGGTTTAAATCCAACCCTGTTAATCGTAGGAGTTTTAAAAGTCGAAACTTATTATATTTTTATTTTGGTAACATAAAAACAGAACGAATAGATAAAAAAATCTGATTCTAACCTGCATTGTGTTAAGCTTGGGGGTTACTGAATTCTGACGCTGTCTGTACATAAAAAAACATAATACATGCGGTCATAGAACCTCTTCCTATTTTCTAAGTCGGTCAAAAATCACTTTCTTGTTGGTTACTTTTTATCAGAATTTGTCAACTTGTCAATTTGAGCTCTTTCTACAATGCTTGGTGCTGGCTGAACGCTAAAACGAGAATTTTGGAGTTTGGGTTGTTAGATAAATAAATAAATTAATAATAGGTAAATAATGTTAGACAATTCACAGACCATTATCTAGCCCCAAGCTAAGCAGAGCTTATTATGATAATATATAAAGCTCGATTACCACTGACTGACTGACTCACTGACTGACTCATTGACACAATTGTTCTCCCTGATGGTGGATGGGAAGGTATGTTTTTTTTTGCGGAATCGTGTAGAGGGGTCGGGGGTGACTTGGGGAAAATCCCGACTTTTTGAGATTAGCCCCCCCAGAGCCCACCCCTCCGCCGCGAGCTGCTTGCAGCTCGCGCACTTATAAAATACTAGTATTAATAATATATAAAGTAATACTATATAGCTCGATTACCACTGACTCACTGACTGACTGACATAATTGTTCTACCTGATGGTGGAGGGGGAGGTATGTTTTTTTTTGCGAAAATGTACAGAGGGGGTCAAGGAGACCTAGGGAAAATTCCGACTTTTTGAGATTTGCCCCCCAGGACCGCCTCCCCCCAAGGGGGCTTCGTAACGGAGTCATACTGATGAATAATTTTAAAGGGGTTGTATAGAGGGGGTCAAGCGATTTCGATTGCAAAAATAATTTCACCCCCCCTTGCCCCCCAAGACCCCCCCTTTTGAGAGTGCTACGAGATGCCGTCGCGATAGAGAGGTTCTGATTGCGGGATCGTATAGAAGGTCTCTTCTCCAATTGAAAGTAAAAAAAATCACCCCCCCTCCCGCCCCTTTTTTCACCCCCCCTTTTGATATCTCCCAAACGAAGTAAGCTAGAAGAAATTTTTTTTCACAGTCGTGTGAAGAGCTTAACACCATTTGGATTGCAAAAAAAAATTTTCGCCCCCAACCCCTCTAGACCCCCCTTTTTATAAAAAAACTGAAATTTGGCCATTTTTAGCCCATATTTTGACCACTTTTTAGGGTGGAGCATTGCGGCGAGCGAAGCGAGCCGCAATGCGACTTCGGAGGAACAGCACGGCGAGCGAAGCGAGCCGTGCTGTTACCCCCCACGCCCCCAGGCTTCCTGAACCCCCTCCCCCATCAAAAAATCTGATATGGATATCGTTTTTGACTAACATTGGGGTGAGGATTACGAATTTGATGTCGGCGGGCGTGTGTCGGATTGCGGTGAGCGAAGCGAACCGCAATACGTCACACCGCAAGGCGAGCGAAGCGAGCCTTGCCGTGTGGCAGCACGAGCGGGAACTACAGGGGAACAGCACGGCGAGCGAAGCGAGCCGTGCTGTGACTCCCTGCGACCAGCCCCCCCCCCCCCCCCCCCAAACCCCGCCCCCATCAAAAAATCTGATATGGGTATCGTTTTCGACTAACATGGGGGGGTTCGCTTCGCTCACCGCAATACGACTCACGTCACACAGCAAGGCGAGTGAAGTGAGCCTTGCTGTGTGCCAGCACGAGCGGGGTCGTAGCGAACCGCAATGCGACTAAGGAGAAACAGCACGACGAGCGAAGCGAGCCGTGCTGTTACTCCCCCACGCCCCCAGGCTCCCTGAACCCCCTCTCCCATCAAAAAATCTGATATGGATATCGTTTTTGACTAACATTGGGGTGAGGATTACGAATTTGATGTCGGCGGGCGTGTGTCGGATTGCGGTGAGCGAAGCGAACCGCAATACGACTCACGTCACACAGCAAGGCGAGTGAAGCGAGCCTTGCTGTGTGCCAGCACGAGCGGGGTCGTATTGCGGTGAGCGAAGCGAGCCGCAATGCGACTTCGGAGGAACATCACGGCGAGCGAAGCGAGCCGTGCTGTTACTCCCCCACGCCCCCAGGCTCCCAGAACCCCCTCCCCCATCAAAAAATCTGATATGGATATCGTTTTTGACTAACATTGGGGTGAGGATTACGAATTTGATGTCGGCGGGCGTGTGTCGGATTGGGGTGAGGATTACGAATTTGATGTCGGCGGGCGTGTGTCGGATTGCGATGAGCGAAGCGAACCGCAACACGTCACACCGCAAGGCGAGCGAAGCGAGCCTTGCCGTGTGGCAGCACGAGCGGGGACTACAGGGGAACAGCACGGCGAGCGAAGCGAGCCGTGCTGTGACTCCCTGCGACCAGCCCCCCCCCCAAACCCCGCCCCCATCAAAAAATCTGATATGGGTATCGTTTTCGACTAACATGGGGGCGAGGATTACGAATTTTATAACGGCGGGCGTGTGTCGGATTGCGGTGAGCGAAGCGAACCGCAATACGACTCACGTTACACAGCAAGGCGAGCGAAGCGAGCCTTGCCTTGCTGTGTTAACCCCCACGCCCCCAGGCTCCCTGAACCCCCTCCCATCAAAAAATCTGTTATGGATATCGTTTTCGACTAACATTGGGGTGAGGATTACGAATTTGATGTCGGCGGGCGTGTGTCGGATTGCGGTGAGCGAAGCGAACCGCAATACGTCACACCGCAAGGCGAGCGAAGCGAGCCTTGCCGTGTGGCAGCACGAGCGGGGACTACAGGGGTGCTGTGACCCCCTGCGCCCAGCCCCGCTCCCATAAAAAAATCTGTTATGGGTATCGTTTTCGACTAACATGGGGTGAGGATTACGAATTTTATGACGGCGGGCGTGTGTCGGATTGCGGTGAGCGAAGCGAACCGCAATACGACTCACGTCACACAGCAAGGCGAGCGAAGCGAGCCGTGCTGTGACCCCTCACGCCCAGCCCCCCTGAACCCCCTCCCTATCCAAGAATTTGACATGGATATCGTTTTCGACTAACTCGACAGTGTAGATTACGAAAAAGATGTCCATTTGAAAATCCAAAATAGCTGACATTCTTATATCGCAAAACCCACTCTTGCTTATAAATTTCCATGAAATCGATTATGTAGGTTACGAAAAGGGGAATACAATGAAAAAAAAACAATATACACAGCCGCCGCGAGCTGCTTGCAGCTCGCGCACATATAAAATACTAGTTTAAATATATGGGTACTGGATAACTGATACACTTAGTTCGATACTTTGAGAAGCCACTGGCTCCTGAAACACAGTTTTAAAATTAGTTCAGGAGTCTATGGCTGTTACATTTGCTATTATGTCAATAAAAACATTTTACTTATTTTACTTTTACTTCTAAATAGATGTTTTTTCTTTTACATAGAACACCCTGAACAAATATCTGCAGACATTTGTCCCGAGGCGAGAATCGAAACCTATAATTTATTTTTTTGAGAATACCTTGAGTGTAGACAAGATTCGCACATAATTAATATCCTATTGTCAGTTTTTAGTTTTTATCCTAGTCCTTATTTTGTTTTAACTGTTAGCTATTCGTTTTATTAATGTTTCTTTTAGCTCTACTGTCTGTGTGTACTGTGTAAGTAAGCAGAGCGCAATATTTCTGTAAATTACGAAGGATGTAGTCTGGCTTCCTCGATACATGCCCAGCCCTGTGAGGAAGTAGACGACAATCACTTTTGAAATGCGCTACGCAAATTATGTACAAATTACCCATTTCATGCGTGTTAGGTCAATATATCGCATAATATTTCTGTGGCCATGATAGTGTTAAATTCATTTATCCTTATTTTGTACTAGCTGTACCCGCGACTTCGTTCGCGATTGCCTTACCTGCCGACTAATTAAGTTCACATTTAACCATAGTCTCTCATATTATGAAACGTTATGAAACGCCGCCGTGCAAAAAAATCGTGTAGGGTCTACGGGGGATAGCATATTGTCATCTTCAATCCCATTCTTTAATTTAACTTTCATCCCCTCTGCCAGGGCAGCCTTACTGAATTCCGGGATAAAATGTATCTTTCCTCATAGTACGAACTAAAATCACGCCAAGTTGCATTCGAATTCATTAAGTAGTTCCGTCGTGATGCGCGGTTAAAGAATTTTACTTTCATCCTCTCTCCCAGGGGAACCTTACTGAATTCCAGGATAAAATGTATCCCATGTCCTTCCTTGAACTCAAATCGTACCAAAACAGTCCAACTCATTCAGTAGTTTCGGCGTGATGCGCAGTGAAGGAATTTTACTTTCATCCCTTCTCCCAGGGGAACCTTACTAAATTCTGGGATAAAATGTATCTTTCCTCGTAGTATGAACTCAAATTATGCCGAGTTCCATTCGAATTCATTAAGTTGTTCCGTCGTGATGGGCGGTTAAAGAATTTTACTTCCATCCTCTCTCCCAGGGGAAAATTACTGAATTCCGGGATGAAATGTATCCCATGTCCTTCCTTGTAGTATGAAATCAAATCGTGCTAGGTTTCATTCCAACTCATTTAGCACTTTCGGCGTCATGCGCGGTGAAGAAATTTTACGTTTATCCCCTCTCCCAGGGGAACCTGACTGAATTCCGGGATAAAAAGTATCCTATGTCCTTCCTCGTGGTATGACCTAAAATTGTACCGAATTTTATTTCAATACCTTTAGTAGATCCGTCGTGATGCGCAGTTAAAGAATTTTACTTTCATCCCCTCTCCCAGGGAAACCTGACTGAATTCCGGGATAAAAAGTATCCTATGTCCTTCCTCGTAGTATGACCTAAAATCGTGCCGAGTTTCATTTCAATACCTTCAGTAGTTTTGGCGTGATGCGCGTTTAACAAACAGACAGACAGACAGACAGACAGACAGACAGACATGAATGAAAAAAATTGCAGTTTTGGCTTCAGTATCGATAATAGAGTGCCCTCCAAAAAAATTTTTCAAAATATCTTCAATGTACAGAATTGGACCTGTTACAGTTTTATTATAAGTATAGATGAAGTATTCGCTGCAATATTTTTTCTATCAATATTTTTTACTTTACTAGTTGTTCAATGTACGTAAAAGAAATGTATTTTGTACCTAAAGACAAAGTTCATCTAGGTACAAAATCCAATTTCCTAGTGATTTCACGTTTTCTATCGACGTAAACGGAATTCAAGTAACTGATAACAGTAAAATCGCTTGCTAACAGTGACGTCGCAAATGTTACCTCGGTCTAAACACCTACACGACACGATATAACTTCACTTCACTTCCTCACCTTACCAGCCTATACTTTATATTGGTCCACTGCTGGACGCAGGCCTCCCCCTGATAAACACCTTATTGGCTTTTATCTCATGGGGTAGTGCCCATAATCCCCACAACCCGCTGGATGCGGGTTGGAGATTGCAGTTCGATGGTAGAATTCACGACCTCTGTGGCGCAGCGGGCGAAGGTCCGCCTGCGACGCAGGAGGTTGCGGGTTCGATTCCCGCCTCGGGACAAACAGGACAGTATTTCTGTATTTCTATCACTTATCTAGTACCCATAACACAAGCTCTGCTTAGCTTGGGGCTAGATGATGCTGTGTTTTTTTTTTTATTAGAATCGTTCCACAGGAGGCGCTGCTGCCCGCCCCCGGTGGATATCCCTTAGTCGCCTCTTACGACACCCGGGGGAAGAGTTGGGGTGGTGCAAATTCTAAGCCGGCACCACACAGCTACCGTATCATATCACACTAATATTATAAATGCAAAAGTTTGGATGTTTGTTAGGTACCTTTTGGCGGCTGAAATTTTACATAGAGGCAGATCTAGGCTTAGATTAAAACATACGCTACATTTTATCCCGAAATAACGCGTGCAAAGCCGAGGGCAGAAGCTAGTTGCCTATATTATATACTAGTTACTACTCGCGGTTTCGCACGTGTTGATTCTATCCATCCTGTGGAAACTGATTTATGGGATAAAATTTATGTGTTATCTAGACCTGCCTTTATGCATTGCTGCCCGATCCGTCAAGTAGTTTTGGCATAAAGACGTAACAAACATCCATCCATACAAACTTTCGCATATTTAATATTAGTGTGATGTGGTTAGGTATAATGGGCGAATTTAATTAAGAAACTCTGATATTGATAAATATTTTAAAACTTGTAAACTAAGTAATGATTTTTAATGTAGCCGACAGAGTCCTCATTAGCATTTAGCCAAGGTGACTCCGCCGGTACGACTCACTGAACATCGGTGGAATATTCTACCTATACCTACTGCTAGTACTTTAACTTGTTTTCTAAATTATTGTTTGTTCACCAGTTGAGCTGCGTTGCCCTTGCCTTTATATCACAAATGTCGGCCGTGTCGCATACAGATTGTGAAGGCAAAGCGGTCTGTAAACAAAATATAAATAAATAAATAAATAATGCTCGACAATTCACACAGCATTATCTATCCCCAAGCTAAGCAAAGCTTGTGTTATGGGTACTAGATAACTGATATACATAATACAATACACTACATAGATATTTTTTTATTATATCTAGAAAAACAACCAGATCACCCTGAACAAATATCTGCAGATCATACAAACATTTGTCCCGAGGCGGGTATCGAACCAACCTCCTGCGTCGCAGGCGGACCTTCGCCCGCTGCACCACTGAGGTCGTCTCGTCGAAATTTATAGTCTAATTCTCAAATCCGTTGCGACAATTCGGCACGAAAGGTAGTGTAGGACGCCCCCCGGCCAGGTGGGATGATGATCTGCGAAAGGATGCAGACAGATGCTGGATGCGGCAAGCTGAAGACAGGGTGCTCATTAGGAGAGGCGTGTATCCAGCAGTGGACTGATGTTGATGATGATGATGACTTGCGGAGTAGAGGCCCAGGTGTTTTGAATTATTTATTCACAACAAGAATTGTAATTCTTGTTTATACGATGATTCATTATGTGGCTCGTCAAGATCTCCTCACCAGCTATACACTAGCTATAACTCGATGTAGAATGTTTGTGAACAAACCGCACATACTTTAACCTAAAATTACTATCCTGCCGCGTCTTGAATTGAGATCCTTTGAATAAATATTGCTTACAATACATGAAACTGGACGCCAGGCAAGTGAGATTTCGTTATTTGTGTCGTGGTTTGTTAACTAATATTCTTCTTAAGTTTGGCTGGCGTATAGATGGTTAGGGTCAATACCTACCTTCCATATCATATCATAATAGCATCGTAAATAGCATTGGCAAACGTAACAACTAGAAATAGAAGTTCCAACGTCTTCTAAATATATAAGACTGATCTGAATAAGAGAGTACTTAATGATGAACATTGAAATCTTTTTGAGTTAAAGTCAAGTTAAATACTTAAAACTTGTAAAAATACTCTAATTATGATGTATTTTAAAAGCTTTTTAACTTGCCCTGTAAATATGTATGGTACAAATCTTGTAACTGAATTTTAGACAGTTATCCTCAATAGATTGAACTGAAATTTGGCATACGTATGTAATTAATTTGATCATTATCAATAGATACATTATATTATGGCCTATAAAACTGATAAAAAAGTTATTTCTGAGGGCTTGGAGACTACGATTTCACCGACGGATCTCACACTCGGCCGAGCTCGTGTCGTGAAGACCAAAATAAAAATATAATTTTCTAAAAGGCGTTATTTTTGCAGGAGGCGAATAGAAACGTATCGACGGCGGCAGTCAGAATGCGTGCCAAGATTCGACCAATCCTTCACCGGGTCCTGCGAGCAGCAGAATCTGGAGACCAGCGCCTTGCAGAAGCGGTTCCTCGAAGGCAAGGCCAAGCGGCAGGTCAAGAAGACGGAACGTAAGCCTGACCTGCCAGCCATCAGCGGGAATCTGCACAGCAGTGTCGTCCATGTTGTAAGTTATAAACTTTTAAAACTGTCATGGTATTTAGGGTTTCTTAAAACTCAACATAAATTGGGTCCCTTTTTTGTTCGTCTGTCGGGCTGTCGAGGGGAGACTTTAATATAACACTAAAATCGTAAACATCGGGTTATTTGCCATGATTTGTTACTTGTTTCATGATTGAGCATTCCTATATTTCGTCATATTTGCATGCTCCATGATCACGGAATAAAATAAAGAAAGACCATTAGTCAATTCCATCATAACTGAAATCAACACAATTCATGGTAATATCCCGTCCCATCTTGTTATTGTTTTAACTAGCGTTCAGTTCCAGGTAATTTATAGATTCTGAATATGAGTCAAAAAGTTTTATGAGTCAATCTGTTAATTTGAATTCACTAAACTGTCTGAACTTAATTTAATAATAATAATAATAAAATCGTTTATTTTTGAAGGTCTTACATATAACATAAATAATAATATTGTGTTTTAGAGCTATTTCTCCATTTGGTTCAACTCCTCGCTCTAAGTTTAGTAACTTGTGATGTAGACGCGAGGGATATCTACCTCTCGGCAAATAGCTTACAGATAACCGTTTAGTTATTGTTCAGATGATTATAAGGGATACAAGAACAAGCGATAAATTGAAAACCATAAGAAACCCTACTCTTTTTCATTTAACACTTTTTGGCGAATTCCTGCAAAATGTAGTTAAAAACCATAAAGAAAACCAGACGAGTATTTTGACACCTCATTTATCAAAATCGCTTCAGCCGTTTTGGTGCTGGAGGTTATAAAGAGTGTCCGTCAACCAAACAGAAACACTCGAAAAATATAACCCCAAGCCTCGCGGTTAAAAAGAAGTTGTCGAGTGGTGCCATGTGTGGCAATAACTTCTTTATATTGTTTTTATGCCTTTATTGGACACATTTCTACAACCTATTCTCTGTTCTATAATCCAAGATATATTTCGTCAACAAAGACATTTATAAAAACTGAACAATAACAGAAAACAACAATGTAACAGCAAGGTAATCGCTAAAACAAACACACAACACAGCAAATACCTGAATGTTCGAAAATAGACGAGAGGCGAATCAAAATGAATGCTATCACAATTTTCACGATCTTCTGTGGTTTGCTCGGATGATACCAATACTTTCTTTATTGTGAAGACCGATTTGGCACGGCGGCTGAATTTCCGCTTACGACGGAGGAGGTTGCGGGTTCGTTTCTCGCCTTAGGTCAAATGTTCAATCTGGAAATATTTGTTTCGTGTTCTTGGTATTTTCTATGTAAAATATATATCTATGTAACGTTTATCAGTTATCTAGTAGATACCCATAACACAAGCTTTGCTTAGCTTGGGACTAGACGATGCTGTGTGGATTGTCTAGCAATATTTATTTATTTGATTTTGTCACCCCTTAGTTTACAAAAATATCTAGGATTCAAAACTGGGTAATAACCTAAAAACCAATAGTAGATTGAGTGATAGACTCTATTATTTTATTTTATTGTTAAAACAACAGCCCTTATGTCTAAACAGTTCTAACCTTAATAATCTAACTAATGGCCAAGAAGAGATTTACATTTTATAAAATAAACTTACGAAATACCGACAGTCAAGATAAACAAAATCAAACAATCAAAATATTTAGAAATTATAGAAAGGTACTTCTGAAGATTCAAAGAATCATCCGTGAATCTTACACTAGCTACTGACGGACCTACGTTATTTGTAGAATATAGAATAGAATAGAAAAGAATATTAATTTATTTGTTAAAAGACTTACACATACTACACTTAGAATAAAATACATAATAAACTTAGATTAAAATACAAAGTGATATAGATACCTAGCTACCTATTTTAATTAGAAGAAACGTTCTCGGAAATAGGTACAAGTAGCAGTAAGGAAGCCGCATGTATCAGGCAGATCACACGGAGACAATACGAAGAGCAAAATGCAAGGACGGTAAGGGCGCGTTCACAGAAATATATTGGCGCGTTCCCACTGTGTCGTGACTAGGGATTGGTCCCGGGAATTCCCGTTCCCGAAATTCCCGGGAATTCCCGAAATTTTTGGCTGATTTAAGAACCGGGAAATCCAAAATCATTTCCCGGGAAATTTCGGGAATTTCGGGAAAAATATTTTAACTTTTATAGCATTACCGAAATAACGCAACTCAACATATTTCACTTCCTCTTATAGCATTTCACATTATCAGGTACCTAACCTACGCGGTATTAGGCAGGGTTGACATGATTTGTATCACTTGATATAAATTAATTGTTATTTTCCCTGCAATGAAAACAGAGAGCAGTCAAAAATGTATGAGAGTGCCCAAAATTGAGCTTCCGTGTACACATGCACAATGTACCTGCTTTATTGGTTGATGATTCAGGAAATTCTCCGAAATTAATAATTCCATAAAGTTCAAATAATGCGAGTCGTCAAAAAAAAAATGCTTAGCCAACGTATTTGCGGCAAGTCATATCTGTTTTTGTTTGGAAACGTGGAAAATTTCAGCCCCATCTGTTGAGTCGTTTTGGCGTGAAGAAGGAACGGTACAAACTTTCATATTTATAATATATTTTAATATTATTAGCTGCGCCCCGCGGCTTCGCCTTCAGTTATTTAAATATACTTTATAGTTTATTTATACCGAGTGTAATTCATTATATACTTTATAGTTTATTTATACCGAGTTTTGAGTGAATCTAACCAAGCAACCTATAAAAACCTTAAAACTGTATAGACCAAAGCGATTATGATAGAAAAAAAATATTAAATTAAATAATTCCGATTTAAATCAAATTAATCGTATTTTCCTTTTTAACCATGATTTTTATCAAACCTGGTATAAGAAATGTTAGTTATGGCTATATTAATTTTGATCTGTTATAAATATAATTTTTAGGTCCATGTCTATTGTCCCCTCGTTCGACAACAAGCCTTAAGGCTTTTCTTGCTATAGAGCCGTGACTGAAGCCAGCTCTACATAGTCGATTGCTGCCATCTTGCTCAGCAAAGTACCTTGCTGAGCAACATGACAGCAATACTCCATGAAGCTGGACTTGAGCTTGGCAAAGAGAAAGTACCAGAGTCAAGTGCATTGCTGCAATTTATTATCCTTTTTGTGCATGTTATTCTGATCGGCTCTGACTTCTGAACCTGTAAAGCGCGATGATCTCGCCTGCGTGGGTATTATTAGGTAAAAATACCAGATACCAGCATCTGGTATCAGGTAGAGAATGCAAATGTATTCGTACACTTCTTCGAACACAACGAATCGACCGTTTACGGCTGGCAGAAATAAATGCATAGTAGAAAGAGACCTCTGAAGTACCCCGACGACGTTGATCGCCAATTGATTAGACGAACAGTCATCAATATTGACGACCGACACGAATGGAAGTCACAATCCAATTTAATTTATTTTTTTAATATGTGGGCTAACAAAGAACACTTAGTCCAATTTTATATTTGTCTCCGTTGAGCCTGGCCACCGTGGCGTAGTATTTGGATAGAAGAACATTATATTGTTTATTATCTGGGTACGTAATAAGGTATTTTTAGATTGATGTTTTCGCTTAGAGGACTCGAAAAACAACGGGAGCTCCTCGGTGTCACTCTTACAACAACTCTGAACTTCTGTACAGTCTGTGTAAGTATGTTTTATTGGATTAAAATGAAGAAACGAATCAAAGCTAAAACGGTGGCCACGAAGCTAAGCGTCTCATACTATACGAGATCAGGCGATATTTCACACAAGGATAGCTCAAGTCCGGCCTCATGGAGTATCAGCAAAGCACTTTGCTGCGCAACATGACAGCAAATTAATGTGTTATGCTGGGTTCAGTCACGACTCTATAGAACGAAAAGTCTTCAGGCTTATTGTCGAACGAGGGGACAAAAGACATGGACCTAAGATTTTTTTATTCATTTTATTAACATCTCAAAAGAAATACAGCTTTAAGTAACATACCTAATACCGCATAGGTACCTGATATCAGCGAAATGCCTAAAAAGGACGTGAAGTATATTAAATCATCTTATTTCGGTAGTGGTATAAGAGTAAAAATATTTTTTCGAAATTTCCCGGGAATTCCCGGGAATTCCCGGTTCCGACTTTGAAATTTCCCGGGATTCCCGGTTCCTCGAAAACGACCCGATTTTGGAATCCCTAGTCGTGACGGCAGAAAGTCGTGCAGTTAAAAGTATCGCGGTCTGTTTATTTAAATGGAGGTGTTCACTTATAGGACGATACGATTAACTGTCCACGACTTTTTTTTGTTGGGGCGATATGCGATAGATTGTCGTTATAATGGGGACAGCTAGCACGACATGTTGTACTAGCTGTTCCTAAACGAGACAATATGTGACGTTTTTTTATAGTTTTACGACTGTTGTAAAAAAAAACGTCACGATTCATATTGTCTCGTTGTTGCAGCAAACGACAAGGCGACTGCCGTGAACCGTAAAATGTCGTCGCCATCCAATGGGAACTACTAGATACGATAGTCGTTCATTATTAAATCATTAAGAATTGCTACGACACAATGACGACAAATAGTCGTAATAATGAGAACAGCAAGGGGCGATAGTCGTCCAACGATAATTTACCGTTACGACACAGTGGGAACGCGCCCTCGGGCAGGGTGTTGATTGCAGTCAGTAGCAGTCCCGTCATCACGTGCCCTCGGTGTGACTCGCCTGATGTAAGACTTAGACTTCTTCCTTGTTTACTACACTTTGTCTCGTTATGTGCCTATAAAATATCATAGATTAGAGAACCGATAGGTGATCTTACACTGTAGGTATTTAAACTGATTGTAGCGATGTAGCGATGTTGACTTTTCATACGAGAATAAGTAATAGTTATTGAAAACTAGTTTATGCCCGCGGCTTCGCACGCGTTGTTTCTATGGAAACGTTCAAAGGTTATTTCTATCCCATGGGAACTGTTTTATGGAATAAAAAGTAGCCTATGTTTGATTCCAGGCTTAGAGCTACACCGATGCAAAATTTAAGCTCAATCTTTTCAGTAGTTTTGGCGTGAAGACGTAACAAACATCCATCCATCTATTCATCCATCCATCCAAACTTTCGCATTTATAATATTAGTGTGATAATGTAAGAATCTGATGCGCAATTTTTTATGTCGTACTTAGACGCTTTCAGATTTGCAGATTTTATTAACTTTATTTATTTAGGCTTACAAATAGACACTTAGACAAGTCAAATTTCTTTGTGTCGCCAAAACGAAACTGAACTAACATTATGTAATTATAGTCAATAAGTTCTGGCAAATTGTATGTAACATATTAAGATGCAATAAATAAATAAATTATGAATTTAACTAATTTGACTGCACTAGACTGAAGGGACAAAAAAATTGGCCATTCATTAAAAAAAAACTAAAAAAAAACTAAAAAAAAATCTCAAACTTTCTTTTGCCTCCCTATTCCTAACGATTGAAATAACAAAAATATCAATGATGATATTATTTTTAGTGTTTTCAAATTAGTTTAGTTTTTGGCGACCACTGAAATGAAACCATTGTGATTTACACTAAACTCCTAGAGTTACATTTACAAATGCAACTCTTTAAACTAGACTAATTACCTACTTTAAAGAAATCCTGGTAGTTATTAAAATGCAAAGGTTAAGACGATGCGACTCACCCAGGTTTATTTCTTAGGACTCTAAACAACTTACTAGTCTTACCACAAATGAACTTTCCTTTCTCTAGACGAGGCGCGAGGGTGTACCGAAATGAGATCTCGCTCTACCTTGAACACAGCTCGTAGCGTAGCTACGTTATGTAACCCGCATTGCGGAGCTCGTATCAAGCTGGTACCTATCTACGCGAGTTTAGATAACTCGACCATTTTTCTATACAAAAGTTGCGTCTCGACACCTACCTATATGCGCTTCTGTGTTGCGCTACACATGCTGTGTGACGTCTAGGGTCATTTCATGAAAGTATTGTGAGATAGTTGCGAAATAACTAAGACATTTTTTATTTTCCTCTCACAAAAGGTTAAATCAAACCTCAAACAAAATAAATTTCATATGTCCATGATCAAACAAACAAAATATCACCATCGGCGTCGTCTGTCAAAATCTCTCGCCCGTGCGTTGCGTCTTCGTACATCCCTTGCATTTGGACCGCAATAAACTCGCCTAGGGGCCGCGGGGCGAGGAAACTCCGTCAGGTGGGAGGCGAGGAGTGTCCATTCTATACGTTAGTATTATTATATATTCTCTGCCTATACTTACCTACTAATAGAGCAACTAACTGACTGACATACACGTATCAACTTGGCCTCAATGACTGGTTCTGCGATAACATCTGTACTCAAGGACAGTCGATTTCTATTCTATACGTGTTTAGATGGAAAAATAACATCAAAGTTAGAATCCTAGATATTTTTTGTAAACACAGACTTTTAAGTACTTATGTATGAAAACAACAATCACAGACATAATGCAAAGTGAACAATTATAAACTAAAAATTCAACTAATTACACATAATTGCACACGCGCAGCGAAAAAGGTGCACATTCATGTTAGAAAACGGACAGGACAGGTGACGAACGAAATAAATTAAAAATATCAAAACACAAAATAGTTTAGAACTTCTGCGATATGCTCCGATGATAGCAGGATTGTTAAATATACCAATATTATTTGGGGTTAAACCCTTTGTTGACCAAAAATATCTTGAAATGTAGAACCGAGTATCTCTTCGGTCTTACCTTTAGAAGGGGAGAGTAGCCTAATTGTAATTGTCTGTAGCACGTGCTAGAAGCGATGGTGACTCGGCGGCGGGCGGATGTAGTGCGACGTCAATTGAGTTGACCCTCTGGCTTCGCTTCCCGTGCCTCTTAGCCCCGCACGCGACGCTTGTAATTACTATGCTAACAATAATACCTGGATGGCAGCTAGCACATTGTCCGTACCGTTGCTTTAAAATTGCAACAACGTTGCTGCAGAGGTTAAAGGCCTATTACATTTCACGGTTTACCGTAACGGTGCGCCGTGGCGGCGGAAAGGACGTTCTATTTACACTGCACGGTCGCCGCCTTCCTAACTCAGTTGCCAGTCGAACGTAGTAGAAGTATGACGCCTGTGCTCTCAAAATTTCAAAAAATTGGAATCGCCCTTGCCGCAACTGCGGCTGTAAATGTGAGAAGGAAGAAAAAAAGAAAATGTTGGATCAAGCAATATCTCCTTTTAAGAAACTAAATGTGTATTAAGAACATCTTTGACGACCTCCGTGGCGCAGCGGGCGAAGGTCCGCCTGCGACGCTGGAGGTTGCGGGTTCGATTCCCGCCTCGGAACAAATTTGTGTACGATCTGCAGAAATTTGTTCCGTTGATCTGGGTGTTTTCTCTCTATAATAAAAAATATCTATCTACCTATGTAGTTAGTGTATTGTATTAAGTATATCAGATATCTAGTACCCATAACACAAGCTCTGCTTAGCTTGGGGCTAGATAATGCTGTGTGAATTGTCCAGCATTATTTATTTAATATTTTTATTTATCTTGCATTCGTTAGAGTTAGAGGATTTTGTTTGTTCCATAAGTTAGGCATGTCTTTATATAGTTCTATAACATTGGTTAATACATCTTTTTCCTTTTGGGAAGTCATTTTTGAAGCAAGGCTCGCTGATGCACGTCCGCTCACAACAAACGCCTCGCGCGACTGAGCGGCCGGTCTCTCGGTCAGCGATTACATTTGCCGGTGCACCGGCAATTAGGAAGTTAGGACGGCCGGGAGCGCACGGTCTTCCGTTATCGGCATCCTTTCTTCCTAACAGCGATTACACGTTCCGTTTTAAGCTTCCTAACTCTTAACGTTGACGGTGCACCGCAACGTGTAATCGAGCTTTTAGAAAGGGCTGCATGACCTTCTGTTTCATGGGAGTTGCGAACTTGTGTGTCACGTCACGTGAATCATTTGTTTACGCTATTGAGGATTTCGCTATTTCGAAATTCGCAGATACAACGTTTTGCCAGTTAGACCACAATCTATATTAAGTAAAAGAGCCACTGATACGCACTGATAATTGTAGGAGGTTCAAATCGAAAGTAGAACTAGAAATCCCGGGAAGTAAGCAGTGGTTTGACCGCTTTTATTTGCGATCATCCGACCTTATGCTCAAGGTTTGGTTTAGGTTCGGATAGGCCGTTCTTCCTCTAAGCTGCTTGTTACTACTTTTACCTGCGCTAGATCATGTAGAGTATGGTAGGGCGAACCGGTGGTGGTTGTGCAAACTGCCTATTTCACAACGAGCGCCTCGTATTGTCTCGCGCCGCTCACTGAGACGACCTCAGACCGCCTCCTGCGCAGTTTTCTGACACATTTTAACTATCAGATACGAACTATAAGTAGGTACCTACTTAGTTCTTTATCAATCCGTACTAAGATTATAAATTGGAAAGAAACTCTTTCTGTTACCTTTACACGCCTAAACGGCTGAACAGATGTTAATAAAATTTGGCAGAGGGGTAAATGATATCCCGGGACGGACATTGGCTACTTGAAAAACGCGTGCGAAGCCGCGGACAGCAGTTAGCACTTTTTCATTTATAGTGGCGTCGATCCTGCTAGCACCGAAAACGAACCTTACTAGCCTAAAAAGTTTTTTTTTTCGATCTTAAAAAGGGATATTTCTCTTTTAAAGATCGAAAAAAAGGGACGAAAACATTTTCATAGTTTAGGTTTTCACAGAATCAAATCATATGTCGATTACATAAAATGTAGCTAAGTACCTATATGAAATTTTAATGAAAATATAAAATCGAAAAAGAAGTACACAATAACAACGGTTAACTCTGTATTAAGCTAAAGTTTGCTGTTATCAGATTCTCGCCGTGTAAAATTACACAAAACATAAATTAATTCGATTTAGGCATGTACAAAACAGAAAATTTACTTAACATCCTTTGATTGCTTATTATCTTTCTACTTGCTTTTGCATCTATACCTACATTTTTTTTTAATCTTCTTCTATTGTTCCGTGTCCTTGGTCAATTGCGCACTATGATGGCTTACCTTTATTGATATAAGTAGGTACCTATAAGTAGTTCATATTTACATAAACTGAAGCCGGTTAAAATAGGTATTTCATAGGAATTAATTGTTAAAATGACCTTGAACCTTAGGAAAGTCATAAGTATGGAGGCATAAATAATATACACGTTGACCGTGTGTGTAATGTAATGTCACCATACATTACACACTCGGAAAACGTGCGAGATTTGTTATTAGGTGGAGCCGGAAAAGGTTTCCGATAACGTCTAGCGGAAAGTTTTCTCATTGTGTAAATCTTTCGTACTCAGGCAGCTCTTGATAATCCAGATTTAATCATTTACTGAAATTATAGCATTCAAAACCTACTTCATTTAGTTTAGATTGAATAATATTTAGGAGCCTTAAGTTGGTACCTACTTCAGTCTATTCTAGTGTTAGTATTAAGTATATTAAATATAGAGAGGGGATTTGCGTCTTTTAAACAAATTTTGTTTAAAAGACGCAAATCCGTCTCTTTAGGACGCGCCTCGCATAGACGCGGAGCGGGATCGACCAATCAGGAACTAGCAAGAGACAAGTCTGTGTATTTCGAACCCATGTGATTGATCGATTCCGCACTCCGCAGTGGAAAAGCAGATAATTCAATTCTGCTGCCGTCAATGTTGCTGCCGTTTATCGGTTTCATACAAATTCCTACTGCAAAGGAGTGTCCTCGTACGTTGAAATTGCACCCTCAGGTTGAATATCTTTGTTGCAGCAGCAAAAGTTCGGATGCGGGGACTACGAGCCACCGGCGAAACTGCACTGCGGCGGCGGCGCCGGCAGCGTCGGCGGGGAGGCCCTCACGAAGTTCTCCGTGGAGATAGTGCAGCAGCTCGAGTTTACCACGTCCGCTGCAGACTCCGCGCCGCAGCAGATATCCACCAACGTCACGGTCAAGGCGCTAGCCAACGCGGTGAAGACATCCAACTCGCCGCCGCCGCAGCCCGCGCCGCGCGCGCCGACGCCGCTCGACATCGACCGCGAGTGCAAAGCCGAGTGCAAGTCCGAGGTCGCCGACGATGAGTACGGCCTCGACGAATGCGCCGCGGCTCTCGAGCGGGACTCCGCCTTCCCGGGCCTAGCCGACCTGATCGGAGAAGACGACGGAGACGATACCTTCGAGGATCTGATCACTGAGATATCCGAGTACCCGGAGTTGATTGACTTCGATCTGGACGGGGGGAAGCTGAACGGGAACGTTCTGGAATCTTCGGAGGGGGAGAGATATGGAGGCGGGGGGGAGATGTCCCCGGCGGCGCAGACGTTGAAGCACATGGCGGAGCAGCACCAGGTTGGTTTTATGTTTAATGAATTTACATAGGTGGATATCCCTTAGCCTCCCACGATACCCGCGAGAAGAGTTCATGTGTAATAAACAAGATCCGTCAAGTGCGAGTGTAACTCGCGCGCCGAGGGTTTCGAACGTTTGTCAACAAATATGTACCAAAAGTACCGGTTAGAGACTTCGCAATTTAACGGATACCTAAGAATAGTAGGTACCAACCTAGATTTCAGATAGATCTCTCTACATGCTTCGGTTAAAGTGGGAAATGGAAAAAATTTCAACTTTTTTAAAAATACATGAAACTACAAAATGTATTTCAAAAAGTATGAAAACTATAGAAATTTTAAAAACTGTTTTGAAATGTCCAAACCGATACCTTTTATTTGATACCCCACTCGGTGAGGTAGCCCCCCCTTTTGAAAATTATTCCCCCCCCCCCGTAAAAAGAACACTTTTTTTCAAAAAGTGTTCTTTTTACAAACTTCTCTATATTTTTACTGTAAAATATCGATCCATATCTATAAACGCTCCATAGATTTTACATGGATCGCTCTGCAATCTTCGGAGAAAATTTCAAAAACTATTTTGAAATGTACAAACTGATACCTTTCATTTGATACCCCACATGATCCTGTAGGTATCTTTTAAAATTTCGGCATCACAATTAATTTGTATGGAAAATATTCATTTTTATTTTTCATTTATTATCATTTATTTTTCTTTAAATCTGTACAGGCGCACGAATGTATTATTATTATTATTTTAAATTTCAAGTTGATAGCTGCAGTAGTTACTGAGTTATTATTATTAATTAAGGAGGGAAAAAAGGACAGACAGAGCTTCGAAAGGGTTTCGAAACCGATCTTCGATCTCAAAACCCTAAAAAACCCGAAGAGCCCCGGTACCCCAAGGACCGACTCCAAGGGGAGCAAATGCAGAGCCTACTCTCTGTCGAGACTTAGACGAAAACCTTGTGTTCCGGTTGGGCTGGATGTTTGTATGTATAATAAAAAAAATATCTATCTATGTAGTGTATTGTATTAAGTATATCAGTTATTAGTACCCATAACACAAGCTCCGCTTCTAAGGGGGCTAGACGATGCTGTGTGAATAGTCCAGCATTATTTATTATCTAAACAGTATTGTTTGAATGAGCAGGCGGCGGCGGGCGACTGGCGGTTCCGCGGCTACGGGCCGTACCGGCCGCGCGCGCCCTCCCACGATCATCTCCACATGTCGCAGCATCAGCAACTGCATCTCAACCAGCCGCATCACAACCTACAGGTTAGTACACTTTCTGATGATGATGACGTGTGTCCGAGCCGATATCGGCCACGGCGACTGTGTGCCTGGTTAGGCGATCTTAGGCTCTCGGTCATTAGGGTCAAATTCATACTCGTATTATAAAGGTGAACGTGAAGATGTGTGGTTGTCACGGGACATCGGCTAACTTAGTCAATCGGATTTAAATTTCGCAGTGTTCTAGGCTTGGATGAACGCGTACGTTTCGGCGGGCGGAAGCTAGATGTTAAACGCATTCACTGCCCAGCCTCCGCGACATAGAGGTGGACGTGACCATCTGCGTCTTGGGCCATGATAGTGTTAGTTTAATATGACGGGCTCTACGTTAGGGCCGCAGTGTCTGATTCCGGGTAGAATTGAAATGTGATGATAATGATGATAAAACAACGGTCGCTTCGTTCATGTCGGTACCTATTCTGTGTAATATCATTCATTAAATAATGCACCTTAGACTTATCTTAAATGAGAACTAGATGGCGCTAGTAAAATACATCGGTTCTCATCTATTTACCACCAGTAAATTGTTCGGGATTGGGAAAATTTAAGTATCAGCAACCATCTTTAGTATTTGTGCAATGTTGTGCCTTCCCATGACTTAGTTTTGTGCATTTGCATTTTCGATAATTGAGAAAAAATCTGCCTGTTTTACGTCGACGGGACGAAGTGCTTGATATTTTTGTACCACTGCAAGTGAGGTGTCACGGACGAAGAAGGTTCGATCTTTCTTCGTTTTATTGTCCCAAAGAGTTATTTTCATAGCATTGTTCTGAGTTTCTATATAATTAACCATGATATTTGTGATTTCGATGCACCACCTGCAACCAAAAACATTATTTTGTACTTAGGACCTTACCTAGGTCCTATTGAGTTTTTAGAGGAGAAGAATTCACTCAAATAGTATAGTATTATAATATCTGTGGTACCTCTAAACCTCGCCAAGTACTCAGGGTCTGCTGAGTCGGGGGCTGCATTAATAAACTTTTCCACATTTTGACTTGTAGAGACTTTTGACATTTTACTCGTTTGCCATCTGATTGTCTTTTCAGCATACCCGTTAAGTTTTATGTTCAAATTATGAAGTAAGTATTCCAGAGAGAGATAGGCTTCATTTTCTTTGATAGGTCTTTAAAATAAGCAAGATTTTTTTTTCCCATAAAGTCTTGAACTTTCTGTCGATTTTCCATTGCGCAAACTTTTTGTAGGCAAGTTCGTATTTTTCCTTTGACTTGGTGTTTATTTTTCAATCACTATTTTCGCTTCATTTTGAATATCCGGCGGTGTTAAATACTTTGAATTGGAGGATTCGTCACTTGAAGAGTCCATTTTTACATTTTTATTTACGAAAATTGATGGAAACTTATCTTGCAAACTTTTTCACTGCGATGCTTTTTTAACCCCCGACGCAAAAAGAGAGGGGTGTTATAAGTTTAACGTGTCTGTCTATGTATCTATGTATCTGTCTGTGGTATCGTAGCTCCCAAATGGATGAACCGATTTTCTTTTAGTTTTTTTGTGTCATAGATAATTTTAACCCGAGTGTTCTTAGCCATGTTTCATGAAAATCTGTCGGGGGGTTTGAAATTTTTAAATTTTGTTCTTGTTTACAGTTTATTATTATTGTTCGTAATACACAGGCAGCTCTTATGCTGATGCGTGTATATCGCAGTCCTTGTGCACTTTAAATGTTTATCCAGTCTATATTTGAAAGAGTTCAATGGAGGGGGTAGGGATCACTGTAACCGGTTCCAAGTCTTCACGACGCGATTGGGCAATATGTATTTCCTGCGTTTTCTTTTATTTTTACTCAGGCAGTGATTCTTGTACTGCCTATTATGCATAAAACCTTTTTTCCCCTGACTATTTTCGAAACAAAATAATACGAATTTGCGATTGGGCAATAAGTGTTTCCCGCGTTTTCTTTTTTTAACCAGCCAGTGATTCTTGTACTGCCTATGTATAAAACCTTTTTGCCCCTGACTATTTTCGAAACATTGCTGGTTGCAAAACACTACATTAATGGAACTTGCTGGCGCCTTTTCTTTGCTCAAAGAAGGTTGGTAGTCAGATTGCGCGCGTTTTTGAGTAAAAGGACATAGAAACGTGGGAGTCTGGTATCGACCGGGCATAGAGTGCGCGCGCTGCCTCGTGCCTTCCTAAACGCGTGACGTCTGCTCGTACCTACCATGAAGTTTCACTCTTTATCCCCTGGCGTCTGTACTATGCTTGATAATAATAACACGTGGAAAAAACTTTAAATAAATACATGAATAATGCTGGACAATACACACAGCACCATCTAGCCCCAAAGTAAGCTTGTGTTATGGGTACTAGATAACTGATATATTTATTACATTATATACATAGACAGATTTTTATTTTTTTATGATACATAGAAAACACCCAGACCAACGGAACAAATTTCTGCAGATCGTACAAAAATTTGTTCCGAGGCGGGAATCGAACCCGCAACCTCTTGCGTCGCAGGCGGACTCTCGCCCGCTGCGCCACTCAGTTCGTCAACAACTTTACTGATAACACGTGCTTGAAAAGTTTTACAGCGCCTCAAGCTGAAAGTTTGATGCTAAAATGTGTATCGAAGTCGTAGTCTTACCTTTACCGTGGAGTTACACTTTTTAGGGTTTCGTACCTGAAGGTGCCACCAGGACTATATTATTAGTAATATATTTAGCCTCCGTTTGCTTAGGCAAACGGAGGCTAAAGCGGAGGTTTCCGCTGTTTCTGTCTGTCCGTCTGTCAGTGGGCTGTATATCATGAACCGTAAAAGGTAGACGCAATTTTCACAGATTATATTGATTTGGCGCTATAGGAAATCATTATAAAATTAAAGGGATAATTAAAGGGCTCCCATACAAAAAAACATGGTTTTTCGCATTTTTGTTCGATCTTAACGATCGCTGTAGCTGTTAAGCCGTGAAAGGTAGACAGTTGAAATTTTCACAGAGTATGTAGGTTTCTCTTGTTGTTTTTGCGAAATATAATATATAATAAAGAAGCATATTATTTTTTTACAAAGCTACGGAACGTGGCGAGTCGATTCGCACTTGGCCAATTAATTTTTTCAAATATTATCGACTTTATTTTGGGGATTCCAGATTATTGAGGGACTGTGTATAATAAGTACCTACCTTATACCTCCTAACTAACGATTTTACCCTAAAATTATCTTAAAACAGCAATCGTGGTAGAGGTAAACTGTACTCATACTCACATGGCGACTTGCCCAACCAGTGGCGACAAGATGTGATGCTATTGTAATACTATCATATTTATACTTATTCATTCTAAACTTTAATGCGATTCTATGTATCAATACAATAACTTAAGGTGAGTGACGCTCGAAAAAATCGCGTTTTTACTACATATTTTCTAGGTTTCACAAGTAATTAAGTACAGAAGTTATGCGCACATTGTAAGCCATTTGCTTATGAATCTTTGCTAAAACAATCTTGAATCAATTGTAGTTTTAGAGTCTGTCCACATGTTGATTTTAATAAGTAATCTCTTAATGTCAACAGACTCACTCTACAACAAAACTCCTAGTGAGTTGCAAAAATTTATCAGTAAATAAATTCAAACAAATTGTCAAAACCTTGCTGTGCAAAAAGGCTTACTATAAAATGTCAGATTATCTCTAGAGGATAAAAAAGCTTGGGACGGGTTTTACTCCAACTCGAAAAATAACAACTAACAGGCTAAAGGTTTCTTCGTCGCTTCTTTACTTTAGTCTTCATACCAAAGCGCCAGAAATCAAAAATATCACTTTATTTCCGTGTCAGTGTTTAGTTTTATAATTTGACCTTTTCAAAGTGTACATTTATTGTATTGATGGAAATAGAGAGTTTTTGATTTTGACTCCAAGACTAGAATTGATTCAAAGAGTCTTTTAGCAAAGATTCATAGCAAGCATTGATTCGTAGATTGTTTTAGCGTGGATTCATATGCATGGTTTACAATGTGCGCAAAACTTCTTATCTGCTATCTAAATTACTTGTAGAACTTAAAAATAGAAATAAACCCGTTTTTTTTCGTGCGTCACTAACCACCTTAAACTGACCAGGTTGTAACCATTTGACAGTGTCATGGTTATTAATTAACGCTAAAATCACTCATCGTTATGATTGCCGTCTTTCGTAATCTTCGTATCCCGATGTTTCACCATGATTGCAAAACCCAAAGCAAACCAAATCAAGCTAAATATCCCGTATCGGGGTCTATAGTCAAAAATTAAAAAAAAAAACGTGTAAGAAGCGTCCATGTGATGTTGAAACTTTACATTGTTCGGCCATTTTCACATTCCTTGTCATGTGATCAGATCAAGGAGTGAATAAACAAAACAAGATCCGTCATCCGCGAGTGTAACTCACGCGCCGAGGGTTTTGAACGTTTGTCAACAAATATGTACATTGTGTACCAAAAGTACCGTTTAGAGACTTCGCAATTTAACGAATACCTAAGAATAGTAGGTACCAACCTACATTTCAGATGGATCTCTCTGCATGCTTCTGTTAAATGGGTGGTTCGGTTAAGGTGGGTAATGGTAAATTTTTCGACTTTTTTCGAAATATTTCAAAAAGTATGAAAGCTACAGAAATTCGAAAAACTGGTTTGAAATGTCTAAACCGATACCTTTCATTTGATACCCCACTTGGTGGGGTAGCCCCACTTTTGAAAATTATTCCTTTTTGACCATTTTTCAAAAAGTGTTCTTTTTACAGACTTCTCTATATTTTTCCTGTAAAATATAGATCCATATCTACAAACGCTTCATACATTTTAAATGGATCGCTCTGCAAACTTCGGAGATAGGGGGGGGGGAATGGGTATTTTTTCGACTTTTTTCAAAATATTTCAAAAAGTATGAAATCTACAGAAATTATAAAAACTGTTTTGAAATGTTCAAACCGATACCTTTCATTTGATACCCCACTCGGTGAGGTAGCCTCCCCTTTTGAAAATTATTTCCCCCCTTTTTGACCATTTTTCAAAAACTGTTCTTTTTTCAAACTTCTCTATATTTTTCCTGTAAAATATAGATCCATGTCTATAAACGCTCCATACATTTTACATGGATCGCTCTGCAATCTTCGGAGATAGGGGGGGGGAATGGGTATTTTTTCGACTTTTTTCGAAATATTTTAAAAAGTATGAAACCTACAAAAATTTCAAAAAATATTTTGAAATGTACAAAATGATACCTTTCATTTGATACCCCATATGACTCTGTAGGTATCTTTTAAAATTTCGGCATCACAATTTGTATGGAAAATATTCATTTTCATTTTTCATTTATTTTCATTTATTTTTCTCTAAATCTATACAGGCGCACGAAATGTATTATTATTTTAAATTTCAAGTTGATAGCTGCAGTAGTTTTTGAGTTATTAAGGAGGGAAAAAAGGACAGACAAAGCGAGACCATAAGGGTTTTGAAACCGATCTTCGATCTTCAAAACCCTAAAAACGTTAAACGTGAAAACAGAAAACATAAAAAGTTAAACAATAATTTAAATCTTTTCAGCCATTTTCACATTTCTCGCCATGTGATCAAGAAGTGCATGAATAGAAAAACGTGTTATAATAAATAAGAAAATAAAAGTCAAAACAGAAAACGTAAAAAGTCAAACAATTTAGAACTTGCAAATTTACTTAAGGAAAGTGAAGCTGTATACATGAACAAAGTAAAACATTGCGTTATAAAAAAACGTTTTTAAACAGTTCCTTTCTTTGTAATTTCAACTTACTTTATTATCGCAATTTATAGGTACTTGGGATTTGTCTTAAATATTTTGAAACTTGCGCGATCTGAACACATTATTATTACTAGTTTCGAAAACCGAGGGTAGTTTCAAATAATGCTGCCACCGCAAACGCGCAGAGGCGGTAGCTCCAGTACTCAACAGACAGTGTGTAAACCTGTTGAAACGTCGGGGATAATAGTTAGTAAATAAACGCGATAAATAACAGTTAACGGATTCACTGCCCAGCCTCGGGGGTGTGACCCACAGGGGCGCGCCTCTACACGGGGCTGGTAGAGATCATCTACGTCTTGGGCCATGAAAGTGTTAATATTACAATAATAATGTATTTGTCTTCTTAATAAATAATTAAACTCCAGTAATGTGACACGTTTATCTGTTATAGCGATCAAGGTGTCATTGATGACGAATGACGATGATTTCAAAGTCACTTTATATAACCTTTTATTGTTGCTCTTGTTTAAAACATCTGTACTGTAAGAAATCCTTAATTAATTAATGATAGATCTACAGGCGGTAGGTATTATTAAAAAAAACAATAGAGTAGAGGGCTACTCTATTGTTCCTACTAATATTATTAAGGCGAAAGTTTGCGCCGTGTTGTGAAGATGTTTGACCGAAGACAACGACAAAACTACTGAATGGATCAGGTTGAAATTTTGCACACAAAGATTATGCAACTATTTATTACAAAAAACGCGTGCGAAACCGCCGGCGAAAGCTAGTTTTTTAATAATGTTACTTACCATTTAAACAAAACTGGAAGAAAGACAGGGAAGGTCATTCCCTGCCGCCGTAGGGCAAAGCGATCTCTTATTGAGTAAACAAGTAGGTAACACACACATTCATGAAAAAGAATGCAAAATAACAAGCAAAGAATGCAACACGAGTCATCACAAGTATAACTCCGTCCACGCATTTATTTTCTTGAACGATAGACTGACATATTTCATCGACACGTAATCTGTCAGCTAGAGAATATAGAATCTCTCGTTAGTCCCGATATTTTTCGAGTCGACAGATTTTATCGCTAGTTTGAACAAGAAACAGTGTATGAAATTCATAACGGATGTAAGCGGGTTAACTACGAACCTTATTTGTGTTGGAAGAACACCAACGTTTCATCCCTTAACGAGGGACATCTCAGGGTGAGTCATGACTTCATCAAACTACGATAGTTTAGTAAAAGAGTCTAATTGAGAATGGAGAATAAAATAATGTAAAAAAAGAGTATGGAATATTAGTGTGAGTTATTATTGCATTCTTTAATTCAGTCAAAGAAAATAAAAGCGTGGACGAAGCATAAATATTATCAGCTGTGACCAGATGAACATCGTAGGTACCTGGTTCGAAGGTAGAGTCGGTAGAGTCGCATTCCGTAAGTGTATAAAATGTCCGCATCTTGATTCGTGGCGGTAGGCAATGATGATGTAACCAGTTGACAACAAATCCCAAGTTACGTATGAGAGATTGCATTGCGACGCGGCGACGGTGTACAAACTCAAAAATAATAATAGAATGGAAATTATAATTAATGTCTGGCCGAACTCTATTTCTTGACTTCAAACCTAAATTATAATCTAGCTTTCTCTAAATAATTGTTCACGGCCATATTCAGGGAACGTTAATAGCCAATCAAAATATATTAGTCTTTTAGGCCTATCTTTCTGGATTGGTAAAAAATACATTTTAGATTCTGTAACTTCAACGCAAAAAAGTGCATTTCAGCTTGCACTTCTCCGTCAGAGCGCTAAATGGCTAACAGCTGTCTTTCTGCGTTAAAATACATGACAACTCTTTCTACACTATGCAAACTGAGCGAGACTTCAGATCCAGTTAGTGCACTAACGCGCTGAAGGTGTAAGTATCTGGTTTTTAAACATTTTTGACCAACACTTTTTTTAATTAGCAGTCGCTACGTAGCAATCATCCCTTCCATCTCGACAAATGTCGTCTTGACGACCTCAGTGGCGCAGCGGAACAAATTTGTGAAAGATCTGCAGCTGTTCCGTTGGTCTGGGTGTTTTCTATGTATAATAAAAAAAATATCCTACCTTTGTATATAATGTATTAAATATATCAGTTATCTAGTACCCATTACACAAGTTCTGCGTAGATTACTTATCGACGACCTCTGTGGCGCAGCGGGCGAAGGTCCGCCTGCGACGCAGGAGGTTGCGGGTTCGATTCCCGCCTCGGAACAAATTTGTGTACGATCTGCAGAAATTTGTTCCGTTGGTCTGGGTGTTTTCTATGTATAATAAAAAATATCTATCTGTGTAGTGTATTGTATTAAGTATATCAGTTATCTAGTAACCATAACACAAGCTCTGCTTAGCTTGGGTGGGGCTAGATAATGTTGTGTGTATTGTCCAGCATTATTTATTTATTTATTTACTATGGGGCTAGATGATGCTGTGTGGATTGTCCAGGCTAGATGGTGAAGAAAGAAGTGTGGATTGTCCAGCATTATTTATTTATTTATTTAAGGGAATCTACCAGGGAAAGAGCAGGAGCTTTCTTCTGTGTATCTTTAACACCTCTACTGCGATCACATATCAACCTGCCGAGCAGCGTGGTGATGATGGAAAACCCCCTTCATTTAGTAGAGGCATGGTCAACAACTCGGTGGACCGACCACATTATAGCAGCGGTCGCAGGGAGTCCATGGACGGAGGCGGCTCAGGACCGATATCCGTGGCGTCTTTTGTTGGAGGCCTATGTTCAGCAGTGGATGACGTGGTCGTATAAGGACTGATGCTGATGATGATGTCGCTGCTGTCTCAGCAGAGGGATAGTGTCATTCAACAATTTGATAATTTATGTAACCAAAATCCGATCTATGTGTGTTTTGACATCACGTAAATACAGTCAGACAGTGCTTTCACTCAAACAGTCGTATGATTGAATGTTGCTAGTGGATAGCATTTTCCCTAAAAATGGGGTAACTGAAGCAAAATTCCAATTAAAAACTAAGCCATTGTTTTTTTATAACCTTACTTTTTACTTTCGATATTATCTTATTTCTTTTTTTAATTTTACGAAATATCA
The DNA here is from genome assembly GCA_949316285.1 of Eupithecia subumbrata. Classification (NCBI taxonomy): domain Eukaryota; kingdom Metazoa; phylum Arthropoda; class Insecta; order Lepidoptera; family Geometridae; genus Eupithecia; species Eupithecia subumbrata. The sequence goes on along the minus strand of OX438640.1, from coordinate 33,953,691 downwards.
GCTGGTAGCTTTGGTTACTATCATTCTTCCTAGGTCAAACGACTAAAAGGTTTTACTCCAAGTCCGCAAAATAAGATGGGCTCCGATCGTTTTCGGAACGAACGAACTATCATTCTAAGCCTTCTTCTTCTAAGCCTCTGAAATTAACCTTTCGGTAGGTCATGTTATGATGTTCACCAAACAATGCATAATATGAAGAACATTGTCTCGATCAGAAAAACATAGTAAGTACCTTGCTACAGTTGGTACACTTAACACATGTTATAGTTATAAATTAAAACAAGTGCGTGCTGCTATACAGGGCGGCCCACAGAACTATATCGAGATATATTTCTGTGGGGTGGACGTTATTACCTTATGGCCAGCTTCCCACTTTTTATGAAGATTGGAGTTTGTGAGCAAAGAAAACTCTAGGCTACTAGACCCTTCTTTCTTTCTTTCTTTCTTTCTTTCTAGTGTTTCAACCAGAGACGAGAGAAAAAAAATAGCCTACTACAGTACGAAATTGTGGTTTTAGTACGAAATCGAAGTTTCTGATTAATTCAACCTACTCATATATCATCTACATCTGCACAAAAACTAATCAGAAATTTAGATTTTCGTTTTCGCGAGTAGGCTCCTTGTATATTTATCACGATTCGCAGATGTGTGGTAGCCACCTACACATGTTGAGAATAGAGCTGCCATCCGTCCAGGTTTCCCCGGATTTGTCCTAGTTTAGAGGGCGTCCGGGGAGCGTCCGGGCGGGGTTTCATTTGTATTAAAAAAAAATTGGGTTTAAAAATTTCAAGTCTTTCGCCGCCGCCGGGCGACGCGATATAATTAATATTTCTAAGTCAACGCAATCAAAAGTTACAGCCGATTGTGTCCGAATATTTTGAAATTTCCGAGGGAATCACATGCACATAAAACCTATAGGGTACTTCCCGTTGACCTAGAATCATGAAATTTGCCAAGAAGCAAGGTCTTATAGCAAAATATAAAGGATAAATTCGAAAACGGCACGGACGGATGACCTTTGATACGGAACCCTCGGTGTGCGAGTCCAACTCGCACTTGACATTTACTTATTAAATTGACTATGTTTGAAAAAAACCTGTTGATATGTCCGGGTTCTGGGCTCCAAAATCCGGGGTTTTCACGTGTCTTGTCCTGGTTGCCAGATTTTAGAGATGGCAGCCCTAGTTGAGAACTGCCTCTACTCAGTACAGTAGGTACCTACCTAGTAGGTACCTAAACAAATATGCACAACATACCGAACATATTGACGACCTCCGTGGCGCAGCGGGCGAAGGTCCGCCTGCGACGCACGAGGTTGCGGGTTCGATTCCCGCCTCGGAACAAATTTGTGTACGATCTGCAGAAATTTGTTCCGTTGGTCTGGGTGTTTTCTATGTATTATAAAAATATCTATCTATGTAGTATATTGTATTAAGTATATCAGTTATCTAGTACCCATAACACAAGCTCTGCTTAGCTTGGGGCTAGATAATGCTGTGTGAATTGTCCAGCATTATTTATTTATTTATTTATACCTAGCCTATGTAGAATAGCGACGAGAAAACAAACGGAACAAGTAATATAAGCTTTAAGTCGTAGGGCATTGAAGACAGTTCCGTTTGGCGAGACACATTAGGGCCCATGAATTAAAAGTAAAGAATCTGTAATTTCTATTGTCGTCGTCATCGAATCGATGAGGAGATCTATACCATAATACCGATATGAAATAACTTCAAATCGCATATCCAGTCCACGCATATAATAACGTACCTACATGATGTATTCATTCCAATCACACTAGCCAAACTCAATGTAGAATTTTTGGAAACAAATCGCCCATAATGAACCTAAAATTCACTCTGCTGACGCAATTTACAGTACTTTTCGATTCAAGATATCTTCAATAAATATTGCTTACAAATAAACTCGACGCCAAGCAAGTGAATTTTAGTTATTTGTGTCGTGGTTTGTTTACAAACATTCTACACCAAGTTTCGCTATAATATGGATTGAAATTAGTATCACGTAAATACACATTCAGTTGCAAAAGACCTGCGTTTACACAAGCGCGAGTGTGACAGACAGTTCCATTGCCAATCTATACTGATAGCGTATCGAATACATCGCCGATTGCTTGTAGTTACAATCAAAAGAAATTTGTTGCGATGCGATACAATCTCTAAGAGTCAAATCATCACTACATAGTATAAAATACAAAGTAGCTTCCTGTCTTTCTGTCTGTCCCTATGTATGTTTAGATCTTTAAAACTACGCAACGGATTTTGATGCGGTTTTTTTAATAGATAGCGTGATTCAAGAGGAATTTTATATGTATAATACATGCTTAATTAATTATAGTAGAGAAACACTGATAATTTTAGAGGTTTCTAATGTGATGTCGTAATTAACACATTTTTTTGCGCTTACATTGCAAACGCTGGCTGAAACCTACGAGATAGATCAAAATAATGTACCTACTACAGTATTGTACGTACACCTTAAAAAGGTCTGCAAAAAAGTCCGCGATGGTATAGACATATTATGTCTATCTCCTAGGGATAACCCATAATAACCATTTTTTATCCTTTACTTTTTACGAGAAATAATGGCTTATTTACGAAGCGATTTTAAGCAATACAGCATTAATGCTTATCCAATTAAGTACTTTTAATATATTGTGCATTTAATATAGATTAATATGGCTCTGTACAGCATGTAATTTAAATGAATATTTTTAAAGATATCATAGATTTAAAATGCAGGGGTAGTTGCAGCGGTACCGGCCGGGGGCCGATTCTGTAGTATATTTAGTATCAGCATTGCACCCGTGCGTAGCCGGGGCGGGTCGCTAGTATCACACTATAATATTATACGAAAGTATGTATGGATGCATGGATCGATGGATGTATGACTGTTACTTCTTCACGGCGATACTTCTAAACGGATCGGGCTACATTTTGCATAGTTAGGTTGGACCTGGAATTAGACATTATGTTGGCAGTTAGTCACCAGTTACGATGTTTAATAAAAAAAATATTATAGGTAATTCTAATCCTGGAATCTAACTTTTTATCCCATAAATCAGTTCTCATGGGATAGAAAACCGTTTCCATAGAAACAAAGCGTGGGACGCCGTGGGTATCTTAAATTTTGGATAAAATTGAATCATTGTTTTCTGCCTTTTAGCAGGCGATCGTTTTATTGCAATTCAATAACATAACATTTACTTAAAAAAACAAAATCATAAGAATCATTTTAAGTAATAAATGTCACTAAATCAAAGAATGAAAATGAAATTATATCAGTTAACCTAGGTATAGTAAGCTGGGTCAAGTTATATTTGAATGAACATTTTTATAATTCTAAAATTCATGTACGGATGCGACAGTGTTAGATAGGTGGTTTTTGATGATGAAACAATGATGAACTATTAAACAATAAACAAGGGAGTTTACGCAGCTTGTAATAACATATCAAAGGATATTTTATACTGAAAATGGCGTCGATGCAGTTTCTGAATATTAGAATGACAAGAGCGTTAGTTTGGCGCCTGTCGCCATGGCCGAGGCGACGCTATGAGAATTCATTCATGAATCAAATAAAAAGAGTAGAGCCAGCCCGATTGCTTCCTGTTTCTGTCATCGGCCACGTGTATACTGTACTCCCCGGCTCTCGGCTCACCCTAATTAAATCAGTAACACCACTTATGTTTTAAACATGTTACCTACGCTCTGTTAATAATTTCGGACAAAATTCCCGTATAATGTTTCCATTGTAAGGCTGGTGTTCAACAGAAGATAATCAGATTAGCAGCTTGTGGGTAAATATGACGTGAAAGTTCTGTCAAAAACGCTAATTAAAATGTAGTAGCACGATCTTTTTGAAGAACACACATGCCTTAATACGAAGCGACCATACGGTTCGAGACATTTATTATTGAGAGAGAGAACATTTTAAGGTGTGTATAAACTAGTAGAGCATTTAGTTGAAAAAGAGCATCGAGCATTCGCTGTTTTAAATTCAGCATAATAGAGCATTCGCAAGAACGTTACATTACACTAATACGTTACATTGCGTAATTTGCATATTCACAAACAGAAATATTGTTATCAATATTATAAACAACAACAATTAACATTCTGCATTGGCAATATTAATCTCAGTGCTTCACTTAAATATTGATTGCGAAATATTCTTCTAACAAGTAATCAAATAATATTGCAAAAAATTTCGACTTCGACGGTACTTGAACCCGCATCCTTCCAGCCAGAGCCTTAGCCAGAGTGTGAGGCTTACGCTACGCACTATAATAACAAAAAACCTTCTAACAAACTTATACTAATAAATTAAAGAGCCTAGAGCTGTCCAATCATTCTCCTTTCCAATCTAAGTTCTTCTGTTTTGAATGGTGTTCACAGGTGTTCATCAAAATTCTTTTACACTACACCTACTCCGAAAGTTGCTTATTCCTTTTCAAAACAGTGCATGAGAAGCACTTTTCATCACTATTTTGGCGTTTGAATTTAGAACACACCAACGTATTCGACCTCCATCTCAATGCTATACAACCTCCTTGCGCAAAATATACTCGACATGCAAACCTTGTGCAGATAACTCCTCGAGATTTGATTGGTTCTTTTTCTCGTAGTCATGTCATGATATAAAGTATAGTATGCAACTCTTGAATTAACGGATAATTTATATCGAGAGCCATGAATCACTCGCATCGCTCGGGATTCTAACACTTGAACCACTCGCTATGCTCGTGATTCAATCATCATGATGAATCACTCCCTACGGTAGTGATTCAGTCGTTAGAATCCTTCACTTGCTCGTGATTCATCCATAGCCCTCGCTTTAAATCCGTCCTTTATGCACTTATTGGATGCTATACTATTTTTTGTTGTAAAACACTTGTTTTACAACAAAACATAGTATAGTAAAGTAAAGTAAGGTAAATAGGTAGGTAGATACTTATCTACCTACCTATTTAGTATTGTGATTAATAATGGATCGACCAATGGTACGGAAAGATCTGACGGAAGTGCTTAATGAGCTGAACTAATATCGTGTTGGGTTTTTACATTACCTTTATGCCGTTATCTTGGCTCAAATATGCAGAAGATAACACAATTTAAAAAATAAAAACCCAGCGCGGATGTATTATTGTCTGAAATTTAAAATTTATTTGATAGACTAGCTGTACCCGCGACTTCGTTCGCGATTGCCTTACCTGCCGACTAATTAAGTTCACATTTAACCATAGTCTCTCATATTATGAAACGCCGCCGTCCAAAAAATCGTGCAGGGTCTACGGGGGATAGCATATTGTCATCTTCAATCCCATTCTTTATCCACACGACTTTTAGCTACGACTCGGCCAGCGTCAGTGTTAAGAAGTGTCCTACTCGTTTGACTTACTCACAGCTGGGGCCCTATTCTGCTATACTAATCGCTTCACTATGACAGGGCTATCGTCACAGAATGACACTTTTTGGTATTCCACCTTGGATGAAAGAAATTATGATGAATGCAGATGGAGAGACGCGCGTCAAGTTTGAAACTAAATTTATCTCGCGCGCACTATCTGGAATTTTATTAATCTAAGTATTCTACGTGATGATTCTGCGACGATTCCATTGTCATACTGAAGCAATTGTTTTGCAGAATTGGGCTCCTGATCCATTTGACTGGACCACCGTAATTTTTTTTCGTTAGTAGGTAGGTACAGTTGGCTGTGTACCACAATAAAAAATATTTTTCTGCGGTCCAGTTAGTTTATGTGGACCACAATAATTAATTAATTTAATTGTACACGAAGTTTGGTTGGAGTAAGACTCCAACCAAACTTCGCTGGACCAGCTAAACCACCATATATCATGTAGTAAGGCAGGAACCTAACTTATTTTTCCAAGACCCACCACCTTAGTAGGTAGGAACCTAACTAATGGGTGCGTCTTGGAAAAATAAATAGATAGGAACTTACCTACCCTTTATCTACTCATTTTTTTCTACAATCTACAGATTATTTCATCAAGCTACTGATTTTCTACTCGACTTTCTACTGATTTAGTCATATTCGATCTTGCATCTCTGTTTCTTACAAAAAGAATGCATGAAATCGGACGACGCGTAGACCCGTTGTGATGCGCGGTTAAAGAATTCTACTTTTTCCTCTCTCCCAGGGGAACCTTACTGAATTCCAGGATAAAATGTATTCCATGTCCTTTCTTGTAGTATGAACTCAAAACGTGCCAAGTTACATTCCAACTCATTACCTTATGTAGTTTCGGCGTGATGAGCGGTGAAGGAATTTAACTTTCATCCCCTCTGCCAGGGCAACCTTACTGAATTCCGGGATAAAATGTATCTTTCCTCATAGTACGAACTAAAATCACGCCGAGTTGCATTCGAATTCATTAAGTAGTTCCGTCGTGATGCGCGGTTAAAGAATTTTACTTTCATCCTCTCTCCCAGGGGAACCTTACTAAATTCCAGGATAAAATGTATCCCATGTCCTTCCTAGAACTCAAATCGTACCAATTCAGTCCAACTCATTCAGTAGTTTCAGCGTGAACGTGATGCGCGGTGAAGAAATTTTCCTTTTATCCCCTCTCCCAGGGGAACCTGACTGAATTCCGGGATAAAAAGTATCCTATGTCCTTCCTCGTGGTATGACCTAAAATCGTACCGAGTTTTATTTCAATACCTTAAGTAGTTCCGTCGTGATGCGCAGTTAAAGAATTTTACTTTCATCCCCTCTCCCAGGGAAACCTGACTGAATTCCGGGGTAAAAAGTATCCTATGTCCTTCCTCGTAGTATGACCTAAAATCGTGCCGAGTTTCATTTCAATACCTTCAGCAGTTTCGGCGTGATGCGCGTTTAACAAACAGACAGACAGACAGACAGACAGACATGAATGAAAAAAATTGCAGTTTTGGCTTCAGTATCGATAATAGAGTGCCCTCCAAAAAAAATTTTCAAAATATCTTCAATGTACAGAATTGGACCTGGTACAATTTTATTATAAGTCATTGACTTTAGCCAGCAACTATGTGGGATGGGACCAATGAATGAATAGGTACTTTAGAGCACCCAAAAAACAAAAATAAAAACCTTATAATACAGGAACACTTTATTAAGTTCATAAAGACAGGAAACAATACAGACAGAAATGCTTACAATAGAGGGCGGCCTTATCGCTGAGAGCAATCTCTTCCAGGCAACCTTAGGATGAACTGGACATGAAGTCGCTGAGTGCAATATCTCCCAAGGATCCTGGATTTTGAGATCAGGGATAACAAATACATAATAATAAAACTTTGATTGACACTTAATTTGTAATAAACACTAGAATTTTAAAGTGTTATAGTATACCTAGTGCAGGAAGAATTTAGGTTTTTCATACACGGAAGAAAATCGAATTGGTATTTGTAAACAAAATTATTCAAATTTGAAATTTTAATGTTTCCAGTTTGTGTCGCAGCAATGCCACAGAATACAGTAAATGTGTCAAGTTGCCTACCTGTCCCTGATAACAATCTTCAAGTCGTAAAAAAGAAACGTATTTCGGATAAGAGATGCCGTTAGATCGTCTGGCCCAAGGAACCCAACAATAGTGTGGCATACAGCTCAGCTTGGCACGCTATTTTATTCAAATATCATAGCGGCCACGTCCCGAAACAGGTTTGGTGCGTCAAGCGATTATGTGCCTTACCTACTCCGCTTGCGGGTCTGCCTGGACAAGTGACAGCTGTCACCACCTTACTTTAGTAGTGTGGACAGAGGCACCATTGTATGTGTGCGCAGAACAATGTGAGCAAGGGAGCATGGAATACAAATGGTACATGCTACAACGTTGTGTTTTATGTTTTAAAGCAAGAATTTTGTATCTACATTATTATATTTCTACATAGTTCGGAGTTTCGGATTATTATCATGGAGTCTACGATTACATACACTATTTTTTATATCGGTTCCAATATGAAACACCCCGTGTGCTTGGAATTGAACCGACATAATTTTTCGAAAAATCATATCTGTGAGCAACCGTGACATTGAGTCTATCGGAGTAACTCCCCAAAAAATGATGTCGGTCCACATCCTGTATTTATAGCTATATGCTAGAGTCTAGAAAATCGGCAGTAGACGTTTTGGAAATTCATGGATAATATATGTACTTATGTAGATTTTTGTAACAAATTGGCAAGCAAGCATATAAATTGTATCAAGTTTTAAAATAGGTATCTAAATTTAAATAGCTAACAAGTAACAAAACACCTGTAAAATAACGTACAAAATAAAATTAAATGTGCAAATATAGCTTCTAACGAGGCACAAAGTTTATCAAGAGAGGCAAAATATTTTAATTGACCGCAAAGACAGGTTTTAAAACGTGTGTGTTAATATGAATGTTGAAAAGATTGCGTTGTTAGGCTGTATTGTTTTATGTTATGTTACCTTTCCGTGTTACGACTGCGCTCGAACACGCCGATATATTTATATATATTTTATGTTAAAAAATGTAATTATATTATTACCTACATTTTTTAACATAAAATATATATCAATATATCGACGCAATGCAAACCATCTGATTATATCGTCGAGTGCTATACATATTGGTTAATAGCGTTCAAGTTGAACATTGTATTTCATTTATTTCTTTACATTGCATTGTACATGCTTTGCACTTGTTTGATTTTTTTTATTAAAATTAACAATCTATGGTTCTCCTTGTCCTCTATTATTAAGATCGAATGGAGGAGTCTGTCCGTAGATCTTTTATCACATTTTAGAAACAGCTATTGCTCTGCTTGGACCGTTATTGGTCACTAGCGTCTTATTTGGTTCTCTTCTAGCCTCTTCTCAGCATACATACTTACTTTATGATACTACTAGCTTCTGCAAGCGGTTTCGCACGCGTTTTTGGAATAAAAAGTAGCCTTTATGTTAATCCAGGTCCAGACCTTTATATGGACAAAATTTCAGCCCGATTGATTCATTAGTTTCGGCGTTGTCTTCGGCCAGACATCTTCACAACGGCATAAACTTTTGCCTTCATAATAATAGTAGGATGGTGTAGGAAATGTTTGGTAAACCTATTATAACAGAGCATTCTGCGAATGAAACAAGAATTAGTTTTATTAACCTTTTATTTCCGTTCCGCCCGCAGCTTACCACGCGTTGTTTCTATGGATACCTACTTTTAAAGGTTATTTAAATTAGAGTTGCCGAATAGTTGTTACAGCGAATAGTCGAAAACCGATTAATCGGCATTCACTTTGGCGAATAGTCGAATAACCCGATATTACTAATTGACATAAATAAGGCAATTTATAGTACATTTTACACCTAGGCGAGAAAGTGGTCGATTCCTACCGAGTGTGTCGTTTTGGGCCCGAGGCGCAGCCGAGGGCCTTAAAACACACGAGGTAGGAATCGCACTTTCTGCCGAGTGATAAATAGTGCTTTATACTACACCTTCGAGGAAAATAAAAAGCAGAATTAATTATTAATTGAAATTTAAAAGAACTTACCGCGCCCAATGATGTTGGTAAAACCTCATTGACCGCGCCAGCCTTTGGGTTCTTTTTTCAAAATATTGTTCGGAAATCGGAGCAGGCCTAATGGACTTGGAGTAAAAACTTTTTGTCGTTTGACCGAACGAAAATAACCATAGCTACCGGCCGATCTTTTAGGAAATTAAAAAAAAATAACACGTTAGAAATGGATTTCCATACACTTTTTCCTCCCGCTAAAACACGTGAGAAATGAAATTCCATAGAGTTTTTCCTCCCGGTTTCCTATAGGCCTGCAAAGACATACTTTCTATTCTATTAATGGAAAAGGAATAGGCAACTTTCCGAGCAGGTGTAGTATAAAAAATATTTCTAACTTCTTCTAAGGTTGTTGTGAGAAAAGAAAACAATAAAGTTAAAGAAATCTGTTATACACAATTTTTTATTTTGTCTTTCTATACTTATTTGAAAATTGCTATTGAATTAAAGACTTCAATACTTCATTATACTTCATTCATTGATAATAATTGATAATGTGTATTGTTTTATTAAGGAAAATAATAAAAATTGATTATTTTTAACTCATTAGTTTTTTTGTTTTTTGTCCGTTAAAAGTTTATTTTAGACGACTATTCGTCGAATGCCGAATAATACTAGCTATTATTCGGTATTAACGGACGAATATCAAAAAAAATTCGAGTAATGCCGAATACCGAATAATAGCGAGTATTCGCGGCAACTCTAATTTTAATCTTAATAAGAATAAGAAGGCTATGTGTTAGAAAAATTTCAGCATGATCCGTTAAGTAATTTTGGCGTGAAGAAGTAACAAATACCTATCCACCCGTCCATCTAAACTTTGGTATCCATAATATTATTGCCATTTGATTAACCAAAAGTCTAAAACCGGAAATAAGGAGGGAAGAGTGTCATGTTACGAGGAAACTGCTAGATATGAATGTGGATGGATATAGGAGTAGAGGTAAGGCTAAGAAAGGATTGATGAACTGGGTGAAAGATGACATGAATAAGAAAGGAGTGAGTGCTTTGATGACGTCTGATAGAAGCGAATGGAAGAAGAAAACATGCTGTGTTGCGACCCCACCTGCGTGGGAAACGGACAAGAAAATGTTGAAGCCTAAAACAAACGTCACAAAAAATCTAATTGTATATATCATATTTATTTATTTTTATTTGCTGTTGGTGGCTTTCGTATCACTGCGGCCATGATAGGCTTATTGTGATGGCCACTTTATGTGTTCAGCCTCGAAGAAGCGGTGTTCACAGTTCGCCACTAACCCTGCTAGGAACTGTAGGATTCTCTTCGGGGTGGAGTCTCTTAGCTCGTCTGGACTAAGCAGGTGCTTTCCCAGATGGATGCTACGTTTTTGCATCAGTGCTCTGCACTCTCCTAGAAGATGGAGAAGCGTTTCCTCCGCCTCCTCACAGAACCTGCAGGATTGTGTGTCGCTTAGCCCCAGTTTGAACATGTGCTTGTTGAGGCGACAGTGTTCAGTATATCATATAACTTTTTTTCATAACTTACTAAACCAGTGAATATGGCATTTTATCAACATTTTGTTGATAAAATGCTTTCACTTTACTCGTTTAAACGACTTTTGCTGTTGCCTATTCTTACATAAAACGTTACGTTACCTCGCTCGTAAGTTTAAAATTAAATCACCGAACTAAGAAAAGTATAGGAATGGAAACCAGATATTCTACTAAAATTATAAAATAAAGTGTGGGACGCTAAGTACACGCGTTGACACACTTGCGCCTTCCCATCTTCCGAGGACAACCGTTAGGGCTGGTGCGGTGGTAGATTTGGCCGAGGAACTCAAGAGGCACAAATATGCAAGTCTCGACAGAGAGTAGGCTCTGCATTTGCTCCCCTTGGAGTCGAGACCCTAGGTCCTTGGGGTACCGGGGCTCTTCGGGTTTTTTAGGGTTTCGATCGAAGATCGTTTTCGAAACCCTTAAGGTCTCGCTTTGTCCGTCCTTTTTTGCTCCTTAATAACTCAGCAACTACTGCAGCTATCAACTTGAAATTGAAAATAATAATACATTTCGTGCGTCTGTACAGATTTAAAGAAAAATAAATGATAACTTGCCAAGCCGATGCAAGTGCCGACGATGTACAGTTTTGCACCCAAAGTCGTAGATATAATAAGTTTTTCTGATCTCGGGCTAACATAGCAGACGCGCCAATTGATCTAACATCTAATAACAAGAAAATTTTGTCGTCGCACGCGAAAAGGTTTTTTTGCGGCAATAAAATGTGGTTGGTGAAACTCTAGTGCCAGTGATCATAACCCATAGATATGTCCATAATTCATTAATCATTATGAATGTGAGAGGGTTAACTAGGTACGCTAGTTTTTAACCGACTTCGAAAAAAGGAGGAGGTTCTATGTTAGGCTGTATGTATGTTTTTATGTATCTTCACCGATTGCTCTCTTTTCTAGTCCATTGTGCGTCGATTTTGATAGTGGTTTTCATTTTGCATAGATAAATAATAAATAATAAATAAATAAATAGTGCTGGACAATTCACACAGCGTTATCTAGCCCAAAGCTAAGCAGAGCTTGTGTTATGGGTACTAGATAACTGATAGGTATACTTAATACAATACACTACATAGAAAGATATTTTTTATTATACATAGAAAACACCCACCAACGGAACAAATTTCTGCGAATCGTACACAAATTTGTTCCGAGGCGGGAATCGAACCCGCAACCTCCTGCGTCGCAGGTGGACCTTCGCCCGCTGCGCCACGGAATTCGTCGTATAGATAGAGAAAGATCCTGGGGTGGTCCCCAAAAACAGTGTTAATTTATAGGAATTCGAAGTTTTCGTAAAAAAATACCAAATGAAGTCAAATGTCCAGTATTATAAATAGAGGATTTTGCAGGTGTCAGCGGCGCAGCACATGCAGGTGAGCGGCGCGGGGGGCGGGCCGGTGTCCGTGGCGGCGCAGCAAGGCATGTACGCCAACTTCCAGCACCAGGGCACGCCTTCGCCTCAGCACCATCAAGGTATACTATCGTGAAACTGGAGCGCGCGCTCGGACTTCGATAACGATCTATAGACATCGACTTTGTCTCCGGTGTCGATGAAATTCGACAAGAACAGACGGATTTGATCGACACGAGAGACAAAATCGGTGCTTATCGATCCTTAACGAACTTGCGTGCTCGCGCTCCTGGGAATATGAGAAGTTTGCTTAAAACAAGCTATAAAATTTATACACCAAAAATTTACTATACAGGTGGATTTTTGAGACGGGACAGTAAGGGAAGATCTCCTAGGAACGTTTTCCTGGAACTATAACGTTTAAAGTACCTACCCTTACTGTCCCGTCTCAAAAATCCACCAGAATTCTAGACGGGAATTAGATTTTTCCCTATTGTGTTAGCACTAAAACAAAAAACTTAAGTTTTCTTAAAATAATTTATGGTTTGGTTTGTCCGTTTTAATTTTGCTCAAAGTCATTTCCGCTCTACCTTAATTAAACTCGCTTATGAAGTGCAGTTAGTACCGCAAGTAACTTGAACTCTGCCAGCATAGAAATAACCAACAACGGCTTCAAGAACTACCTCTATAATTATGCCATTCATTTCTATTGCGCAGTGGGAATAATGATGCTATATGCGATACGAATTTACATCGTAAGAAAATAGCCCTTTTAATTACACGTTATCTAAGAACTTCATTAATTGCGTTGACATAATCACGGTTACGTAACCGTGTATATTGTTACTTTGTTTTCTGCGATGTCGGGCTTATCTATTCGATACCTACTATTTTATCAGAAATATTCAGATTAGCTTAAATTTTTGCCTACGGCTTTCTCATACCTACGCGTTAGTGAGCGTCGCCGATTGTTGTCGAGTCGGTTATGTAAATGACTCACCGCGACACGAGTCGAGTACTAAGGTATTTATGACACAATTTCCGATTCGAGAAATACGCTGTGCAGCGTTTGTAATACACAAAAATGCTGATATTCCACCCGTGATAGGAAAATAATAAACTAAGCGTAGATAGATACAGTAGCAAAGCATCGCGTGCAAAGTTGGCTTTCATTTAATAACATTATACCTACCTATTTTATAAGTACACATTAAAGCGTCAATCTTTGTTCTATGTAATCAGAGCAAAGGAATCTTTATTCCGTAGCATTAAGTGATATTTCGTTGTGAAGGAGTGGAGTAGGTAGATGTGTGCAGTGCATTATGGGGGGAGGTGTTGCGGGTGCACGGCCGAGGTTGTCGCTTCGACGAGAATGCGCTGCGCCGTCTCGCCCGCTCGCTAAGACGACATTACAGCTCATATACACGGACACTTTGATCCACGTCACTCCTCGACATCACTTCTAAAACTAGAGACATGACTCTCACCGCTAGTAAACAAGTAGGTACATTTACGAAAATTCATTAATTACTAATAATGACTGGCTCTCGTGCGAAGATTAATACCGAACTTTAGAGGTAGATCTCGTTAGAGGGCATAATTTGTGTGTCGTTCTTGATTGACTAGCTAGGCTAGACCGATAACACAATGATCTTGTAATATGTAAATCGTAAGGCCCTTTTTACAATGTACAGAGCCCAGGGCAACGACTTCGCTTTCGTACCGTGCTTAGTAGGCCCTTTTCTCCTGAATACGAAATCGACGAAAGGATACGTTTTTGATGCCAGTTGTCGTTTCTAAGGGTGGATTTTACCGTTAGTATCTTAAAACGCGTTCTACTAAACTCGTTTCTAGGTAAACGAGTTCATATATTGAGTTAAATCTCGATTAAAGTCAAACAGATTTCACCGGCTTTTTCGAGCTACCTTTTGATCGCGTTTACGTAAACGAACATTTACTACAGATTTACATAAAATCAAAGACAAAAACAAAAAAATAAATGTAACGACATTGACAGTTCTTAAACGCGTTTATGGAAGCTGAACCGCCATTATCGGGCGTTCAGGATGTTTAAACGAGTTCTGCGTTAACTGCGTTTAGTTCATGCTGGTGAAATGTAAAATGTTCCAACTGAACACAGTTAATACGAAAACGAGTTTTAACGTCACTTGAACGCGTTTAATTTCAACGGTGAAATTGCATCTAAGACGACGAGAAAAGTATTGTCGCTGATTTTGACATGTACGGCGAGGAGTGTCGTGGCGTGGATCAGAGTGGCCGTGTACGCTAACTCTTAGATTGACGTGTTTATTGCAACGCATCCACACTACGCGTGCCTTCAATGAAAGTTCTATTTAAAGGGCTATTTCACATTAAGTCGTTGCAAAATGAGTGGGTGTTTCAACAATGTTGTGAGGGAATAACATTCAAATATCTATCTAATGAATACTGCTGTTTTATCGAGGCATAGGATGCTTTAATCGCTTACGTTGTTTGTAAATAACCTTGCAATATGATTGATTTTTAACGCCCGACAAAAAACAAACTGTAATGGACAATTCGCACAGCATCATCTGGCCCCAAAGTAAATAAAGCTTGTTAAATGTGTACTAGTTATCTGATATTATTCATAGATTACATGGATAGATATTTTTTATTATATCTACATAGAGAACACCCGGAACAACTATCTGCAAGTCGTACAAAAAATTGTCCCAAGGCGGGAATCAAATCCGCAACTTCCTGCGTCGCAGGCGGACCTTCGCCCTCTGCGGCACTGAGGTCGTCCAAATGTCGGTGCATGTAGCCGTTCAAATGTTATGATTGTTCAAATTTTCCTTGAGGGTTTCCCAATTTTTGTATAATTAGCTTTATATCCTTATTCTCCGAAATTACCTTGACTGTTCTAGAACTCCGTCATTTTCTCATCATCATCAGCCTATGTTAGTCCACTGCTGGACATAAGCGTCCCCTAATGAGCGCCATCTTCAATCTATATCTCTATCTTCAACTTGCCGCATCTAGCATCTGCCTGCAGTCTTTCGCAGGTTGTCATCCCACCTGGCTGGAGGGATCCTAAACTACGTTTGCCGAGTCGTGCTCTCCACTCAAGAACATGTTAACCCCAGCGGTTGCCGGATCTTCGATAGATATGGCCGGCCCACTGCCACTTCAGCTTGCTAATTCTTACATCACTGCAATTTCAAAATGTTCAATGTCGCCCGCTGCAGGATATGGTGATATTAAACATTGGTTTCCGTTATTCTAGGTGGCAATGGGTGCGATTCGTACTCCGTGTCTCAGTCGCAGAGCATCAACTTCTCTCAAGGGCTGCGAGCGCGGCCCGGGGCTGCGCAGCAGGCTTCGCAGGGCCCGGGGCAGGCTCCATTAGGTAATGTCATGATGATTAATTAACATTGTCGAAACAAATATTGATGCAAACTGTTCCGATAAACCATCTGACGACTGATGTGGCACATGGCGGTGCGGGCGAAGGACCGCCTGTGACGCAGGAGGTTGCGGGTTCGATTCCCGCCTTGGGACAAATGTTTGTAGGATCTGTAAATATTTGTTGTTATAATAGAAAAATTATAGTTATTTTTCTAATAAACATGGATATGTCATAAATAACATACTGGATGACTGTTAAGTACTTAATACAATACATTATTGTATTAAATATATCAGTTATTTAGTACTCATAACACAAGCTAAGCAGAACAATATTTATTTCCATTATTTATGTCCAGCATTATTTATTTAAACAAGATCCGTCAAGTAAGAGTGTAACTCGCGCGCCGAGGGTTTCGAACGTTAGTCAATTATACGAGTACAAAAAATATGTACTAAAGGTACGGTAAGGTTAGACTTCGCAATTCAAAGAAGTACAGGCACACGAAATGTATTATTATTTTAAATTTCAATTTAATAGCTGCGGTAGTTGCTGAGATATTAAAGAAGGAAAAAAAGACAGACAAAGTGAGACTATAAGCACAGTAGATACTATAAGGGTTTCGAAAGCGATCTACCCCCTAAGAATACTGGTGTCGGCAAAAGATCGTGCAAAATTAACCTTTTGTTTATGAAATATCTTGGATTCGAGAACTGAGTATAGTTCTCTACTACTGCGTGAAGTGGCTGATTCAGTACCAGAATATATCTCAACCGGGTGACGTCCTCTACTGGACATACATAGACCAAAGATTGGGCTTTAATTTCTCATTGAGTTACATTTAGTCCTAAAAGGAAAAAAAACAAGGCGTAGCAGTGTGACTCGACTCTATGGTAAAAATATCCTATTAGGATATGACATTTTAAACATGTTAGAGTTTGGTCATTATTAGGTACATGACTTGCTATAAACCATTACTAAACGAAATCACCCCCGTCACCACCTTTACATTTCATACTTGCACGGCTTTACTTAGTTTAGGGGTTTAATGCTGAGTAAATTACTTACTCTAGCTTGGCTATAAGATGTAGAGTAAACTTTATATCATTACTAGTTTACGCCCGCGGCTTCGCACGCGTTGTTTCTATAAACATTTAAAACTGATTTCTATCCCATGGGAACTTATTTATGGATAAAAAGTAGCCAATGTTTGTTTCCAGGATTAGACTTACCTTTATACAAAATTGCAGCCAGATCCGTTCAGTAGTTTTGGCGTGAAGAGGTAACAAACATCCATCTATCCATTCAAACTTTCGCATTTATAATATTAGTGTGATTACTTAACTTTAATATTCTGTACAGGTATAGTCGCAGCCGGCATCTCGCGCGAGCAGCAAGCCAAGATGCTCCAACAGCAGCAACAGCAAATGCTGCGCGCCCAGCAGCAGCAGATGCGGCCGCCCCCGCCCGAGTACAAGGCGCGGTTCGCGGGGGCGGCGGGCCCCGGCGCGGGGGCGGCGCGCCGGCCCGCCGCCCCCGCGCCCCGCCCCTTCGCGCAGCACCCGCGGCAGTACGCGCCTGACTGGAGACACGTGCTCATGCAGCAGCAGCAACAGCAACAGCAGACGAGGCAGCAGTTCCCGCATCACCACCAAGGTTAGTACTATACCTACTACGTTTTTACATAGTTCACCGAGGGGAGAAGTGACCGATTACTAATAATGAAAATCGTCGTTTTCGAGTCTTCAAAACTACTGCAGCCAGGCGACTCTGTCGTTAGCGTCATAAATTAAAAGAAGAGCCACTAAATACATAAATACTTTATTGTACAAACAAAAAAACAATACAAGAGACATTATATAAGACACAAGTACAATGGGCGGTCTTATCGCTTAGAAGCGATCTCTTCCAGGCAACCTTTGGATGGAAAGAATTATGTGAATTTAAGAAAGGCATGGTTGTACCAATTTTAAGCAATCTTAAATAAATATTGACAATACATATTATAAATAACTATAAATTAGAACAACTTAAAAAAATATCCAACTAATATAGGTACATACTTATTAAACGTAGTTAATGGTTTAATCGGGTATTTATCGCGTACCTTTTGTTTTTATATCCCCTACGTTTTTGCGTTTGCCATTAACTATGTTTGCAAATCGCGAAAGTTTCAAAAGTTTTATAATAAACGTATAATACATTAAATACATAAATACATTTATTTATACATACAAGGCATATAAGTAGAAAACAAATATACTACATAGATATATAATAAATAGATAGTACCAACATTAACTTTTCTGATAGGAAAAACTCCTTGACATGTGCTTTAAAAACTGGTAAGGATGCAGCTTTTCTAATTGACTCTGGTAGTGCATTCCACAACCTTATGGTTTGGATAGAGTAGGATTTGTCGTAGAAACTAAAAAGCGCACTGTCTAAGTCGGTAACCATAGAAATCATTGGTTTACCATCTCTTCTTAGTCGGTCACTCTTGGCAGATTGGTCGTGGTTATCATGGGGTCCTGATGAACGGCTGCTCGTGCAATGCGCCGCCATCGTTCCCGGTTCACCATACACAGCACATAAGAAAATGTTTTCCATGGAGTTTTCTCTTTCGCTGAGATGCTAATGTTTAACAATGTAATGTGTAACAGGTTTCAGCATGGGCGGGATGGGTGGTCTGGGTGGCGGCATGTCGCAGCAGCAACAGATGCAACTGCAGCAGGCGAGGATGCAACAGCAACAGCAACAGCAACACCTGATGCAGCAACATCAGCAGCAACAACAAAGGTACACTAGAAACTATATAAGTATTATGTAATCTGGTACCCTTAATGTCCTCCTAGCCGAATTTCGACCACGGCGGCCAGTCTCATCGGTGACTAGCCAGATGCGCAGGACGGTGCATAAGTGTGTGCGCAAACACAGGTGCACTCTCTATTCCCTCACTCTCATAATCCGATGGGACGACAGATCGACACGACCGGGGAGAGATCAGTGCTTTCTGAGGCACGGGGTACACCGCCAACTTCCCGACTCCGGGCTGCTACTGTGAATTTTCCTTGCTAGAAAAACCCCAGTAACAACTATTGGCCCGATCCGGGATTCGAACCCAGGACCTCATAATCAGCGGTTGAACAAGCTGACCGCTTGACCAACGAGGCAGTACTGGTACTGGTACCCATAACACAAGCTGTGCTCACTTGCTTCGCTTGAGGCTAGCTAGATGATTCAGTGTGGACTTGTTACTTGTTACTTGTTTCTGGACTGTTTTCCGCAACTAGGCCACAGGTGGGCCCTTTTTGCGTGTCGGGTGGGGGGCTGCTAAACTAACCACCCGATGTCCTCCAGGAAGGCTAGCAGCTCGCTGACGCCGGTGCATGCCTCCCTAGGCGTCCTCGGTGTCCCAAGGTGTTGTAGTCGTTGAGAAGCAACGCTATCGCACTCTACAAGCACATGCGCGGCCGTCTCCTCTGCGTTCATGCACCCTCTGCATAGGGGGCTGTCCGTGATACCCAGATTAAATAGGTGTTTGTTAAGCATGCAGTGACCTGTGACAATGCCGACGATTTGCCGGAGTTTGTCACGCTTCAGATTGAGGAGTTTTCGGGAGAATCTCGGGTTAAGAACCGGGAAGGCCTCCTTCGACTGTCTGCAATCTGGAATACCTGACCAGTAGTCTTGGTGTTGTTTGGCTGTGCGTTGACGGATCCATGAGCGGATTTGACTGTGTGGTAGGGGGATTATTGGTTCGGGCCCTGCCGGTTGCCGCTCCGAACCTCTCCTTGCCAGTGCGTCAGCTTCGTCATTTCCTCTCGATCCGCTGTGTCCTTTTATCCACTGTAGAGTGACTCTATTGGACTCACTTACTTGTTCTAGCAGGTGGTGGCACTGTAGGGTGAGTCCCGAGTTGTGTTCTCTCCTGTTCAGGGCCTGTAGTACAGCCGCGCTATCCGAGAGGATCCTGATATTTTGGTCAGTTACCTTTCTTCGTAGCACTGCGGTCGCAGCTTGGATTATACCTACACATTCCGCCTGGAAGATGGAGTTGTGGGCACCCAGTGCTGTTGTCTTGTGTATGTTGAGTTCTTCCGAGAACGTTCCCGCCCCGGTACCTGTTTTCATTTTAGAGCCATCTGTGTATATTCTTACTTCGTATATGTTTGAGCTATCATTTGGCTCTTCGTGCATTTGTATAGTGAAGCTTTTTGAGTGTATGTGTTTTTTGGGTACCCTATCGTGAATCGAGAGTAGCATGGGATTACTCCTTGCGTACTCGTCTATAATAGTGGTATGTTGTGCGTTAGTGTTGTTGTCCCATAAACTTAGCGCCCAGAGTCTGTAAGCTGCTGCGGCTGCCTCTTGTTGCACGTGTAGGTGCAGTGGTGTTAGGCCTATCAGGGCTTCGAGTGCTGCAGTGGGGGCAGTTCTCATACACCCTGTAGTCGCTACGCAGGCTAGTCTCTGGAACTTCTGTAGTTTGTTTATGGTAGTGCTTTGGTTTGTTCTCGGCCACCAGGCTAGGGCACCGTAAGTCAGCGAGGGCCTGATTACAGTGTTGTAGAGCCATAGGGTAATCTTTGGGCTGGGACCCCATGTTCTTCCTAGCATTCGTCGGCACTGCCAGAATGAGATGGTGGCCTTCTTTATCTTGTTTTCTAAATGTGTTGCCCAGTTTAGTTTACTGTCTAGAGTTATACCTAGGTACTTGACCGTGTCGGATAGTGTTAGCTGCGTATCAAACAGGAACGGGAGCTGGTAGGTTCCTAGTTTACGCTTGTTGGTGAACATTACTAGTTCTGTTTTGGTTGGATTCACGGTAAGTCCATAGTCTATGCACCAGTTTTCGACGACTTTTAGTGCGTTATTCATTATGTTACACGCCACGCTGGCAAAATGTCCCGATATGAGTATCGCAAGGTCGTCTGCATAGCCTACCGTGAAGAAGCGTTGGTCATTTAGCTTAGTAATTAGATCATTAGCTACTAGGTTCCACAGAAGCGGTGACAAGACGCCGCCCTGTGGACATCCCCTTGCCACAACTCCCCTGGTCCCCCCGTGTGTGTCGATTCGTACTGCCCTCAGCTTGAGCATGCTAATGATCCAATCTACCAGCGTTGGCTCCACTCCGTGCTTTTGAAGAGATGTACTGATACTGTCAAAGTTTGTCTTGTCAAAAGCCCCTTCGATGTCTATGAAGGCTGCGAGACAGAGCGTTTTGTTTGAAATGTCTTGTTCTAATCTACTAACTACTGTGTGCAGCGCAGATTCTGTTGATTTGCCTGAGCTGTAGGCGTGTTGTTGTGGGTGTAGTGGTTTTATTGTGAGTATGTTGTCCCTTATGTATCGATCGCATAGCCTCTCTAGGGTCTTGAGTAAGAATGAGGTGAGACTGATCGGCCTGTAGGACTTTGCTTCAGTGTAGTCGCTTTTTCCAGGTTTGGGTATGAAAAGAACTCTAACCTCTCTCCACATAAGCGGCACGTAGCGTAAGGCCAGGCAGGCCTTGAAGATAGACGTCAGCGCTCCGCTTATGTGTGCCACACCCCAGCGTAGGAGGCCAGGAAATATCCCATCCATACCTGGCGACTTGTATGGTTTGAATGTGTTGATGGCCCAGTTTACCTTATCTCCGGTTACCACTGAGCTTGCCACTGCCCAGTCTGTCGCCGAAGGTGTGACTAGACTGGTAGTGTGCCACTCTGTTTCACCGTTTATGAGGCAGCCTGGGAAGTGTGTTTGTAAAAGAAGTTCATGTGTTTCTGCTGTCGTTTTGGTGTAGGTGTTATCAGACTTCTTAAGCGAACCAATCTCGCGGTTAGGTTCCGCAGCTAAAATTTTTCTGATTCTGTTCGCTTCAGAGTTTGATTCTATGTTATTGCAAAAGTTTTTCCATTTGAGACGACTCCTACGACGTAGCTGTTTTTTGTAATCGGCCTGGGCCTTCTTGTATGTGTTCCAGTCGGAGTCGTCGTACGTGTTCATGGCTCTGTTGAAAGACTTACGTACTCTACACTTGAGCTCCTCTAGTCGCCGGGACCAGCCTTTCCTACCAGGATCGGTTTCACTGACGACGGTGAGAGGGCAAGATTCCTCAAAGCTCTTGGTAAGGCTCTGCGTGATGTGTTGTACTGCTGTTTCGATCTCTGCAGTGTTGTTAATATTTGATTCCGGGCCACCCTCACCTAGGTGCTGCTGCAGAGAGTTTATGAACAGTACCTTATTTGTTTTGCGCGGGTTGCGCGTGGGTGCTGGAATCGTTTTGTTCAGCGTTAGTTCGTACCTGATCCACCTGTGGTCGGAGGAGGAGACCTCGTCTGATACCCTCCAGTTGCGCACACAGTCAGAGTA
The DNA here is from genome assembly GCA_949316285.1 of Eupithecia subumbrata. Taxonomy (NCBI): domain Eukaryota; kingdom Metazoa; phylum Arthropoda; class Insecta; order Lepidoptera; family Geometridae; genus Eupithecia; species Eupithecia subumbrata. The sequence continues at coordinate 33,931,499 of OX438640.1, read as the reverse complement.
GTTTTCTGTTACAAGGGTGAGATCAATTATTGTGCGGCATCGTTTCGTCACGAAGGTTGGTTCCGCGCCCCTGTTTGCTATGGTCAGTTTGGTAGTGAAGAGAAAATTCACCAGATCTTCTCCCCTTCTGTTTGCAACGGGCATGCCCCATATGGGGTGGTGCGCGTTCGTGTCTGCTGAAATTATTAGTTTTGAATTATTGAGTTCGCATTGTCTTACCAGATCCGTAGTGTTCGTCGTGGGCACGACCTCGTCACCGGGCATGTAGGCTGACGCGAGCACTACGTCTTCAGTCTCCCCATCGAAAGCGCCCTGGAGCCTGACAGTCGTCAGGTCTCTGGAACAGAACTCGGTTATGGGTACAACAGTAATGTTGCGTGGTACAAAAATGCACGCACGCGGGTTATTGCAAGTGTTGTCATAAATGAGCTTACCGTTTAGATTGTTGAGACCACACACACGCCCTGCCCTAATCCACGGCTCCTGGATCAGGGCTATGGTCTCGTTGCTTGGGTCCCCCAGCACTCTGCGCAGGTTAGCCGTAGCAGTGAGGCTGTGCTGGAGGTTTGTTTGGACGACGTTATAAGAGGAGGGGTTTTGGGTCGCCATCATTCTGGTTTCCCATCTCCTCCTTCTCTGCCTCTGCGTCATCCTCGTCCGAGGCCAGCACCAGTTCCTCGCTCATCTCCTCACACATCGCTTCCATCGTTCCTGAGCACGACGGTTTGGGCGATGAGTGCGTGGGAGGGGGGGGCACCGGTGGATCGGGGTTTTCGGACACAGCTGTTTCACTGGGACCAGGCTTATTCTCCGGTCCTTCTGGCTGTGTTTTTTCTTGTTTGCTTGGGGGGTCGTCTTGGAGCTTTCCATCCGCACCGTAGAAGCGTATGTAGACGCTCCCCAGTCCATACGACAGCCGGCGGCCCTTCTCCATGACGGTAGGGACAAGGGTTTCCGGGATCCCTATCGTCACGAAAAGCATGTCGTCTGCTTGCCTTTGGTGGGTGTAGACGACCCACTGGTGAACCTGCGCCCATTTGTTCTGTTTCCCCAGTAAGAGACTTGTGTCTTCCAGGGAGAACATGCATTCTGGGAAGAAGATGGCTGCGCGCACCTTCTTCGTCAGCTCACTCTGCTTCACTACTGCAAGATTCGGGCAAGCTGAGCTCGGTAGCTGTTCGATGGCGTCGATCACCCACTCGGAAGACGGCTCATCGGCACACCACAGCTTTAGGGCCCCATCGGTGTAGATAGGTTTGCCCAGGAAGCGGGGGGTGAAGCTGATGCTCGAATCCTTGGCCTCGTCATGAAGCCGGCAGTTGAGGTACTTCTTCAGTACAGTGGCCTGCTCCTCCGTCAGTTGTTGGTTGACGGTCTTCACCACCGCTATGCCAAGGTTGCTTTGCGCGATTTCAGCATAGCTGGCGGCGGGGGCACGACGTGTGCAGTCAAGCTTTTGCTTCTTGTGTTCCCCTCTCGGGGACACAGTGTCATCCAGACGCGTCCTCTTGCCTGGCTCCACTTGGATCGAGGCCGGAGCTTGGATCGGAGCCGCGGCAGGGGCCTGAGCTGATCGGGTGATCGCTGTGGCTGCACGCTTCTGGCGATTGAAGCGTTTGCTGTTCACAGTCTTCTTCTCCTTACCTCGGCCAACACCAGACCCAGCGGCCTCCACGAGCAAGCTCGTAGATTTCGCCGGCGGGGCGTGCGGTTTGGGTTCAGACATGCTATTAGCATTTTGCCGCTGCTTGTAGAAGAAGCTAGGACCTTCAGCGTTCTTAACAGTGGCTTCGGTACTCGTTGCCTCCTGTTGTTCCCGCTTCTGTCGTAGCCTCCGTAGTTTCCTGCGGGCGTTCTTGCCTAAGGGGGCGTTGGCCACCTCGGAGGTTCGAACTTTGGTATTCGAGGTACCAGCCACTGGCCTTGCCTCTTTCCCACCTGCCTTGCTTAACCTTTTGACCGCCACGCCCCAAACGCATTCTCGTATCCTCTACGCCAAAGCACAAAGTGAGCAAAAATACCTACGAAAAAATGGTGCTGCCAAGAGTCGATAAAATGTATATTGTCGATAAACACATGGAGACTTGATTTCGCTGGTTTTTTATGCAATAAACAACTTTTTAAAATCTGGGATGTTTTATTACCTTTTGAACGCCACCTTAAAATGATAAAATCTAACTCTCCAAGCCATCCAAGTTACAAAAAGAAGGGCTTCAGGTTAGAAGAACTACCTTCAATTTTCGAGTTTTACTTGATACCAATTTACTCTATAATATATTAATTGTTACGCCGCAGTTGCCGATGTTTTGCCTATATAAAACCAGAAATCAGATCGACAACAAATATTTTCAAATAACAACAGCACATCACTATTCACCCACGTAACGTCTTCTGTTGTCGTGAATAGCCGACATAGGCGCGGCTGGCACGATGTTTGAAAGCTTGCTTACATCCGAGGTAGTGATGTGGTAGGTTATTCCTGATTATATATAAGGGCAAGTATATACCTGTCCACTCTTGAAATGAAACTAAAATGGTCATCACATCACATGCATTGAATGCCAAATAACTAGTTGGGTACCTACCTACCTACCATGTAGTAACTGTCAAACCACTAAAGATTGAAGACACAAATAATATTATCACTACACAATGCAGAGAAAGAAACGGTACCTACCTACCTACCAGTTATACCAACATAGTCCCTACCCATCAGTGTAATAAGTAGGTAGACGCAATAATAAGTACCTACCTACCTACCTACCCTAGTCAACTGCACTTAGGTACCTACCTAGGTACAATACAATACAATACACTTTATTGCAAACCAAGAAAATAAAAAAACAATACAGGGAAAGAGAAATAACAGAATTGCAGAATGGGCGGCCTTATCACTAAAAGAAGAGAAAAACTAACAGTTTAAGACTAAAGAAAGAATCCCCGTATCGGGTGAATGTTGCATTATTATTATTTAGTGCTAGAATTTGTGTTCTTGGTAGGTAGGTCGAAGTAACGGTCAATGACCTTTCTAACCGTTATTGTACCATGAATGCTATTAAAGTATTATTAGATGAGAACCAAGGCGCGTGAATCACAAGAGACCGGTCGGATATATAAAGCGCGCTGGCTACGGCGCGCGCTCACTTTGCTTGCGCCTTTTGCCCTGTGCGGACGTTATTTTGTGCTCTACTTACCTAGTTATTCATTTTGTTAATTTAATTGTTAATAAATCGTTTTAGGTAACTTTGTAATTTCTTTTTTTTTAAATAAATCCGCTTCTGATTCCTAAAATCAGAAGTGGGATAAAGTGCTCATTTACCCACTAAATTCAGTTTTTCGGTCTATTCATTTATCAAAAGAAAAAATTACATCCGCAAAGTGCGTGTTTCATAACCTCATTTTTCCACGTGTTATTTTGTTGAATTTATTTTGTGTGTTCTTTGTGTGTCTTTTGTGTATCTTTGTGTTTATCCTACGTGTTCCAAAATGGACAGGCCATCTAGGTCACGTTCACGCGAACAGCGTTCGCGGAGTCCACGTGGGCACCGCTCTCCTCGCAGGGAATCACGAGGTCGGCGTTCGCGTAGCCTGTCGCGAGTACGTACGCCGCGTCGCAGCAGACGGCGTTCCATAATTAGTTCAGTTCGCAGCAGGTCACGACATGCATCGCGGTCTCGTGATCATGGTTCGGGTCACAGTGATGGTGAGGCTCGGAGGCACAGACGCCGCCACAGCCGTGATCGTGACAGCCACGATCGTTACCACCGTCGTAGCTATCGGAGTCGCAGCCGCTATAGCTGTGATCGTGATAGCTACGATCGTGACCACCGTCGTAGCTATCGGAGTCGGAGCCGCCGCCGTGATCGTCATAGTCACGATTCGTTGCACACCATGTTGTCTCGTATACAGGCTTTAGAGACACAGAACACTACACGGCCGCAGCCACCGCAGCCGCCGCCGCCGCCGCCGGAGGGCTCGGCCGCCCCTTCTTTTGGTAACGGTACTGAGCAGATAGTGGAAGCTATCCAGTCGCTCAAATCCGTAAGTAGTCGCAGTTATTACGTTTCCAATTTCGACCCCAGTATACATGACGTCGATGCTTGGTTTGACGAGGTAGATAGGGCTAGGTTAAGCAATCGATGGGATGATCACGAATGTCTGTGTCGTGTCGGAAATTGTTTGAAAGGTGACGCGAAGTCATGGCTAGACATGTGGGTTACTGACGATCGTTCATGGTCAAATTTCAAAAGAGATTTTAGATGTTTGTGTGTCAAAAAGATCGACGTAGCCAACATCTTGTACGAAGTGATGTCAACCGATTCAAACAAGTTCCGCACGTACGCTGAATACGCCCGTCAGTGTTTACTACGTCTTCGAATCGTAAAAGGTCTTAGCGAAGATCTTATTACGGCCATAGTTTTACGCGGTATCAAGGACCCACACGTCAAAGCTGCCACGACCAACGCCAACCTCTCGCCAAATGATTTGGTGAACTACCTTTCGACGTTTTCTAAGCCCGAGGAGACGGTCAAGGATATAGGTATGGCACGTCGCCCAACAGGTCACAACAACGGCAACAGGGTCGCCGCCAGTAACAAACCACCTCCTAGGCATTTAAAGGCACAGTCTGGTAAGTGTTTTTCATGTGGCGAGACCGGACACCAGAAAGCTAACTGTCCCAAGGTATCCAAGTCTTCCAATGCAGGTACCCCGGACCAAACCAAGCCAACCGCAGGCGAGACATCGGCGGAAATAACGTGCGCTTACTGTAAAAAGGTGGGTCATCACATCAGCAAGTGCCGCGCTAGGCAACGCTCCGACCAACGTAACAAGAGTAACGTTAACTTTTGCTCAAAGCCTGTTACTACTCGCCAAGATATTGTGGTAGGCGTGATCGAAGGTATACCTGTAGATATCTTGATAGACAGTGGCGCTATAGACGTTTCACTCATTTCATCATCAATTGTGAACCACTTTTCTTGTCAACAAAAATCGACAAACCGCTTAATAAAGGGCATAGGTCATTCCCTTACTAGAGTAGATAGCTATGTCACCCTCGTTGTCGAATTGCAAGACATAACCTTGGAGGTCGATTTACTTGTAGTGCCTAAGGAATGCATGTACACAGCCCCTATCATCATAGGTACGGATGTGCTCAATCGCGAAGGTGTGACGTTTGTGAGAACAAAAAATTCACAGCGTATCATGCATGATCCTAAGTTCTCGACAGTGTCGGCTGTGAACGCGAGCGAGCGGCCTCCGATGAAGACGGCTGTAACCGGCCGTGACTTGGAGGAGCTGACAGGTATTTTGGACGAGTTCGCAGACTTTATGATTACGGGTACAGCTACTTCCACCGTCACCACAGGTAAAATGCATATTCGGGTAAATAGCGACAACCCGATATATTATCGCCCGTATAAGATGTCGTTTGATGAGAAGATCAAGGTACGTACCATTATTCAGGATCTACTTTCCAAGGGTATTATCCGTGAATCAGAGTCCCCCTATTCGAGTCCCATCCTTTTAGTAAAGAAGAAGGATGGGTCTGACCGCATGTGCGTCGATTTTCGCGCCCTCAATCGCATCACGGTCAAGGATCGATACCCGCTACCCTTAATCGACGACCACATCGATCGCCTAGGGCAAAGTAAGTACTTTTCGACATTAGACATGGCGACTGGCTTTCATCAGATCTGCATAGATGAAGCCTCCATTCCTCTCACAGGGTTTGTCACCTCAGAGTCTCACTATGAATGGCTCAAAATGCCGTATGGGCTAGCTAATGCGCCCATAGTATACCAGCGGATCATTAGTAAGACTTTACAGGATTTAATCTCGGAGGGAAAGGTTTTGGTGTATATCGACGATTGTTTGATACTAACTTCCTCAGTTTCAGAAGGCTTAGAGACTTTGCGTAAAGTACTTTCAACTTTGACTGGAGCAGGTTTTTCTATAAATCTAAAGAAATGCTCGTTTTTATGCACCGAAATCGAGTACCTAGGACGAGTGATCTCCAATGGTGAAGTACGACCCGCCCCGGGTAAGATTCAGGCGTTAGTCGATTCAGCTATCCCTCAAAATATTAAACAGGTGAGGCAGTTCCTCGGCTTGGCGGGATACTTTCGTAAGTATATTCCCAGCTACTCGACAAAAACGGCTTGTATTGCGCGGTTGACCGCTAAGGGCGTAACATTTTGCTGGGGTAGTGAACAGGAGGGTGTACGACAGGATATAATTAAAACACTCACTAACGCGCCTGTATTAGCTATATTTGATCCGAAATTGCCTACCGAAGTACACACAGACGCCAGTAGTCTCGGTTATGGTGCTGTTTTACACCAGGTTCATGGGGATGGTAGTCGGCGTGTAGTCGCTTACTACAGTCAGGTTACAAAAGGGGCGGAACCAAAGTACCATTCCTATGAGCTAGAAACTTTGGCGGTGGTGAAGGCTCTGAAACATTTCAGACACTATTTGATAGGCATACAGTTTACAGTAGTTACCGATTGTAACGCCTTAAAGGCGACTCAAAACAAAAGAGATCTGTTACCGCGTGTGGCAAGATGGTGGATCTTTTTACAGGATTACAATTTTCAGATTAATTACAGAAAGGGCGCCATGTTGTCACACGCGGACTATCTTAGTCGTAACCCTTGCCATGTTAATAACATTGAACGCCCTCGGAACTGGGCACAAGTAGCACAAGCAGGTGACGAGGAGACTCAAACCATGATCCAGTCTTTGGAACAGGGTCAACTGGACCCTACAAGGTACGTAAAACAAAATGACATCCTTTATTACCGATATACACCAACAGGTGAGGAATCGCGGCTATTGTGCTACATTCCAAAGGGACATCGTTTGAGCCTCCTCCGAATCTTTCACGATGAACATAGCCATATAAGTTCGGATAAGGTAATTGACCTAATCTTAAGACATTTTTGGTTTCCTGGCCTTAGAACTTTTGTTGTAAAATATATTGCTCATTGTCTGACATGTATCGCACACAAGCGTGTACCTCGTGCACCTTTGCAACCCATTACATCTTGGGAAAAGCCCGACATACCATTCGATACTCTTCATGTTGACGTTTTGGGGCCTCTCCCCCTGTCAAAGGGCTACAAGTTTGTCATGCTTGTGGTCGATGCATTCACGAAATATTGTCTGCTGTGTCCGATATTAAATCAAGATGTGTACGAACTTAAACGTGTGTTTAAGCAAGTTATATCGTTGTTTGGTACACCTAAGTTAGTTGTATCGGATAGGGGACGCATGTTCGAGTCGGCGAACTTCACTTCGTGGATGCAGCTGCTGGGAGTAGATGTGCATCGTATTACACCCGAGATGCACCACGCTAACGGTCAGGTAGAGCGCTACGTTCGCACAGTCTTAAATATGTTACGAATTGCTGCTAATCACCGAAAGGGCGAGTGGGCGGATGAGGTTTGGCAACTTCAACTCATAATAAATCTCACTAAACAGAAAACAACTCAGACCTCAGCTCTTAACCTCTTGGTTGGCCACGAGAGTGCTACACCGGCAATACGCGCACTGGTAAGAGACGTTTCTGTAAACTCTGATACGGGTAATCGCGAGTCAAGGCGGGAGATGCTTAGACAAAGGACAGCCGAACGGTTGACAAGGAACCAGGCTCAGCAGGACGCTACAGTTAATAGGGACAGACACGCTCCACGAGTATTTCATGAAAATGACATGGTCTTTGTCATCAAGTATTCCCAGTCTAAGGGAAAGTTGGATCCTGGTATGCGTGGACCCTACCGTGTGACCAGGGTACTTAGTAACGGTCGTTACGAGTTAAAACTGATGGCTGGGTCGTATGGAAAGACAACATATGCTGCCGCCCAGTTCATGGTACCCTGGAGGGGCGAGTGGACCCCTGAGACATGTGCTGCTTTCTTTGAAGGTGAGCTCAAAGTGTTGGTGCGCCGCAGCAGTCTTGTACTTGTTTTACCAGTAGCAACTGTAGGCATGTGGCTTTCTTAGGCCTATGGTACAGTGTGAAATCTTTTCGGTATGCAACCTAATTGCCCTCCGGGGTGAGCCTATGCCGAAGAGTCACTGAGAGGTATTCAGTTACCTGGGTACTCAGTGTGAAATCTTTTCGGTATGCAACCTAATTGCCCTCCGGGGTGAGCCTATGCCGAAGAGTCACTGAGAGGTATTCAGTTACCTGGGTGCTCAGTGCGAAATCTTTTCGGTACGCGACCTAATTGCCCTTTGGGGTGAGCCTATGTCGAAAAGTCACTGAGAGGTATTCAGTTACCTGGGTGCTCAGTGTTATTTACTCGTTTGGCATGCATGTTTGGGTCGACCCTATCTTTTGTTAAATCAGTCTCTATTGGTTTGTGTTCCTTAAGGATCATAAATTGATGAGATCATGACTAATTCACTGTAGTGATCTTGAATGCTAACTTGAGCTAACATTACTTAACACGATCTAACCTTGTCGGGTTCAGTTTGGTACCCAATATCACTTTGGTAATCCGTTAATCAACTTGCAGATACTGCCGATGATCCTGATTGCCCTAGTAACGATGATAACTCACCAGAGTTTGAGACAGACCAACCAGAACCTCCAAGAAGTGACAACACCAGTGGACCTGCATCATGCCCTAGATCCATGCCGCTTTTGGACACTGATGAACCCGGACCATCTTCAAGATCTATGCCAGTGTTAGATGATGAAGAAGAACCTGGACGTGACTCCAGGGTATCAGGAGAAGCCGTATTAGATGAGAACCAAGGCGCGTGAATCACAAGAGACCGGTCGGATATATAAAGCGCGCTGGCTACGGCGCGCGCTCACTTTGCTTGCGCCTTTTGCCCTGTGCGGACGTTATTTTGTGCTCTACTTACCTAGTTATTCATTTTGTTAATTTAATTGTTAATAAATCGTTTTAGGTAACTTTGTAATTTCTTTTTTTTTAAATAAATCCGCTTCTGATTCCTAAAAGTATTTTATACCTAATTATCTTCCTTGCTACTTGCAGAATTTCTTCTCATTAATTATCATTCATGCATGGTACAAATTCTAGCCGCTTTTTAGGAAATTTCACTAGGTAGGTAGGTACCTAGGTATTATTTTATTTCCTTCATTCTTTATTCATTGTAAATTGTCATAAACAAATCATTTCTACGCATTACCTATCCATCTAACATCTTTTATTGATTTTCTGTCCACGTAATTATTTGCTTGAGTCGGATACCTATCTCATAATCAAACCGATTTAGGTACCTACACTACCTACTTACCAATGATGAAAGTACCTACCTATCTAGTACACAAAAATTTATCCCGTTCCCAACGTAGGCAGGCACCTACTCTAATCTTACAAGAAATAAATAAAATGTAGGTAGGTATGTACCTACCTACCCACCGAACTACAGGGAACCTGTGTGCTTCGAAGCAGAAACATGCTTTTGTCGAAGTTTGAAACAAGAGATCTATGAACCTACAAATACCTACATTTTACCTATGAATCCAAAATCAATAGCAGATAAAATCCAAAATCAATAGCAGATCGGACATACTTGGAATGCACTTGCACGTCACTACCATTGTCTTGTTACGCTGATGACGTCACTTACGGTCGTGTAGTCCCGACCGTGGCGTACGCTACACTGATAAGGGATGATGAACCAGTGATGTGCTTTGGTGGGGATTATGAATTATCGATCCTGCTCATGGATCATTTTTATTTTCATTATGCGTTTGCAGAGTTAAAGTTTGGGTTTATTATGATATCATAATAGATATTTATTATTTATATCATGAGAATGAACATGAAATAAATATTAAATATCTTGTTTAAATGTAAATTGTCTATTTTTTATCACCTTCGCTTGGTAGCTGTATACCACAACACTAGCGGTCGTCTCCTGCCGACAATGGCGTGCGAATCACGCCCGCTGACGGGATTTTATTTCAATGTTTCATCATCGAATTTTTTATACAACTAGGGGTTTTTCTTATAAACCTTTAATATAGATGTATAATAACTAAAACAATGTTCCTTTTAGGATAAATAAAACGCAGAACTAACAGTTAAAAGATTGTGTATTTCGTTTTTTTCTTGGAGCAGTTTTGGTCGTCTAATAACGACACTGGCGTAGTAAGCACAATTTGAAATGTCGAGTATAGACGACGGTGGCGGTCAAAAGGTTAATTTTTTGGCTTTCGATCCTACGATCGACCAGCCAGCAGTAGGATCCTTGTCGACCTTAATGGCCGCATAGGCTTCTACCGCCTCCCCTGCTGAGGGCGCAAAGTGGTCAATTTTTTTGGTGGTTTGCATGTTACTGTTTGTTTTGTTCATCTTTCCGGGCCCCACCCACCACGGAGTCCAACCAGGGGGGTGTATTATGATAGCACTATACACCAGGGTTGCCGGTCCGATATAGAACGGGTGATCGCGTTGCCTACGAGCCTCAACGGCACCACTATACTCGGCGTTGACCACCTTCACCGAGCTAAGGCGTGCACCGCCGGCTGCAGACCCCATCGACCCCCCCCTCTCACCAGCGGTGGTTGAAGACCGCCCGCCATGCTGAATTGCCACGGTTGGTTAGACCGTGGCCTCCCGTTTTCGGAGGAAATTCACGCCAAAGAGGAGTGTTGCGGAAGAGACATCTGTCCGCTCAGCCACCAGGCCAGTTGCATCCCCCCTTACGGGTCCCCTACGCTCAGCATCAAAAGCGTAGGTGGTCCTCCCCCCACCTGCTATCACTCTTATTGGGGATGGCAGGCCCACGAAGCTAGACCACCTTGCTCCGTAGCGGACTATAGGTTAGGGATTGGGTAGGGAATTAAGTGAAGGGTGGGTGGGATATTTGTGTCATTACTATCCAACATCTGCTCATCGCCCGATGGTGGACCCGCCGGGACATGACCACTCCATCCCATTCAGTGTGGAAATATCTGGTATTATTATTTTCTATTATTTACAATAGACTGGGTTCACAACTGCCATTGTTATCAAGTGTATTGTTCGAATAACAGACCACGGGCAAGTGGCCCTTGGTCATCTTGGTACAATACAAAATATCTTTATTGGGTACAAGAACGTAGGATTATAGGACAGTTGAGGGCTGACTATCGAAAAAGTTAAAAACTGTGTAACGGAGTCAGCACCCTCGGTTAATAATACAGTATTAGAAAAGTATCTGAACTAAGTAGGTAACTAAATCTTTATAAGGTTTATATATTTTTATATTGTATATATTGCTTCCAGAGCGTCAAACCAGCAGCAGTCGTCGATGTCCCACCTCATAATGCAACAGAATCAGATGATGAATGTGCAAGGCCAGGTATGTTTATTCTCCTTTTGTTTTATCATCATCAGTTCAGGCTACTAAACTTGATTGGACCTCCTTGCGACCCCTAGCTACAATGTCGTCGGTTCGTCGAGTAAATGGTCTCCCAACATTTTGTTTCACTCGTTAAGGGATGAAACGTTGGTGTTCTTCCAACACAAACTAGGTTCGTAGTTAACCCGCTTAAATTAGTAATGAATTTTGTTTCGCGATTACTCCCAGATTTAGTTTTATAATTTACTAGCTTCTTCCTGCGGCTTCGCACGCGCTTTTCCGGGATAAAAAGTAGCCTATCTCCGTCAGCGGGTTACCGTCTATCTCCATGCCAAACGGTAAGATTCAATTAGGCGTGAAAGCGTAACAGAGAGACGGACAGAGTTATTTTCGAATTATAATATTAGTATAGATTATTTTGACGACACTCGTTTAGTAAGGTTCAGGCCCACATGGCGTCAGAGTTTGAAAGATAAATTCACAATCTAGTCTAGACTCGCGAGAGTATCAGCAGAGATCTGAAAGCAATAGCCGGATGATACCTACGCATTATCGTTTACAGATGCCGAACCTCCACATGAGTCAGTCGCAGAGCATGTCCATGCAGGGCGGCATGGGCATGGGCCACCCGGGCCCCATGCAGGGCGGGCCCATGCCGGCGCCGGGCGGGCCCATGCACGCGCAGAGCCCCTCCATGCAGTCCATGATGCCTCAGAACGGAGCGCTACAATCTCAGAACACCTTCCCTTCGCTGCAGGCCTCCTTCGGCCCCAATGCAGACTTCAATCTCGACTTCCTCGACAACCTGCCCTCCACGGAAGCCAGCAATCTCACGGCGCAGGAGCTCCTTAACTCCTTGGACAACTCCTTCTTGAACGATATCCTCTAAGTATTTATTGAAGTCCTCTGCGGTTTTTAGAGGACGTAGCAAATCGGAAAGTATTGACGTGTTTTAGTCAATTACGTTTTACATGGAGTAGTCCAGTGATCTACTTTTTATTGTATGTTTTGTAACATAACATTGAAGATAGCGACCAATATTAAAGTAATGACCAAAGTTCCATGAATTTATAATGGCCAGAAACAAAATGTGGCTTGCGACATTTCTAATTAGCGAGAGCTAATTTATCAAAGTATTTGGACTCGTACCTTTTGGACCACGTTGTTTTGTAGACTATTTATTATGTAATCCAACCTCGTAGTATTTGTAGATGAAATAATCTTTTGTATATACTTCAACTTTAGTGTTTCCTATTAGTATTAGATGATTTCAGACGGAGTAAGTCTTCAATCTATTTCTAATATAAGTTTTGAATTAGCTTCAAAGTAGATTAATGTATATTTATTGCAAATTTTTACGATAGTTTTAATAAGAAATGCACAAAAGACACTATTTTATTTTATTGTTATTGATTTTATTTATAAAAAACAACGACAGTCTTAACGAACCTTACTTGGCTATTCTTATAAGTACTTACTTAGCTAGATAAAGTGCTGGAAAGAACCTGATAATAATAACTAAATGATGTTCCTTACCACTCTCGTTGTGACACATTTGGGGCAATACAGATTTATTATTTTGTATTTACACTTGACGATTTGTTCATATATCTCTTCACCTTCACTCGTTATTCACTTTACTGGCTAAGTTAATGCTTCGGTATTGATTTCCAGTGAAGATGGCATGCCGCCTTATAGCTATCCGAAATCTTGTATTATCATAGTGCAAATGTATATTAATATAAATTAAGATTATCGTAAGTCCATTCCTGTACCTAAGATAAAGTAGTTTGTACTGTGATGTTGGTCTCGACGATCAATAGGTAAATATAGTATCAATTATTACAAATAGATTATTGTTATTGTTAAGGATCTCATGGTATCATTAGTGGACGTTTTTGAGGGATTCTGGAATTAGGCTGTTGGTTATAATTTTTTACTATTTTGTAAATGTGTGACATTAATTTATAGTTTGAGAACATTTCCTGTCGAGAACTCCAAATGTTGAAGAATGTTGTTAGACAACTTTATGATGTTCTCGATGCAGATGCAAAGGATTCGATGATCTGTGCATACAAAGAAATACCAGTTAGGATGACAGATTCAGCTCTCTGTAAAATCACAATGGAAATATTGTAGCAACATTCCAGAGCCATTGTTAACAATGTTTAAATTTAGGACCAATTTTTGATCGTTCTTTTGAAAATAATATTGCATATTGAAATATTGTGTTTTATTATTAGATAATCATTTAAAATCAGTCGAGTGCATTTAAAAAATAATACACGTTAAAAGGTCGGTTCATTATCAACGCGGAGAAAAATAACTTTAGAATAATTTACATACAAAGTAGGTATTTTACTTTCAAATGAATCTATGGCACTCTAAGTTTTCATTATTGTGTTGCGTAGCTCGGTTCTTCAAGCCTTTATTAGTCATAAGGGGTCTTGTACACACACGTTTTTTTTTCGATGTAAAATCTACGGTTAATTCACCGCGTGATGGCACGTTCGTCAGTGTTGTTTGGATCACTATGGAAGCTTGTTGACGGCGGTGTGCACACACGTAGATTTTTATGGCGTGTTGCATGTGTCAAAAAGTATTTGCTTCCATAGTGATCTATACTAAGCGGCGAAGGTGGGCGAAGATCGTGCCTTCACACGGCGAACTTTTTACAGCGAAAAAACGTGCCTGAGCAAAGGCCCTTACAGTCACCACATGATCGAATCCGCCTGTTGTTTGTGCAAGTAATCTGAGAACTTCTCGAGTTTCGCTTCTAAAGCATTGATCTCCGCCGTTAATTCTCATACCATCTCATTCGGTTTACTCTGGAAGATCCTGGGGTTGCGCGCTCGCGGCGCGTAGAAGTTATTAGGCTGGATGTACTTTGTTGTTATTGGATCGTCATTCATCGATGCCATTTTGCTTTCGTAAATATTTTCATTCCTGTTGTTGTCTATTGTTCTGGTCGTGATGGAGTGGATCACTTGGCGTCGCTTCTTGAGACGGATGCAGGTGAACACCGTGCTCAGGAGTATGGCTAGCTTGAATAGGCCGGTGGTGAAGAGACCTAGCATCACGACTAGGTATTGTTGTTGGTACCAGTCTTCTAGCTTTTCCAAACAACCCTGGAAAAATTATAATAACTGCAACACGACTGTATGGTTTCACCGTAACTAACCGCGTTGGCAAGAACCTATGTATCTTAGAGGTCTCTATGGGTCTCGATAAATGCAATACAATGATCAACTAATAAAGCATACCTACTTGAGGTAAACTGCCTTGTCGATATTTATCGAGATAAAAGTATCACTTATGTCTGTACAGAGATTTTAATACTATACTACCCTGACGATAAATAAGAATAAAATCTAAATAAATAGCTGTATGGTCAAGACATTTTAGTCAAAGTAGCTTTTGGTCAAAGACAGTGATTTTCCATGCTTGCGTTTCGTCTTAATGTAAACAGACTGTCTGTTTAAAGTTTAAAAGTTTTTGTAAGTTTAAAAGCTGTTTGTTTTCCACATAAATAAATAAATAACTTTGACAAAACGCACCTTTGGCAAAAATTGGGTAATGACGAAAAGCAGTTTTGACGATACGCATAAAACTCATGTAGTAAGTCGTGACGCGTCAGTAGCATATCGGTTTTATACATGGTTGTAGAATTTGTTCAAACAATTTCTCACGCCGGTAGGTAAGTAAATGATGATGAAAATCGTACATGAACAGAAATAAATAAATATACAAGCCATACTAAATGTCTGAAAACCATATGCTTCAGACGCGTCACACCACAAACTTAAATAAAAATGTTTGTGTACTCGTACCGGCACATATCTAAAGTTGTGATTAGGCGTGAGTTCCTGGCAGCGCGACGCGTCGACGGGCGCCGGGTTCAGATAGGAAGCGCCCTCCGCCTGGACGCAGCAGCTCGGCGGGACGGACGCGCCGCGCGGCCCGAGCCGCCGCAGCTGCCAGAGGGACATGTCGTAGTTACGGGCGTCCGTTATGCCGCAGCATTTTAACTGAAAATGTTTTAACTCTCTACATCACCATCGTGGAAAAAGGAAATCAGAAGAGGATAGGCGCACATTTTATTTATTTATGTCGTGGTGAACGGTCGGTGCCGGCTTAGAATTTGCACCACCCCGACTCTTCCAACGGGTGTTGTAAGCGCCGACTAAGGGATATCCAACAGGGGGCGGGCAGCAGCGCCCCCCGCACATCAATTCTACCACCAAACTGCGATGCTCAAACCGCATACCTAGCGTGGGGGATTATGTGCATTATCCCCCATGAGATAAAAGCCAATAAGACGCCTAATGCGCCCAGCAGTGGACCAATATAGGCGTCGAGGTTATATTGCAGCATTATTATACTAACACTTTCATGGCCCAAGACGCAGATGCCGTCTCCGCCCGCGTGTAGCGGCGCGGGCGCGGCGGAGGCTGGGCAGTGAATGCGTTAAGGAAAAATGTTATAAAATTTACGCTCTTCTCTTTCAACACTATACCTGTAAAATATAATGAAACAAGTTTATGCCCGCGGCTTCGCACGCGTTGTTTCTATGGAAACGTTTAAAGGTGATTTATATCCCATGGGACCTGATTTATGGGATAAAAAGTAGTGTGCAAAATTTCAGCCCGATCCGTTTAATAGTTTTAGCGTGAAGAGGTAACAAACATCCATCCATCCATCCAAACTTTCGCATTTATAATAATATGATGACGGGTCCAATTTTTCGTAATAGTCGACTAAAGGACCCTACCAGAGGAAGGGCAGCGGTTTACAGTGAATATTAACACCCTAACTGCCAGTCCGCCTGCCAAGCGTGATTATGACATAACCCCTTTGTTTGGGGGACGTGTCCCCTCAACAGTGGATGTATGAGTTCTGATGAGGTCCCGAAGTCCCCACAAGCTACCTCTGTTTGCGCCAGATCCACGCTTGCAGTGAAGGGCTCCATGTCCGGCACCGCGTAGTAGGCCTGCAGCGCCGCCACGGCGCCCCCCGTGGCGCTCTGCAGGCCGGCGCAGCGCGGCCACACCGTCACCAGCACCCCGGCCGCGCACAAGCACAGGACGAGGCTGAGCGTCATCAGGAAGTACTGGAAATTATTACAAGTTTCAACAGACGAGAGCCACCAATTTTTTAAAAAGTTCGTATTGACGACCTATTTGGCGCGGCGGGCGAAGGTTCGTCTGCTACACGGGAGGTTGCGGGTTCGATTCCCGTCTCGGGACAAATAGTAGATACAGCTGCTGTTTATGTATAATGAAATATCAATCTATATAATGTAGGTATCAATTAAATATTATCAGATACCCAGTCGGTAGTAGGTACAAGCTCTACTAACTTTCGAGCTAGATGATGTTGTGTGGCGTCCAGTATTATTTTATTCTAATACTAGCTGTACCCGCGACTTCGTTCGCGATTGCCATACCTGCCAACTAATTAAGTTCACATTTCACCACAGTTTCTCTCATATTATGATACGCCGCCGTGCAAAAAAACTTCGATGCGCAGAATTGGACCTG
Organism: Eupithecia subumbrata; assembly: GCA_949316285.1. Classification (NCBI taxonomy): domain Eukaryota; kingdom Metazoa; phylum Arthropoda; class Insecta; order Lepidoptera; family Geometridae; genus Eupithecia; species Eupithecia subumbrata. The sequence goes on along the minus strand of OX438640.1, from coordinate 33,914,628 downwards.
TTACACTTTTAATATAAGAATCTTTATTTAGGTACATAGTTAAATAGTGTATAAATCGTGTGGGGTCTACGGCGGATAGCATGTTGTCATCTTCAATCCCATTCTTTATCGACAATACTTTCAGCTACGACTCGGCCAGCGTTAGTGTTAAGAAGTGTCATACTCGTTTCACTTCTTAGTCATGGTTCCGTTCAGCTGGGGCCCTATTCTGCTAAATTAATCGCTTCACTATGACAGGGACGTCACAGACGTCACGGAATGACACGTTTTGGTATTCTACCTTAGATGAAAGAAATTATGATGAATGCAGATGTAGAGACGCGCGTCAAGTTTGAAACTATTAATTTATCTCGCACGCACCATCTGGAGTTTTATTAATCTAAAGATTCTACGTAATGATTCTGCGACGATTACATTGTCATAGTGAAGCCATTGTATTACAGAATTGGGCTCCTGATCCATTTGACTGGACCATCGTAATTTTTTTTTGTTATTAGGTAGGTACAGTTGATTGTGTACCACAGTCAAAAATATTTTTCTGTTGTCCAGTTAGTTTAATTTGACCACTTACTCCAACCAATCTTCGGTGGTACAGTTACCTAACTGGACCAGCTAAACCACCAAATATCATGTTCATGAATATTGCATGGACCATTTGTACATTTTACTTTGCCATAAAATAGGCATTGACGCACTCATTAGTTAGGTTCCTACCTACTAAGGTAGAACCCTAACTAATGGGTGCGTCTTGGAATAATAAATGGATAGGAACTTACCTACCCTTTATCTACTGATTTTTTTGTTTCAATGAACTGATTTTCTACTCGACTTTCTACTGATTTAGTCAAATTCGATCTTGCAACACTGTTTCTAATAAAAATAATGCATGAAATCGGCGACGCGTTAATGAATTACAACTAAGAACACATTTTGACTTTTATCCCCTCTCCCAAGAGAACCGTGCCTACTGATATCCCAGATAAAATGCATCATTTGATTTCATTCTGTACTTGTGGCGTGATGCGCGACCCAGGAATTTGACTATTATCCCCCTCCACGGGAACCTTACTGAATTCCGGTATAAAATATATCTTTCCCCGTAGTATGAACTCAAATCGTGCCGACTTCCATTCGAATTCATTCAGTAGTTCCGTCGTGATGCGGGGTTAAATAATTATACTTTTTCCTCTCTCCCAGGGGAACCTTACTGAATTCCAGGATATAATGTATCCCATGTTCTTCCTTGTAGTATGAACTCAAATCGTGCCAGGTTTCATTCCAACTCATTCCGCAGTTTCGGCGTGATGCGCGGTGAAGGAATTTTGCTTTCATCCTCTCTCCCAGGGGAACCGGATAAAATGTATCCCATGTCCTTCCTTGTAGTTTGAACTCAAATCATACCAATTCAGTCCAACTCATTCAGCAGTTCAGCGTGATGTGCGGTGAAGGAATTTTATTTGCATCCCTTCTCCCAGGGGAACCTTACTAATTCCAGGATAAATGTATCTTTCCTCGTACTCAAAGAGTAGAACTCAAATTATGCCGAGTTTCATTCGAATTCATTCAGTAGTTCCGTCGTGATGCGCGGTTAAAGAATTTTACTTTCATCCTCTCTCCCAGGGGAACCTTACTGAATTGCGGGATCAAATGTATCCCATGTCCTTCCTTGTAGTATGAAATCAAATCGTGCTAGGTTTCATTCCAACTCATGCAGCACTTTCGGCGTGATGCGCGGTGAAGAAATTTTACTTTCATTCCTTCTCCCAGGGGAACCTGACTGAATTCCGGGATAAAAAGTATCCTATGTCCTTCCTCGTAATATGACCTAAAATTATGCCGAATTTCATTTCAATACCTTAAGTAGTTTCGACGTGATGCGCGGTGAAGATATTTTACTTTCATCCCCTCTCCCAAGGGAACCTGACTGAATTCCGGGATAAAAAGTATCCTATGTCCTTCCTCGTAATATGACCTAAAATCATGCCGAATTTCATTTCAATACCTTCAGTAGTTTCGACGTGATGCGCGGCGAAGATATTTTACTTTCATCCCCTCTCCCAAGGGAACCTGACTCAATTCCGGGATAAAAAGTATCCTATGTCCTTCCTCGTAATATGACTTAAAATCATGCCGAATTTCATTTCAATACCTTCAGTAGTTTCGACGTGATGCGCGTTTAAGAAACAGACAGACAGACAGACAGACAGACAGACAGACAGACAGACAGACATGAATGAAAAAAATTACAGTTTTGGCTTCAGTATCGATAATAGAGTGCCCTCCAAAAAAATTTTTCAAAATATCTTCAATGTACAGAATTTGACCTGCTACAGTTTTATTATAAGTATAGATTATGCAAGTAAAAGGTGATCAAAAGCTTTTCTGCTCAAAATTCGCTACCAAGTTCCGACAGAATATTTTGGAAATCATGTTAGATGGTTAAAACTAAAGTAGGTAGGTACTTTTTCGAACTTAAACCACTCGGCAATATGCCACGGAGGAAGTCGTATTAATATTTATCTAACTGCAAACTGGGAATGGCGTCTAAACTTAATAAGTTCCTACTAGCACCTAGATAATATAAATAAGTTCCTCCCTACCTAACTAGGTAGGCACTGCAGTTAAATTGCGTTGTGTGGTATTCTGAAAACGTAGTAGGTGGATACCACTCCGACGCGCTTAGGGCGACGTCTAAAAATTTTAAACAGAATAGAAAGAAACAAAATTTAGGGATTTACCCTCGTACTTACAATGGTTAAGATCGCATATCCCGGCATATAGCTCGCCCAGCATCCCAAAGCGGAGGTGGCGCAGATAGCCAGCCCCGCCGCCAGCAAGCCCAGCGCCAGGTAGTAGAACGGAGGCTGCTCCAAGCCGCTCTCCGGGGACGCCAGGAGTCGGGACAGTAGGATCCGCTTGGAGTCGGAAAGGAGGACGAAACCGCATATTACTTCGAAGAATCCGCAGGCCTGAAAGAAACCAACCCTAGTCTTCAATTTAGAATTTGTGTTGAAAATGGATCGGGCATTAAAATTTTGCTTCCTACTAACAATATTATAAATAACAAGTTAGAGTGAATATTTGTTACCACGTGTCTCCGTAACTACTTTTAACCGATTTAGATAAAATTTAAGAAATGAAACTTTTTTTTGTTAATAGATATAGTTTAGGTTCTAGAATAACACATAGTTATATATTATTTTCAAAAATTAACCCCCGACAGGGTTAAAAATGGTGGTAAAGTTTCGATGGAAAATTATTATTCCTTGGTTAGATTCACTCAAAACTCGGTTTAAATAAACTGTAAAGTAAATAATGAATCACGTATTTTTTATTTTTACAAAACTACCCCTAGAGGAGTGTGCAATAAATTTCTGAAATTTGTATGATTTCCACGCGGGCGGATCCGTGGGCAGTAGCTGGTTTATAATATAGCGTGTAAACCTGCAGAAACGACGTCGGGGAAAAAAGGTCCTACCTACCAAATAAACATGCTAAAACCCTGCGTTATCCTACATTCCTATAAGTAGGTAGGTATTCCTTAGATCCTTTGTTTGCAGATGTGTCTACATTCTAACCTATTTAGGTAACTTGTCGATTCGGTTTACGTAATAGTTAAATCAAGTACATACTTACAAAGAATATAGTGTTGAATGTTCCAAAGAGTATCCGAGAACTGGCATCCACTTTGCACTTCATCTTGCACTACCACTTATAATGCACTAAATCCCAGGTGCACGCACAATTCACTATGAAATCCTTACGAGTAGACAACGCTAGGCGATATTGCGCGTTGGTCAATAAACAAAATCATACAATGAACAGGCACGCCGGCGCCGGTTTTGGGGAGATACGCTCTGATGAGCACCTGTCCACCAGAGGGGTGACTAATAATTAAGGCAGTATTGTTTGGAATTAATGCATCAGTTGCTTGTATGTTTAGCGGTTGTTCCGGCGGGTTTTGTCACTATTTTGACCTACTATTCGTAGTATTTACCATGGAAGCTACAGCCGAAGTACAGATGGCTATAAAATCGTTTTTCAGATCTTTGACCGTCGTTTACGCAAGTAACGCTTTAGGCTCCTATATCTATAACCACTTTTATATTTTAGGATCTATTAAACAATAATTATACTAAATGATAAAATTTTATCAAATATATATTTCGCTTACATCTATTTATATAAGTTGAAAGTATTAAAAATCAATATCCTTTTTCTTAAATCCTCCACAACTAACTTGTGCTTTTGGAATTGCTGTTATATCATCCTGTTCTCTTTCGCTAGTTTCTTCGAGCTCTGAAAAAAGAAAGAAAAAGTTAAAGAAACCATTAAACAAGATAACAACTATACTAAATTAATATCTTAAAATAAGGTTTGGATTTGGATGTACAAGGTATCTCTAGGACAGGTCCAATTTTGAAAATTAATTCACTTCTGAGTGCATACCGGGTGCCACGTACAATGTGTACTAAGCCGAAAGGGGGTGATTCTGGACCCTGAGGGAATCAACTTGTTACTTGAGAATAACATTTTTTTGAACAAAAATCGAAATTCAATAAATCGTAGAACAAAAGTTATTAATTACCGTCAGGTTTCAGAAACGCTCTTTTTGGCTTACTACACGTGTGTCGTGGCACCTAGCTACATTATCCCTGAGTGGTTAGGAGAGCGAGTGCTAAAGGCTGTTTTATTCAGGCAGGTAGTATCTATAGACATGTGTAAGTAATGCTTGTAATATCACAAAAGTAATATTACGCGACGAAGTAATACAACATCACTCATCACTCGAGACGCCGAAGCATTACGCATTACACACATCACGCGAAGCTCGGTTGGTGATAGGCAGGCACATGCACGTTCCTCCATCTCCTTATCTCAATCGTGCGGATCCGGCTTTGTTCGGAATGTTTCGTAGTTTATATGGCACTGTATTGCGTGCGAATGAGACGCAGATAGATGTGTAAGTAATGCGTGCGAATGAAAGTAAATACAAAAGTAAAGTCATCACGTTACCTACATTGCATTCGGAAAACATTACGCGGAGTTCGGTTTTGTTGGAGATTTTAATGCGAGCGAGTGATGCATTGCGTTGAGCGGACTCGGCTTTGTTCGTTATGCTTCGTAGGTACATAATAATTATATTTGGTTAAAAACCAACCTACTTGCTCATTCAGTCTTATAATACTTACCACAATAGGTACCTACGTACACTACCTAGCTTATATAAAATAAACTGACTACCTAGCCTACCTACACTAAGATGAATCTCTCTCTAGCCAGAGAGAGATTCATCTTAGTGTAGGTAGGTTAGGTAGTACGGGCCTAAGTATGAAGGAAAATCTACTTTACTACCTATATTCCATGTATTCTAAGATTAATTTGATTCTACCTAACCTATGGTATGTATGTACCTACCAAACAACAGTATTACCTAGGTAGGTACCACATTAACTTACCTACTAAGCCACTCCGTCCGTACTCGAATGTAGGTTTAAGTATCGTTTCTATGGGAAGGAGCTACATGTAGAAAGTAATAAATTAAGGAAGCATTGCATTTGGTAATTGTAATATCACCTACCCTATTTATTACAACCATTCATAGCCGTGTCCGACATCACTGACATCACCGTGCACGAGTAATGTTACGCGTAATGGTAATATTACAAAGTGATATCACCTTATCGTAGTGCAATAGTAATATGGCATCACGTTCTAGTGTACTGTTTTGCGCATGTCTAGTATCTACACATGAGCGAAGTCGCGTGTACAAATAGTATTCTACAAACAAACATAGTTAATCTGCGATAATAAGCATAGAAACAAGCCGGAATGACCTTCTCCTTGAAAGAATCTACAATCATCTTAAACTTCTAAGAAATTAAATAATTTCGCAAACAATTTTGACTTCGACTGGACTTGAACCCGCATCCTTCCGTTCTTCATCTTCAACTTGCTGTATCGATAAATGATAAATGAATTTATTGTAGTTTATCTAGGTGGTAACATTACATTGGTCTTATATCATAATTATATTTGTATCTCTAGTCTGCCATGTTCCGGCTTACAACATTGTTGTGGAGAAAATAGTTTATATATACAAACTAGCTGTACCCGCGACTTCGTTCGCGATTGCCTTACGTGCCGACTAATTAAGTTCACATTTAACCATAGTCTCATATTATGAAACGCCGCCGCCGTGCAAAAAATCGTGTAAGGTCTACGGGGGATAGCATGTTGTCATTTTCAATCCCATTAAAGAATGGGAGGATAAAGATCCACACGACTTGCAGCTACGACTCGGCCAGCGTCAGTGTTAAGAAGTGTCATACTCGTTTCACTTGTTACTCATGGTTCCGTTCAGCTGGGGCCCTATTCTGCTATACTAATCGCTTCACTATGACAGGGGTATCGACACAGAATGACATGTTGTGGTATTCCACCTCAGATGAAAGAAATTATGATGAATGCAGATGGAGAGACGCGCGTCAAGTTTGAAACTATTAATTTATCTCGCACGCATTATCTGGAGTTTAATAAAACTTAAATCTAAACTTGAATCTAAGGATTCTACGTGATGATTCTGCGACGATTGTCATACTGAAGCAATTGTATTGCAGAATTGGACTCCTGATCCATTTGACTGGACCACCGTAATTTTTTTTTCGTTTGTAGGTAGGTACAGTTGGCTGTGTACCACAGTAAAAAATATATTTTTCTGTGGTCCAGTTAGTTTAATTAGACCACTTACTCCAACCAGACTTCGGTAGTACAGCCTGGACCAGCTAAACCACCACAATATATCATGTAAGGTAGGAACCTAACTTATTTTTCCAAGACGCACCACCTTAGTAGGTAGGAACCTAACTAATGGGTGCGTCTTGGAAAATTAAATAGATAGGAACTTACCTACCCTTTATCTACTAATTTTTTTCTTCAATCTAGGTACTGATTTTCTACTCGACTTTCTACTGATTTAGTCAAATTCGATCTTGCAAAACTGTTTCTAACAAAAAGAATGCATGTATGAAATCGGACGACGCGTAGACCCGTCGTGATACTTTTTCCTCTCTCCCAGGGGAACCTTACTGAATTCCAGGATAAAATGTATCCCATGTCCTAGCTTGAACTCAAATCGTACCAATTCATTCAAACTCATTCAGCACTTTCGGCGTCATGCGTGGTGAAGAAATTTTACTTTCATCCCCTCTCCCAGGGAAACCTGACTGAATTCCGGGATAAAAAGTATCCCATATCCTTCCTCGTAGTATGACCTAAAATCGTGCCGAGTTTCATTTCAATACCTTCAGTAGTTTCGACGTCATGCGCGGTGAAGAAATTTTACTTTCATCCCCTCTCCCAGGGAAACCTGACTGAATTCCGGGATAAAAAGTATTCTATGTCCTTCCTCGTAGTATGACCTAAAATCGTGCCGAGTTTCATTTCAATACCTTCAGTAGTTTCGACGTCATGCGCGGTGAAGAAATTTTCCTTTCATCCCCTCTCCCAGGGGAACCTGACTGAATTCCGGGATAAAAAGTATCCTATGTCCTTCCTCGTAGTATGACCTAAAATCGTGCAGAGTTTCATTTCAATACCTTCAGTAGTTTCGACGTGATGCGCGTTTAAGAAACAGACAGACAGACAGACAGACAGACATGAATGAAAAAAATTACAGTTTTGGCTTCAGTATCGATAATAGAGTGCCCTCCAAAAAAAATTTTCAAAATATCTTCAATGTACAGAATTGGACCTGTTACAGTTTTATTATAAGTATAGATTACAATAATACATTCTTATCACTGTTGTTCCAAGTATGTATCGAAACTCGTTAGTGCATATTATGAAGCATTATCATCATTTCAGAGGTAAGTAAGATCTCCACTGCTGGACGTAGATCATAGACAAAGCTCGCTTCGTTAAGCGGTCCTACGCACTCGCATTCAGCGATATCCCGCAAGGTGGACCAATTACCTGAGAGGTAAGTCTATTTGACGTTAGTAACGAGACGATATCGTCACGTCTCGTTTTTGTATGCGGATTTGCGTATTTCATATAATGCATCCATAATTATAGGTAGGTACATGAATATTTCACTATTCTAACACTCTTAAGGGTCCGGCGACGAGTGAATTTCCCATACAAACGTAGTAACAAAATGATTTGTTCTTTGAGAATATTTTCACCATGGTTTGCTATTATTTGTATTAGAATAGTAGTTATTTAGGTTTCTGCCACAAGCTTTTTTTAAAATACTTATCTACACAATTACTAAGAAAACATTAATTCTCTAATGTAAAAATGCGATTCGGTTTAATTTCATTTCAGAAAGGTATTTTGAAAAAAAATTCTGACAGGAACCTAGGTAAATACTATTTTAATACAAATAATAGCAGACCATGGTGAAAATGTGCTCAAATTAGAAATCATTTTGGTATTATGTTTGTATGGGAAATTCATCCGTCGCCGGACCCTTAAGTAGTTGGTAGATCTTATAATTATGTACCTGGTCACGGTGAAGCAAATTGAGAAGATGGTTACTAAATTTAATATTCAATTATTTACCGTCACATTAATAAGTATTATCATTAAGAAATTCAATAAGTGTATAATAACATTTTTTGAGTAGCATATTCTTTAGTAGTCTATTAAAGAAAGGAAGAAGAAAGAAAATCAATTTATTGGCTCACACAAAAATAATAATAAAAGCTAAGAAAAAAAATCCTTAAAATATAAATTCCGGTCTGAACCAAAAAGGTCCTGCCTCAGCTTCATGTTGCTCAACATAAATTTGAGCAACGCTGGTTTTCTAGCAAGACCTTTAGTGCGTGCGTGTCCACACGGCTATTAAAATTAATGTCGGATGTATCTTTTGAATCGTCAGGTACCTTATTAAAAAAAATATTGCGTAGTTCCCTGACCGTACGATAGAGGCGCTGTACCAAATTGTATTGAAAAAAGAGATCACGTATCGTTGCCAACGTCAAATAGACTCCCACTCTGGTAAATGTTTTTATTACCTGGTGGTAAATGCAATTTCTCAATCAGGAACTTCTTCCTCTTCAGCTTGAAAGCCAGGTCCAGACTTGGAGGCACATACGGCACGAGGGAACTCAGGGCCGACAGCTTTGTGATGTGGAACAGGCCGTGGTAGTCCTTATACACTGGGTTTGTCTCGCGGCTGGAGCCGGCAAAGGATTCTATACTCACTCCATTGTCTATGGAGTAAAGGAGCCTTCTCATTATGTGGTGTTCATCCTGAAAAGTAGAGTGTTGCTATAAGACATAGGAAAAACTCACAAAGGACTTAAGGTGGTGAGTGAAACTCGAAAAAAACGGGCTTTTACTGTTTTCTAGGTTCTACAAGTAATTTAGTACAGAAGTTTTTCGCACATTGTAACCCATTTTCTACTTACACACGCTAAAACAATCTACGAATTAATTGCCGTTTGGGAGTCTTTTGACAGATAAATTTTAGTAAAATCAACATTATGTCGATACACTCCAAAACTACAATTGATTCAAAGTTTTTTAGCAAAGATTCAGCAAATTGCTTATAATGTGCGCAGAACTAGAACCTAGGAAATAGTTAAAACACAATTTTTTAAACTAAACACCTTAATACATCCTAAGCTGGAATGATCATAATGTACAACAATACATGGTTAAAGATGATGATGTTTTAAAGATTAGCTTTTAGAATTCATTTCAAAGTCGCCTAACTTTATTTTTTGAGCTTCTACAACCGAAAAAAAAATTAATTACGTAAAAAAAATTGATTTTCAAAGTCAGGTGCTAAGTTCACACGGCTTACTATTCTAAGATAACAATACTGTTGGGCAAAAACCTCATTCCATACATTCCAGTCAAAGGCGATGATTCGCTAACCACAACATTAGCTACTGCCCGCAGGTTCGCACGCGTTTATCCGGGATAACATTAACTACTATTGTTATTATAACAGCTGTTATGTTATCTATATATATAAAAGAAAGTATATACACTATTTATAACTCAAGAACGACTGAACAGATTTGGCTGAAAATTGGTGGGGAGGCAGCTTAGAACCAAGAGACGGACATAGGCTATGTTTTATCCCGGAATTACCACGGGAACGGGAACTACGCAGGCGAAGCCGCGGGCGGAAGCTAGTTTATTATAAAAGCTGTTATGTTATTCCAGCTCTCAATCTACATCAAGGGAAAGTTTTCGTTCCGTCTCTGTTGAGTTGTTTAGCGTGAATATGAAACCCCTACTCTTCCCGCGGGTGTCGTAAGAGGCGACTAAGGGATATCCACCGGGGGCGGGCCAGCAGCGCGGGCTCCCTGGAACACAATTCTACCACCGAACTGTGATATCCAACCCGAATGCCCAGCGTGGGGATTATGGGCAATACCCCCAATGAGATAAAAGCCAATAAGGCGCCTATAGGTGGGAGGCCTGCGTCCAGCAGTGGACCAATATAAGTCGTTGAGGTGAGGTAACAAACTTCCATTCAAACGTCTACATAATTAAAATCCAAACTTTCACATTTTTATTATTAAAGTATAAATGTGGTATAATTACTTACATCAAACAGATGAGCAGGTATTGTCACAAAGGCCACAGCATTAGTATCTCTAACCAAGGTTCTTAGGCAGTACATAAACTTCATCAGATCCTGTCCATAACTACTGCTTTCTTCCTCACAGTCCATCCCGAGCCATATCGGAGAGCCAAGAGATTTTATGCTTATCCGAAGAATGTTGCTGTTTTTGCTACCACTTCTGTATTCTTCTTTGGATATTATCTTTTTTATGCTGGTTAGTAGTTTGTTGAATAGACCATTTTTGAAAACTGTTAAACAATAACAACTTCATTACTATACAAACACAGACATTTAGTAGTGAGTTACACATGACACTTGAAACTCGTTCTGCTTGCTCTCAGTCAGAAAATATGTTTTTGCTTCTTCAGCAAAATATTACACTTAGCCATGGCCTTTTTGATGTCCTGCAGCACACACAGACAATTAACTTAGATTTCTATTACATTATATTGTTTTTAACGCTGCTGTGTGGTGCCTGCTTAAAATTTGCACCACCCCAACTCTTCCCACGGGTGTCGTAAGAGGCGACTATGGGATATCCACCCGGGGCGGGTAGCAGAGCGCTATGTAGAACAATTCTACGACTAAACTGCGATCCCCAACCCGCATGCACAGCATGGGGATTATGGGCATGACCCCCCATGAGATAAAAGCAAATAAGGCGCTTATCTGGGGGAGGCCTGCGTCCAGCAGTGGACCGATATAGGCTGTTGAGGTGAGATGAGGCTTGTTTTTATTAGTCAACTGTATTTTATTATTGTCAATTTTAACTAATGTAACGAGCCAAGTACCAGCAAACCCAGAGAGCACATACTGCCAAATCGCATAGTGAAAACTTGGAACCAGTTACCAGAATCAGTGAACTCTTTCAAAAACAGACTGGACAAATATGTAAAGTGCATTGACAAAGACTCAGATGTATATCTACGCATCAGCTTAACAGCTGCCTGTGTATCAAAAATAAATAAATGTACTTTATAATTACTATAGTCTGTATGTGAATCTCTGAAGTTGCAAATAAAGACTTTTACCTATCTTTCATGGTCAATTTTGATAAATACCACCCTAAAGGCAGTTCATTAATTGAGGAGTATACCTGAACAACCATCAACTTTCTGGTTTTTATTCAAGTCACAGTAAGTAATATTACTGTTCTTTATAGTTTCTGCATCAATATGTCTACTGAGGTCAAAGTGATGTCCAAAAACTGAGGTACTGCCAAAGGATGATTCCACCTGGGTGAGTCCCTCATAGCGCCATGCTATTTTCATTTTATCCATACTAGAGGTAGGTATGGTCTCTTTTGCTTCATCTTCTGGACTTGTTGGGCATGGTAAAGGCAGTTCATTGACCTGCAAATTATAAAATTTAAGGTATACATTACTGACCTTGTTCTAGCTATAAACATGATAGTAAGTACTTAACCTTTAACTTATTTTTTGGTCCTATAACTTACAATATCTTGTGGATTATCATCAGCGGATGCTACAAAAAGTGCATGTTTGCAAGTAACACCTTCAGCAAGGAAATATTTCAGTAGGATTCGACTGTAGTTTCCAAGCACATCTTCCTCTGAAATTTGAGAAAAAACTAGTTTAACCCTACAATAGTCGCTCACCTGATCGTAACACTGGGTCGAAGGTCGGGTGGAATGGTCGCGTGGATTACATGTGTATGTATGCCATTTATAAATTGAAAGTGTTGTGAGCTTTAAATAAAAAATAAATAAATAAATAAATAATGCTGGACAATTCACACAGCATTATCTAGCCCCAAGTTAAGCAGAGCTTGTGTTATGGGTACTAGATAACTGATATACTTAATATAATACACTACATTGATAGATATTTTTTTATTATACATAGAAAACACCCAGACCAACGGAACAAATTTCTGCAGAAATTACACAAAATTGTTCCGAGGCGGGAATCGAACCCGCAACCTCCTGCGTCGCAGGCGGACCTTCGCCTGCTGCGCCACGGAGGTCGTCGTAAATCTTTTTTATTTAAATGGTTTTCTTATACTTAAAGCTTTCTTTCTTCTTAAAGCTTTTTTAAAAAACTAATCACAACTTCTGCGTTAAAAATAATCAAACAAAACTCCACCTCTTATGTGGCACTAAAAATCACATCTTTCACTCCGATATCACAAAAAACTTATGAATGAAATATATAATGATGTAGCTATATAAAAATCAAAATCAGACTAGAGGTTTCGAAGATTTTACTGATAACATAGTTTTGAAATACATACCTACTGCAAAAACACTTCCAACTGGAACGCCACCACCTGGAATAACCAGCTCTTTAAAAAAAGGTTCCATTATATTGAATGACCAAGTTTAATTAGATTTTAGAGATTCTTGAACGTTATGCACTTGGCACGATGTTAGGGTTTTGACTATGTTTATTTCAGGTTCATCAAACGCAAAACACATTTTTTAACTTCCGACTGTTTTTAACTTACCAACAACATGGTCTAACGAAGGTATTCCGGAAGATATGTGAGGCAAATTGTTTTTCAATGTTGTGCCATCAATCGTCACATGAGTTTCGCTGATTTTTTGAAAGCTCCGCATGATCTTGACCAAGTAATAAAATAAATTTCTGCACAATTTTTAGAAATTTCAGTTCAAAATTCCAACCACACGCTTTGTTTTGTTTTGATTTTAAAGGACTGTCATGGTGGCATGACATGATTGTTATGCGTGAAACACACGTGAAACAGGTTTTATGACACTGACAAATAAAACATGCCATGTTGCTGCTCAAAGTCATAATTTAGATAAAATAATAATAGCCACTTTATGATTAATTTTTACATTTCTTTTTTGTAATACGTTATATATTTTCAAAGGTGAAATAAAAATCACCGTATTATGAAATTTTACTTCTCTGACCTCTGGGCGCGTGTACTGCACCCCGCACAAACCAGTGACCATTTTGCAGAGCTTAGCTCAATCAACGATATGAAACTTGTTAGTTTGCTTGTATTTATGTGCTTTTTCGCAGGGGTAGTGAATTAATATAATTATCTACAATGCAATGTACAGGATGCAATAAAACATTTGATTAAATTTGAATATGGCTTTTCTCCCCGTTATTCGACTGAGACGGTAGTTAATGGTAGAAATTCTTGTTTTGTAGTTGGCATCACGGAAGAGATCAAGACTCGATCAAGAGAAGAAGAAATCCTTCCTTTTGTTTTTGACATTTTGTCAAGCAAGATTTGGTGCATGTTGCTATTTTGACTTTTTTAGTAAAAAATACTGAAAATTCGCCAAAAACGCAAGCGTAAAAGCTATCAAGATGCAGGGACCTGCAGTTTTTATGGATATATCGCTTGAAGATCAGGTAAATCTTCTTACATTAAACGTTTACATTATACGTCAACATAACCTCGCCACGACAATGTTTGTTATACCATAAGTTCCCGAATAATTAGTCATTCTTGTCTCTTTTAGGCGTTGGAACTACGAAAATACTTCAAAAGTCTCGGTGCTGAGATCTCAGATGAAAAGTCTGCGAAGGGAATTGAGGATGACCTGCACAAGATTGTCGGAGTCTGTGACGCCTGTTTCAAAGACAACAACGAAGCTGATGTGGAAGCTATCCTCAACAGTATTGTTTCCATCATGGTATCGGTAAGTTTAATTTGTAGAATTACTTTTGTGAATTCAAAGAAAAAGATTGTGAAATTAATGTTTGATTAAAACATCACTGTTTACTAATTTCATAATGTGTACATAATGTTTCAGATTCCACTAGAAAGAGGAGAGAACCTCATACTGGCTTTTAGTCAAAGATTGACAAAAGCTCCAGGCCCTAAAGTTGGACTAGTTGCATTGCAATCGTAAGTGTAAAACCTATATTATTTATAGTACAGAGAACTTTCGTTTACCTTTGTGGCTAAACGCTATACAAATCAAGTGGTTGATTTGTATTATATATTTATATATATATGGTCTTAAATTTTCGGACAATTAAGAAGGAAACTTTTATAAATAATTTTCTTTCAGTTTGTGGCGATTGTACAACAACCTAGAGATTCACTCCCCATTAAGATACCATGTGTACTACCACGTCATAGAGCTGGCTGCTCGCGTCGGCTATGTCCGAGAGGTGTTCACAGGTGTCGACCAGCTGAAGAAGGAATTTGTGGAGTGCCTGCCCTCAAATGAACAGATGCAGAAGCTGTACAGACTTCTGCATTCAGTGCTGAAAGATACCAACAGGTTGGTAGACATTTTTGGTCTTTGGTCTGTGTCCTTGGCCATATAGCAGAGATAAAAATATCTGACTGAGGTGGTTAGTTGTTCTATTTTTTTCGCAGAATCCTATAATATTTAGCATTCCTAATTCTCACTAGAAACAGTTAAGAATAGTACTGCATTATTTACAGTGAATTAGCAGCAAAAGTAATGATTGAGCTTCTCGGAACGTACACGGATGACAATGCCTCGCACGCAAGGGAGGATGCCATCAAGTGCATTGCCACAGCTCTGGCCGATCCCAACACATTCCTGCTGGACCCCTTACTGGACCTCAAGCCCGTGAGGTTCCTTGAAGGGGAGCTCATCCATGACTTGCTGAACATATTCGTATCTGAAAAGTTGTCCAGCTATCAGACATTCTACAAAAGCCATAAAGAGTTTATTCAATCACAGGGTATGTATGATTTATTTTTTTAATCATTTGAGAAAAAGAGGCAATCATAAATCAAATAAATAAATGATGCTGGATAAGCAGAAGCTTGTGCTACTAGTTGTCTGATATTAGATTACATAATGTAGATGTTTATCATACATAGAAAATACCCAGAGCAAATTACATATTATACAATTTGTAACAAACATTGCATCTTTTTTGGAAAACTACATATACCCGAACAATTAATTGAATTTTATCTTTGACACTTCGTAAGCTGCAACTTTTTGGTGAAAAATCAAGAGCTATCAATCATGTGCAATCAAGCAATCACAGTTAATCTTAAATAATGATCGTACTTTGCCATAAAATTACTCTCTAATCTTGTCCATCTCGATTGGCCACAGAAGTTAGTATTTTGCTTCAATGCAATGCATTTGCAAGTCTCTCACGAATTTACCATTTAAGCATTTTCTTATTAAATTACATAAAGATGGAATGTTTCATTTTATTTGGTGTAGAAATGTTCGTAGCTATGTTTGACAGACTATTCATATAAAATTTGTAACTATTATCAAACTAATTTTCGAGTTCGACGGGACTTCAATCCATATTATTTCAAATGTTTATTTTTTGACGTGATTGGTTGATTGGCGTTTTCTTGCGTCCACGGTATGATTCGTCATGCAAGCGACTAGTAGTCTCCATGTAGCATCATTATTTAGGGTTTTGACGTAAGCTTACGTCGTGTAATATATATAAAATATATACATTAAAATAATAAGGGCATGATATTGAAGAATCATATTGAAGAACACTTTAATCCAAGGTAAGAGAAGTGCAATCTACACTGACAATGCAAGATGGTTAAGAGAACCCCTTACAAGCAAAACTTCTAGCACTAAAGAGTTTGTAGGACTCTCAGTTAACAGTTTGTCTCCTATTTTCAGGTTTAAACCACGAGCAGAATATCAAAAAGATGCGGATATTGACATTCATGCAAATGGCAGAAACCAACCCCGAGATATCATTTGACGAGATTATCTCGGAACTGACGATTGAAGAGAAAGAAGTTGAGGCTTTCATCATTGAAGGTAACTTTTAACTTCCCAGAATTCAACGTAATTCTAATAAGAATTCTATTGAAACTATATAATTCCTATAAGAATTGTGTCCTTGTGAAGTATCAATGTCGGTTTAGATTTATCCTATTAGTTTTTAAGATAAATAATAGATTCGGGCGTTTCTTTGCGGAATTCCATTGTATAATATTAGGATAAAACAATATTCAGTAACAATTCCGCGCAAAACCTCCATCCAATCTGCTGAAAATCTGCTGCCCCAAACTTGGATCTGCTGTCATTCATACAAGTGACCGAATCAAATGTTGACGCTAAGTTAAAACAGTTGGATCGTCATAAGGGTGCTGGACCTGATGGTCTCCTACCTGCATTTATTATCGACTGCGCTCCTGAGCTGTCTACACCTTTAACGTTGCTGTTTAATAGATCACTATCAACTGGTACTTTCCCCTCTAAATGGAAGACAGCCTTTATAGTCCCTATTCACAAAGCTGGTGATGGGACACAATGTGGTAACTACCGTCCCATTAGCATCCTCTCTTGCTTCGATAAGCTCTTCGAATCAGTAGTTTACGACCATATTTACAACCACATCAAACCCCTCATATCACCCAATCAACACGGGTTTGTCAAACAAAGGTCTACTGTCAGCAATCTTCTAGTCTACACAAACTTCCTCTGCTCTGCATTTGATACATCTGGACAGGCAGACTCTATCTATACTGACTTTCGCAAAGCATTTGATAAGGTGAACCACTCTATTTTATGCACAAAACTAGCTCAACACGGCATTCATGGCAGTCTTTTGCGATGGACCCACTCATATTTAAGCAATAGAAGTCAACTTGTTGCAATAAAGGGATACACTTCTGCTATAAAAATCCCGTCTGGTGTCCCGCAGGGTTCGCATTTGGGACCTCTATTCTTTGTACTGTTTATTAATGACTTAGCAAACAGCCTTGAATCCCAGTGTCTCTGTTACGCCGACGACTTGAAAGTGTTTACTAAGGTATGTTGTATTGATGACTGTAAGAAACTTCAACGAGATATCGACACAATTTCTAATTGGTGCAAACAAAATCGCATGTTTCTTAATGTCGATAAGTGCTTCTTCACCACATTCACTAAAAAACGCAGTACGATAACCTTTGACTACTCAATCGATGGCTCCAAACTGGCCCATAAAACTGTCGCCAAAGACTTAGGCATATTTTTTGATGAAGAACTGTCTTTCAGAAGTCACTATGGTCATATTTCAGAAAAGTGCTCACGGCTCCTAGGTTTCATCTCCAGAACTACGAGAGGTTTTAAAAAACCAGACAGCTTATTGCATCTTTTCAACAGTCTTGTCCGACCAGTTCTTGAGTACGGAAGTCCCATCTGGTCTCCATACTACGCCAACCACAAAGAAAGGATCGATGCCATTCATAATAGATGCCTCAAAATCGTTTCTTACCGTCATAAACTGGGTCGTACACTTTCGGGTTATGAAAACAGATGTAAATACTTTAAGGTCAACTCCCTATCTAGTAGAAGAGATTATATTAACCTAGTGTACCTGCACAAAATACTTCATTCTCATATCGATTGTCCCGAATTGTTAGCGTCCGTCAATATTAACACAAAATATAGGTTCCGTTCTCCCGAAATATTCACAATAAGTGTGTACATAAACAATGTTTCTTACAATATACCCCTGCAAAGAATGTGTCGTTTATATAACGAAGTAGTTAAATCAAATAAGATAGATATCTTTGATAATAACCACAATAGATTTAAGCGTTGTTTAAAAAAAAATCTTGCTAAATTATTTTCTCAGTAACAGTGTTTGTTGTCCTTATCTTTACGCCTTAGGGTAATTTAAATCTATTGCAAGCAACATTATTTTTTCTATGTTCACATTATTGATTTCAATCTAGATCCAAATTTGTAAAAGTAGCATAAGTTTATTCTTAATTCGATTGTTATCTGATTTGTGAATGAATAAATAAATAAATAAATAAATCCAAGAAAATGTGATTCGAGTGTACCGCCCGCCCTCCCACAAATTGCCCCCACTTGCAATCAGAGAAGGTAAACAACAGACTTACGCAATACAAAATTGCCCAGTAAATTACCCTCGCAACTCCAAGAACGAACACAACATAATTAGCAAAAGAAAAGACCACACCAACCACACAATGAAAAAACTTTGCGCGGCATTGTTACTTAATTTATCCTAATAATTGTAAATAGGTACAATTCTACATGGTATGTAAATTAATCACTCCACTACTGGATATGATTAGAGCCAGGTGGTTGTTTCTAATAGCATAAACCTTATTTGTGTTGGAAGAACACCATAGTTTCATCCCTTAACGAGGGACATCTTCAGGGTGAGTGCGGTTCTAGACGCGCGCGTTCCGCTTCTCTCCGAGCACTCCGCACGAGCGCGCGTTGATATATACTATAGTTTTTATAGTAAAATAGCATAAACCTTGTATTTAGCTCTCTGCATCCAGGTTGTGAAGATCGTTAGATCGCCACCCTGTTTGTTGTCCTGTACCGCACTTCATGGACCACTTCAGCTGCGTCTGATATAACCTACCCGAATTTATGTAAGAGGTTAAAAATAGCACCATTTGTTCCAGTCCTAAAGACCCGGCTAGTCCGCGCGCTCATCGACCAGTCCAACCGTACGGTGCGCGTGTCGAGCACGATGCACCGCACGTTCGGGCGCGCGCAGTGGCTGCAGCTGCGCAGCGTGCTGCTCGCCTGGCGCACCAACGTGCAGCAAGCGCACGACGCCATGAAGTCCGTGACTGCTGCGCAGGTCGAGTATGCGCAGACGCAACAGAAGGCGTGAGGCACTACGATTACTCTGCAACTGCGTATACCACAACACTTTCATTGTCCAATGATTTTAATATTACAAATTTTAATATCCAATCGGACCATTACGAGCCATGAGCCGGAAAGCCGAGAAAGCCATCATATAAAAAAAAATATAAATATTTTTTTTTCATTCGACGGGTCTGTCAAAACTGATTCTATCTGGTTTTGTAATTTTTTTCCTAAACTTATAGTTATGGAGTAAATCACTAAAAACTGATATCTGGCTACTGTTAACGGGCGACCACCGAGCAACTCGAGCAAGTGACGTCACACGCACCCGCGGCGGTCACTCCGTGAACTTCGCTAATAATTTGATCATACTTCGACAATTTTTGTCGTAGAACAAAAATTTTTACACTGTGTTATGAATTTCTTAGCTCTATAAGTCTGCATTCTAAACTAAAAACGTTACGGATCCTCATTGGTGTGTGGGGGGAAACTCTTCCCTCGTAAATGATAAAAAGATCGGCTTCGATTATGGGATCTATTGGTGTACATTTAATACACAATTACATAAGGTTTATCAACAATAAGACACGATAATAGTATTGCGGCGTAATCACCAGAGAGAACCCAAGAATATTGATTTTGTCTGTCACCTGACTGGAGATTTATCTATTTATAAATAAGGTTGTGACGAGTTCGCCATAGGTGTACTCTAATACACCGAATCAGAGTACCCGCCTGCGACGCAGGAGGTTGCGGGTTCGATTCCCGCCTCGGGACAAATGTTTGTACGATCTGCAGATATTTGTTCATGGTGTTCTGGATGTTTTCTATGTTTAATAAAAAATATCTATCTATGTAGTGTATTAGGTATATCAGTATTTAACACAAGCTCTGCTTAGCTTGGATATAACGCTGTGTCAACTGTCCAGCATTATTTATTTATTTACCTCATCTCAGATTTTGACAAGAATCGAAAAATGTAGTAGATGAATAAAAAAAATAGTTTGAAAGAATCAATTAGTATGAGGTAGACTGCACCTTGTTTAGCAAATGTTGTGAATATCAGACCACTGTAAGGGCCCTTGTTGCAGTATATTTTTATTCCTAAATAGTGGAGCAGTTAATTGAATCCAATTTTGATTTATTTATTATGTCACAAAAAAAATCCACCATTCACAACCAGTTGCAGTTGTATATTGTATGTTTGTATCTCAGGAAGTTTGTATTAAATTGTAATTAACTTATGAACTTGTTTTATTTACATAATCTTGCAGATGAGTCGTTAAATCTTTCTCAAATCTGTCGAATCCAAATAAACTTCAAATTGCTTGTAGTACCTACAAGAATTCAGTTAAATTTTATTTATTTATTTTTCTTTAGTATTTAAAAATTAAAAATATTCTAGGTAATTGGTCTATGTTATGAATTATGAATTTATTTATTAAAGAAGATAGAAGTTTACAGTTTAGAACCAAATCACTCACTATCCTATGCTATTGACTATATATACATGTTATAACTTAAATATATTAAAAGACTTTTTACTAATACACATAATTTGTCGTGGAATACGTTAGTATACACCAACTAGAATAAACGAATGGAGGCTTACTCCAATAATCCCCTGCATAGTATACAGGGTGTCCCCGAAGAAGTGAAACTAGATCAAAAATGATCGACGAATATGTTTGCCGGCCACTTTTATCTCTTCAAGTATCAGTCTTAATGGTACTTATGTTAAGTGACTTACCATTTTTCACTCTAATATTCTCTATTGATGATCAACAATCAACAGTGAAATTAGTTAGATGTTCTAGTTCTACCCACTTTAGGGTGTGCAGATTCGGTGGATACTGTATACAGAAACCTACGAACGTTCCGCAAAAAACCTTGCCTTGCCAAGGTAATTAACTCAACAAAACTATTTCCAAAATTCTTCTTAAACTGATTGATTAAAATTATGTTTGACTTTGCTAATCTTCTATCAATCTGACACTAAGACGCACAAATCAAAACAAAGACTTGCATTCCAAAACAATTTCATGTTTTCGTAATTATCTTAGTAATTTATATTATCACGTGAGTTGTAAAATCAGTAAATAACCTGCATGGATCATAGCGAGAGACAGTGTGTCCACCACGCGTTCCGTTCGTTCGTGTGCTTGGCGCTCTCGCTGCTGATAGCGTTCCACGGGTACGCGTACCTCTATGGGCCTTCGGAGAGCGACGGGAGCTTCGGGGAAGTCAAGTATGTGGTGCTGCAGTTGTCTAAAGGGTTGACTGAGGCAAGTGAGAATTAATGTTTATTAAACGTACCTACCCGTCATGACCTACGGAGCTGAGACGTGGACACTCACGGTAGGGCTGGTCCACCAGTTCAAAGTCGCTCAGCGAGCTATGGAAAGAGCTATGCTCGGAGTCTCTCTGAAGGACAGAATTCGTAACGAATACATCCGACAGAGAACCAAAGTTATCGACATAGCTCAAAGAATTAGCAAGTTGAAGTGGCAGTGGGCCGGCCATATCTCGCGAAGAACCGACAACCGCTGGGGCAAACGTGTTCTTGAGTGGAGACCACGACTCGGCAAACGTAGTGTAGGACGCCCTCCGGCCAGGTGGGATGACGATCTGCGAAAGACTGCAGGCAGATGCTGGATGCGGCAAGCTGAAGACAGGGCGCTATGGCGCTCATTAGGGGAGGCCTATGTCCAGCAGTGGACTAATTTAGGTTGATGATGATGATGATGATGATGAAACGTACCTATGTTCAACGAGCTTAGAATCAGTGGCGCGGGTTAGGTTCGCCTGCGACGGGTTGCGGGTGCAATATCCGCGGAAAAATGATTCTACGATCTGCAGATTTGTTATAGGTCGGCGTGTTTTCTAAGGACAATAAAAAAAATATGGTAGGTATGCTTTATGTACCTACTGAAATTATTTGTAGGAAGTGCGGGTACCTGCGTGTAATAAGACCTAGCTAAGGGTTTAATGAAATGGAAAAAATATAGTTTAAATAACAAGTTTTAATGCGAATCATTACTTAAATACATCTATAAAATATAAATAAAAAATGTTTTCTACCCGGCCTACCCGGCCGTGGCAGTGGCAACCACGCGCATCTGCTACATGCTGGCTGATGCTGGGTCAATAGAAATGTATGTCATGGGCACTGAAAGTGTTAAAATTGAAGTAAGTTTTCATTTTAGCATAGATATTCTTTAGCTAGGCCTATTACCCGACAGGCCTTACCGCAAAATACATTATAGAGATGTTTTTGAAACAAACTCTACTTTGGAGCTTAGCTCGAAATGATACATTTGCGAAGAGGCGAGGTGATGCTGTCTGGATTGTCTAGCATTATCATATGGCTAAAGAGACTTGTGATGATGACTGATTCTTATAAACGGAAGCTGTAAGTACCTACCTATATTCTCAATATTCTGATTGGTGTGCAGGTGAACCGCAAACACGAGAGATTGCAAAGCGAGTTGGAGCGCATAACATTGGCGCTGCCCGCGGTCGCCGCCGCGGCCGGCCGCGCTAAAGACACGCTGGACCCGTCGCTCAGGAAGCATCGCCACCAGATTGATATCCGGGACTATGATAGACAGGTGATTTTTATCATAGCCACAGATATTATAATACTATTCATAGCATGCCTATACACTAGCCAAACACGATATAGAATGTTAGGAAACAAGCCCATACTTAACCTAAAATTCACTCTGTTGCCGCGTCTTATAATACGCAATTTACATTATTTGTCGATTTGAGATCCTTCCTCCAATAAATATTGCTTAGGTAAAATTATATCTGAAACTCGACGCCCAGCAACTTTAGTTGTTGGTGTCGTGATTTATTTACAAACATTTTACATCGAGTTTGGCTAGTGTTACAAAAGGGCTTCTCTTCACCCTTGAACTGGAGCGCCTACTGTAATCGGGTTGACATTGCTACAGTAACGATTCCACTTCTTCCACGTAGAAGTCACTTCTTCAAGGTGAGTGCGGTTCTAGACGCGTGCGCTCTGCTTCCCTCCGAACCCAGTGCTCAGAGGGAGGCAGGTTGCTAATAGATGAAACTTTGGTGTTCTTCCACACAAATAAGATTCGTAGTTGACCAGTTTACCTACATCCGTAATGATATCCTCAAACTACGATAATTTTATTGCCTCTGCCTTGCATCTCCGACTTTATGGAGAATAGATAGGAGTAACTCCTTCCACTTACGGAAAAATCGCAGAAACTGGCAACGGCAAGAGGGCCTGATCAAGCCTACCTATAAGGGTTAACGTAAATTCTTATAACAATAAATAGGTAGCGGCGCTCTTTATTGTGAGTCGGGGATGTGCCATATACTAGGAACCGGAATATAATCTGTACATAAGAATGATAATAAGTTTTCTGCCTTTCAGATGGCCGACTACGCGCTAGAATCCAACGGCGCCAAAATCATAGACACGGGCGACACGATAGAGCACGTGGTACTAGAGTCCTACCTGAGCTGGGCGCTGCACGCGCTCTCCGTGCTCATATGCAAGGAGTGCCAGGGGGCGCGCGCCATGATCCGGCCGGGGACGCTGCCCGGCGAGTGCTGGGCCTTCAAGGGGCCCAGAGGAGAGGCCACGATCCGGTTCGCGGGCACCGTGCGCGTTAATGGCATCAGTATGGAGCATATTCCACCACATATTTCGCCGACACGGTTAGTATTTGTTTAAGGTTAATTTTAGGTTCTACTTACGGCTTCGCTCACGTGATGCCTGGGTAAATGTAGCAGCATAGACAAATTAGTCGCTGTATAGCAGCTTATAGAACTGAAGGATTATGTAGCTATCTACAATAAAATACTTTATTGAACACCATAAAAATAACATTACAAGGAAACATTACCTACATAATACAAGTACAATGGGCGGCCTTATCGCTTAGAAGCGATCTCTTCCAGGCAACCTTTGGATGGAAAGAATTAAGTGAATTTACGTAAAGCAGAGAAATACTATGTAAAATAGAAATATACATACCATTTTGAATAGAAAATAATAAAAAATGATAAATAAATATAAACAATACCTTACAAAACATATAAAAAGAGAAAAATATATATTTATATACTATACGTATTAGACTACTTATAATATGTACATATAGATAAATAAATAGTAAGTACCAATATTCACTTATCTGGCAGGAAAAACTGCTTGACAGAGTTTTGAAAACTGGTAAGGATACTGCTTTTCTAATAGACTCTGGTAGTGTTTAGTGTCTCTGTGTCTCTATCTGTTAGTGTAGTGAAGAGATTTCAAAATAGTACCTGTAGGTATTTAGAGATAATTATAATATTAGTAAAGTCTAAAACTCCATTAAGATCGGCTATAATTTGCGTAGAAATAGGAATCTAGGCAATAAAAGGTAATAAAAGTATAATGGTATGTGGAGACTTTAATGTCGACCTTTTAGAAGTTTACTCCCTCAGTACTAGATTAACTAATTTATTAAATTCTTATATTCTAAGGCCATTATTTATGGAACCTACAAGAATAACTGAAACCTCAGCCAAATGTATTTATAATGTACAATTTGTTTGCCAAAGTGAAAAAATTGTTACAAAAAAAATAATAAGCAATTTAAAATCAGACCACTTGGGCCAACTAATAAAACTAGAAAATCAAGTAAAAATAATAATTGTAAAAAGAAAATAACTTATATACCTATTCAGGTTGAAATTGAATTGGGATTCTAAACCATCACTTATTCACTCACATAACAACCCAAATGAGTCGTATTGTAATTTTTTCAACAAATTTACCAATGCGTTCAATTCAATATTCTGAGCCGAAATCCTTTTGGATGTTACGGCATATCTAAATTGTTTTCGATTCTTGTACCTAAATTTTCATATATACCTATATACATATTCTATCCATATTTATATTTCCATAACTAGCTGTACCCGCGACTTCGTTCGCGATTGCCTTACCTGCCGACTAATTAAGTTCACATTTAACCACAGTCTCTCATATTATGAAACGCCGCCGTGCAAAAAAATCGTGTTGGGTCTACGGGGGATAGCATGTTGTCATCTTCAATCCCATTCTTTATCCACACGACTTTTAGCTACGACTCGGTCAGCGTCAGTGTTACGAAGTGTCATACTCATGGTTCCGTTCAGCTGGGGCCCTATTCTGCTATACTAATCGCTTTACTATGACACAGAATGACACGTTTTGGTATTCCACTTTAGATGAAAGAAATTATGATGAATGCAGATGGAGAGACGCGCGTAAATAAATAAATAAATAATGCTGGACAAACTATTAGGTAATTTATCTCGCACGCACTATGTGGAGTTTTATTTATCTAAGGATTCTACGTGATGATTCTGCGACGATTCCATTGTCATACTGAAGCAATTGTTTTGCAGAATTGGGCTCCTGATCCATTAGACTGGACCACCGTAATTTTTTTTTTTCGTTAATAGGTAGGTACAGTTAGCTGTGTACCACAGTAAAAAATATTTTTCTGTGGTCCAGTTAGTTTAATTGGACCATTTACTCCAACCAAACTTCGGTAGTACAGTTAACTGGACCAGCTAAACCACCATAATATCATGTAAGGTAGGAACCTAACTTATTTTTCCAAGACGCATCCCTTAGTACCCCCTACTAAGGTAGGAACCTAACTAATGGGTGCGTCTTGGAAAAATAAATAGACAGAAACTTACCTACCCTTTATCTATTATTTTTTTCTACAGATTATTTCATCAATCTACTGATTTTCTACTCAACTTACTGATTTAGTCAAATTCGATCTTGCAACACTGTTTTTTACAAAAAAAATGCATGAAATCGGACAACGCGTTAATGAGTTACCACTTTTACAAATACAAATACAAATCTAATTCATCCACTCTCCCAAGTGAACCTTACTTAATTCCAGAATAAAATGTATCCCATGTCCTTCCTTGTAGTATGAACTCAAATCGTACCAATTCAGTCCAACTCATTCAGTAGTTTCGGCGTGATGCGCGGTGAAGGAATTTTACTTTCATCCCTTCTCCCAGGGGAACCTTACTAAATTCTGGGATAAAATGTATCTTTCCTCGTAGTATGAACTCAAATTATGCCGAGTTCCATTCGAATTCATTCAGTTGTTCCGTCGTGATGCGCGGTTAAAGAATTTTACTTTCATCCTCTCTCCCAGGGGAACCTTACTGAATTTCGGGATGAAATGTATCCCATGTCTTTCTTCGTAGTACGAAATCAAATCGTGCTAGGTTTCATTCCAACTCATTCAGCAGTTTCGGCGTCATGCGCGGTGAAGAAATTTTACTTTCATCCCCTCTCCCAGGGAAACCTGGCTGAATTCCGGGATAAAAAGTATCCTATGTCCTTCCTCGTAGTATGACCTAAAATTGTGCCGAGTTTCATTTCAATACCTTCAGTAGTTTCGGCGTGATGCGCGTTTAAGAAACAGACAGACAGACAGACAGACAGACAGACAGACAGACAGACAGACAGACAGACATGAATGAAAAAAAATACATTTTTGGCTTTAGTATCGATAATAGAGTGCCCTCCAAAAAAAATTTTCAAAATATCTTCAATGTACAGAATTGGACCTGTTACAGTTTTATTATAAGTATAGATAACGAAAGGTACGCGATTCCAGGGAAATATCGTCCGCCCCCCGTATATTCCAAGTCGAGGGTCTGGAGTTCCGCTCAGATCCGTACCCACACGACTTTGGCAGCTTTGAGTACGATAAAGAAGGGAAGCCCATCCAGTACTTCGAGATGCTACATCCTTCTACGAAAGGGTATACTCTGATAAGGTTGCGGGTGCTGTCGAATTGGGGTCACCCTGTGTACACGTGTGTGTACAGGGTGAGGATCCACGGCGAACTGGATACGACGGGCCAGGTTGGTAAGACACCAGGGATCGACGAAGAGACGAGGTAGGTAGAATTTTGTTAGCATTTTAATTAAGTATACAAACATTTGTGTTTTTTATCAACTTATTGGCGGCTTGTGTCTGATACTTTGTAAATATCTATCCATTAAATTGTTCTGTTTATTTTTTCTTTTATATACAAAGGGCAGAAGCCTTTATTCACAAAGAATTACAATAAAATAATAGAAATTAATTAGAACTAGTATTTACAAATGAAACAATTGAGCTAACTGCAGACTGTTGCAAACAATCTACAGGTAGCTCAACTGATCTATATCAATACCGGTCGGAAGCGTCCCCGCTACGCTGGCTGCATTGCCCCGCTGTATGGCAATGCTGATGCGCTGCGCCAGATACTGACCAGCTCTCGGGTCACGCGTCGCTTCGACCAGACGCTCAGATAATTTTTTAAAAACCCGATGAGCCTCGGTACCCCACGGACCTAGGGCCTCGACTCCAAGAGGAGCAAATGTGTAGGCTCTCTCGAGACCTGCATATTTGCGTCTCTTGAGATCTTCGTCTTTTTAGGGTTTCGAAGATCGTAGATCGGTTACGAAACCCTTATGGTCTCGCTTTGTCTGTCCTTTTTTCCCTCCTTAATAACTCAGCAACTACTGCAGCTATTAACTTGAAATTTAAAATAATAATACATTTCGTGCGCCTGTGCAGATTTAAAGAAAAATAAATGAAAATGAATATTTTCCATACAAATTGTGATGCCGAACTTTTAAAAGACACCTACAGAGTCATGTGGGGTATCAAATGAAAGGTATCAGTTTGTACATTTCAAAATACATAGTTTTTGAAATTTATGTGGGTACTTTTTAAACTATTTCGAAATAAGTCGAAAAAATACCATTCCCCCCCCTATCTCCGAAGATTGCAGAGCGATCCATGTAAAACGTATGGAGCGTTTATAGATATGGATCTATGTTTTACTGGAAAAATATAGAGAAGTTTGTAAAAAGAACACTTTTTGAAAAATTTTCAAAAAGGGGGGAATAATTTTCAAAAAGGGGGGTGACCTCACCGAGTGGGATATCCAATGAAAGGTATCAGTTTAGACATTTCAAAACAGTTTTTAAAATTTCTGTAGGTTTCATACTTTTTGAAATATTTTGAAAAAGGTCGAAAAAATACCCATTCCCTCCCCCCTATCTCCGAAGTTTGTAGAGCGATCCATTTGAAATGTATGGAGCGGTTGTATGGAGTGTTGTAGTAGTCTGTAAAAAGACATATAGTATGAAACCTACAGACATTTCGTCTGTAGGTTTCATACTTTTTGAAATAATATGAAAAAAGTCTATAAATTTTCCATTACCCACTTTAACCGAAGCATGCAGAGAGATCTAACTGAAATGTAGGTTGGTACCTACTATTCTTAGGTATCCGTTAAATTGCGAAGTCTATAACCGGTACTTTTGGTACATATTTGTTGACAAAACGTTCGAAACCCTTGGTGCGCGAGTTACACTCGCACTTGACTGATCTTGTTTTTCTTACACATAACTTTATGTAGATTGAGACCTGGAAAAAGATATTCTATACACGCACTTTTTCAACAGTATCATACCTTTACGTAGGCCATTAATGCCAGGTGCCCTGCCTGGTTATAGGAAGGTACCTCTATTGTGTTCTTGCACAAAACGAGAGAAAGCCAAAAGCATGCGATGTTAATCTGGGTGTTCGAATGTCCAGTCGCCGGCAGCCGAACGCTATAAAATGAGTCTATTGTGATCTGGACAAAGCGACAAAGCACATAAATTAACATGAGAGCAGAGTGATCGCGAGCCCCCGCCGCGACTCTACTAATGGGTTGACCGAGACTTCTGCTTTTGAAAAGCCTGCTACCTACTGTAACCCGGTAGATGTAAAGAATATTTTTTTATTTCTTGCGAAAACGTTATTAATGTGCAACTATAACTTTTAAATTCCATGCTTGTCTTTCATAATAGTTTTGGATTTTTTGCAAAATACCTCTTTATTCTTGTTTTTCGTTTTTAATATTTCTCGTTGCACTTGCCAAGCACCTAGGTCACCTAAAATGATACTCAAATGCTCTTTTGCTATTATTGCCTTTTATCAGCCTAAATCGAATGGTGACCCCGGTGAATAGTTAAGTAGGTATCGATTATTGATTTTCTTATGTAAAATAAGTATGATTCGAATTGAATTTTATTAAAAGTAGAGTCAAGATTGAGACATCATTATCCTACTTACTAATAACGGCGAATGTTTGTGCCGTTGTGAAGATGTTTCGTTAAAGACAACATCAAAACTACTGAATGGATCGGGTTGAAATTTTGCACACATAATGATATCGACCTAGACTAACATATAGGCTTACTTAATACTTTTTATTCCAAAAGACGCGTGCGAAACCGTGTGCAGAAGCTAGTTAATGATAATATGTACTTGCTAACAAGTAAGATACCAATTGCAGTTCTAAGACAGGCATAAAATCGGCATCATTAAGCTCATACTCACGGTAATAGGTGGGCATTAAGGTTCGTTCTTTGTCTGCTCCAGTCCATTTTCGTAAAGGGTGAAAGCGTCTCCCCAAAACGTATCCCTTTGCCGCCGCCTACGAGCGCTCTTCAATATTAATGATCTGATCTTAGTTCCATCCAACGTCTCTGGCAGTCCCGCCTGACATGTATTAATGAACCATTTGTGTACTGATTCGGTCACCTATTTTGGAAGATTGCTCCCTAAGTAAACAATCCTGAATGCAGTATTGTATGGATTGTATTATGTTTGTAGTGTATAGAAGTTTGTAAATACTTAGGTACAAAGACGACTTACAAAATTGCTAGTACCTATTTGCCTGAAATTTCACTGGGGAAGCTGTGTTGCTATACACTAAACTTGATTTGGAATGTTTGTAAATAAACCACAACACAAACAAGATCCGTCAAGTGCGAGTGTAACTCGCGCGCCGAGGGTTTTGAACGTTTTTCAACAAATATGTACCAAAATTACCGGTTAGAGACTTCGCAATTTAACGAATACCTAAGAATAGTAGGTTACATTTCAGATGGATCTCTCTGCATGCTTCGGTTAAATTGGTGGTTCGGTTAAGGTGGGTATTGGTAAATTTTTCGACTTTTTTCGAAATATTTCAAAAAGTATGAAAGTTACAGAAATTTTAAAAACTGGTTTGAAATGTACAAACCGATACCTTTCATTTGATACCCCACTCGGTGAGGTAGCCCCCCTTTTGAAAATTATTCCTTTTTGACCATTTTTCAAAAAGTGTTCTTTTTACAGACTTCTCTATATTTTTCCTGTAAAATATAGATCCATATCTACAAACGCTTCATACATTTTAAATGGATTGCTCGGCAAACTTCGGAGATAGGGGGGGGGGGAATGGGTATTTTTTCGACTTTTTTCAAAATATTTCAAAAAGTATGAAACCTACAGAAATTTAAAAAACTGTTTTGAAACGTACAAACAGATACCTTTCATTTGATACCCCACTCGGTGAGGTAGCCTCCCCTTTTGAAAATTATTCCACCCCATTTTGACCATTATTCAAAAAATGTTCTTTTTTCAAACTTCTCTATATTTTTCCTGTAAAATATAGATCCATGTCTATAAACGCTCCATACATTTTACATGGATCGCTCTGCAATCTTCGGAGATAGGGGGGGGGGAATGTGTATTTTTTCGACTTTTTTCGAAATATTTTAAAAAGTATGAAACCTACAAAAATTTCAAAATAAATTTTGAAATGTACAAAATGATACCTTTCATTTGATACCCCATATGACTCTGTAGGTATCTTTTAAAATTTCGGCATCACAATTTGTATGGAAAATATTCATTTTCATTTTTCATTTATTTTTCTCAAAATCTGTACAGGCGCACGAAATGTATTATTGTTTTAAATTTCAAGTTGATAGCTGCAGTAGTTTTTGAGTTATTAAGGAGGGAAAAAAGGACAGACAAAGCGAGACCATAAGGGTTTTGAAACCGATCTTCGATCATCAAAACCCTAAAAACTAAAACTCTCTTGCCTGCAGGCGTCGAGTTTCAGATATAATTGTAGGCAATATTTATTGAAGGAAGGATCACAAATCGAAAAGTAATGGTGGTAGGTATATAAATTGCGTATTATAAGACGCGGCCAATGAGTGATTTTCGGTTGAGAATGGGTGGTTTGTCTAAAAACATTCTACTTCGAGTTCGGCTAGTGTATAGACAACAGAACTTCGCCAGAAAAAGTATATATCCGCTTTAACTTTAATATAGCGTCAAAGTCTATCACGATGAAAACCATACCGGTAAACAGACCTAGTTCTACTTGCCCTGAATCGTTTTTCTTCAAGTCCATTGTCTTGTAGGAACCGAAATAGGAGTTTTTTCCACTCTATATTTTTATTATTTTTATGAGATATGTGACAACATGTTCTGATGATACAGACAAACCTTCAGCGTCTGGCTTGGACAGAATGCAATACACTTCCGATAGGATCTAGTTTTCTTGATACTCGATTTAATATAAATAGAATTCCATATAATAGATTTATAACCCTGTAATCCCCTCTAATTAGTGCTCGCGACAGAGATTCCATTGTGTCGCCGCCTAAATATTGAACAATATTAATAAATGTTTCTGGTCCATCGCCCATGAAAGGGCTGCTCGCTGCTGGCTGGGTGCTGGGCGCTGGGTGCTGGCTGCTGGTAAAGGATTGTAATAGTTTCACGTTGAAAGTAATCGCCCAAGCGTTCTGCGAGCTTCCGCAAGGGCGTGGTCCAAGTTGGGGAGATTTACTGAATAAATAAAAAATAAATTCATAATGATCGAGCCTATTATGTAAATAACCATAGCTACCGGCTGATATTTCAGAATTTTTAATTGATTGATATTTTAAAAATAACACGTTACTTTTCTTTCCCGCTAAATGCGTGCAGAAATGAAATTCCGTGGAGTTTTCCGTCACGCATTTTAGTACGCCTGCAATGACGTACTTTCTACCTCATCTTTGGAAAAGGAATAAGCAACTTTCTAAATGATAATTTAAGCGGTATCAGTCTGGCTAGGAGTCAGCCGAGCTCTTTAATACATGGCTGAATATACCTACCTATTTGGCAGAGATAGCAGCGGCCCCTTTCTGTAAATAGGTACCTACATGTAAATAAGAATTAGAGACCTACCTTCTTAGGTACCTACCTATTAAATTATGGTGGAAATTTCACTCAGCATCATCAACTTAGGACCGCATTATGAAACGTTTATAAAGGACTTGCTCAACTACACTTGTTTATTCCATAGAAAATGAAAATAGTATTATAAAATTCTCATAAGAGCGTTACTCAAGCATAGATGACTGTGCTATCTGACCAAGCAATGACTAACCAAGCTTTCATATTAGGGGCCTTAGTGTTTCGGTAGGTAGTTTAAAGTGGTTATATCTACAGGTTTTAATCTGATCACATTTTTTCATATTTGACAAGAGTGGAGTCGTTTCTTTGAGCTTAATTAGCTTTAATATCTATAATTCGTACAAAGCTACTTAATAATGGCACCTACCTAACTAATCAGTATTGCATCTCTCACAGGCTCACTTTACTACTAAATTATAGACCGTTGCTAGAAAGATCCCAACGTTTTCCTTTGAAAATTACGTTTATTTGTGTTTTAAAATCGCTCAGCGCCTCACACTCGCGCCACCTCTAAGTATCTGTGAGCGTAGGTGTCGCCCAGGGATTCCTTTTAAATAGTCTCCGAAGTCATTGTTCGCGCAGGCTTTGTGAGGGATACACAACAGCTCGTGTGCGCTACGGTGACTCTTGTAAATGTCACTATCGGAAATGCGATTTTAACAGCAAAAACATCGGAATTACAAGTCATCGCGATCCACTCCATTGCCTTCGGGCAAAAGGGGTTTCTTACCCTGCTCACTGTTTTATGTAAACAACTTCTCAAAACCCATTTCTTAGAATGTTCCGTGTGTCATTGTGTTTTGCTTAAATATGGTATTTGACAATACTTTTGTAACATACGTTGTATAATTTTTTACCCAAAATAGCTTAAGGCGTATAGGACTTTATTTATTTATGTGTTCTGGGTTTATTTTGTTACTTTTACCTATCAGTAAGTTTTGAAAATAACATCGATCTTTCTCAAAGCTCAATAAAACTCAAGCGCCAATGTTATTGTAATTGGTTGGTTATCGGGTTCTGAAGACAAACTTTATTAAAACAAGTAACATTAAAAATTAAAGCATGTTTGATAAATTTTCTAGACTTGAACTGAATCTGCCAACAAGTATCCGACTATCCTGCTAGTGAACATGTTAGGCCGTAGACAACACCAAAACTACTGAATGGATCGAGCTGAAATTTTACAAACATAAAGATCTGAACCTGGAATAACATAGACTACATATTATTCCAAAAAACGCGTGCGAAACCGCGGGCAGAAGCTCGTAGTGCTATATATAGAAATGGCCCATTAAAACACATTATCTAACAATAGATGTAAAATCTCTTCGGATGCAGCAGACTCGTGTTATTATGGTCAAACTTCACTCAAGGTAAGTTTGTTTATCCTTCAATTAATACACATTATCTAATAAAACATAACTTTGACGGCCTCCGTGGCGCAGCGGGCGAAGGTCTGCCTGCGACAACATAAGTTAATAATAAGATAAAATAAAAATTTTGTTTGAATATCAAATGTCTTATTATCAACAAAACGCCATAATTTCATCCGTAACAAAAGAAAATAAAAAACAAGCGTTTCTACTATCTAAATTAAACTTCAGTTAAATAATTAAGTACCTACATATAATGACCCAGCACTGCACACGAAAATACGCCACCTTAAAAAAGCAAAGAAAAAATGGAATAAATCGAAACCTCGATTTTTCGAATTCATCAGTTGTTGTCTTACAAAAAATGTGCAAATAAGAGTGATGGAGAGTTTAACTCATTATGAGGCAGGCGAAGGGTTCACGGCAGGTACCCACGTCCGTATGGCGCGATCCCTTCATAATTTAGAAAAGAGCCATTTATTAACTGGGCCGTAATTATTGGGACTCCATTCCGACATATTCGCCATCGCTACCTGCCGACAATTTGCCATTCGCCTTTGTCTGTCGGCGTGGCGCCCTAAAGGGTTCTATTTTAACGTTAATTTTAAATGCAGCGTGTAACTATACTCGCTTTTATTAGTAAATTTCTGTTTCGCGGTGGTTAGTCTGACTGCTGCCCGCTGGACGCAATATGGCGCGGTTTTTTGTCGTAAGCAAGGGTGAGCAATTAACTGGATACAAAATGTCCGCGTTGGGCTTTGCGGTTGATCGATAATAATTAAATTACCGCAGGCACAATGCCGTCGGTTATTATTGCAGAATTGCAGATACGAACGTAATTATAGCGTGCAAATTCTGTGTAATATCCCTTCAATTCGTTGGCTTCCTTCCATAACAATTACCTTACTTGCCTATAGGCTTTATAATTGGTACCTTCCTAGATTCGGTTGTTGTGCACATATCTTAGGGTTTTCTTTGCTTGGACTCACGGACCGGAAGTTACTGATCAAATCTCATGATTTCTAGTCGGAGAAAATCTGAGTGTTGGTAGTAAAATTTTGTTTTAAAATGATACCAACGGCAACATCAATTCTATGTTGGGTGTTATAGATGACTTAGATTGTATCTCGCTAGATACAAGTTATAGCGTTGTTTGACCGTATAAGATGTCACGCTATGGCTGGACTAGTGTGAGCAAACAGTGGCCCGGCGCGGCGTCCATCTCGTGAGTTTGTGCTCAAACATCGGATCGAATGAATACGGACAGTGTGTTTGTGGCGGCGCCGGCGGATCCCGTTACAACAAATAACTACTCGACCAGATATATTATAACATCGCAGTATCGATAATCAGGCGTCGTAGCCGCGTAGGCCAGCGGCCGCCCCGCGCTAATGCGATGCAGTTGCCATGGCGACTGCACTCACCCTACGCACATTACGCACGAGAGACCATAAAAAAACAGAAAAAGGAGAGCAGAAAACTTACACGACTCCCCGGTTCCTGTCGGCTCGTTCCTGTACGTCCGAGTGTTCCCTTCTTTCAAACATTATTTATGGTTTCGGGGAAATAAACATAAAAAATAGAAAAGGAAAAACGACAGCACGCACGATAAAAAAGCTCGTCGTAAAAGTGGTAGAGGTGCGGGGTGCGGGGGCGGGGGTGCGCCGCCCAGTCGCCGGTCGGCTCGGGCGGCAACCCTTCCGCAGCCCGCCCTCGCGGCCCTCGACCCGGAGAAAGGGTTAGGGCGCGCAACCCTCGTGCTCTCTACTATATGATCACTATAACATACCTATTGTACACGGCTAGTTTCAGTATTTCCCGTAACTGTAGTTTGATTTCGTGTGGCAAGGTTTTTACGGCTGTTTTATCAAATACCAACCAAAATTGGTACTAGTAGAGAAAAAGTTAAGCGTCCGCTGTTCAGTGGGTCTGGTTTCGACTGTTCTTGATTTGTCTACGATGTACATGATTGTACCACATCACACTAATAATATAAATGCGATAGTTTGGATGGATGGATGTTTGATACCTCTTCACGCCAAAACTGCTCAACGGATAGGGCTGAAATTTTGCATCCAGGTAATCCTGATCCTGGAATCAAACATAGGCTGCTTTTTATCCCATAATTTCCCAAGGATAGAAATCACCTTTAAACGTTTCCATAGCAAAAATGCGTGCGACGCCGCGGGCATAAACTAGTTGTTCATATTACCATGGACAAAACATGCATAGGGACCTAAATCCCTAGAGGAATCAAAATCTAATTGGAAGAAAAAACCAACAGAGAACTGACAAAAAAACGAAATAACGCGTTGCAGTTATGAGTAGCCTCATAAGTACTCTCAGGAGAAAAGTAGATATCCCTCGTATGCCTGCTGGGGGTGGGACGTCCACACCACACGGGCGATTCGCAAGACATTTTGTGTAACGAGTACTTAAGGATCCGGCGACGGATGAATTTCCCATACAAACGTAGTACCAAAATGATTTGTAATTTGAACATGCTTTCACCATGGTCTGCTTGTGTCAAAATAGTATTAGTCTAGGTTCCTGCCACAAGCTTTTTTGAAAATACTTTTCTGTAATGAAATTAAACCTAATCGCATTTTTACATCTAGGAAGACATGTTTTCTTAGTATTTGTGTAGATAAGTATTTTGAAAAAAGCTTGTGGCGGGAACCTAAATAAATACCATTCTTATACAAATAATAGCAAACCATGCTGAAAATATTCTCAAATTACAAATCATTTTGGTACTACGTCTTGTAGTATACGGATGAATTTCCCATACAAAGGAAATTCATCCGTCGCCGGATCCTAACTATAAAAGGTCCTGACGTTAGGATAAATATATACATAAATAATGCTCGACCATCCACACAGCATCATCTAGCCCCAAGCTAAACAGAGCTTGTGTTATGGATAGGTACTAGATAACTGAATATACGGTTTCAATTCAGATACTGTAAAACAGAGACTATAAAACTAAACTAATTTGGAACCACTGAAAATAATGCAATCCTTATTATTTGGATCGTTATGCGATATCTGAATTAACTTGACACCATTACATTATAGATATTTTTATTATACATAGAAAACACCCAGAACATTATGACGACCTCCGTGGCGCAGCGGGCGAAGGTCTGCCTGCGACGCAGGAGGTTGCGGGTTCGATTCCCGCCTCGGAACAAATTTGTGTACGATCTGCAGAAATTTGTTCCGTTGGTCTGGGTGTTTCCTATGTATAATAAAAATTATCTATCGATGTAGTGTATTGTATTAAGTATATCAGTTTTCTAGTACCCATAACACAAGCTCTGCTTAGCTTGGGGCTAGATAATGCTGTGTGAATTGTCCAGCATTATTTATATTTATTTATTTATTTATTAACTGCAGATCGTGAAAACGTTTGTCCCGAGGCGGGAATAGAACTCGCAACCTCCTGCGTTGCAGGCGGACCTTCGACTGGTGTGCCACTGAGGTCGTCGGATAAAGGAAGAAATATGATTCGAACTCGAAGCAAAATGTCCGAATATATTATATTTATATGCTAATAGTTTCTGCCCGCGGCTTCGCCCGCGTTGTTTCTATGGAACCGTTTTCTATCCCATGGTCACTGATTTATGGGATA
Source organism: Eupithecia subumbrata (assembly GCA_949316285.1). Lineage (NCBI taxonomy): Eukaryota > Metazoa > Arthropoda > Insecta > Lepidoptera > Geometridae > Eupithecia > Eupithecia subumbrata. Next base: position 33,877,362 of record OX438640.1, on the reverse strand, counting down.
AAAAGTATGTTATGCTTATGTTTGATTCCAGGATTGGAATGACCTGTATGCAAAATTCCAGCCCGATCTGTTCAGTAGTTTTGGCGCGAAGAGGTAACAAATGTCTATACATCCATCCATCCAAACTTTCGCATTTATAATATTAGTGTGATATGATGGTGTTTCTTAGGTTTTCTATTTTTAGTAAGGCTTGAATAGAATATAATAGAATAGAATAATTTTATTGTGTAATTGTGTTACATCAAGGTCTTAAAATCAAATAAATGTTTCAACAATTTTATCCGTTTCGGACGTACAATAATATTTTTTTACAATTTAAGTAGGTAATTGTAGAGATACAAATCAAATTATTTACATTCCTTACTGCATATGCTTTATTTTAAAGATAAAATTAAAACCGACTACCATTAATATAACTGAGTTGAACTTTCATCAAAAATTCTTTTAGATTGTAGTACACGCAATTAACAAGCCATTTTCTCAACTTACATTTGAACGTATTTCCATTTAGTTGTTTTATTTCTAATCGTAATTTATTGTATACTTTTATAGCTGTAATGTAAGTGCTTTCAAATATAAATAAACCAGTAAGTGTTAGGATATTATTGTCTTTTAAGATATTACGCAATGAGTGAGTACTTTCTAATGGTGAATATCAATGAGTGACTTTTTCTTTGTTGAGGGTTAAAGCTCCAAAAGTCTCCCATAGCTGTACCCTGTATCAACTGTCTATAAAGCTATGCTCTGTATTACTGCTGGTAGCGAACTAAAACTTGACCACGAGGAAATCAATTGTCAGATAGGCAGTCGAATCGAGAGGTCGAGAAATGTGATGTAGCGTTTGTGGTGGCGACTGACCGTCTCCGCGGCGGAGGACAAAAGCTCCCCCCGCCGTCCAGTTAACCCTCGCTTCACACACGAGCCTTGGTAAAACTACGCTGTTGTATATGTCCCTCGCCGTCCAGTTAGCCCTCGCTTCACATACGAACCTAGCCGAACTGATATACAGGGTTATTGATAATTCACTGATACTATGTGAACTGCAGGTTCTGCCCACCATCATGAACACGTCCGTGAAGACACTAGGTCTGAATTCTTAAAATTGGTGGAAAGGGAATGTGATATTAGTATGTAACCCCCTCCATTAAAAAATCGTTCAATAATAAAGGGGTTTTCTTTAAAACTAAACCTAAAAACGGCTCTGCCCTGAATTATCAAAGGGTGTGTATGTGTTCGGCTGACTCCCAGACAGGCTGATGCCACTTAAGTCATCTTTCGTGGATGTAAAATAAGTCAATGATGATGTGGATTTATGCAGGAGTACCTATCGGTATTTAGTAATTAATTGGGTTTCGGACATTATTTTGCATGGGAAGCTATTTACAAAAAAAATAAGAATTAAGACCTGGCGTGTTCCTGATGATGGAGAGAACCTCCAGTTTACGCAGTGTCAGTGAATTACCAATAACCCTGTACTATAGATTAGTCTCAGGGCGTCATTGAAAATCTTATTTTTTTATGTTGGTAGATTATTTATCCTATGAGTAGTTTTTAAAAGAATTGAATTTTTTATTGAATTTTTAAACATATAAATCACATCTCAGCGACCGTGATACTTAAGACATTGAGTCTACCGTAGAAATGTAGCCCATGAGCCCCCCCCCCCTGACTTGAAGAAAAAATTATGTCGGTCCCAATACCAAACACCCTGTACGTAGAAAACGGTTGCCAAAATATAGTCGGCGACCGCTCCTGCAAAACAATGACAAATGTATTTTTTCAGAATTATAATACAAATGCCCAAATCCTGAATCCCATTCGGGTCAAGACTACTCCACGTCGGTTTGTCTGTTCTATAGGTTGGATACCTACTGGAGGATAACTTTTTTATTTTGTTTCCGAAATGGCGGACGATCGGTGTGCATTTTAGCAATCTTATTTATTGGGACCTCTCTGCGGTGGTCGAGGAAAACTCGAAGCTTGTTAATTTCCTGTGCGTGCTCCAATCTATGATGTTTACTCTACAAATTGTCGGAGGGATAAGCATAATAAACGTTAAACTTATCGAAAGTTAGTTATACGACACATACGCTCGGCAATATTTATAGAATTTTAGACTGGTTCAGAGCACGACAGTGTACCTGTAAATTAATAACTGAATGTTTCCAGCCTCTAATTAAATTAAATACCTATATAAGTCATCTTAAGGTAGGTATAATAAAGTTAAATTGTATCACAGAAAATTATCCTTTATGGAAAATCAGTTACCAGACCTGGGCCTCCCAGTCTAGTACGTAATGAAGCTTTTGTGGTGCGTAATTCATGCATTCTCTGGTTTCTGCCGCTGACGTATGGAATGTTTTTGTCGCTGGAGGGCCGGCCCGTATAATAACGGCCTCCTTTATCCGAAGGGTCTACTAGTTTTTGGGGCACTACACTTATTTAAATTCCCGTTTTTGTAAGAAATTTACATTAGATACTATGGCAGCCAAGATATCGAGGTCCAAGTAGGGAGATGTCCCTTTTTGTGTTGTAAATTAGGGGTCACACAAAAACCGTTGAGCCCCTACCGGACTTCGTAACGTCCAGCTCGTCCGATGACGTCGAAAAAGAACCGCTTTACCTACTTCACGTTTTTTTTGCTGGATTCAATTAACAATTGGCGATGTATTTTTTGTCATACGTCAAATTCCAGTAACCGGTGTACTGTATGGTTTAAATTTTGTACAAAAATGGTAAATTACGAGGGGACGATTATAAACACATGCGCGAGCGCGTCAAATCTTCAGCCGGCGCGCGCTCCTCGTTTTAGGGCATTATGGCTTTTTTAAATCACGACTACAGGGGAAGACAGTTTTTTAAAAATAAAATTTACTTTTTAGGCGAAAAGTGTGTCCCCACGGTTGAGTCCAATTGTTGCGTGTCGGATGAGCACGAGCTGGATTTTATGTTCAGAAGGGATTTTTTATTGCGTGGTGTGTGCCACGCGGTGAGCCGCCGCGGGCTATTTGATAGATAGACGTATATCGCTTGGCTTCGGCACACGACTTGCTCTTAGAACCCTTTCTTGATACTCACAATGAGTCGCTATTTACTGGCAATACGAAATAAATTTTCTTAACTCATCTGGCTTTTATATTCTCAATCTCAACAAACATCACAAACATCAAGTTATAGGGGGAAGTCCCCTAGTGACGGACACCTAAGGTTTTCAGGCAATAAAAAAGAAACTGTTTTCAAAAACGTTTATTTATCTATTAATTAAGTAAGCCAACAAAGTTTAAAATCAAAATAAACTAACGTAAATGCAACCTCTACATAAACATTAACTAAAACTTAAATCAAACTTTGGTAACGAAAAATGCTATCATTGCAAGTGGCACCTAGTACCGGACGGAATTAACGTCAAAACCCCAGCACCAGACATCTTAAAAAAATCATGCAGCTATCGCATACGTAGGCTTCTGAATATTCAGGGATGTCAGCCCAAGCTTCGTGAGACCACTCACGGCAGCTGGAACATTGTATCCAGTCTTTGTCATTGTCTTCTAAGCACGCTAGGCAAGTAGTTCTAGTATTATTAATTTCAGTTATCGTTTCCTTTTTCTTTGCTTTATCTCCACTTTTTCCTTCGACCTTCGCACCTTTTGTTTATTCCCCTTCTCTTCTATTGCTATTTTATAGATATTTCCCATTTCTTTCTTTTTGTCCTTTGCGTTCTTTTCATTTCCATCATCCTTTCATCATCATCCTTTCTTTTTCTTCTCCTCCATTTCAATTTCTCTTCGTTCTTCTAGTATCTAAAACAACGTACAACATCTGCCATAAAAAGTATAAATACCTACTTATGAGAAAATACAATTTATTTTTTGTCCGGCGTTAAGGGACGACTTTGTGTCCGGTACCACGGGACAGAAACTCCCCAAAATTACGTCATTTGTGTCAAAACTTCTTTGCAAATGAACAAAAACTTTTATAAATATCAAAAATCAATGAATCACTTACTATATTAACAATAACTATAAACACATAAACACAAATACATAGCAATAACACTCACTTATATTATATGTGACGCACTGTATACCCGCCAAAAGCAAGAAACAACCTCTCCCAGCTTGGCCACGCGCGTCCCTGGCATATCGCGTCCCGCGGCCGTGCATCGATATGCTCTCCCGCGCCCCTTTCACCGGTTTTTGAATCGAACGTCTTGCAACTTGCCGAGATAGTACGAGTGTCCGAAACTAGGTGCCGTCCGTGGTTACGGGAACTCCCCCTAATTCAAAAGCAATTAATAATGCTACCTAACGTTATCAATCCTATTTTTTTCGTAAATACGATGGTTTTCTACCTAAAGATCAGCTAATTAACACCTACTGTGTGGATGAGAATCTAATTTAGTAAGTACCTACCTAGTTAACTTAATATTTTAATTTTAATTCATTTAGGGCAACCAACTAGAGATAGGTAACAAAGGAATTAAATAAAAAAAAAAAAAAAAAAAATAATGCTGGACAATTCACACAGCATTATCTAGCCCCAAGCTAAGCAGAGCTTGTGTTATGGGTACTAGATAACTGATATACTTAATACAATACACTACACAGATAGATATTTTTTATTATACATAGAAAACACCCAGACCAACGGAACAAATTTCTGCAGATCGTACACAAATTTGTTCCGAGGCGGGAATCGAACCCGCAACCTCCTGCGTCGCAGACAAAATACAAAATAGAAAACAAAATATTTAACTAGGGCTCTCTAAATTAGAGGTGACATATGCGCAACAAACAATTAAGGCTAAAGTCACTTATAACGGGATATTTACCATGATTTGAGTTTTGAGCTTTCCAATATTTCGGCGCAGTTACATGCGCCATGTATATATTGGAAAGCTCAAAACTCAAATCATGTTAAATATCCCGTTAAAAGTCACTTTAGTGTTAATAACCACGATGGATTTAAAAGTTACAATTAAGGCACCTAAAAGTCAAATCTTTATTAACCGGGATATTTAACCTTAACCGTAACTTATAAACGAGAAGACCTGTAGGTACATACATGCCTTGCCTTACTTATGTAAGTACGAGTATGAAACAGGAATATGGCAAGCCTCGGAGGGCGACACCGAAAGAGGTGAATAAGTCACAACTACTTTTTACTCCCTTAGTAGGGAGGGCCTGCCTCCCCACGCACACACGCACACACGCACCCAAGGGTCTCCAGAGATGAAAGTTTTGTGTTTGTGGGGTTAAGGGAACACACACGCACGTGTGAGACAACAAACGGCGTTACTTGCCTAACTCTAACTTTAATTGTGTCTTTTCAATCGATAGTTTCTTGGGAGCCGAACACATCTTTCATTTATCGTCGCCCGTTCCTTACCCAATGTCCATTGTCTTTTGACGTGAAGACCTACCTATTTCGTCCCTCCACGTGGTATGAGGGATCTTTACGAATTTCTTTTATTGAAGCCTTGTTAAGGCTAACCTGCTTGCTTCGGAAAATTTTAACAAAGAGCTTTCATTTTGGTAATTGTTCCTTAACTTACCCATTTTCGATCAACAAATGCGAAATCAGATCGTTTGCTGATCAACCACGATAAAGATTTATACTTACTTACCTATAAATATTTTATCTAAAGTTCCCACCGAAAAATATATCTCCATCTCCAACCTCTTATAATTTTCAACTAACAATAAATTAACCGGAGCGAGTAAATTTCAATCTTTTCTTATCAAAACCAGCAACAGTTACAATCCGTATGTGATCTTGAAATACAGGGTGTACGTGATCCGTCCCCTAGTCCGGCGCTGGCCACCCCAGGCGCCCCTTAGGGCCAGCGCAAAAAGCGGACCATTGCATCCCGATTCTCCAACCGTTTGCTTTGCATAATCAATAGCAGTAGCCATTGTATAATCGAACCGTTGCAACGCAGGGGTGAAGCAAGTATATAAAAAATATTATGTTTATTGCATGCACAGAAAAGGAAGGGAAAATGTCAAAGAACGACTGGAAGTGGAGGAGTTAAGATTATTTTGACTTTTATCTAAAGTTTTGAGAGGAACATAAGGATGGGTTTTCTGGTAAAGAAGACTTGTTGAGTGAAAGTCAGGGGTAGGTAAAGAAGTAAGTGAATTTTGGTACCATTATTGTCGACATCCATGGCTTTATCTATAAAAATCTTCCTATCTGACCTTTCAATCAACCCATCCAAACCGAATTTAATGTTGCCTTATTTGTAAACAATAGTGAATTCTAATTCTACTAAAAAAAAAAAAAAATATTCTGTGAATTTTAAATTTTTCTATAGCCATATTCCAATTTGAATTCAAGAATACATCAACCGGTTTGGGTTCTCCAAAAATACGGAAATCATCGGGCGGAATATTTAGTTTTGTCATCGATTACGCAAACTGTTTCAAGGGTGCGCTGCGTCACACCATTGTGAAAAAATATGAGAGCGAAGGTATATAAAAACTGATGCAGCTGCCGGACGGCAGTCGGCACACATGCGAATCTGCGCGGCGCAGGAGCGCAAGGACGTATGTGGGGCTGCGGCGGGCGCGAGCGGGCCCTTGTGCCGCCGAGCAGCCTCGTCGCAGCCTCGTGTACGCTGAGCCGCAGCCCTCGCGAACGCGCCGGCAAGGGTTCCGCGTTCAATCCGCTCTCAGGAAGGGTTCGCACGGACGCCCGCCGACGCGCAAGCGCACGCGAACTTGAAAAAACTCGAACAATACCCAACATCGCTGTTTTTGTTGTTAATACAGTAGATTGTTCGTAAATTTCCTTTTGCAAAAAATGTAATATCATCAACTCGTTCACGCCCGGCCTTTCAAAGGGAGCTTTTTGAAGAGGGAGCCGAAAATTGTTAAAAACTGGTAAAAAGTGGGTCAGAAAGGGGTGCTTTTGAAACTAGTAATCACTACCTCGCGTTGTCGATCGATTGCCGTTATTATACAAAAAATCCTTTTTTTGGAATCGACGTTGTGAATTGGAATCTTTTGTTATTTCGGATAAAATAATAAGCAAAGTATTTTGCTCGCAGACGAGGAAATAATTTGAGGGTCTAATTTCAGAAGCATTATCCTTTTTTATGACGATTCACTAAAACATCTTTCGGTACCTAGTTGATGTTATGCCGCCGGGTGGTCAGTTAATCAAACCAATTAACTTACTCAAAAAAGAAAAACAACCCGCTGAAACACTAGTCTTCTCTCAAGATTTTCCTCGGAGAACAGAAATTCGTATTCAAAATTAGGACTTATTTAATTCACAAGAAGGTATGCCAAAAATTATGAAAAAAAAATTTTAGGTCCTAATATTTTACCCTAAACGTAAAAAAAATGAAATCTCAATCATTTATAAATTAGTTTCGCGGACAGCTCGGCTGTTCATCCCTTTATCAGTTTACAATCGGCCGCAATAAAAGGGTACTATTGATTGTAGTTTTTTTATGCTTTTAATACTTATTGTGTCATTCCACGATTTATGTTCCATTTTTCGAAAAAGCAGACACATCGAATTAAGATAATGGCCCTTGAAACCGCTAGTAGAAAGAATTCTACCTTTATTTGTTGAGTTTCAGAAAGGTGCCTATAATATAAGCGTAAGAAAAGTCATCTTAATAAGACAGACTTTTTTTATTTTTTAGCGTAGTTTTGTAGAGCCATTTTAGAAACTCTTCAAAAAGGGTCCATTAATTCTTTGTACCAACTTACGTACTAACAAATAATTTTATCTAAGAACATTACCTAAATAATAATGTTAACGATAACAAACAAAATAAACTCTATCAGATAATCTAACAAACGTAACCCTTTTAATATAAAGAGCAATATCAACATAGGAGAGTAAAGAATGGGCTTGTTAAAGGTAACCCTTTTACCTGGCCTACAATTACACGATGTTTACACGGATATTATGCCTTTACAACTCTTCCCCAACTTTACAACTCTTCTATTGTGGGTTTTTGTGCACTTGTGCACCGGACGAGGCGGTAATTGACTGCCGAGTGACGTGCACCAGCTCTCACCCAGTGTGTGGGCAAGTGATTACCTTTCTAACAGGAGCCACCGGGGGAAACATTTCTTAGTTATAACGGGACATTTACCAGTTGAGATACCTGTAGATGGTTTGCAACAGTCTGCAGTTAGCTCAATTGTTTAAATTTTAAATACTAGTTCTAATTTGTTTTTATTGTTTGATCGTCAAAAGTAAATAAAGTAATACTAATAATATTATAATGGTAAAAGTTTGTGCCGTTGTACCGTTATGAAGATGTTTGACCGAAGAGAATGCCAATACTATTCAATGGATCTGTCTGAAATTTTGCACACATAAAGATCAGGACCTGGAATAACGTATAGGCTACTTTTGATTTCAAAAAACTCGTTCGAAGCCGCGGGCAGAAACAAGTTATTCACAAGCAGATAATAAAGGTTTAGGAATGATGGTTTAATTAAATTTTACCAGGTGAAATCAGAATCCTAAGTTCCGTCATGTTCAATCAGTTCAATGTGGTTGACCCACAGAACAGATTGACCACATCTGAATTGTCTCTGGTTAACAATGGTAGTTTTAAAAGTGGATTACTAAACATTGTTTTGTTTTCATCTTGGCGCTATATTATATTATTTAGCTTGATAGATAGATACAAAACACTTTATTAAACCACACATAGACACGAAAGAATATGGAGAAAAAGCTTAGAATAGAGGAAGTATAAAGGTTTGCATCTTCAGCAAACAGGAATTAACAAAAAGGTTATGGCTAGATTTTTGAAATTATCACTTATATCACCTACTAGAAAATTATTCTTAAACCTGACTACTCTTATGCTCATATGATCTCTATAATTTAATAATTTGCTTATCCTATGTTTTTAATTTAGTTTCATGTAGTGTAGATACGAACATTTAATTCAATTTAAGTGCGATAAAATTGTGAAGCCGCGCATAACTTGGTTCTTTTTAACGCAACATCTAGTATGAGAATAACTTTCACATACATAGTTAACCCCTTTTTGCCTATAGAACTCACTAAGACACCATCATTTGAGTAAGACTTAATATAATATTATTATGCCTTCATTCGGGGTGTTATTTTTTTGGAGTATAATAATTGAAAAAAATATCTGATAGCAGTGACAGTTGATGAGGCTCCCAAACAATTTTTGTGGACACGGTTAGTTTTTTAGAGCGACACCTGTTGAATGGATTATTGAATTAGATAAACAACATATTGCGTTGTTTTTTCTAAGAATAGTGTTTCTACATCGTGTTTAAATTTTAAGGCATTATAATCAAACGCCATTTCAAACTCAAATCGTCTATTCGCTTAGAACATGGGTAGTAAAAATAAATATACAGTTAGTCGTAAGAGACTAACTGTATACCCATATTCTGATTTTTGAGAATACGGATGTCAATAGAATAAAATAATTTTATTTATACACTAACAAGCTTCAATTAAGAAATAAAATTTAAGCCACATTTATTATCTCAGACAAAGAATTAGAAGAGTGTAAAATTTTTAAATATTTAAATAGTTATGTCAAAATATCTCTATTAAATATTGTATAGCCGTATACTAAGATGTATATATCAAAAACTTCAGACTTTCTTTAAACACGTGTAAAACTGTCAATATCTTTTATTTTCTTAGGTAATTGTTGTTACGTTTACTTTTAAACACTCAATTGTTTTTCGCAAATACCGCAGTTTCCATTATGATACAGGGAAATGTCAATAATTTGATGATGCTTTTGATACTCTACTACATGTTACCAATCTGGTTTGCCATAAAATAAAACAGGCTTTACCTACTGGTAAAAAGTAACTAACTTAACAATAAAATAAGGAGAAGAATCTCTGTCGTCGCGCTCCAACATTTTACCCAACTACCGACGGAGAGGGTTATGAGGTAGGCAGTTGGCACCCTATGTATGTATGTTTCTCTGACATTTGCAGATAGAGCAGAGGTTGGTAGAGCATGAGGGCTCATGCATAATTTACTAATTTAATAAATCTAATGATAGGTAAAATAAAGCGTTGTTTGAAATAACGAAACCATTAAAAAACATTTTAAGCTTATCTTTAAAAAGCAGATGTACGGACACATGCCGTAAAAAGGTTATCGATTACCGTACGATCCAATTAATCGATACAAAAACAATCGATCGTTTTGAGCCTCAGCGGTTCACAAATAGCTCTATCGTACCATCGAATTAGGGTTATACGATATTTTTTTCTGAAGACGCGCGTCTACCCCTTTTTTAATCGGATTTCGTAGGCGCGTGCTCGTTTTTATACGAGTACCTATATCTTAATAAAAAAGTTAAATCCACCTTATTGCAGCCGTTAGGGTAAGTGTTTTTTATGTATTTCCGTCGAGCGCGGTAGGTGAATGTTTTAATTAGTCAGTTCTTTCCTCCGTAGATCCATGCACTATAATTGTAGCCTCATTTATAACTCTGTTAGCGTAATTTAACAGGTCGATGCGTATGCGCCGGTAGATTGCATCAAATTCTTTTATGTGACCGTCAACGATTTCTTTTTTAAAAGTAGGTAAATGAGTAAAATAAAATTGACTTACTATTTATTTATTAGGTCGCACTTGGGCCAACCTACTAATATTATAAAGCCGAAAGTTTGTGAAATCTGAATTTTTGTTATCTAGGATCTCCAAAACTACTGAACAGATCAAGATGAAATTTGGCGTACGTTTAGAGCAAATCCTAACTTAGATAATAGGCTACTTATTATACCGAAAATACGCGTGTGTAGCCTAAAGCTCAGCCAAGAAGATGAAAGCTCCTTATGAAACCAACTTAGAAACTACCGATACAAAGAAAAAAACTGCACTCCCTGGTTATGTATGGTTAATTTTAAATATACATAGTTTGGTAATGTGGTGACAAAAATAATAATCACTTTCATTCATTTATTTTGTTTTAGAAAATCTTTGCTTTTGATTACAGCATAATATACTAAAATAAATACATATGTTAGTTGCGGCGCCGTCGACTGTTATATCGGAAACGTGTGACAGTGATGAAAATTCCTTTACAAAATGGATCGTATGAAGAAAATGCCGAGGAATGTCATTAATATTCGAAACGTAACGAGGGATTATAAAATAATAGCAGTAATTTGGGACGGGCCGGCCGCGCCGTCCTCTGGCATTCCTCGTTTAGATATGCATGGAAATATCTGCTTTATTACATTTTAAGGCTTACTTCGATGACCAGCTTTTTCCAATGGCTGTGCCTGTTTTTGCTCTTAAAAGTTAATTCAAAAAAAAAATTCATCGCTAAACTAGACTTCATTTGGCTGTATGTATATTTTTAGGGTTCCGTACCTCAAAAGGAAAAAAGAAACCCTTATAGGATCAATTTGTTGTCCGTCTGTCTGTCTGTCCGTCTGTCAACCCGCTTTTCTTAGGAACACGTGGAGGTTTCGAATTGAAATTAACGTAAAATACTCAAGTCCGTAACATCTTGAAGCCCCGGTATAAATAAAACTTCTAGGTCAACGCAATCAAAAGTTACAGCCGTTTTGTCCGAATATTTTGAAATTTCCAAGGGAATTACATGCACACAAATCCTAGAGGACCTAGAATCATGAAATTCAATAAGAAAGAAGGTCTTATAGCACAAGTCAAGGAAAAGATCCGAAACCCTTAAATTTGTAGTTTTTTCACGAAAAAAATTATATTTGATTCTCGCCATGGACCAAAACCTATGGGGTACTTCCTGTAAACCCAGAATTATGAAATTCGGTAAGAACCAGGGTCTTATAGCATAAGTAAAGGAAAAAAACCGAAGATGATAAATTTGTAGTTAAGTAAAGTGTAGTAATTCACTTCAAAATTTTTTTTTGATTCTCTCCCTGGACTATAATGTACAGGGTACCTACTTCCCGTTGACCTAGAATCATGATATTTGGCAAGAAACAAGGTCTTACAATTAAACGGAACCCTTAGTGCGCGAGTCCGACTCGCAATTGACGTTCTATATTTTTGTTTTTATGTATGTTCGTTTATTTCTTCGTAAATGGTGGACCGATTTTAAAAAATGTTTCACTATTGTATAGCTATAGAGGTCATCTTCTGTGAGATCATTCCTTAGTGGTGGTCCCATAATTTTAATTTCCGAGGTAGTATTTGTTAAACAAAACTTAAAAACAATGTTAAATTAAGGGATTCGAAATCCGTTTTTAGTTGTATTAAGAATAAAATTATTCGTCATTAAAATTCATTCACGAACATTATTTTATTAGACTCTTAGACAAGTTTTTAAATAAGTTTACCCTACGTTGTTTTTTCACATTCTAAGCTTACAATCGGTTAATAGTCAATATTATTTCAAACATAAAACGAGAAAAAAAACTAAGTAGGTAATTTAAAAAAAGTCGATCATCTATACTAATATTATAAAGAGGAAAGATTTGATTGTTAGTTTGTTTGTTTGCATTGAATAGGCTCCGAAACTACTGGACCTATTTGAAAAATTCTTTTACCATTAGAAGCCCACATTATTCCTGATGAGCATAGCCTACTTTTTACCGCCGGAAAATACTTCATTCCTACGGGAAAACAGGTAATAGGATAATGGGTAGTAAGAATGCAGCTAGTATTAATATAATTTAAACATTCCTATGTCACTACTTCTGCTCCCAATAGAAACAAAGACTTAGTAGGCAGAGTTGTTTTATTGGTCCACGGTAGAGTTTTATTTTCATCCACTAAAACCTTTTCATTCGATGTCACTCCGTTTGTCCTATGTTATTCAATTTTCAAGGGACAATAGAAATTGCGAAACAGTTACGCAAACCGTGAAAATTGCAAAGCAACTTCTATGAATTTGAATATCGTATTGTAGAGCACAAAAAATACGTCTTAGTGATTCTTTTAGGACGACACGCACTGGTCAATTTGCAAATTAGCAAACCTGCTTTTTGTTACAAATTCTTGCTTGGAAATATAAAGTAATTTAGCTTTGTTATTTTTGTTTCTGTTGTATGTAAAATTATTTGTGCTTGGGACCAGATTAAATTCTTGAAACAAACAAACATCTTTTTTTTTCAGAATATTTAGATTGAATTTGTCCTTTTATGCGAATACTTGTTTATGCCTGCAGCTTAGCACGCGTTTTTCTATGGAAACGTTTAAAGGTTATTTCTATCCAATGAGAACTTTTTTATTGGATAAAAAGTAGCCTATGTTTTATTCGAGGCCTAGAACTACCTGCACGCAACGTAAAATTTCAACACACATCCACACTATCGCATTTTTAATATTAGTGTGCTTGTCAAACACATACGATGTGTCAACATCATTTTATTTATTTTGCCCAGCAAGATTTATTTATCATATCGACATTTCTACTCGTAAAGGTACCTAAATAAGTTTGTCATGTGTTGGTGTTTTTCTGCTGAAATTACTTATATCATGGCTTTTCAATCATCAAAATAATAGTTGGCTCCTCGACACGGTTATGGCAGGTAATAAATTGTCTTGCTGGGTCTCCAAATGCTGTGTGCTGATTGTCCTAAAATCTTTGGAATTTTGCACATTTGGTAAAAAAATGAACCAATTTTTAGAAGCTGTGAAATCGTTTTGTCTCTACGCAATGAGTCCTGTGGTCTAAATTCATAAATCTGTAGCAAAACACTATGAAATATTGTTCTTTTCGAATATTTCCGGGTAAAGTTATAATCTTTGCGGTATTTTTAAGCAAAGGACATGCAAATAAAGACTTTGGCTTGGAAATAATTTTATGACCAGGAAAAACCCGTTAGATGACATTTAAGATTTTTTTTATCTCGGTCCTCTTTTATTTTTTAGTAAGTACCTAGTTTGTAGTGATTCATCCATGCAAACGTTCGCATTTAAGGATAATAGCGTAAAAATTTCGTTGATGAAGATTTAGATTGACTCTAGAGATTGACTAAAGAGGTCTTCCTAAATTCCAACGGCATACCGTATTCCAAAGAAAATGTAAGGATACCCACGTAACATTCGAGAACAGAGCATGTTATCTGCAAGCAGTAGGCATTCTGTCGGTAGCGGGATAGGCTGATCAATCATGGGGCCTACCCCTTCTAACCCGCCCCGTGTTGGCTGGCGCGCGAAAACAAACGGTTGCTAGGCAACGGGGGTGCCACCCGCCGCATCCCACACATGACACACCACACGAGCTTCGAGCTGTTCAACGATGCACAAAGCGACATTTCTTAGTAATGTTTGTTTTCTGTGGGGCTGGGGAGGATAATAAAATTATTAGTTATTTTGAAATATATTTTCGTGAAAATAATATAGGAAAACATAACCTATAGGTAATTTTTATAAGGTGAAACGATTGTCTTTTGTTTTGTATACAATAATACACGCTGACGTCACAAATCTAGGGCTTTAGTACCTATACGAAAAACAAAAGGAGAAAGCACCAGCGCCTAAAAACCTTTTAGTATTTTTTATTTTTGTTATAGATTGTCATATTTAATTTTTTTGTGTTTGGTCTGTGAGCCGTGTAAACACGCACGCACCAAAGGTCTTGCCAGAAAACCAGCGTTGCTCAAATTTATGTTGAGCAACATGAAGCTGAGGCAGGACCTTTTTGATTCACATCGAATTAATACTTTTTTTAATATTCTCAGGATTTTTTTTGTTTTCATTATTATTTTTGTGTGAGGCAATAAATTGGTTTTCTTACTTTTTTCTTTTAAAGGCGGATACTGACCAGTGTTACGGCGCGTAATGTAACGTGTTACACAGCGAATGTTCATGCAGTCAGTACGGGGAGAGAAGACGCGAGCAACGAGCTACGAGACGGAATTTAGCACACGGCGTAACGTATCATGTTCGCTGCGAATGTTACATTTGCCGACCTCCGTGGCGCAGCGGGCGAAGGTCCGCCTGCGACGCAGGAGGTTGCGGGTTCGATTCCCGCCTCGGAACAAATTTGTGTACGATCTGCAGAAATTTGTGCCGTTGGTCTGGGTGTTTTCTATGTATAATAAAAATATCTATCTATGTAGTGTATTGTATTAAGTATATCAGTTATCTAGTACCCATAACACAAGCTCTGCTTAGCTTGGGGCTAGATGATGCTGTGTGAATGGTCCAGCATTATTATTATTATTATTATTATTATTACGGCCAACGGTAACACTGGTCAGTATCCAACTTTAGAATTAACAACACAATAAAATAAAAATAAATAAAAAGCCATTTATTTCTTGCATACAATAATGCTTACTTAAAATATATATAGAAAAAACTTTAAAAATGGGAAGTTTCTTAGTATGTAAAGCTTATACTAGTTATTGACAGTTTTTCTTTGTATTTAATTTTGCAAGAACCTCTTGCAGGAATTACCTACATAAAGTGATCTAAAACGACGTATCTGTATATTATTATTATTTTTTATTTGTACGTATGTACCTGTAGTTTTTATCATTACCTATTGCAATATTCGCAATACCACTGCAAATAGAGGTAAATACAGACCAGGAAAATAATCTTAATTATCCCTAGTTTCGTATTAAACTAATAGGTAGGTAGTTAATCCGAAAGTCTGTCAAGCGGTTCACGATGAAACGGCTCAACTGATCTTAATGAAGTTGTAAGGAGATAGATAGGTAACTATCCCGGAGTACAGTAAGTACCAGAGAACACATGCTAATTTTTATTAAGTGAAAAGTCGAAGAAGTTATGTTAGATTGTTATGGAAGCGCGTTGGTATGTAAGCAATCTACCAACACCTAGAAATAAAAACAGCTTTTGTACCAAATAAAAATACTAACTGAGAATGTTGGCTTCTATTTTCCTCTCAAAATAAGTTGTATGTGTGTGTAATTGAGAAGAGGAAACCCGGTCCTGCCGGTGATCCATCATCCCGCTGACCGCTGCCCCCCCCCCCCGCCCCCTGCCTCCCCTCTTACTTTTCACTTTCTCTACATATTTTAAGGAGAATAAAACTTTCCCTCCGCCTCCTTTATTTCCTCCACGGAATGTAATAGAGTCGCGGTCACAGATCGCTTCCGCAGAGAGATCCAGTTTGGAACACTTCGCCAATCAGTTGTCTTGTTATCATCGACGGCTCTGATATATCCTAATGTAGGGATGCTCTATCTTACAAATGGTAATTCTGGTGGGAATCAACTTTTGTCATTTTGTTGGAGTTTATTCAAGTTGGATTTATTTTACCTTTTTACGTACTACCTACCCTAGTTTGGAATTGTCAATTTAGTCAAGTTCCTTCCACTCGAAAGGTGGGCTAGTACCTAAGATATCGTTATTTTTAACCGACTTTGTAAAAAGGAGGAGATTTAGCCGTCGATTTCTCCTCGATGTACGGACCGATTTAGATGATTATTTCTCAGTTAATAGTAGTGAAGGATCCCGAGATGGTCTTATAAAATAAATGTAAAATACAAACATATATAATGTATAAAAAAATGTTATTCCCTAGGTATTAGTATTTGTCGGGCAACAATAAAAAATAGTGTAAATATTAAGGAACTTGAAGTTGATTTTTGGTTATTTCAAAACAATCAAATGATCTAGTATTACCATGGTAACTAGTACCAACATTAGTCAATTGAAGTTGTGTGATGTGAACGTTGCATTGTGGTGATTCAGCAAGAATCGGAGCTATTTTTGTGTATCGACGTAACGGGATCGCAGTGTCTATAATAAATGAACGGGCGCGGGATGCTGACCAATGGCAGTCCCTCCCTCAATCAATATGATGGACTCCGCCGCGAGGGGACGATCGCTCACTGATTTTTTCCCTCGCTGACAGCGCTCGGGAGGACCCGTTTTTGTGCCCTCCGTGCATCCACACGTGAAGGGACCTCGCAATTAATAAGTGCTCTATGGCCGCCGCGACCCATGCTATATTCTCCCTTCGAAAACGTAAACGAGTTCTCGAATTGCAAGATTGTCTTTTATTTTCGTTTGCGAAATGATTTTTGCGTTAGAACTGACTGTGAGCCCAGTTTACAAATTTTGGTACTTATTTATTTGTATTAGCATAATCATTATTCTATTTCATAAAAAGTAATTAAAAAGCAATTAGGCGGATTGCTTAAAATTCATACTTCTATCTCGGAATGATCCTTGAAAATTCCTTTGAAAACATTTCGTCTCAAACATCAAAATCTTAATCTAAGTTTAAAATTTCTTCGGGAATCGGCAAATTTTGCACTAAGTCATTAAAGTATAAAAGTTCGGTCATTTCGCAGGCGTTGCTTAAAAGCCTTTTTAGGCGGAGAAGTAATCTTTCATTAGGAGAGGGAGGAGCTAAAACGGAAGTTCACTTTGAAAGGAAAATTTCGCGTCGGTTGTGTCTGTTACATTCAGCGGAGATGGATTTTAATCACGTCAAACAAAGTTGCGGGAAGCGAGGCCGGGGCTCCGTTCCTTCGCCATTAATATCTGCGTATCAATGCTTTACTCAAGGCTTTCGCATGCTCGAGCTCATCACAAATTGTTAATTATTCCTAACTTGTTTCTGCCCGTGATTTCGCAAGCGTTGTTTGTATGGAGACGTTGAAAGGTTGTTTCTAACTTCTGGGAACTGATTTATGGGATAGCATAGCCTATGTGTTAATCCAACTGGTGTGTGGTGCCGGCTTAGAATTTGCACCACCCCAACTCTTCTCGCGTGTGTCGTAAGAGGTAACTAAGGGATATCCACCGGGGCAGCGCCCCCCGCAGAACAATTCTACCACCGAACTGCGATCCGCACGCCCAGCGTGAGGTTCATGGGCATTAAAATAAAGGCCAATAAGGCACTTATCAGGGGGAGGTTTGCATCCAGCAGTGGACAAAATAGGCTGTTGTGAGGTGAGGTGTTAGTCCGGAGTTAGACCAACATCTATGCAAAGTTTCAGCCCGATCCGTTCCGTACTTTTGCCGAGGAGAAGTAACAAACATACACTCATTAATCCGTCCAACTCAGTGTGATGTGATAGTGTGATATCCGATAGATTTTCATTCTCTACTTTATGTAAGTGTTATGACAGGTACGGTTACATAATTAGCGTAATGCCCGCCGAATGGGCCGGCGTGCTATAAATCCGGCGCGCCCGCCGACTCGTCACGGCGATGTACACGGCTCCAGGCACGTTAATCAGAGTTCAGTCGCCATTCGTTTGATTAGGGTTAGGGCGCGGGTCTATCAATCCGCCACATTACCATGTCCACTTCGGGACAGGGATGCCTCGAACAACTAAAATGTATTGTTTTCCTTTTTTTGGCGAGGCACGTTCAGCAGTGTACGTATAAGTAGCTTAGAAAGATTGGGATTGTATTATATATCCGAATATGTATAATCTACTGCCGGGTACTGGCCGGTGTTACAAGGCGTTCGCAGCGAACATGATACGTAACGCCGCCGTGTGCTAAAATCGGTCTCTGCGAATTCCTTCCTTCCCCGTACGGACTGTACGAACGCTCGCTGTGTAACACGTTTCATTACGCCCCGTAAAGCAGGTCAGTACTTACCTTAAGCATAACAGCATGAAGGAAGCGGTCATTTTCAATCCTTACATCTATCTACGCGATGTTTATGTGTGCTAATGTAGAACAAAAATATCGTTGGTGCTTAATACCGTTGAGTTATCAAAGTCACAAAACTATGATAAAGTAACTCCTTCCTTGCATTTAATGCACCTGAACGGTGCGCAGAAACCGAGAAAAATTATATTTCAATGTAGTGATTAAGATTAAAGAATTTTGCTGAAATATTTTGCCACCTAGCAAAATGTTGCAGTGCCCAGTAATAAAATAATAAAGATTATGACTGGTTACTTTAGTAATAAGAATTACAAATCTGGAATGTACAAGTTAACTCGTCATAAACATACAAGAATCACGAAAATGGGTGTCAATTACCATTGTAGAAACAACAGATTAATCTAAAAACACTTTTTTGACATTGTATAAATCGCATCATTACGAAAAATTCCAAATTAGTCCCATCACAAGATTCACCAAAAAATATTTGTCTGCAAGCTTTCTTCTATCTTATCAGTTTGATTTGAATTTGAAAAGTTATTACAAATAAAAATACTGCTGGTTTTCTTACTTTTGGAAAAGGATTAACAACCATCTTCAGGTTACTCACTCAAGTTAGGAAAGCTGTAACATCTCTTGCATCGGAAGTGTGATCTAGGAAATCCGTTTCTGGAGTGAAATACCTTGGTCGTAGAGCAGTGGCAGCCCTAGGGCTTGTAAAAGGTTGTTTCGACCGATTCGTGTTTAGCACTTTTAGGTCAATTAGGCAAAGTCGCACCCGCGAGCCATCGCCATCGCGCCACTAATCAGTGGGCACGGTGGGCACGGTGGGCACGCCAAACTTTATGCCGTGTTAATTTGACTAATGCGCCGCGGATTACACCCGTGATAAACCACTACCCGGTCCGACACCGGCCGAAGCCATCCACGCATCCATCATTCATTTACGCAGGTAACGCTTAATTTCTTTATGTTTACGAATGATATATTGCCACTTTCGTAAAAATTTTCCTTTCAAATTAGTACAGTGAAATGGAAAACAAATTGGAAAACATGGGACTGAGAGGCTTAAGCGAGTAATGGCCCATTTATCTCATTTATGTTTTTATTTCAGGCACTTACTTATTTTGAAGATCCTTACCTTACCTATTGAATCGTGTAAATTATTCAAGCATAAAACATTTGGAGGTACAATTATAAATAAATATATATTTAGGTAGGTACATGCTTATTGGTTCGTTTCGAATCTTCACTAATCCTCGGTAGGTAATGTGTAATGTATTACTCTGTAAAATCTTGCGGTCTATAAAACTAACCATAGATAAATAATGCTGGACAATCCACACAGCACCATTTAGCCCCAAATTAAGCTACTCAAAGCTTTGTGTTATGGGTACTAGATAACTGATATATTTAATACATTATATACATAGATAGATATAACCATGAACTTCAAAACCAAGACACATGTCGTAAAAGCTCAGCTCATTACCACTATCGGAGAGTCCACCAGCTGGTGTCTGATGTCGTGTCGTGTCGTGTCCAGTGACAATTAGCTCGAGTACTTAATCAATTAGAATGTACAATCGCCCACATCGTGTAGCCGTGTGAATACGCCCCTATCACTGTACGATGCTACAAAACATGCTCTTTTTTGTTCACCACTTTATGACATTTTAAAGACTCATTACGTTCGTTGGGAATGTATCGCGTTTATTCATAGGAAAGTTTTTGTTTCCCTTATTTGTATGTATTATTGTTGTTTTGGGAGCCCATGACGTGTCGCCGGGGCATTACTTATTCACTGTAGTTGGCGTCGGACATGTAATAATTTGACTTCAATCACTCTAATTTACTTCGAAACAGATTAAAGTAGTTCTAGTTGAGTCGTATTATCATGTATTAAAGGGTATTTTGGATTTATGAGGTAGTTAAGTGCTGTCGTATTATGTTCTAGCAAATACGTAAGTACATTAAAAATAAGTATTTAAAGCTTTCTTTCATATGTTGTGAGATTTTTTCCGATGACGTTTTACATCTTTGATAGAAGTAGTTATGATTAACACCATAGTATCTGTCTCGTAAATCTAAATGTTATTTATCTTCATCGAAACAAGTGATAATTTGTAAATATGTATCCACAATTTATTGTTGGTACACTTTTGCTCGAAAGTGTTTTCTCCGTGGTCATTATCTTAACTATACCAATGCGTAATTTATGAAGAGTAAGTTGATAATAACGAGCAATTTTATTGATTTTATGTGTCTATAAAAATCATCGTCATTTCTTGGGTTTCTATTTTCGTAGCAGGTGGCGCTTTACGAAAAGAAGTCTACGCCGTAGACATTTTTTACTTTTATAATGCATTTTAAGAGTTTAATGAAATCATATATTTCAATGAAATTGAATGAGTAAGTGCGTGTGCATACATACGTACTTTTCAATCAAGGTGTTACAGCATCGCGTAAAAAAATCGCATAGTTTTTTTTCGCAGTGCGGACAGGCCCTAAATATCTAATTATAACAAAAAATAATGATACTATATGACAACTTGTGCACGCAGTTGTACAGTTTTAATATAAGCAGTGGTCTTCAATTGGTGGGAGAGGGTGACGGTAGTTAATTCATTTGTGGTCGCAGGACATGCGGGAACTTTGTCTGACCGTAAATGTGTAGCACGACCACAGAATACTATACTCTACACCGAACATTTACAACACTTCCTGATGTCCACCAAACGGCTGTGGGTGTGGCAGGCTTCTAAATAATACTCGCTGCGATGCTTTAGCTTAATTATCGACGAAATCTAATTAAATGTACACAATGTCCAAAGATGTGAGAGCTCAAACGATGTTAACGATCGCATTCATCACGCACCACTGTGATATTAATGGGTTACTCAAAAACGAAATAAAAACTTGATAGACTTGATGGACGAGATTAAATCTGAATAAATTAAGCAGGCTCCGCCTCCTGTGATATTGGCTGCACCCTTCCACCGAAAGGGTTATTATTAGACGCCTGAGCGGCGCGCGCGCCGGCCTCGCCTCGTCTTTGAGTGTTTTTTATTATTTTTTAACTTGACATCCAGCCACGCGATTGGACGAAAGGGGTAACGTGGTATAAATAAATCCGTGGATCCTTTTTTAAAGGGCGTTCCCGCGAGAGTGAAAGGGTTAGGGTAATTGTTCGAAAGGGGAATTTCGATGGGGTTAAGCGAGAATAAATCATAATGCTGTCAATGTTGGGTGAAATAATGTAGAAAACTATGTGCTTCTCTCTGCTGCATGTGAACAGGGGTTAGGTAAAGAAGCTGGTAAGTACTGGTATGTTAGGTACCTAACATGATGCGAACTTTGTTGATTACTATGGCCACAAGAAATTATTGGTGCCTAAACCAAATATTTAGGTTTCTTACACTAAAGCCAACAACGGGATAGTTACCATGATTTGAGTTTTGAGCTTTCCAATATTTCGGCACAGTTTCATGAGCCATGATCACATTGATCACAGAATGATGCGTTTAGGTTTCATTGTTTAAAGCAGCTAACTTTTATCGGTGGCGTAACGAATAACGATTGAAAAACTAGAGGGATAACGTAAATCAGTGGATATTTAAATATAACTTTTGTTGCTTTAGGCGTGCGCCGGTCATAAAGTTGCGATACTGGTTTAACGTGCCTTTTGCAACTACTCGGGGATTACCGCGTCGACACCTTGTAACTATAATTTACGGCGAAAGGCTCGTTCGCACGTTATCATGACATATGCACAACTCTATCCCAGAGGATTAGTTGCGCATTCAAACTTATATCGAGAATGTATTAATCTCCATTCGAGATTTGTTACGTAGGGATTATTTGCAAAGCAATAATTTGCTATTTTTTTGCTAGGCGGCGGCATGCCGTTTTCAAGTATTTTATTGCCAGGTTTTGAAAGGGAATTTAAGAGTTGCATACAGTAGGAAAGGCAAACATTAAGATAAGATTTAGAATGAGTAGATAACAAAATAAATTAGTTTATCCATTGTTCTGACAGACATTGTATAGTTGCAATTGTTAACTTTTAACGTTGTTTTATGTGTGTAAGTAAAGTATACCTGTTCAGGGATGTAAACTATTTATACATACGACATTTTACTGTAGTAGCACCTTCTTTATTATTTTTTAAAGCTATAGAGGCCTACTACAAAACCACTTGGGTATTATTATTGAAATTAAAACATAGCAAAAAGTAGCACATTTTTCGATCCGTTCTGTGTTGAATCAGACACAAAACTTTGAAGAACATTTAACTGCTTTGCAAACAAAAAATAGTAAAAAATACGCCAGGTTGTCTATTATCTGACAAAGAAGCCGAAGCAAATTATCTTGCCAAATCTTTAAATATGATCTCGGAGATATATGGAACGTCGCAATGGACCCAAACAACCCTAATATTTTAACGTTCGCAACTGAGGCTGACATATTTTGCGGCGGCTCCATAAATTATCTATTAGTCGAACATCACTTGACGTGTCCACAATGGATAGGTTAACTTTTGTGCAACCGGATCGATTGATGAAACGCATAATGCATCGATATGCAAGAAACCCTTCCTCACCTGCATTCCCACGATGTAGAAAGTTCTCCACGCAAAAAAAAGTTTGCGCAAATAATATTTTACGTGAAACATTGAATGTTACCTACGCAAGGGTCGAGTCCGATGGACGGGGATTTGAATACAAACATGTGCATGCGTGGGAAAGCACCTCCCTGCCAGCTATCCCCTCATTCGGTAACTTTTGGAACTTTAATTGGATTTGCTATCGTGTATATTAAGCATTGTTTATGAAGTGGGCCGTTGGCTCTAGGCATCAGATAGATAATACTTTTATTCATCACCATTGAAAAATAATTTTACATAGAAACATTTAGAGAACAGCAATGGAACTGGCGGCCTTATCGCTTAAAGCGATTTCTTCCAGGCAACCAAAACCATGGGAGAAAAATAAAGGATGGCGGTGCTATTTAATATAAATCTAAAATTATAATACTAATACACATAATACCTACTAAACTACATAATAATACATAATAATAAGCCTTTTATTTACCAAATCTTAAATAACAATTGTGAGATTAAATTAAAATTATAAATAAATTGTATAGCATTGAATTTGTGAATATTTTAGGTAAATAATATTTCTAAAAATAATTTCGTTTATCAGTCAAATCATGCATTTTCATTTTCTACTGATTTGGGCACTCATCTAGGGGTGAAGGCCTCCTCCATCCATTTCCATGTCCTCTTCAGAGTCCTGTCTGCGGCGTGTCGTGGCCACGTGACGCCGCCGGCCACGTCCTCGATGTCATCTCTCCAGCGCTGGCGGGGACGGCCGCGCGCGCGCCAGGCGAAACTAATACATACAAAATTATAATTATACTTAGTATATATATTGAACATGCTAAATAATCTAGTGTGACGTGACATTTAAAAAGTAGTAAAAGACTTTCCTTTTAAAAGCGTGATGTGATGTGGACTTCTTAATGTCCACTGGCAAATCGTTCCAAAGACTGACAGGCATCAGGTAGGCTAGTGAATTTCATCATTTAATAAGAGCTATATCCATTATCCATACTAATAGTACAAATTCTAAAGTTACTGTCTGCCTGTCTGTTACCTTTTCACGCCTAGACGGCTGAACGGATCATAATGAAATTTTGCAGGGAGGTAAAGTACTAAATCCCCAGTATACCAATACTGGGGAGACGTACAAAGGCTACTTGAAAACCGCATGCGAAGCCGCGGTAGAAGCTAGTAATTGATATTCCCAACAAGCGTCGGTAAAATGATTATCATGAATTCTTTATTATTGTTGTCTCTATTTCCAAAGATCGTGTCTGTGAGATTACAGCGAGGGGTTAATCTTGCACAAACCGAAGGCTGTTTCTCCGAAGGTCCTGATACGAGCCGATATGATCGAAACATGACGAACGATTTATACACGTACCTATCTCCAATACGAGAATCACTATAATCCGAGTTTTGTAACGTTGCTTATCTTAGTAAATTGTCTGAGTATAGAGATTAAATATAGGTTCTGCCTCTGAGTAACATACTCGTAGCACATTATTTGTGACTAGTTTCTGCCCGCAGACATTTTTTCGGGATAAAAAGTAGCCAGATCTAAAACTACATTTATGCTACGAGTATTTTAGTCCGATCCGTTTAGTCGACAAGATTTTGTGTGAAGAATAGGTACTAAAGATCCAAAGTTTTGCATTTATAGGTACGATAGCAAAACTCCAAGTGAGTCGCAAAATCTATCAATAAATAAATTCAAACAAATTGACAAACAAATCCTTTGTAAAAAGGCTAATTACAAGATATCAGATTAATTGAAGAGGATAAAAAGCTTGGGACGAGTTTTGCTCCAACTCTAAAACTAACAACCTAACAAGGTAAAGGTTTCTTGTTCGCTTCTTTACTTTACCTTAAAAATATTGAGGGAACAACAAATCAAAGTTGGCAGAAAAGTGATGGTGAGCAAATAGAGAAATTTCACATCTCTGCCTACACTATACGAAATAAAATTTTTAAAATCGTTAAACAGAGAAACCGTGGCCGAGCCGTATTTCCTAGTTTTACTATGTGATTCCTACAGATTGATACTAGCCGTATATTCTTATATATGTATAATACCTACCTCTCCAAGAATGGATCAAAACTTAGCTATAATAATATTGCATAACGACTGGTATGTATTATTCGTTAATTTACCTTTGATGTTCCGACGTTTCAGCAGGTTTACATGCTGCCGAGTTAGCTCTATTATTTTCAGACTAGAGATGCCTCACAAATAAGAAAGATCTTTACAATAGAGAGATAGGATAAACGCAACTCAATGCAAATAATGCAATATCGGGTGATCTTCATAAGAAAGAGTCTGTTCCCACGTGTTTCTACTTTAATTTCGCTACAGAATACCTCCATGCGATCCTTATTGGCGCAAAAACAGGGAAGGTCAGTAATCGAGTGAAACTGGGCTAGTCTCGGGTTGCATCGCCCCTTTCACTCTCGACACTACCTGCGCTTTTTACCATCTTCCCGGAATCGCCAGAGATGGGACCGAACCATGACTGCTGGGTTACTCAAACTTTTATATTTCTTTTCACATTATGGTTTATTATATTTATTGTCTCCTCTATAAGAAAACCCCCAGATGGGTGGTCAACCAAGGCCTGGAATTCTGAAAATGTAAATAGGTAAAAAAGCTTGTTAACATTATCCTACTAAGTGATATTAGAAAGGCGAAAGTTTGTGACGTTGATCCCGCAGAAATTTTTCCAAGATATAGTTATAACTCTGGCGTAACATATAGGCTTCCTATCTATCTTCTAGCTATCTTCTTTAAAAGCGTGCGAAGCTATGGACAAAAACTAGAAAAAAAAAGATATAATGAAGAATTCTCAAGGAGAGAGGAGATTTATTATTATTAGCCTATAGGAATCCACTGCAGGGCAATAGCCTCCCGTTCCTCTTAGAGTGGAAATTGGGAAAGAAACATACACAAAACAGTAACGTTAAGTTTGAGAATAGCTGACCGTTGCTGCAATGGACTGCAGTATTTCGCAAATTCTTGTATTCGAAAGGGTCTTCGGAATAAATCAAATGTGTATGGGTTGCTCGCAAAAAATCAGCTTAATTACTCCTATTTGGTTATTCTGTGAAGAAATCTATCAGTTTCCAGCTCTACTGTTTTTTTGTGACAATAGCTTTGTGTTTTTATTGAATTACTGACTTACATAAGTATTTTAAGGAACATGATATTTTAACCATTCAAATTGGATCAATTGTTTTTTTCACATTTTGTGTTTTTAGACTTCATGGCTAAAAACACATAAGCAAGAATCAATTTAAAAGCAGAGTTGAATTAACATTACATACGTAATCCGCGGTTGAGTTATATTCACTGTAATAATAAGAAGTTGAGGTTAATCGTAATTTCAGCAGAATCTAGGTATTATGTTTATACGTGGCATAATTATTTTTTGCAAATAAGTATTGGCCACATTGTATCATCAGGTAGAGCTGATTTCACTACAAAACTATTTTAGAACTCTCCTTATCTTTTCGCCAGTAGAGTTTATATTTGAACGCGTGATTCTATATCTACTATTCGAAAAAAAAATGCTATCGCAGTTTCGATCATTTATAACTTACATTTGACGGGCAAACAAAACCAGAGGCAGAAAAAACGCGGATTGCTGGAATAGGAAGAGTGGAAATGAAGTAGGTATAAATGCAACACTTGCACTTTCAATCGCGTCCTTTGTATCGGATTTCAGAGCTCCGGTTTCCAAGCTATTGTAGTTCTACACACGTGTGGGTAGAGTTAGGTAAAATACCTACATTTTATATTTCTTGCAGATAAGATGCAAATGAAATGTTGTATGAAAATTGGGTAAATACAATCATAAACAAAGAGATAATATAAATTGCTTTTGTAGGTCGGTTCCAGTAGCTCCTTATGCTAGGTCCTTATGCTAGGTCCTTATGATAAGCGGTTTAAGTTTAAGAAAACATAATTAGTAATATATGTAGGTATTTACGGTGGATGGAGGGAATTGTTAGGTAGATACATAACAGCCCATCCAACAATTCGCCATCGTCGTTATAACGAAAACATATTATTACCTTTTGATAAATTGGATACATGGGCCATATTTTTTACAAAACATTGAGATAAAGTTGTAGCAAATAAAACCACATTTCGTTAATTGAAGAAAAATTACTCTAAACGCAGGATATGTAAGTTTGAAGAGGATAATCGGAGTATTGAGAGCATGTTTGCTTGTAGCCGACACGAGAGGCTGTTTGTCGGCGCGCACCACAATGGCAGGTGATTTCACAGTCTGCTGGCTGCCAGCAATGGCAGCAATGCGCGCTGTCCGCGTCGATGCTCCGCACTACCGCAGAGAATCAAGTACAAGTAAAAAGTCACTTTGAATGTACTCTAAAGTTTCATAATTCAATTTCATGATGTCTATCATGAATCTCTGGTCTAGGACTGCTAGTAATAGAATCGATTGGAAACGTTTGGAGAAGGCTTTCACCGCCACAGGCGGTCCATACACTAACAACTAGGAGTAAGATAACTTTAATTTTATAATAACGCTTTATAACCTTTTTAAGTTCAAACATTTATTTTTATTTTGTAATCAATCACTGTGTATTGGAATATAAAGCTATTTTTTTTTTATTTATGATGATTTTGAATTTTGAAAACTACGTTTTCATGAAAATTCATTAATTTGACTTAGAAATATCTATTATCTCATCAGCTCGTGTACGTCCACTGCTGAACATAGGCCTCCCCCAAACGGCGCCACGAACAATAGTTGTCCTGAGCCCCCTTCATCCAATGACTACGACCGTTACAATGTCTTCGACCCATCGAGAGGGAAGTCTTTCCACACCGTTTTATTTAACTCTTACATCCTATTGTATACTTACCAAGTGCAGAAGCCTTTATTCAAAAAAAACTACAATAAAATAATATAAATAAATTAGAACTAGTATTTACAATTGAAACAATTGAGCTATATCTCCTATACTTACCTAGTGTCTTCAATTTGCGGGTTCGAAATTGTTGCAAAAATTCATTTGATTTATTACATTATGGGATAATTCCTTAATACCTGTTAATAAAGGTGTTTTGTTTCTATTAAGTAGATACGTCTTACATTAGTTTGAATACCTATAACTAAGTTGGCAAAGTCAACACATCGACGAGTACCTACGGTGCATGCGCTCGAGTGGCGTTAGAGGCGGTGCACACGTGCAGATTAAACATTTCAAAGGATTTTTTACAATAAAACATATGCCGCGTTTTGCTTTAACCCACTTTAAGCTCGATTATAACCTTCTTACCTACATTTGCTTCGCTTTTTGCGCGATAGAAGTTGCCGATATAGAAAGCATAAGGGCTTATACAAGCGAATTATTTAAAGTTATGGCTGCGCTTCGCCGTCTGCACTTAGGTATTACTGAAAAATTATAATGAAAAAAGGTTTAATATTCATTTATTCTCAAAATACAAATTATATAATGTCACTTACATGAGAACAGGATTCTTATGTTAAGTATAGATACATAGGTTGTGGATGACGAAAACTAAACTTTAAGTTTAATTAGTGCTTTTTGATGGCGTTTCTCCCTGTGACATACCAAGGTAAACAGTTGCTGAAAAGTCAGAAACCAATTTTTGGACGTAGATTCATTTTTGTTTCACATAAAACCACACTTATTTACACTTAGCTAATCCTTCTACCAATTGTTTTTCTGCTAGTGGTCTAGTCGGATCTTCCAGACAAATTTCGGGTGGAGAGGAAAATGAGGGATAATTGCATAGTTTTTAACTAGATAAATTTATTTTATTACACTTAATAAACTTTATTAGGTAATTAATAACTCTAAAGTCATTTATAACGGGATATTTACCATGATTTGAGTTTTGAGCTTTCCACGGAATAACTCAATAAGAGTTATTCCGTGATCATGGCGCATGTAACTGCGCCGAAATATTGGAAAGCTCAAAACTCAAATCATGGTAAATATCCCGTTATAAATGACTTTAGAGTTAATAACCATGATGGATTAAAATAAAAATTAATAACTGTTTAACAGCAGGACTTACACAACCTACCTATCCATATCTCAGACAGTGAGTCTAGTTTGAACCATTTTCAACTTCTGCCATTCAAAAGGGTACTGACTACTGACTGTGTGAAATTAATTAGTAGACAGATTGGGAATTGGCATCGCAAAAACTAAAGTGGTTTTTGTTTATGGTTACGAAGCACATCATGCCTGAGACGACTCGCACATGGGCGGAAAGAGTCGCGATATACTTATCATCTTGTGCAATAATGTATGCTCTTACAAGTAGGGCTGTCGAACAAACTATTTTAATATTTTTTTACATCACAACTCAATTTCATATGTGATAATAACTCGAGGTAATTTTTTTCGTTCAATTTGTTTTTGTAATAAACTTAATCAGGACTTGATGTTAGTTTGATACGGACTAGTATTTAGGTAATTTATATTAAGTTAAATTCTATTGTGCTCTGCCGAACTAAAATCTCACTTATTATTACTGTTTAGGACACCCCAAAAAGAGGGGTGTTTTAAGTTAGTTTGTGTTTCTGTGTGTCTGTCTGTGGCATCGTATCTCCCAAATGGAGTAACCATTTTGTTTATTTATTGTTCAGATGTTTTCTTTTTTTCAAGAGATTTATCACATATCCTTTCATTATGAGTGTTTTTTCCTATATTCGAAGAAAATCAGTGCTGCCATTCTAGTGTCAAGATAGTAGTAGAATTTCAAAGTATCATAAACCGGGGGTTTTCGATTTTTTGTAAAGTGGTCGTTGAATATCTACGTTAGGTATTCACATTAATTCGCATATGAATAAGATAAATATAGATAGCAGCCTTCGTAGTCAGCCCTGGCAGTGTGTTTGTGAAGGCTATGTTTGCGTGAGATCCCACGGCGCGGTGTAACGTGAGGCGGGTGTCCGCGGCTTCCGTCCGGCTTTTAGCGCGTCTCATCGGTCACCGCCGCCCGCCCGCCCGCCCGCCCGCCGCCGCCGCCCAGCAGCCATTCTCACATCTCATCCGCACATATCAAGTGAAACCTATCGCGAAAGCATTATCACTACATAAAAGCTTTTACTTTCAATGCTCGGTACGTCACATAAAACTGACGAAGATATCCAGGCCGGATAGGTGTCAGATAAAGGCGCCTAGCTTCCGACGGCGATGGGCCGCTCCAGTCATTAATATTAATTAGGCTCGCCCGCGCCGGTGCGGCACGCTCAATGCGCTCTTTGCTTCTGACTCGCTGCGAAAATTAATTACTCGCAATCTTTATGTTCCAATTATAAAGGCCTTCGCAACAAATTAAATCTGTCCGGAGCAGGCTTCTTTTGAGAGAGGTTTCACTCTCTTTGTGCGCTTGATAAATGTTCTTTGCGAAAATTCTTTGAATTCAGCAAAATTTGGACATTTTAGACTTAATACGTTAAATTACGAGTGTCTGAGAAAACCCTTAGTAATTAATTTATAACCGTTATGAACTTATATAACAATGAGAATGAAATTGTATGGGTGAAGTTCGTTGCGCTTGTGGGGAATTGTATCTAATTGTACGTTATGTGCCACTCGTGTGTGGATAAAAGCGAAATCGATTCCCAAAACCAGCTTTTTGCATAAACGTTCGCGACTTCCGCGTTCAGGGAGCAAAAACTAAATCTCAAAGAAAAAAATAAAGTTTCCCTTTCATCGAGAGGCAAAATATTGAACGGCCGTAACCGGATATCTCGGTGTGGCTCTTGGAAACAATCAAAAAACCACCAACGTGTTATTACGTGAAACCAACATTTAATAAGCCCATTTTTTATTTTGCATGGGTTTTGGTTATCCATTAATTCGTTGTGCAAAAACTATTTTGGTTTACCGACGCTGCGCTGTACTCTATTTGAATAGTTGGAAGGTGCTCATTGTTAGAAGATGCGGAAATGGGATATTTTCTTTCGAGTGAAATCTAATATGCGCTGGCTTTATGTTGACCTGATGTAAAAACGTTACCATTTTGCAATAATTCCACGATTCATGCGTCTGAGGCTGAGAGGGTAAATGCGCAAGTCTGAAAAAGACAAAAAAAACATGTGAATATTTGTTAAATATTATGTGGTTCTTGTAGGCCAAGCGCGGGGATTGTTCCCTAGGGTAGAGTAGACAATAATGACATCGCATCGTCATACATTTCGTACATTATAGAAGTTGAAGAAATTAATTTCAAATAATTTACGCATTCAATGACAAAGTGACGTAATTTTTCTTTATTCCCTAGACAACAATGCCTGTACTAAAGAGGCTTTCATTCTCTTAGTTTAACTACACCATGTTTCATAACTGAAGGTTAAAAGTACGATCTTGTAAAACCCTTGGGTACCACCTACCTCCCAAAACATATTTCTTGACTAGATGTTCTTTTCAGCAGATTTTATTGATATAATTTTGAGTGACATACACATACACCCACACAATAGTAAATCTGCTCTAAATGCGCTTTTCAAATGTTTTGTATAATTTTGATATCGTGTCATTTTTGACGTGGACAGGAAACGGTTATTAAAAACCTCAAAGGATCGATATGTCGGTTTATGTCTTATAACCTTATAATGCAATTTGAAATCATTGTGCTATTTACGCGCTTACCTTTTTGCTTTAGGTAGGTAGGTACATTTAACTTAATAGTATGAAAAAATTTACAGTATTTATTATATTAAATATTAAATTAAAGATCCCACGTAAAACAAAAGTGTGCCTTGGCCTCCGATAAGAGAATGTTTTTATGAAGCCAGACCCCACGAAAAGGTACCTATCTAAATAAGAAACAAATTTTTTGTTCTCCGCATTACCTATGCATGTGCTGAATCTATCTTGAATCTTTGGAATATTAAGTGACAACAATGTTGATGACATTCAATAAAGAGCCAGGCAAGCCGGCAATGCTATTTCCAGGCAGGTAAACTCATCTCCATGCGCCAAAAAACGAATAATCAATTTCCTGTCAACAACTGACCAATGATCAAGTGGCTGCATCAGGAAGATCGTCTCACGACCGATGGGAGATTAATGAATTTAGAATTAGATACGTCCGAATTGAAATGAAATTGGAGTTTTGGAATCGGAAGTGCATAGTGCGTGTTGAATGTGATGGATTGTTGCGAAACTGGTAAAAACTCGCGTCCGCAAACTGCCCCGCAGCTGGCCATCTATTTACGTAATCGGATAAGCTTTTTTTGCATTTATTAAAAGGTTCACTTTGAATCGCTTTACTTGCACG
Source organism: Eupithecia subumbrata (assembly GCA_949316285.1). NCBI lineage: Eukaryota > Metazoa > Arthropoda > Insecta > Lepidoptera > Geometridae > Eupithecia > Eupithecia subumbrata. Next base: position 33,844,930 of record OX438640.1, on the reverse strand, counting down.
TATGGGTCTACTTACCTACGTGGTTTTTTGTAAAGGTAACAAAACTGAGAATTTTTAAAGGTTAAAATAGAAATGAAATAAAATGATAATTTCTTAGTATTGGCAACATGTTGTATTAATATGAAAATAATAGCAATAGGCAGCAGTCTCTATATTGCATAAAATGTAAAATTCAACATTAAATAGCAATGTGTTTACAAGTGATAGTATTTGAGTTAAACTTCAAAAGATAATCGCAATAGGAAAGGGAAAGGGCACGTAACAAGTCTGACACAACCATAATTCGAAATCCAAAATAGCAACGTTATAAAGTAACTAGTGATTTGTGTATGAACTAGTGTGAATTCGACGTGAAGTTGGAAGAGGGTGTAGCGAGAGGTTGCGTAAAGGCCGAGCTCCGTCACAGGTTGTCACCGGCAGAGGCGGGGGCTACAAAGGGCACCGCGCCACGTCAACATATCATAAAGGATTTGCTGTGTCCAGCGGATTATGCTGTGGTCACAAGGACTCTAACTCGGGATAAAAACTTATAAATTGTTTTCAGAGTAGACAGCCTAGGGTTTATTTTTTAGTTACGCTGATATTCGATTGAGGTTTTTCATCATATAAGATTGTGTGAGGTGCCAATGCCAATAAGAACGATATACAAAAAGAAATGGGAGTAGGCAGGTCTTACACTGTAAGGCTTGAGTGCACCAAAAGATAATCGAACAGTTAGCAGCTGCGTCGGTTAACTTTGACTTTAATGTAAGAAATTTCTGTCAAAAACCTAAATTGAAATCCCCGATTATCTTTTTGGTGAACAGCAGAGTACCTAATCTAGATGATTTTTGAAGCTTTTGATTATACTATTCCAATCATAAACAACCATAGAGTTCCATAAAAACGTAGCAAACTTAAACTCCAGTATGCTAAAGCCTTTAGCTCCGCGGGGTGCGCAAATGGATCTAAGGTTCTTCATCAGAAATAACTTCAGAGATTTTTATACAGAGGTTTGTATTAGGTTTGTATTAGGGTATTACGTAGGTCGTTTTTTTCATCAACTTCAAAAAAGGAGGAGGTTTTATGTATTTATTATGTGTGTTCGTCGATTAGGTACTTCGTTAATTGTGGACCAATTCTTTTGCTATTGAGAACGATCTTTTACAGTACCAACTAGTTCGGGGGATAGTGAGCAACCACCGCAGTCCGACTCACTAGTGGCTTAGTTCAACTACTACACACAGCTAGCTACAACTAGCTAGCTCATATGTAGCTTTAAATATAGGAAATAGGGTTTCTTTGATTATGGTCGTCTGGAAGAAATCTCTGCAAGGGATAAGATTTGCGAATTGCAGGACACGATAGTTAGTATTTAAGAACTTCCTGTGCCTACTTTAGAGTAATCAATCCTGCAATAAAGCTTTTTATTGTTATTATTATCTCAAGATGACAAAATTGTGTTCCTGAGGGGTAAGTATTAGTCCCACAAAACATAAACAAGATCCGTCAAGTGCGAGTGTAACTCGCGCGCCGAGGGTTTTGAACGTTTGTCAACAAATATGTACCAAAAGTACCGGTTAGAGACTTCGCAATTTAACGAATACCTAAGAATAGTAGGTTACATTTCAGATGGATCTCTCTGCATGCTTCGGTTAAATGGGTGGTTCGGTTAAGGTGGATATTGGTAAATTTTTCGACTTTTTTCGAAATATTTCAAAAAGTATGAAAGTTACAGAAATTTGAAAAACTGGTTTGAAATGTCCAAACCGATACCTTTCATTTGATACCCCATTCGGTGGGGTAGGTAACCTTTTGAAAATTATTCCTTTTTGACCATTTTTCAAAAAGTGTTCTTTTTACAAACTTCTCTATATTTTTCCTGTAAAATATAGATCTATATCTACAAACGCTCCATACATTTTAAACGGATCGCTCTGCAAACTTCGGAGATAGGGGGGGGGGAATGGGTATTTTTTCGACTTTTTTCAAAATATTTCAAAAAGTATGAAAGTTACAGAAATTTGAAAAACTGGTTTAAAATGTCCAAACCGATACCTTTCATTTGATACCCCATTCGGTGGGGTAGCCCCCCTTTTGAAAATTATTCCCCCCCCATTTTGACCATTTTTCAAAAAGTGTTCTTTTTTCAAACTTCTCTATATTTTTCCTGTAAAATATAGATCCATGTCTATAAACACTCCATACATTTTACATGGATCGCTCTGCAATCTTCGGAGATAGGGGGGGGGGGGGGGGGGGAATGGGTATTTTTTCGACTTTTTTCGAAATATTTTAAAAAGTATGAAACCTACAAAAATTTCAAAATATATTTTGAAATGTACAAAATGGTACCTTTCATTTGATACCCCATATGACTCTGTAGGTATCTTTTAAAATTTCGGCATCACAATTTGTATGGAAAATATTCATTTTCATTTTTCATTTATTTTCATTTATTTTTCTCAAAATCTGTACAGGCGCACGAAATGTATTATTGTTTTAAATTTCAAGTTGATAGCTGCAGTAGTTTTTGAGTTATTAAGGAGGGAAAAAAGGACAGACAAAGCGAGACCATAAGGGTTTTGAAACCGATCTTCGATCATCAAAACCCTAAAAACAGTGTAAGTTTTAAGGAATTTGAATTCGATTTAGTTTATTAAAATAATCAATTATATTTTAAAGGTCCATTTTTAAATCCAATCCACTCCATAACATGAATTTGACCGAGGAGCGCCAAAACGCTATGCTTTATTTACTTTAAACTCGGGGTTTTTCTAATCTGTTTTACAATAGATACGAGAGAAGTATCTTTTATACAAGCTTGCACCTGGTCGTTATATTATTTGTTGTTCGATGTCCACGGGTCAAAAAATATTCAATAGATCGACCCAACGGATTCCGTTAGATAATCGCTCTCTGGGTCACTTTTTATTTGAATTTTTTGACTAAAAAATGGCATGTGCTCGACAAATTATGCATTTGGTTGCATCACAAAGGCACGCGTCCTGGCGCATGTTGCGTTTTTTAGAAATTGCACATCGATGTCAAGCGAAGTGCCTATTGTGTGGCTGGCTGCGTCTAGCCACGCGCTGCAAGATGGCCCATTGATTGCAGATTAATGCCGATGCAAATAGACAAGTCACGCTGCTATTTTAGAAATATTATTTATGAGCGATAAAGATTAATTTGTTTAAGATTTGTTATTCTTTAGCGGGAAATGTTTGTGTAACTTCTTGAAAAATCTTATTATTTTTGCATTGGTAAGTTTAGGTAGGGTAGGATTTTATTTATTTTGTCCTAAGGTAGACATGGTCATAGATATTATAATACTAGACATGGTCAAACACATGACAAAAAAAACGATTTTCTAGATTCTACAAGTAATTTAGATAGCAGATTGTAAGTTTTGTGCACATTGTAAACTATTTGCTGAACCCACGCCAAACTAAATTACGAATCAATTGTTGTTTTGGAGTGTATTGAGATTACGAGATATATTTACTGAAATCAACATTATAACGATGGACTCTAAAACTACAATTAAATCAAAGTTTGTTTAAGCAAAGATTCTTACCAAATGCTATGTAAATTATCTGCTTGTAAAACCTAGAATATAGTAAAAACCCGATTTTTTGTTACGTGTGACTTAAGTCCTTAAGTCGCAGCATATCATTCATCTTCAAGAATTACAATTAGGTTCTTGCGAGAAGTAGTAGTAGTACTTGTATCCAATCATTTTATTTGAACCATTTTGAAGGAGAGTCCAGTCCCATTCATGACCACCAGGGCTGATAAGCCAACGGCCGAAGGAATATCCCATGTTTGCGTTAAACAAAGAATTCAACTCGCTAAACTTTATCTCGAGTTTGCACAGGCCAAGGATGCTACAAAAAATGCCCGTCGATCACGTCGATGTTATTTTTGAATTTGTGCAAGGCGTTTGACAGCGGACAAGAAGAGTCGCGCGACAAAAGGTGACAGACGAAGGAGTGCGAGACAGGAATACAAGGAACACAATGACGAGAGACAGTTGAAAGACGTTATGAATGGGACAGGGAAGAAGGAGTGATCGCCTGCGTCCGTTGCCTCGTCCTGTGTCCACCCGCGCCGCCAAATTACACAGACCGGCTAGTTTTATAAGCTTACTTAAGACATAATATTTTTGAGATTCTTTCACTTAAGTACTTACCTATATACATACATATATCTCAGTCTATCTGAGGCGTAAAACGTGCCGCAATCGCGATTGGCACATGGCTTTGCGGTCAGTCAATGTTCCCTTCCGGAAACACATAAATCCAGCTTTATCATTGAAATAAAACAGTAGTTCTGAAAGTGGGATAGTGTAGGATATAATTCACATTTATGCGGAGAGGCCGTCCGACCGTGACGGCGCGTATCGAGTCGCCGAGATAGTTCGCAAGGACAATTTTATTCTCTCCCGGAGTAAAAGGGAATTATTCATCACACCCGGAAGGGGAGAGCTCGTGACGCAAGCATGAAATAGCCACCTGCCCTCTCGCGGACGTATCAACCACCCCGACCCCTGCAAGCCATTTGATACTGTAAAGGCTGAGTTAAAGAACACTTTTTCCTTCATCAGGGAGCATTTTTCTAACATTTTGATAGAATCGAAGGGTCCAGTTGAATGTTGCCAGTTGCAGAATCAAAAGTTTAAACGGCCGGCTCCGAGAACAAAGGGCTCGGACAGGGCTACCCGGCCTGGGATAAATATTCAATGCGAATCCTTTGGAGACGATATTTTATATTTTATATCTTTTCGATTGTCCAGCCTCTCACCTGCACGAATGCAGAGACGGTGAACAGGGATTCTAAAAGAATTTCAAATGAAACGTTATAAAAGGATAGAATAATGTAACGGTTTTATTTTTCCGGAAATGGGTGTAGGTAGGTAGGTATGTTCAATATGTTCATGCCGTATGAAGGGATCAACATTTCTATGCTGCATGACCTTGTCTACCTCGATTTCTATAGAGAGTAATTAAAATCATTTTGATATTCTACAAAAAGTTTATAATTAACAGGTTCGTTACATTTAAACTTATTTCTACATTTTATAACAATTCGACATTCATATTGTCAAGCTAGGCAAACAAGTTTGTAATCAATCACAAGATTATTGCTATTGATTCTTGATCAACCGCCCTTCTGCTCCTATCATAAAAGAAAACCAGATTTTGTGCAAGTTTATAGAAAATTTACATTAAAATCACACACAAATACAAAAAAACTGGATAAAATTCGGGTTCATTGTGTTCGATTGATTCGTAACGGCCGAGCGCGCAATAATGTGAATGAAATATTCACGATTTTTGTAATTTTGGCGGCGCCGGCGCACATCTGTCGTTCACACGGAAGGGATCGCTGTCCATTGTTGTTTGCAAGTTTACCTATTTATTGGACAATGTCTATCAATTGCTCGAGTATCGTTCATTAGGAACGTGTTATTCTAAAACCTATTGCCCGATTCTCAGAAAGTGGTCCGTTTCGTGACCGATCATTGAGGTAAGTAATTGATGTTTTACTCCTCCTTTTAACTACCGACTTGCCAACTTTTTGCTCAATTTAGATAAATAAGCTGATATTCTGTTTTGTAAATGTGGCCTTGCTTTTTTACGGCGGCTAGTGATTTTTGTCGACACCCGACATCGAAGCCTATTGTCAATTTAACTAACTACTGCTGCAAAAACATTTCGCAAGGCTCTACAACAATAGGGTCGGCATTATGTCATAAAATGGAATATTGCTCCAGTTTGCAAAACTGGTGTAGCTCGCTATTGTTTCACAGACAACGCAATAGGACAAATAACTTGCGCATGTCGGGACACTTTGTTCTGGAAGTCGGACCCTTTTGTTTACTTTCGCTTTTAATATTTTAATGACGTCACGAGAATAAAGAGTCTACCAAAACAGACTAGACATTCATTTAGACACATTCTTCATTTATAGCTTGTTTGTTGATTGTAGTCGGTCAAAACCCTTTCACGTTGCTGAAAATTTCATAAATCTAAGTGGCCTTAATTGTTTGACATAAAAGTACAATTCCGAGAGATCTGTGAAGTAAAGAACATCCAAATTATTAACAGCAACTACAAATTTGAGCTAATTAGTACGTAAATAAACCCTTAATTTGTGTAGCTGTCAACTGGTTCATTCCCGCGGTATTACTGATATCAACCAAGCAACCCTACGACAAAAATACTAAAAAGAAACTGAAAGCAAGTTTCGAACTCTATCAATAAAATATCCTTTCTCACAACACAATACAGGTTTCTTACAGTCAATAATACAATAAACAAATGGGTGACCGATAAAACACATTACGGAAGGGTTTCACTCTACGCCATTGAACAAATTGTAAACAATACGTGCATTTTGTGCGAATAACTCTACGAATGAAAGGAAAGTAAAAGTGCTGGTGGATTCTTTTATTTCTGTGTAAAGTGATGCGCCCTTGAATTCTCTCTGGCAAGGCTTAATTGTGCTTTCACATCTACAAAGAGTTCCTTTGAACAGGCGAGGGCTCCGAGTATACGCCTCAGAAACAAAGAAATACTCAACCTTCATTTTCACTTGCTTCTGAACATCGAATTCGTGGCGTGTTATTTTTCTGAAGTAATTACATAGGTCACTCGGATCTTTACCTAAACACCTATCGATGTCAAATAGTCTTATTTCTGATTAAAATTGGGTCACACTTAGCTTGATTATATTATCTTATAAGTTTTCTTTACCGATGTAATGTCGGTTACGAAACCTTAAACTTAACTTAAATGTTATAGACAAGGTCAAAAAAAGAGTTTTTTAATGTCTAGCAGTGGCATAGGTTGTAAATGATGATCGTGTTGAAAATAAGATTTTATAGAACCTGTGCAAACTGACGTAATTAAAAGCAAATAACGATAAATCAGCATTAAAACTGCGATTCTAATCTGCAGCCATCTTCAGCTGTTCTTAGCTAATATTTGCTTTAATTAACGAGTCTACATTGATTTGAGATAAGATAGTGGGCACCTGCTCTATGGCAAACTTAATTTATCTGCGAGAGGACAGACAAGGAGTTTGTTTCAGTGTTGAAGCCTGTGCAGTCGCAGGGAAGGTGCGGCGTGTGCGCGATAACAAACCTAAACATCCTGCTCAATGGTGCACTTCTCTAGAACGAGGCAGAGATGGGCTTTTTACGATAAAAAACACCTTTTCCAACGAACAACTTTAAACCGTATTTAGACTGTTTAGAGGCGATTTTGTATCTGGTTTTTAAGGCACGCGACAGAAGCAGGTGGGAGCGGTGCTTTCAAAAACTTAGTTTTCGCTGCTTTATGAATAGTGCTTTGAGATTGATTTTAAACATAAACTTTTTAGTTAATTAGATACAGCTTAGATTTTTTATTAATTTTGTCATAATCATAATATTCAGAGGCAATGACGAATTATCAAAAAAAAATGAAACATGCAGATGTTGAGTGGATTGAATTTGAGAGCTAATGATAAATTTTCCATGAATTTGCTCGGTACCAAACAAAAACCAGAAAAAGCTTGTGCATAGTTTTGTTTAACTCTTTCTACTTAAATAAAAAAAATGTAGTTACCTTTTAAAAATGATACCTACTTATTATTTTTATACTATCGTAAATAAGTTAGTTGAACACGCATTAAACAAGTTGGTATAAACTTATAAGATGAGTATGAGGATTACGTATTTGTTTTTCTCATCATATATGTGTTTATGTCTACTTATTTATGGATATGGGTATATGAAGGCAGATATGTATGAACTTAAGGAGTAAAAAACGCATAGCATGGTAGGGTGGCGCGTGCCCACAAGAATGGTAAAAATAGTGATGTGGTAAAAATAGAGTGGCCTCCGGTACAATAAAAACGCTTAATTTACGCGGCCTGCCGTTGGGGCCGACACTTATGCTTTTTATGCGTGTTGTCTTTGAGCCAATAATTACTTCAGCTCGCCCAAAGATAGAATCGGTAGAGTTCTGTCAGCTTTTAATGATTACATAGACATTTATTATTAGGAAGACATGATCTTGTCTATTTTATATGTACAGTTTAGAATGGGAATTGTAAAATATGGGCAGTTTTGCTGGTTTTTATGGTCGATTTTCTAGTTAATTTGATCTAAAGTCAAACCTAACTAAAGATAAACCTACCCCGTCTTTTAAGCCAGTTTTTTTTAATTTAGTCTTTTATATACAATTTAACGTTGAAGATGAATTCATAAAGACAATCTATTTTTTTTCTTATGAAGTACCTAAATCAAGAAATCAATTGATTTGTTAAAGATACACACGAAATCAAATCAAGCATACATTTTAATAGGTATATCAGTTATCTAGCCATAACACAAGCACAGCTTAGCTCGGGGCTATATGATGCTGTGTGGATTGTCCAGCATTATTTATTTTATTCATTTATCGGATGAAAGTAAAAATAAAAAACATTAAGATAGCACGTTCTCAAAGTAGCCCCAGCAACGTATCCAGTAAAAGAAAGCACCGCCCGCCCGCGTCCCGGACAGAAGCCGGCCATAAAATATAAAAAGTGCTTATGTGGCGCTGCGAGGGCTAAAAAACAACATCGGAAGGAACATAATGTAGTAGCGGCTGTAAAAAGTGAATGCAGTGCGTGCACGTGGAGTGCACCGGGGGAGGGTAGTCCGGCGGGAGGGGGGGTGAGCGGAGCGCGGGGGAGGGGCATGGGGTGTGTTTACTGCGGGAGGGGGGGCGTGAGCGCGAGCGGCGAGCGCAGCGCGCCGCACGCCAGTGTTGTGGTAGGTCGCACCGAGCGAACCCGCATTACAACTTCCCGCATTCACAAACACGACTTCGCGAACAACACATCTCTACCGCCGCGCTCTATCTAATCAAACCCTATTTTAATTGTTGCTTAATAAAGCATAAGAAAGATATTTAACAGAGACATTTTAAAGTGGTGCATATGTATGCATTTGTGAAACTGGCGTGAGATGGCCCTGTCGCTGCAGTCGACGCAGAATTCGAGAGGTTTGTGATTTTTTTGTGTTACTTTCCATATGTTCCGTATGTGTTGGAGATATGCATGATGTGTGAAAAGTTTTGAAAGTTGCCGGCGGAACATGCGTGGGGCGCGCGCCGCGATTGGCGCGCTCGCCTCTCGCACACATGTATTTGCATCCGAGATTCAGTGAACCGTGGGCGGCCGGCCCCGCGTAGCCGTGCTACGGACGTGCTACGAAACTGCTACGACATTCTACGAACTCGTAGCACATTGCTACGAAATATCCTGCGTTGTGTTGCTTTCATTTTGTCGTGTTTTCTAATTAATTCGGTAATTATACCTACACATTTTTTTATTCTACCTATAGTAAAACCCTTGGTATGTTATTTACCAGTTATTTAGTACCCATAACACAAGTTCTGCTTAGTTTAGGGCTGTGTAAATTGTCCAGCAATATTTATTTATGATGTGTTTCACACTTCCAGGCCAGATATTGCCTTATTATTCTGAATGAACGTCAATTTCTTCACTTAATTCATTAAAAACTCTTGATTGTCTACCTGCCTGATTAATATAATCCCACCCATCAAGTTTTTCCAGTAACTAATTTATGAGTTGAGTTATTACAAAGGCGATTAAGTAGGTATTAGGCAGGATTAACGTGCATAGGGAAGTAACCTTTACTAGTAATACGAGTTTATAATGACGTTTTGTTATTAAGTAGGCAGAGTGATTATTATGTAATGAATCATCACGAACCTAGGCATAAGGAAATATTTGTTGCTTATGTATCATCTACGTAAGTGTCGAAAAACTAACACTTCACTAACCATTCTTCGTGGATGTCAAGGCGGTAAAGGTACTAATTTTTAATTAAAATGGAGTTTGTTCATGTCCCCTTCCTCCGTAACTTTATATTACATTATTAGTTTACGTTGTCTCAATATTGATTCAATCGTTAAGATGTATGTATGTGTTCAAACTACATATTATATAGGTAATTACTGGGCAGGCACATTATTTTGATAGAAAATCACAAAAAGTAGCTGAATTTTCTGACAAACACCTCAAATTATATCTTCCGCTATATTCTAGAAATTATTTCCTTTCGACTCTATTGTTGAATGAATGTTTCGTCGAGGTGTCAGTGTACGAATCTGACACGCAGAAGCCCTGTTTAACCCTAAACCTACGAAACCCTTGAAAGTAATCTGTGGAGTGCGTCTACTTAACGACAATGCTGGGTAATCCCATTACCAACCACCGAAATTAGGCCATCGGGACACGGTACTTATTTCACTATACTCATAAATTCGTCATTTTACTTAGTTGTCTAGATTTACCTGGTATCTACTTATATTATTAGCTTTGGCCCACGGCTTTACACGCATTTTAAAAAATAATATTAAAGATTTATTTATTCCGTATTATCAAAAAACATAGTATACAGAAATTTCATTTAACTAATAAAATTACAATTATAAATCACCTAATTGAATAATTATCACAATAGATACTATTTAGATTTGATTCAAATAATAAATGTAAAACTTCTCAAAAGATATTATATTCCCGATTTCTACAAAATTTCTGCTCGATCCATACAGTATTTTTGATTTTGTTCGCCCAAACATCTCCACAACGGCATACATTTGCGGCGTTATAATATTTGAGTGATTAGATTAATGTTATGAAAGCAATATTCCTTACTTGTAAAATAAAGGCATTTATAGGCTGTGTAACCCTATCGAAACGTCGGGGAAAAAAGTAAAATAAACGCGATAAGTAGGCATTTAATAGTAATAATAAAGGCATTGCAGCAAATTGTCGTAATTAAAATAAGTGATTAAATCAAGGAATTTATTCAATAGATCAATGAAAAATCGTAGAAAAATAACATGCATATAGGTACCTAAGAAGTAGGTACTTACAGTATTCCTTTTCATTGGGTAGGTATGGTTAAAAAAGAGAAAGTACAAAGAAAGCGTGTCAGAAGTACCCACTGCAGAAGTCACTCAGAATCGAGTACAAAGTTGAGCTGTGAGCTGTAAGGATGCCATTGAGGAGTCAGATATGAACCCGTCAATAATGACTTATGAAGTGCCAGCCGCGGGCGACTCCATAAAACCATTCAATGTGGGTTATTGACAAATATTTATGGCGTATAAAGAGGGGATAATTACAACTCTTTAGCACATAAAAAGAGCGCGGCAAGGGTGCGCCTCGCTGTAAAAATTTATCACTAACATTGTCCGATGTCTATGGGCTCGACCGACTAATAAAAATGATACATTATTCCGCTTTGGACCGCGTTTTTGGATTCTGTAAAATGTATAAGCATTTTTCGTTCTTTATTACAATAATATCGATTTATTAAATTTCGCTTCAACTTTTGATTCATGCCCAATATTTTTTCCATTTTCTGTCATAAAACTTCAGCTAATTAAAGCTAGGAAGGGCAAAGTATAGACTTGTTTAAACTTTGACATTAAGCTTGGTGTTACAATTCTGATCACATCACGAGCGGCTCGCGGTTCTCCGTCGCAGGAATGTTATTAAAAAGTTATGGGATAAGCCCACGCTACGTGCCGCCTCCCCCCGCGCTCTAATCACAAACTTTCAAATTATCTTTCACCTCACTTTATCTGCAACATTCTCGATAAGCAACTGTGGCTAAATAAGTACTACCTAAATTATATTTGCGTACAAGGAAGGTTATTCTCCAGACTTTATTAAAATATTATATGAATGTTCGTAAATTGTGAAGATGACAAAACATTTTGAGCCTTTTTCAATTAAGCTCTATGGCCGAGACGAGCCCACCCGAGAATTAATTCGACGGCTAAGTAGATAATGTAAGGATCCCCGCGCCGCGCCGCCTCTTCACGCCTCGAGGAGAACTTTCAATTATGATTTTGTCTAATTTTAATTAAGTGCTCTCAAAAAGGCTTTTCTTCAACGAAATTAATATTTGAATATAATTTGGGCGGAGCGCGCGGGCGGAGTTTGAGCTTGAGGAATAATTAATTCCATTAGAAATGGGAAAGTGGTCCGGCTCCCGGGCCGAGGCCGGCGCGGGGGCGTGCGGGTTTTCCTCCTTCGCAGTTACCCGCACCCGCACTCACTTTAACAACTCATCGGGAATATCGGTACACTATATACGGCACGCATCCGACAACTTTAAAAAGTTCATTAAGCGAACCGGTAGAGACAGGAACCAGGTTTTCGGGTTGAGGCAATTTGCGCAACAGGTCGGGGCGGAAGCGACCTGCAGAGTGTGATTGCGACCAAATGTTCCCTCGCAGCGTCTGCTTCAGTTTTTGCTCCGTTTTTTGCGTCCTCTCCGATAAGTACGCTATCGATAGTTCGACTGCGCTGTTTATTTAGGTCGCAACTTAACTCGTAACGGAAGCGATCACCGCGATAGTTCCATATATTCCGATACTGAAGTGGTTAATTCCTGAAACGAGAACATCCCTCCTTGAAACCGTAAGTAGACTCGAGAATCAATCGAATTTATCTAGGATTTCTTTGTCTACAGGTGTGTCGGTCCGACCGCTTGCGACTATGCGTCAAGAGTCCCTCCCGATGCTGGCGGAGCGTCTGCTAGCGCACCGTGCCGCCGCGCTGGTGGCCGGTCTGCCGGCCGAGCTTTACTCTAACGCGCTGCTGGCCGCCTGGCCTCCGTCGCCGCCCGCGCCGCTGCCTCCGCTGGAGCCCGAGCGCGCGCGCAAGCGGCGCCGCACGCCCAAGCTGGAGGACGGGCCGCCGGCGCCGCCGTCGCCGCCCTCCTCCGGCTCCTCACCCGGCGCCGCCGACCCGCCGCGAGACAAGCTCTTCACCTGCAAGGTGTGCTCGCGCTCCTTCGGCTACAAGCACGTGCTGCAGAACCACGAGCGCACGCACACCGGCGAGAAGCCCTTCGAGTGCGGCGAGTGCCACAAGCGGTTCACGCGCGACCACCACCTCAAGACGCACCTGCGGCTGCACACCGGCGAGAAGCCCTACTCGTGCCCGCACTGCCCACGCCACTTCGTGCAGGTCGCCAACCTGCGGCGGCACCTGCGCGTGCACACGGGCGAGCGGCCCTACGCCTGCGCGCGCTGCCCGGCGCGCTTCTCCGACTCCAACCAGCTGAAGGCGCACGCGCTGGTGCATGAGGGCGACGCGCCCTTCGCCTGCCGCTGCGGCGCGCGCTTCCGGCGGCGGCAGGCGGCGGCGCTGCACCGCTGCGCGGGGTCTCCGCCCGTCGGCAGCCCGCCGCGCGCCGCCGACTGGCGCTGGGACGAGTGGCCGGAGCAGACGGAGCCCGAGGACCTGTCCCTGCCGCGCCGGCCGGCCACGCCGGACTCGCCCACCGACCTGCGCGTGCACGCCGCGTAGTGCACGCCAGCACACCACAGCCCGCACAGTCGCCGAGCCGGTATACGAGTTCCTCCCGCGTAGACCTCGCGCCTCCGCGACGGCTGTCGATCTCGGCTTCCGATATTACTTCTCGATGCGAAAGCTCCGTTCTTCTTACCGATTCCAATGTTTGCAATTTCTTCAACGCTTTTTGAGAATGCGAATTCTTAAAGCGTTTTGGAGTTCCATAATGTGGCCGAGTCATTATTCGTTTCTCGGTAAGACTACCGATGTACACTCGTTAGGTAGTCGGCCATTCATTTTTTTAATTATTGCGTCTTAAAAACATGTTACAGTTTTGAAATTTATTGTCGTGCTATTTGCATAATCGGAAGGCAAGGTAACGCAAAAACTGGACGGTTTTGTTAGTTCTTTTGTTTTGCACTTTGCAAAATATTCAGAATAGTTTTGTACAAAAGCTGTTTTTTGATTTATTGGCATTGACTATTGTTCCGTAATGCATCGCAAAAAAGTGGTTCGTTTTGCAAGAAAAATTTAATCAAAGCCATCCTTCCCTTAAAACGAACTGTAATTGTTCATAGGAAGGCCAAGGTAATCTGCTTTTTACGAAGTAGGTAGCTTATAGAAAACTACTTCGCAAGCTATAATTACGGACTATTGATTCCGGAACGGTCGCATGCGCTCGATATCGGCCCTTGTTTGTCTTAACCGGTTCTAATCGGCACCCCTATTTGTATTTTCTTAAGGTCACAGAAGCGTTGAACAGTTTTTTATCAAAATTTTATGTTTTATTACAATCGGAACTAAAAAATTCAAGGAGTACGTTTTTAATTATATAAATAGAGGATAATTGTTGAGAATGATCGGAGCTTTCGCCGATATTTGTGTTTTGTAAAACGGACAGCGAGCGGGTGCCGCCCCAGCCGCCGGAGCGCTACTGCTTCTGTAGATAATGCTATCTCTAAGTATTTATTGTTTACCTATTAGTCAGTAGATCGATGTATTCGAATCCTATGGAATTGTACATACATAATTACGAAGAGAAGAAAAGTTGATAGAGATACAAATATTTTCTATATGTAGCCGTGCCCTTTAAGGTTCTCTACATCCGAATTTCTGTGTGTTAAATAAATAGTTTAAATGCATAATTCTCTCGTCATATTTATGTTATGAATTGTGATTATCTATATTATCTTAGGTAGGAGAATCTTGAGATATTAAATGTTGTAGTTTATGTTGTAAATAGTTGATTTGCTTGATGGATTTCGATGTTTAGTGTGAGTCTGTACAGTATTAGAAGGGGATGTGGAAGAGAGAATGCAATCTCAGCATTTCTGCAATTTGTTCTACGGGTATTAGTTTCCTACTAGATGTAACGTGTTTATTTAATTTGTTTGAGTGGTCAACCTCGCCGGTTGCTCCATTGTTTAGCGCACATGATTTGTGATTATTGTATGTATGTATGTAGCGAATAATTGTTGATTATTATTATTTTATCTGTCATAGCCATTAATTATTCGGATCGTAGGGTATTGTAGATAGTGAGGCGATGTTAACGTAAGAAATATTTTCCCAAAGAAATTATTGGTACAAAATGAATGTGTACAAATTTAAAATTATAAAACTAATTAGGATTCGTCATTTGATGTTGCAATGTTGTATAATGGTAGTTAGTGTAAGGCACCGTGCCATTATCTACCTCATTCGAGTATACTGCGCCAGGGTAAAGAGCCAAAGTTCTTGGAATATTTTCTATTGTCTATCTCTGTTGAGATAACAGACCGGATTAGGACTAACTACTGACCAACTGTTCAAGTCTTGACAATTACCGTGAGACTGATTTTATGATGCACTGTTTCATAGCAACACGTATATCCACACCACACTACTACACTGATACATACTTATATTTCTACGACATGTAGTTATGTTAATGATCTACAGTGCTGATTTGTTTACTCATATTAAGTTTTGGTCTCAATTTTAGGTTTAGGCAAACTAATGCAATCGATTTGAGTTCCTAATAATTTAAAGATATTTTTTGTTTATTTTTATACTTACTATGTCTTTGTGCCATGTTGATGGGCTGTTGAAAAATGAAGGCACTGATTGCATATACCCAATCAGTGCGTTCAGGTTAATTTCTATACTAAATAGATATTCTCTGAACTACCTCAGAACATTGTTTCTAATTACAGTGTTATTGTAAGACAGTCAAACGTATTGTTTAATATTAACATAAGTGAATGTACTAAATAATATATTTAAGTTATACATAACTAAATGTGACACAATTATGGTACTAATTATTAATACTTATATGTATGTATTTCTTCAAATGTCCAGTACCTATCTAAATAATTATTAATAAAATGTTTGTTATTTAATTGATATTTTATTTTAAATCCTAGAGTTTTATTTAGGACCTTGCGATGAACCGTTTTGGTTTAATGCTATTGTTTGCAAATTAGTACCTGCATACCTATTTATTTTGTCGGTCTTACGAAAAGTAAAAATTTAAGTAAATAATTTGAATTTACCTACTTAACCCATTGACATTCTAGGTAAATATAGTGAGTCACAGTTGACAATAGCACTGGTGAAATTAGAATAGGTAGGTAATTAGCAAGCACCTGACGATAATGCGGTGAAACTAAATGTTTAGTTTTCGAATGTAGAAAATATATTATTTTGATAACTGAAGTTCGTCTTAGTAGGTAGGTTTAAGTCAGTCACTGCCCAGGCTCGCCGCTGCAGATCGGCTTGAGTGTTGTGGGCAACCAAGGTGACAAGATACCAGTAGTTATGAAATAAACCATTTTTAATAAAAAAATATATGTTCTAGTTTGTCACGAATTACCTTGATCGATGATTTTTAAGTTTTAAGACTAGATTAAACAAACTAGACATAGCTACGAGTATCACAATGTAGAAAAATGTAGAGCCATAGTTTATTTATTTATTTTATTTCATTTTACGAATTTTAGGAAAATTTACAGCTATGATTTTACAATAAGGTCTTTGCTTACTATAACATGCATGATACAGGTAGTTTAGTTACTATTACTAGTATCTATTCTATTACTAGTACAATATGGGGTGCCACAAGAAGTTCTCAACGTTGAAAATAATACCCACCTTTTTATGAATCAGGTTTTTTTCCATCCTATTCATAAATAATAAACAAGCGTTTCATCCGACCTCACTTCGCAATGACTGAGACAGAGCCACAAACACAGTAAAGATTATAGGGGTTTTAGCTCATTTATACCGCACCAGTCCTGCATAGAGAAATGAGCATTCAAATATGAGCTGAAGCTCGTTCTCTTTAACAATGACTGCCTCGCACTTACACACTTTACAGCGCGTTTGCTATTTTATGCAGTCACTGTAGAACCAGCGGTGCGGTACAAATGAGCTACAACCCTAATATCTAAGATCAGCAGTAAGTAATGAGTTGTCCCACTAATACAAACTAGCAGTGTAGGTGAGGGGGCACTCACACATTCATCTGCCCCCTTGCGCACACAATGAGAGGGCCGCAGAGATCGTGTTTGGCCAAACACGGCGACAATCGGTTAGTAACCTATTTGTATTCATTTTCTAATTATATTTTGTAACTTATTTATAAATAATATCTGCCGGCGACTTCGCGCGCGGTCAAAAAATTGGTAAGATTCTCCGAGTCTACGTGTACCTACGCCAAATGTTATTTTGATTTGTTCATTAGTTTTGGAGACCTTAGTTATCAATCGTGTACACATTTTCTAAACTTTTACCTATACAGGCTACCAAGGAAAGGGTGTATCTACGAAGCAGGTAAGGGGGTTATTTTGGATCCCGAGGCGACCAACTTGTGTTTAACGATTTTTTTAATTCCGAATATTTTTTATATTTTTTTGCAAAAAATAAGGTTATTTTTTTCTTCCTATTCGTGTTCTCTTGCACTCTTGCATTATGTAACGTTACAAAAGATTTCACAATTATTTTTTATTTGTTTTTTCAGCAAAACCAGTGTTTTATCATGTAATTTTATAAAAATGTGATGTAAATAAATCCTTTGAATTTTCACAAAAATAATAATAATGTAAGAATACATGTACCTAAAGAGCACGAATATAAAAAAACGAATCTAATTTTTTTCAAAAATGTTAAAAATTTGGGTCTTGTATTAAGTTTCAGCTATCTAATTCTCAGACTACAAACTCAACTATAGTTTGGGTCTAGTCTAGATGATGCGGATTGAATTGTCCAGCACTTATTATTATTCTAATTATTATAAGGATATGTCTAAGACGCTGGACTCACTGGACTGGACAGGGCATTAACATAAACGGCGATTACATCTCACACCTGCGATTCGCTGATGACATAGTTTTAATGGCGGAGTCGCTAGAGGAGCTGAACCAGATGCTGGACGGCCTAGCTTCGTCCTCGCGATGCATCGGTCTTGACATGAATTTGGATAAAATCAAAATCATGATAAATGGCCACATTGATCCACGACCGGTGGTCGTATATGGTCATGGTCACTTTTTCCAAATCGTTTCCGATTACAAAGGAGGCCAAGAGGAGGATCCAGCTAGGCTGGGAAGCGTATAACTAACCAACATAGGTTGATAATGATGATAATAATGATTTACTATCCCATCCTACTAATATAATAAAGCTGAAAGTTTGTGAAATCTGAATTTTTGTTACCTAGGATCTCCAAAACTACTGAACATTCCAGAAGAATTTTGGCATGCGTTTAGAGCATAGCCTAACTTAGATAATAGGCTACTTATTTAACCGAAAATACGCGTGCGATGCCACGGGCAGAAGCTAGTTATTAATAATATTGTTTATCTTCAAGATATATAAAATAGATTGTATTTGGGACATAGTTATATAGGTACAGTTGTGTTGTGTTATAGCATCGTAATTCAATAGGCGTGTGTCAGCGCATAGCTCGCCGGCAGCGGAGACCAACGCGCCGGAATCCGGTCGGTATTTATTAAATTAATCGCGCTTCACCCCTGCGCCTCCACCGGTGGCCATGGCCATTCATTTGGTCTATATTTGTTCTTGTATTACCCTCTCATGTTTACCTAGCTCGCGATACTTAGCCGGGCAGGTACTGACCGGTGACCTCTTCACCTATTCATTTGACGGCAATCGATAATCGATAAAAATGTTTCCTTTTCAACAGAACCTAAGGCTTTATACATTTCAGTTTGCTCATAATTGGTACACCCCTACCTTCCTTAAATTCACATAACTCTTTCCATCCAAAGATTGCCTGGAAGAGATCGCTTCTAAGCGATAAGGCTGCCATTTGTACTTGTGTCTTATGTCATGTCTCTTGTATTGTATTTTTGTTGGTGTTCAATAAAGTATTTTGTATTGTATTGTACTGTATTGTCAAGCTTATCCTGACCGGCGTTACAGAGTGTTACGTGTTACAAAGCGAGCGTTACGCATTGGATACAGCGTAATGAACCATGTTGCAGCGAGCATGATACAGACATTATTCCTGACTGCACGAACGTTCGCTGTGTAACACGTAACACTAACGGACCGTAACGCCAGTCATGTCCCAGCTCTAGGTTCTTTTGAAAAGATAATACCTATTTCTATCAATTACCGATTGCCGTCAACATTAATAGGTGAAGAGAATTAGTTAATATTTTGAACTCGCTTCGACCCGTGGTTTAACATGCGTTTATTTCCGGGATAAAAGTAGCGAAGTCTCAGGATGCAGTCTACCTCCTTGCCACATTTTTATTAAGATCTACATAACCATTTAGTCGTGAAAACTTAACAGACAGAGAGACAGAGTTTATTTCGCAATAATGGTATTTTTTTTTCTTTCGTTGTCTTTACCAAAGTAAAGTTTTTTAAACTTACGCGATCAGAACACATTATTATAATTATTCACGGGTATTTATCGCGTTTATTTACCTATTTTTTGCCCGACGTTACAACAGGTTTACCAAAGTACCTAGACGATGTGTCCCAAATAACCAAGATAGAGTCAATTAGGACGTTTTTTAGTAAAACAAGCCAAGAGATCATGGATAAATAATCGGTGCGCAGTCAGAAGTCTGATTTTTTTATACAAAAACAATGTTTAGGTATAATTTGATGTTCACAGTCTATGTTTTCAGTTTGGATGTAGGAAGGTAAAACAACCAAACAAAAAAGAATATTTCCATTTTTTTTTTCTTTTAACCTTCACATGATATTTATTATTATTTTAAATTTCAAATTTAAAAGCTGGTTAAAAGTTGCTGAGGTATTCAAGAGGGGAAAAAAGGACGGACTGAGCGAGAATATAACCGAAAAAGAATCCTACCTTTTCAAAAAAGCGAAATAATAAAAAGTAAGATTAAATACTGCGTAATAGTGAAGTTTGTAGCAGTATTCCGAGCTGGAGCTGCGAATTATAATTTATTTGGAGAAGTGGCAACGAGCCCCCCCGCCCGCCGCCCCCGACCTACCCTTTGCTTTCGCCCTTCGTTACTGGCGGACACGCAAAGCGTTGTAGCTCGGAAGTTGCTATGACTTTTTATTCAAGTATTTATTTTTTCAGTAGATAAAATAGTTAATTCTATTTTATCTACGGTAGATAAAATAAAATTAAAATAAGCAGATATTTAATAAAAGAAAGTTTTGATTGATCTCTACATTTTATTAATTGGTTTTTACAATGTTTTATGTGTGCCCTATAAATTAAATAAATTAAAAAAATATAATCACACGGCCATAATTTATAACATGGTATCTCTATACTCATAATCAAGGCATTTTAATTTGCTAATGCACTAATGTGCACAGTAATTTGAACGATAACTAGATATATTGTAGAAAAAAAAATCCTACGAAAATAGAAGTTTTTTTTTCAATAATTACAAAAAAATGTTATTATAAAACGTAGAATAAAAGAAACCTCCATTTCCTACTACTCTCTCTCTCTCTCTCTCTCTCTTGCTAGCTGAGGCTGAGCTGACCTGACCCCACCGGTCAGCATCCTTAATTTATCTACTCCACTTTGCTCTATTCTCAAAGTCAATTTTGAAATAAAATTCTGACAGAGAAACCACTATAATTTTATGTATGAACGAAAAAGTTAACGGGTTGGTTGGTACCGAGGAGTTAGGAGTTAGAAGCAGAATAATAGCGAGAACCATTCATCGCTGGATATTTAAACTTAACGTTTACATATCCAGCGACCGGCGCCGCCGCCCGTAAGCACCGTGTATTATCTAATTATATAATTATGAATAACTATCGTAATTTTTAAGGTTTAAGATTTTTAAACTGGGTATACTATTTTACGAAACCTGGGTCAAAATACAAGAAAATACCGAATGAATTCATTTTCAAATGAAAAAAACATAGTATTAATTAAGCTACAACGCTTGGCGCGTCAACTTTATACTTTCTGTTTTTTCTGTACGTAGGTTGCGTTCAAAGGAGCTGGCGCGGGGCGGGGGCGGCGGGAGGGGACGGAATTAAGAGGGAGAGCACGGGGGGCGCCCCCCGGACTGAGAGGAGTTTTAACCAATTAATTTTGTTCCTCAACGCAAACTCCGCTATATAATAAGGTATAAGTAGGCATTAACATCTAACTGAGGCGCGCCGATAGCCCGGCGGCCAGGGGCGCCCGTAGCCCGGCGGCCGGGGGCGCCCACAGGCCGGGGCTCCGCTAGCCTCCTATAACGATGTTTTATTCCATGTTAAGCTCTCTGTTTCGCCACTTTTAATATTTAATGGCATTTTCATGAGTCAGTTTTTATAGCGTACTTACAAATACCCAACATTATTGATGTCGTCTTTAATGACCGTTGTGTTTCGACGCCGTTCCTTTACCATTTTAATTAATGCACGACGATTCTTTATTCTCTTTATTGTTTGTTTTTACCAATGTTTGAATACCAATAATTCTGAGCTCATATTGATTTCTTAATTTGATTAATAAATAAATTTTTACAATCACATAATATAAACAAATTAGAACTAGTATTTACAATTGAAACAATTGAGCTAACTGCGGACTGTTGCAAATAATCTACAGGTAGTTCAACTTAACTTTGATAGATATAAAATACAATTCAATGCAATTTTTTCCTTAAAAATCTTCTAAGTAGATACACACTTGAGTATGTGAATTAAATACTTCTATTTGAAGCACAGGAGACACCTGTCCCGTGTAAAACATCAGCGACGTTGTCTAACGAACCATATGTCTCGCTCGTGCTTTACCCCGTGTTCAGATATAAATACAAATTACACATAAAAACACAAAGATCTCCCCTTTACCAAACCGTAACTAACAGAAGTTGCTGCATCTCCCATTATTTACCCGAAGCGTTGAGATTTAAAAATAAGATTCTGGAGAAAAACTCCAGAGCTGGCACCTCGCGCGCCGTCTCCCCTCAATATGGCGCACTTAAAAAACAATTCTACGGCAGTATTGTGTTGTTAAAAAACAGGAAAGCATCAAACGAAAAAACAAACCGCAGACTACGTACGAGTATAAAAAACAAAACGCAACACGCGAGTCGCGAGCCGACGGAGCCGACCGAGACACCCTTTCCCTTTTACGCGACGCGAGCTACGTTTTTTCTTTAATCTAAGTGAGGGTTGAGTTTTTTACTGCGATGCTACGTATAAATTAATAACTGAACGTGCTCATAATCTGCTGTTCGGAACACTTTCGGCTTTGTTATATTTTTTTCCTTCAAGTTAGCATTCATTTGTTTTTGTGTGGTGGCGGAAATGAAGTGCGTCCGCCAAGGCGACAGGTGTTGTCTTGGGCTTTTAAGTTAACTCTAGCATAACTTCTATTATCTTGAATTGCAAGGAAAGACAATCCAACAAATGTAGTTCAAGGTATAGAACAACACAAGGTCATAAATAAGGCACCCAACGACCGTGTTATCTAAGCCGACTGTCATGTTAATAGGCACTGTTTTGTGACATCAGTCGGTTCAGTTTCAAAATTTCGTTATTAATAATAAAATATAATGTAAAAAATATAATACAGAGGACTAGTGTAGATTTAATCTTAGTGCTTGTAAATATAACTTTTGACTGGTTTTTTAAGCTAAACTTGGCTTATTTAAAAACTTGAGAACATTGCATTAATTGCATACGATCTAAGGCATAATGAACATAAATTTATAAAATTCAGCTCCAAATGTTTTGTGACATCATCGATTTGCTAATTACCATTACATTTATAAAATAATATGTATCGTAGAGTACATGATAATAAGAAATATATCAGTTATTAAGTCGTTATTTACATACGTTTTGTTTTTTTTGTTTAGTTATCTACTTATGTACATAAGTAGATAACTAAACAAAAAAAACTGAATTACTGATAAATTTCTATACAACTCATTTTATGAACTCACCTGACACATTTAGTTGCCTTTTGCTTGTAAATGAAAAAAATAAACTAAAAGTGCTTTATTTCTTTTAGCCCATAAAGGACTGTTGGACATGTCAGAAATTTAAATAACGTAAGTAAAACGAGGAAATATGTTATCACTTAGATTTTTTTCATTTCAATCTTATGGGTATAAATAATGAAGTTAACAAGAAACCTTGTCAATTTTCAAGTTAAATAAATAATGCTGGACAATCCAGATATCATCATCAACATGCTAGTTACAAAAAACACGTTATTTTGAAATCATTTGAGTGAAGAATGCCTATAACCGGAAGATAATCCAGGATATGGTTGAATAGGAAATCATGTGTGGGTCCCAAATTGTTTTTGTTCGCATTTTGGAAACGACGCGCCAAGATCTGCTAACGACAGATGAATGCTAACGCTCACGTAACTTACTCACAAAAAACTTAGTTTAAAAAAAAACAGAATAAATAAATAACGCTGGACAACTCACACAGCATTATCTAGCCCCAAGCTAAGCAGAGCTTGTGTTATGGGTACTAGATAACTGATATACTTAATACAATAACTGGGTCATTCTTCGGAAAGACATTTTTTGGTTGACTTTCGTGGCACATTTTTTTTTGTTGAAATAGCACATAATGATGAAATATTCTGAATAAAGATTTAATTTAAAATTTATCGGTAGTGGAGGGAACTTAATTGGCTACGAAGTAATTCAATTTTAAAAATATGGTATCCACGGAAATCAGTATTCATATCACCGAAATCAAATATATAAAAATATTGTTGAATAATGTTGAAACATACATTTTGTGTGAATTAGCATATTAAAATCAATGTAAGAAGGATATTCGGGTTTGTTTATTAATAAAATAATGTTTTTTCAGTAGGAAGTAGATGGAAAATTTCTTAAAATTAAGGAGTAATTATTTTATGTTTGCAGTTTTTTTCTAAGAAAGTATAACAAACATTTACACACTCTTAAGTCAATACAGTAAACATTATTTTTTATATTTTTTTTTTGTGTTTAATTTTAATTATTAGAGGAAAATCTGCTTCTCTCTAGCAGTTCGTTGTTGACGAAGATCTAATTCACTAACTGATTGTATCTTCCCTTCTTTCTTCTTTCGATAATACCGCTGCCTATCTTTTTCTTTCTGCACGGAATAATAGGGTTTAAAGTATAAAATTGCCGTTTTATTGTAATAGGTACTTCGAATTGACATAGAACCTTCATGGTTTGAGATTTTTGAGCGAAATTCTTTTACATGGTACCTATGAGGTTCTTCTTTTAAAAAATGTGCAACATTTGATTATCGACTTTCAGTTGTATTTTTTTGTAGCTTAGACAAGAAAAATGAATACTTCGAAAATTCGAGTGATTTTTGAATACGAGTTCCGACGCGGAACTAACGCGGCAGAAACAGCTCGCAATAACAATGTTGCGTTTGGAGAGGGGACTGCTAATGAACGCATCGTGCGATTTTGGTTTAAACGCATTCGTGATGGAACGTTTGATTTGAAGAACGAACCACGTGAAAGACCGCCCCCACACAGGTGAATAAAAATGAATTGAAAGAAATGGTTGAAGCCAATCCGAGCCAAACTACCCAGGAATTAGCGGCATGGTTTAACGTTAACTTACCAACAATATTGACTCATTTGCGTCAAATCAATAAAATAAAAAATTAAAAACGGGTGCCTCATGATTTGACTGATTTGCAGAAAGAAATGCGTGTTGAAACTTGTTTCGCCTTGTTGAATCGATACAGAAATGAAGAAATATTGGATCGAATTGTGACATGTGATGAAAAGTGGATTCTTTACGATAACCGTTCGCGAAAAATGCAATGGCTGACCCCAAGTCAAACGCCGCAATAGTGTTCTAAAGCAAAGCTTACCAATAAAAAGGTAATGGGTAACTATTTGGTGGTCTCATCATGGTGTTATTCACTATAGCTTTCTCCGATCTGGTCAAGCAATAACGGCAGATGTCTAATGTGCCGAACTCCGAACAATGATAGCAAAACTAGCAGTGAAACAGCCCCGACTCTTGAATCGATCTTCATCATTATTACTCCATGATAGCGCGAGACCTCATACAGCACGTGAAACGGCTTTAACTCTACAATAACTGCAATTAGAAACCATTCGTCAACCTCCGTATTCGCCAGACCTCGCTCCAACGGACTACCATTTTTTTCCTGATTTGGACAAATTTCTCCGTGATAAAAAATTTTCTTCTCAGGAGGCAGTACAAAATGCTTTCACACAGTTTGTCGAATCTAGATCACTAGAGTTCTATCGCAAAGGCATAAATGACCTTCCTATTAGATGGCAGCAGTTTATAGATAATAATGGTAATTGTTTTGATTAAATAAAAATGTTATATCAACAAAAACTAATTAAAATTTTTCAATACAAATCGGCAATTTCATACTTTAACCCCTAATATTTCTCTAGATTAAGCTTGATTCGGGCTCTCTTCCGTCTTTCAGCCAATATTTTTGCAACTAAGCGATCTTCTCGTGAGTAGACCATATTCCCAGCGCACTTACTGAAAAAACATTATTAAAATTAACAATATAAAAATGTTAATCGACCTGCAGATTAGGTTTTCGTTGTTTTAAATGACATTTCGTGTACTTTTTGTCCATGGAAAACACGAAAATCAATACCACGAAAATCAAAAATATGTACAAAATCGTACATTATTTCCTAAATTGCTGGTATATATTACTTTGGTATCTGCAGTCGAAATAAGGAACCTAAAAGGCATCTGTTATTACAATCATTAAAACAATAGGATTAGTATGAACGAATTTAAATTCTACATGGTAATCAACACTTGCGGTGTACCAAGCCACGGAAAGTGATTACTTACCTTAATAACAGATGGACGCGGAGACATAGAGATGTGTTGTCCTCACCACTGATGGAGCGCCACTGATAGTTTGTCTCGGTCTAACAACTATTCACGCAATTACTAAAGTACAGTTTATATGAACAAATTAGTGCGCGCCAGGGGTATCAACGCCAAACGTCGGACGCAAAGTTATCTAGTTGTAACTTATCAACTAAAACTTATTTTTGCAAAGTAATAGTGTCAGTTAAGCTAGTTACTATCTGTTTATTTGTGAACCTGTGTGAAATAGTGCTATTATTAATAGGAGATAATATAAAAATTTATTAACACTCGAACATGAGGTCCGGACGCACCACGAAAGTCAATATTTCCAAGGTTTTTATTTATTTTTTCTTATTTAGAATAAGAAAATTAAAAAACTAAAAAAGGCCTCCCCCATTACTTTTGTCAAACCTAACACCTAAAAAAACATCAAAGGGCTAGGGATACTTTTTGTATTTTTTTTCGAGTCGGACACGTATTTTTGAGCCTTGTGAGAATTACCCAACTGATATACTTAATACAATACACTACATAGATAAATATTTTTTTTAATTATACATAGAAAACACCCAGACCAACGGAACAAATTTCTGCAGATCGTACACAAATTTGTTCCGAGGCGGGAATCGAACCCGCAACCTCCTTCGTCGCAGGCGGACCTTCGCCCGCTGCGCCACGGAGGTCGTCAATATAGTCAATATAGTATTTAGTAGAAAATTATCTCATTTTATAAATTAAAGAGCCTAGCTCATGTTGGTGGAATTTCCTCCACTTTTCTCTCTCCAAAGCAATATTTTTTACTTCTTTATTCGACATGACAGCAACTTTCTCCCTGATCTGACTCGTATAGCCAATTCTTGGTCTTACCCTTCCACGTCTTCCTTCTACTTTTCCTTCTAACATGTCATGTCGTATTTGATATTCAATCTTTCTCCCTCTTCTGTTTTGAATGGTGTTCATCAATAACCTTTTCTACTCAACTCTTTTCAACAAATCATAAGTCACCTTATCTTACTAAGAAGATACATTAATTAATTATTTTGAATTTTACCTAATAATTTGAAATTGTAAGCTTATTTATCTAATCTTAATTTTTATTTTTTATTTATTGACCGTGTTATTTTGAATTTTATTTAATTATGTGTGTGTGTGTGTACTATGGATTATTTAATTATCTGAAATAAATGAAATACAATACAATTTACAATACGAGTAATAATTTTAAGAAGTCCAAAGATCATGGTGTCCTCTTCCATAAAGCCGAGTTTCGGGCACGTCAGTGTCCACGTCCATGGACGCAGTACATAATATTATAGTGCACTAGTGTGTGCGCAAACATAGTTGCATTCTGTCCTCCCTCACTCTTAGAAGAAGCATGAAGAAGAGCCATGAACACTGCTAAATTATAATTTGCTGTTTAAGTAAGTCGTAGGTAGCTAAAAGTTGTGATTGTAATTGACATGCTGTCCCGGTTATATCACATTCGTCAAATATAGATTTCCAATACCATTCTTTATCTATAAAACTTATACTGGGTACTATACAGGGTGGTTTTATGAGAAGGGCGGTGATGGCCAAGTCCGAAAACACGCGAGTAAGAGAAAAGTCGTGAAAGGAGTCATGCCCTCGATTTATAAGAAAACAATAGCTGCATATATTTTTATTTAAACCTTTTACTTTTGACGGAAATCGACACTAATAATTATTATTAAAAAAAAAGGATATCCTGTATTATTTAACCAATGAATTAAGTTGCTGATAAGGATCAAACTTTGCAAAGAAAATATGTATTACTAAATAAAAGAAATAAGCAAATTTTTACAAATTACTTTTAACACTTACCTCGATTTCCTTCAAAAGTAAAAGATTAAAAAAAACAACTAAATATGCAGCAATTGTTTTCTTATAAATCGAGAGCATGACTCCTTTCACGACTTTTCTTTAACTAGCATGGTTTCGGACTTGGCCATCACCGCCCTTCTCAAAAAACCACCCTGTATATACTATAGTCAATAAATAGTGAACGATTTCCAAAATATAGATCGACACATTTTTTTCATTGCACAAAAAGGTATCAATAGATCTGGGTTAGCGATGTGAATGTATTACAGATGCATTGTGATCTTTGAAGGAATCGACAGTGGCACACGTGTTGCTCGTCCGATTGCATACCCTTCTCGCAAAGGTAAACGACAAACAATTTTCTCGCTCCGTTTAATCCCTTTGAGGACTCTTGAAATATTCTCAATCAGTGATCTTGGTCATTCTACAAGTCACGACAGAACATGACACTCCTTTCGCGTATTGAGTAAAGATAAATAATAAATTCAAGCGATACTTTGCGGAAATCCATTCTATAATCTTAGGATGAAAAATATTTAGTAACAATTCCGCACAAAACCTTCTCTGATGAGATGCAACAAAATGTAATCCGTGTGTACCGCCCGCCCTGTAAAAGAAAAGACCACACCAATTACAAAATGAAAAAAACTCATCAAAAATAAGTCGTCGACTAGTTTCGTCTCTCCACGAGACATCATCAAGAAGCTATAACAATACTCGACTTTGACACTGAGACCGCCAAGCAACAACGACAGAGTCCTGCCAGTGATGTTGCCTCTCTGAGCTCCCTGCGTAAAGAAGGTTTTGTGCGGAATTGTTACTAAATATTGTTCATCCTAATATTATAAAGGTAGGTTCAATGTCTACATTTCACAGGTAGTTATTTATAAAAGTTATTTATAGCGAAAGACAGAGGTGGTGTTTCAGACATCTCATGTAAATAAGTGCTGGTAAATATGCGCAGGAATTTGAAAACAATGGGACAACTCGTCCTTGACCTGTCTGGGAAGTAAATACTTTCAAGGTGTTATACGTGTTGTCTAGACTACACGTGCACTAGTGCGAGTTTTATTTTATTATACAGGGTTATTGGTATTACACAGCCACTGCGTGAACTGTAGGTTCTGGCCATCATCACGAACACGTTCGTGAAGTCGTCTGAATTCCTTTTTTAGGGTTCCGTACCTCAAAAGGAAAAAAGAACCCTATAGGATCACTTTGCTGTCCGTCTGTCCGTCTGTCAACCTCCTTATGTCAGGAACGCGTGGAGGTATCGTGTTGAAATTAACAATAAATACTCAAATCCGTAACCTCTTGGAGCCTTGGTATAAATAAATCTTCTAAATCAACGTAATCAAAAGTAACAGCCGTTTTTTTTAATTTCCAAGGGGATCACATGCACACAAAGCCTACAGGGTCCCAAAGACATAGAATCATGAATTGAATTGGATTTGGCAGGAAGCAAGGTCTTATAGCACAAGTAAAGGGAAAAATCCGAAACTAGAAAATTTGTAGTTTGTTCACTAAAAAAAATACTTTTGACGCTCGCCATGGACCAAAATCTATGGGGTACTTCCCGTTGACCTAGAATCATAAAAATTGGCAAGAAGCAAGGTCTTATAGCACAAGTAAAGAAAAAATCCGAAAACTATACATTTGTAGTTTATGCACAAAAAAAATATTTTTGATTATCGCTATGGAATGGACCAAGGGTACCTCACAGGGGTACCTATTTCCCGTTCACCTAGAATCATGATATATGGCAAGAGACATGGTCTTAAAATGATACGAAACCCTCGGTGCGCGTGTGTGACTCACACGTGACTTTTATAAATCACCTCTGTTACAAAATGAAAAAACATGTTTATCTGGAACCCGGAATGAATTACTAAAAACCGATTTCCCACTCCCACTGTTAATTCAGGTCAGAGCCGTTTTCGAGTTTACTTCAAAAGCAAAGAAAAAAAGAACGATTAGGTATTGAATGAATAATAAAAAAAAAATGAATTTGAATTTGAATGGAGAGGGGGTACCTATACCAATACCAAGAATTAAGAATTTGTAAGAACTAAGACCTGGCGTTTTCACAAACATGTTCATGATGATGGGCATAACCTGCAGTTCACGCAGTGTCTGTGAATTACCAATAACCCTGTATAATCGGTGTCAGTTGTGTCGCGATTCGGTCCCGGCACTCGAGTTTGAAGCAACACGGTAAAAAATCCACCCGCGCCGCGTCACGCAGGATCATTTTATTTTGATAGAGCATTCGAGTAACCGCCGGCCATTGTCATGAGGACGTTTGATTATTGATTTTTACGCTAAATGTTCCCTTTTTCAGAAATTCTATTCATCGCAATTATAACTTCCTTTAACATTTTTGATGTATTTACCTCCGCGGACAAAGGGATGGAGCTGCACAATATCATTAATAACCCCTATGGCATTGAACTTGTCGCGATTCTGAATTGTCCCCTCGGATGCATCTAAAAGACTAGGTATTTTTTGCATGTCATGTTTACTCTCCGTGAGTTTTGGTGCAGTTTATTTCACTACCAATATTCAAGGTATGGTATGGTATGGTAAAGGCTATTGGTCTTATAGTCATTTATACCGGGATATTTACCATGATTTTTTCGCAGTGCCGTCAGTTATTCCGTGGACATGGCGCATGTAACTGTGCCGAAATATTGGAAAGCTCATAACCATCCATCCAAACTTTCGCATATTAATAATAATATTAGTGTGATAGATATGTATGCTTTTGTGTATAAGTTTGTTTATGTATTTTGTAATTTTAGTAGGTAGGTCAGGTAGGTGGATGTAAGATTTCATAAATGATTGGAATTTTGTAATTTGTATTAGCTACATAATAATAATGGATACAGATCCCCATGCTCAATCCAACGATCCTATCTATCCACGGTTCTCTGGTAGAGATCGCTCTGGGGCGAAAAGACCGCCAATTATGTGACATATTTAGTAATTTCTTATTTTGTTTGTAAATTATTTTCATAAGGATTTTTATCTATCTGTATTTAACCGATTCGTGTGAGTCGCAACTCCGTAGATAGAGGAATGTATGGCACCGACAAAGTTTTTCAAGAAAGGCATAATGAAAAGAAATTCGCGCGAACTTGTTTACTGCGAAGGTGTAATCCTTTAATCCTCAGTATCACTGCCACCGAGCTGCGCCGCGTTAAAGTCTAGATAACAATGCTTGATTGTCACTGAAGAGAATACAGGAGAATGTATAAAACGAAGCCGAAACTAACAAAAGGGTTTGTTTATCAGCATTGCATTACTTGTGGTTGTAAACGTTTGTGTAACCACACGGTAGCCGATTTGTTTGCATCTAATCCCTTTGTTATGACCAATATTAAAAGTAAGAAGAGCTCGCTTTACGCCTTTAAAATAAAAAAATATTTTAATCTTGCCAAAGTCCAGACGTACGCTTTGAGGCTCTATAATATTATACTTATTACTTTTACCTTATTCCATCCGTATGTAGTCGCCAAGATAATTTACCAAAAAGAATTTTTCAATAAACAATCGTTTATTAAATAGTACCCAACACCTGAAGAGCCACCCGATCCTTGGCCTGTTTTGGTCATATCCTAAAGCAAATTAAAAAGAACTCTTAGAACTTGGGTATTGATGAAACTCTATATTTGCGAAATAGGATCTCGACCAACTCACTCCAAGAAAAAGCTCAGAAAAAGCTAAGTTTTTTCGTTTCTCGGTAAAAAGTAAGGTGTAGGTAGGGAACGGGGCGGCACCCACAGCACAGCTGCCACTTATTTTACAATCGCAAGTAGTTCGACGCATTCAACAACTAACAATAGTCTCTGTCTATGAATATTAACTTTAATCAGATGTTCCGGGTAGAGAACTTTTCAAACTT
Source organism: Eupithecia subumbrata (assembly GCA_949316285.1). Classification (NCBI taxonomy): domain Eukaryota; kingdom Metazoa; phylum Arthropoda; class Insecta; order Lepidoptera; family Geometridae; genus Eupithecia; species Eupithecia subumbrata. The sequence goes on along the minus strand of OX438640.1, from coordinate 33,813,511 downwards.
TCGCAATTGGTTTTTAGCTTGTTTTTGCGACAACTTAATAATATTCATTAGGTACTTGTTGTAGTAGTATTCAGTAGTTTTACCTAAATAGTTTAACTATGTGCAATTTAAAGAATAATAGAAGAAAGAAGAAAAGAAGCTTCGTATCATAATAGTACTTTATCTACTCTACCTAAAAACGAAAACTTAGAAATGTTATTTTAACTGAATTTACCGGTTATTATTAAGTACGTTTAACATTCATTACTACTTGAAAAGAAATAACATGCACAAGGTAGAGGTTTCAACGCGAACATTAGCAATTTTTTTCAATAACCGAATCGCTCTCCCAAAACGAAGCGCTGCCTCGCGTCGGGTAACAAAACTAAAGGGGATAGTTTTTTAATCAACAAAAAAGAGTTGAACAAAAGGCTTGCTTGTTGAAATGTGCGCAACATAACGGCTTGGAACTTGATAACCCTCAACACCTTGATCAATGTGGGTTACTGGGATGTAGGTGTAGGTGAACATTGCAGATTTTACCCCGATGATCAAAAATGAACGGGTGTGTGAAAATTGATACCATCCGGCGGTGGCTTTTTGATAACTGCTTATTTTTGAAAAATTACAGTTACTGCTACAGTTACTGTTAGCTTATTTTGCTTATGCGATGCTTAAAGTAAAATCTATATATTTAAGAAGAGTCTGGTTTTAGAATTTTGGGACTGAAAATATATGTCAACTTTTAAATAGCTCTATATAATATTTAAATGACAACATGAATTCTGTAAAGCTAATAATAATTGTCGATGATTTTGTTCTGTGGTGATCTTGTTTAACCATTTTACGGCGCGAAATTGGAGAAAACGCTAAAATATTTATAGTACAGTACGGAAGATGAAAAAAACTGGACTTTGCGCTTATTGAGTATCAACTTTCCGTAGCCAGACTCTATATGTACCTATCTATATTTTAAGGGGGTTAGAAACGCTCGAAATGAAATAGGGTTTGTAATATTTAAATGACACAGCTAATTGTCGATGATTTTGTTCTGTGATGATCTTATTTAAGCATATTATGCGCGAAATTGAAGAAAGCGCTAAAAAGCTTTGCGCTTATTGAGTATCAACTCTCTGTAGCCAGACTCTTAATGATGTTAGAAGCGCTCGAAAAAAAACGGAGGTTTACTATTTTCTTGGTTCTACAAGTAATTTAGATAGCAGATAACATGTTTTGCGCTAATTGTAGGCCATTTGCTATGAACCGATATTTTTAGCGTAACTAGCCACCGTAATTAACAAAAGCCTCCGGTGAATTAAATGCCTAGTTTTGGTTAAAATATATTCTGAAGTATGTTTGTAATGCAGTACTAGCAAGTCGACTTTGAACCAGACATACATATATTGCACATTTATTCCCATCAAACCCGAACAACATTACAATACGACCTTGAAATGCAGTAAAAATCAATAACATCATCACAAGTGCAGTTTTATCCGTCAGCTGATCGCTTGGGGTCATTGGACTCTGCATTGTTCTCTTCAAAAGTTCATAGAGAAAAAAAAGCGTAAAAAGCATGACGGTCCATAGTAAAAAAACTCAACCCTACCAAGTCGCGTGGCAGGTACCCATGCAACCCTTTACAAAAACGCTTACAAAAACACCCTGGGTAGCGAAAGGGTAGAAAGGGTTGATATGACGCATGCGTCCTCGGAGATCAGTGCCCTCGTTTTCATTTTAAAATTTACAATTTGCATTTTTTGCTTTCAATAATTTTATATCAACGTTTGAAGAACAGACAGTAAAACTTTTTCTTTATCGTTTTGCAAAAAGTTGTAAAATTAAGACTACATTTACTTCAAATATAAATTGAGTGCCTACCTAACATTTCAGTTAGTAAAAAGGTACGGAATATTTATCTAATTTTCATCGAAGCATTTTGATCGTAACAAAAATACAGTCATACAATCATCTAAGAGACCCCATAGATATTCTTAACAGGTAGTCTGGCAGAGAGGTTGTCGTTTTTAAGCGATAAGACCGCCAATCGTCACTAATGTCATTATTGTTTCATTTGTTAATTGTTCCTTAGTTTTAAGTGTGCAATAAAAGTATTTTCTATTTATCTTCTGTCTCTAAGTTACTAGTACCTAATTACCTAATGAGTGACCAACTGAACGACTGCGAGGAGATAGGGGTATCTAAAGTGCCTAGCACTTTAGATACCCTATCTTCTTCATTACATAATTTATAGAAAAAAATTTCAATATAAATTAAGGGTTTTTAAAAGCTGGCGCGATCGCCTTTTGTTTTTCGTATACTGAAAGCCCAGACTTTCATTTCTTTTTCCCAGGATTTGTAACGTCAGCGTGGATTTTTGTATGAAAAAATAAAGGACGCACCAGCTTTTACAAATTGACTAGACTATATATTCACAATGATAACGTTACATGTATAACTCACCTCTATAATTTACGTATAAAAAAGTAAAATAGTTTCATTTTTAAGTGGGAACCTATTTTAAAATTGAACATGAACGACAAACGCACCTAATTCGATAATAACGCAGCGACGCAGCAAAAACACGCACAGAGCTACCAAATAGCTGAGTCGAGCTATAATTAAGAAAGATAAATATCGTTTATTACTGTTAGGAAAGTCGATTAGAAAAAAACTACCCCTTTCACCCCACAATTTGTAACCCGTACAGTGGGCGCCGTCGGCCGACACGCATTAAAACTTACGAGCGGCAGTCTACGGTGGAATCAGCTTTTGTTCACACAAACAACTATTTGGCAGTATTGACTAGTATTTATTGGCAAATTAGCTTGATATCATGTGTGATATTGTGGCACTACCACACGTATTATTAGATTTTACGAAACTTATTAAAGTCGTATAAATAATCTGGATAAAGACATAGACATTGACCACCATTTATTTGCTGCCCACACACCTTCACACAGTGAGTACCTAAAAAACAGACATAAAAATATATTGTGAAAAAAATTAACACAAAAAACGAAATAAAAAATAAAATAAAACAACGAACAAAACATGTGGACAAAACTACAGTAGGATACTGTGATTGTGTTTGAATGGCACTATATGACCTGATGCTTATTAGTTAGGAAATATTATTATTTAGTAAATAAAAATAATTTTATGGTTTTGTAAAACTACCTCCTCCTCTTTTCGTAGTCGGTTATAAAATAAACAAGTTAAAGATGAACTCTCAATTGAACACGATTTAAGAACACTCCGAATAGCAATTAACAAAATAAAAAACATATTTTCGGAGAAACAGGTCGCAAGGACGAGACAAGTGCCTTCCATACTTCCACAGCCGTAAGGAAAAACGTTACAGTTACATAACGCTTTTCCATAATAATAGAATCATTATCGAAAAACAGAAGAGCGGCGGCCAGCTGATTTATTGGACGATAATGGTCGCTGTCATAAATAGCTTTTTCTAATGAATGTTTTTGTAGCACGCGCGGGGGCGCACCGGGCTAGTTTTTTAATGCACTCCAGTATTACGTATGCATGTTGGTTTTTTGTCTAAAAGATGTTGGGTCACCTTTGGTCGTAATTGAAAATAAAACAAAATTTGAAACGCTGCTCTTGAATAAAAAGGTGTCTGCTAAAGCCAAGCTTATTGATATTATTTTATTGCTATTGATAAAACTAAAAACCGACGAATTTCTTAATTTTACATTGTTTTTAAGTTTTGCGAGATAAATAATATTTCCTAGGGAATCAAACTTTTATCGGACCACCCCGGGATCATGTCTTATACAATAGCGAGAAACTTTCAAAATCGGCCCATAAATTTACCGAATAATCGACGAACATACATATAAACACATACATACAGCAGAACATAAAACCTCATCCTTTTTTCGAAATCGGTTAAAAAGCACATTAAACGATGTAATTTGCATCATACAATTGTTGAACTTAGGTTTTTTCAAAGAGCTATAGTTGTTTATACATTCATAATTAAAAATGTAATCTAGATTTAAAGATTACATAAACCCCAGAGTACTATGCAAGTAAAATCTTGTTATTAGCCCTAAAAATTTCATTATTAAATAGATATTTGATTACTAAATATCTTATTTACTAGTTAGTCGCTCAAAAGTTTTAAGAAGCCTATGGCTTATAATACTGCGTCATGATTGGCCATAGGTTAAACCTGCCCTGGATTTTCTTGTGAAGAATTGCCCATTGACCACTGAAGGCCATTAACTTATTAACAGTAACCATTTAGTATTTCATTATAGACCAACCCTTCTAAATGCGTATCAAATCAGTTTCAGGGAATATCTGAGTAAATGATAGGAATAATATTTTTATTTTAAATATTGGCAGGCACCAAAATCACAGTTCTAATTTTGACCGATTTTGATTGAAATCTGTCGAATCAACTCTGGTCTTTAAATTGGGGTAGTTTCAATACTTTATTTATTTATTTAAGCCTATGGCTTATAAAACGCTGTAATGTTTTATGATGTATTGTTTCTAGGTATTTAAACTCACACTGAAAATGTACTGTCTACTATTAATATTTTAAAATTGAAAAAGTATAGTTGTCTGTCAATTTTGTAGACCCGAGTGAGTCATCTATAAATAAAAAATGTATCAAGTCGACAATTGAATGCGACATCCATCACCCACATATGACGGCGACCTTGACGAATGCGCCCGATTGTGGCAAACTCGTCCGCTTGTGACAAAATCGTCTTGCACCCTGATTTATAGTCGTTCAGAACAAATATTAGCTCTCCTCTATTAGCGTCCTCACGTGTGTGACCAATATGTCCTACACGCGCGTAATATCTTTTCACTCTCGCCTCGTTACGCCGAATACTTAAATGACTAAAAAATTCAAATTTCCCCGTTGAAAAAGAGTTAATATTGATCGTAGATTTCTCTTCGTGGGGTGCACCGGCCGGTTGAGTCACCCCACGGTTTTTTACTCACCCTAAGTTATATTTTTTGTAAAGTCCCCCCCTTTGCCCCCCTCGGCCCGCTTTAAAGGATGAGTAGTCTCTATGGAAACGGCTCGATCTAATTTATAGACGGGAGAAAGTACGGATTGCTTAATTAAGAATTTTAAATGTATCTGCAAAGTAATTAATTATAAATTTTCAGTCCTGAGACTCGGCTTTAGATTAAACGAGAGCTCTCTTTGCTTTCAGCAGCAAATTATTAAGAATTTAATTAAGTACGAAACTAGGCACTTCGTCACAAGACGAGATAAAGGTGCTTTAAGTTATATTTACTTCAGATAAATAAAAAGATTAAATACAAGGTAGAAATGATAAAGAGGAATGTAGATTCTTTAAAACTAATGAAGCACAACGCCCATCTATGTAAAGGCCCTAAGTAAAGGTTCAATTTACCTAATGTGACGTCCTTCAAGATATTCACAAAAAAATCTGCATCTACAATATTGTCATTATTACAAAGCCCAAACGAAACATTCTCAAACTGATTTGCATGGCCAGAGCCACGAGTATGACGTATCGCTGTATGAATAGGCAAGGGTTGTAATGCGAGGGCACGCGTCACAACTCTTCCACCATCTGCGTACGTTCCCTACTAACTGTGCAATTCGCTGTGGTGACTGTTCTTACTGACTGTGGTGTAAGCTGTGGCGGTGTGCATAGTAACTATGTGTGTGGATATGGCGAGCTGAGCCGTGGGTGCTTGGTGTGGGTCACGGCCGCGTGGGCTCGCGTCGCGAGCTCTCTCAGTCGACGCTTTTTTGCGGCGGGGAACGCGCGTTTTCTACGACGCCAGCGCAACTCACCTTGGTAAGTTATAGTTTTATTGTATCTTGATAGTAAAAACTGTCTATTCTATTGTTACTCCATCTTGTTTTTAATGTACGGATTTGAGGTTTTGAGCAATATTGTTTGAGGTGATCTATCGATATTTTACTTAATCGTTGAATTGTTCAATGTGTAGCAATCCAGCCCAACTAAAGTGCTGTTAGGATGTTATAATTGTAGTCTGGAAGTTGATTTTTGGTTTAATACGTTGCCGACCAGGAAGTGTAGGTAGGTAGAAGTCAAGCAACCCTGTTTTACCTTCCTACTGCAAAAGAATAAGGTCCTAAGATTTTTTGTTATTATAGTGCGTAACCCCACACTCAGGATAATTTCTAAGAAATCAAATAATATCGATAAAATTTTCGACTTCGACGGGACTTGAACCCGCATCGTAACGGCGCTATATTACGTAGGAAGTCGCAGAGATTTTCGATACCTACGACACTTCACCTCGTGGTGTAGTTGGGTAGCACATTCCGGGACTGACGGAAGGATGCGGGTTCAAGTCCCGACGAAGTCGAAAATTTTTGCGATATTATTTGATTTCTTAGCAATAAGGTCCTGCTTAATTATCCAGGAAAATCCAGCAATCACGCAGTTCCACTAATAGCATCGCATCGACGACGTTCTCGTAATAGTGCCATCGATCTATAGATTCGCTGATCGTAATAATTAGATTCCGCGGCGAAAAAAAACAATGGCGACAATGCTGCTTAATGAGCCATAAAGAAGAAAGCGATACGTAGAGCAAGGCGTAGACAAAAAAGGGCGCGGCGGGAGCGCGGGGAGAGGGGGGTAAAATGGCGGAGAGCTAAATTAATTTGCGCTCTCCGCCAAACAAAGGCACGCTAATGGAACGCGCCGAATGGAAAAAATGCCACCGTCCGCTCCCGACAGATAGGTAGGTATATTCTTTTCTGCAAACATAACCTTTGACTTTTCCAAACGAATAACATTAGGCGCCAACTCGCGCACTTCCGGTCTACATTTAATGAAGAGGAGAACACGATACGCGTCTTATAATTGTGCACTCGAAGCAACCTCGAGTTCTGTATTCATTAGACGAAGTGGAAAGTTCATGATGGGGAAGTTTTGATTGACTGGGCACTGGCAGTATTGGTACAACAATCGAAATAGTCGTAATGGAATGGTTTCAGTAGGTATCTAGCGAAATTTTTTTTGTTCATAAGGCAATCATCATTAAAGATAGATGCATCATTAGTTAAAATATAACGCTCACTGAGATTAACAAATATGAAGGCCATTAAAAAATTTACCATTTATATTTTAAACAATAACAATATTTGTAAGTCTAAGTTCACTTTTGTACCATAATAATTTTGTATTAAAATAGTATTTATCTAGGTTCCTGCCACAATTTTTTTCAAAATACCTTTCTGAAATGAAATTAAACCTAATCGCATTTTTATATGAAAGAATGAATGTTGTCTTAGTAATTGTGTAGATAAGTATTTTGAAAAAAAAATATGGCAGGAACCTGTATAAATACTATTCTAACACAAATAATAGCAAACTATGATGAAAACATTCTCAAATTACAAATCATTTTGGTACTACGTTTGTATGGGAAATTCATCCGTCAGGGGTCCGGCCCTTAAGAGATTTGTCGTAGTTGGTGAGCTCGTGCTACGCTTCGTAGACTTTATAATGTCTACGTGCTACGGCGTAGCACTTACCTATAGACGTGTTACGCATGCTACGAATTGTATTATACTAAATTAATCAATTATTTGAAACGTGTGATTAAAAACAATGCGTAAAAAGAAACATTATTGGTCTCATTTGGACTTTTTGTAGGAAGCCACCAGTGTCGAGGCTCAAAAGCAAGGTTTATAACATATGTAGGTATAAGAAAAATTAACTCGTCCCTACGTTCGTTCTACTAATATTCTTAAGGTATAAGTCAAAGTGAATAACTAACAGTGAGGTCATTGTCAGAGACAAACTTCGAGTAAGAAGCCAGAAGTCTGCAGCGATAATGAGTTGGTGGGAACAATGAGCGATGGTTATCTAAGCGCGGGTCGTGGAAGGCGTTTTGTCACGAGATGAAATGGATGCGAGTTCCATTAGGCGAGGCGATTTATGCTCCTCCAATTAAAACTTCCCGGAGCTGAAGACGCGAAATTAGTGGAATTCCCTCGCATTTATCAAGACATCAACGTTGCCTCGCGACGCGAAACTTCCCAAATTTAAATTAGAGACGATTTTTACAGCTACCTCCCGTAGGGGGTGGGGGGATACCCTTTCCTTATAACGAGGAAGGCCTCATGCATTTTTATGTGCTTCTTTTTTCGTCGGCGTTTTAAACAAGGGGGTGAGCGAGGGGAGCGCCGGGGGGTGAACTTTTTATTCGCGTCTTGATAAGTTAGGGTTGAAATTAGACGTTCGAGTTTCGCTCGCGGAATTCATAATGATGAAAATTAATAAGTTTTCTTTTGAGGGTCCTTCGAACGGCGTTTGCCGATATTTACGTGGAGTCGTCTCGATTGGGGTTTCGATATTATTATTCTGAAATGAAAATGGCTTACGAAAGAAAAGTATGATACTGCGTCATGATTGGCCATAGGTTAAACCTGCCCTGGATTTTCTTGTGAAGAATTGCCCATTGACCACTGAAGGCCATTAACTTATTAACAGTAACCATTTAATATTTCGGTATAGACTAACTCTTTCCTCAAATTTTATATGCGTATCAAATCAGTTTCAAGGAATATCTGAGTGATAAATGATAGGAATAATATTTTTCTTTTAAGTATCGGCGGGCACTAAAGTGACAGTTCTAATTTTGACCGATTTTGATTGAAATCTGTCGAATGGACTCTGGTCTTTAAGTTGGGGTAGTTTCAATACAGAACAGACTGCAACAAAAAAACATTTATTTGTCTCTCACAAACGCATAAGTTACCTTAACGGAACTGGTATCGAAAAATCACCCATAAAAGGATATTTAACAAGATTGTGTTGTGTCAATTTTTTGAGAGTTTTTTTCATTTTAAGTGCAGGTGATTTACAAATAAAAAATAAGAATTAAGACTTGCCGTCTTCACGAACGTGTTCCTGATGATGGGCAGAACCTGCAGTTCACGCAGTGTTAGTGAATTATGAATAACCCTGTATATCCTCATGGTTTTTTGGTGTAGCGTAGTAAACTACTCAATAAATAATATTTTTGAATTTATTTTTTAAAGTTGTGTGATTTGAATCAATATTATTTGTATTATTTAATTTAATTTAAAGTACCTATATAAGTACTTCAACTCAAACTCAAATCGTTTATTCGCTTAGAACATGGGTAGTAAATAAATATATATTTGGTCGTTAGATACTATGTTTATATTTTTCATCATATTCTGCTTTTTATAGCATACGAATGTCGATATAATTAAAATTAAAATAATCTGATTTATACACACACAATTTAAGCCACAAAATATTATGTCATGCATAGAAAATTATAAATATCAAAATTAAATATTATGTAAACATGTGTTAAGTACTTTAGTTATCAAATGTGACGTGTTATTCTTAAGATTAACAAAATAAATGATTATTGATTATTATTAAACAGTCATTTATTCTGAGTCCCTAGTCATTGGAAATCTGATCAACTGCAATCCGACCTCGAACTTAAAAATCAGTTCACAGTTCGAGGAATGGGAAAGCTGCGAGTTGGCCGAGGTTTCCGTATGTTGTTTGTGTGATAGGACGCTCACAGCTCACACATGTGCACACTTGTTGAGCTCGTGTGTTGGCGTGCGCACTCCACTTCTCCTCTCAAACTACATGCGATCATCAATGAAGTATTTACTTGTTAAAGATACGACCAAATCCGGAAAATAGTAAAGAAAAATGGAAAGAGGAATGGAAGGCGTTTGCCTTGCAGTGGGACACCACATTACACTAATGTCATAAATGTGAAAGTTTGGATGTTTAGGATATATGGATGGATGTTTGTTACCTCTTCCCGCCAAAACTACAGAGCGTATCGTGCTGAAATTTTGCATACAGGTAATTCTAATCCTGGAATCTAACATAGGCTACTTTTTATGCTGTAAATAAGTTTCCATGGGATAGAAATTACCTTTAAACGGTTCCATAGAAACAACGCGTGAGAAGCCGCGGGTGGAAACTAGTACCTACTTAATACAATAACAAATAACATTTAATCGTTTCCATAGATTCTTAATCGACCATCGTCTGATAGATTAGATAATAAACAAATAAACGAAGTTGTCAAATTTGAAGGCAAAGTACCTACGAGAAGATGTATTAGCGCTAAAAAGAATTTACCAATGATCCCATTTATTTGAAGCGAAATCCGGAAATAAACGATACCTTTTGTCATAATTGCGAGAAATCAGAGCCTCGTAAATTCCAATTTGAGCAATTAGAGAGAGTCCTTCGTCGAGTGAGGCCGGGCGTGGCTCGAGCGACGTCGCCGGCGGTAGCCAGTCGGTATGATTCTCTAATAACGTCGTTAACAGCGCACATTAAAACAAAACAAACAGCGGAGGGCGCGGGGGGGCGCGGGGGGCGCCATCCTTCCACGAATCCGTGTCATTAATTTACGTAATGCGTAGGTACGCGCTATCCCCAAATATTTAAGAAGCCTCCTCCGGGAGCGGAGCCTCCACTATCCCCCTGCCTCCACCCCCTCGCTGCCGAGAATTATGGCGGCCGCCTTGTAATTATATTTTTTAATTTATCTTCCTTAGCGAATACAATGGAGGCGCCACCCTGCCACCGGGCGCCTCTTTCTCATGCTGAATATTGTATCAGGCCACTGAAAAAAGGAAAGAACGCTTTAATTACAAGCGAGAGAGTGGCCTGTATTACGCGCTAAATATTTGATGTTGTCTCTTTCTGCCTCCCGCCGCCGCCCGCGCCCGCGCCCGCGCCCGCTCCCGGCTCTGTCCTCAATAATTAAAACGCCTATCAACTCATTCCTCTTCAGGTGACCCTTATTACAAGTACCTACTCGCCGACTTACCGGCGAAGGAAATTAAAAAAACCTACGCACACAATAAACCGTCGAGTGTGGCGAGGCGGCTCTAAGGAATATTCACCCTATTTAATTAAGCTTCAAATATTCATACGGCTTTTTTAAAGAATCCCTTCTCACTAATTAGGTTCTGTAGGCAATTATAATCGAACACACTCATAACGCGATTCAAGTACTTTAACTTTAAATATAGGGTCAGCCTAAAAACGACTGCTTTAATTACCCGCTTAGAGCCACTTTTATGTCATACCATTGATTAAGCGGGGCAAGAACGGCTCCATTCTAACAAGGATTAAGCTCGCCGAGTAACATTAAGCATGTGGGAGCATCTCTTCATTTTACGGAGAGCATATCGATTAAATTACCCTATCAGTGTAGCATTCGCGAGTTGCAGTGTTGAATTATGCAAATGTCGGTACCCCAGGGTGAGGCGGCCCGGCGAGCGCGTGCGTTGATTTATAGCCTCGCAACAGTCGCAAATGAAGGCAGATTCCTTCTCGCGGACAGCCGAGCCTGCAGTACTTAGCGCGCGGAGACAAAGTACAAAGCAGCCCCCAGCCACCAGCCACCCACTGAAAAACGTCTCTAATATTCTTTTAGAAACGGTGGCATTTACGGGCTATATTTTATCCCGAATTTGCATACGCTCCTTTTTTCGTACCCGTCCTCTATTTTATGGGTGAGTATTTTTTTCATCTGGGGGTTAAGATACAAAAGGGTAAAGCGGGTGCTGATAATTAAATTGCAGTGCCGTGTTCGCTCGCTGGGTGCTACCGCGACTACCGCGTGCCCTCGCGAGGCCGAGCCGGGGCTTTGTCTCCACGAAATGTCGCGACGTTTTTTATTGTTTCACGATACATTAAGTCCGACGATAATTAAACGATTAATCTTGAGCTCTGTTCGTGATTTGTATAAGATTTCTCAAACGGCTCTGCCTACTCGAAAAACTTATTACTCAGCTTTGTGGAAGTTACTTGATTTACTACGTATTTTATGGAGAATTAAATACATTGATAAAACTTTATTTATTTAGAAAAAATAAGTTTTTGAAATAAAACAGTTTACCTGCCTGTTCGTAGCTATCGTATCACACACGCCGCGTTGAAGTCTTTCACACGAGCTTTTGTGTAGTGTTAAGTTCAGTCACATTTTACACCAATTAATTACTAATTGCAAGGAAATATTTCATGTCGTAGCATCGCGATAATAATTTAACTAACAAATTAGGCGAAATCTTACCCTGGTCGGAGTGGAATTAACATAATTGCTAATCAAATGTTGTAGGAGTAGCCGCGGTGGCTTCGCTCTAATTACAAATTCTAATTTCCTCTTGTTTCCCCGGCCCTTTGAATTTGTAAATTACTGTCGACGCTTCGGGCAACTAAATGAATTCGTTATAACAAAATCATATTTGATAACATTACTTAGAATAGGTATACAGTTCTAGATAATTTCATAAAGCACTTCAAGACACGATTTATCTACCTAGGTCCTAGATATTTCTAGGTGAGTTCCCTATGAGATTTTGGGTGGTGGCATGTGTAATTTGCTATCAACAGGCAGAACAGGTTGTAAGTACCACTTGTTCTAAACCGAGGTGAATAAAACACGTGTAATAAATAGGTATTAACTAATACAGTTCTTTCTAATGAGTACCTAAAAGTTCCAAAGATTTTTATTAAAGTGTAATTTATATAAAAATTAGCAGTAACGAAATAATTTACCTAGGTACCTATAATAAATAAATGCCTAATTTGTTTTTTAGAAGCAATTGAAAATGTAATACCTACCTACTTAAAACTCAAAGAACACACAAATTCGTTTGAAGCCTTAGAAAGAGGATTTTCTTAAAAGGTAAAATGACTCTACGGAAACTTTACATAAACATTTTGTCTGATATCAGGAACACGGTACCTATTCAGAAGCGACGTAGCGCGCGATTTTAATTCTATCAGGAGTCTTCTTATAAATAACACGGGTTCAATTAAAAGTGCGCGACAGCTTTGGGCGCAGAGTGAAGGAAAGAATAAGTAGGTAGTTACGGGTTCGGTGAAGTGTCCGTGTTTACGGAAAACTCCGGAATATAATCGAGACTGCGAGACGCGCGATCAAATATTCAGGCGGCGCGCGGAGGCGGCCGGCAACCCTCTCCAACTTTCAAGCCCTTCCCTTTGCACGCCCTACACTAATTACGTTTAGAGTTCTTAAGCGAAATTACTTAGGCCCCTCGCCACCCGCGCACCCCTGCGCCCCCTCCCGGAAATGAGGCGCGCTGGAAAAACAAGAAAGAGGAAAGCGTTATGTAAGAAGGTCGCTGTCTTTCTGAACCTCCTAAATCTGGGCAATCTCAGATGTTGATGTAATGATTTTTTTCTTCATTTTCGCGAATGTTCTGTTCATGAGCGGTTGCTAAGTGAAAAGCAATTAAAGCACGGGCGACTGATCTCCCCCCGTCCCCGGGGTCGCCCCCCTTCTCAACTCTCACGCTTATCAACTAAATATACCTTTACTTATGTACTTAATAAACAAAAATTTTTACCAAAAAATATGAGCTTTTTAATTTCGTCACCAAAAATTTAGGACGGATAAACGTAAGTCAATTGCAAGAAGTAACTACGCAGAGTCATTGGTCGATTTTTTTGCTGGACAATCCACACAGCATCCTCTAGCCCCAAGCTAAAAGGAGCTTGTGTTATTGGTACTAGGTAACTGATATACCTGATACATACTTGACCAATCTAAACTAGGAGTGATGTACAAGACCTTAGCTATTTTGGTTAAGTACAGTGTCGTCCATCGTTGGCTGACCCCCCTGACAGTTTCGAGGTCTCATAATTACACCAGTTTTGGTTTTATATGTTTCTTGTTTTTATGTAGAACAACATGCTGTTTTCTTTTTACCGAACTTTTCTAATTTTAAAATAGTTGTTTTCATAAAAATTGACTTCAAACATAATATAATAATGTACTCCGAGCCGAATTTCGACCACGGCGGCCAGTCTCATCGGAGACTAGCCAGATGCGCAGGGCATATTATAGTGCACAAGTGTGTGCAAAAACAGGGGTGCACTCTCTTTTCCCTCACTCTCATAATCCTTAACTTCAAACAAGGTGTAAGCTAACAAAAGATCATGGAAAATGTAGTGGCCTACATAAACTAATTACAACTTTGATTTCTATGTTCATAAGTATAAAAGTAATTAAAGTATCATCCAGGACCGGATCAAATATTTGTATAACATGTAAACGTTTGCCTCGAGGCTGGCATCGCTCCCGCAATCTTCAAGCTGGAGTGGCAGTGGGCCGGCCATTTCTCGCGAAGAATCGACAACCGCTGGGGTAACCCTCGGGTTTTTGAGTGGAGACCGCGACTCGTAAAACGTTGTGTAGGATATCTTCCGGCCAGGTGGGACGACGAGTTTTCCGAAGGAGTGCAGGCAGACAGATACTGGATGGATGCGGCAAGCTGAAGACAGAGCGCTATGGCGCCGCTCATTAGGGGAGGCCAATGTCCAGATGTGGACTTATTAGGCTGATGATGATGATGATCATCACTCAAACGCATCTCAGAGATAAGCACGTCTCAAGTCACAATTTTTTGTCAGATTGTCATTGAAACCTATCAAAACATCTCGTCTTCAGACGTGCTTAAATCCGAGATGTGTTTAACCGAATACTCATACGCAATTCAGCTTTAGGCCCTGCGTTCATTACCAATCCAATACCGCTACCACAAAGCGCAAAAACGTGCATTCAAATATGGGCTTAAACTCGTTGTATTTTGATACATTTTACAGTGACAAACTGCTTCAAATCCCACAAGCTACAAACGAGTGGTCCGCGAGCTAGCGAAAATTCATCTAAATGTTACGAGTTAAAACTCGTAACGTTTAGATGAAATTTCGATTGACAATTGACATCATGACGATTGACCACAAAGAAACCAATACAATTAATAGTTTTAAACTAAAATTAAGACAGTAGCTGATTGAGAAGGCTTATTACAATGTAAATGAATATTTCATGGACAAATTCTAGGATAAGACAATTAGTTACTTTTATAATAATTTAGGTATTCACATTGTATTTAATATTTTTTTTCTAATCTATGTAAATAAGTTAATTTGCATGCTGTCAAGCTGATCATGGCTTTAAATGGCTTTTAATTGTCATCCCTGTAGCCCATGTTTCGCAAAATAAATAAAATTGAATTGACTTCTTTAGCCCATATTATAATGCGCATTTCTTGAGCTGAGCTGCAGCGGTGCTTTCCCGTCTCACGGTCTCACCACACGGGTTAGAGTTCATTATATGCGAATCTCTTTTTTCGTATACCAGTTATGCCGACAGATTTCAGATGTCAATTCTATGAAAAAACAAAAGACGATCGCGTCTTCTTTCCCTGAACTACTTCCCTATATGTGGATGGGGCTAATCACAAGTTGTGTTGGTAAATGAGTTACCAGAGCCGCGCCGGATGGCGGTGTCAGCGCCAGCCGGTTGGCGAATAGGCTCCGAACGCTCGCTTCCGCACCTTTCATGTACCATCGTACAGTTTAATTTCCTAATTCTCATCTTTTCTTCGAAAAAGGCGGTCCTGAGAGACTTCATTATCCAATAGGAAGGAAGCGTCAACGAATTTTCAAATGCTGTGTAAATACCTCCTCACAACAACGTCTTATAATTTCCTGTTTATTTTAATAGCTTTGATGTTTGTTAAGAGGCTTTATCAGTCTTCTTTATTTATCACTAGCTGCGCCCCGCGGCTTTGCCCGCATGGAAGTTTATGTGTCAAATGTTCCGCACATCTTTCTTAATTTTTTCTGTCATAAGAACCTTCTGACAATAACAAACAACAAAAAATAATTAACGAAATTGGTCCAGTCCTTCTCGCGTGATGCCGTGACCAAATGGGATTCATTTTTATATATAGATGGCATATAGATGGATATAGATAACGCAAGGAAAACGCATAGAATTATATTAAAATTTTTGATCATGAAAAAATACTGAAAATTTCGCGCAGCGTCAACCCAATGCGTAAGATAAGCTGTTCATTTAAAATTCCGCAAACATTTTAAGGAGTAGAAAAATTCTGTCGTTGTCCAACGGCTTAAATTAGGTAGGAAAATGGCGTCGCAAAATTACACAACAGAGAGGGAAACCTGCGGCTGTTTAATGAGATTTAAATAATTAATGAGCGTGCAAAATTGGTTTCTTTTTTCAGCGACGGGAGTGCTTCGGGGGTAGCGATGAAAAACAAGCCATAATTGCAACCCCTACCGGGGACAACCTTCCAACTTGTGCTTCTTTACCCACCCGCGCTGCCGTTTTACAAGAGGGTCTACTCCAACGATCATAATTTACAAGGTAAAACTTTTAATTGCTATCGTTATAAATCATATTAAGTCGCCAATTAAAATTCAAAGTAAGGAATGGATTTTGTACCTTCCTGCTAACAAAATAAATGCAAATTAAATTTTAACCGAGACAGATTATGATATAATTTTAACTTTTCGACTTTCTATTTTCCGATTATTACCCAGTACCAAGTTTTAGCTTTGCCGAGTTTTGTTTGGGCATAGGGATTGGTGGCCCATTTCTGTAACTGTCCCTGTGTGAACTGCCCAGCATTGTTAGTTTATGCTACAATGCACCGCAAATCCAACGGCTTCTGAAATTTAGTTTGTATCTTTAGTAAACTAGTTCCTCTTTTTACATAACAATCGAGATGCTATCGCTTTTCCAAAAAACGATTGACAGTTAATTGTTCCCAAAATCCTGGGAACCTATTTTGTAATACCCTTATTTCAAAAAAGACTTCCGTAGATCGGTAGGTATGCAGGCACATTCACTGTTTGAGTTCTATTGACACTCGAACAGTCGACCGTTAGATTGCTTTCCACTTGATCAACTATCAAATAATTTGCTTAGAAAACTGATTTTTCGACCAAAAAATGCAACTTTCAGATCGCTGACTTCATTAAAACGAAATTCAGTTATCGCAAGATCTCAACGGAATGTGGAAAAGGAACAATGTCCTTATTCAAATGTTTGTGAGTGACATCCCAACGGGCGGTCACTCAATGAATTCGACATTCGCGAAGTCGCCCCTTCTTCAAACTGGGCCTTTTGTTGAATCTGACCGCGATCAAAGCGATTCAGATCTATTCCAAAACTATTTAAATTATATTCACAAAAACTTATTCTTTACATTTCCGTTAGGAATATCCGTTATAGTTATTTTACGTCCGTAAAACGCCGGGGCCTGTCAATCATTTCAGGAGCTAGATTTCGAAATCTCCAGAGATCTGTTAGGAAAATATGTAGCTTTTACTTTATGGTCCTTAACCCTTTAATTGGTAAGGAAATATTTCAAAACAAATGCGGCACAGATTTGGCCGAGGATCTGAAGAGGCGCAAGTATGCAGATTTCGACAGAGCTTACACATTTTCTCCCCTTGGAGTCGAGACCCTAGGTCCGTGGGGTACCGAGGCTCTTCGGTCTTTTATAACATTAGATATCTGAGCGTCTGGTCGAAGAGCATCAGCATTGCCATACAGCGGGGCAATGCAGCCAGCGTCTTGGAGACGCTTCCGACTGGTATTGTTGATATGGATCAGTTGAGCTACCTGTAGATTGCTTGCAACAGTCTGCAGTTAGCTCAATTGTTTCAATTTTAAATACTATAGTAGGTAAAAGTTCTAATCACCGATCAAGGTTTTCGCCGGGTAGGCTGCGCCCCGCGGAAAAGGTACGTGATCGAAGGTTCTAATTTATTTCTATTATTTGGTTGTAATTTCCTTTGTCAATAAAGTATTTACATCTGAAAATAATATATTTGATTAAAATATAACACTAGCGTAGTCTATTAATAATCGTTTTAAAATAGTACGTGCTATTCGCAGATGGCAGCTCGCGTGCTCGGCACCCCATCTAAACACAATTGTACGTTTCTCACAAAAAACGGGCCAGATTGTTTACCTCACTTTTTACCTTTTTTAAAACTACTGTTTAGCTTTTTATGAGTATTTTTGTCGCGCACGCGGCTGCCTATAGAGAGATCTCATTGAACCGTTATAGGAAGGAAGGAACGGCCTATTGTCATCATTAGCGGCGAGGTAACTCATTTTTAATGTTTACGAATTTATACAGATAAATAAATAATCGGTGGGCACTTCTGACAAATTATATCGATGTTTATTGGGATGAGAGTATTTATTAGCGCGTTTTATTTTTAAAAAAATATAACTTATCAGAGTTGTTGACGAAGCACGGCGAGATTTCGCAGGTTAGGCTAAACTGATAGTATTCATTACCTTTTGTAGCGTTGATGTTCTATACAGGGTTATTGGTAATTCGCTGACAAATCAAATCAAAAACTCTTTATTTCCATATATAAAATAGATGTACACTTAGAAAAGGTCAAATCATAAAACTAAACACTGAAACGGGAAATAAAGTGATATTTTTGATTTCTGTCGCTTCGGTATGTAGACTAAAGTAAAGATGCGACGAAGAAACCTTTAGCCTGTTAGTTGTTATTTTTCGAGCTGGAGCAAAACTCGTCCCAAGCTTTTTTATCCTCTAGATAATCTGATATTTTGTAGTAAGCCTTTTTACAAAGGATATGTTTGACAATTTGTTTGAATTTATTTATTGATAATTTTTGCAACTCCTTGGAGTTTTGTTGTAGAAGCGTATACATTGCCCTTTAAAAGATACATTTATCTTGTGTAGCCTAGTTGTGGGCACAGCGAGTTTATCCTTATTTCTAGTATTGATATTATGTATGTCGCTATTTTTAGGGAATAGATTGATATTTCTATGAGTGTATGACAAGTTTTCATTAACATGGTACTGTCACTATGTAAACACTTTGTCAAGTGCAGGTTCTGCCCACCAACCATCATGAACACGTCCGTGAAGACACCAGGTCTCAATTCTTAAAATTGGTGAATTATGATATTAAAATTCCAAAAATCGTTAATTAAAGGGGTTAACTAAACCTTAAAACTCTGCCCTCAATTATCAGTGGGTATGTGTGTGTTCGGCTGTCTCCAAGCCAGGCTAATGCCACTTAGATAAATCATCTTGCGTAGATGTAAAATAAGCCAATGATATTGATGTGGATTTTAATAGGAGTAGGAGATCGGTATTTAGTAATTAATTAGGTTTCGGACATTATTTTGTAGGGCGATTTATAAAAAAAAATAAGAATTAAGAACTGGCGTCTTCACTAACGTGTTCGTGATGATGAGCAGAACCTGCAGTTTACGCAGTTTCAGTGAATTACCAATAACCCTGTATAAACAACTAAATTTTTTTAGGTAATCCAGAGAATACACTAACGTATAGAATGGACACTTTTCGCCTCCCACCTGACGGAGCTTCCTCACCCCGCCGGCTCCTTCGGCGAGTTTTATTGCGGTCCAAATGCAAGGAACGTACGCCACAGGCACAGGGCGCAGATCAGATGGCATGGGTAATGATTTTGACAGAAGACGCCGATGATGGTGCTCGATAAGTAAAAAAAAAATCTCTCTCACACAATACCTTGTGAACCTAGACGGCACACACACAGCTGCACGTGTAACGGAACACAGTTGTGCATGTAGGTATGTATGTGTGCCGAGACAAGATTTTTTTATGGAGAAACGAGTTTATGCCTGCCGCTTCGCACGCGTTGTTTCTATGGAAAAGTTTTAAGGGATTTCTATCCCATGGGAACTCATTTATGGGATAAAACATAGCGTATGTTTGATTCCAGGATTAGAATTACCTGTGTGCAAAATTTATGACAAACATATATCCATCCATCCATCTATCCACCCATCCATCCAAACTTTCGGATATATAATATTAGTGCGATATGATGTGATGGTTGACTGTCTCGGGTGTGCTTGTACTAACAGAAAATATTCAGGAAGGGAAGAATTTCAAAGGCATAAAAATAATATATTTTTTTACTTCCAAATTAAGAAAACTTATAATTAGAACTATGATTGTGACACCTAATACTGGAAATCCCAATAAATATTGTACTTAATATATTTTTAATGTGTTTTCTTAAGTAATGGTCTATGAAATGTGCGTTAAACTATTTTTATATTAATTTAAAAAGTAAGAATCTTACAGTAGTTATCCTATTACAGTAATAGTAATATACAGTAATAGTCCTATTTAGGAGCAAGGTATGAATTATTGATAAATACTTTAGAACATAGTTTTTATACTACTAGTCGTATTATAGGATAAATGCTGATCGTTGGTAAGCATCACACTGAAGAGCTGAGCTGATATAGCTTTTACAAAAAAGCTCAGATACCATGATAAAATGGTGACTAAAAAGTCTCAGTAAAACTTCTTGGAATGAAACGTAGGAAAAGATGCCCAGAAAATTGAAAAAAGTAGGGAAATACTGAATGTCACTTTTCTATGCGACAGACGACGTTTGTCGCGTTGTAGGCTTCTCAAAATAATGTAAAATATCATAACTTATGTGCAACGTAAAAGTGTGTTTTTCGGAAATAAGTCTAGTTCAGTAAATCAAAGAACTTAGGCTGGTGTTCTTCGAAAGTTAAACAGGCGATTACCAGCTTCGTTCGTTAGCATTGACGTTTCATTTATGAAAACAAACGCCAATTAAAATATAATCGTCCGATTATATTTTGAAGAACTCGTGTCTTAGTTAGTCTATTAAACTTTAAATAGATGCTAAAGTAATTTATAATGGGATATTTACCATGATTTGAGTTTTGAACTTTCCAATATTTCGGCACAGTTTCATGCGCCAAATATTGGAAAGCTCAAAACTGAAATCATGGTAAATATCCCGTTATAAATGACTTTAGTGTTAAAAACCATGATGGATTTAAAAGTTTTAAATAAATGTTCGAGTGCGCGAGTGAGCAAGTGTAGGAGTCATGGTACCCCGGTCAGCAGGTGTTGATCGAAGTCAAGTATTCGTTGTATTTCTTCTCCTGCGCCTGCTGCAGCTTCTGCAACTTCTTGAGGAGGCCCTTGCTTAGTTCTTTGCCCTCGAGGTCGTGGGTCGGGAGGCCCTGAGAACAAAATACACCGATTGGTAATCTTAGCTTGAAAAACAACAAATAATAAATAATATTAAAAAGATTTTTAAGTTGAAACTCATTTATACCACACCCGGACCGCTCTTGTACAGCAGATAAACCTTGAGCCCTTTAGATACACTTTACATACTGGCTGTGTGGTGTGTTTGCACCACCCCAACTCTTCCCGCGGGTGTCGTAAGAGACGAATAAGGGATATCCACCGGGGGCGGGCAGCAGCGCCCCCTGCAGAACAATTCCACCACCGAACTGCGATCTCCAACCCGTATGCCCAGCGTGGGGATAAAAGCCAATAAGGCGCTTATCAGGGGGAGGCCTGCGTCCAGTAGTGGACCAATACAGGCTGTTGAGGTTGAGGTTACATACTTGACTTGACAGCGCACTGGTGTAGTGTTTCTAAAGAGCCTCAGAGAACCTACCAAAGGAAGCTTACTTCTGTATATTTTCAACAGCTCACTACGACTAATGACATGCCAAGCGTGGTCATTGGCAAAACCTGCCGCGATTCGGGTAGGCTATTCAGTAGTGGATGTATGTTTGCTAATGATAATGAGTCTTGCCCTCTTGCGTAAAGTATGCAGATCAGCTTGCGACGCAGGAGGTTGCAGGTTCTATTCCCGCTTTGGGAAAAATGTCTGTTCCGAGTCTTATGGGTATTTTCTATGTAAAATTATCAATTTGTGTAATGTCTCAGTCATCTAATACCCGTAACACAAGCTCTGCTTAGCTTGGGGTTAGATGATGCTGTGTGGATTGTCAATTATAAAAATAGTATATTATGCAATTAATGTATCACGAGCAAGTGAAGGATTCTAACGACTGAATAACGCCAGTGATTCATGGCCCTCGATATAAATCCGTTTTATTCAAGAGACTTTATATCTTGACTTTATATCAACTAATCAAATCTCAAGGAGTTATTTGCACAAGGAGTTTGTATGTCGAGTATTCTTTGCACAAGGAGTCTGTATCGAGTATTTTTTGCGCAAGGAGGTTATATCTCAAGATGGAGGTCGAATGTAATGCTGTGTTCTAAATTCAATCACCAAAATAGTCAAAGTGTCACTGTTTTCAGTGAATAAAATAAGCTCTTTGGAGGGGGGGGGGGGATATAAAATATATGAACCTTGTCATCGAACTTGGAATATTTATCGGTCTCTTTCCGGAACAGCTCCGCAGGCGGTATCTTCTTGAGCTCGTCCTTAGCGCGCTGCGCCTCGTGGAGCTCTTGCTTCTTCTTCTGTTTCTCTGCTTCTATCCTTTTCTTTTCTTCTCGCTCTTTCGCCAAGTCTTCTTTGCTAACTAGTTTCACGACTGTGCGATCTAGATTGAGAAAAGATGAAATTAGTCACAAGTAAATAAGGTGAGATACACCAGTTAGAAAATTGCAAGATTATATTTTTTAGAATTATGATAGGTACTCATATCATTGTCTCGTCAGGAATCGAACCCGCAACCTTCTGCGTTGCAGACGGAAGGTGCGCCTGCGCAGAAGGTTGCGGGGTCGAGAAAATTGAAGATATCTAAAGGCAATTTACTTCTTTTTGTTCGATTTTTTTGACGATTATTTTTCAAGATGTTATGACGAAGACAATGCCAAATGCAATGCAATAGAATAGAATCGACAAAAATTTTGTTATGACGTAGTTTTAGCTATAGCTGGAATAACATAGCGGCTACTTTTTATCGGTAGCACTTTTATTGCCCGTGACGCGCATGTGGTTCAGCACTAATTGAAGCCGCGGCACGTCCCTGCGAGTCGCAGAAGAGAGGCTGGGCAGGGAATGCGTTAAGCGTGTGCAAACCCGCGGGCAGACGTTACTAACCAATAAATATACATAAAATATAATATGTAACCTGGTTTATCCTCGAGCCTGACCCCCAGCTCAGGCAGGATGGTGTCCCGTAGCTCGTCGCAGAGAGTCAACACTTCGCCTGCCTTCACACTGCGGGCGGCGTCCCGCACGCGGCCGCGGAACGAGCTCAGGGCTTCTAGGTACGGCATTACTGTCTCTTCCATCTGCAGACAAACAATACATTCTAGAATACATATATTCTAAAATGCAGGTCTCAACAGAGCCTACACATTTGCTCCCCTTGGAGTCGAGGCCGTGGGTACCGAGGCTCTTCGGGATTTAAAAAATTATCTTAGCATCTGATCGAAGCGACGCGTGACCCGAGAGCTGGTCAATTGAGCTACCTGTAGATTGTATACAATAGTCTGCAGTTAGCTAAATTGTTTCAATTGTAAATACTAGTTGTAATTTATTTCTTTTAGTTGATTTTACATTCTTGTAAATCATGTAAATGCTATAAATAAAGATGTTCTTATCCTAGAGATACAGAACACTTTGTAAACATGTGTTGAAATAGATAATGCTTCGCCTGCCTTAACAGCGAGCGGATTCACGCACCACGGAACGAGCTCAGAGTAGCATAGCTTTTGGGTGAGGCATTACTATCTCATCTACCTATTGACAAGCAACAGAGATATTGAACACTTTTGTGAGCCGTTGGTGTCAATTCAGATGTCGCCAAAACTAAACTAATTTAACAGCACTAAAATGATGCCTTCCTTTTTATTTTGATCGTTATGAAAGGGACGGCAACATTTTTAGAGCTGTCAATTTAGTTTAGTTTTGGCGACATCTGAATTAACACCGTTGTGTTTATATAGTAAAAGTGGTCATTACCATCGGTAAAAAGAGAGGTAACGGCTCGCCCGGCGTCCCTCACGCGACCACGGAATGAGAAAAAAAATACAGTGTGTTCAGCAGAACGTATGCGCATGGTAACTGGGGTAGGTGGTACCAAGTGCAAAAGCTTGGTGGCTATTTAACCCAGAAAAGCTACTCAGCTATTTTTAAGAATTTTTGTAAAGCTACTAGGTACGGCATTAGTATCTCTTCATCTCTCATCGACCTATTGACAAATTAAATAGATGGGCTCGAGAAATTCAAAAATATATGGCTAATATGGACCTCCATCGGTCTTCCTATTCCCCAACAGTAAAACAGAAAACCCGATAAGCTGAGCGTGCTGGGCTCATACAATCTAAACTCGTCAGTTACTTACGAGTCCAGCGACCGATAGCAGCGACGAGTTGGCAACACTAGCTTGCCGCAATTAGACCTTATGAATACTAGGGTACATTCTTCTTACACAGGCGTTGGAGTCTGCAATAGGAAAGCGGACGGCCCCTACGGGGCCCTACACCGCGCCGGACATTTGGAGCACGTCCGTCACGTAAAGTGCGGCGACCGACAGCAGCACCGCGTTGGCAACACTAGCTTGCCGCAAATTGACCTTATAAATTCTAGGGAACAGTCCGCTTACACAGGAGTTGGAGTCTCCAATAGGGAAGCCAATGGCTCCCGCTGGGCCCTCCACCGCGCCGAACACTCGCAGCACGTCCGTCACGTACAGTCCAGCGGCCGACAGCAGCGCCGTGTTGGCAACACTCGCTTGCCGCAAGTACACGTGGCACGCGCCCACCAACTCGCGCAGGGCGTCCAGTGAGCTGCGAGTGTCGATGTTATCTGCGAAAATAAACCTCATTAGTTTAGCTGTAAGGTTCAAATCATTTTGTCGCAGCTTTCATAAAATTATGGCTTTGGTTTGCTATAACATGATGTAGGTATATAAATAAATAAATAATGCTGGACAATTCACTCAGCATTATCTAGCCCCAAGCTAAGCAGAGCTTGTGTTATGGTTACTAGATGACTGATATACATAATACAATACACTAAAATAAATATAAATATATATAATAATAATAAAATAAATAGATATTTTTTAGAAAACACCCAGACCAACAACGGAACAAATTTCTGCAGATCGTAGACATAAATTTGTTCCGAGGCGTTAATCGAACCCGCAACTTCCTGCGTCGCAGACCTTCGCCCGCTGCGCCACGGAGGTCGTCAATATATATAGTCAACTAGCTGACCCGGCGAACTTCGTATCTTTAATTTTTTTTTTTTTTTTTAGAATTTTTCTCTCCGTAAGAACCATCCTTGTACTTCAAGGAATATTTTAAAAAAGAATTAGCGAAATCGGTCCAACCGTTCTCGAGTTTTGCGCTTAGCAACACATTCAGCGACTCATTTTTATATTATAAATATACAGGGTGTAACAAAAAAGAGTAACCAAACTTTCAGGTGGGGTGTAGAATCGAACACTGAATTCAGGAAAAATATTGAAAAAAAATCCCGCCCTTTAGTTTTCGAAAAATTAAATAAATACGGAATTTCCACTACATTACGCAAACGACTGATGCACGTGTTTATTTGGCTTTAAAATTTGATTAAAAGGTCTACGTACCTTGTGTACACCTTTTTAGCAGATAAACATCTTTTTACGGGGGGCACCCACGACCGGACACGCGATATCGCAGCAGCGCGCGCGGCGGCGGCGGGCTGCACGTGTTGTAGTTATGTAGGAAGCTAGCCAATGCATTCCAATTTTCCCTTCGTACTTTACGGGCTTAGGACCGTCAAAATACAAAACCACACTAAAACTTTAGGTCAAGCATCATCTCGTGGTATTCAATATCTGAATAACGCATACGAGCCATTTTTACGCACAAATAACCGATAAGCGCCGCCGCGACCTTCACCTTGCGCTTGCAATGATGCAAATAAATGGCCATTGACCCTATGATAACAGACAGTTTGACAAAACTAACAATAAGCCTAGCATTGGGTGAACATTCGGATGAACTAAGTTTGTATACCTATCTCGCTCTCGCGCGCTAAAAGTTTGTGCCTTTTCTTGTCTCAATCTGGTGCTTCGGAAATGCAAATTGTAACAACCTTTCATTGTTAGTTACTCACCGTGTTTTTAAAGTTCAATGTGAAGGTAGGTAGGTACTTAGGTAGTCAACGATATGAAAAAATAAAAGCTAGAAGTGAATATCTTTTAGTAGGAAGGAAGGTGCATGCTTAATGAATGTACCTACTAACTATGCATTTTCGCGATAGAACGTGTGTAAAGACTTAAAATAATTTATTTATTTTTAATTCCTAGAGGAAAATTGGAATGTATTTGTTGTACGTAGGCTCCATATCTAAGCACGCCGTGCAGCCTGTTCGCTTCCGCTGCAATGATGTCGCGGGTCGATGACCGCGGTGGCCGCTCATTAGGGCACCGTTTAGGTGTTATGGGCTTATAAAAGATATGAATACAGGTACGCAGGCCATTTTTTTCTAATTCCAAATAGACACATGTATTAGAGTCTATTGCCTACTGTTGTGAAAATTTCGTACCTATTTATTTAATTTTTCGAAAACTAAAGGGCGGGATTTTTTTTCAATATTTTTCCTGAATTCAGTGTTCGATTCTACACCCCACCTGAAAGTTTGGTTACTCTTTTTTGTTACACCCTGTATATGCTAGCGCGGTTTGAATATTTTTATGTACTTAAGTCAAAATAGTATTTTGAATCGTATGAACTGTATAGCAAGGCTACCGTACCGCACAAGGCCGCGTGCACTTGCTCCTTGACCGCGGACAGTTTGTCGGCCAGCAGCCGGTCCGCGGGGCTCCACAGGCCGCCCGCGCCGCCCTGCTGCCCGCTGCGGATAGCGTCCTTCACGGTTAGGAAGAACTCCTGCAAAAACGATCACATTTAATTACAAATAATCACTACCTTCCTAGTTATCCCATATGGTGGTGGGTTCTACGCTCTATCCTCGACGTTGTCTTCGGATTTCTCACTAATCTCACTTCTCATTAATATTATCTCACTAATATCTCACTAATTAAATAAACTGCAAAAGTTTGGATGTGTATGGATGGATGTTTGTTACCTCTTCACACCAAAACGACTGAACCGATCGGGCTGAAATTTTGAACACAGATAATTCTAATCCTGGAATCAAACAAAGGGTACTTTTTATCTCATAAATCAGTTCCCATTGGATAGAAATCACCTTTAAACGTTTCCATAGACACAACGCGTGCGAAGCCGCGGACATAAACTAGTCTCTTAATATATCCTTTAACATTCTATGAGACCATCTCGGGATCATTATCTTCTCTATACAGTACGTAAATGAATCATTAAAATCGGTCCATCATTATAAGCGGTCCACAATGACAGAGATACAGCCGAACATAGTACCTCCTCCTATTTTGAAGTCGGTTAAAAAAGATAAAAACGTGCGAAACCCGTGCAGCATCCGCACAACAACCGCATTATCCAACCAGTGACCTTGTTATCAAACTACCGGCTATTCTGGATAAGAACCAGATGCAACCGGCTCCGAGTTCAAAGGCTACCCTGTATGAAGACAGTGACCCTGTATGAAGCAACAACGTCGAGACTGGCGGGGGTGTCGATAAGTAGGTATCATGCGAAGGTCAGTGACCTCTACCTACTCATGTTTGCAAAAAATATCTCAACTGATTAATTTATTGCAGAATACATAGTAGGTGCAGCCAGCGTCTTGGGGACGTTGTTCCGACTGGTATTGATATGGATTAGTTGAGCTACCTCTAGATTGTTTGCAACATTCTGCAGTTAGCTTAACTATTTCAATTGTAAATACAAATTCTAATTTGTTTCTATTCTTTGATTGAAATTTTCTTTGTTAATAAAGAGTTAGTAGGTTTAAGTTTAGCATACAACAGAATTTGAACCATATCAGTTAGTTTCAGGCCAAAGATTCTCTGCTCACTATTTTTACTGTGCAGCTCAACAGACAATAACGAGGATATATTTTACTTGTGTGTCTGTGTGTCTGTCTGTGGCATAACATCGTAGCTCACCAACGGATGAAACGATTTGGTTTTGACCACACAGACAACAGTGTACACAAGAGTGTAGTATAAATGTAGGTTTCTTGATCACTTCTTCCACTAGTGGACAAAAAAAATTATGTGAAGAGAATTCAATAACACCTTATTTCTTATTTGATAATACTTAATATTATAAAATTTGACTTTTAGTGCTTATATTATAAGCCTTAACAAATAAAGTTTTTGATATCTGAGAGGTCCTAGATAAGTCTGAAGAAAATCGGTTCAGCTGATCTAATTCTATGATTAAAAATATAGTGTACGCTAAACAACTCACATTAAAAAGTTTCTCAGTCTGCATAGCCATCTCCATGGTATTCTCCGAGTAGTCCAAAGTTTCCTTCCAACTGTGCAGCAGGAACCCTGGGAATTTGAGAATATTTTATATTTTCTACAAATAAAAATTCGCACCAATATAGGCCGTAAAGGTCGTAGCGAGGTAAAAAAAAATCGAATCTACCTCCCTACCAAATTTCATTAAGATCTGTTCAGCTATTTAGGCGTGAAAAGGCAGGAACAGAATTACTTTCGATTTTATAATATTTGTTTAAGGTTAAACGAGTCGCTCATCTTTACATACAAACATGGAAGGGTAAATACTACGCTGGCTGTTTGATGTTGACTATCCAAAACTAAGGATTATATCGATTTATCTCGTCATTGTCTATGTTTGTATACACCCAAAACCGTAAAAAAGTATCAAGCTTCTAAACTTTCGTATTTCGAAACTGGATTTTAGCCCTACTTTGGACGAAAATAAATAATATATGATGAAATAAAATTCTAAAATAAACCCCGTTCCGACATATTTTAGTTATTCAAAAGTTGAAATAAATTTATTTTGAAAAGATACACTCAATAGTTTTTGTGTATTAATCCTTGTCATAAAAGTCTGTTTCCAGTTTTTTACGCGGACGTTTTAGTAATGAATCACTGTGCATTTCATCCTAGCGCACGAGATCGCACACTATGCCAGCTGAGAGAGCATACATTTATGCCGCGCCCACCGACGAGTTCGCGCCGATGACCAATGTTACCTTAAGAGTACATTTTGAAAAGCTGGCGTAATCCCCTTTTGTTTTTCGCATACTGCAGGCCTGGATTTGTGACGTCAACTTGCATAATTGTATGAAAAATCAAAAGATAATCGCGCCAGCGATTATAAATTGATCATAATTAAGTTAATACCTATCCGCAGTTGCCGCGCCGTGTGACGCTGCAGAGCGTCCGATATGGTGACGAAGTTCTTGAGCGACTTGGACATCTTGCAGCCCGCGATCGTGAGGTGGCCCGTGTGCAGGAAGTAGTTCACCCAGCCCGGCTCGTCGTAATGTGCCTGTGGAGAAATTAACAGATTGGTGGCAATGGGCAAAGTAACCTCAGGCGCCCAGTTGCAAGGTGGGTCGACGACATGTACGCGTCGGGGGGCGTCAATGGAGGCTCTTAGCAAAGGATCGTGGTGGATGGCACAATCTGAGGGAGGCCTATACCTGGCAGTGGGTAAAACCGGCTGCGGATAATGATGATGCTGTTATCTAACTGAAGTTACGTATATTTTATGATGTCATGGTTGCTACCTTTTTGCCTTTCGATATGACATGCAATTAGCATGAACAATAGAAGTACCTAATTATAAAACTGATGAGTAAACTACACACCTACTGTGGTCTATCCCTTTCCAATTTATTCTCATAGTATTCTTATGACGAGACCCATTAGAAATTCAAGATAAGACCAAAACATCTTATTTACGAGTTGTGCACTAATCTATCCTTATTACCTCACTTTGAGCCAGCTCATTGTCATGATGAGGGAACTTGAGGTCCACTCCTCCCGTGTGTATGTCCAGCTTCGAGCCGCACACATCCGAGGCCATGGCGGAGCACTCGATGTGCCAGCCGGGCCGACCCACGCCCCAGGGCGAGGGCCAGGAAGGCTCGCCCGCTTTACTGCGCTTCCATAGAGCAAAGTCATTGGCGGATTTCTTTTCCACAGTGTCGTCGGTGAGATCGCCTGAAAAGTATAATAATGCTTGATAATCACAGTGCCATATCTCCTCTAAGACTAACCTACACCTAACTGCACATAGCATTCATGCTGAGCCAGCTCCCAAACTCTAACTTCAATCATAAACAAGTACCTATCCCATGACCAATCAATTTGTTTTTAGGTTGTACGTGGTATTTTTCGTGATTTTTAGGGATAATTATTTTAATACTTAGTCTATAAATAGTACCTAAAAACTTTTGTGTTGAAGTTAAAAATAAAACTATTTTCTTTCTTTCTTTCTTTTAACTACAACCTGGGTCTATTCAAGGAAAGAGCGAGTAGGTGTCAATAACAAAATTTACGCGATAAATACAAGACAAAAACATTAACTACGAGTAGGTGTCTTCAAGACCTTCGTGATACATCGTCACACACATCGGTCTCTAACAACAGTCCAGTGCGTCCTTTATTATATTAGGCTACGCAGGCTGTGTATCGACATAGCTTAGTAGCTCACACGACAGAACGGTAGCTTATAATCAACGATAGGGTAGCTTATGGAACTATCTAGCACGCGATAGCATCTGATGTGCGATAACCCTTACTGAGCAGAGCTTCCAAACAAGAGTGAATTTTAAGCTCCTCAAGCAAGGGAGACATCTATTACTAACTGCGACGTCTATCTTGTGTGTTTAAATTAAAATACGTATAATCTTAATCACACTGTGATTAAATTCAGACTAAAAAAATAGAAAAACTAACAAAACATTATAAAAATGGGAAAAGCACTAAATAGATGAAACTTACATCCAAAGAAAACATATATCCTAACCTTACATCTAATAAATTTGGGCCTACCGATGACCTGGGAATTCCCAGTGCTTATCTAAATAAATATTAAGGGCTGTTGTGCAATATCACCAGATTTTTTACTTCTGAATCTGGGTTTGATAGGATAATGTTACAGTCAGCAAATTCTTTTAAAAATTAGACTTCTCTGTACGGAAGGTATCTTCACACTCCATGAGAACATGCAATACATTGTCCAGTACACCACACATATAGATTGTAATGG
This sequence comes from Eupithecia subumbrata, assembly GCA_949316285.1. Taxonomy (NCBI): domain Eukaryota; kingdom Metazoa; phylum Arthropoda; class Insecta; order Lepidoptera; family Geometridae; genus Eupithecia; species Eupithecia subumbrata. The sequence continues at coordinate 33,782,709 of OX438640.1, read as the reverse complement.
TACTTTTTTACCAACCAAAGCCTTTTGTTGGGAGGTGTAAAAAAAAGCTTTTATTATTTAATATTGAAGATAAGCATTGTTACCTTCTCCTTCCTGTAAAGATTTTGTATCTCCGTATGCTTCTGGGACTAACCGGGCGTAGTGATGTTTCTCTCTACTGTCAAACTCACTCACATTGAAATATACGGAGCCATTTGACTCGTATGCCAGACCATTGTCTATTATTTTCTGTATGTATGTTATTATTTGTGGGACATATTCACTCACTCTTGTTAAAACATCTGGTGGTAAGACCTGTAAATTAAATAAATTTAATGTGGTTTCTGCTTGAAAAAATAGAGCAATGTTTCTATTACAAATGAGTTTCCTAATGAGGTTATTATAGTATACACAGACAGACATTTTTAGATTAAAATGCTTCACAATCATTATCATCAGTGAAATTAGTCCACAGCTGGACATAGGCATCCCCTATTGAGGGCCTCAGCACCCTGTCTTCAGCCTGCCACATGCATCAGCTTTGTCAATTTCTTTTGACAAAGCATCTTCCAATAATTATTATGGGAATTATTTATGAATATTTGGTAACTGTGGTGGATAAATTCTCGTACATTCAAAGCCAACATGTCCTTATGGAATTCATTCTCCCAATACCGGGAGAGTTCCGTAAATACTGAGTGGTCGGTGACAGTGCCACCATACTTGCTATCTAGCCAGTCTGAAATAGGGCTTTTTGCAGAGCTAAGAAGATCACATCTTGCTTTTATAATTCTTTCATCATTTTTCGACTCAATCGCTGACTTAAGTGTTTCTACTGCTACTGCCATACTGAAAAAGAAATCAGCTCTTGATTATCATGATCATTATCATTACTCATTGTAGATGCATTAGCTGCCAAAAGGCTTTCCAAAGTTTATAGACTAGAATTTACATTTTATAAACTACTATAAATAATAATTTATTATACCAAGTATGTAAGCATTTCAATTTGTTTATAGTAGCATTATTTGAAAGTAAAGTCTATCTAAAGTAAGCAAAATAAAATATGCTTATGCATTACATGCAATAAAAGTGCAAGTAGGTAGGTATAGACTGAATCATACCTGTCAAGCAGTTTTTGCATCACATTCTTTTTATCTGGGTCAGTGGTTTCTTTGACAACTACTTCATAGTAATTCACGACTTGTGTTGCATCATCTATGATATCACTCAAACCCTTTTTCTCCTTCACATACTTTTCATACAAATACTGCTGTCTGGCTCTTTTGATGATTTTATCATCAATGTCCGTTATATTCATCACATAAAAAATATCATATCCAAAATAGTTGGACATAACTCTACGTAAAATATCAAAAGATATGTATGATCTGGAAAGAAAATGTAAAAAATCATTAATGATGAATATTGGAAGGGTTTTTTCTTTATTTTAGGAGACCGTTAATAAGATAATAAATTGGTATAGCATACCTAGTTAAATTCGAATTTAGGTGTACATGGTAGATAAGTACAGTAGGGAGGTATGACAAACCAGTATAGAAATTATGTTACACATCAATAAACTTAACTTTTAAAAACATTTTATTCGAATGAGTCAGTCAAGTACACATATTGCAGCCAGCAAGCATAAAATCTGGTTTTCGTACCTGGCGTGTCCCATGTGAGAGGCGTCATACACAGTTGGTCCGCAACTGTACCAATTGACTCGGTTACCACTAGCAGGAACAAATTCTTCTTTCTGTCTTGTAAGACTGTTAAATAGTCTAAGAACAGGACGATTTTCAGGTCTAGCCGGTGGAGACCAACTGGGTTGACTTCTTTTCGACATTATAGCGAAAATTCACACAAGAGACTTCTCATTAGACCGATACAATATAAGGAAGGCAGTGTTTTGCTCTGGAAACAAAAATATTTACTGGAAAATGTCTAGCCACGTCTCTAAATAATTTTATTTTGAATGGAATAAGTACGAGATTTTGAGGTTATTTTGCGTTTGGATTTAACGTTGACATTGGCATTATTTTTGAATCGATAGTGACACTGACATTTTAATGACATCAGTTAGTGCTGCCACTCTAACTCTTTCAGCGCTGGACCTAGCGCTTTTTAGAACGGCCATTACTCTCCGTTACCGAGCCATCGACACGGAAGTTGACACAGGTTCGCGCTAAATTCAAATATTTTAGTGGGTCTTCCTAATAATTATAGATTCTTAAAAGGCTAAATATAGGCTTAAAAGCTATGTGGTGCCAGCTTAGAATTTGCACCACCCCAATTCTTCCCGCGGGTGTCGTAAGAGAGCGACTAAGGAATATCCACCGGGGGCGGGCAGCAGCGCCCCCTGTACAACAATTCTATCGCCGAACTGCGATCCCCAACCCGAATGCCCAGTGTGGGGATTATGGGCATTATCGCCCATGAGGTAAAAGCCAACAAGGCGCTTATCTAGCAGTGGATCAATACAGGAAGTTGAGGTTGAGGTTGAGGTAATTTATTCTGCATTCTACAAGGAACTAAACTACCAGAAAAGCAGTTTTCCGTACCTAATAAAACTTTTTCTATGAACCTATGTCACGGGGGTCGTGAGCGTTTTTTATTAGTTTTTAAACATACCTATTACAAAGCCGCCGCAAATTTCCAAAATGTTCAGAGCTACTCGCTGTTATTTATTTTCTGAACCAGTTTGTGACCACCCGAAATAGGAACGAAAATTTCGGCGGCTCGCTCCGCTTGCCGCTACATCTTTTCCGGTGTCTTTTTTGTAATTAATTATTTTTGTTAATTGCTCGCTAGGATTCGGTTAGTGTACCGTTTATTGAAAGCTTTTATTAATGATTTTGAGTGGCTCATGCCCGAAAAATTCTTCCAGAGCTTGGACGATTCCTCTTAGCAGGAATCCAAGAGTGTTCTGAGAGCTAGGCTTTTCGGTACGCCACAGAAAGGCTCGGGGCCCAGCCGAGTTCCCTAGTCCCGCGTGAGTTCGTTTGCACACTCATTGCCGTTAACTCCCGCGTGTCCCAGTACCCATCTTAGGATGACTCGGTTTTTCGAGCCCTGTGCGTTTAGGCGTGACAGACAGTTCTCGACTAGCCTGGGCGTGATAACCTTCGAGTCCAGTGCTAGGAGGGCTGTCAGAGTTTATATAGATAGTTTAACTGTAGAGGTGTGTAGATCCGGAGTCAAACGGCTCCTGGAGTCGTGTCCGCTCCTGGAGCCGTGTGGTTCCACTCCGGATTGGCGTTCGTGGCGTGTCCGCGGACACGTTGGTTGCGTCGATCTCGGTCCATCGAGACGAATGAATGTAACAGCGAGCGATTGAAGCTGTGTGGATCTGTGGGCTTCGATTCGGGTTAGGACGTTTTCAATGGACAGATCCGGATCTATTTACGAGTATACGAGTAACTACTACAGTCAAATTATACCTTTATTTATGTAGTCCTCTATTTAATTAAGTAGGTACTATTTGCTGTTTTTATTAGTCATTGATTTTTTTGGCGACCTTTGTGGCGCAGCGGGCGAAGGTCCGCCAGCGACGCAGGAGGTTACGGGTTCGATTCCCACCTCCGGTCAAATGTGTGTGATGTTCTTCTATGTACCTATGTATAGTAAAAAATATCTATCTATGTAGTGTATTTTATTATGTTTGTCAGTTTTCTAGTACCCTTAACACAAGCTCTGCTTAGCTTGGGACTAGATAATGCTGTGTAAATTGTCCAGCATTATTTATTTATTTATTGATTCTTTAGATCCACAGAAACAAACGTGTCCTACAAACAGACAGATCCACTGGACATGCTGGAACTGTTAATAAAAGCGGATCCCAACCGATCCGCTAGATCCACTGAAACAAAGTGATTTAATGGACTAGACTAGGAAACGAAACAGCAGGTGGATTCAAAAGGATCCACAGACACGACTCCTGGACACGTGTCCGCACCCAACTGGAATCGGACCAGATCCGGTCCAGTCGTGGACACGTTTAGCACATGCCTATTTAATTGGTGTAGCGCTTTCCCAGATTTATATCGGCACATTCTAGAATGGCGAATACCTCTGCCTGGAAGATGGAGGCGTGATTACCTAGGTTTTAGGCTCTTAATTACTTTTCCCCAAACATCAGAAAAAATATCTAAAAATTTTGAGGCTCGCTTCGCTTGTCATTACTTATACTTACTATTGTTGGGTGGGAGTTGGGGGAAGGGATGTCATGTTTGCGGTGAATATGCAAAACACTGCAAAAAATATAACGGAACCATAATATTTTTGCTTGATAGTATTTTGTCTTTCTCTATAGTTCTAGTGCTCGACACCCGTTCAAAATCATTTTGCCCGCCACCACGAAAAATTGACATTAACGCAAATTTTTCGCGGCTCGCTCCGCCCGCCGATAAAGTTTGTTGATTTTCTGTGGGGCCTGCAACCACCTGCAAGTAAATTTAGTGCTACGGCCCGCACCAAGTGTGACCACCACACACAGAAACCATGGCTGGGCCGGAGGCGAAGGCGTGCTGGTTGTATCATACGAATTTATATGAGAGACTACACACACGCCACCCGGCGGCGGTGGTGTATGTGTAGTCTCTCATATAAATTCACGCATTACAACCCGCACGCCTTCGCCTAAGACCCGGCCACGGTTTTTGTATGTGGCGGCTTTTAATAACCGGACACCCTGTATAACCAAAAGCTACGTTACATCATACTTTATTGTAACATGAGGTCATAGAATATGGTCTACGATTTGTGGAAAACTACTTTTCTCGTACATACCTAGTATATTTCCTTGCAGAACGCAAAAAATATAAAAACTCGTAAATATTTGAATCTTGCGGGAACCTGTCAGATTTCGTGTCCATGAAGCCGGCTTTTGACTATGGGATATAATATAAATTACATCTTGAGCTATATATTACATCCCGCGATTGCTGTTCACACAGTAAGATATATATTTTGGAACACACATGATCAGTTTACACGTCTGCACACGAACGCCAACAATCAAACTGAGGGCGAAGCGGGGGAGGCGCGGTGTCCGGGGACGTGAGGTAAAATATACACCTTCAAATGACCTTCAAATATCGCTCACTCGGTCGAAAAAATATTTATAGTTTGGGATGTAATATATATTATAATTTATAACACAGTGTGAACGGTCTCGTACAAAATGTATGGTGAGCGATAAAATATTATATCCCAAGATGTAATATTGTATATTATATCCCATAGTGAAAAGCCGGCTTGACTCGTTAGCGGAGAGTCTGAAGCCGGCTTTTGACTATGGGATATAATATAAATTACATCTTGAGCTTTATATTACATCCCGCGATTGCTATTCACACTGTAAGATATATATTTTGGAACACACATGATCAGTTTACACGTCTGCACACGAACGCCAACATTCAAACGGAGGGCGAAGCGGGGGAGGCGCGGTGTCCGGGGACGTGAGGTAAAATATACACCTTCAAATGACCTTCAAATATCGCTCACTCGGTCGAAAAAATATTTATAGTTTGGGATGTAATATATATTATAGCACAGTGTAAACGGTCCCATACAAAATGTATGGTGAGCGATAAAATATTATATCTCAGGATGTAATATATATTATATTATATTATATCCCATAGTGAAAATCCGGCTTTACTCCTCTCTGCTCCTGCCACTGATTTCAGCGTTTTTCTGTCGTAAGATTTGTATTGTGCCGTGCGACCGTCGTGCGACATATGCCGAGACAGGCGCTCTTATTTCAGTGCCTTCACTAAACGGCAAAGACAGAGACAACCTGTTTTCTGAGTACACCTGTGTCTAGGCCACACTAGGGCAACACCACATAAAAACCAACCAATCAAACTAGCCAAACCAAAACAACATCAAATTAGAGCGAGAAAGAAAGAAAAGACAAGACAAACAACATCACTCTTTTGGATAAGATTTGATTGAGATTTTTCTCAGTTTTGAGTTTAGTAAATCAGAGAAAACATTTTCCTATCGAAACATGGCATTGTGTGCTTGCAAATGTTTAAACGTAAAGCTGGAAAGCGACAAAGCTGAAGCTAATGTAGACATTCGGAAACTGGAACTATCTACCACGGAACAAAGGGATTTATATTTCAGTGAGGTACAGTCGGTAAACATGTCGTGACCTTGATATTCTAAGGGCCTATTCTATTTCGCATTATACAAAAATATCCATCTAATAAAATCAATGACCCGATCATTGTATAATAAATAAGTTTACCTACGCAGTTACCAGAGATGTTTCGCACGTGCCGTGCGGTGTTTGTTTCCTTTATTTTAAACATAGCCGCTTGCGTGTTTACCTACTTGCCATAATAATTTAGAAAATTCATTTATTGTATTCTTTTGTTTTAATCTTCTCGACAACATTCAGAGCTAAAAATAGACCTTCATTTGTTTTGTTAGCTCCAAAAATTACATAAGTACCTACATACTATTTCTTGTAGTTATTATTTTTCATCTGCGCTTTGTACACTTTAGTAGTCATAGATTAAAAATCAACAAATATATTTCAGAAACTCCTCTCTTGTGCTTCAAAAGATCTAAAGATTCAAGTGGCGCAGCCAGCCCTGATAAGCCAGAGGTTCCTCGGGAACTGGACCATGCACTCTTGCCTATCTTGTGGACAGACCACCCATGCTATATTACAAGACAAAAACCGCCCCAATATCTGCCTTATGAATAAAACCTTACAGGTATGTAATTGATGCATCACATGTTCCACTCAAGCATATATAAATAAAAGGCATAGTTTTTATTGTACTTCAAAAAATACTTTATATTCATAACATCAGTAATTTACTACCTATAACTAATGTTGACGACCTCCGTGGCGCAGCGGGCGAAGGTCCGCCTGCGACGCAGGAGGTTGCGGGTTCGATTCCCGCCTCGGAACAAATTTGTGTACGATCTGCAGAAATTTGTTCCGTTGGTCTGGGTGTTATCTATGTATAATAAAAAAAAATATCTATCTATGTAGTGTATTGTATTAAGTATATCAGTTATCTAGTACCCATAACACAAGCTCTGCTTAGCTTGGGGCTAGATAATGCTGTGTGAATTGTCCAGCATTATTTATTTATTTATATTTATTTTATTAATGTCTTAAATGTAATATTTCAGACAACACATGACCACATAAATAACTTGAAAAAATCTAAAAACTATTCCCCTGTATTCAACCTACTGGTGCCAGAAGTTTCAACTGATGTAGAAATGAAAGAAAATATTGACACAAGCAATATGATAATCAGTGAAAAGAAATGGCCGCCTGCTCAACAAGTTATCAGCACACTCAGCAAACACATGAACCAAACCTTACAGTCACAGCTGGAGGCCGTGGAAGAGAATGTCAGGCAGTTCCGGGATCAGATGTATGCTGAGTATGAAGCTTTCAGGGAAAAAGCTCATAGGGATCACAAGATCATATCTAGGTATGTGGGTACTAACAAAAGAGAACTTGTGACATTTCACAGAATTCTAATAAATTTCCTGTGTCACTTAAGTATGCAAACCTTGCCTATGCAGTGGAGGTATTGTAAGAACATGAGGTTATTTGCGTTGACCTAGATATTTTGCATACATTTTATTCTCTCTGTCGCAATCTCTTAGTTATTGAATCTTAAAATGTTTTAGTGTTTTAGCATTATAAGTAAAACTGTTACTCATATAAACTATAAATGTTTGAATTTCAGCATGAAAATAAGCTGTTGGCCCGACTGTCACCTTACTAAAGTTCTGGTACTGATGACATACCTGCCAAATAATGAAAAAAATAGTTGTAGACATAGAGTAGTTAATTCATGTTATTTCCTCATTATTTTAGTCTTATATAAAACCTACCTTTGTTTACAAAACCTACCTTTGTCTACCATACTATTATATTATATCAAAATCTATAAAGAAATAAATAAATGTTATGTTACTGATGTAAACTACCTACAAATGTTTGTGTTTCAGCATTATAAGTAAAGCTTATACTAAAAATATGAGTTTATATTATAAACTACAAATATTTGTTTCAGCATTGTAAGCAAAGCTCAGAGCATTGACAACAGCTGGAACTCACAAGGCGTAGACAATGGCCCGCCGTCCCCACAGCTACCTCCTCTACAGAGAAGAAGACTATCCTCTATCAAAGATGCCAAAAAAATAACGTACAATTTTGCTAAGGTATGTTATAATTTTTATTCATTCATTTTGATGTAGGCACTTGAATGACCTTATTATAATGTAGGTCAATTGTGTTTTATATGAATGGACTCTTTATTTTTATATCTTTTTACCATTATTATTAGCATTTAAGTCTTTTAGATGTCTGTAATGTATGTCTGTCTAAGTAGTGGTGCGTAATGTATCCATAGTAAATAAGCCATAGACTGACGACAGCTCTGAAGTAGAAAAGAACCTAATTATACCACTATACAAAAACAAATGAAAAGAATAAGTACTTAGGCTTTTTATTCTTTTCAAATATTTTTACAGTTACAGCAACATTTATTAATACAATTTCAATAAAACCCCCAGTGTGCATGCAATGCGCCTGACAGGTTTTGTTTTCTGTTCAGAACAACAGAACCCTACCGCAAGAGGACGATTCACTGGATGCGGATGAGCTGTTCGACCTGGAGGGTGCAGAGACCAGGAACCACTTGAATTCCGATCATGATTACTATGACTCTGATGGTGAGCTCATTGTTTCTTCCTCTTTCAATTAGTACCTTAAAATACTGTAACTACCTAACATACTTAAAAATCACATCCTACGCCCCTGTAAACTCATACAATGTGATCAGGCCATCAATTTTATTTTTGCTTTGAGTACTCTTTCTTTCAATGTAATTATTTGAACTCTGATAAATTAATTAAAATTATCTTCGTAACAAGAGTCACATAGAGTCTGCAACCGATCAGAATGGGAAGGAATCATTTTGAACTAAAACAAAAGCGGCAGGAAGGACATGGTTCCGTCCATAGATCAGATGGACAAGTTCTAGGTATAGTAAATTTGCATACTTCTATGTGTAAATAAAGAGCCCTGTGTCTTCTGCATTTATACCTTTACATCATCAAAATCATACCAGGTTCACTATTGTGGTTTACATAAAGTTGTAATTGTATTTTTCATTAGACAGGCAAGCACAATTTTTTTTACTTCCCTTTGTTCTTCCCTTTTCTCAAACTTCTTGTTTCTATGGATAGGTTTAAGTTTATTTTTATCCCATGCAAACTGTTTTATATGGGGATAAAAACTACGTTAGGTTTAGAGGTACATCTATGCAAAATTTCAGCTCAATCCGTTATGGGGTTACTTAATTCTGACGCTGTCTGTACTACCTAGTTGTGGCGTGAAGAGCTAACAAACATTCATCCAAACTTTCACATTTATAAATTACTAGCGACCCGCCCCGGCTTCGCACGGTTGCAATGCTGATACTAAATATACTACAAAATCGGCCCCCCGGCCGGTACCGCCGCAACCGCTATAACCCTGCGTGTTAAATTTGTAATATCTTCGAAAATATTCATTTAAATTACATGCTGTAAAAGGTTATATTGATTTATATTAAATGCACAATGTATTTAAGGTTAATTGGATAAGGATTAATGCTGTACTGCTTAAAATCGTTTCGTAAATAAGCTATTTCTCGTAAAAAGTAAAGGATAAAAATGGTTATTGTGGGTTATCCCTAAGAGATAGACATATACCATCACTTTTTTGTAGACCTATTTAAGGTATACAATACTGTCGTACATTATTTTTATCTATCTCGTAAGGTTCAGGCAGCGTTTGCAATGTAAGCGCAAAAAAATGATTTTATTTACGACATCACATTACAAACGTCTAAAATGATCGGTGTTTCTCTACTATATTATGCATGTATTATACATACAAACCTTCCCCTTGAATCAATCTATATATTAAAAAGACCGCATCACAATCCGTTGCGTAGTTTTGAAGATCTAAGCATACATAGGGACAGACAGATCAAAGAGGATAGCAATCTTAACAATATATTGATTTTTGTACTAGATGGCAGCAACGACGAAGGCATCCAAATATCGAGACCGCGCGGCGGCGGCAAGGCCGACATCGCTCGCTCGCTGCCGATGACCATCGCGCGCTTCCCCAACGACCACTCCAGCAGGCGCGACCTGGACGAAGACGTAAGTATATTATAGCACAATTTATACTCAAAATTATCATTTTCATTTATTTTTCTTATGATCTGTACAGGCGCACGAAATATAATATTAATTTAAATTTCAAGTTAATAGCTGCGGTAGTTATTGAGAAAGGTTGTGAAATAAGGACCCGATCTCAAAACCTACACTGTATTGTGTAGTGATTTCTAACTCTTTTACGGGATGGAAATGTCGGGAGTTTTTCTGAAGGATATAGGATTCGTAACGAATACATCCGACAGAGAACCAAAAGTTATCGACATAGCTCAAAGGATTAGCAAGCTGGAGTGACAGTGGGCCGGCCGGCGGCCATATCTCACGAAGAACTGTCAACCTCTGGGATAAACGTGTTCTTTAGTGGAGACCGCGACTCGGCAATCGTAGCGTAGGACGCATTCCAGCCGGGTGTGATGACGATTTGTGAAAGATTGCAGGCAGATTATGGATGCGGCTAGCCAAAGGCATGGCGCTCTGCACTTATTAGGGGAGGCCTATGTCCAGCCGTGGACAACTATAGGTAGACGATGATGATGGTACGGGATCCTATTTAACCCCAATCTGTCACATTTCAGGACTACGAGGAACCTCAAGACATCGCGGCCAGCATCAAGGCCTTGGCTCGCTCGGTGCACGGCGATGCCTTCGAGCTGCCTCGCCCGCGTTTCTCCACGCAGATCTAGCGGCGCCGGCGCACCGTTATGTATACCTATTGTAAGATCCTATTTACTATACAGATACAGGTTTACTATTGTTTTCAACGCAGGCTGCAATTTGTCTAGGGCAGAATAGACAAAAATGAAATCGAATACGTAATTATTTGACATTCAGTGTTTCAACTTCAGTAATTTACGAATTGTATGACTTTTTTGTCTACTCTTGCCTAGATAAAACTTTGTCTAGGGTGATCAATCTTCGTCTGCTGCTAATTCATCGAAAAAAAAACAAAACACGGAAACGCATACGCCTAGTTTTTTTTTTTTTTTTCAGGGATATTTGGACTAATTCTCACTATTGTTTCAGGAGTTCCTTTCGATTCAAAGAAACTCCTGCGACAGTTTTAGAGTCATATAAAATGTATCTCTAGAGATATGAATAAAAGTGTCATCCAAATTAAAACATAAATAAAAAAGCCATATTTTAAGGATCTAACATGTATGTATTATACATAATATATGTACCATCTCAGTGATTGACTGAGTGTAGTAGTCGATAGTTAAGAATCTATTTAGTGTAGCATCCGAAGATGCTACTATGGGCATTGCAGCTATATATGGGATTTTTAGGAATAACGCGTCAACTATTGCCATTTAAAAGCCGACATTGTTTTTTAAAAATCCGAGTACAAAAGTCAAATTAAAAATATATCTCATGAAATGCAAATAGCTGAGTGTTAATGTTTAAATTAGATGCTATAGCCATATTTCGGTGCTCATAATGTGATTTAGAGTGACCCTTATAAGCTTCCTATGAATATCGACCCCCTACTGTTGAAAAATACCTTTAAGGATATAGAGTTTTAAGAACGAATCTAGTTATAAGCACTTCCGTGTCCACTTTTATACCTTCATTTTTATCATCGACTTCCACTAGAATTATATAATCGGAATAATACTTTTGCTAAAAAATTATGAAGTTTTGCCGCAAGTAATTCCTGAGATATCCTGAACAACATAACAAACACGCGCGATAAATCTGTTATTACAACAGCTGTCTTGAATCAGAACGCATGTTCACTGATAAGGATTATCTTGTTTTAGCATGTAGAGTGAAGAATGAACTGTATAAGAATATATTACATAACTCATTATGTATGTATTAAGAAAAATAAAGAAAAGGAATGTTCCTTTTCAAAAATCCACAAAACTAACGAAACTCGTAGACGCTTATCTGTTAAACTTGATAAAGAATAATGAGTCTTCCTCAAATTATTAAGAAAATAAGTAAAGTCAAGTTAAAGTAAATATATAAAGAATATACACTTATACCTGTGTGCCATCTCATAGACCTATAAATAAGTTGAATTATGAAACCATCATCTTGACAATAGATCCCCGGAAATGTTGGTATTGGGAATTAGTGCTTCTAAACTGTTATAAATGGAAGTGTAATTAAACATTGTGTTATTTCATAAGGAGACTGAATTATCCCTAAAGACAGTTCAGTTTTGCTTAGCTGTTCTATTACATACTACGGTTTGTTACATTAACGTAATCTAAGTCATATCTCTATATTTTATCTGGTGTTATCGTAATGATAAGTGAAAGTGTACAAAAATAAATATTTGCATTTCCTGCTAGTCTAATGGGTCACGAAATTTTGTTGTTAAAATGTTTTTTTAATAGTAATTTGTAATCATAATCGAAGATGAACGAAAATCATTGTTTAGTTCTGACGATAATGATAAAAGTGATGGAAAAAAAAGTTTTGAAATCATTTATTTTTATATCAAATATTGAATGATTTTTAAGAGAACGCAAATGATTCGAGAAGGCATTGTTAGAAGATAGGAGAAGAGATTTTGAATGTGAAATAGTGTAGGTTATTTTCATTAGCTTTAGGAGAAAACTGTAGTGCAGCCCAACACGGTGATAATCTTGTGGAATACTTTCTGCACATGAGTCAATTCTTTGCCGAGTCATACAATAATGTTAATAGTAGTTCAGAAGATTATCACAGTGTATGAAATTTTTACCGTTTTTTTATGTGAACCGAGCGCTTAACTACGGCTAACGAAATATTAGTCGCCTTAAGTTAATTTAGCTCTTAGTGTCTTCCATCAGCACTGTTCTGTTATATGTTTCATTGTGATTTCATTTTTGCAGTCAATGGCTTTTATAAGAAATAAACTAGTTTAGAATTTTGTTTTATTGGTGTGACGAAAGATGATGGTAATTGATTGTATTGGATAGAGATCATGTTAGTAATAAATAATGGCAGTGATCGTAAAATTGAATTCTTGTATTATTTAACTTCCCTATTTGCTTCACAGTAGGTACTTGGGATGTAAATGAAATGAATTTCATTTATGTTCAAAGCTTAAATCTCCTTGCTTGCGAAAGAGGAAGCGATGCTAGTAGAAACTTTTTAGTTCATTCACACCTACCATAAAGACGATCAAAATAAAGTATGACCTTTTTGTACCATGACGTGTTAGATGACGAGGCCATAGAGAAATTTTACGGTTGCTATGGTTACGGCGTCACAACAAAAGTGATCGAACTTCTTGGAAACGTGTTGGGAACGGCACTGGAAGTTCATTATTTCCATTTCTGAATTAAAAAATGTTAAGTTCCCGCTATTATAGCGCGTCTCGGGTCGGCACCGACGCCAAGCCGCGAGCTGCCATGATCGCGGACGAGGACGACGAGTTGTACGCGGGGTTCAACGACGTCTCTCCTGCTTTGGACACTCGCAACCTGAGGGAAGATGAGGCCTTCCAGGAGACGCTGAAGACCGCGGGCATCGGCAGGAAGGTTCCGAGCAGGATGGGCACTGGGGTAAGTGCTTCTGATCGGCACTGGGAGGTGCTTTTACATAACTTAGTTGCTTTTTATCAGACAGACGAATCTTATATTCGGCGAGCATGCTTTTCCCTTTTTGATTGTCCCTCTAAATCAGCGGGTTTATTCTGATTTTTCCACATTGCAAAAGATGTAGGGACCTATAGGTAAAATACAATATAATTTATCTAGAATACTTAAGTAAGGTAGGTAGGTACTCTAATGAAAGCCGCCACACATTGAAACCGTGGCCGGGCCGGAGGCGAAGGGCGTGCTGTATCATACGAATTTAACGCTCAACATACGAATCTCTCGCACGCCTGCAATGTGAAGACATCCGCACCGCGAACGCCACGCCTGGCCCGGCTACCACCGTCCGCCACCGCTCCGCCTCCGGCTTTAGTGAGGTGGCTTTAATTTACAAATGAACGATGAGGCAGGAAAAGTTTGAAAACTGTGCAGCTGCCGAATCGCCCGCCTTGGCCCGACTACGCCTGTGCCTCTTAAAATCGCGTGCAGGGGAAGGAGAAAATAATTGCCTTTGTCCCACTTTGATTGTCCCACTGCTTGGAGCGGGACAGTAAGCCCTGGTAGATGTGTATCCACGACCGCGTTATGTTTCAGATGATGCGTCTCAGTACGGTGAATGTGCGCGGTGGATCGCGCGCCGGCACGGCGGCCGCGCGGCCCGTCACCGCGGTGCGGGCGGCCGGGTACACGTCCGCCACCAGGGACCTTCCCTCGCGAGAGGAGAACAAAGAGGACACGTATGTATCTATATCTATACGTCGAAAGTAAAAGTATATTTATTGCAATTACATTTTTTTATTTTTTTTTATTTATTTATTTATTTGACCATAAAGATATAACATGACAGGAACTTAGACTAAGCCGTTACATCTCTCAAACACTTTATACTTCTCAAAATTACAAATCAGAACACTATTCATATAAAAAATGGAAACACAATATAATAATAGTATACAGCAAAATTAAACATAAATAAAATTTAAGAAACAAACATACATGTAAAAAGGTGGTAAATACAGTGGAAAAGTAGCAATGTAATTGCCCTTTTTGGGCGTACAATTATCTTATTAATTTAAATGCAATAATTAATATAAAAAATACTGTAATTAATAAACTAAAAGTAATGTTAATAAATAGAATTAATAAAGTTGACATACATAGAATTGACATAAATTGAACAAATAATAAGCTGTTATAAAGTTATTTGTCAAAGTTCTTTTCATTAATAAAATCTTTCACTGTGTAGTAACATTTTTCAGACAATATGTTTCTCAGCTTTCTCTGAAACAATGTCCACGTCCACTTTTGATTGTCTCCACCAGAAAAGGGGGGTTTAATAATCGCTTGGTAGGCGGATTGATGATCGCAATAGAGTGTTCAAATACCTACACAGAAGGTAGCTGCTGCCGTTCCTCAGGTAGGTTCCCTCTAGTCATCACAGGCTGAGTTGGAGGGGTGGATTCTTACGCCGCGCGACCGCCACGGCCGTATGTATCCATGTCTATCTGATGTCTCAGTATAGTGCACGTCAGGAGGGTCTAGTCCAGAATGTAGTAGGTGCTACTCATTACTTTATGTTAGAATCTAGTTTGGTGGGTTCAGTTGATCGCTAGGCTAGTCAGTGCGTACAAGAGGAAATGGCCCCTGTGCCCCGGCCAGTCCCCCTCCCTTGTCTTACTAGTCTTGCTCCAACCCGTGGCTTAGAACATGATTTTCCTGGACAATAGAGGCACGATCCTCCCCTGGATACAAAATCATTCCATGCCGAATTTCATTTAAATTCGTATTGCACTAAATAAAACATAAAACTAGAGTACCTAAACGCTTTAAAAGTTAGCAAACATAAATATATTCGCTAGTAAAATGATTTCTTCTAGTTGTGTTACTTGTTGATCAATTGTTATGGACAACCAAGGTTAGTTTAATGCAGTTATTGATTTTAAACGTTGTGAAAGGTCTCAGTCTGGTGTACGGCGCAGTGAGTGGTTGAAGCTCGAAGTTAAAACGTAGCCGGATGGGAACCGTTTGTCACTGCTGGTAGGTTTACCAATATCTATTAAGAGGCTAACCTAACAGGTTTCGTTTCTTAAACTAGGCCTGGATCCCGTCACCGTTGGTATTACTTTCACCGCTGAAAACAAATCTC
The DNA here is from genome assembly GCA_949316285.1 of Eupithecia subumbrata. NCBI lineage: Eukaryota > Metazoa > Arthropoda > Insecta > Lepidoptera > Geometridae > Eupithecia > Eupithecia subumbrata. The sequence goes on along the minus strand of OX438640.1, from coordinate 33,766,827 downwards.
GTCTTGCAATTCATCACATCAAGTTTAGACATTTGTAAACAATTAAAATTACAATACTCAATAGGTACCTATATTTACATAATGGACCAAAAACAAATGAAACAGTTCTGCTGACTGTTATCTACAGATTGCTCAAATAATTCATATTAATCGGAAGTGTCCCCGCTACGCTGGCTACATTGCCCCGCTGTATGGCAATGCTGATGCGCTGCGCCATTTATAATTGGGCTGGTTTTTATGAAGCATAGGTACTTATCCTCAGACTTGCAAAGCTACATCTTTGATTTTTCCGATTCCCGTGATCGACTTCAACAGATTAACTTTTATTCTCCAGTATAGAAGACAAGGTGAAGAACATGGAGGCTCGCATTATGACTCTGGTGGAGGAGTCGTGCATGCTGAGCGCGCGGCCGGATCCCGATGATGAGACCTCCACTAAGAGGGTGGCGGATTTAGCACAGGTATCTTATTATAACATGCGTACATTAAGAAAGGAATTGAGAATGACTGACGTCATCCATCACTCATGGTGTCCCGCTTAGTTTGAATTCAGTCAGCATGAAAGATGACGTCTCAATCCTATTCTTTGAGTAAGCGGGTTATTCCCGTTGTAGCAAGCGTTGGCACCCGTCGCCTTAAATCACACAAATAATATAAATGCGAAAGTTTGGATGGATGTTTGTTACCTCTTCACACAAAAACTACTGAGCGGATCGCTCTGAAATTTTGCATACATGTAATTCTAATCCTGGAATCAAATAAAGGCTACTTTTTATCTTATAAATCAGTTCCCATGGGAAAGAAATCTCATTTAAACGTTTATAGAAACAACGCATGCGAAGCCGCGGGCATCAACTAGTAAATAATAAAAATAAACATTGGTGGACATTCCACACAGCATCATCTAGCCCCAAGCTAAGCAGAGCTTGTGTAACGGGTACCAGATAACTGATGGTACATAATACCATTCCTTTTAATCTATGCACTGCAAACTTTACATAGATAGATATTTTTTACTATACATAGAAATACCCAGAACACCCGGAACAAATATTTGCAGAACGTACAAACGTTTGTTCCAAGGCCATCTCGCCCGCAGCGCCACAGAGGTCGTTAAAATAATAATTTAATGTTCAATCTACTTTTACCTATTAGAGGTAAAATTTGTTTGATTAGTACGAGCATAGATGAATTAAAACTCTTTGTCCATGGTACGAGTTTCTGTGTAGATGTACTAATTTCTGGAACTACTGAGCTAATTTAGATAATTCCTTCACTATTCATGGAAAGTATTCATGCTATCACGGGAGTTATCCGCCTCAGGTTGTTTCATAGCATTTCTTTGTTGATTTAGGTAAAGCCACGTTAGGAAAGTGTTTCCGTTTCAGGCCCTCATCAAGGCGCAGGAGGCGTCGGCGTTGGAGCGCCAGTTGATCCGGATGCAGGAGCAGGCGAACCTGGCTGATGCACATAACTTGGACCTCACATTTGCTGTGAGTACCTACGCCATACGCCAAGTACATACATTTACCCGGGCGAATTAACATGGTACCTGGTTCCAAAAAAAGCAGGCCGCAGAGGCCACATTTTTGTGATTTTTAAAATCATCTGAGACTTGTTTTGAAATTCTGAAATAAATATATAATACTTAAGGAGCTAGTCTAGTCAAAGTCGCATTCAGTTACAAGATCTAATGAACTTCAGTCGATAGAAAAAAATCCCAAAGTTACCCCCTTTTTCTAACGTTTTTAGGGTTTTGATGATCGAAGATCGGTTTCAAAACCCTTATGGTCTCGCTTTGTCTGTCCTTTTTTCCCTCCATAATAACTCAAAAACTACTGCAGCTATCAACTTGAAATTTAAAACAATAATACATTTCGTGCGCCTATACAGATTTTGAGAAAAATTAATGAAAATAAATGAAAAATGAAAATGAATATTTTCCATACAAATTGTGATGCCGAAATTTTAAAAGATACCTACAGAGTCATATGGGGTATCAAATGAAAGGTACCATTTTGTACATTTCAAAATATATTTTGAAATTTTTGTAGGTTTCATACTTTTTAAAATATTTCGAAAAAAGTCGAAAAAATACCCATTCCCCCCCCCCCTATCTCCGAAGATTGCAGAGCGATCCATGTAAAATGTATGGAGCGTTTATAGACATGGATCTATATTGGTTTGATTATTGAACGTTGTTTAGAGCAGACGTGCCTTACTCAATGCATCAAAAATAAATAATTGCAATTGCTGACTAGTGACCTCGTTAACCGTTAGCCAATTTAACTGTGTCATAGTGTTTTGCTGAAAATGGACTTGTACTAATAAAAATACTGTAATAACTCAAAAAAAAAATCGAAATGGATCCGAACAGTCCCTTCAGCCGGAGCAGCAGGATAGAACGCAGCCCGCCTCGGACGCCCGCCTTGCCCTCGGCCGCTCCGCAGCCCCCGGCCGCGCCGCGGCAGCCCCCGGACGCCCCGCAGCCCTCGTCTCGCCCTGCAGCAGTGTGTGGAGACCTGATTGCTACGTCAGAACTTCAAAACTGGATTACGGGCATCGACCAGTGCTTAAATGAGATCTGCACAATCGCCGAAACAGGCAAGCTAAACTCCGAACAAAAGTTGAAAGTTAGCACTCTATGCCGAAGAGTGGGTCACGGTACTTCGCAGATGATAACCCTTTACCAATCTGTGAAAGCAAGAGTTATGACTTTGAACATCGAAAATAAAGCCTTGAACGAGAAAATAGACCTATCAAAGCGGCTCCAAAATTTGCAGAATAAAATAGACGAGACATCCAAACCTATCTCTGGGAACTCCTCTTTTGCAGACATGGTGAAAAGAGGTAATAACTTTATAAAGCCGGTTAATATAAGTTCTGTGGCCATCTATCCCCAAGACAACCTCAAGTCGAGCGAGGAAACCAAAACTTTAGTCCAAAAAATAATTTGCCCTAAGGATATGAAGCTACAGGTTAGAGGCCTAAGAAAGACAAGAAACGGAGGAGTAATAATAAGCACCGAAACGAGGGGCGACATAGAGAAGCTGAAGCAATCGGCGCAGCTCACGAATTCTGGCCTGCTGTTCGATGAGCCGCAAAAACGAAAGCCCAGAGTCGTAGTAATTGGAGTGCCCTCATCTATGCAGGAAAAGGACGTTTTTACTTGTTTGTACAAACAAAATATCGTCGAATCACTTCCGGATCTAACACTAGAAAAATTCCTGTTGTTGACCAAACTGAGTCATAAGTCCGGCAAGAAGGATGCTGAGACCTGCAACTATGTGATAGAAGTACCTGCAGTTATTCGTAAGGCTCTAATATCTAAGGAGAGGGTTTTCATTAACTGGTCCTCGTGTCCTGTGAGGGACTTTACATTGGTCACCAGGTGCTTCAAGTGCCAGCAGTACGGACATGCTGCCAAGTCCTGCCGTGAGACGACCCACATTTGCAGCCACTGTGGACTTCAAGGTCATTCAGTAAAGGAATGCACCAAAAAGGCGGAAGAGCCAAAGTGTGCTACTTGCCTTCACTTCAAAAAGCCAAGTAAGCATATCACGGGTTCTGCCGACTGTCCAGCTAAGGCAATAGCGGAAAAAAGGTACATCAACTCTATAGATTATGAAGGCGCCTAAGAGCGCCGCTTACTTATTTATTTTTTCTTGTCCTTGTAAACCTCTCTTTATTTATATAAAAAAAATGATTAGTAATGTAATTAATGATTTGGATAACTTTTCTGTATCAGATTCTTGCCTCTGTGAAGTTGAAGACTGTGAACATTATCTATCCTCTCATAGCAATCCATTAACTGTGCTAACACAAAACATCCGCAGTATCTATAAGAACTATGACAATTTTAGCATTTTTCAACAAAGACTGAACATTGATTGCGACATTATTGTGTTAACAGAATGCTGGCTTACTAAACAGTACAATGTTCCACTAATACCTGGATATTCTATGTACCACACTAACATAAATTATAATCAAAATGACGGCGTCATAGTGTATGCAAGGAATCATCTTAATGTGTCTGTCGAGGAACCTGATATGCAAGATTGCAACAGATTGTTAGTTAAAATTGGAGCTGAGACAGCGATACTCGCCTTGTATAGGCCACCGTCTTTTAGAAACCTCAGCAATTTTACCGACTCATTAAACAATACGCTACAGTGCTTATCGTCTTTTAAGAATATCATTGTAGCTGGAGATATTAATATCAATATTATACCTGAGTATAGCGACGAAACTAACCAGAACTACTTAAATCTATGTTCCTTTCATGGTTTGCTTCCTGCGCACACACTGCCAACGCACCAAGGTGGTTCCTGCTTAGATCATATCATGCTTAAATCGAATCTCCCTTCACTTACACTTGTTATTAACTCATCTATTACCGATCATAATGCTATCCTACTTTCTTTAAATTGTAAATTTCCTAAACCAAGCAGTAATCGCATTAGGTCAAAGATAAACATAAATAAACTCGAAGATGATTTATGCAACGTAGATTTTGCTTGCGTTTACAATTCCGATGATCCGCAGTTGTGCATGTCTTTTGTAATAGATAATGTGCAACGTGCAATTTTAAGGAATTCGCATAATGTTAGTTTACGTAATAAATACCATAATGTTAAGCCCTGGATCACACCTGGTCTTATTCGATGTATGAGACACCGTGACAAGTTGCATTTAAAAGCAAAGTCTAACCCGAATAACTTGGTTTTGCAAATATCGTATAAACGTTACCGTAATTTTTGTAATGATCTTTTACGTAAAGTCAAAATTAACTACGACAAAACTGCACTTGAAAAAGCGGGAAAAAATTTAAAAAAAATCTGGGAACATATTAAAAATGTAACTTATTCGTCAAAATTGCATGAGTCATCTTCGTGTTTATTGCAAACAAACGCATCACATTTGCAATCCGCTAACTCTGCAAATTCTTTCTTCGTAAATGTAGGTAAGTGTCTGTCAGAACGAGCTCAGGGCCTTTTACAAACACAAACATGCACAGCTGTCTCGGACCACAATATTCCAACATCCTTTGTGTTACTAGAAACTGATGAAGCCGAGGTAGAAAGGATAATCATGAGTTTAAAGGACGACTGTGCAGTCGGATGGGACAATATCACAACTAAAATACTAAAACAACTAAGGCACATTTTAATCGCCCCATTGACACACATTTTCAACAAATGCTTATCTTCTGGTGTTTTTCCTGCATGTTTGAAAAAAGCAATAGTTATCCCTGTGTACAAATCTGGCAGTAAAGACCAAGTTACAAATTATAGACCTATTTCTTTACTATCCTCTATTTCTAAAATATTAGAAAAAAATATTAATCAAAGGTTGGTTAATTACCTGGAGGATAAATTAATTTTATCTAAGACCCAATTTGGATTTAGACCTAAAATTTCCACTGCCGATGCTGTACATCACCTGACCAACTATCTCGTTCAAGAACTCGACAAAGGAAAACACACAATAGGAATCTTCCTCGACCTTGCTAAAGCTTTTGACACAGTTTCCATCCCTATACTTTTGCGCAAGCTAGAACTTCTAGGAATCAGAGACACTCAGTTGAAGCTCCTTACAAGCTACCTAGAACATCGCACTCAATGCGTGAGAATTGGCAGTGTCCTGAGCGATGATCAGGAAAACACATCCTTCGGGGTTCCCCAGGGAAGTATACTGGGTCCAACCCTTTTTTTAATATATATTAACGATCTCTGTAACCTAAAGCTAGACCACGGCATTATTATATCATACGCTGATGACACTGCCCTCCTTTTTTCAGCTGATTCTGATAAGGAAGTCTTCGAGTTTGCGCAAAATGGATTCAATGTGGTTAACAAATGGCTACAGCACAACCTACTAACATTAAATACTGAGAAGACCAATTATACTAAGTTTTCGATGCGCAAACAGGCCACAACTAGTAATAACACTAACCTATACGCACATCATTGCTATAGCCCAAACAACACTCAATGTCCTTGTCCCATAATTAAAAGTACAAATCAAATTAAATACTTAGGTATCATACTAGATGATAATCTTACGTTTAAGCCCCACATAAAAACATTATGTGGTAGAGTGCGAAAGTTAATATTTATCTTTAAAAAGCTACGCCATATTGCAGATTATTATATAATTAGAAAAGTTTATTTTGCCCTTTGTCAATCAATCTTAACTTATTGCATTACCACATGGGGTGGAGCGGGTAAAACTGTGTTACTAACAGTAGAAAGAGCACAAAGAGCAATACTTAAAGTGGCAACTTTCCGTCCTTTCATCTTTCCTACTAATCTCTTATATAAGTCCTGTGATGTGTTAACAGTCCGGCAGCTATTTATAATGAACACAGTACTAAGACAGCACGCAGCCCTTCCCTTCAGCACTGAATTTACTAATAAGAGACGGAACGATAAAGTTTGCCCGCAGCCAACAACTCTAAAATTTGCCTTTACGAACAAATTTTATCTATTTCTTGGTCCGTTCTTATACAACAGACTAAATTCAATGTCTAATTTTTACGCGCTTAATTATAATAATTGTAAGAAATCTATTAAACTTACACTTCAAAGTCTTTCCTACGATGATACAGAGAAGCTATTAGATATTATCAAGTAAATTATATTTTTATACATAAAGTTAACCTAGTTAGTATAGTGATTAATCTAGTTTCTACTCGATGTAAGTTAAGTACCTACCATAATACACAAAATGTTTGTAACCTAAACAACATTAAACTAAATGCCTTTATTGTTTAAGTGATTGTTTTATCTAATAATTAGCACTCTTGTCGCCTGAAACACAGGATTACCTAGTTCAGGCTAATTTGTTATACTTAGCTGTGTTTATTTGTTTAGTGCACTTATGTATTGTCTATTTTACGAGTTTCTTTGAATAAATTTTATTTTTATTTTTTTTATTTTTTTTATATTTTACAGGAAAAATATAGAGAAGTTTGAAAAAAGAACACTTTTTGAAAAATGGTCAAAATGGGGGGGAATAATTTTCAAAAGGGGGGGCTACCTAACCGAATGGGGTCTCAAATGAAAGGTATTTGTTTGTAGGTTTCAAAACAGTTTTTAGAATTTCTGTAGGTTTCATACTTTTTGAAATATTTTGAAAAAAGTCGAAAAAATACCCATTCCCCCCCCCCTATCTCCGAAGTTTGCAGAGCGATCCGTTTAAAATGTATGAAGCGTTTGTAGATATGGATCTATATTTTACAGGAAAAATATAGAGAAGTCTGTAAAAAGAACACTTTTTGAAAAATGGTCAAAAAGCAATAATTTTCAAACGGGGGGTACCCCACCGAGTGGGGTATCAAATTAAAGGTATCGGTTTGGACATTTCAAACCAGTTTTTCAAATTTCTGTAACTTTCATACTTTTTGAAATATTTCGAAAAAAGTCGAAAAATTTACCAATACCCACCTTAACCGAACCACCCATTTAACCGAAGCATGCAGAGAGATCCATCTGAAATGTTACCTACTATTCTTAGGTATTCGTTAAATTGCGAAGTCTCTAACCGGTACTTTTGGTACATATTTGTTGACAAACGTTCAAAACCCTCGGCGCGCGAGTTACACTCGCACTTGACGGATCTTGTTTCAATACTATGACTAGCGAACTACTGATATCACACATTTTTTTCTACTCAACTAAGGAAACTTAATATTTCTAAACAAATTCGCAGAGTTCGACTTGATAAAATGATTTTCTTAATCACTGTGTTTATATAACTACAAAAAACATGAGCGCGGCGGCTTGGCAGGCGCGCGTTTTCCCTTACGCCTACTGCTGCACCTGGTTAACAAAAATCCAATGATACAAACAACAGTGAGAAAATTTTACTCGTGGAATTGTTATTGTGATGTTATTGCTATAGCACTCGCACGCCGACGGCGGCGGCGGGGCGCTGCGCTGGGCAGCGGGAGGAGTATAGAGTTCCGAGCCAGGTGTCATGTTAATTCGCCCGGGATATACATGCACGTCTCAAGTGACGATTTTCGCGATATAAGCCGTGCTTCAACCTGAATTCCGTTTGAGTATCCGTGGCTAGTCATCTAATATGCAAGACGTTTCGTTGACCAGCAGCGATTCGAATTTCTAACATTCTAACCTACGAATACTTATAAATTATTATCGTTATAATAATGCACGAAGCCCTTAAGAGAATTAGTTACTGATATTTTAAACTATAACTAATACCTAATAATAGTAATAACATATTTAATTTACTATAAAAACCGTAGAAAGAGTATGCTATAGAACACGCGCAAATGCTATCGCATTCACACAAACGAACGAGAACGACTTATGCCTAAAACCTAAGAAGAAATGAGATAGAGCGAATGGCTTGCTATCACTTTCTCGCGTGCCGGTTTTTTCATTGATAAGCAACTCTAGTTGCTAAACAAATTTCCTACACATCGACGGAGCTCGACACGAGAATCATCGAAATTGTTGTAAAATTTTGATTTCTAAGTATAAATGTGAATAAAGTGTTCCTGTGGACATTCCCGCACCTAAAAACAATAAAAACTAAAGGCAACAATGGTGCGGTGCTGTGTTTTCGAATGTACAAGTGACAGTGAAGCATAAGTGCCGAATTTATCATTCCACTCGTAAGTACAAGTTCTTTTGACTACAAAAAGGTTCAAAATTTACAGATTCATAGATTTACATTAACAATTAAGAGGTATAAGGCTCAAAAGTTATGTTTTATGAAAATTTTAATTAATATAACCTAACATTGCGAAAATTTAGGGTTGCCTGCACTTGACAATAAAATTCCCCAAATGGCGCGTTGAAATATTTTTGAATACGTACATAACGAGAAACATTATCTTAAAACTAGTTTATGCCCGCGGCTTCGCACGCATTGTTTCTATGGAAACGTTTAAGGGTGTGATTTCTATCCCATAGGAACTGATTTATGGAATAAAAAGTATTTTAGAATTAGATACCTGTATGCAAAATTTCAGCCGATCCTTTCAGTAGTAAGTAGCGTGAAGAGGTAAACTTCCATTCATCCATCCATCCAAAGTTTCGCATTTATTATTTTAGTGTCATGTTTTTATTTGTTACAGATTTCCTGCAGATAAACATCTACGTTTGCGTTGGAAAGAAGCAACGGGTTGCAAAGATTGGGGACCCAAAATATAGTCCAAAATTTGTAGTAAACATTTCTATGAAAATTTATTAATAAAAATGAAACAGCGAATTTATCTTTTCCCTCATGCTGTTTCAAGGCTGGTACGTAATATATATATATAAAAAGAATGAAAGTCTGTTTAAGACTCTGAGAAAGTTTGTCATACCTACTTTGTATTATAATCTACCTTCCAAACAAATATAGAAATAACCAATCAAAATATTTAAATATTGGGTAGTATTACTTTTATATAGGGTGTAACAAAGAGTAAGGACCAAACTTTAGCTTCGATCAAAGAACACAGGAAAATATGAAAATTTAAAACAAATAAATAAAAACGAAATTATCACTAGACTGGGTAATGAATGAATGACTGTTGTCATTTGCTTATTATCATAGAACCGAGGAAAAATGCATTTGTAAGACCTACCTATCACATCTAAGAGGCGTTGTCCGCTGCGATGACGTCGCGGGTCGTTGAACTCCACGGTCAACGACCCACGACGAAGGTGTTTTGTGTTTTAAAGGAGTTGTAAAGAGGTACGTAGGCCTTGTTAGTTTATTTTACCTGAAAACAAGCACAACATTTAGTACACTTTTTTTTCGAAACTATTCGGGAATTTTTCTTCGGTTCTATAATCAAGTCGGAACCCACCCATGAAAGTTTAGTGCTTACTTTTTGTTACAACCTGTATATTATTCATAATTAATAATTATGATTCAATATTCTTACATACCATAATATAGATTTAATTTGAGAAAATTAAATCTGAGAATGTAAAAGAAATGCAATCCAGTATAAAAAATAATAAATTTTATTTAATTAAAGACTATGTGATTTGATTAAGAACATAATTATTGAAATAATCGTCTTAAAGACTGATACTGATTACTGACATACTTATTAATTATAACAGAATATAAATATTTGGATTAGTAGGCAGGAATGTTGGTGATATTGTGGTGTAAAAGTGTCATTTAATTTTGTTGTATTTGCACTTTTTTCTTTTTAGCTGCATAATAATTTTAAAAGTGCCATTAAATTTCGTATTAAAGGTTACCTTAGCAATATCTAAACCGTAAGATTTAATTTACTAGGAGAAATGTAATTTCGAAGTCTGTTGGCTAAGCCTGGTTAACGTGTAAGAATTTAATTCCCTAATAAAAATGTTATTTAATTACTATTAACATAAAACTATTGATATTATTTTTCTATATTCTAGTGTTTAAAATTATTTCTACTCGTATCGTAATAAGTGCCTATACCTACCTACATAACAAAACAAAATTGATAGGTACCTAACTAAACGTTGTTTCCTTTCTAGGCTTAGTTAAATTAAATGTTTACCTATTCCCACATTCGTACCTAATTTAAGTACCTACTTATATATTTATTTACTAGAAAACTAATAACTTTACTGAAACTGGAACGATTAAACTTAACCAAATACACAAAAAAGTTAAAAGTTTGCTTGAAATCCTAACAGAACAGGATCAATAGGTTGTAAGTGCGCAAGTAATAAAATAAGACCTACCGGACCGAGGAATACCTGCAGGCTGTAACAAAAAGTAAGGACCTAAACACACCAGTACTTAAAACATTCACTACAAAGGTCAACCAAGGTTTGGTGGAATTTCCTGTTCTGAATTTGAACACCCAAATTTATGAACTGGAAAATCGCAAATCCAATCCACCAACAGAGACATGAAATAAGAAACCTAAAATCGGGGTAATAAAATTGCATGGCAACACTTTCCCCCCACCACCTTGCAATCTTTGGTCTTGCTCATCGGCACGCTTGCCAAACATCTGGTTATATTTAATCTGTGATAAAAACTATCGTAGTTTGACGAATTCATTACGGATGTAAGCGGGTTAACTACGAACCTTATTTGTGTTGGAAGAACACCAAAGTTTCATCCCTTAACGAGGGACATCTTCAGGGTGAGTGCGGTTCTAGACGCGCGCGTTCCGCATCTCTCCGAGCACTGCGCGCGAGCGCGCGTTGAGCCCGCGACGTGAGCGCCGGGGGTGGGGGTGGTGGGGGGTGCGCTGCTTGTAGATGATGTAGGGCGCGAGAGTCATCTCCTCGTAAGGATCCTACTGTGTCGGTGTGTGTTTGTTAAGGGATGAAACATTGGTGTTCTTCCAACACAAATAAGGTTCGTAGTTAATAATAATAATAATAATAATAATATGCTTTTATTTCAGACACTTGATCCATATACAATTAAATTAACCCGCCCGTTAACCCGCTTACATCCGTAATGAACATATTTAATATTTTCACACCTGCTTGCGGGTCGAATACATTGTCATCACATAGCTTTAAGATCTTGGCAAGTAGGTAATTATTGTATTCTGCAAATAAACGACTGATTCTGATTCTGACAAAAACTTAAATAGAGCTAAGAAATCAAATATATCGCAAAAATTTTCGACTTCGACGAGACTTGAACCGTCCGGCTTGAATCCGTAGGGAGTCGCAGAGATTTTCGACTCCCACGTCACTTGACCTCATGGTGTAGTTAGTTAGCACATTCCGGTACTTACGGAAGGATGCGGGTTCAAGTCCCGTCGAAGTCGGAAATTTTTACGATATTATTTGATTTCTTCGAAATTACCCTGAGTGTGGGGTAACGCACTATAATAACAAAAACCTTAAATAGAGCTGAACTGGACATATATGCCGCATGCCTAATGCCTGGGCCTTTGCCCAATGGTGGGACTTTACAGGCACTGTAATAAATAAATAAATAATGCTGGACAATCCACACAGCACCAGCTAGCTCCAAGCTAAACAGAGCTTGTGTTACGGGTACTAGATGGCTGATATACATAATACCTTTCAGAGTGGTGACTGATATAGGTAGGTACATTACAAAGATAGATTTTTTTTATTATACATAGAAAACATTCAGAACACCCGGAACAAATATCTGCAGATCATACAAACATTTGTCCCAAGGCGGGCATCGAACACCTCTGCGTCGCAGGCGGACCTTTGCCCGACGCGCCATCGGTCGTCAATGTAACCGTCATGTAACCTTATGTTTTATCGAAAACAACGCTTTTTAACCCCCGACGCAAAAAGAGAGGGGTGTTATAAGTAAGTTTAACGTGTCTGTCTGTGTATCTGTCTGTGGTATCGTAGCTCCCAAACGAATGAACCGATTTTCGTTTAGTTTTTTTTGTGTCATAGATATTTTTATCCCGAGTGTTCTTAGCCATGTTTCATGAAAATCTGGCGGGGGGTTTATAAAATTTTAATTTTGTACTTGTTTTCCTGTAGATTATGTATTAATTCTTCAATATTAATTTGTTAGGCAGCGTCTTGGCTTCCGACTGGTATTGATAGATCAGTTGAGCTACCGGTAGATTGTTTGAAACAGTCTGCAGTTAGCTCAATTGTTTCAATTGTAAATATTAGTTGTAATTAATTTTTTTATTATGATTGTAATTTTCAGATTTCAGATTTCAGATTTATTTATTGCATACATATACGATTACAGAGTTTTAGCTTAAATGGTAATTAGCTTAAAGGTAAGTACATGTACCCTGTAAGGGCGCAGCAATTTTCTTTGTGAATAAAGATATATTTGTTAGGAAGTTGAATTTAGCTTGTTATCTGCAGGTCCTGTGTAACCTGGCCGACCAGTACGCCCTCAATGAAATGTATACAGAAGCTCTGAACACATACCAGATGCTGACAAGGAACAAACTGTTTCCTCATGCGAATAGACTAAAGGTGAGTCGCTACTTGTTTGTACCTATTCATCTATGATTTTTTTTTATTTCGCTATTTCGTCCCACTGCTGGGCAAAGGCCTTCCAAACTACTCTGTCTTCTGCAGACTCCCACCACTGCGGGTCAAAAGCTACTAGATCGTCCCGCCATCTTTTACGTGGCCGACCCCGCCGTCGGCTCCCATTCATTTATTATAAGTATTTAACCTTTTGACCGCCACGCCCCAAACGCATTCTCGTATCCTCTACGCCAAAGCACAAACTGACCAAAAATACCTACGAAAAAATGGTGCTGCCAAGAGTCGATAAAATGTATATTGTCGATAAACACATGGAGACTTGATTTCGTTGGTTTTTTATGCAATAAACAACTTTTTAAAATCTGGGATGTTTTATTACCTTTTGAACGCCACCTTAAAATGATAAAATCTAACTCTCCAAGCCATCCAAGTTACAAAAAGAAGGGCTTCAGGTTAGAAGCACTACCTTCAATTTTCGAGTTTTACTTGATACCAATTTACTCTATAATATATTAATTGTTACGCCGCAGTTGCCGATGTTTTGCCTATATAAAACCAGAAATCAGATCGACAACAAATATTTTCAAATAACAACAGCACATCACTATTCACCCACGTGACGTCTTCTGTTGTCGTGAATAGCCGACATAGGCGCGGCTGGCACGATGTTTGAAAGCTTGCTTACATCTGAGGTAGTGATGTGGTAGGTTATAGTCGCTGATTATCGATAAGGGCAAGTATATACCTGTCCACTCTTGAAATGAAACTAAAATGGTCATCACATCACATGCATTGAATGCCAAATAACTAGTTGGGTACCTACCATGTAGTAACTGTCAAACCACTAAAGATTGAAGACACAAATAATATTATCACTACACAATGCAGAGAAAGAAACGGTACCTACCTACCTACCAGTTATACCAACATAGTCCCTACCCATCAGTGTAATAAGTAGGTAGACGCAATAATAAGTACCTACCTACCTACCCTAGTCAACTGCACTTAGGTACCTACCTAGGTACAATACAATATAATACACTTTATTGCAAACCAAGAAAATACAAAAACAATACAGGGAAAGAGAAATAACAGAATTGCAGAATGGACGGCCTTATCACTAAAAGAAGAGAAAAACTAACAGTATAAGACTAAAGAAAGAATCCCCGTATCGGGTGAATGTTGCATTATTATTATTTAGTGCTAGAATTTGTGTTCTTGGTAGGTAGGTCGAAGTAACGGTCAATGACCTTTCTAACCGTTATTTTACCATGAATGCTATTAAAGTATTTTATACCTAATTATCTTCCTTGCTACTTGCAGAATTTCTTCTCATTAATTATCATTCATGCATGGTACAAATTCTTGCCGCTTTTTAGGAAATTTCACTAGGTAGGTAGGTACCTAGGTATTATTTTATTTCCTTCATTCTTTATTCATTGTAAATTGTCTTAAACAAATCATTTCTACGCATTACCTATCCATCTAACATCTTTTATTGATTTTCTGTCCACGTAATTATTTCCTTGAGTCGGATACCTATCTCATAATCAAACCGATTTAGGTACCTACACTACCTACTTACCAATGATGAAAGTACCTACCTATCTAGTACACAAAAATTTATCCCGTTCCCAACGTAGGCAGGCACCTACTCTAATCTTACAAGAAAGAAATAAAATGTAGGTAGGTATGTACCTACCTACCCACCGAACTACAGGGAACCTGTGTGCTTCGAAGCAGAAACATGCTTTTGTCGAAGTTTGAAACAAGAGATCTATGAACCTACAAATACCTACATTTTACCTATGAATCCAAAATCAACAGCAGATAAAATCCAAAATCAATAGCAGATCGGACATACTTGGAATGCACTTGCACGTCACTACCATTGTCTTGTTACGCTGATGACGTCACTCACGGTCGTGTAGTCCCGACCGTGGCGTACGCTACACTGATAAGGGATGATGAACCAGTGATGTGCTTTGGTGGGGATTATGAATTATCGATCCTGCTCATGGATCATTTTTATTTTCATTATGCGTTTGCAGAGTTAAAGTTTGGGTTTATTATGATATCATAATAGATATTTATTATTTATATCATGAGAATGAATATGAAATAAATATTAAATATCTTGTTTAAATGTAAATTGTCTATTTTTTATCACCTTCGCTTGGTAGCTGTATACCACAACACTAGCGGTCGTCTCCTGCCGACAATGGCGTGCGAATCACGCCCGCTGACGGGATTTTATTTCAATGTTTCATCACCGAAATTTTTATACAACTAGGGGTTTTTCTTATAAACCTTTAATATAGATGTATAATAAGTAAAACAATGTTCCTTTTAGGATAAATAAAACGCCGAACTAACAGTTAAAAGATTGTGTATTTCGTTTTTTTCTTGGAGCAGTTTTGGTCGTCTAATAACGACACTGGCGTAGTAAGCACAATTTGAAATGTCGAGTATAGACGACGGTGGCGGTCAAAAGGTTAAATATTCACTGAAATATTATATTCATCATTATAAATTTTACAATCATAGATCACATATACATACAATCATATATTAAACGTAGTTAGGAAGGATTTTTAGAAATCTGAAACTTCATTGATGTTTTCAGAACTTGCGCTATTCCAATCCTTTAAGAATTACCTAAGTATTCTTTCAATCTCAACAGTCTGCAGATAGCTCAATAAAACTACTGTTTCAATTGTAAATACTAGTTCTAATTTATTTCTATTATTTGATTGTAATCTCAACATTGTTTAAAGGTGAACATGGGAAATATTTATTTCAAAATGGGAGAACATCCGAAGGCCCTTAAATTATACAGGATGGCGTTGGACCAAACGCCAACAGCCGAAAAAGATTTAAGGTAAGAGGTACCTTTGTCAAGTCATGTGTACAAAGGAGAGTGGTATCCTTAAGGAACGTATGTCCAGTTATACCTTCGTATGAATGTTTTACGTAAATAACCTAAAACGAGTCGGTGATCATGATCATTTTTAAAAGTGTTTAACACTATGCGTCTACTTTATTATAATATTAAGAGGTAATAATGTTGGACATTTGACACTGCATTATTAGTCAGAAGAAGTTCATTTGTGCGAAGATGTTTGTTCATATTTTGTGCATTTCACTTACAGAAAAAATAATAATATTGTGTAGAACAAGCCTGGGATAACAGAGCTCTATTATCCTTTAGAGACAAAGGCTATGTGTTTTAACTAAGTACCGCGCGAGCGAAGCCGCGAGCAGAAAGTAGACTAACAAAATCATTTTGAATTTCTAAACCTTATCTCTGAGTAAATAAAAACTAGCCACATGTTATTTTAGAATGAAAGTGATCCACAACATCGGTCTGCTCCTGGTGCGCATGGGCAAGTTTCGGGACGCGGTCACCAACTTCCAGCACATTATGCACGAGCAAGGGGATTTTCAGACAGGTAACTGCATCTTCATCCTTTGTATAGTTTGCGCCAAACAACTTGTCTGGTGACGGGCATCAGCGAGAGTTGGAAGATTTCGCAGGTAACGCATATCACACTAATATTATAAATGCGAAAGTTTGGATGGATGGATAGATGGATGGATGGATGGATGTTTGTTACCTCTTCACGCCGAAAATACTGAACGGATCGGGCTGAAATGTTGAACACAGGTAATTCTAATCCTGGAATCAAACATAGGCTCCTTTTTATCCCATAAATCAGTTCCCATGGGATAGAAATCGCCTTTTAACGTGTCCATAGAAACAACGCGTGCGAAGCTGCGGGCATTTTAAACTGTGTTTTATGGAATTCTTAGCTCTATAACTCTGCATTCTCAACTAAAAACGTTACGGATCCTCATTCTGAAAGCTATATGTGGGTCACAAGCCAGTCAGTGGAGCTTTATTCGATCAAGATTATTATCTGTTGTTCGAATAGGTATAAGAATCCAATATGATCGAATATTAAAAAGTAATGCTTTGCATGAATTCAAAAGCATTAATTTGAAATATTTATTGCAGGATTGCACCTGGTGCTATGCTCAGTGGCCCTGAACGACGCGGAAGGCGGCAAAGCGGCTTTCCACTCGATGCTGGACGTGGAGCCACCTACCTTCCACCAGGATATCGTTATCGATGATGTGGGTTCATTATTTGAGAAATGCTTACTATGTTTACTTCTAATAATATCCCTACCGGCTGCGCCAAGAAAATATTACCTACAGGGTACTGCGTCTTGTTTTCTTATGTTATACTTAAACGATGTGATGACCTAGAACTAGCGCCGGCCGTAAAGTAAAGCGAAAGGAGCGGTCGTTCTAGGTAAGGGGTGCCAACATATCAAATGGGCGAAACTACTTTAATCCAAAATTAAAATTTGACGGCGTCCTAGCGCCCTAAGAGAGGCGTGGGCTGCGCAAGGTCTCTGTTGCTAACCCCGGCACAGTAATCTAATTAAAAACTTCCGCGGCTCTGCTTGCCACCTCTTTTGTTTTGTCTTCCTTAACTTTACGAATTTTCGGACATCGCTCCGCTCGCAGTTATTTCTGTTGGGGGTTTTGAATTTTTATAAAATGAGCTTGTCATCCTTAGGAGGAAGACGCGTACGAATGCGTGGTCCGCGACGTGGTCCGAGGCGACCGTCTCTCGCGCTGGTCGCGGCGCGCCGCCGCGCACGCCGAGCGCTGCCTCGCGCTCGCCGCCGCCGCGCTCGCCCGGACCACGCAACGGGACGACGACTCCGGGTATGTATCCTATCCACCTACAATCTTGTGTCTTTGCTGTGAGTGCGGCTCGTTTTATTTGCCACGCAGTGTGAGGGTTACCGGGAAAGCGGTAAGCTTAGTCAGACTCGAATACTGCCCCTTTTCGAAATCGAAATAAAAGACAGCGACATTAGTGCTGTCAAATAAGTTTAGTTTTAGTATTCTTATTAAAACGACTACTAATCGACACAATTGTTCCAGCGGCATGTCGTGGTGCGTGGAAGCGCTCCGCGGCTACACGGGCAGCGCGGCGGGCGCGCGGCTGGAGCTGGGCAGCGCGCTGGCGTCGCTGCGCGCGCCGCGGAGTGCGCCGGCGCAGCGCGCCTCGCAGCGGCTGAAGGCGGTGGCCAGGGCGCACCCGCAGGACCGCGTGCTGCGCGCCGAGGCCAACGCGGACGCGGCCTTCGTGGCCTACGCGGTGAGTAGGGGGAAGGGTCAACAATATGGCAAATCCAACTGCATACCTACGTTGTTGGCTACGGCGAGAGCACTTCGGCAGGGCCGCCCCACTTGTCGACGGGGCACCCAACGAAACATAGTGGAGGAAAATACACTTCAAACCGTATGTTTTAAACCTCCGACGCAACAAGAGAGTTGGTACATACCTTACCTACGTGTAGGAGAAATAAAAGATGCGTGGACGTTTATGAAGTGTATTGTACGTGAAAGAAAATATAACAGAAAAAATGCAGCCACTTGCTATCGGCCATTGAACAGAAGAGAGAGCTGATGCAACAGAATGTTGCCTGCTTAGATAAATATAAAAATTGTTGCCATTTAAAACTAAATTAATGCTATTACATACAGTCATGCTTAATTAGGCTCGGTTCAGACGATGTATGTTGAGATTGATCTAAACATAATTGGGGCCGGCATGAATTTACTTTACATTTAAGCTTTCTTTACTTTTTTCTTATTTATTTAAGTTAATTTTACTTATTTTAAGTTTACTTACATTTAAGTTTAGTAACATGTATACTTATACTTACATTTATATTTATTTTTAATCTATTTCTATTGGTAATTTACAGAGACGTTTAATGGATCGTCTATAAATCTTGTTTTTCATTTTAATATCAGCCGCCCTTACTCTACCATCATTGCCTGGATTGCCTTTACAATGCGAGCCATATTATATTCTAATGGAGCAGTGTGCATATCTTTTACAATAACCAAGTCCCCTTCTTTGAGGTTTGGTTCTGGGTATTTCCATTTGGGACGGCTTTGAAGCTGAGTTAAATAATCATTAGACCATGATTTCCAAAAGTCTTGTTTAAGTTTGGTACAAATTTTCCAAAATTTTAATCGACTTACTGAAGTATCAGTTAAATCTACTTCAGGATAGCTAGTCAGAGCTGTACCAATAAGAAAATGAGCTGGAGTCAAATAACTGCAATCAGTGGAGTTTGCAGAGAGTAATGGTCTTGAGTTTAGAATTCCTTCGATTTGAATGATAACTGTATTAAATTCTTCATAAGTTAAACATAAGTTCCCTACAACTCTCTTTAAATGATATTTTACACTTTTTACTCCTGCTTCCCACAATCCTCCAAATTCAGGAGAGTAGCTGGGAATAAACCTGAATTTTATATAATTTTGAGAACAAAATCCTTCTACTTGGTCTCTATGGTTTTTGGAAGACTGTAGGTTGTAAAGCTCTTTCATTACATTAGATGCTCCTTTAAAAGTTTTAGCATTATCACAATATATATTTGTGGGCATGCCACGCCGGGAAATGAAACGCTTGAGACATGCTAAGAAGGCTTCAGTTGTCAAATCAGAAACTAGTTCTACATGAATCGCTTTTGTGGCAAAGCACACGAAAAGTGCCACATAACCCTTTGTAATAATAGGCTTTCTGATTCTAGCAACCTTTATATCAAAATATCCACAGAAGTCAACGCCGACATGCTGATATGGCCTAGATACCGTAATTCTTTGCTCTGGAAGAGAACCCATCAATTGCTTAGAAGCCTGTGCTTTAATTTTGAAACATGTGACACATTTCCGCACTATCTTTTTAACTTCCCTAATACCACTAATAATAGAGTATCTCTGGGAAAGAGAGCTCAGAACTAGTCTGGGTCCCGCATGCATGAGTCTAAGGTGTTCCCTTTCAATAATTAAATTAGTAATATGTGCATTTTTTGGAAGAATAGCAGGATGTTTTTTATCATATGAGATTTCTGTGGCATTATGGAGCCTTCCTCCTACTCTTAGAATACCTACTTTGTCAAGGAAAGGACACAAACTACCTATCCCTGTATTTATGTTCTTTTCAGCTAAAAGAGAATCAATCTCTTTTTTAAAGTGTTGCCCTTGAGTACAACGCACAATGATTGACATAGAGTCGCGAAGCTCTTGAGGGGTTAAGTGACTGTCTATTAGTTTATTTTTATTTTTTGAACAGTTATTATAAAATCTATATATAAATCCTATGACTTTTTGTAATTTCAGAATGCTTGAATATTTATTAAATAATTTTGCTGAAAATGATGGCTCTACTTGTGTTACAGTGCAGTGTAGTTTTTGCTCATCATTCTGATTAGTATCATATGTGAGTATTTCAGTCATTTTATAATCAAAGTTAGCATGAATGTGATTTTTATCAGACAAGAATTCTGGTCCATTAAACCACAACTTATTTTGCTGCAATTTATGTGGCAAGACACCTCGGGATAATAAATCAGCAGGATTATCACCTGTCCCAACAACCCCCCACTCAGATTTATCTGTCAACTCTAAAATTTTCTTGACTCTATTGTTAGCATAAACATTCCCTTTGACATTTCCACTTTTTATCCATGATAGAACTATCTGAGAGTCACTGAACAAATGTTTGCTTAATTGTGGAAATTTACTTTCTAAAAGGGTACCAACCCTTCTTGCCAGATGGGCCAAAAGAAGAGTCCCATTGAGTTCAAGCTGGGGAATTGTCAAGTTTTTACTTAGGGGTGCAACCCGTGACTTTGAACAGAGTAAGTCTGTTTTTACTGAACCATCTGTTTTTATTATTCTAAGGTACAGACAGCAGCCAAAAGCTTTAATTGAGGCATCTGAATATCCAACTAACTCTAAGGAGAAAATACTCTCAGTAATAACACACCTATTGATGGTAATTTTTTCCATTATCTTTAAAAAGTTTATGAATTTGTCCCAGTATGAAAACTGGTTATTGGGTATAATAGCATCCCATCCTATTTGCAAAGACCACAGTTCTTGCATAAACATCTTAGCTACCACTATAACTGGACCTATTAGGCCAAGAGGGTCAAACATTTTCCCTATGAAGCTAAGAATTTTTCTTTTTGTATTTATGTTATGTTGTTCCTCAATTTTGGGGGGAGAGAATGTGAATTTATCTGAAGTTATGTCATACCTCAGACCTAGAGTCTTTACTAAATTGTCTCCACTCATGTCAATATTTTCAAACTGTTTTTGCTCATTTGGAATATCATTTAGAACTTCAGGCAAGTTTGAGCACCATTTGTGCAGAGAGAAACTTCCTAACTTTAGGAGCCCTGTTAATTGAGCTTTAAGCTCATACAATTGATCTACATTATCTGCTCCACATAAAACATCATCTACATATGTACTTTTCAGCATTGTTTCAGCAGCAAGAGGAAAATCATCTTTGTACCTACGAGCTAACTCTACAAGGCATCTAGTTGTTAAGAAGTTACTTGCTTTTTGTCCATAAGAGACTGTTAAAAGCTTTAAACACTTGATGGGTTTCCTTGGATCATCTCTCCATAATATGTTTTGTAGACAAGTATGGTGTTCATTGATAAAAACATTGCGAAATGCTTTTTGAATGTCACAAATCAAAGTGAATATGACAGTCCTAAATGTTATTAAAATGTCAAAGAGCTCACTCTGTACCACGGGGCCATTCAGCATGACATCATTGAGGGATACTTGCTTGCAGGATTTCATGCTTCCATCGAACACTACACGAAGTCGGGTTGTCTTACTAGCCTCGTTGATTACTGCATGATGTGCTAAAAAATACACAGGACCTTTATCAATATCATATTCTGCAATGTTCACCTCTTTAGCATGTCCTAGCTTAACATAGTCATCTATGAATTGTTTATACTGCTCTAATAACAATGGATTTGTTTTAAATCTTTTTTCTAACATGAGAAATCTTTGGTAAGCCACAGAAAATGAGTCACCAATATCTAGATCTTCCAGAGGAGCAATGAGAGGCATGTCTACATAAAAGCGATTGTCTTTGAGACTCATAGAGCTTTGAAAGCTTTCTTCAGCCTTTTGAAACTCATCACAACTCTGTCCAGGTTCTGGTAATTTCTCAGTGAGCCAAAAGTTTTCCATTACATTCTCCAATTTTTTATGATCATTAATAGCAAAGCTTGAGACTAATTTACAGTTGAGATTACTTACTTCACAAGTTTCAGATTCTTTTACAGGTATGTTGCCACCAACTACATATCCAAATAGGGTGTTTTGCAAAACAGGCCCGTTCTGAAGTTTTATACAACCATCTAGTAACACATTGAAATAAATGTCAGCACCCAGTAGTACAGAAATCTCAGCTGGGTTGTTGAACTCACAATCTGCTAGTTTTAAATTTTTTGGGAACTGCCAATCAGATGTGTTTATGTATTGTTGGGGCAGCTTTGAAGTTATATTGTCTACTACATAACATTTTAAGTTTAATTTTATTTTGTTGTGGCATGGAAGCACACTTATGTTCACAATTTTATCTATTTGTGTAGTTTTATTTCCTATTCCAACTATATTTTGGTGTTGATTTATGGAAATCAACCCAAGTTGGTTTACTAGGCTTGTTGTAATAAAAGACGCCTGAGAGCCAGTGTCTAGTAATGCTCGAACAGAGTTTATCTCACCAAGTTGATTAAGTAAGTTTAATTTTACTGTCGGAAGCAATACAGTATTGGATACAGGTCCCGACAACAACGATACTGCAGCCTCTGTAGGGTCTGCTAGTTGCTCACTAGGAGTGGCCTGATCTTCGTGCAGCAGTGTATTATGTGCTTTCTTACAGGTTTTGCATTTTAGAATCAACTTACATTTGCCGCTGTGCTTTTTAAGACATATTTTACATAGCTCCTGGTTCCGTACAAATAATTGCCGGACCTCTAATGATGCTGTCTTGAACTCTGGACAACTGTGAAGAGGATGTTCACTTTTATTACAATAGTTACACAATTTTTTAACCTGTGAGGCAACATTAGTTACCTTTGGTGTTGCAGATTTATAGAATCTGCTTGTACTCTCTGGGCAATTCTTAGTGGGCAAGCTATCTTCTAACGCTATAGCGCGCTTCTCCAGGAATGACAAAAAATCTGCCATGGAAGGCAATTTATCTATGTTCCTGTCTAATTGATATGCTCGATTGGTTATTGGATCCAACTTTCTGGTTAATATAGAAATAAGCAACATGTCCCATTTATCGATGGGTTGCTCAAGATTTTTTAAAGTATGCAATTGCTGCTGCACTTGTGACACAAGAGACCTTATAGAGGCTGCAGTGCCCTTTTGCATTGCTGGATAATCCAATAGCAAGCTTATGTGATTCCCAATTAACCGTGCTTTGTTGTCGAAACGTCTCTCCAATAACTGTAATGCTTCCCCATACGACCGATTTACCAAGGGTAGATTGACAATGATGGCTAAAGCATCATCTGTTAAATATTTTCTTAAATAAAATAATTTCTGAACATCAGACAAGGTGTTGTTGCTGTCAATTATTGCCATGAACAACTCGTAAAAAGGTTTAAATTTAGTAAAATCCTTACCATCGAAAGGTTCTATGTCTATAGTCGGCAACTTACAAGTGGAGACATTGTGGCACTCGGAGACATACTTTTTATCTATCTGCTTTAATGATGCATTTATTTTGGCAAGTATGTTATAATACTTTTCTTCAACCACACCAACCTGCTCATTGTCATTTTCATCTATGCTGAGAACGTCTAACTGCACCGCCTCATACCTTTTGAGGGCGTCAATAAGTTTTTCCTTTCGCGCTTGTAGAATGTCCACCGTTGCAGATGCAAAGCTTATGGGATCGTTTACGAAGGATTCAATGCGCGTAATCGTCGCTTTACACTGACTCCGCAAGAGTTTGTGCTTACGTAAAACTTCTTTGCATTCCGTCATTATAAACTACGTAAAAACACTCCCGCACTCAATGTTTACAACGAAATGTAAACAAACCAACAAACCGACTTCACTTTGACAACTCACTGACTCGACACTCGATGACAGACACGACGTTTGACAGATGGCGTACGAGATTTTTTCTCGATGATGCGCAGCGCCTGTTCTCGTGCTTTTGTATGATAGCATGAACAAACTCCCTTGCTTTTCAACAAAGCCACACAATTTTCTTGATGATGCTCAGAATTTCCGTAGATGCTTTTTTGTTCTCGTGTAATGGTAGCATTTATGAATGGAACAAACTCCCATGCGACACGACTTGGACACGACAAAGCCACGCAATGGCGGCCCGCCTTTCTCACGATACCACACGGCGCCAATCCCAAGAGAATTTACACGAGAATTTACTGCACTGGTTACTTTTTAATACTTTTTCGAAGGACCACAACACGCATGTAGGAGAAATAAAAGATGCGTGGACGTTTATGAAGTGTATTGTACGTGAAAGAAAATAAAACAGAAAAAATGCAGCCACTTGCTATCGGCCATTGAACAGAAGAGAAGAGCTGATGCAACAGAATGTTGCCTGCTTAGATAAATATAAAAATTGTTGCCATTTAAAACTAAATTAATGCTATTACATACAGTCATGCTTAATTAGGCTCGGTTCAGACGATGTATGTTGAGATTGATCTAAACACTACGTTTAATATTGTGTCTGTCTGTGTACCTAGTGTAATACGTAACGGTTCGTTCCTCAGGTCGGCAACTACACGGAAGCGCGTTCCCTCGCGGAGTCGGCCTCCCGAGACGACCCGTACTCCAGCGCGGCGCGCATCACGCTGGCGCTGGCGAGCGCCGCCGCGGCCTCCGAGGCGACCAGCTCCGCGGAGCCGGCGCAGGCGTGGGGCGACGCGGCCGCCGTGCTGTCCGCCGCCACGCACTTGGACCCCGCGGATCTCATCGCTATGCACGACCTAGGTATAGACAATTCTTATTTTATACCATAAAATGGTATGGTGAAAAATTATCAGTAAATAAATTCAAACAAATTCTAAAAACCTTGCTGTGCAAAAAGGATTACTAAATAATATCAGATTATCTAGAAGATAAAAAGCTTGGGACGGGTTTTGCTCCATGTCGAAAAATAACAACTAACAGGCTAAAAAGGTTTCTTCGTCGCTTCTTTACTTTAGTCTACATACCGATGCGACAGAAATAAAAAATATCACTTTATTTCCGTGTCAGTGTTTAGTTTTACAATTAGACTTTTTCTAAGTGTACATTTATTGTATTTATGGAAATAAAGAGATTTTGATTTTGGTACCATAAAATTAAAAATAAAAAAAATTATTCAAAAATAACTACGGACTAGAAGGATAAAAAAGAGTTTCATCTTAAATTCTGATGGTATTAAATAATGCGTGTGCCTGAACTAGGTAAAAACCTGTTTTTCAGGCAAAAATAATGCTAACAACAAATAAATTAAGTACCTAATCAAATAGGTACATATAACCATGGACAAATAAAACCAAAGACCGACAAGTCCCATACTTCAGAGCGAGAATCGATTACTAGTTATCTGCTGGAGCGCGAGATGGCGCTACGTGTAGCAATTCGATAAAAATAATCAATCCGCCCGTTTATTTTTCCCCAACAGCGCCATCTTCTTCAACAGCAAAATTGCTTAGAACAATATTTCGAAGTTGCTTAATTAATTCTCTCATCAAATTGCCAAAAACAAAAAACTGTGAAGATGAGGATGGAAAATTTCTTGAATTACCAGAGGAAACATTGAAATGAACATTGAACCAATTGCTGGCCCTTCTTTGGCTGCGGGCTATTTGGCCAAGACAGCTACTGAAAAAAGTGGTTGTCATTTATGCAAAAATAATTTAAAAATAGATCTAGAGGATGAAACCCAAAAATTGATTTTAAACAAATCATATGATTGCAGCAAGACAATGAAATTAAAAATGCCAAGTGACGATTTTTCAAGACTCATCACATCAAGAATGCAATTATGTGCTATAACTCGCACTTTGACGACATTATCCACTGTATTAAGTTAAAATCACGTCTAATAAGTACCATTGTGAATTTTTTAAGATGTGAGGCCCCAGAACTGTTAGATATAAGTTGCAAACAACACAATCAATATTATAGACCACATGATACTTGTGAAAATTAACTTTTATTGTAAGAATAAAAAAAAACAACATGGTGAAAGAGAACCTTAAATTAAGAGTACTGCAAAATAAATAATATTCAAGAAATCTTCTGTAAATTTTATTTAAATAACCGTTAAGTCTACCTACTTCCCACTAGTTATTCAATATATCACTTCAAATTGATATTGCAAACATCTGTACATACACAGTACCAGGACCTTAAAAAATAACAAGGTCGTTTCAAACATGCACCCTTGGTTTTATTAGACAGCATAGACAAATTTAGACAGTAGTTTTCATTCATCTATGATATGATATTAGACAGTCGGTTCCCAAGGGTAGATAATAATGCCTGTTTATTCGACAGTATTAAAATTTCGACTACACTATTAAGCAATCAATAATCCCCTAGGTACCTACCTAATCAATCATATAGGTAATCTTTTAATTAGCGCCATCTATCCAATAAACAACGCGTTATCTTGTAAAACGATTACCACGCCATCATCATAATTGCCTGGAAACTAGCTTATCACGATTAATTCTCTTCCAATAAAACAAAATTTGTAAATATCATCTTGTGAGCTTTAAAATCTTAATGAAAAAAAACTATAAAATATTTTTTAGGATTATCAAACGACTCCTATTCATTAACTTGGTTTAATCTCGGAATATTATGATTTTCGGGCTATGGGTCAGCGCCATCTGGTATTAGGCAGAATTTTACGCTTTTTCAGAGGAACGCAACTTTGTATGGACATTGGCCATCTTTAGTTTTAATTCATCTATGATATAACCTACAAATTATACAAGGCGATGGTGCATACTTTGAAATAATTACTTATGCTACCCACCTACACTAAACTAGTTTAAATAATAAAGGTAGCTGCTGTTCTAGACACATCCGGCTTCCGAGACGTTCAACGCCCGGAAAGATCCGCTCGTCATGATGCTGCCATTGCTCCCTTGCTTGTATCTAATACAAGTTAATATTGTTTGTTGTGGTTGCAGCGTTAGCGCTGGAGCGCAGCGGCGGCCCTGGCGCGGAGGCGCGGTGGGCGCGGATCCGCAGCGCGGCGGGCGCGGGCGGCACGCTGCGGGCGCTCGCCGCCGCGGGGCTGGCGCGCCTCGCCACCGCCAGCCTCGGCGACCCCTCGGCCGCGGAGCACTGGTAACACTAGTATACACATGGATCTACCAACATAAATAATAAAATAAATAATGCTGGACAATTCACACAGCATTATCTAGCCCCAAGCTAAGCAGAGCTTGTGTTATGGGTACTAGATAACTGATATACTTATTACAATACACTACATAGATAGATATTTTTTATTATACAGAGTAAACACCCAGACCAACGGAACAAATTTCTGCAGATCGTACACAAATTTGTTCCGAGGCGGGAATCGAACCCGCAACCTCCTGCGTCGCACGCGGACCTTCGTCCGCTGCGCCACGGAGGTCGTCAACATTATCAAATACTTTTCATATCAAAATTTGAAGTGACATAAAAGGTCGTCGTTAATTGCAGGTACAGTCTAATCGGCAGCTGGGACGCGAGCGTGGCGCGCGCCATCGCGCAGCTGCACAGCGAGATGGGCGACGCGCAGACTGCCAGACATCACTACCAAGATGTAAGAAATAAATAAAGAAAGAAATCTTTATTCATAGCTTTAACAACACCATAAAAACAACGAACAAATAAGAAAACTTATCGCTACGAAAAGGCGTCAGACTCAGCATTATGTTGAAATAGCCATTACGCATAGCTATCGCAACGCTGATCTTCCGTCGGAACCAACGCGTCACGTACGCACCAAGCACAATTAATAAAAGAAATAATAATATTACAGGAGCACAGAAATGTCCAGTAAAGTTAATTTTTATACATGTATACCCAACTACGTCAGCTAGTTTAACACAGACACAAAACGAATAGAAAACTAACTACAAATACAAATACAAAAACGTTTATTGCAGAAATGTGTGTCACAATTGAGTTGGATCACTGCCTCCTACATTAAATAATAAAAAATATACAGACATGTGTAAAAACATGACGTTTCTTCTTGCGCAGTCGGTTAAATATAGACCCATCATACCCCGTGGCTTAAGAAAGTTACAAGCTTATCTCAGGTACAGTCAGATCATCAGCTGGGACCCTGTAAAATCAGCTGATAGTGGTTTAATGAGACATTTCGTATTTCAGGTGGAAGCGATATGGCCGTGTGACCTCACCGCTTTGGAGTGGCTGGCTTCGGAGGCGGCGCCCGACGCAGCGCTGCAGTATTACCGCCGGGCCGCGCGTGCGCAACCCACCAATGTAGGTCACAGCTGTGGTCCAGCCACTCGGATCTCGGCCTTCGACACAAGACATCTCGGTTCTGAGCTATCTCTCTCTAGTAGCTGCGAGTTCGCGGAGATCGGCTTCCCCTTCGTCTATCCAGCGATAAGTGGGGCGCACGACTTAAAGCTCTGGCGGTTTCTCTTATACGTCTTCTTGATAAACCAATAAACCTATTTTTTTGCCGAAACAAATTGAACTGGGGAATTGGGGTTTTTTAAATTTTAAATTTTGTTCTTCATTTAATTAATGGTGTATCGTTATTGGTTCAGTTAATAAATAAAATATGTTAACTTCGCAGCCTCAGTGGGGCCTGCTGATGGGCGGCTGCCTGCGCGCCACGGGCCGGTACCAAGAGGCGCTCACTCTCTACAAGAAAATGAACGCGCGCTTTCCAGACAACGTACAATGTGAGTACAGCTGCCATCTTTTCTCATGTCGAATATGTTCGCCAATCGTTAACAGATTTTGATAATCCTTTTGATTTTGTATAGTATACAGGGTGGCTTTTGAGACGGGAGTGTATGGCTTATTCCGAAACTATGAGAGTTAGAGAAAAGTCGTGTAAAGTGTGATGGGCGATATCAAAACAAAGTTAAACTTGACGAAACAGAAACTTAACTCACCTTATGGCGCTACACCTACCCAAATCAGCGCCCCCACCTATTCTATCTTATAATTATGTTAAACTAAGGAATTTTTAAAAATCGTTTGGTCAGTTTGTGCTTCCTATTAGGTATAAGCTTTTTTTAATGCCTCTATAAAAATATTATTTTGTTTAATGTAGGTAGAGATGCGAAGTCGCTCATTTTTGCCACCATGGGGGCGAAAAAGAGCAACTTCGTTTCTCTTCTTAAAGTATAAGAAATAAAACTTTTACAGAGGCATGAAAAAAAGCCTATGATAAGTATCAAAAACTGGTCAATGGATTTTTGAAAATTTCTTCGTTTAACAGAATACCTGATGATGTCTCGTGGAGAGACGAAACTAGTTGACGACTTACTTTTGATGAGTTTTTTCAATGTGTGGTTGGTGTGGTCTTTTCTTTTGCAAATTCAGTTGTGTTCGTTCTTGGAGTTGGAGGGTAATTTACTTGGCAATTTTGTATTGCATAAGTCTGTTGTTTACCTTCTCTGATTGCAAGTGGGAGCAATTTGTGGGAGGACGGGCGGTACACTCGAATCACATTTTGTTGGATCTTGTTGGAGGAGGTTTTGCGCGGAATTGTTACTAAATATTGTTTTATCCTAATATTATACAATGGATTTCCGCAAAGTAACGCCTGAATCTATTATTTATTTTATCCTAATATTGTACAATAATAAGATAAAATAGATGGTGGCGTTGATTTGGGTCGGGGCGGATTTAAGTTTTTGTAAGGACATTTAATAATTTCAGGTCTAAAGTTGATAGTGAAGCTGTGCGGCGACCAGGGGCTCTCGGAGACCGCGACCTGGACGCGCGAGCTGCAGCGCGCGCAGGCGAGGCTCAAACAGCAGGAGAGAGGTTTCTTGAATCACTTTCTAGATCGCTACCACTTCCCACGCGTTTTTCTAGATACACAGAACCCTCTAATTTGTTCCACACTTAGAATTAGATACCTACATCTATTCAAATCATCAGCCCGCTCCGTTCCGCAGTGTTGGCGTTGTCTTCGCCCCAGTATCTCACAATCGCACCAACTTTGTTTTTATGACATTAGTTGGATTATTTTGTAGAGTCTGTTCAAAAAGAGAACCGTCGTAGGAATTGAGGTCGCGTGTGTGCCAATTTACTACTTTTGTTGCGTTGACAACACTGCTCTGTCATTGCTAGTGCGACTAAGAGTTTTTGATACTTGGTAGAAAGAAATCATGCACAGACACCAATTTTTGTCATGAATAGGTACTTCTTGCTGATATGTATCTTCGCATAATGGTGATTGAAATTGGCTACCATAGCACTGCACAGGTGTTATGTGATGAATGTGATGAGCCAAAAATAAATGACTGATTCTACTTTGGTTTAAGTGATAGCTTTAATCAAAATTATTAATAACGGACTTAAAAAATTAAACATAGAGACATTTTATGATTTTATTTACATTTTCTTAATATACAGTAAAAATTTACAATTATAGATAATAATTTAATCAGTACCATAATCAAAATCTGAATCTAAGTATTCAATGCCGCTTATGTCTGAGCTAGCTTTGGAGCATTCACTATCAGACTCTGTTTCATCTTCGGATTCTGATTCTGTTACATTTATGATAAATTCTTGTAAATTGTCCATCAAATGGTCCTGTTCCCAATATTTTTCTTCAACATGTTTCACATGTTCACATTCTTTTTGCCACTGAGCAGTAGTTATATTATTGAAGCATTCGTTTATTATGGGCAGCAATTCCTTGGCTGATACATTAACATTCTTTGCTGCAACATCTCGTTTAACTAAACTCCATATTAATTCTATTGCATTCAAATCGCAATGATACGGCGGTAACTTGACAACTGTGTGACCATGTGCTTCAAGTAATTTATTTATTTTGTACACAGGATCACCTTTGTTACTTTTTATTAAATCGAATAATTCAGCTTTAAGTGCATTTTCTGGGAATGATATTCCTTTATCGTTTAACCATTCTTTCATTTTGTCTTTCTTGTCACTGTAATTTGGAGGTTTATCTAAACGTACACTGTGATAAGATGCATTATCCATCACAATCACCGATTTTTCGGTAAGATTGGGTATAAGTTTTTCTGTTACCCATTTTGTAAAGTTCTCATCATTCATGTCGTGATGATAATCTGCTGAAGTATTTTTACCCTTGTATGCAAGTAAACAGTTATCTACAAATCCATTCCGGGTACCAGCATGTACGATAATATATCTTTCACCCAGGGAAATGGCTTTAGATACCCCAGGTTCATTTGGGCCTTGCCAGCACTTGTTGACTTCATGCGCAGTATGGATGTATGTCTCATCTAAATAAACAATTGGTTTTTCTGTTTCTCTCAATCGCTTCATGGTTCGCAAATATTTGGCACGCCAAACCACAATATCATGCCGCTCTATAAGTATTTTTCGTTTCGACTGACATTTTTTATATTGATATCCCATTTCTTTCAAAACACTGTGCAGACTAGAAATTCCACCACCAAAATTTATGTCTTCTTTTAGTACTCTATGTAGCTTCCTCAGAGTCGGTACCTCTTTTCGAACAGTATAAAACTGTCGAATTTTGCTCCGTATGGCACATTTGTCAAAATCGTCCAGAATTATTGTCTTGGGCCGGCCTTTGCGTTTTTTCCCTGGAGTGCACCACACACCTCTATTTACAGCACCTTCTTTTTTAATTTTAGACACAGTGTCTCTACTAAGACCTGCAACATAAAATGTACATAGTTTAATATCTAAAAACGCAAAGTATCAATATGTGTTAGTCATACACTACAAAAATAGGTCAGCTGAGGCTTGAATGAGTTTTACCTAATATAGTATTTCCGTTTACGCTAATCGCACATACAACTAGGGTTGCCAGATGTGTTGAAAAAAAAATCCGGACAAGTTTAAATTTTTTATTAACTAAAAGATAAATTTACTGAAAACCAACCTAAGAACTACCAAAATAATATTTTTTCGATATTTAGAGTAGGTATCTACTGTTTCATATATTTAGTACTCGATGTCACTGCTTTTAATAAGGTTTTATTGCCTGAGATGGTATCTTTGAATTCAGTGCAACTAGCAGTTATATTAAAGAAAACGCACAATTCACTTTTTACAGTGTTTACGGTGAGACGATTTCTTTCGTCTGTCCATACATTTCCCATGACGCTAAAGATTCTTTCCACAAAAGCATTTGACATACTGCACGATTTTCAATAAATTTGGGGCTGCTTTATTGTTAAAAAATCTGCACCACATGTTAAGAGAGTTTCCTTCAAGTGAAGAGAAAACACTTTGAAGTACAGCCAGTTCTTCATAAATGTTTTCAGGGGGAGATTGCTGCTTCCAAGGAGATAAGGACCATAACTCAATCAATTGATCCAGCGTAGGCGCGTAGTAAATGATTACCAAAGATCTTCCGCTTTCAAGATCAAACAACTAAAAACCTTATAACTATAATTGTTATTTTCAAAGTTATACCACTTCTCTATTATAAGCTAGTGCTCTTTGGTAATCATTTAGAGCGTTTTCAGTAAATTCTTTTGATTGATTTTTTTTTTTAATTTTTTTATTTATTTATGTTTGGGAAACAAAAAGCTTTAGATCTAAAAAATTAAATACAAGACAATAGAAGAATTAAGCTAAGCAGCTTCCACGTATAGAATGAGAATAAATTATCCAAAAATATCATACAAAAACACAAGTTACAAAAAAATCAAGATTCTACAAATTAAAGATTAATGATTAAAGAGCCATATCAACCGTTCAAAAGGGAATAGTACCTACTAGTAATGTACCTACTAGATACCTGTAGTTAGTATTAGTAAAAATAATAAGTTTCATAAATACAATTATAACGTGTTAGGTATAAAAATAAATATGATAAATTAATTAATTTAAAAAGAATATAGCAGTGCCTACCAGTAGATAGGTTACCATATTTACCATTAGGTAGGTGGTCGTGTTGTGCCAAAGAAATTAGTGTTAATTATTTTTTTAAATGCGTTAGGTCTAGATGTAAAGAGATCGAAGTCAGCCGTGCTGCAAGTGCTATTAAAGAGGGCCGCAGTTCGAGAAATGTAGGAGTTCTTGCGATAATTTGTCGCACAGGTAGGAACATGCAGCTTTAGGTAGTTGCGTCTCGTGGAAGTACGGGTCGGGACAATGATCTTGATCTTAGAAAGAAGATGCGAACAGTCAAGCCTATTAGAAATGATATTATGGAGGAATGTGAGGTCAGCTGCATCTTTGCGAAGTTTCAACGTTAGCAGATGGTGGCGCTTGCAGCTTTCAGTATAGTCGTTATCGGGAATATATATTTTATGTTTAAAATTAAGGTGTCTTAGAAATTTCTTTTGTACCTTTTGTATTATCTGAAAGAAAGCCTTTTCTCAATGCCATATGGACTTTCATTCCGAAATGTTTGTCTGTTATTTTCAAACGGACAATGCTTTGTCCGGTTTACCAAGATTTTCTAGACCGGACAAGCTTATAGAAAACTGGACTGTCCGGTCGAAAACCGGACATCTGGCAACTCTACATACAACACTAAAGACACTGTTTATTTCGTATAAGAAATCAATGTACTGTCCAAAATACACCACAACAAGACTTACATACCAGTCATTGCGGCTACTCGTTCCGTAGCTTTGTTCAGGTTGATGATTGGGCTTTTTGACGCTTTTTCGCGTTGACAAAACTGTATAACATTATATACTATTTGCCTCACAGTGCTGCGTAACGTTTTTCCTCTTTTCGACATAATTAAAGCAATAATTTCCACAAAAACAAGATCAACAATAATTTACCGAGTTGAAAATATATTATGACAGTTGAATGATGAGACAGATGACACATCGATTGGGTTGCCATATAAAAATCTTAATGTTAGTTCACCGTAACGCCACGACGGTTCTCTTTTTGTACAGACTCTACCAACGTTTAACTGTAAAACAGGTCACATCATCTGTTCGCTTCGTTTTAAGTTTAACGTGTTTTTGACTGAGATAGAACACGCATAATGTTAGCATAATGTTGCAGTGCCTTAGCAGGGTGCATGCTTGATACCATAAATTAATATAAGACAAAAGAAATGCTGGTATATTCACACAGCATTATCTAGCCCCAAGCTAAGCAGAGCTTGTGTTATGGTTACTAGATAACTGATATACTTAATACAATACACTACGTAGATAGATATTAGTTTATTATACATAGAAAAACATCTGAACAAATATCTGCAGATCGTACGAACATTTGTCCCGAGGCGGGAAACGAACCCGCAACCTTCAGTGTCTCAGGCGGACCTTCGCCCGCTGCGCCACAGAGACGTTTATACAACATAGCATAGCATGTTCCGCAATAAAACATCTTGACTCGTAACCGAGAGTGTATTTAATTATGCTTGATGAAATTCGTTGTAGCCGTTCTAATTCTAATGATAACTGATAAGTCATGACAACTTAAACAGCTACTTCGACTCCATGGTTACTCTGTTCCCGAATTTTAAAGTGAAATCATTGGGGGCTTATACATTAACCTGCGTACTTATTAAATGCTCTTTCGTACTGTCCTGCTCAGTTCGAGACCGATCGGAGCGGTACGGCATGAGAGATGACGTCATTCCCAATTCCAATCTTACGGGTTTGCTTGTCAAACTAGGCCTAGATCTCAGTACTCGCAGGATCCCCGTGGTAAAAAACTCTAATTAAGTACATAAAATTCTGTTAGTAGGTACATCCCTAATAAAAGTGTGTCACAACACTAAAAATATAGTTGATAGTCTATGTCTATGGATACGGTCGGAGATTGCATCATCCATCTTGTCGTTGGTCACTATATGGCCTCCTGCAAAATTGTAAAAATCAGTGAAAAAAAACAAGTAATGCTAATAAAAGGTTTATTTAAAAGTATCTTAAAAAACGTGCATTGTATAAAAAAGATAAGTACGCTATTGCCGAGGTAGAGATCCCTCGCGTCTACATTACAAGTTTCGAACTTAGTTAGAGCGAGGTGTTAAAACTAAGACTGGTTATCTAGGTCTAAAACAATGTACTTGTTACTTTTAAGACCTTTTTGAAATAAAAGTTTTTTTTTTTTTTTTTATTTCCTCCACTGCGCATTCCCTATACCCTTCAAATTCAACATTATTTCTTTGGTTCCTCTATGTGAAAACACGATCAAGAAAAAAATACGATAAAAATATCATAAAGTGCACTGTTTCACACATAATTTGGTCGAGATCTCAGGAACCCTGCGGTCTATTAAAATGACTGTTGTATGATTTTACTAATTATTTGATTCCTCTAAGCCAGTTTCTTAGTTGCGTAGTTTTTTTGTAAGTAAACAACAAGTTGATTTTTGCGCTTACGCCTTTCCAAAAGCGTATGCTCTGTCCCGCCCCTACGAACATGAAATCATATGCCTATCCTTTACACAAAATGACGCGCCCTCTACTTAGTCGAATTTCGTTTCAGGTTGTTCATATGAAACCGTTATGCAGTTTACGCATTTGTGTTTCAGTGGCCATAACATCAGCTGGCAGCGTCTCCTCCAGGACAAGTCAGTCGCCAGTGGATCAGATCAGAGGTACCTAGATACTCAAACAATTAAATGAAAGAGTATTTATTTGCTTAAATATAGGTTAACAATTATGGTTTTAGAATAGAGTATCACTATATTTGACTTATTAGTCGTTTATTTATTCAGTTTTACAGGATACATGCACATGTGCGTGCATGCACAAGACGATTTTTAGTCTTAGGGCCGTGTTTCTGGGTTAAGGCAAAGTGTGCAGCAAGTTAAAGTAGGGTTCTTATTTCTTCTCAGACCGTTTGGCAATATTTCTGGCTGGTCAGGGATCATTAATTGTTTGGAGATAATACCTACTATGGCAAAGCCCGAAATTAATTGAAGGGAGGGGCGACTGCCAACAAAAGCGGACTTATCAATTTTATCGGCGAGCAGAGCGAGCTGTGAAAATCTATGCATTTTTTTACTAAAAAGAGTTAGCCTTGAAGTAGGTAATCATCTATATCATGTTTCTTTACATTTCCCTGTAGTTTGTGGAAGGTGGCAAAGCTCTGGATTTAATCTTATGCTCACTTTAGGGCTAGATATTTGTGAAAATGTCCAGTAGGTATAATTATTGTATTGACTTCCCTAGTCGCGTCTCGCACGGACAGCGCCGCCCCGGCCAGCGGCTCGAGACACTCCAGCGACAGCCGCGGCGGCAACAGCGGACACACACGGCCCTTGAGGTAAGTTTATTGACGATCAAACCAGGTTATGTGAAAGAAAATTCTCTGTTTTACCTTTAGAACCTACGAGCATCTTACCTATTACTAAACCTTCACCGGGTTCATCCATAATTATAAACTACTAAAAGAATAAGGATTTATTAATGAAGGTGTCCACACAATAAACACGAAAAAACTTACAAAGCCCGAACTTTAAAAGGATCAGTCGGGCACAGATATATTAATACTATACTAGTAATCTGTCCAGTGTCCGTCTGATAAAAATTTACCCACCAAACTAACAATAACGTTAACTTAATAATAATAAAATAAAATAATAAAAATCATTTATTTCAGACATAAATCCATACACATTTTTATAAATACAATAAACAATTACAAATTTCAATTTAATATAATATAATAATAATAATAAAAGTACACAATCAAATTAAATTAAATTAAAACAATGTGGCATCATTGAGCCACCAGCGATGATACTGGCTTCAGCATCATCATCCAGTGGCCCATGATACGGGAGCGGAGGTCCTGCGCCACGGCGGCCAGCAGGCTGTTGGAGCTGCGGCGCATGCGGCCCACCAGGGATGCGACCCGCTTGCGCATGATTGCGTGGAACCCATCCACGTGCGCGTCCGCGAACATCCCTGATGCGCTACAGTATCGCGGCAGCCCCAACAACATCCTGAAGCCGTTATTATACTGGACGCGTAAGGCGTTGTAGGCTTTTAGTGTATATCTGGCCCACAGACTGCACGTGTAAAAAGAAGTACAATACGCCTTAAAGAGAGTTATTTTGACTGGCGTTGTACAACGTGCGAATCTGCGAGCCACCATATTACACCTCACCGACAACGCCCTACGCTCCCTTTCTATATCCACATTATCCGACATATCCTCAGTGACCCAGTGACCCAGATATTTAAATTGTTTGACCCAATTTAGAGGGGTACCGTTAAGCGAGACCCGAGGTACAGAGTAGCTCTTCGTGCCTGCTTTGAAGAGAAGCAGTTCACTCTTCTTTACATTATACCTGAGTCCATGGGCCGCTGCATATGTCTCACAAATCTTCAGTAACCGTCTCAGGGCACTGATTGATGGGCTCAGTAGAACCATATCATCTGCGTAGCTGATATTATTTACACTATTGCCATGGATAGAACAGCCTATCCTTGTTCTACTGAGCTCACCAATCAGCTGATTAGTGTACAAATTGAAAAGCTTTGTAGAGGTAATCCCCCCCTGCCTTACCCCACACTTCAATCTGTACTCCTCAGAGTGCGAGCCCGACCATCTAACCATGTTTTTCTGATTATGGTACCAGAACTTAAAGATATTTATGAGGTCACCAGGCATTGTTGTATCCTTCACAAGCTTATCCCACAGGATGTCATAAGAAACCAGGTCGAATGCCTTCGATAGGTCCAGAAAACAGGCATATATTGGTGTCTTCTTGCTGGTATAGTATTGGACAGTATGCTTGAGGCAGAGGATTGCAGTTTCAGTGGAGAGACCGGGTTTAAACCCAAACTGCTCATCTCGAATATTTAAGTGCTGCATTAGATGTTTGTCAAGTATACTGTCCAACACTTTCGCAACCACCGTGGCAAGAGATATGGGCCTGTAGTTGGACACATCTGAGGCATCCCACAGTCGAACAATCCCTTCTTCATCCACTATGTCAGCCTTATTTTGAATGAAAGCTAACAATTCACAGATCACGATCTTACATTGGTTGCATTTAACTACTTTACAATCCATTTTAGCACGGTCGGCACAACTAATATTCTCGCTCATGATACTCGCTCACATCGACCGCACGCAATGACGCGCGAGCGCAGACTTAATAAGTTGGTAAAAATTATTTAGCAACTTACACTGTTTTTAAGTTTGTGATGTCGGTTTTACTTGCTTATCGTTAAAAAAAACATCAATTTAGGGATCTAAAAAATATTTAAAAGATTATGTAGGTAAAAAAACCGGCCAAGTGCGATTATCAAACTTTTAACTATTACGGTTCAAGCGATACAGCGCGGAGAAAAGTAGAGCAAAAATAGCCAATTTTTTGAATGGGAGCCCCCTTTAATTTTAATATATATTTAATTTTTATTATTTGTTGTGGTAGTGGCAAAGGAAATACACATTATGTGAAAATTTTCAATTCAATTGTCTACCTTTTACAGTTCATGAGATACACCCTACTGACGGACGGACGGACAGACGGCGAAGGCTTAATAAAGGGTCCTGTTTTAGCCTGCCTTTGGGTGATAACATATTACACAACAAGGCAAGGTACAATGTTTACAAAATTATAAACGGAATCATTTTCTTAACAAAAGCGAAACAATGATGAAAATCAAAAAACAAAAATATATCGACAAAAAAAACCTACAGCCGAATTGATAACCCTATATAGTATGTGTACTCCTTTCTTGCACTCAGTAAAAAATTACCTGCCTCATTGCCATTGGTCACGAAAGTAGAGTCGGTTTACCTGCCTCACTGCCATTGATCACGAAAGTATAGTCGGATTACCTGCCTCACTGCCGTTGATCACGAAAGTAGAGTCGGTTTACCTGCCTCACTGCCGTTGATCACGAAAGTAGAGTCGGATTACCTGCCTCACTGCCGTTGATCACGAAAGTGGAGTCGGATTACCTGCCTCACTGCCGTTGATCACGAAAGTAGAGTCGGATTACCTGCCTCACTGCCGTTATATAACATAATAAAGATTATCAGAACGAAAAACATGTAACGGAAAATTATTATTATTTTAATAAACGTGATCGCTGATAGCCATAGTCGTTATAAAGTGTTATTCAGTGGGCGTAGATCATTACCTTATCTTTTGCTAGAACCGACTGGTACTATCATACATAACATACGTGCGGAGTTCAGAAGAAAATATTATTATTTGCTTATGCGTTAATTTTCAAAACCAGTGATGACTAGATGTTAGTAAATATTGAACTAACCTTTCACGGGGTCAAGTTAATGATCATGACTAGCTAGGTAAAGGAAAATAAATCAATCAACCTGATTTAATTTTCCTCTGCACTATGAGCCGGTTTTATCAGATCTACTTAGTTCACATCTAAGTAGGTACCTACCTACTTATATAATTAATTTTTTTCATTGTCGTCAAGTAGGTCGTCAGATATCGTAAAAGACGACTTAAAGGACCTACAATATAGGAAGGGCAACAGATTTACTGCGATTCACAACCCAGCGTTGGGATTATGGTATTACCCCCTAAGCCAGTTTAGCGCTTTTCAGGGGAGGCCTATGTCCAGCAGTGGACTAGTGTAGGCTAATGATGTGATGATGACCATGACCTAGGTGCCCACAACATTCTACAGTTAATAAAAATAGCCTAAATTATTTTTACTTCAAGTTTATTTAGTATTTAGTATTGACGTCATCATTATTATACATCGGCAATTTTCTTTCCGGCCCCCTGATTCGAGAGGTTAATATATGCTGGAATACGTACATATTGCGTTGCCTGATCCAAAAATGACGTAATTTTTAACTATATGCATGTCATCCATTGTTATTCAAACAAAATGTTTAGGTATTATGTGAAAGCATTGATATTTATATTATTTTTAGCCCATGCACGTCAGCGTGCACGTGTCTTGCACACTAAAGTAGGTAGGTAGGAAAATTACAATAAAATAATAGAAATAAATTAGAACTAGTATTTACAATTGAGCTAACTGCAGACTGTTGCCAACAATCTACAGGTAGCTCAACTGATCCATATCAATACCAGTCGCCGCGTCCCCAAGACGCTGGCTGCATTGCCCCGCTGTATGGCAATGCTGATGCGTTGTGCCAGATACTGACCAACTCTCGGGTCACGCGGTACCTGCAGCGTGTCCCCCGGTCATCTGATAAGGGGGAAAAATTATCTACACTCTGTGTAAATCTTCCTAAACGGAATGTGAATCTTGAAATGAAAATTAATCCTACCTTAATTTTCATTTAAAAAATAAGGTAAATTCTATCTATATAACAGGTAATATCTCACCGTCAATTCGACGTAGAGGCTTCTGGGTGGTTATTCTGATATCGCAAATAAATGTTGAGTAGGTACCTATCTAACGGTTGTGTGGCGACGTCAAAGTTCTTCATTAAAGTAACTGCGCATCAGACGCTACGTACTCAAAAGATTAGATTGAAACATGTCACCGACACAGGGTCAGCCGTCTGAATATTTATCGGACTCCATTCATTTTAATCCATGTATTTACATGTTTAAAGTACCGAAAATTTCCTCATTTCAGTTATTCTGACAGTGCGCAAGAAAGTCTTCAACCGGCGAGATCTCGCCGCTTCGAGAACAAGAAAACTGTGGAGGAATACGACAACGACTTACCTCTACCACCAGAATAATGTTGAACCATCCATACTAATAGTGTGCTAGTTATTATAAAAGCAAAAGTAATTCTGTCTGTCTGTCACCTTCTCACGTCTAAACGGATCTTAATGAATTTGGCAGGGAGGGACACGGTATCCCGAGATAGGCATATATAGGCTACTTTTGATCCGGGAAAAGCGCGTGCGACGCCGCTGGCAGAAACTAGTTTTATTAGAAATATTATTGTAGTTTGATGATATTTAGAGGAATGTGGGCGGGTTGTGATATTTTAAAGGGTGGTTATGGGATAAAACTTGTTAAGGTGGTGTTAAGGTGAGGATAGACTAGACTAGAGCATTTACTAGAACCTAGAACATCGAGCATTCGCTGTTTTTAAATTTACTCGAACCACACCTCTAACATGACGCTCGATGTTTTGTTACAACCTGATTTTAAGACCAACGAGCGTTTTGGTGTAAGTAACATTTTATCGAGCAAAGGCACGAGCGCGGGTGACGGGGTGCGGTGGGGCGTGAGGTGCGCGGCCCGAGGAACGATGTACGCAAGGTAGAAATAAACATTACTGGTGCTCATTCGCCGTGAGCATTTCGTAGGAATGGGTCGTCGACTTCTTTTCAA
Organism: Eupithecia subumbrata; assembly: GCA_949316285.1. Lineage (NCBI taxonomy): Eukaryota > Metazoa > Arthropoda > Insecta > Lepidoptera > Geometridae > Eupithecia > Eupithecia subumbrata. The sequence continues at coordinate 33,725,545 of OX438640.1, read as the reverse complement.
TAGACGAAACGAGACCGTTTACCGTCAACGATGAACTAGTTCATAAAACAGTCTACTGTTCGACCAGTTTATGCCGTTTAGTTCAGGACATGATCGATCGTTGAACGTTGATGCACAGATTGGTAAACGACGACGAGAATTAAAACGATCATAGGTAAACGGTTGCCAATCGACGACGCGACGTATGAACTATTTTGACGACCGATGTGGTGCAGCCGGCAAAGGTCCGCCTGCGACGCAGGTTGCGGGTTCGATTCCCGCCTTAGGACAAATGTTTGTACGATATGCAAATATTTGTTCCGGGTGTTCTGGGTATTTTTATATAACTAGTAGTTCTACGAACAGTAGACCTCGCGATCACTATACTTTTTTTTCAACAATGAATTTACCTAGGTACCTACCTTACCTACCTACCTACCTAGGTACCATGTCTTTCGGCGTTAACTCGCTTGCAAATCGCCATGCCAGTAGCCAGTGTGAAATAGCACGGAGCAATAATAGTGTTATGTTATCGTATCACTTATCAGAATACCTAAGCACCAGTTTATTATAGGTAGGCCTACCTTTAATAGTGGTGATAAACTTGTCATAAGTAGGTAGGTATTAAAATGTAAGTATCGTTGCCTCTTGCTTTTTGACGCGTCAAAAGAAAAATCCCATAGGTCAGTAGGTAGGTACCTAGGGAACATACACTACCTACCTACCTTCGGGATAGGTACCTACCTAGGTAGGTAGAGATAAAGCATTCTAAAAATGCACACCAAGTAAGTAGGTACCTACCTATGACGTTTTATGAAGAGGGCCTGCATTTTTAGAATGGTTTGTCTCTACCTGGATAGTTATGCCCGAAAATCAGAAATAAATAACCCTCCTAGGTACCTAACCTACGCTTGTGTGCATAGTGCAACTTACCTACCATATGAAGATAGGTAGGTAATTGTTTAGTAAGTAATGCCTACTTATAGAATAATACATTGACATGCATATTGCATTGCAATAGAGTTTACTTTTACAAAACACCACTTACGCCGCCGCCGATATACAGTCTGGGCTGGCGCATGGCGAAAGAGAGATAGTCATATTAGCGAAACAAGCAAGTGTGAAGAGAGCAGAATGCTTGATAGACGAGTGGCTAGAGAGCGAGAAACAAACAGTTTCGTCAACGCTCGACTTTGGACTGGGCGATGCAAATTTCGTTCACGAGTAAACTGGTTCATCAGTGGACTGTAAACCGGTCTAGCAGTCGACGGCAAACAAACAGTCTACAAAAACAGTTCGTTCATTCAACGACCACTCCTAGCATTTCGTCGAACACAGTGTCGAGCATTCGCAACAACGTTACATTACATGGTAAAGCTTTAGGAAACTGAGCATTTGTCGGTATTGTACCCTTCCTATGAACGTTACATTACATAGTAATGCTCTAGTCTATACTCACCTTTATTTTCTTCAACACAAAGTTTCGTAGTTAACCCGCTGACATTGAATTACGTGGACCATGTATTATCTGTGGTATTTTAGGTGAATTAATTGAAGAATAAAGTTGTTTTATTCTAATTTGTTGTTTTTTGTTCTGCTTATAGATTTTATTCAACATTTTTACTCTTTAGGTGCAGGGAAAAAATTCACTACTTTGCATACCTACCTAATAATTTTTTCAAAGCTGGCGCGATCACCTTTTATGTTTTGTATACTGGCCTGGATTTGTGACGTCATGTCAGCGTGGATAATTGTACAATGTTGTGTTTCATATTGTGTTGTGTAACAAAATATTATCGCGCCAGCTTTTAAAAATTTACCAGGTCAACTATTTACCAAAGAGCCAGCACAAGTGCCAGAAGTAGGTACAGCAGATACGGTGATGATTTAAATAGTCATCACATCACATGTCACCTGTCTAGAAGTGTGGGTAAAAGCTTTAAGAAAAAAAAGATAATATTCTTCTCAATTAAACACTGTATTTACAAACATAAAAAACTGTAGGTACATTATATCTTAGACTAGAAGAGACGACAAAAAACGTTCATACATCGCACAATTTACTCAATACTATAAATAACAACATCAATAACTTACTACCTACCTACGACTATGTAAAATACAACTTACAGAAAGCTTTTATTGCATCTACTTACTTTAATTGTGTATAAAGAACATCGAGATTTAAGGGACTGTACGCACCGAGCCCGCGTCTCGGTGATAGGTATTATAGAATCATGTCAGCAAAACTCTACACGGCGACATTTTGCTGTATGAATAGTGTAGGTCGCCGACAGTGATCTGCCAAATTGTAACAAGAGGTTGTTTTGTTTTTAGGAAACAAACAGTTATAATAGTAAATAATACAATGGAGACCTAGAATTATAAATACAAAAACCAATAAGTTGTGTCGGCGACTTTGGTGTCTTTAGGTAATCTTAACTTCTTACCAGGTGGCGTTTTGCCGACATGTTCTATAAAGTTAATTGTTTTAAAAAACTAAAAAGCAACTTTGAATCCGATAATTTTACACAGTTTTGCGAGATAAATACGTAATCACTCTTGAATACAATTTTATGGGTCCAGCTCCGGATCTTTCTCTAGGTACAATAGCGAAAAGCCAATAATTTTCAAAACCTTCACGGAGAATTCACGGAGAAATCGACGATAGTACAGGAAAAAAATCATACAGTCGAACATAAAACCCTCCTTTTTTGAATAATACCTATCGCCGAGACGCCGGGAGAGATTTCCTAGGTTCTAACACGGTGTAATAACTCCAGTCTCGTCTTCTACGTCTAAGGCTACGTGAACTCTTAGTTCACGGACGAAATAAAACGGTCTACCTACATACAACACTGTAACACATTGAACAAAATAAGATAATCAAGTTTGCTTTCATGTTATCTTTTGTTTTAATACGCGCAGTAGGTATATTTTCAATAATGTTGCGCAATCATAATTAACTGCTTAGGAATTTATTTAAATTTGGGTTTAATTATAAGTTTTAAACGGGCTGACGACTTGGAATAAAATGCGCGAGATTTATTTTAACAGCTGAGCGATCCTATTGGTTGGTTTTGCTTGACACAATCCGCCACTAATAATGACGTATTTTTTTATAAAGATTGTTTATTCTGTTTTATTATTCTTATTTTGTATGTGCATAATAAATGTAATCTTTAAATATAAATCTAGAGTAAAGTCACCTTCAAAAGGCACACACACAGTCAAGGTTCTTTGAAGAAACATATTGTTGTATGATCGCAATCTATTATATACGACACTGATTTAGCGATAGATAGCTACGTAATACGGTGCTGCCAACTAACTGAGCAGTAGTTTACGATTTTTTGAAAGGTTTTCATTGGAAAAAAATTAAAAATAGCTTGATTTGAGCCTCACTTATCCATTTAAACGTGACTGCGGCGAAAGTTATGTAAGTTCGACATTGGTTGCAAAAAAGTCTAGATAAACATTGTTTTAAAATGTGATATCAATTGTTATGAAAAACTTATGTACACAAAGATGACACGATTATTTTCCTGAGCCTTTTTATAGTATTATTATATCTGTGGCTTAGTCAAGAAAGGTACAGTTATATGTGTGTATGGTAACGAAGCTCTCGGCATACGAGTAAATGAAATTTTAACATATACTTTTCATTTTCGCAAAATTGTCTTGAAGGCTAAATTCACTTTATTCTACAGCAGTTATTCTACTTCAGTAACTCCGTTACATTTATGTTTAGGCATTTATATCTGTTTAATATATACCTAATAGTTTTTAAACAAATCACAACATGTGACAAAGCAAGATAAATTTTCTCAAGACCTTTGTCTAACCATGAGATAAAAAAAACTATGGAGACATTTGTTTTACAATAAAATTATTAATTCTTTTAGGAAATTTTAAACTCCATTTTCTAGCTAGTCCCAACCTAAGCACATTATTAGTATTGGTGTCAATTCAGCTGGCTACCCTATTTGAAGATGATGTTGAACTAATTTGTTGGCACTAAAAATGCTGCCATCTCTCTCTTATCGATCGAAATAAAAAGAACGGCTTCATTTTTAGTTCTGTCAAATTAGTTTAGTTTTGTGCCATCTGAATTGACACCATCATGTTAACCACATAACTAAAACTAAAATATACAATAAAAAACAATGCGTATGTGAACTAGCGTCCGTTTTTGGAGAAACATCGTATATCACAGTTCCTAGCACCCCGAGCAAGGGGCCTACTCAGAAAACGAAAAGCGAAGTTTCTGATTCGTTTTCAAGCAAAACCTAATCTTATTCATTTGCGCAAAAACTAATCAGAAACTTAGTTTTTCGTTTGAACGAGTACGGGCCCAGGTCTCGATACATCAACAATCGACTCTATTTCATCATTATTCCATAGATATGCTCGTTCTTCCCACATAATGAGAGAGATAAGTCTGCACAAATACCATTTTGCGCGCTGATATCACACGATAACTTAATTATAAAGTAGGCGTAATTTTAGCGATATCATGCGCACTCCACGCCCACGTGGTCACTTATACCTTATCAAACACTTATCATTAAAAAATATAGTTTATCACTCGCAAAGTTCGGGCGCAGAAAGTTTTGTAAACATGCCTTCACAATACGATAAGACTTCACTTGATTATTCACAATTTAGATAAGTTTTGGCCATGTATTGTTATTCGAACCCCGTAGGGTCGGCGGTTTCACTACGAGATCACTTTGGCGTAAGGGTGGTCTATGTGTCCGTACTGGATGGCTAGCAGCGTGTCCTTGACCCGCTGGAAGAGGGGCTGGGCCTGCTTCATGGTGGGGAGGCTGATGTCCTGCTGGAGGAAGCCGATCCGGCTGATGGGGCTGATCACTACAGCTGTGCCGGCACCGAACATTTCCAGCAACTGAAATAAATAAACATACCATTGTCATTTGGTTCTAAGTAGCTAGAAGTTCTTTTTCACTTTTTACATTAGCATAAAATGTTTATTATTTATTTATTATAATAAATTGCACCAACGCAGTGTACACCAAAACATTGTGAGCCATTTCTTACAAACAACACATCTAAGTGCCATCTCAATTACAGGTACAAATCGAAATTCATTTACAATGGTACTGAAAATACTAGATACCTACTTAAATTAAATGCAAAAAAAGCTAATTCAATCAAGGACCAGTACCATCAATATTAAAATGTTCACATTAATTGCAAAAAAATACAATCTATTAAAACAAGCAATTTTGTTTTTTATAATTTGATTTAATTATGTTCATGTAAAGAGAATCAAATAGCACTTTAGTTCCTGCGATTATTATGTTATATTTAGCTTTTTGGAGCGGATAAGGTGCTTATAGGTCCAGCAGTGGGCTGCTAATTAATAGGTTTATTATTTATTTATGTTTAAAAAGGGTGGTAGTTTCGATGGAAAATTATTATTCCTTGGTTCGATTCACTCAAAACTCAGTCTTAATAAACAGTAAAGTAAATTATCATTGTATGTATTTATTTTTACAAAACTACCCCTAGGGGGCGTGCAATAAATTTCTGAAATTTGTTTGAATCCCATGCGGGCGAAGCCGTGGGGCGCAGCTATTATATATAGCTCCCCAGTTAACTTTAATTTTCCTAGATATGCATCTCGAACCTGAGTCAGTCGACAGGTCAAGCTGTGTCTCTTAACACTCCTTCGTCAGGAACCTGGTACATGGGGTTCTGTGATTCTGTGATAAATGCTATAAATTTTATATAGAATCTTAATTTTGACAATGCCCTTTTACAGCAGCTCTAGTAATTAATCTTAGAATTATTTTGTTTAATTTGATTATTGACAATGCCCATTTACAGCAGATACCCATGAATACTACTTTTTTGTTTTGTGTTACTGTATTTATTTTATCTTATTAGTTATTTTTATCAAAATGTAAAATGTTGACATAACCAAGTGTGCCTTGTGCTCCTACGGCGAATAAATATATGAGTATGAGTATGAGTATTATAATCTTCATGATCTTATTTATTTATTTAAGAATCACCATCACTATCTTGTCCTGAGGAATTATAAACGTGATGAATTCTTATTCTTTTCCTCTGTTAAAATAACATTAAGCGGCCTCCATATATCTAGACTTGATAAGAATTTATCTTATGAGCATTTTAATTCCAAATCAGTTCAGTTCTGATGATTAGTTGACATACTTTCGCTTATTGCGTTGTTGCGAATTCTCACATGTCTTACAACAAACGCAAATTAATCGAGTTAAGGTTGTCGCAGATTAGCACCGCACTACACAAAAATGTGCATTCAAATATCTGCGGCTAAACAGGCTTAAATTCGTAACATTTGGATAGATTTTACATTCACAGCATAAAATGTAACATTTGGATACATTTTACATTGACAGCATAAAATAACGGACTACTCGCTTTAAGCTTGCGGTAAGCAATTATGTCACTGTAAATGTGTACCTATCTAAAGATGACCAGTTTAGGCCCATGTTGTGCTTTGCGATACTGATGCTGGAAGTATGTGCTAAGTCCTTTATTCCTAATTCGTCGTACGGCCTCGGACTAAGCTCGGGCCCGAGGCCAAAAGATGAAATCATTGGAGAACTATTTTTGTATGTAATGCTTGTCTACGCCATGCATAGGGAAACCGTAGTCATAAATTCGCTCTAGGGTTTCGCGTAGATAATTAAATTAGTGTACGATATAGGGGCACGGGAGCTAGTGAAACGACCGCTGGTTGGTAACACACTGTTTATTGCACTGAGGTGGCGCGGGCAGGTGCAGGCACGCACACATGCATAGATGCTAACTACTACATACGTAACATTCCTCCCCCTAGTACAATAAATACCTAATAACTATATAAGTACTAAAAAAACTTTTTATAAGAAATAGCGGGACGATTACGCATCGATCTTGCTTGAGAAGTTGAACCTGTATCCTCAATTTGTTTTGGTTCTTCATCAGAGTTCTGGCCAGCAGCTTCTTCTGCTTCGTAAAACTCTTCCTCAGCTACAGACTTATCTGTGCTCACCTCATTATCAGTCTCACTTGGCGAATCATTCGCTTCGTACAATTCCTCTCTCCTTCCCCGAGTAGAACAACCAGTCAACATTGATTGAGCTCTTCCTTGATGAGTCTGTGCTTCTGTCTCCACCGGTGAGTAAGTAGACGTGGATGGGAGTTGCGATTGTTGAGTCGGCGTCGTCGGTGGCGAACAAGGTGGCGATGTCGGAGACGGTGGCGGCGACGCTGGCAAGGGTGGCGGCGGAGGTGACGCTGGAGGCGACGGTGATGACACCGGCGAAAACGAGGGTGGATGCGGCCTATACACAGGTATATTTACATTCATTGTATCTTCTAGATTGATGGTAGTCCCTTTATATTTAACTAACTGATTAATATGCCTTTTAAAAGTTTCTAAGCTCTCTAAATCTTTAACTAAATACACAACTTTGCCTATCTTCTTTGTGATTTTTCCTTTACACCATGTATAATTTGTTTTGTTTACAAATTTTTTGTATAGTACCATTTCGCTGATCTTTAGATCTTGAATTTTATTTTTCACATTCAGATTAGTTTGTAAGCACTGTTGATTTTGTACACGGTTAGAAACAGTTGACGAGGGTGATGATGATGACGATGATTTAGGATTAATGATGTCTAAACGTGACCTTAACTTGTGACCATATACCATTTCAGCAGGAGACAAACCTGTGGTAGTGTGCACTGAGTTCCTATAGTCCATGAGATATCTTAATAATTTTAAATCAGTACTACCTCTTATAATTTTAGCGCACGACGCAAGACAAGACTTGATTCCCTTTTTTACAATCTTAACAAAACTTTCAGCCTGTCCGTTGCTAGGCGGGTGGTACACCGGCGAAGTCACATGACTAATCCCATTAGTTGAACAAAATAATTCGAACTCGCGTGAAATGAAAGATGTACCGTTATCACTTACTATTGTATTTGGAATTCCAAACCTTGAAAAAAAATCACAAAGTTTTCCAATCACTGCAGCTGATGACGTAGTAGAATTCATATGATATACCTCCACCCACTTAGTGTGGGCATCCACTACTACTAAGTACATGCAACTCTTTATCGGTCCTAAAAAATCAACGTGTATCCTGTAGAACGCGGTAGTTGGGTATTCCCAACGAGCCGGAGGGGCGCGCGGGGGCGAGGGGCGCAGCTGGATACACACATCACATGAACTGATCATCGATTCTATCGCCTGATCAATACCGGGGAACCAGAATCTTGAGCGAGCCTCGGCCTTAGTCTTAACGATACCTAAATGCGATTGGTGTAGTTCCGATAACACAGTTTTATACAAGGAGGTAGGTATAACGACCTTGTGTCCTCGCATAATGCACCCATTCTCAACTGATAACTGTGATCTACACAAATGATAAGCTTTTATTCTTACATCGGTTAATTTCGGCGGCCATCCCTTAATGACGTAACCTTTTACTATTTTCAATAATTCATCATTATCAGTTTCGGCGCGTAACTGATCTAACGTTAACGGCATAGTGCCGTCCATCACAAAACATACATAGGTAGCCCGGTCATAGGCTACCTCACAGTCGCAGCACTGACACCGCTCGGTGCAAGCGCACTCGTGCGCCGCGCGCTGTAGGCTAGCGCGGGACAGGTAGTCTGCGCTGTTATCAGCGCTGCGTACATACTCTATTGTATAGTTATAGCTACTTAAAAATAATGCATAGCGTTGAAGTCTATTTGCGGACATTTCTGGTATTCCTTTATTAGGGCTAAATATAGATAACAAGGGTTTGTGATCAGTTCGTAAAATAAACGGTACAGACCTGCCATATAAATACTGGTGAAAACGACGAACGCCGTAAATGATAGCTGTCGCTTCCTTTTGTATTTGAGAGTAACGAGTCTCAGCCGGGTTTAGTGTCCGTGAAACGAAAGAAATTGGCCTTTCTGTTCCTTCGTCCCCCATCTGTGAAAGAATCGCGCCTAGGCCACTAGGGCTAGCATCCACTGTCAATATTATTTTAGCGTTCGGATCGAAATGGGCAAGTACTTGGTCTGACGTCATCAATTTTTTAATTTTTGTAAAAGCTTGCTGATGTTTATCCGTCCAGTCCCACTTGCAATCTTTCTTCAATAGTTCATACAGCGGACTAAGAACAGTTGATGCATTAGGTACAAAATTCCTGTAGTAATTTACTAACCCTAGAAACGACTGTAGTTGAGACACATTTGTGGGAACTGGAGCTCCGACCATGGCTTTAATCTTTTCCGGAGATTTTTTGAGACCGTCTTTTGTTATAATATATCCGAGATAACTAACCTCGTTCTGAAAAAAACTACACTTATCCTTCCGTAAAGTTAGACCTGCATCCTGTAAGCGTTGTAACACGGTCATTAACCTCTCCAAGTGTTCTTTTTCATCAGTTCCTGTTATCAATATATCATCTAACAGACACAAGACTCCATCTATGCCTGATAGTACACCTTCAATCGCTCGCTGAAATATTGAAGGCCCGCACGCAAGTCCAAACACAAGTCTATTATACCTTAGCAGTCCACGGCTGGTATTTACGGTCGTGAGGTTTTTTGATTCATCATCTAGCATAAACTGGTTATATGCCATGGATAAATCAAGCTTAGTAAATTGTTGACCGCCATTAATTTTAGAAAATAGTTCGTTTGTTGTGGGGAGCGGGTACTGTTCTACTAGCAGCTGTTTATTTATGCTTACGGAGTAGTCAGCACACAATCTTACTGACCCGTCCCGTTTGAGGACCGGGACTATGGGGGAGGCGTAGGCCGAGTACTCAACAGGCTCAAGAATACCTAAGTCGATCAATCTATTGATTTCTTTATCAACCTTGTCGCGTAGGGCAAACGCTACTGGTCGCGCTTTGCAGTAAACGGGCTTAGCGTTTTCTTTTAACTTGAGCTTAACTTTATATTTATTAAAATTTCCTAATTTGTCAGAAAACAGTTCTACAAAGCGCTCCTGTAAAATTTTGGGAGAAAATTCTGAACTTATAGTGTTTACCGGCATGAGTTGTAAATTAAATAAAGATATAAAATCCCTGCCTAGAAGCGGTGGTCCTCCGTCGCGCACTACAAATATGTCTAATAAGTGCGTTTGATCCGCGTAAGAGACCGGTAACCGAAGCGTTCCTAAACAGGTGATCTTTTTGCCATTGTACGTCATCAGCTGTTTATTTGTACGTGATAATGGTACATCTTTGAATTTACTTTTGTAAAAACTCTCCGGGATTACGGTTACTGCCGACCCACTATCTATTTCAAATTTTAATGTCAATTTGTTAATCAAAACACTTTCTACCATAGGTTCTCCTCTGAAAGATCGGATATAATATAACTTACCATCGTCACCGGCATCATCCTCACCCTTGTCACTGCATTCCAACTCAACGTAGTTCACTTTCTTAGTACACATTCTACGCAAGTGGCCCTTTTCGTGACACTTTTTGCAAGCATAATTGGAAAACCGGCACTCCGATGATTTGTGATTCGAATAACCACATACACTACACTTAACTTTTCCTACAGTTGTATTTTTTACGTCCTTGGATATCTTGAATAGCTGGCTGTCTGCGGCGGCGTGCGCGCTGGCGCTGGCCGCGGCCGCGCGTGCACAGCTCATGTTCTCCGCCATCTTGACGACCTCTGCCATGCTGAGAGTGACCAAATCTTTGGTGTACAGCTTCTCTTTCTCTTGTCCCGGCAGCATGCCCATGAGAAATCTGTCGCGAAGGGCTTCTTCAATATTTGAAAAGCCACACTTTTCCGTAAGTCCTCGTAGACGCGCCGCCCATTGTGAATGTGTTTCGCCCGTTTGTTGAGTTGCCGCGTAGAAGTTATGACGCTCAGCAAATCCGATACGCTTTGGGGTGAAATGCGCGTCAAGGGTATTCAGGAGATCCGCGTAGGGCACGTTTTCAAGACTTTTTGGCAGTACCAAGTCCGCCGCTAACTTGTAGGTTCCTTCTGTGAATGCGCTCAGCAGGATCGCTTTCCGTTTGCTGCCCGTTGAATCCGTCGAAGCAGTTATGTCATTCGCAAGAAAATACTGCGCGATCCGGCCTCTATACGTTTTCCACGTTTGCAAATTGTGGTCAAACGTATTTAAAATACCGAATTGCGCAGAATTCGCCATTTTTTTACACTTGTAGGTAGATCGTCGCCACTGTACGATATAGGGGCACGGGAGCTAGTGAAACGACCGCTGGTTGGTAACACACTGTTTATTGCACTGAGGTGGCGCGGGCAGGTGCAGGCACGCACACATGCATAGATGCTAACTACTACATACGTAACAATTAGTTATACATATGTATTAAAACTCAAAGCACCCACTACATAAAATACGTCCTCCTTTTTATTCCAGACGATGTAGTGTAAAAACTAGTATCTCGAAATGGTTTTCTCGCGGCATAATGTTGGCTCAGTTGGGTTATTTAAATTCGGTAATCCTGTAATACTGAAATTATAAAGAGGAAGGATTTGATTGTTTGTTTGTTTGTATTGAATAGGTTCAGAAACTACTGGACCGATTTGAAAAAATATTTTACCATTAGAAGCCCACATTATTCCTGATGAACATAGGCTACTTTTTACCGCGGGAAATGCTTCATTCCTACGGGAAAACGGGTAATAGGACAACGGGTAGTAAGAATGCAGTTAGTATGTATAATATACTCACTCGTCCTTCGTTGTTGAGATTAATAACTTGGTCCATAGTGATGACTTCCTCCTTCACGACGATGTCGTCCCACTGCTGGGCCAGCTCGAGGATGGAGCGCCGCGTCACGCCCGGCAGGATGAGCCCGTTCAACGGGGGCGTGCTCAATTGCTTCTCTGTAATCAAAACACGACACGTTATAAACCGGGCGAAGTAACATGGCACCTGGTGCGAACAAAACTACAGTAATAATAACAAATAACAGTAAGAGAATAACTCGAGAATTTTTCAGGTGTAAGGGTTATTGTGATGGCTTTCGCTAAAGCCATCGCAAGGCAAAGGCGGGGCGCCGCGCGGGGCAGCGGGGGAAGTATCGAGCTCCGAGCCAGGGCCCGTACTCTTAAAAACTAAATCGAAATTTCTGATTCGTTTTCGATTTTCGCTTCTCCTTTTCCGAGTAGGCCCCCAGGTGTCATGTTCATTCGCTCGGGAGGTATATCCCGGGCGAATTAACATGGCACCAGGGGGTACAAAATATACCTACGTCGTCCACGGTTCATTTTACTTTTGACAGAATGTGCATGACATTGCACGCCCTTATAGTTGCCTTATTGTTGACAGGTATCTAAGTGAATGAAGACTGAATGAAAGATTATTTATTCATATAAAACAAGTTTACAAGCGTTAAGAAACGAGGTTGGACGAATCTAGCTCTGCCCGCGGCATCGCGAATGTTTTACCGAAATAAAATGTAGTCTTTATTATTTTAGGTCTATGTAACTACATAATATGATAACAAACATCCCTTTCACATTTATATCATCAGTACGTTACTTTGTTACTTTTCACGCTGGATCCCCTCGAGGAGGACCGTTTCACACATCACGAGAAGAAAACAAGGAAAAAGTGTATGTAATTTTAAATGACGCTAGCGAGTCTTATTGTTGCTTCAGCTATGATACAAGAATTTACTGGTCAAAAGGTCAAAGCAACATGTTGATAACGTATAATCGGGCAGGTCACTTACACGGATATCTAGTTATGAACTGGCTCCTAGTTTATCAATGTATGTATTATTATGACCAGTAAAACAGACGACAACTGACGACTAACGACTTCGGTTTCTTTGACTGGGCACTAAGCAGGTCATAGCGACTAGACAGGTCGGTCACTCGAATTAGACTTCGACCAAAATAAATTGTATTCTGAAATTTTCAATTTTGTTTGAATAAACTCAAGTCGGACTTTCATTAGCCGAATTTTCGGCTAATGAAACTCCAACTTCGGTCACGGCGGCCAGTCTTAACGGAGACTCGACACGTGCGCAGGACATCTTATAGTGCACAAATGTGCGCAAACACAGGTGCACTCTCCATTCCCTCACTCTCATAATCCTATGGGACGGTAGACCGACGCGACCGGGGAGAGGTCAAGTTTTATCTTAACAAATGTTATAAATGGGTAAGTAATTCATTTTGCGAATATGTTTGGACGAACCTAATGGGTAATCGACGCGGGTCAAAATTAACGCTGCCTGGTAGGCAGCTCAGCTAAATAATCAATGAGTTGCAATCGACTATATTTTATAAAGGAGCGCGAACAGGCTAGCGCGTGTATAATTTGAAACTTACCTCCTTTCTCATTGATGTGAACCATGAATATATTCATCGCGCCAACTTCAGTCAGCTCGTGGTTCGGTCCGAACAGCCACAACACTTGGTGGTGTCCCAGTTTCGCCGCTCGGCCCGTGGCCTCTGAAATAAAACAATAAATAATTGTTCATATGTTTCATCACCATAATCAGCTGTTCAATGCTGTGAGCGTTGGATATGCCAAACTCAAAACCAAATAAACTTTATTTCCATTGGTATAATAAATATACACTTGGAAACTGAGGCATGTGCAAAATTAAGGTTGGCAGGGTCTTGTGTAGCCAGTGTGTGAGTACCAACACAAACCTACTGTGGTTACTGGTACTGTGGTAATGGTGCAACATTGATAAACACATGTATTCTTTCTAAATAAATATTCCATTCTAAGTAGAAGTAACTTCAAAATTTCAAATTCTTCAATTGGCGGTCATACCCCCGGTTCTCGAAAAGTAACTTTTTTAATATTTTACCACTAAATACCTAATATTTTTACCTTTATCTTTGTATTGTATCTAATATATTTTGTAATGTTTAGTCGACCCATAATTTGCTCACGCTGTGGCACCCTTTATTTAGAAAAACACTAGACTTAAGACCACTTTATCTTTGTTATTCTGAATGTGATGTGATTTTTCTGTTGCAAGTCCTTAAATAAATAAAAACTCAGATTTAGCCCATATCAAGTCGTAATCTTTTGAACATTTTCAAGGAACACCTGTAAAAACGCGATTTGTGACATGCTTAAATCTGAGTTGCCTTTGAGTGTTCAGAGTGTGCCTGTCATTTCACCTGTAAATAGTTAAACTCACCTATGGTAGGTCCATAATTGGAGCCAACTTTCCTATTGCCGACGCCGCCAGGGAAGGCCCTGACGACGGAGGGATCCGCGTAGATGGACACGGCGCCGTCAGTGCTCGCCTTGTAGTACGCACTGACGGGGCTCATGATTACGAAGAGAAGCGCTGATTCTGGTGCCATGATACCGAAGGTAGGCTGTTAGAAAAAAATGAAGTTAGGCAAATAAAGCTAAAGCGGCATTCGCATGAAATTTAAGTGGTTTAATTTCACGCGAATGCCGCTGATATTAAACGCTTCTTTCGGAACCGGTTCCACTCAGACCATGCAAGTATCGGGTATACCCGGATATTTCAGAACTGGGTAGAACCGGGTGCATATCCTAACCAGCCCAAATTCCGTAGTTTATATTTTGTTCTAGTTCTGAAGATTTTTATGTCAATTTTTAGAAATAAAAATGTACATAGGTGTAGTTCATCGATCATAATAAAGTACGTTCGCATAAAATCAGCTGAGGGGTGAGTCTATTTGACGTTAGTAACGACACGTGGTCGTTACGTCTACTTTTAGTATGGTATTTGTGTAGTCCCCTGTCCGCACGATAGAGGCGCGCCACCAAATTGTATGGAAAAAGGAGAAGTCACGATTACGTTTCGTTACTAACGTCAAATAGACTCATCCCTCAGCTTAGGTACTTGAGGGCGACTTAGACGATTAAATTCTTCTAGTGGCGACATCTAGTAAAAATTCGAATCTTATTTAGTTTCATGAATGACACATCGAGGAATACCATATCCAATAAAAAAAGAATAATCAAAATCGGACTACTCTGTAAAAAGTTATGCGTGGTCAAACATTACAATCAGTGAGTGAACAATCAATCATCCCCTGTTTTCCTACCCTTAGGATTGGATATTTTTCATATTTAATGGGAGCACCTTCGGGGTATACCCTTTCCAATAAAATAAGAATTATCGAAATCGGACTACTCTGTAAAAAGTTATGCGTAAAAAAATATAATAATATGTACGCGTCGACTTGAGAACCTCCGTTTTTCGTCGGTTGAAAATAACGTAAGAAAAATAAAAACAAGATTAAGATTAAGATTCCAGCGTCACTTGACCTCGTGGTGTAGTTGGTTAGCACATTCCGGTACTGACGGAAGGATGCGGGTTCAAGTCCCGCCGAAGTCGTAAATTTTATATGTTATTTAATTTCTTAGAAATTTGCCAGAGTGCGAGGCTTACGCACTATAAAAACAAAAACTTTAAAAACAAGATTTTGGGAAACTCGGAACGAAATTCCGAGCGCTCATTTCTCACCGCCGAGTGTTTCCAAATTCCATTACGCATGCGTTATCTAGATAAAATTGAAAACAAGTGACGCATTCGCCTTATTTTTAAATGTGTAAAAACATACCTATGCTTATTAGATAGGTAGAGGTAGTATAAATCTTATCTTTTCGCTGGGGGTGTGTTTATCAGATTTAATTAAACTATGATAATTGATAACTACATTGCTTGGTATAGTTGTAATTTTTTTTGTTACTATCTCTAAAAAAATAGGTATTAAAGCCTCTAACCTAACATAATGATTTCTTAAAAAAAAAACGTTTTTAATTGCGCCTTTATATTATCGCGTGTCATTTTATACGGATACTAGTTCTAATTTATTGCAATTATTTTATTGTTATTTTCTTTGTGAATAAAGTTTTTATACTTAGGTAATTAAGGTATTTATCAAACATAAATACCTAATAATGTGGTTGGTATTAAATAGGTAGCTAGGTACTTATGTTTCCAGAACGATTATTTTATTTATTAAACAGCTGCGCCCCGCGGCTTCGCCCGCGTGGAAATTTCAGAAATTTATTGCACACCCCCAAGGGTAGTTTTGTAACAATAAAAAATACGTGATTCATTATTTACTTTATAGTTTATTTATACCGAGTTTTACATGAATCGAACCAAAGAATAATAATTTTCCATAGAAACTATACCACCCTTTTTAACCCCTTCAGAAGTTAATTTTTGAAAATTCGTTTAGCATATGTGTTCCTTAACTAGCACCTAAACTATCTATACACCAAATTTCATCTAAATCGGTTAAGTAGGTAGGTAGTTACGGAGTTACGTGGTAACAAACATTCACAAAGTTTCGCATTTATAATATTAGAAGAATGGTAGAAGATAATAACAGTTAATATAACAGTTAATAATTATATTATTTGACAGTTCATTGGATGGCTCATTTAGGAGCACGTGAATAAGGGGCCTACTGGGTTAATAATCTTTACTGCCCAGTTACAGATATTTTTACCTATTTATAGTATCACGTTAAGAGCCCATAAGCTGTTTATGTCATAATTTTGTTAATAAAGTAACTTGACGTCAAATCTGCGATCGTATGATCGGTCGGAGACCTCGAAGATAAATCACAACGTCGAACGACAAACAGAAAGTGACGCATGTGATGCGCCCTCAATACCGTATTTGTTTCATATCTACAGATGTTTATTATATATGCTTAGTTCCTGCCCGCAGCTTTCCACGCTGTTTCCGGGGTGAAGAATAGGGTAACAATATTATTTCAGCCAACAAATATCTAATTATTGTTTTATGGATACTTTTATTTATATTTAAAAAGTAGCCTATGTGATAGATGATCCCCAAAATATCGGCCGAATCCTTTCAGTAGTTTAGGTGCGAAGTACCAAATAGGTATCCATCTCCATAGTTCCAGGATCACAGGATCACCCACATAGTTTTAAAACTGTGATTGCCTTCAGGCAAGCTTCGATATAATCCGATAGAACCTAATCAGCGTACATTTATTATCTACTAATGCCCTTTACTGTATCTATCTACGAAATAAAATAATCAAGTACTATCAAGTATTTATTTCTATTATTTGAATGAATTTTCTTTGTGAAATTAAATTCCCATTTTAGCAATGCATGGTTGAATCAGTTAATTAGTCAATTGTGATACTACTACAATAGTTGCATACGAGACCTGCCTTCGAACCAAAATCAGGTTCACACCTAAATTAGAATTCCTGCACGCGATAAGAACATAATAGTACCCCAGTGCCATTTGACCCTTCGATTTGAATAGTCTTACCTCAGTACCAATTAACGTAGGTCGCAGGTAGAGGGTAGACGTTTCCGAGTGCGGTACCCACTCTTGGTCTATTTGCACGAGTCTCGAAAGGCATTTCACTAGTTCTTCACCATCAAAGGTTGGAAGACCAGACCTTTCCGCGGCTAGGTTCATCCTCTCCATATTCAAGTCTGGCCGGAACAGTCGAATTTTGTCATCCCTGCCTCTGTACGCTTTCATACCTTCAAAAAGCTGAAAAGGTTGAGTACGTTTATCTTCAAATTCATTTACGTTGAGCTAGACATTACTATCAACATAATAAGCATTTATTTGCGGAATATTTATATCTGCTTCTGTAATAAACATAAGCCATTCATTACCGATCCATTGGTCTTTGGTTTCATAAAACGTAATTCTCATCTTTTTGATTTATTTTGTTCAAGTCACTGCATTTTTTTTTATTTTTTTGCTACAAATATATATGATCTTATTCTTATTCCTTATCATATATTATATTGGATGTGTAAACTTACTTGTATAGCGTAGTGTAAAGCCTTTGCCGCTGGATGTATGCTGAGGTTCTCAAAGGGCATGATCTCTGGTTTCTGCCACCCACCTAAAGCTTTGTGATACTGAATTTTGAGCATGTGATCTGTGAAGTATCTGCCGAACCCGAGGTCCTTGGCTTCTGGCTTTGGATTCAGTTGGTACGGAGCAGCTAATCGGACTTGCAAGTCTTCATGCTGGAAAAAAAATATTTCTTTAGAACATCGAAGACGCCTGCTTAGAGACTGCAATCCAGGTTATTCGAAATCCGATAATCCGGATTTCTGGAACATTTTGTAAATTCAGATTTAGGACTTAAGGATTTTTCGAATTTCTGTTTGAATTGACAATTGTTTCTATTTACGCAGAATTTTTTATTGAATTTCATGAGCTCGTGATTGTAAATTAGTCTATTAACAACATAATTTGTTGTAAAAGTATAATAGCTAGATTATGGGTCATCATCAGCCTATGCTAATGAACTACTAGAGACATGTGACGCCTCTTATGAGCGCTATAGCGGCCTTCAGCATTTGCCACCAGTCTTTCGCAGTTCACCGCTATTCCACCTGGCTACAGGAGTCGAATTTTTGATTAATGGCCTTTCCATTTTTAAGTTTCTTCAGAGCTAACACGATCTCGTCTTGACTGATGTTTGGCTGGTCGTCAGTATAAGCAGTGCAATTCAGGGTGGCTCTGGACTTTTGGTCATCTCGTCGGAAAAGAAGGGCTAGTGCATCATACTATACAAACGGCCATAGAAACCCTCAATCTCGACGAAAAGGATGAAATGATGTAACGCTCTCTGAGTGTTACTTATCGTGATAAGAAATAATAAAATCAAAACTCAGTAAAAAACACTTGTAGTTAACGACACCACATGTGAGAGGCCATGTTTGGCTTTGCATAAATCATACAATCAGCAGCAGATAAGTTAGAAATTAATATCAATACGTGCGTGGACGAACACAAACAAGATAAAGGTTCAAAAGATATAATAATGAGGTTATTATTTAAAGCAAACGCGTCTATTTACCAAAATAGTTAAGTACTCTCTACCTTTCTAGTGTACAATGTGTGTTTATGTGGCAAAAGGAATGAAAATTGATAGGTAAGTAGTAAAATCGAGATGTTTCTTTAAAATCAAACTTAAAGAAAGATTACTTATGTGTTTACAATTGACTTGTTTTGACGTTTGTGTATTCTCCATTGAGGTCTGCGGTATTTCATGACAATTCCAAATTTCCTAGTCTTTCTAGAGTTACAAATGCAAATAAACAAACTGAATGAAACTGAATTTACGCCGACAGAAACAATGAGGCAACGAAAAGACGAGAGGTGCCACAAGGCAGTCTAGCGAGTCCGTTTCTTTACCTTTTGTTCACCAAATCAATTACTTTGGTACGGATGCACGTGTGACGTAATACCCAATATTAGTTCTTCCCTACCACAATTAAAAGGTAAATCAATGAGTACGCAAATAGGTACTATTAAATTAGAAAATACAATTCTATACTTAAATATTTTAGTATTAACACATGGTACGTGATAGTTTTAAAGTAAATACCTTGAATGAGATCTCCGGCGTGATGTGTGGTTCTGGCACAGGGTCTACGGTGACTTGGGCAGCAGTCTCTTCCACTTCTTTGTACCGTAGCGACGAGCTACAGTACCGCACGGTCTGTAGCTTGTGCTGGTTCTCGAATATCCACTTCACTAGAACCTAAAGCACATGTTTTATTGCTACCACATTGTTCGTTCAATTTCAACAGTTTCAACTAGGGACTTGGCTAGGGCACGGCAAGAAGAACATGTTACAACTAGAATATAGTGCTTAGATGCAGTTAGAGACATTTGAGATAGAATAGAAATAAATAAAATAATAAATAATGCTTAAAAATCCACACAGGAAAATCCTCCATCCTCCACATATATGTAGGTAAGTTATGCATACCTTGTAGAGCATTTTAAACTTAGGCCTTAATTCACTGGTTATAAAACAAACATCCTACGACACATTTGGTGATTTAGAATGTGAAGCTACGAATGAAGTTTTTTTAATAACTATTTTTATAGCTTCTGAACAAGAGAAAGACAGCTTTTGAACAAATCCAAAGAATATTGACATCTAGCTATTGAAAGCCCGAAAAGTTTGTCGGCCGAGAAGCAAGACAGGGGTTCTATTCTAACAATAATGCCTATTAATGAATACATTTGCAAAATTTTAATTACAAGTAGGCACTACGTAATTTGACATTTAAATTATATAATACAATTATCTTACCTTGCTACGGCGAATAGGCATCTTTAACTTCGGAATTTTACACTTTAAAATACACTATACACTGTTAAGATAACACAAAGTGCACTTTTAGTAATATACTTAATTTGTTCAGGTATTTACGATTTTTTCGGTCCGCGCTCTAATTATAACGACGCACTCGTCACTATGTTCATATCAAGTCTCAAGTAAACTGACTTCACTGGATCAAAAGCACAAACATATAAACGCAAAAGATAAGATTACGTATGACCTATGGATAGGGTAATGAATGTGACGTATTCATTCATATAAATACAAAACAATTTTTCAATAGAACTCTAGATTCTCATCAAAACATGTTACACCACATTGAAAATATTTTGATCGAGATCTAGTTGAATTTAGTATTTACGCACACGAAAGTATTTACTTGGGAATAGAATCGCGGCGACGGCGGCGGCGGTCGTGAGGTCGAGCGAAATGCCTCTACTGGGTCAGAAAGTACCTATAAATGTACATACAAAGGAATTCACATTTCAATGAATATGTAAATACCACTGGCAAAAGACTGATTTACGTACCAATGATTTACATTACGAATTATTCCAGTGGTACTGAAGTTAAACTGAAAGAAATTCACCATACAAGCTTAGCTCCTTTCATGTCAATAAGATTTGGACAAAATTTTGAACTGTTTTCAAAACAATTTTGTTGACATAATAAAAGCTTTGCATAAAAAATCAATTTGCTCAAATCTTCAAAAAAAAAAACTGCTCACATCTATAACAGTTTAATTCAACAACAAAATTGAATATTATTATTAGTAAAGCAAAATCCGTAATATTACTATTTAATTAACTATTATATCAATAAGTACTTTAATAAGCCACAAAATAACTAATAAGCTGCAAAAAATCAATTCAATTGCATGACTTCAATTGCATGGGTCAAAGGTTCAATCTAATGAAGATTTGGCATTGAAAGAACTTTTCTGTCCTTATTCTTAGCATGTGCCTTGAGAAGGTCCATGACTTCATTGTCAAACTCTTTGGGTGTTTCTTCTTTTTCGACTATCCAGTAATAAATATCCCAGTCGTTGCTCGGAGAGTTGATGAGGCGGTCATACATGAAGGTCTGTTCTTCATTAAAACTGTCCAAATACTTCTTTGCAAAGGTACTGAGCAAGAGGTCATTCTCGAGCATGCCCCTTTTGCGAGACTGGTGGTGCAACCTGAAAATTCATAAAATTGTAAATTTGTATAAAATATATTACACTGCATGCTAAACAGTTGTTAGGACATGCTTATAAGTATGTTAATAGACTGGTGCAAGGAAGTCCCGCTCTTCCATAAAAATACATGGATTTAACAAATAAACTAAACTTACTTAATTTTTTTTTTTTAATAATATTGGACAATTCACAGCATTATCTAGACCTAAGCTAAGCAGAGATTGTGTTATGGGTACTAGATAACTGATATACTTAATACAATACACTACATATATTTTTTATTATACATAGAAAACATCCAGAACCCCCTGAACAAATATCTGTAGATCTTACAAACATTTGTCCCGAGGTGGGAATTTAACCTGCAACTTCCTGCGTCGCTGACGGACCTTCGCCCGCCGCGCCACAGAGGTAGTCAAATTTTGATTATATAAATGCAAATACAAAAAATAACTCTCAGTGAACTTATCCTCCAAGAGATAGCACACACTGATACTGATACCTGTTTGATTCATGTAAAGTAAATTCTGTAAGTTGGTTTTTTCCAAATAAACATTTTAGGCCAAGGTTTATTTTATTTAGTGTGCATTTTCATCATTATCATCACCAGCCCAAGTCAACCTACCCGTCTCTCAGTGTTACTGACAAAATAAATTATGGTAACTAGTTTTAACATGCAGCCTAACCCATTATTATTTAAGGATAAAAGTATGTCCTACCACAGGACACAACCCACCTTAGCCTGGATAAAAGTAGTGTATCCTAAGCCAGGATCAGCAGCAAACAAACAGAGGTAGTGGCCACACACCCAATGGGCAATCACTAAAAGTCCTGTCCTGATACTTCAAGGAGCTAGGCTGGTTAGGGCCTGGTTAGGCAGAGGGGGACGATGCACAATACACTCCTATGCAAGATGTCAGAGCAGATTCCCGTTCCCCCGCTTAGAATTAGGGGCCTACCCCTAATTCTAATTCTAAGCTGACCCATTCTACTCCTGGCCCTAGCCAGGCGTAGAATACGTCTGCAGTCAACTCATAAAACACAATGTGTCTGTCCTTTAGACCTCACAGGGCTCTTGGACACTTCAGATATTTAAACCAATGGTTACTCCCACATTATTAAATAAATAAACTTATGTAAGATTGGAATATCACGATAAAAATTTACCTTGCTTTGCGTTTTTCAAGAGTTTGAGGCTTATTGATATTATAAACTGGTATCTGCAAGCCCTGTGGGGCTGGGGCAGTGGGTGTTGTGCTACTCATCCTGGCTACATTACATTTTCTTATGTTATTCAGCACCTGTGAACAAATTCAGTGACAGGATATTACAATGTCAAAAAGAAGCCGTAGTGTAGGTAGACCTATGATTTGCATGAATGACTTGCTTTGGCTTGGCTTAATGATAATGGATTGAAAACTCCGTTAAAATTTCCGAACAGGGCTTAGACATGGCAGCTTAGATTGTGATCAATTTAATAATTACCTATCATGTTATTCTATGTGACCTTTTCTTTTATGGTTTCAAATAATGTGCCTATTGGTAGGCAATCGCTATAATATTATTACATAATGGATTTTTATGTAAGAGCAGTAAGAACTCATAAGGCGATGAGATGAGAAGCGTAAGAGAAAGCCCAGCAGTAGTTCAATGTGGGCCGAGTTGATAGTTATGTACCAAATTAATGTAAAAATAGCCTGGAACTGAATAGCGCGTTAGTTTTCAGTTGCAAAGAGGCATATGGTTCAATACCAGCAAAGATACCGGAGGATTTAAACTTACAGAGAGAAATCTGAGACGCATCATATTGAATATGTACAGGTATTTCCAATGTTTTTTACAGATTTTCTTGTTATATTTGGATAACAGTCAGGTAGCAGAGCTAAATCAATATTAGAATTAGAACAACATAGAACAAACAAACTGAGGGAGGACAGAAAATTTATTGAATTATTTCGTGAAAATTCTTCCTTTGACAACTCGGAATTCGAATTTCGATTTCAACCAGTGTTGCCGGCACTCAAAATGAAAAAGCTCCGATCCAAACGCCAAAATGGTCCGAGATATGACAAAAAGATCCGTTTTGCAAATTTTGAGTATAAAATTTACTTATCGTAACGGGGATATTAAGTCGTCCGAATTGAACTTTATGTTGCTTCATCTTGATAAACTTCAGTAAACTCCACGTATTTTTTGCAAAACATTTTTTTAATATCGATAGGTACCTACCTGAAAATAGAATGACAAGGTTAAGTATTGAAAAGGTTCAATTGAAAGACAGATAGAAAAAAGGTTCCACACTCAAATTTGTGCTTTTTGTATTTCTAATTTTCTTTATTATTCAAAAATTATTTCGACGACACGATGAACCAGATCAGGTCTGTCTAGTGTCGACATTAAATCATGTAAAGCAGACGAATCGCCCAACTCTGTTGTCACGCGAGTGAAGGAAAACGTCCAATCCAGAAACTCAAGTCTGTTGAAATAAAAACACTAGGTATCTATCTACAAACCTAAGTATGCCGTAATCTGTCTGATTCCCTTTGTCACTCAATTACATTCAAGCCTCAGAGATTCAAGCACGTACCTACGCCTTCATTCTGTTCCTTGCTAATAGGCACAAAAAAGTCCGAAACGGATCAAAAAGATCCGCACTGGCAACGCCACTACCACTTAAAATTTTAAAATCGGTATTGCCATTGCCATGCCATGCACAGAATACCAGTGCTGCCAGCAGTCAAAGTGATTTAAGGTCTTCCTTGTGAATTGTAGGTACTTTATGTTGCTTCATCCATGAACTTCAGTAAACTTGGCTTATTTCTGATTTTTCTCACTCTGTGTCGCCACGCGAATAAAGGAAAACATCCAATCCAGAAACTCAATTGAGTCAACAGACCTTGAGTTTCTGGATCGGATGTTTTCCTTTTGACTTAAAAAACATCGTCATCATCTGTCGGCATCTATCTACTTACCTAAATTTGCTGTATTCTGTCTGATTCCCCACGTCAAGCAAAAACCTACATTCAAGCATCTAAGATTCAGGCACGTATGTCTTCAGTCAATTCATTGTTAGTAGGTACTCGTTTAAATTCAATCTCTTCGTTTTTTAACCAACTTGTATAAATTCAAACTTCAAACATTCGAAAAGTGAATTGCAAAAACTCACTTAGTCCACTATTCCAATCACCGTGAAAGAATATTTATAGAAATAGACAAGAGAGAAGAAGTGAAAGTGTAACTATAGATGTAGGTAGAGCAAAGTTTCTCCTTATTAATGTATGTGTCTTACTGGACATGCTATTGAGAACTACTACCTGACCTTTTTCATAAGTAGCTGATGGCTTTTTTTTCAAATGTTGAGGTTTGCTCTAGGACGTTCTGAAATGATGTACCGAGGCCTTTTGGTTGAGTATAGGCGTTTTGGTCTGAAAAGATCCGCAAAAAGTCATGGTCCGCAAAAGATCTGCAAAGGCAGAAAAAAATCCTAAATTGACCAAAAAGATCCGCACCGGCAACGCTGATTTCAATCCTTTGTTTGACGGACAAGAGACGTTGACATACGTTTTATAGAACGGGAGACATTGACATTATACAAAAAATGTCAAATGTCAGTTTGCTCCGGCCCGTTGCCATGGCGACACGCAGCGCAGCAACCGGTGAAAAAACGTCAACAATCCGTTGAAATCCGTTCTCTTCTCGAACTCGTTTTATGAGAAAATCTCTCGATTCTGTTTTCTTTTCAAGTGATTTCTGTCCAATTGGACAAAATAAGTCTTCGGTTGCTTGTTGCTGATTGATTTCTTCTCTTAAATTATGTGCTAGGCTTAGAATTTGGTTTTTAGAAGGTCAAAAGTGCCTACTTAAATACGCAATGCATCTAATTCGCAACTTTATTATTAATACAACCGGTAAGTTCTTACGTTACCTACGTAACTCCGGATCTCCGTATCAAATCTCGCAAAAGATTTCAAGTAGGTATGTCAACAAGTTCTACTCAACTCAACCGTCTGCAATCCTTTGATAGTGATACGACTTGACATGCATGCGTGCGTATGTGCGTTGCGTATATATATAGGATGTAACTTGAGGGATGGATCATCGGTGGCTGACCTTGGGATCAGGACCCCCCGCTTCGCGGGGGTGGGACGCCTGTGTTAACATAATGGCTCTGGGTGCAATTATACATATACACACCCTTTCAGTCACAGAGTCGCCACGAACCCGCCCTCCCCCCGCTTCGCGGGGGTGGGACGCCTACAGGTCGGGTTAACTCAAGTAGGAACAACTTAAAACAAGGATTCCTTTTTGACATGTGCTTATATTATGGGTCTGAAAAAAAAGTATAAAAAAAGTTGTCCAAAATTGTCTAAGTCTTTTTCGCCTTCAAATTAGTGACCCCCTCCACGATTCTATAAAAAATATATATGCATAAAAATTTCGTCAAAAAATTTCTATCTTTTTTGCCTTGTAATTGGCTGCGTCCCGTAAACTCCACTCTAACTGGGGACTTCAGTACCTATCTCCTATGCTAGAGGAGCTGAATCAGATGCTGGATGGCCTAGCCTTAGCCTCACAACACATCGGTCTTGGCATGTATTTGGATAAAACCAAAAAGTTATCATCAATGGCCTCATTGATCCGCGACTGGTTGTCATACATTACCTTCTCGAAATTGTTTCCAAGTATGATTACCTTGGGCAAATTCTACAGTGAGGCAAAAATAATTTAGAGGAAGCCAAGAGGAGGATTTATCTAGGCTGGGCAGCATTTGGGAAATACTCGATTTTTTTAAAATTGTTATCATCAGACAGAGAACCAACTACGAGTCCAAATGCGGAAAAAGGAGTACTTTTACCTTACCTAACCTAACAGACAGAGAACCCAAGTTATCAACATAGCTCAAAGAATTAGCAAGCTGAAGTGGCAGTGGGCCGGCCACCTCTCACGGAGAACCGACAACCGCTGGGGCAAACGTGTTCTTGAATGGAGACCATGACTCGGCAAACATAGTGTAGGATGCCCTCCGGACAGGACAATCTGTGAATAAAAGTAGTATATTTAGATAGAAGACACTAAGATAAACAAAAGCAATCTATTACCATATTCACAAAACTGTAAAAAAAAATCATCTGTGAATATCACAGAAACGTGACACTTTAGGAGATATCTTATTTAATATTTTTTATTTGTTTTAGCGTCTTCCCCAGCCACAGTGTAGGTATATCGCCTAAGTTAAAACGCCTGACACAGTTGCTGTACCAAATCTGTTTGGATATCAATCAGTACATTATAATGCTACTCTTCCCACTGCTACAATATGTTTACTGAAACAGCCTATCACTCTTTAAACTTTCGCGATTTGCTAACATAGTTAATGATTTAATCGGGTATTACGTTTCTAGCGCGTAACAGCAATCGTGGTCACGGGGCGATCGCTGTAACGGGGTAGAAATGTAGGGGAAATACTAACAAAAGGTACGCATCACATACCCAACTAAATCATTAACTATAGCCTTTCACTCTTTAATAACTTGCAACTGTTGCAACCCATTTGTGATGTTGCAGAGAGAGAGGGCAACAGAATTTTCCTACTAGTTTCTGGTTCACTCAGCATCTGAAAAATAATCTCTACATAGTATGAAACAAAGTCGCTTCCTGTCTGTCTGTCCCTATATATGCTTAGATCTTTAAAACTACGCAACGGATTTTGGTGGTTTTTATTTATATTAGATAGAGTGATTCAAAAGGAAGGTTTATATGTATATAAAACATACATAGTGGAGAAACACTGATAATTTTAGAGGTTTCTAATGTGATGTCGTAAAAAAACTATTTTTTTGCGGTTACATCGCAAATGTTGGCTGAACCCTATGAAATGGATCAAAATAATGTACTAAAGTAGGTATTGTACACCTTAAAAAGGTCTACAAAAAAGTCCATGATGGTATATGCCTATCTCTTAGGGATATCCCACAATAACCATTTTTTATCCCTGACTTTTTACGAGAAATAATGGTTTATTTACGAAGCGATTTTAAGCAATACAGCATTATTCCTTATCCAATTATGTATCTCAAATACATTGTGCATTTATAGATCAATATGGCTCTTTACAGCATGTACTTAATGTAAATGAATAAGTATTTTCGAAGATATTTCTGATTTAAATACCTACAGGGACATAACAGTTGCGGCGGTACCGGCCGGGGAACCGATTCTGTAGTATATTTAATATCAGCATTGCACCCGTGCGAAGCCGGTGATTATATAATATATGTTTTTACAGCAGTTTTATAAAAAAACAATAAGCATTTTGCTGAACTCAGCAATAGTTATAATTACCCTGTAAAACTATAAAATAATTGTGGCCATATAGATTATATTTTTGTTTCAGAGCACTTTTTCAATAAACCAAATTTGCAAATAGAGAGTAAAGAAAATGAAGCCCTTTCAGAATTTGTCAACAATACCCAAAGTCATTTCATTCAAAGTTATGTTCATGATGAAGATAAAATTGGATTCAACTCCCAGGTTAGTATGTTTATTCTAACTCCTGCTGGATAAAACTAAGCTTTTTTCTTTTCTCAAGATTCAATCTATCTTCTTGCCTGAATTTAAAACCCTATGCATTGAGCCAGGTATTTTCCTTATGTTCAAAGCCATACAGCCTATAAGTTACATACCTACATTTAGATAAGAAACAGGGCTTTGCATTTATAAATAAATAAATAATGCAATGATCTGCTTAGCCCCCAGCTAAGCAGAGCTTAGACAACGCTTCCGACTGGTATTGATATGGATCATTTGAGCTAGGTACCTGTAGATTGTTTGCAACAGTCTGCAGCCAGCTCAATTGTTTCAATTGTAAATACTAGTTCTAATTTATTTATATTATTTGATTGTAATTTTCTTTATCAATAAAGTATTTTTAGCAGAGCTTGGGTTATGGGTGAAGTGCAGATTGTAAGTAAAAGAAACCGTAACCTCCTGAGTCGCAGGCGGACTTTCGGCCACTGCGCCGCAGAGGTCGTCTCATTAAATAATTATACACAGACCAAACAACAAGCTGGGTGCCGGCTTAGAGCTGTGGGCTTAGAATTTGCACCACCCAAATTCTTCCCGCGGTTGTTGTAGGAGGCGGCTAAGGGATATCCACCGGGGGCAAGCAGCAGCGCCCCCTGCAGTACAATTCTACCACCGAACTGCGATCCCCAACCCGCATGCCGAGCGTGGACACCACCCCCATTGGATAAAAGCTAATAAGGCGCTTATCAGGGGATTAACAAACCCTTCCAAATTCTCTTGTATTCCAGATTCAAAGCTATAAAGAAAAATGTTTAATATTCTACAAAAACAGAACCCAACAAGTACATGATAGTGATGGAACTATCTCCCTGGACAATATAAATGTTATCACGCTGACCAACAATGCAGCTGAGTCTCTGTACCATACACTGAAGCATGTGTATTCTCCGTTACTAACGGCTGTAAGTATTTTTTTATCACTTTCATGGCCCAAAACTCAACGCAAATACAGGGTGGTTTTTTGAAAAGGGCGGTGAGGGCCAAGTCAGAAACCACGAGAGTTAGTGAAAAGTCGTGAAAGGAGTCATGCTCTCGATTTATAAGAAAACAATAACGGCACATTTACCATTTTGAGAAACTAAAAAAAATAGGTAAAATTGAGATAAGCATTAGAAGTAATTTGAAAAATTTGCTATTTCCTTTCATTTTTAGTAATACATTTCTTTGCAACGATCGATCCTTATCAGCAACAAAATCCGTTGGTTCAATAATACAGGCTGTCTGTTTTTTGATAAACCATTCGGGTCGATTTTTATCAAAAGAAAAAGATTAAAAAAAAACTAAATTAAGTATGTATTTATTGTTTTCTTATAAATCAGGGGCGGGGCGGCGCGCGGCACTTCCTTTTTACTGAACATACCGTACACTGTACCTACTTTCATGCCATGCACATGTAAAGCACATAGGTGCCTACTGCAATGTTCTATTTTTTTCAGGAAAATGATGTTTATTCCATAAAACTTCAGAAATATCTGTCAGATTTAGAGTCCCTTCTTAAAACCTTGACTCATGGAAAAGGTGCAAGCAATGATGTTAACAGTAAGTTCCCCTACTGAAGCATATCTTTTTTGGGAATTACATTTTCTATACTTATTTTATAACATGTAATATACCTATCACACTAATATTATAAATGCGAAAGTTTGTATGTTTAGATGGATTTTTGCATGATGTGTTACCACTTGACGCGTGCGAAGCCACAGGCAGAAAGTGTATTTCATAATTTTTACAGTTATCTTCAATATTCAAGATGAAATAGATTACTGGAAGATAATAGGTCAAAAAAAAGATGTCAACAAAAAGGACAAAGAAGCAGTGTCCACTTTTTCTGACCTGTTTCAAGAGATTCTAGAAGAAATAAGGTAAGTACCTACTTGGCTATTTATTTATTAAGACACCACTACTCGCACATGTCATCATCATCAACCTATAGTAGTCCACTGCTGGCCATAAGCCTCCCGTAATGAGTGCCATAGCTCCCTGTCTTCTGCTTGCCGCATCCAGCTTCTGTCAGGATTCGTAACGAATACATCCGGCAGAGAAACAAAGGTATCGACATAGCTCAAAGAATTTAGTAAGCTGAAGTGGCAGTGAGCCGGCCATATCTCGCGAAGAACCGACAACCGCTGGGCTAAACATGTTCTTGAGTGGAGACGGCGACTCGGCACATGTATCGTGATACTCCCTCCGGCCAGGTGGGATGACGACCTGCGAAAGACTGCATGGCGCTATGGAGCTCATGAGGGGAGGCCTATATCCAGCAGTGGTCTAGTTCAGGCTGATGAAGATGATAATGTAACGGAAGGATGCGGGTTCAAGTCCCGCCGAAGTCGTAAATTTTTGCGATGTTATTTAATTTCTTAGAAATTTGCCAGAGTTTACACTCTGTAGTTTTTGTTTTTGTGTTAAAAGTTTATGATAATGTATTACATTGAGTTTTTTGAAAAAACTGTTTAAATCTGTAATAATCTTCGAAAATATTCATTTAAATTACATGCTGTATATGGCCATATTGATTTATATTAAATGCACAATTGGATAAGGATTAATGCTGTATTGCTTAAAATCGCTTCGTAAATAAGCCATTATTTCTCTTTAATAGTAAAGTATAAAAAATGGTTATTGTGGATTATCCCTAAGAGATAGACATATACCATCGTGGAGTTTTTTGTAGACCTTTTTAAGGTGTACAATACTGCAGTACATTACAGTATTTTGATCCATCTCGTAGGGTTCAACCAGAGCGTTTGCAATGTAAGCGCAAAAAATGGGTTTAGTTACGACATCACATTAGAAACCACTAAAATGATCAGTGTTTCTCTACTATATTATGCATGTATTACACATATAAATCTTCCTCTTGAATCATTCTATCTATTAAAACCGCATCGAAATCCGTTGCGTAGCGACGAACGTACATAAAAAAGACCCGACCATACAACCTCCTTTGTTTGGGTATAAAATAGAGAGTAGTAGAGTTTGATCATGACACTTGTGCTCAGCGCTCAAAACACCTGACTGACTTGCCCGGTGAGCGTTGCAGTATCGCGCCGACCAATCCACATGCTGAGTGTCAGCGCTGATGGTCAGCGGGACTATACATCTTAATGGTCATAGCTCATTAGAGCCAACTGGCATCCGATCCGCACCGCACATACGATTGCCAAAACTGTTGAACAGATCAAAATTAAATTGGGTATAGGTATATACATGTAGAACAAAGCCTAACTTAGATAAAAGGCTACTTATTATACCGAAAATATGCGGGCGAAACCGCGGGCAGAAACTAGCTCTTTATATGGAAGTCTTGATCCTCATTGCATCAACTCCGGATCGCCTCGCTCGCATGCAAGCGGTCCACGCGTAGACGGCGAGTGGACCACCCGCCGTCAACGCACGGACGGCGCGTGGACCACTCGGTCACAACTTGCTGCTCGCATGCTTGCCTTGCGTGGACAGCGCATTGCCAAGGTTCACGAAAAGGAGGTTTACTGGATGACCACGCAGCGTCCACCCGTGGCCCACGCTAGGTTCTCCGAATGACGCTGCAGGGCGTCCGCGCGAAGCGAGGCGGTGCGGGTCAGGTGCCGTGGCTCCAATGAGCTATGACCTTAATACAATATATCATGTGAATTTGACAGTATACTGCAGTCAAGTAACATATCAGACATGAGGGAATCAGCAGAGAACATCGGAGCGCTGCTGGATGACGTTTGGCGGTTCACCACGGTTCCTTACTCACAACACAGAATGACTCATATTTTTGACATTATTGGTAAGTATTTTTATATACAGTTGTTTTGTGAAATTATTTACAGCTATTGTGATTGTTATTTGTAAAGTTAACCACACACGAGCTCCGGTATAAAAGTCCCCTTTATGTTAATACAGGTCTAGAACTGTAGTTAAATTTTAAAAGCTGGCGCGATTGTCGTTTATTTTTCTTACCATGCTGATGACGTCACGAATCCCGGCCTCCAGTATACAAATAACAAAAGGCGATCGCGCCAACCCCAAAATTTACCTAAACATCTACGCAATACCTATGCTGACACTATTGTCAGCCTGATCCGTTAAGCAGTTCTAGCGTCAAGAGGTAATACTCCATCCAAACCTTAATTCATTAAGTGTCATCCATAATTATCTTACAGGCCACTGCATTTGTTCCCTCTTACAAAAAACGTTTTCATCGGTCGATCTCTGGAAGGCCGACAATGAAACCAAAGAGTATGAGGTCCTGGCCCTTCTATCAGACGGTCTCAAAGTGGTCCAAACCTGGACCAGTGCATGCAGAACGCTGACGGAAACCTACTGGCCGAACTACGCACTTCATCCTTGGAATGGGAAACCATACATACCATTGTTCTGCCAGAAGTTTGAAGCTAGGCTGAAAGAGGTAAGAGTAACTGAAAAAAATGTGCATTCAAATAACCCTTAACTCGTCACATTTAGATGCATTTTATATTGACGGCTTCAGATGACAGACGGCTCGCTTTAAAGCTTGTGGGAAGCCATTTGTCACCGTAAAATGTATGTAAAGACAACGAGTTTAAGCCCGTATTTGAATGCAAGTTTTAGTGCTGAGAATTTGCTTTTCCTTTTATTTTAAGTAATACATTACTTTGCAAAGATTGATCCTTATCAGCAAGAAAATTCATTGGTTCAGTAATACTGGGTGTCTTTTTTTGAAAAATCATTCTTGTCGATTTTCGTCAAAAGTAAAAGGTTTAAAAAAAATTAAATATGCAGTTATTGTTTTCTTATAAATCGAGGGTTTGACTCCTTTCACGACTTTTCTCTAACTCTCTTGGTTTCTGTCTTGGCCATCACCGTCCTTCTCAAAAAACCACCCTGTTTATGTAAGTTCGGTGACATGACAATGCAATGTTATGGTTCCATCGAACTGGTATGATGATGGAGACAGAAGGTGGCCTTAGGAACTCCTAAACAAAACGACGTTACTCCTTGGTCTTGATGATATAAAAGCTTGTAAAACAAAAGTTATTAATTATAATTTTTCATATTTCAGGTTGTGAATATAAGGTCAACTCATAGCCAGCTTACTAAACTACTGTCTAAATCAGAGGCGGCACAACTAAATACCAATACATTGTTCTCGCCATTTCAAAGTAAGTTATTTTCTTGAAAGAGATAACTATAACTTGAAACTAATCAAATTTTAATTTCGCCGTGGCGGTCGCTTAAGAATCGACCCCTGCAACCCATCCCGTGGATATCGTAAGAGCCGACTAAGGGAAGCTGCGAGATTCTTCTCGAAGATTCTTCTTCTCTAAGGGCAGCAGCTTTCTTCTGTTGCAAAAATTATCAGTAAATAAATCAAACAAATTTGTGTACGATCTGCAGAAATTTGTTCCGTTGGTCTGGGTGTTTTCTATGTAACTCGAAAAATAACAACTTACAGGCTTAAGTTCCTTCGTCCCTTCTTTACTTTAGTCCACATACCGAAGCGACAGAAATCAAAAGTATCATTGACCTCTTCTAAGAGTACCGACATTTATTGTTTAAATGGAAATAAAGCGGTTTTGATTTGATTTTATTCTGTGTATTTTAACACTTCCACTGCGATCAATCCGCCTGTCAAACGTGGTGATTGTGGCCACACCCTCGATGATTGGGAGAGGTAAGTTCAGCTGATGAGTCATCAAATTTTAATTAATATTTACTGTTTAGGTATTAATATCTGGATGTGCAACGGACCCAACGCTTCTTGGGAGGCAGCCGTCGCCAAGTTTTACGCAAGCCTGCGTCCTGCTGAGGTTAAAATTGCTGAAAAGTTGAAACCAAGGCTGCATAACCATTCAACCAAACAGGTGAACTTAAATAGGTCCAATTTGAAGAGATAAGGGTTCATCATTATCCGCAACTGGACTTGATCCACTGTTGGATATTGATATTATTTTATTTAAAGCTTCCGCCCACAGCTTCGCACTCGTTTCTCTGGGATCCTATATTTTATTCCGGTCTAGAACTACATCTATACAAAATTTCAGCTCGATCTGTTCAGTAGTTTCGGCGTGAAAAAGTAAGTTGCTATAGTTTTATAGCAGTTATGATTTATTTATTTATTACGCATTTATCATGTTATATATGTTATTTATTATGTTATGTTTATTAAATAATAAAGCAACCCTTTCAGATGCTGTACGAATTCATGAGATACCGCGCGCTGATAGAGCGCCCCCTAGTGAAGCAGACCCTGAACAACGAGCTGCAGATGTTCGTGTCGTCTCTGCTCGAGATGCTGAAGAACATACAGAACCAGATGGACTCGGAGCAGGTGGCTGCGGAGATGTACCGGCCGCCGGAGATGTCGCCCACGGTGCATCAGATACAGTGGGCCAAGCAGGCGGAGGCAAAGGTATACTTAAATATAATAAATAAATAATGCTGGACAATCCACACAGCACCATCTAGTCCCAAAGCTTGTGTTATGGGTACTAGATAACTGATATAATTTAATACATTATATACATAGATGGATATATTTTTTTATGATACATAGAAAATACCCAGACCAACGGAACAAATTTCTGTAGATCGTACACAAATTTGTTCCGAGGCGGGAATCGAACCCGCAACCTCTTGCGTCGCAGGCGGACCTTCGCCCGCCGCGCCACGGAGATCGTCAAATATAGGCCACCACCGCAGCCACCACGTAGAGGAGCTATACACCTGAAGAATTCAAAACCCCGTGTACACACTGTACAAGCTATCTTATAGGTAGACGCAGTAGGTTCATTTTAAGTAGAACATTTTATGTAAATTAGCTAAGCTTTCTTGACTGCAATTTGCAACAACTGTGAAATTTATATATTAACTCTGCTTTCAATCATCACTCTACGGGTTCGGTTATTTTAATCTCTTCGGTGTTTTTACCAGCCTCAGCTAACATCGCTTAGTTAGCGTTTTAGTCCAGCTTAGTTTATTGATTGTAACCCAAAACCACATAAACGGCTGAACCACACCAATTCCTCAAGCTGGTAAACGCTCTCGACTCTAGAAGGCGCTGGAGTCTTAATCTGTTCAACTCTTTTAGCCAGTGACTTTAACCACTAGGTTAAAGTCACTGGCTGCGTGCGACAGCTGATGCGGAAGTTTATGAATGAAACCACTAGGTTTCATTCATCACGTAGTTAGTGGTTCCATTCTTATTTTTCCGCATCAGCTCACATAAATCCACTGCTAGGTTTGCGATCATCCCCACGCTTGACTGTCGGATCGGTGATCGCAGTAGAGGTATTAAAAATACACTGAAAAAAGCTGCCGCTCTTCCTCTAGTAAATTCTTATACTGACATACATTCATCTTTAGGAAATTCTAACTAAAATTATATGTGTGTATCTGATTGTGCGCGCTATAAGTAAAGTAGCGCAATGTAAGAACGTAAGTTAACCTGGTACCTTCTCTGATTGAATGGCATGGCATGACAATTGGTCAGAGTGATGGATGACGGTACACATGATTTGCATTTTGTTTGATCTAGAGAAGTAATATCGCCAAAGAGTTAAATTTTATTTTACCATATAGTGCAATGAATGTCTGCAAAGTAATGCCTGAATCTATTGTTTAGCTTTATGGTTTTAATAACCGATCAATTATTCTTTCTAGATCAAAGAAGTACAGACATGCGCTGAGAAATATTTGAAGGAATTCGACGGAAGTTCTCAACTATTGATGCTCGCAACACAGCTTTTGAAAGAACTGAAAGCAATGTACACACAGCTGCATGAGGAATGGTCTAGAAATTTGCAGGTAAATATCGCTTTTGTTTATTTTCTAAGAAATCCGATTTTTTTTTATTCTAGAGAGTGAACAGGAACTGCAGTGAACTGGAGGCCTTTCGCTT
Source organism: Eupithecia subumbrata (assembly GCA_949316285.1). NCBI lineage: Eukaryota > Metazoa > Arthropoda > Insecta > Lepidoptera > Geometridae > Eupithecia > Eupithecia subumbrata. The sequence goes on along the minus strand of OX438640.1, from coordinate 33,689,810 downwards.
GTTGGTTTGTCCCAAAATCTTTTTGATATTTATTCAAAAGTGTGATAGGTATACCGTACGTTTTTATACAATTCTCTCTTCCTTGGAAACAGTCCAAATAGGTAACTTTCTCGGGTAACCTCGATTTACAATGCTTAAATATTAACAGGCTGAAGCGAAAAGCGGCCTGCTCCACTTAACAACCAACAAGCCAGTGGTGGAGTTCAGCAGCGAGAGTAAGATGATGGAAGTCATGTTCAACCCGCGGCTGGTGTGGCTGGAGCTGGAGGCGCGCTCGCTGGTGGCGCTCGGACTGCCGGCCCCGCCAGCCGCTGCAGCGCTGGACTCCATCGCTGCAGCGCTGACTCAAGCACGCGCACTGCAGCAGGTAACGACCAACTCTATTCTGATAGAGATAAAGATTGGCTTGTGTAATACTAACATAGATTACAGAAATACTCCTGTGATCTGTGTTTCTATTCTACAATAGAGTACAGTCCAAGTCTGTGTGATATAATTTGGCGTGTTTAAAAAAAATGATAAACCGTCTTCAAATTCTTCTAGTGGCGACATCTAGTTAAAATTTGAAAACAACAGTAACCTACAGTACGGTGTACACGGTAGGTTAAAATTGCTGAAACTGTCTAAATCTTCCAGCGCTTTTATGATAGGTATCAGGAATTGATAACTCAAGTGCAGCATCTTCCAAATCAACTTAGTTAAGTACTGTCTCAGGTAGCGTCGTTCCACAACACGCTAGGCGAGCGCATGATTCCCTCCACGCGGCCCATGATGCTGCCAGCTGCTCTAGAGCTGTCCTCTCTCGTGCAAGACCAGAAGGCTGTCTACTGGGACGACATGGAACAGCTACAAAACTACACGGACAAGCTGAAGAAAGCTGTCATGAAATTGGAATCTCAGGTACCGCTGTAAAGGTCGCAGAAAACCGAGCTGGATGCCAGCATCCAGCTCGGCACAATGACCACCATGACCACACACAATGACACACAACGGCACAATGACCGGCACTGCGCGGCTGGCCGCGCAGTGCCGGTCATTGTGCCGATCTTTGAGAGAGGTCTATGTCCAGCAGTGGTCGTCTTGCGGCTGAAATTATGATCATGATAAAAATCGAGCTTATTTTACGTTGCCACTAGTACAGATAAATGAAGATTTAATATTTACAGAATTCCTATTTGACGAGTCAACATGCATCCATAAGGAACATCGTTGAAAAGTTGATGGACACGGAACTTTTGGCTAAACAATCAGAATGGAAGAAAGGCGTCAACGATATAAGAGTCATCATTGAAAAGGTAAACCATCAAAAACTTTCATAATCGTGGCGATGGTAAAACTCACCAATATGATATCTCTTTCATCCTAACTGTTTTCAACTTATCTCAAACTGTTTTGTTTAAAACATATCTGTTTTATATGGTCTATGGAATTAATATTACGGTTGTCGTATAACAGAGACGGTCGAGAGGGGACGCTTTGAATCAGCACAATAAACAACATGTCATTGCGTACAGAATATTCCCTCCATTATAAATCTCAGTGGTCTACGCCATTTTAATTTGACTGGCCCAAACTCTTAGCGCCCTCTGTCTGTCCGATCGAAGTATTTTTGACCAAATAAAAAACGCCTCATTGTTTGCTATATTTGAGGTGGAAGCAAACGGGCACCAGAGCACCGAGCTGTGGCGCGCGCACTGGGACTGGCAGCTGTACAAGGCGCTGGAGTGCCAGTACATCAAGACGCTGCTCTCGCTGCACAAGCACTTCCCGCATGTCAAAGTGGACTTGGTGCTCCGGTGAGTGAGGATTACGCATTATCAGGCAGCCTTTGCTTTGTTATCCACATAGACTATGCAAGCTGAAGTGAGCCGGCCAAATCTCCCGAAGAACCGACAACCGTTCGGGTAAACGAGTTCTTGAGTGGAGACTGAGACTCGGCAGACGAAGTGTAGGACGCGCTGTGGTCAGGTGGGTTGATGATCTGTGAAAGACTGCTGGCAGATGCTGGATACGGCGAGCTTTAGAAAGGGCGCTATGTCGCGCATTGGGACCGTTGCCAAGCTATCGACTAGTATATATAAGCTGATGATGACGACTGAAAGACAGAGATACTAAATTGTTATCGGTGAAATAGGTAGATACCTACTTATGAAAGAGAACTAATTAAAACATAAGATAATTTGGTATTTTTTATTAAACTAAAAACCGACTTCTAACTCTCGAATATCTTTCAGTTTAGTTTTAAACCACTTCGATAGCGCTACAAAAATTTTCCACCAACCTCCTAGTTTTTGAAGTCAGTAAAATAAATAATTTGCAACCAAACCCCTATTTGGATCTCAACACTTTACGGTGGAAGTATTGCGAGACGAGACTTAAAGTAACTTTTACAATGTTTTGGTTTGAAGCAAACTATGACCTGCGAAGCGATTAAAATACCAAAATTACAACTAGATGTCGCCACTAGATAAATTAGAATCGCGCCATCGAGTTGTTTACGATTCAGAGTGACTTTTGAACCCAATTTGTGGTCGACGTTACTTTTTATTTACTGTAATTTTTGAATAGGCTATGTGGCCATATGATGTGTAAAATAACAAAAATAAAAATATAAATACGGCTGTTCAAGTTTTTTGTGTTGTAGTCTTTCAAGAAACATACGATAACAAAGCTCTCCGTTACAGCACATGGGTGGCGGAACCAATTAAAACATATATATAATTGTTTGATCATTCTATTGTAATATTTCCTTGTGCAGTCTAGGATTAAGTTCTATCTATTTTACTGCCTGTTTACTGTATTTTAATATATTTGTGTATGCGTGTGTAACACACGCATACACAAATATATTAAATATATTAAATGTATAAAGCAATACTAAATTCCTATAAATCAGTTTGTTTACTGTATGTATATTAGGGGAATATATTCCCTAATATAAGAGGAGGCCATGATGCTATGTGTCACCCTTTCACCGTTGAGGGAAGCGTCCTCCATAGGTTATCAAAAATCTTAAAAAGCAATCCTTGTTGTTTTCTTTTATTGTTATCAGTTTGAGTAAAGTTTTCATACATAAACTTCCTTCTTTGCTTACCTAAATTTTGGATTCTAGATTGGAGTATAGGAATGTGTCCACGTTTCAGGGGTCACTTGGTGCGAGTGCACCCCCCGATGGAGGAGTTGCGCGTGCAGCACTACCACATGCTGCGGCGGCTGGTCTCTCTGCCCGCGCAGTTTGTCGGCATCCAGGACAACTTGGCCGGCAGCTCTATATTCACAGATATTGTTGATAAGTAAGTTCATTTATCCAGTCTGTACTAAGTCTATACTGAGTTGACATACTTACCGAGTTAAGAAAAAAAAAATATCCCAATAATTTCTCGACTTCGACAAAACCTGAACGCGCAACTTTTCCCTCAGTACGGGAATGTCTAACCAATTGCGCTACGAGATCAATAATGACGTAGGAGTTGAAAAACATTGGGACTTCTTTCGGACTCTAGCGCCGTTAGATCGTGGATCTAACAAGGGAAATATTGAAGTTTATCCTATCCTTACCACAAAGCACAAGCAACACCTCTCCTCAAACGAACTAAATGTAACTTAAATCTTTGAACAATATATATTACCCGTTTATGCCCGCGGCTTCGCACGCGTTTTTCTATTGAAACGTTTAAATGTGATTTCTATCCCATGGGAACTGATTTATGGAATAAAAAATTATTTATGGGATGAAATTACCTGTGTGCAAAATTTCAGCCCGATCCGTTCAGTAGTTTTGGCGTGAAGAGGTAACAAACATCCATCTATCCATCTATCCATCCAAACTTTCGCATTTATAATATTAGTGTGATTATATATTGTCACATATGACAGCGCCAGTTCACATATGATGATTATTTCCAGGCACAGCTGGCTCGGCAACAAAGCTGTAAAGCAGCTAGAAGCGGCGCTGAGCTCCCTCGAAGAAGCTTGCACCGCCTGGACGCGTCGGGCGGCGCTGGCCTGCGTGCCGGACCTGGAGGCGCTGTGTCTCGCACATTTGAAGCAGCCGCACGATTGGGAGGTCAACTTCAAGGCTTGCAAGGCGTATGGACAAGCTATTGCTAAGATGACTTTGTAAGTGATTGCCTTCTTTGTTTTGTTTTTATTTTTCAATTTTAGACATCATCGATGTAGGTAGATGTGATAGATTCGCTTAGTTAGCGGGATTCATTCTTAACAACTGGATTCGGCTGAGCTCAGGTGATAGTATGGACGTTCTTTTCACTCATAAAAATGACTGAACAAGAAGTCCTAACGAAATTTTGTATATTTTGCAAATGTTTTATAAAAGAAAATTTTGTAAGGGTTTTATAAGGGGCCGGAAACGCGTTCGAATTGGGCACTAGTTTCAATATTCAATTTCATGCACTTTCTTACTGTTTTGCTTACTGATGCTATGTGATGCGGTGAACCAGCCCGCCAAGCGTAGCGATTATGACAAAGTCCTATGCCCAGATTACCCAGCCGTGGACGTCTTCTGATGTATGTACGAGATTTGATTTATTTGCTGATTACTTTTTTCAGCGAGGATGAAAAAATCCACTGGATATCCGTTGGAACCACAACTTTACGCCGCGAGTTCGAAGCTCAGACTCGCAGCTTGTGGGCGTGTCTCATCTCATCTCTGCAGACCAGCTGTAGAACCGACGCTGCAGAGCTCGAAGCTTTCATCGCCAATGCGGCTGTCATGCTGGAGAGCAGAGCTCTGCCGAAGAATGCGAAGGAACTAGCGGAGATTAGCGGCAAGCAGCAGGCGCTGCAGATGAAAATGCCTGAGGTATTCAGTTGTTTTTAACTACTATGAAGCTAAACTAAGACAATAGCTTCAGACCAGCTGTAGAACCGAGACTGCAGAGCTCAAGAAAGGGCATGTACGTTTGTATGAAAGAAAGAGAAAGAAAGAGAAAGAAAGAAAGAAAATAATTTTATTTACCTTAAATTTACTACACAACAAGTATGGGCGTGGTGTCATTTATAATTATTTTAAGATCTTTTTTGACAGTAACAAAACTCGATGTGGAATGTTTGTAAATAAAGAAACTGAGACAAAAAAAATTCAAACACTTAGAGTCGAGTTTCAGATATAATTGTAAGCAATATTTATCGATGGAAAGATGTCCAATCGACAAGTAATGCAAATAGCGTAAGACGTGGCAACAGACTGAATTTTAGGTTAAGTATGGGCGGTTTGTTTCCAACTATTCCAAATATACATAGTTTGGCTATCAACTAGAAAACTTATAGATATAAAAACTTATAGATATAAACACTAGAAAAAGGGGAACAAAGGCAATTTTTTTATCCCGGATAGACGCGTGCGAAGCCGCGAGCAGAAGCAAGTTTTATAAACTGGAGAGATACGGCTAAAGGTGATAGCCTCTACGATAAAAAATGTATCTGAACCAAAATTACCACAGAAAGATTATTTTTAGGTTTCTGTAATTCATGAGATTTTTTATCTTTTGTGGTCGTTGACCCGTTTTTTCGACTTAATGTTCTAGTTTTACTTATATTCACAAGTATACCTAACTTCTTATCAGTTAAATATGTATTAAACTCTATTATTTAGGTATTTGCTATATTTTTTGTTACCCGGTAAAAACGTAGATAAATCAGTAAGTATCGTAATACAGTTTCAAAGGAAAAAAACACTAAGGGCTCCGCCTTTTTAGGGTTCCGTACCTCAAAAGGAAAAAGGAACCATTATAGGATCATTTTGTTGTCCGTCTGTCTGTCTTTATTTTATTTTCTGTCTGTCTATCCGTCTGTCAACCCCATTTTCTCAGGAACGCGTGGAATTTCCAAGGGAATCATGCACACAATACCTATAGGGTACTTCCCGTTGACCTAAAATCATAAAATTTCAACAAGGTAATATCATAAAATTGAAACAAGGTCTTACAAGTAAACGGAACCCCTTATTGCGCGAGCCGACTCGCACTTGATGTTTTATTTTATATAAAGTGGATAGACCTTCGTTTGAGCGCAATGTCACCTGATGGAAGTGACGATGCCAAATGCCGCCTTGGCCAAAGGAACTTATACCTTGTCTTGTTGTCTTATGTCGTATATTTTGTGTTTTGTGCAACAAATAATCAAGAACTCCATAAGCTTTAGCGACTATCAAAGGATACCGGAACTGCGTCTGGTTTCAGATGGAGGAAACAATGGAAGCGTTGAAGAAGAAGGGTCACATGCTTCGAACTTGGGGAGGCGATGCGTCCGTGGACGGGACCATCAAGGAGTGGCAGAAGATTCGAGAGCTGATGATGAGTCACCAGCAAATGTTCGAACATCAGGTATAATAATAATAATAATAAATAAATGTTTATTTTCTCTCTCAAAGGTATCTTATCCATATCAAGCTTACATATTTATAAATCAGGCTTGGTATCAATCGAATATTATCGATTGTTAACATACTTTCTGGTTGTATTTTTGTTCATTTTGTTAGTAGTTTAGTAAACTATACTCAAGCAAAATTCTATATGAAATGTTTAGAAACAAACCACAGCTGGGTAAAGATCGTAAGGTATCCCAATATATTTATTTCAGGCGGACTTAGTGAAATCAAGTTTGAAAGGTGAATGGGAGAACCTGAACACTGCAGTCGATGCGTGGTTCTCCCGATGGAGCCAATCCAGGTACTTACTTTCCTTCTGCCTGTGTGTGTATGTGTGTGTGTGTGTGTAGTAGTAGTAGGTACAAATTAAAGAAAAAACATTTAGTCATTTTAGTCATTTATTTAATTATTAATTAGAACGGCGAAAACACCAATTACACTAATAAATTATAATTACATGCAAACAATGAAACTTATAAAACTAACATAAAATTTAAATAAACTTAATAAAAATTTCAGATTAAAATTATGCATGTTTATATTGTTAATTATAATATAAACAAGAAAGAAGTTTTTTTTCTTCTTTCTTGTTAATAATAATCGATCATCCATCCCTCTCACAATAGAAGAGACAGAATAAGATCTTTCAATTCGTCCGCAAATATGTCACAGTCTGGGAAAGCCTTATCTAGCACGAAGACTCGACTTCGATTAGCACAAGATTCGTCGGTCAATCTATCGATGAACAACGACATTGGTCGCAAGGGGTCGATGGAGGTGGCTCAGGAGCGTTGTTTGTGGCGTCGTCGTATGGGAAAAGCCTATGCGTTTGTGGACTGATTTTATAGCACATGGGTAGGGTACCCATTTTTTATTTTTATTATCATACAAAAACCTTATCATATTTTATACTCCTACTAGTTTATGCCCGCGGCTCCGGACGCGTTGTTTCTATGGAAAAGTTTAAAGTGCAAATTAAATTATAATCTTATCCTTTATCAGGTCGCGTTACGAAGAGACCCACAACGTGGAGTACAATGAGATGGTCGACAGATGTCGCTCTGTGTTCGACGCCAAACAACAATGGAACAAGCTCCTCGCTGATAAGGCCGACCTAATGTACGTACACTATGTGCTCACAAGTTATCAACTGAGGGCCTTTTTATACGAACAATCTACTCTATATCTACTTTTGTATAGTAAAAAGAGGTTAAGTTTCTCTTCAAATCAAAATCGTTTATTTCTGACACAGTAAAATTTTTACAATATTATGTTGAGTCTGCAGGATCCCGAACTAGCCTAAGATGTATTACAGGACCCAAGGCTTCTCTTAATAATTAATAAAATTGTGTCTATAATTGACTATTTAAAATGTATCTGAAAACTAATACTTAATGAAACAAAAACTTAATGCATTAGACAATAATATTAAAAATAGTATAATAGGCATGATATGGATATCGAACTTCGCGTCGTATCGAGAATGCCTGGAAGAGCTTCTGGTCCATAAGGAGCACAAAAATAAAATAAAATGAAATAGTTTACTGCAGTACCTTTTTTACAAACATAAATGTATATGGGAGCCTCCATTTTAGCAAACATTTGCTTGTGTTACTCCGCTCTTGCCAGTGACATACGAATCAATTACACATGAAGGTCGATCTTCCACTCACACTAAAGCGCCAACTCGTCGACATGTGTATCCTGCCTGTCCTAACCTACGGTGCTCAGACATGGTCACTGACTGAAGCACAGATGTCCAAGCTCAAGATTTGCCAAAGAGCGATGGAGCGAAGCATTCTAGGATTCAAACGGATTGACCGAGTGCAGAACATAATGCTACGCTCACTAACAGGCATTAGTAATAAAATAAATAAAATAAATAATGCAGGACAATTCACACAGATAGCCTCATGCTAAGCAGAGCTTGTGTTATGAGTACTAGATAACTGATATACCTACTTTATACAATACAGTACATAGATATATATTTTTTATTATACATAGAAAACATCCAGAACATCCTATGTAACAACAAATATCTGCAGATAAATATAATTTTAAAAAAGTACAAATACAACTACAACTTGAGCAGTTTATGTGTCAAAAACCGATCTCAGTAACTAACACAAATCTAATTTCAGTAAGGAATGCGAAAAGTTCAACATGAGTACAGAGCTGTCGGAATCATGGCAGCAAGCCGAAAAACTGATAAACGGATACGTTGACCTCTGGTCCGTCTTCAAAGATTACAATGAAGGTACCTACTTATTTGTAACACTTACATTACATTTTTCTAACAAGATTCGTGCTTGCGAAATTATAATTTATCTCGGCTGTGTAGCTCTCGCCTTTAGATTAACTTATAAGATTTGTCCCAAGGAGGGAATCGAACTCTCAGAGTGTCTGAAGTCTCGCACTCGATGGCCCGACGACATTAGAGCGGTCGCTGGAAGTCGACGGATGGAGGCGTGGAGTTCAGGACTATTCGTGGCGTTGTTGAGGTGGGGGGGTTAGCAGTGGACGTGCATATACGGGCTGATAATGATGATGATGTGCTGTTTGCTTCGGTCCCACACTTGGTTTTCAAAAACCCGGAACACTATTAAGCCAAAAATTTTGAACAGTTATCTTTTGTAAGAGAAAATAAATACATTATACAATTCATTCAATTCACTATATGGCACGAAATCATACAGATGAGATTTTTTTTTTATTTCATTGTAGAACTCGAGGCGATGGCGGAACAAGAATGGCTGATATTCCAGAAAAAGCTGCATTTGCTGGATGAATTCACTATGAAATGGAAGGGGCTTTTGGAGCCGTATACTTCTGTTACCTTGTTTATTCAGCAGGAATTGGAAAAATATTCTGTACGTAACATGTTTTTTTTTATATTATTGTTAATATTCTGGGCTGGCCGTGGCGGTGGCGGAGTTAGAATCGACCCCGCCCACTCAGCCCGTGAATGACGAAATAGGCGATTAAGGGAACCTACCAGAGGAAAGGCAGGAACTTCCTTCTTTGTCTTGGACAATTCTTCTTTAGATTGACTTGAAATGAGGCATCTTAAAGGTTCCTATTAATACATTAAGTGCACATTAACTTGCGACTTGCGACGCACACGCCCGCGCCGTTCTTAGACGGTGATCGACGACACGATGCGAGCCGCAGGTTCCCATCGCTGCCGCTTGGCATTGCAGTGTAGAACCACAATGGGCTAATTGACTACATTTAAAAATTGATTCATGATATACCTTAAAAACTATTTTACTCCAAAAATTATATAAAAAAACGAATATATACGATATTTATTTTGCATAGTAGAAAGTCTTGAATGACGTCACTTCTTTCGAAACATTGCTGTTTGTATAGGGAGGTTGTAAGTACACTGGCAACGCGACCAGCAGCGTGCGGATATTTTTGGTCAATCAAAAAGATCCGCACGTTGCGGGAACGATCTTTTTGGTCCACCACAACAATGATGTTTTGAAAAAAGTGACGTCACACTTTCTGATTGGTCAGGTGACTATTTTTTCGAATTTATTTTCTAAAAATAATAAGAATCTGTAATATTTTTTATCAATTGTTTTGTTTTTGCCTAACTAAGTATTATGATACTTAATAATAATAATTAATAATAAGAATTCATGGGATTTATTCTTAGTGGACACAAACCTATTGACCCTTACAATTTTTTCAGGATCTACCCATACTGTTGAAATACGTGCGAGGCGCTGAGTTCACCGAGAGGCACTGGAGGGAAGTGTTTGGCCTGCTGGAGATACCGCACCAGAGAGCCGAGGCTCTGCTCGTGAGGGACCTTCTGGCCGTGGCGACTAACATCAAGAAACATCTCAAGTCCTTACAGGTAATAAAACTTACCTACCTCTTTATTTGGTAGAGAATGGTTGGTTAGTTTTTGTGATGTGTCTGCAGTCTTACCTATCGGGCCACTTACACAGTTACGATCAGGGTCAAGGACATTAAACATTGTCCTATTGTTTGAATACATATATATTTTAGTTTCTTATTTTTTTATTTATTATATTTTCCTTATTATTATTTTCCTGATTAATTTTTTTTACAAAATAGTGTCGATTCAGTTGTCGCCAAAACTGAACTATACTACATCTAACTCCGACTAGGGAGAACTCCGAAGAGGTAGAAACGTAGGGGAAATAATAACAAAAGGTACGCGATAAATATCCGATTAAATCATTAACTATATAAACTATACTAATTTGACAGCACTAAATATGATGCCTTCCTTTTCATAACGATCGAAATAAAATGCATGACATTATTTATAGTTCTATCAAATTAGTTTCATTTAGTTTTGGCTATATCTAAATTGACACCAATAACCGGCAATATTTTTATATACTTTATTGTTAAGATGGGTGTTATTTTGACGTGTATTCTTAGCTACCGTGGCAGTAGCGGCGTTAGAATCGACCCCTAACTCAACCCGTGGATGGCGTAGGTGTCGACTACCAGTTTGTTGTTCTTCATGTTTGGTTGAGGCACGTTCAGCAGTGGAGTTTGAAATATGTTTTTGTTTGAAAGTTGAGTTAATCAAGGGTGTTCCCAGCTATGTTTGAACAAAATTGGTATGCGTTAGGACTCATCACTATACCCGAGTTTCAAATTAAAATCGTCGATGACTTCCGGATATTTGTATAATTTACAACTTGATCCTGGTGATACTTTGAAAAATAAATAAAAAGTGCTGGCCAACATAACAAACACCCAGAACACCTTGAACGATCTACAGAACGTACATTCGTGCTGAACCGGAATCGAACCCGCCACCTCCTGCGTCGCAGACGGACCTTCGCCCGCTGCGCCAAAGAAGACGTTAAATAAGTAAAAACAAATGCTGAACAATTCACACGAGCGCATCAAGGCTTAAAAAATGTCCTCAGGTATATTTGAATATAACCACAAGAAGAAAATCGATAACGTCTATCAGGGGTTTGATGATTTTTTCGAAAAAAATCAGTTGTCAATTGTCAAAGTATCGTTCGTTTAAAACTGTACAGATAATGTTCGTTTGTCACTGGCTCGACCTACACCGACTTCCTGTGGCCGATACAATGTTATCAGGGGCTCCATTCCTGAACTCTATCTCATTGGTTATGATTTTATGTGCTTTCGTGGTACACTGGTACATGACGTCCTATTTATATAGATAACAAATTTATTGTACAACCAAAACTTATATAACATACCTTATATTCTATATTCTAAGCTGAACTGTGACTTTTCAACCAACATCAAAAAGTACGCTATTGGAATTAAAATAAATGAAATTATAATGTAATCTGCTTAGCTTAGGATTTATTTTTAGATGATGCTGTGTGGATTGTCCAGCATTCTTTATTTATTTAAAAAAAACTGAAACCAAATTTCTGAAATGAAAACTATTTTTTATATTTTAAGGGACACATATTAATCCTCGGAAATTTAACTTTTATGTAATATCCACCTCGGGATCATTTTGTATACAAAAGCTAAAGCATCAAAATCAAATTTTAAAGGGCGCAGAAAACAAACATGTTTGAAAACAGCCGAAGTTGAAGTTGGTTGAAAATGGCCTGGATGAGCATTGTTTTTAGTCATATTCTTTCATTTCTTTTTATGCTGTTGTTCACCAAAGATTATGGTTCAATAAGGCAGCTTCGTCGGTTAACTTTGACGTTTAATGTATGAAGATTCGTGTCAAAAACCGCAGAACAACTGTTTAAAATTTAACCATCTGTTGGTGAACTTGGGTCTTAGTCTCATACATACATATGTAAATCCTCTTTTGGCTCCCAGTTGCAGTATAAAGTTTGTATTATTTAGTTTATATGCTATGGATTTTGTTTGATAAATAAAATGTTAACCAACACTGTGTTTCAGAAAATATGCACATCAGCGTCAAGCGAGTCCGCGATACGGAGCGCGCTCAACGAGCTGGAGATTTGGTTCGCGGGCGCGCGGCTCGCCATAGCGTACTACAGTGACAAGGCCAACAGGCAGACGCCCATCGTCAAGGATTTCAAGGACATTCTGAACAAGGTAACCAACCTATACATTATCCATGATGTTCTGTAGGATTCTGTTTCTGATTTACATGCAACAAGAACTGCACAAACAGCACACAATTTGTGAGCTTAACGAGCGTAAACTCTCGCTGCATTTAATGCTAAAACCAAAAGATAACGAAAAATGAAATGGCAAAATATAGCATACATACCTCTATCTACCTTAAACTTATTTTTTTGAAAATAAGTGGACCTAAGTGTCGCGCTGGCGCAAATAAATAAATAATGCTGGTAAATTCACACGGCATTATCTAGCCCCAAGTTAAGCAGTGCTTGTGTTATGGGCACTAAATAAGTTTAATTGCCTTCACGCGCTGTGCTTCTTAAATGTCAACACTGCAGTAGGTACATCGATCGATTCAAGCAGGATTGTTCGCAATAGAGCGAAGCGAGCCTCAAACCCTCGCAGACTGGAGAGCGCAGCAGCAATGGGGCATGCTGCGTCAATGCGGGGGCCCCGCAGTAGGGCTCGCTTCACTCGTCGCACACCCTCGCACTACTGCTCTAAAGACTTGGTCTCTTGATCACTACGCAGTGCGCCTCGTACTGCGAACTGCCCTTACCGCTGACGCAGACGGAACAAGACCACTAGACGTTTTTCATACGATTATGCGTCCGGCACCGCATAGCGCATACCGTCGCATACTGCGTAGTGATCGAAACCAAGGCTTAAGCACGCCAAAGACGTTTCCGTATTCCACTGCAGCAGCATATGGAAACGTTCCTAATACAGCCTACTTATTGTTGTTTGTAGATAGAAGAGCAGCAATGGGTGGTGTCCTCCCTGAGCGGCGCGGGCGGCGCGGGCGGCGCGGGCGGGTCGGAAGCTTGCGGCGCGTGGGAGGCGCGCCTGCGCAGCGCACGCCGGCTCGCGCGGGCCACGCATCACGCGCAAAGACGGTCAGTACTCACTGCTAATGATATTGAACATCAGCACCTCGCCAGCACACGGACATCCACGGCTGCATAACAAAGAGGGGTTTGCCATTAAATCACAGCGATTGGCAAGCGCAGTGGGAAGTGTTAATAATATACAGAAGGAAGATGTTACTCTTCCTCTGGTAGTCTCCCTTAGCGCGGTATCCACGGGCGACGATCGGTTTCGAAACCCTTATATAGGTCTCGCTTTGTCTGTCCTTTTTTCCCTCCTTAATAACTCAACAACTACTGCAGCTATCAACTTGAAATTATTTGTAATAATTTTCAAAAGAGGGGCTATCCCACCGAGTGGGGTATCAAATAAAAGGTATCAATTTGGATATTTCAAAACAGTTTTTCAAATTTCTGTAAGTTTCATACTTTTTGAAATATTTTGAAAAAAGTCGAAAAATTTACCACTACCCACTTTAACCGAAGCATGCAGAGAGATCCATCTGAAATGTAGGTTGGTTCCTATTATTCTTAGGTATTCGTTAAATTGCGAAGTCTCTCACCGGTACTTTTGGTACATACTTGTTGACAAACGTTCGAAACCCTCGGCGCGCGAGTTACACTCGCACTTGAAGGATCTTGTTTTTTTTTATTACTTAGGTTTAGGAACCTACATCATTGGGGGTAATGCCCGTAATCCCCACGCTGGGCATGCGGGTTGGGGATCGCAGTTCGGTGCAGTTGTTCTGCAGTAGTGTAGATAATGACCTGCGAAAGACTGCAGGCAGATGCTGGATGCGGCAAGCTGAAGACAGGGCTCTATGGCGCTCATTAGGGGAGGCCTTTGTCCAGCTGTGGACTAATATAGACTGATGATGATGATGATTTGGTACCTACAACCTAAAAACACCTAAGTTACTGCGATCTTACCGATACCTACCTACTTCATTGTCTATGTTTGATTTTGTTTTGTGCTATGTTTGTGAACCAAATAAACCATGTAGTATCTATCTACTAGTAGGAAATGTAAGCTCTCTGGAAGGCTGTTCTGTGTACTCAAATGCACCGATTATTAGTAAGTTATCGTGTTACCGCCCCGTATAGATAGCTTCTATAAACACTGGTGATATTTGTAATTTGAAACAGTGCAGACATTAGAGGCGTTTTTGCAACAGACACCTCTTTACAGCTCAGATAAATTAGTCACCTCTGACAAATAGGTAAAATTGACATATAAGTGTGGATAAATATTTTATAACTGACTTAAAAAGGAGATTAGGAGGAGATTCTATGTTCGAGTGTATGTATTTTTTTCTAGATGTGTTCCAACGACTTGCTCTTGAAAATTATTATTTCGTTTGAAAGGGTAGATATACTCTCAAGTTGGTCCTATGATTTTTTTCCCGAACAATAAAAGTCTCGTTAAACTTGAAAAACCGTGTAAATATTCAGGAATTTAAAGTCGATTTTTAGTATTTATAACAAACATCAAATAATTTAACTAACTTAGGGTGTGCTTATGGTCTACCTACATGTTTCACTTTAGTACCCATATTTACATTAGTATCTGTAGTGTAGTGTGTTTTTTTCTAATGTACTACGTAGTACATTAGAAAAAAAAACATTAAAAAATACATATAAAAAAAAATCACACTACCATATACCATCATAATGGTTTTTTTTTCTGAAATGACTGCATATTATTATAATAATATATAGCTGGTTATTATTATTATTATAATTTTGACATATTTTTATTGAAAACTGTCAAAAAATCGCGAGTTGCGTTGGAGTATTCTGGGGTAGGTAATCTCTGAATACTGCAACGCAACTCACATTTAGGCACGTTAATTTTATAATTTGAATAAATGTTTTTTTATTAGAATTTTCATCATGAAAGAAATCAAAATATTTTAGAACGAACTTATTATTACAATTGAATCGAAGTTTGTTTGATTATGGGTTCATAAAAAACGGTGTACGATTTGCGACAAATTACTTTTGATACTTGTTTTATTCATTGTAAAACGCAAAAAAAAATTAAAACCGTAAAAGTATTTTAATCTCGCGCCAACTGGAAACGAACCACCTTAATACAACGGACTATACCTTATCTACTCATTATACCACGTCTCTTTTGACGCTATGTTATGAAAAATTGTGTCCACAGACCTACATCCTCGATAACTTGATAAGATAAGGTCATTGTCCTCAAGCTAACTTCCTGCGTGACAAAGTTGTTAAGTTTATATGAAAGCCATTATCATTTGGTACAAGGCCTAAAGCAGTACATCATGTGAGGTTGGTTAACGTGTCTGATTGATTGAGTGCGATTGCTTGTTCTGTCAATTCAGTAGTATAAAAACATACACTTACGACGGGGATCTTCTATGGGCTAATCAGACCATAATACATTTGAATTGGCATTTTGACCAAAGTACAAAGCTCGTTATAAATTAATGTTTCTTTCTGCTGATTGTCCGACTATAATTAAGAGAATACCACCTCTAAGATAATTATGCACTAAGTAGAACATGAAAAACGAAGATCGTCTCCGCTCCGCCACACGACGCGCTGCATATGGACCATGTGCATCTTGGGCCATGAAAATGTTGAATACCTTACTGCAAAGCTAGGATTTTTTTATTCTCGGAGCACTCTGTTCCCAGTTAAATAGGTAACAAAAATGTAGATCAGCTTTTTCTTATTTTACACCAACGTTGGAAAATTCTGTTGGCGTGTGTGCTTCAATTCCTCTACAAAACAGGACGACTCTATATTACATATACTAGAAGCTGCCCACGGCTTCACACGCGCTTTTTAAATAGTATATGTCACTCCCCGGGATACCATTTACCTCCCTGCCAAATTTCATTGAGATCCGTTCAGCCGTTTAGACGTGAAAAGGTTACAGACAGACAGAGTTTCTTTCCAATTTATAATATTAGTATAGATTTTATATTTAATGAAACCAGATGGCCCTTTGTAGTCATTAGCACATCATCATTTGTTTTCCAATGTAAATTGATCTGGAAAGGGGCGTTGCTCACCGTACCACTGACACCCCCAAATAATTACACTGCAGTCTTTGTTCGCATCTCAATCAGTAAACACACATGGATCATGTCCCGGATATTGATTCAGTGTTCGTTTCTAATCATTTGGTTCGGGCTGTTCGGTGCTGAAGTTTACCAGGATCGACCGAAGATTAAAACTGTAGATGGAGATCTCATACTCGAAGCGGCTTATGGCAAAAATATTAAAATAATCCCCAACGGACCAAATTCGAAAGTATTTGTCGGAAATGTCAACATTCTGAATGGTACTGGATCTAATAAAGATTTCACACAAAATGAAGTTATTCCATATAACAATTTGGAAACGTTGATAAATGGACCGGCCGGTATTCTACAAAGACTCGGTGAATTGGAGAGTAAACATGCTTCCCTGCCTGAGGAGTACTATACGAACATATCCACGCTTTGGAGAAGAATCAATAACATCAATAGGAGATTTAGCAACCTTCAAATTCAATTAAATAATATGTTCAGAGATGATTGCGAATCAAGTCCATGTGAACACGGAGGGACCTGCTTGAACTTAGCAAATGGCTATCATTGTCTTTGTCCTTCAAATTGGGAGGGGAAGGATTGTGACATTGATGTTAATGAGTGCCGTAATTTTGCTGGAACTGATCTTGGATGCCAGAATGGGGCGACTTGTGTGAATAGAGCAGGTTCCTATGAATGCTTATGCAAGCCGAAGTGGTTCGGATTACACTGCACTAGAAAAGCTAAGGATTGCTCCGGAGGTGACTTCGAAATGTGCGGTCACGGCAAATGTATACCGGTCACCACAGGTGAGGGCATCACATGTATTTGTGATCAAGGCTGGACTACTAACGGAACCGGCGTTGAGTGTGCAACTGATGTAAATGAATGTGAATCTCACCAAGGCAATGCATGTTCAATAAACCCTAAGGTAGAATGCATAAATATTCCTGGATCTTTCCGTTGCGGTCAATGTCCGGCAGGATACGAAGGCGATGGATACACTTGCTCGGATATTGATGAATGCACGATTTCAAATGGTGGATGCAATTCATTGGTCTCGTGTCAAAACACAATTGGATCCCGAATTTGCGGCCCTTGTCCACCTGGTTACCAAGGCGATGGAATCACATGCACTTGGCGTGGATCATGCAGTATGAATTACTGCCATCCATCCGCAAGATGTATAGAACAAATCAGTGGAGCTCAGTGTAATTGTCCTGATGGAATGGATGGCGATGGTATCGGTATACATGGTTGCTATGTACCCACTGGAAATAACAACTCGAGTATAGGCTGTGCTAACAATCCGTGCGGTGTGCACGGAATGTGTCATACACTTCGCCTAGGATATACTTGTATCTGCCAAAAAGGATACGGCGGTTCCCATTGTGATGGTGCAACAGACGCGTGTGCCTCGAATCCATGCCGAAATGGTGGACTTTGTAGGGTGGACGATAATATGGAAAGAGGATTTAGGTGTGAGTGTACAGCCCAATATTCAGGTACTGTGTGCCAAATGTTGTCCAAATCGTGCGGTGGGGTACTAGATGCAGAAGAAGGTAATATTGTGTATCCATTGACTAACACAACGTATATGCATAATGCTAAATGCGCCTGGGTAATCCACACTGTACCTGGAAAGGTGATAAATGTAACATTTAGCAAATTCAATTTAGAAGACCAAGCCGAATGTCTAAATGACTTTTTACAAATTCATGATGGTCGTTCTTCTGTAAATCTGCTCGTAGGCAGGTTTTGTGGTAATACCTTGCCTAACGGCGGAAATATTATTTCAAGTCACAATTATCTATATCTCTGGTTCAGGTCAGATCCTACCGTAGCTAAAGAAGGTTTTGCTTTACATTGGACTAGTATTAATCCGGTTTGTGGAGGCGAAATAGCTGCTTCAAAACATGGTCATATTAGCTCTCCGGGATCTCCGGGTAAATACCCACCAAACCGGGATTGTTACTGGCATTTGACTACAAACTATGGAAAAAGAATACAAATACATTTCTTTGCTCTGGATATTGAGACGCATCCGAATTGTAGTTATGATTTTCTTGCTATTTATGATGGAATGCGCACGAGTGACTCACTTCTGGTTCAATACTGTAACTCCACACAACCAGCTCCTGTACAATCTTCTGGTTCAGAAATGTTAATTTATTTTCACTCTGACGCATATGGAGCTGGAACTGGATTCCAGTTATCTTATGCTCCTATTGAAGGGGTCCCTGGTTGTGGAGGATACTTCACTCTTGATAAAGGTGAAATAGTTTCACCTTCGTTCAATGGAAGCTATTTGAGCAACATGGTTTGTGAATACAAAATTAAAACGAGGCCTGATACTAAAATTAAGCTTGATTTTGTATCATTTTCTCTAGAGTCCTCGTTTAATTGTAAGTTTGACTATTTAAAAGTCTATGATGGTCCATCTTCAGATTCGCCTCTCGTTGGCAAGTTTTGCGGCACGTCACATCCAAAAACATATACATCTTCTAGCAACTATATTTACATTCGGTTTAAATCGGACTACGTCGCATCATCTGCAGGTTTCAAAATATCTTATCAAGCACTTTGTCAAATTACACTATTGGGTGATAGTGGTGTCATAAAGTCTCCCGGATACCCGTTCAAATATCCAAACAATGCCGTTTGCGAATATACAATAAGCACAGAGCCTGGGAAAGCAATTCAGTTGGTATTTCAAGATTTCGATCTTGAAGATTATATGCATGCTAACTGTCAGTATGATCACGTCGAAATAAGGGACGGTGCAGATGCCAACGCCACAGTCCTGGGAAGATATTGTGGAACCATTAATCATATCCCTCCCGTGCAAACCTCTACACATAACTACATGCACATAGTTTTCCGTTCTGACATGAGTGTTGCTGGTTCTGGGTTTTATGCTAATTACACCACCATAGACACAAAATGCGGTGGTATTTTCAGAGCCAACCCAGGACTTATAAATTTCCCATCTGGTGAAAGCGAACATTACGATAATGGTGAATTTTGTACATGGTTAATAATTGCACCTGAAGGTTCCCATATAAAATTAACTTGGATCCGATTCCAAGTTGAAAACATGGAAAAATGTGAAAGTGACTATTTACAAATATTTGAAGAAGATGATAACAATGATGATAATAACTTAGGAAAGTATTGTGGAGCCAAATTTCCGCCTGCATTGACCACTTCCAATAATCGACTCAAGTTTATATTCCGATCAGACAGTAGCGTTAGACTTGGTGGTTTTTCTGTATCTTATACATTTATAGATGACAAATCTCATTGTGGTGGAGTTTATACAAAAACTCATGGATTTATTTATTCTCCTGGATGGCCTAATAAATACGAAACGAATAAAGACTGCTCCTGGACTATCAGCGTTCCGGTCGGTCAACAAATTAGACTTAATATGTCCCAGTTTGATTTAGAGCGCCCTATTCGCAACTCCTGCTCCAGAGGAGACTACGTGGAAATTAGAAATGGATTGTCCAACTTTTCACCATTAATAGGCCAATTTTGTGGGTCTTTCAATTCAAAGATTGTAAAATCAACATCAAACGTTGTAAACATTATTTTCCATTCTGATTTCTACATGACGGGAAATGGTTTTAAAATAGAATGGGATGGCTCATTGTTAGGGTGCGGAGGAACTTTGACAAGCTCCACAGGTTCGATTGCTTCTCCGAATTACCCAGAAAGCTATGACGAAAACTCAGAGTGTTTTTATAAAATAATGACCAATCAAGGTTCGCGCCTACGAATTGCATTTTCAGAATTGGATTTAGAACGAACGGCTAGATGTAGGGGTGGTGACTACATAGAAATATTTGACGGAAAAAGCCCAATCGCAGCTAGTCTTGGTAGGCATTGCTTTTTGTCACCAGCCTTAAACGGTATTGAGACATCTACAAATAATGCGTTCATAAAGTTTCGGTCTGATTTTTCCATCACTGGAAAAGGATTTTATCTGAACTATTATACTATTTGTAACAATAACTTAACTGGTAGATATGGTGTTATCGAAAGTCCTGACTTTCCTAACAATTATCCATTGTCTATGAATTGCTTATGGAATATCACGGTTCCGGTAGGGAATAAAATTAAAGTTATTTTTACCCATTTCGATATATTCAGACACATGTTTGTAAGTAGGTGGGCATCAACAGGTAGAAGGTCATGCAATCAGGATTTCTTGCAGTGGAAAGAACCATCGGATCCGACATTTTCTAACAAAATTTGTGGAAATACATTGCCTCCTATAATAACAACGAAAACGAATTCATTAGAAATTAAATTTGTGACTAATTCTTTTATTTCTAGAACGGGATTTCGCCTAGAGTGGGTAAGGGAAGGTTGTGGAGGACATATAAAAAAATCGTCAGGTGAAGTAGCCGTGAACGCTAGTGTCACGTCGTCAGGAGATATTGAATGTGAATGGTTGGTTGAAGCACCGGTGGGCAAAAGTGTTAGCTTATTTATATCAAACCTCTACCTTTTAAATACGCCAAATTGCACGACGGATGTGGTCGAAATTTACAATGGACAAGATGAAAAATCTCCTTTGTTAACAAAAGTTTGTCACGACGGCCCTATTAAGGTTCAGTCTACAGCAAATCTCATGTTTATACGATTTGTTAAACGTTCTTCTCTGAGAGGGACCTTTCTCTCGTCGTCATTCAGTGCGTGGAGAACAGGCTGTGGCGGAGAAATTAATTCCCTCTCCGGTTTTATATATTCCAAAAACTATCCCAAAAACTATGACAACAATTTAGACTGTATTTGGATGATATCAGTTCCATATAATCACAGAATTGAGTTAAACTTTATTGATTTCGACCTTTACTATTCGAGTTATATGTCAAGCGAAAGTGTTTGTGGGGATTCTATAAAAATATATGATGATTTTTTGCTATCTACCAATTATACACATATTGTGTGCCCAACGTCAAATGTATCCCAGATGATCACAAATAATAATAAAGTCAAGGTACAGTTCACTACAGACGATTTTGGAAGTGCTAAAGGTTTTAAAATTAGTTTCAGTGTTTCTTGTGGAGCGCATATCAGTGCAAAATCTGATGGAGTTATATCCAACGAGAAATATATGGGTGGAACAAATAAAAGCTGTACTTGGTCTATCACAGCAGCTGAACCAAACCAACGAATATCTTTAACGTTTACTCATATAGCAATGCCGAACGAGAACATTGGAAATCAATTAGTTAGTAATAGTAGTTGTTTATCTTCATATCTACGAGTATTTGATGGCGATGACGACAAAGCACCTCAAATCGGTGAGTTTTGCGGTAAAAGAGTCCCACCAATGATCGTTAGTCATGGAAGTGCCATTACCGTCGTGTTAAGCACTTATGGCAGTAAAATTGTAGGTAACTTTGCAGCCCATTACTCCCCTATTAATGAAGCTTGCGGGGGTACTTTAACATCTGAAGAAGGTACAATTGCGTCCCCTAACTACCCACAAACCTATCCGAATGCAGTTGATTGTGAGTGGATATTGAGAACTTCACCAGGGAACAGAGTCTATGTAACTTTTGAACAGTTCTCATTAGATTATTCAGAAGGTTGTAATGAAGATTATTTCGAAATTCGAGAAAACAATGGGGCTGGCAAAGTACTCGGTGTTTATTGTGGTAACGATATACCAATAAACGTAACTGCAGCAACAGTTTTGTATATCAAATTTCACAGCGACGATAAATCTCGTGGACATAATCTATTCCTGTTACATTTTGGATTTTTACATGGAAATGACATTATAGACATCGATGAGGGCGAAATTACATCTCCGTTATATCCGCATAGTTATCTTGGTGTAGGTGAATATACATGGCGTGTTATGCTCACCGGCAAGGAAACAATTACACTTTCCGTTAACGACCTTGAAATTCATTCTCACACTGACATCTGTTCGAACAGGCTATCGATTTATGACGGATACGACGATACGGCTCCGGTTCTAGATGATCTTTGTGGAGTTTTGTCGGAGCCAAAAGTCTTAGAAACAACCTCCAATGTCGCGTACATCAAATTGTCCTTAGACGAAACGAACACTGGTGCTATGTTTCAAATGAGATGGATTAAATCTGACCAGGCTGGTAAAGAGGAAGGTGGTGACAAAATTAACTGCGGATCTAATACTACCACTTTGGTATTAGCAGGTGTTAATAACACTACAATTCAGTCCCCAAATTATCCAAATGAATATGATAATGATTTGAACTGTGAATGGCTTTATAAGACGGCTAGCGGTCAACACCTTAGCTTACATTTCCAAGATTTTGAAATAGAAGAAATGTCTAATTGTGTATCAGATTCTGTTAGTGTTTATTCTTCGAATAATTTAGTTGAATGGAAACCCATTAAAGAACACGAATGTAATTCGCAGCCTATGTTATCAAACGATATAGAATCTTCTAGATACATGAAAATCAGATTCAAAACAGACTCTTCTGTAACAAAAAAAGGGTTCAGAGGTGAAATAAAAGCAGCGTGTGGAGGGTATATTAATGAGTTATCGGGTGTCATCGCCCCATTCAAAAACCAGTATGGTGTGTATCGTAGAGGTAATCCATATAGTGGGTTTGGACGCCAATCGAAACTAAAATGTAACTGGACAGTTAAAGTTCGTCCTGGTCGAGTAATAAAATTACGATTTATTCATTTCAATATAACAAATAACGACAATCACTGTGTTTCAGCTGTTACGCTCCACAACGGTGAAACTATAGAAGCACCTCTTTTATCAAATGGCAAGTATTGTGGTTACGAACACGAGAACAGGAATGATTTTATGGTTACTTCTAGTAACTCCTTATTCATAACCTATGAAAAAGACATGTCTAAGATTACTCAAGACTTTGAAACTTTTAAAATTTTCTACGAAGAAAAGAATGTTGAATGTGGTCTTAATTCTAAGCTGAGTTCAGAACACAGTTGGGAAATAATAAGCTCACCAAAATATCCAGATCCTCCAGATCCGTATTCAGAATGCGTATGGAAATTCAGTGCGCCCCCAGGCGAAATCATCAGAATTGATTTTATTGACAGATTCGACTTGGAACGTTCTGGTGATTGTAATACTGAATTTGTCGAATTGAAAGACGGTTCATCAGATTTATCGCCACTGATTTCCCGAAATTGTGGAGAGAAACCACAAACAGCTAAAACGACTGGTAATACGCTGCTTATCAAATATTCAACCCAATTGGCTGTACCCAGAAATGGCTTCAAAGCGAATGTATCACTCGACTTTTGCGGCGGCACTATTATTGCTCAGAGTGGAGAATTAACATCTCCCGATTACCCACATTCGAATTTTATTCAATATAACACTGCCTGCAAGTGGATTTTAAAGACATCCCCTATGTATGTTTTTAAGATCATACCAGCGGATATAGATTTACCAGAGTCCGAAACCCGTTGTGCCACTAAAGTCACAGTTCAAGAAAATATTCAAGCTAATCATTCTTCTGACATTTTAAGAACATTTTGTAGTAACGAAGAAGAAGAAAATACAAGTCCTATCGAAACTTCGTCCAGTGAAGTAATCATAACACTTGATATTGGTAAACCAAGTGAATGGTACGATTCCTCGCGCCGGCGTGGATTTAAATTTACTTTCAATTCTTCTAGGCCTGTATGTGGAGGAACTGTCAAATCATCAGAAGGTTATTTAACTTCTCCGAGCTATCCCCTTGAGACTTCTATACGATATTGCCAATGGTTCATTGAAGTACCTGATAAAACTAGAAGAGTACGACTGGAACTATTGGATGTAGAAAATGAAAAGTATTCTCTTGGAATATACAACGACATTAGCTTTCAATCATTAATTTATATTAAGACCAGTTCAGACAATTTCACGAACACACGTGTCTTTGAATCGTCGGGTAACAGGATGGCTCTCTTCATTTGGACCAATGATTTAACATCAAAGCACAAATTTAAAGCTAGGTTTAGCTCGGACGAAGAAGCTTTGTGTGGCGGAGATGTGACTGGCCTTAGCGGAAATATCGAATCTCTTGATGTGGAATTGGAGCGTTCTTATGCTTGCGATTGGAATTATATCTCACCAACTATATCATATCAAGACGGCGATGCTACCTTTAACTTCAATACTGTTCTATTGACCTTAAATATGACTTCAACACTTACAAGAAGTAGGTGTAGGTACACTGATCCCAAATTGACAATTAAATCTCAACCGTCCAGGCGTGGTTTATTTATCAAACATGATTATTGTAATAATATTGAAACCTCGCTTAGATTCCCTTCTTCAATGTTGAGTTTTAAGGCTACGAATACTAGAACTTCTAAATTGGACTTTAATGTAGCTTGGAAAGCGCAACCGTGTGGTGGGACTATCCAAGCGAGTATGGAAAGTGTAAATATTTTGAAAATTCCTAGTAATTATAATGGCAGTTTAGACTGCGCATGGATCGTAGTGGTCCCTTTCAATAACAGAGTAGAAATAAAAATGGACGGGTCGTTCCAGTATAGTTGTGATGACGAGTTCGTAGAATTAAAGCACGGAATTTCACAACAGGCATCTACTATCGGTAAATATTGTGCAAGCAAAACATTGGATGCACCTTTAACATTAAATTTTAGATACCTTTTAATAGAATATCACACAAAGGCACCGAACAATAGCACCAATATTAAACTTATGGCAAAACTAGCAGCAGGACAATGTGGCGGCTCGCTTAGCGGCTATCAACATATCTTTACTTCTCCTAACTATCCTAAAACCTACGATGCAAACCAAGAATGCTCTTGGATTATTGCAGCTAGCCTAGGAAACAGAATTTCCTTAGGTTTTATAGGTCGATTTGTTATTGAAGATGTTTCTAATTGTACTAAAGACGCTGTAATTATCTACGACTGGAAGAATAATGATTTCAACGAAATCGCAAGATTATGTGGGCGCCAAGCACCAAATGTTTATAACTCTACGTATAATAAAATGAAAGTCGTTTTTCGTTCGGACGCAACGGTAAATATGGATGGATTCAAGGCTCAGTGGAAACCTATATGTGGAGGACGATATACGTCGTCAGAAAACGAACAGTTTCTTTACAGTCCAGGATTTCCGAATAGTTATCCTTCAAACTTAGATTGTACATATGATATCGTCACACCAAATGAAGATCCACTTATAATCAAATTCCTAGAATTTGAACTAGAAGGCACTTACCCGGGTTGCCAATATGATAATCTTACTATAAATGCGCACACCTTATATGACTACTACATGACTGAAGCACGCTGTGGCAATGAAATGCCATCACCGATCAATCGCTACAGTCAAGTTTCCATACACTTCATGTCCGACCGTTTTGTTCAAAAGAAAGGATTCAAACTATCTTACATGACGTATAATTGCGGTGGACAAGTTAAAGAACCAACGATCCTAACGTCTAATACTGACGAATCCTACGCAGAAAATATGAATTGCACCTGGTATATTCAAGCACCTGCTAATAAAATTGTGGTCCTTAAGTTTTTGTACATAGACTTGGAAAGCTTTGATTGCCAGAACGACTACGTTGCTGTGTTTAGCGATTTTGTAATAGAAAGCGATAAAAGGTTAGCTTTGATGTGTGGCCACGTTAATTCAACTACTGTTATAAGAAGTCCAGGTGACAAACTAGTATTACAATTTATTTCAGATCAAAGTGCTAACTACAAGGGATTTAAATTAGAAGTCATGTTCACGTATGCAGAATCTGCAGGATGTGGCGGTCAAATTGACTTAACCCCCTCACAGCCCTCAAAGAGTTTGAAATCGTTTGTAGGAAATTACAGCCGTTACGATAGCTACCTAGATTGTCACTGGAAAATATCATCTCCCATGGATACTATTATTAACATTCGATTTACCAATTTCCATATAGCACCGTGTGTAAATGTAAATCAGACTGAACTCGGCTCCAAATGTGATTGCGATTATGTTGAAATAAAAGATGGTGTAAATCCTGATAGTTTATCGATCGGTACCTTCTGTGGTCATACTTTACCACCGAGTTTTTTCTCATCCGAAAATGCTATGAGTATCAGGCTTTCTACAGATGGAGAAATTGAAAGCACCGGTTTTGAAGTTCAATTATCGTTTACACAGTCTCTGTGCGGTAAGTCTCGGTTTTCAGTAACTGATAAAATGCAGCGTGTTTCATCTCCTGGTTTCGAGAAGGGTAATGATGTCCCGCGTGGCATACACTGTGTTTATTATTTTGATCCCGGTGATCGAATCAATTCTGTAATTCGCATTGCGTTCAAGTCATTGAGCATACAATCTGCTACAAATCAAGGCACTTCCAGTAAATGTAACAAAGATAAATTGGAAATAATCAATCACCCCACTCCGCGAAATGTTTCTATCGGTAAAGATTATGTCGTGAATCATAATGATGATGTATTTTTCGCCAATGGGTACTACTATGAGGAGAATTTTCCTCATCGTGTTGAAATTTGTGGAGATAATAAACCATCAGATCTCTACGTTACCGGTAGCGTAGCTATTACTTTAATTACCTCGCCACACTCAGATTCTGCAAAATATAAAGGATTTGAAATGGAAATTGCTTTTGCTGGATTTTGTGGTAATAATTACACTGACACACAAGGTAAAATTCTTTCCCCATACGCATACTATGATTCAAATGATGCATATTCTGTTGATGATTGCTATACTCTTATAACAGCTCCAGAGAATCATACGATTTCAGTCTATTTCCTTAGCGTTACACCGGATTATTGGAACGAAGATGTTTTCCTTGATATATATGACGGAAATGATAAAACTTCAAAGAAAATAGCGTCTGTGAAAAAAGATTTCGAAGAAACTCCCGCGTTCTCTACGGGCAGATATATGCTATTGCACAGTCATAAAGATAACGGAGATAGAGTTTATTATGAATTGAATTATATAACAACAGATAAAGGTCCTGGTTGTGGTGGAAAATTGATAAACGAAATTGGTATAGTCACTAGTCCAATGTATCCAGAAAAATACAGAAAGCAATCCTCTTGTGAGTGGGAACTGGAAACACCATACGGCACACATTTGAAATTGCGTTTTAGTGTATTCAATCTTGGTAGGATCTGTGACCAGAATTATGTGCAACTTGTCGACCGCAAAGGCAACGTAATATCAACGTACTGCTCTGAAACCCCCGCTGATTATACTAGTGAAGATAATTATGTTAAAATTGTGTTTATCACTACTGTTAACAACGGTGGAACGGGTTGGGTGGCTAAATTTGTAGGCATTGAATAAAATATTTTATATAGAGTTGAGAGGGCAACTACTATCTAGCTAGAGTATCTATGTTGAGTAACTTCTTGTTCTTACAATTAACATTTACTTATGTTTGCGTAAATATGTTACTTTACTCAGTTTGTATTTTAAGAAAACATGATCATATGCTACTTATTTTTATTGCCAAATCCATAGATAGAAGGAAATAAAAGAATTTTGTTTGTTACCAATTTTTTTTGTGTTCTTCCCATCGATCCATAGTAGTAAAGTACTTCAACCGATAGAGATCACACCCAAAAGTTTTTAACGGTCCATCCATGAGCAATTATGCTTGTGGCGATAAGGACTATAAGTACAAGTACAAGAGAATCTGTAAATCCCCGCATCGCAAATATTACACACATGACATAACATGCTATATTATATAGGTAGGCATGCAAACAAGGTTGATCGTTTCGGTTGGCGCGAGATTGTATTTGATATTTGTCGCAAATTGTAAACTATTTTCTATGAACCCATGATAAACCAACTTTGATTCCATTGTATTTTGGGAGTATTTGGGAAAATATTGATTTTTTATTCTAAAATTTCCTATTAGGTATCCCAAATGCTTCCAAATACAAATAAATCGAAGTTAGTTTTTTTCATAAGTTAATAGAAAATAGTTTATGTTAGGAGGCAAAGCACTTCCCGGTTATTTTATTCCTTGTAATGCGTAAAAATTTAACCTCGCGCCAACACTAAACGATCAACCCTAAAAAATTGCTACGTTACTTATTGATTATCTTGTAATTAAAACTTGAGACTATCATGGTTGCTCACGATAAAAGCTCTTCTAACCCACTATATTATGCGATGTATTTTTTTCACTGGCCGAATTTTGCTAACCAATCGCCTTACAATGACAATGGTATAGTCGTAGAATCGTCCATAGATGAAATAAACTCTAGATAAACTCGCGTGCGGTGATTTTTGCGCGGAGACATTAATAGATTGGTTTCAACCTTGACACGCGTCCCTCCATCTGTAGATTTTTTCATCTGAATAACAAAAAAATTACAAAAATATCATTCAATAACAAAAATTACAAAAATGTCAACAAAAAATTAACAAAAAAACTTAACAAAAAATGACAAAAATAACAAAAACAAATAGGTAATTTAAGGTAATTTAAAAAATAACAAAAAACATAATAACAAAAACAAAAAATAACAAAAAGTGTCAAAATGTCATTCTGAGACAATACCATTGATATAGTGATGCGATTAATTTAGTGAAATTCGGTCTCAAGTCATTTTTGGAGAAACTACTAAAGCATTTAAAAAAATTGGACAAGCGTGAGTAGAGCCTAAAAATTCGTCAAATTTAAAAAAAAACTATGATGCCGTTGGACTCAGCTTCATGATTCATCAGTCGTTAAATACGGTTGCCATTCTCTCGATCTTGCGCCCTTTAAGCTTAGTTCATATTATTTTTTCCCTAACATCACGTCCTGTTTTACGAGGCAAGGGCAACAAGGAGATAAGCGCTATCAACCTTAGAGATACCTACTAGCTGAATAGAACGCTTATCTGTTGCGAACTTTGACACCAAAGCCGGCATTTGAGAATGTTCTCTTATCCACCTCAACGAAAGCTTTATTCGTGTATGAAAGGTATGAAAGGAAACTTATCAGAATGTTGCGGGTTCGTTTCCCACCGCGTGACAAATGATTTTGTAATCATTATGATTCATGATTATGTATGTATATCAGTCATCTGGTGGTAGGGACCCATATCGCGAACTCTGCTTACTTTCGCTTCATATGATGTTGTGAGATACATATATCCAGTAAGTATAATAATACTTAAGATAAATATATTTACTTATAAATAAATATATTTATTGAACAATAGGCTACTTACCTTATATCAAATTAATATTATACATAAATATAAAAATAAATATTTTCTGAAGTATTTGACCTAAGAAACCAATATTTATAGATTTCAGGTATTAAAAGTATAAGATGACTGCATAATTATTTTCAATTTAAAAATTGATTTTTTAATATTTCATATTGAACTTTGAACACGCTGTATGTAGGCCATGTTGTGACGTAATAGGACTCTTCTGCAAATTTCATGTCGGATCATAAACGAGTAAAATTCGCTATGTCGGTATATAATATCGGTCTATATTTTTACAATGATGAACGTTTGCTAATGTCAATTGTTAGTTTCGATTCGACCCATATGACGTCACAGCACAGATAAATATGGCTAACAGCGTTTAAACCTGTTTACGAAAAGTAGACTAAAGTTTTGCGGTTTTCTAGGTCCAAAAAAATATGGTAATCATTTTTTCCCCTCTAATCGGAGAATAATTAATAATTTAATAATAATTTAACGTCGAGTGCGAGTCGGACTCGCGCACTAAGGGTTCCGTAAGACCTTGTGTCTTGCCAAATGATCATGATTCTAGGTCGACGGGATGTAGGTTTTGGTCCATGGCAAGAATCAAAAATATTTTTTTGTGAATAAACTACAAATTTACGGTTTCTGGATTTTTCCCTGTATTTGTGCTGTGAGGCGTTGCTTCTTGCCAAATTTCATAATTCTAGGTCTAGGAAGTACCCTATAGGTTTTGGTCCTTTTTATAATTTATTTAGTGAATAAAATACAAATTTATGGTTTTCGGATTTTTCCCTTTACTTGTGCGGAAATCGAACCGGACCTCCTGCCTCGCAGGCGGAAATTCGCCCTCCGCGCCATAGAGGTCGTCTAGTAATAATTATGAGGTACTCGGAGTGTGTGGTCTCTCGTCAGAGCGCTATGTTATCAGCCGCGGATGTGTAGGACGGAAGGCGGGTCTCACTGAACGAACACTGTCTGTATCCACCACAGTATCCATCCAACTATTATTAATTTATTACGGTACGACGATTTAAACTAGACACACTAATATTATAAATGCGAAAGTTTGGATAAATGGATCGATAGATGGTTGTTGTTGGCGTGAATAATTACGTCTTTTTTAGGGTTCCGTACCTCAAAAGGAAAAAAGGAACCCTTATATGATCACTTTGTTGTCCGTCTGTCTGTCTGTCTGTCCGTTCGTCTGTCGACCCCCTTTTCTCAGGAACGCGTGGAGGTATCGAGTTGAAATTAACATCAAATACTCAAGTGACCTCTTGAAGCCGCGATATAAATAAAACTTCTAGGTCAACGCAACGCAATCAGAAGTTACAGCCGTATGTGTTCGATTACTTTAAAATTTCCAAGGGAATCGCATGCACACAAAACCTTACTACTACCTACTTACTTCGGTACTTCCTGTAGACCTAGAATCAAAATTTGGCAAAACGGAAGGTCTTATAGCACAAGTAATGGAGAAAATCCAAAATCCAAAAACCGTAAATTTTAAGTTTATTCTTTAAAAAAATTAGGTACTTCTGATTCTCGCCCTGAACCAAAACTTATAGGGTACTTCCCGTTGACCTAGAATCATAGCACAAATAACAGGAAAAACCCGAAAAACGCGTAGAAAAAAATTTTTTTTGATTCTCTCCCTGGACCAAAATATACTCCTCATTGGCCTAGAATCATGATATTTGGCAAGAATAAAATAATAATCCTTAGTACGCGAGTCCAACTCGCACTTGACGTTTTATTTACATAGGTGTAGCTTTTGACCTAAGTAAGTTAGCTAAGTACTTTTTAACCATTAGCCTTTACTAAATAACCTTTAACGTTGCCTTATAAATATAATGTACAAAGGCGACAAAGGTCGCCTGCGAACTTTTTTCTTAAAAAAAGCCATTCATACTAACTGCTCCACACAGCTGTTGTGTGCGCCGCACAGGAGTTTCGTTCTTAAAAACAAGTTATGGTTCTGATTCTGATTCTGATTCTGAATGGGGGAACTGGGATCTGCACTGACATCTCGCATAGGAGTGTATTGTGCATTGTCCCCCTGCCTATCCAGGCCCTAACCAGCCCAGCTCCTTAAAATATCGGAGCAGGACCTTTGGCGATTTACAGCTTCGTTTCAGCTTTTCTGTAGGCGTGGACGGGTTTGATTCCTCTATGAGAGTCTTCAGTCCCGTTTCCCGTCTGGCGTCCTCTGTGGCTTGGCTGTGCAGTGTACCACTACGTGTTCCACAGTCTCTTCTTCCTGGAAGCAGACACGACACAGTCTACTGTCTGTGGCTCCAGTTTTAAGAAGATGATGGTTCAGTTCACAGTGACCTGTGATGAGGTCCACCATTGTTCTTAGGTCCTCGCGGCTCATCTTGAGCAATGTGTTTGTGGTTTTCCTATCTTTAGAGGGGAGTATTAGTTTTGTATGTTTGCAGTCTGTTCGGCGCTCCCATAGTTTTTGGTGTTCTTTTTCTGAGTATAGTTTTAGTCTGTTTCTGACTTCTGCTGTGGGTGGGTTGGACAGACTGATGTCCTGTTTTGTTGGGGTCTGTCTCGATCCTTTCTTTGCAAGTCTGTCTGCATTTATGTTACCTGGATCGGATCGGCTCTCCGTCCATACTATGCTGACTTTCATTTGTTCAGAGAGACTTTGTAGAGCTCTGTGACATTCTACAATTGATTTTGATCTTGTGTCTGTCCTTTTGAGTGCGTTTATTAATGCCGCGATGTCTGTCTTGAAGACCAGCTGTATCTGGCAGGTCGGTTCTTTGATAGTTGTATCCAGAAGCATGTGTTTTGCCGCCAGTTGTAGTCCCAGTGTTTCCGCCTGAAAGGCTGTGGTGGCTGAGTTTAGTGGTTGAACAAGTTATGGTTGTGCGGAGTCACACAGATGTGTGTTTTCTTATCCGCTGCCCAAGTGCGGTTTTACGCCTGCTTATGTTGCGTTTCAGATCGGTATGCGGAAAAAAACATATTATGGTGTGATTTCAGCAGTTGAAGTGAAGATACATCCGACATTCATTTTAATTAACTACCAAAGAATATGCTAGTTAAAAAAATGTTACTAGACACTTATTTAATAAACTTTAATTTCTTCGCGATTTGCGACACCCTGACCGGGTACATGATTTTGATTTGATACTTACCAACTAAGAGTGTTAGAATAGCGAAATGTTCATTTAGGTGGCTAGTGGCTACCTATAATTATGGATACAATAGGTAAAATATATCAATCACCTACTGTCGCGATAGTCAAATAAAACTGCATAATTGGATGTTTTTAACAAAAACTAAAATACAACTACTATTTCTTGAATATACTTAGGTACGGGCTGTAGTAGCCGAATCTGAAACCATGAGAGTGGGATACCTAAATGTCGTGTAATTAATTAGACATTGGTACGTTAGTAGGTATTATTAATTTTCTCTGACATGGGCTTAATGTATGAGAAAACAAAATGATGCTTATATTTTTTTATATAATACTCATCACTAATTGTCATAGTTTGTGATTTGGCCATAATGGCCATAGGTCATTCCCATCTCGTAGTTTTAATTTGATTTTTATAGCTTATTAATTTATATTTTCTTGAGTTTTATAAGATTTTACCTACGGTTCCTAACATTATATCTAATAATAACCTAAAGAATTAATGAAAATATTAAAAAAATTATGCATATTCCGTATTGACGGAGAAATCAGTGAACACATAAATAAGTTTCATAAAAAAATCTTGTAAAATGATGCTTGTTTTTTATCAAAGCTTCTATAATATTTTTGTGTAGTGGTATCACTATTTAGTTTCAAATTTTAACATTGTACCGCAAAACTTAAAAACGGTGTAAAATTAAGGGATTCGGAGTCGTTTTAATATTTTTTCCATACTATCAAATTATTCTGTCTTTTCTTAAATTTATATAAATTATTTGATTGTAATATTCTTTGTGAATAAAGAGCTTTTATGTTGAATAGGTACCATTCTTGCTGCAGCATCAGGTCGTTTTTGTCGTTGTAGTGTATTGTCATCAGAAAATTTACTTATATGATTATTCAATCATGTAAGTAAATTTTCGAAGTCGTAAATTGAAAGGAATAATTTGAAATTATACACACACTTGAAGTTAATTCTTTATTTACAAAGAAAATTACAATTAAAAAATACCACAAATTAGAACTAGTAGGTACCTGAGTACCTAACCTACTTATTGAAACAATTGAGCTAACTGCAAACAATCTACAGTTGAACACATGAAGTTAATAAAAAGCTCTCATAATCATAAATTAAAAATAGCTAAATTAAAACCTCCTACTGTTTAGAAGTCGCTTCAAAAATAGCTACCTACCTACCGTTATATATATATTGTCACGACGCAAAAATACCAACATTATCAAGATACAAAATGGATACAGTGATCTCATTCGTAACAATCACTAGCTTGTAATAATGTTCTTCGAGGATTGTTCGACAACTAGGAAGAAGCCCGAAGGCATAATAATGACCAAAACAAAAAGCGCATCCCGAAATGTGGTGTTATTTTTGTTGCTTAGTGGCCGTTTCGGAGAACACCAAGAGGCGAGCGGGCGGGAACGGTCGTCGCCTCGTGCAGGGCCGGACTTAGTTCAGCCCTTATAATATTGCCTGCCTTACGTGATGCGACCAGCATGGCTTGAATGGCTTGTCTTGTCAACCATTAATAAAAATTTATGCTCATTTATAAATATTTAAAAATGTAAGTATAACAATGATATGAATGGTTATATTTACATTATTACAACAATTATTATTATTACACACAACAAGGTACTGAAATATATTGTATATATTAAGTAATAATAATAATGCTGGACCTACCTACTTAATACAATATACTACATAGATAGATATTTTTATTTTACATAGAAAACACCCAGACCAACTGAACAAATTTCTGCAGATCGTACACAAATTTGTTCCTAGGCGGGGACCGAACCCGCAACCTCCTGCGTCGCAGGCGGACCTTCGCCCGCTGCGCCACGGAGGTCGTGGAAGTAGGTATAACTGTTTTCATATACATTGAAAACCATACAAATTACAAAAATACGTAGATTCTTTAATCTAGGAATATTTTTTCCAAGTACGTTTCGATTATTAAAAAGAAAATTATTTAGCTTAAAAAAGTTTATAGTAGTTGTTAGTTTTTATTATTATTATTATTATTATTTTTTTTTTTTATTTATAGGTTCACAAAACTGGTTTTTACACAGAACAGAAGGCAACAAGGTTTAACTTATACATTATTTAAACTAGAATGAGTGTAAAACCTACTCGTTGTGAACACAGCTTGCTTAGTAATTAGTTGTATCAATAGGTTCTTATAATATTAAGCTATTCATATATTATTAAGCTATTCAAAAGTTTCTTGGCCTTTACCTGGGAAAATTACGAATAACAGTATTAGTCATTGTAATTAATTAGATTATATTCCAATAAAAAAAAGCCCGAATAATTTGACTATATATATTTTAAAGTAATAGGTAAGTACTAACCATAGCCTTATTTAAGAGTTTATTTCAATAAAATATAACAGCTGTAGTACAACCAGCCTATTTAAAGCAAATACTGCTTTGACATTATAAAGACAAACAAATTAAGAAAGCTCGTGTTTTAGTAAACCGGAGCTTTGTTAACAGTATGCCGACCTGAGTAGTGCCCTGTACAGAATAGGGCAGAGGGGCGAGGGGCAGGCGGGCGCGGGGCGGCGCGAGAGTGGCGCGGCTGCCTCGGGCGCAGTGCAGTGAGCGGCGCCGAGAGCCCGGACGCCATGGCTCTGCGCGTTTTGTTTATCGTGTGTGCGCTTATCGCCGGCGGCGGGGCTGCCTACAATCGGATGCGCAACGACCCCCGTCTCTCGGCCCGGGCCTGTGAACTCAGCTCCTGCTACCCTGCCACGGGAAACCTTCTCATCGGACGAGAGTCGAGGCTCTCTGCCTCCTCCACTTGCGGCACTCACGATCGCGAGCGTTACTGCATAGTGTCCCATTTGGAACCGAAGAAATGTTTTTGGTGCCACTCTACCAACGCCACTATCCATAATCCGAACCTAAATCACAGAATCCAAAATGTGATCTACAGATACTATCCCGGAACGCGAAACAAATCTTGGTGGCAGTCTGAAAACGGGAAAGAGAATGTTACCATTCAGTTGGATATGGAAGCGGAATTTCATTTTACTCACCTGATAATTCAGTTCAAGACGTTTCGGCCCGCTGGCATGTTGGTGGAGAGATCTTTTGATTTTGGAAAGACCTGGCGCGTGTATCGATACTTTGCCCATAACTGTGACGATTTCCCTGTTTCTGAAGACACACCGCGATCATTGGCTGATGTTATCTGTGAAACTCGTTACTCAAAAATTTCGCCGTCCAGCGAAGGCGAAGTTATCTTCAAAGTTCTACCACCTAATATAGCTCCTATCATAAACAACCCCTATTCAGAAGAAGTCCAAAATTTGTTGAGAATGACAAATCTCAGGATAAACTTCACCAAACTCCATACTTTGGGCGATGACAAACTGGACAACAGAGCAGAAATTCAAGAAAAATATTATTATGCAATTTATGAAATGACTGTAAGAGGTTCTTGCTCTTGCTACGGCCATGCATCTCGCTGTTTACCTATGCCGGGAGTGGAGTCAAAGATTGACATGGTGCACGGGCGTTGTGAATGTACTCACAACACAAGAGGATTAAATTGTGAATATTGTGAAGATTTCTATAATGACCTACCCTGGCAACCTGCTGTTGGAAAAACGTCAAATGCTTGCAAAAGATGTACATGTAACAATCATGCAACAACATGCCACTTTGATCCTGCTGTGTTTAATAAAACTGGTAAAATAAGTGGTGGTGTTTGTGATAACTGTCAGCACAATACAATGGGAGTGAATTGTGAGCGATGCAAGCCCAAATTCTTCAAAGACCCTAGCTTAGATATCCAGAGCCCTGAAATTTGCAGACCGTGTGATTGTGATCCAGAAGGAACCACAGACCAAGAGCTTCTGTGTGATGATGAAACTGATTTAGCTAACAACAAAACGGCCGGCCGATGTCTATGTAAAACTAATGTCGACGGTTCAAGATGTGACAGGTGCCGTGATGGCTATTGGAATTTCGACCCTCGCAGCCCAGAAGGCTGTCAGTCCTGCACATGTGATCATTTGGGTACGATAAATGAAAGAGGTTGTGACCCTGGTACTGGAAATTGTTTCTGCAAACGTCACGTTACAGGAAGAAATTGTGATCAATGCCTACCTGAATTTTACGGACTCTCTGATAGTGACGACGGATGCCTCGCTTGTGACTGTGATATTGGTGGATCATTAGACCGTGATTGTGATGTGATTACAGGACAGTGCAAGTGTCGCCCGAACGTGACAGGACGTCGTTGTGATCAACCCATACAAAATTTCTTCGTAGGTGCTCTCGATTCAATTGTGATTGAAGGTGAATCAAGTCAGTGTGACTCACAAATTGATGATAATGCTATTCAAAGTCAATTATGCCATGTTCTTATCAGAGAAAATTATCCTGATGGTCGTAAAGAGACGTGGACGGGTCCTGGTTTTATGAAGGTCCCTGAAAGTAGTACATTAGTTTTTATCATAAACAATTTAAAGAAAAGTATGAACTACAATGTTTTAATTAGGTATGAACCGCAATCACCTCAAAATTGGGAAGAAGCTACTATATTAGTTAAAAGACCTTCGGCCATTGATAGTGACTCGCCCTGTGCTAATGTTCGCCCAGAAGATGATACAGTATATGCTAGGTTACCATCAAATCAACGAAGCGTTTTAGTTGTGCCTGCCGTATGCTTAGAAAAAGACAAAGAAACTGAAATTCGTATTTACCTTGGGCGGCAAGATGGTGTTCATTCAAATTCAAGAGCTTCAATTTTAATCGATTCTATCGTTCTTATACCATCATTTAAAGACCTGCCATTTTTTGCAAATGATAGTTCCTTGCTTGAAGAATTCCAGCGGTATAACTGTGGAGACTCATATTTTTATGATTTAAATAGAGAAAATATTCCAGATATTTGTAAAAAATACCATGCTAGTATTGGATTTTATATCAGAAATGGGTCTCAGTCTTGTGAATGTGACCCATCAGGCTCTAAAAGTCATCAATGTAATCCATTTACAGGTTACTGTCAATGCGTTGAAAATATTGTTGGGGCAAGATGCGATAGATGTGCACCGGGGACTTACGGTTTCAGTAAATTTGGTTGTAAACGATGTGACTGTAATAGCATAGGCTCTCTTGATAATTTCTGTGACGCAGCTAGCGGCCAATGCAAATGTAGAGCCAATACTTATGGTCGTGCTTGTGATCTATGTCAACCCGGCTATTTCAGCTTCCCTAAATGTCAACAATGTGATTGCAACGGACATGCTATAGAATGTGATGATAGATCGGGTGCTTGTAAAGAATGTAAAGATAATACTGAAGGGCATCGCTGTGAACGATGTGTGGAAGGATTTTATGGAGATCCGAGATTAGGAGTTGATATACCATGTAGGTCTTGCCCTTGCCCTGGTGTAGTAGGAGATTTCAGTAAGAGTAGTCATGCTGATCGTTGTGAATTAGATCCAGAATCAAAAGACGTTGTTTGTGAGTGCAAAGAAGGTTATGCT
The DNA here is from genome assembly GCA_949316285.1 of Eupithecia subumbrata. NCBI lineage: Eukaryota > Metazoa > Arthropoda > Insecta > Lepidoptera > Geometridae > Eupithecia > Eupithecia subumbrata. The sequence goes on along the minus strand of OX438640.1, from coordinate 33,651,531 downwards.
GGATTACTCTGTGATGTGTGTGCTGATAACTACTTTGGCGATCCTATTAAAGGTACATGTGAAAAGTGCGAATGTAATGATAATATCGATATCACGAAGCCTGGAAACTGTGACCCATACACTGGAAAATGCTTACAATGTCTTCACAATACTGCTGGGGAATCTTGTGAGGTGTGTGAAGAAGGATACTATGGCGACGCATTAGAAAAGTCCTGTTATAAATGTAACTGTTCAAAACTGGGAACCAATTTTACATCGGGAAATTGTGATGGCATAACTGGACAATGCCCGTGTTATAATAATGTCATGGGTGTTAATTGTGATCAATGTACAGAAAATCACTGGAGAATAGCCATTGGAAAAGGTTGCGATCCCTGTGAATGTGACCCTATTGGATCATTGTCTTCTCAGTGTAATCCATACATTGGTAAATGTGACTGCATCCCTGGTCATGGTGGTCGACAATGTGATCAATGTCAAGAAAACTATTGGGGTAATCCAAACATCGAGTGTCATGAATGTGAATGTGATCTATATGGTTCTGTGTCTAGGCAATGTATGCGTGATGATGGTTCATGTGTGTGTAAACCAGGTATTGGAGGATACAAATGTGATACATGTGCAAGAGGTTACCTTGGACAAGCACCTGAATGTTACGCTTGTGGCGAATGTTTTGATAGCTGGGATGCCATAATTAATGATTTACGCACACAAACAGTATATGCTATTGGTAATGCTAGTAAAATAAAAGTTATTGGAGCTACTGGGGCTTATACAAGAGATTTTGATGAAATGACCAAAAAGTTATCTGATGTGGAGAATTTGCTGCATAGTGCCAAAACAGGTCAAACCACTGTCAGAGATTTATTATCCAACGTAACCAATTTGCAAAACATTTTGGATGAAGCTGACAAAAAAGTCAAAGGTAGTAACGACAACTTAAACACTGTAACATCGAAAATAAACCTTGGAAATGTCACTTTAGATGGTTTGAGATCTAGCATTGAACATTTAAAAGCTAAAACACTTGATTTAGGCAATAACGCAACCAAATTACAAGAAGCTAATTTAGAAGGAGCTCTTAACTTGACCCGTGAAGCAAAACATCGTGCCCTAAAAGCGGCCGAAGATGCCGACAATGTTCAAACTATTATTTCAAATACTGATAGACAAATAAAAAATACTGATCGGGTCATCGAGATGCAATATGCTAACTTCAATAACAGTCAAAATGATAACGATAAAAAATTAGATGATTTGACAAAACAATTAAACGATTTGGAGGCATATATTCCAAAATTGAATGAGAAAATGTGTGGACAAGAAAGTGATAGTTGTGACATTTGTGGAGGTGCTGGTTGCGGAAAGTGTGGTGGTATATCTTGTGATCAAGGCGCTGTGACCAAAGCCGAACAGTCTTTGGATTTTGCAAATAAAACAGAACATAGAATTAAAGAACATGAACTTACGGCTGAAGACTTATTTAGATCGATTTCTCAGGTAAAACAAGATACAGTTGCTGTTCGATCACGTGCGATTGATTTGTTAACAAAATCTCGGGATTTCAAACTCTCAGCAGAAAGAATTACAAACGATAGTCTGGATTTAACCGTAGAACTGAAAGAATTTTTATCAAATACATCCAATACGCCAGCTGATGTAAGAACATTAGCTAATGAAATTCTTAACTTGTCAATTAGAATAGAACCAAAAGAAATCACCGAACTGTCCCAGCGTATTAACACATCAGTATCTCAGCTAACAGATATTGAAAACATTATCACAGAAACCAAACCGGACCTAGAGAGAGCTAAATTCTTAAAACAGAATGCTACGTCAGTTAATAACTCAGCTAACTTAACATTAGAAATGGCCAACAAAGTTTTAGAAGCTTTGGATGAAGCACAGGCAGCACAAGATGCTGCTGCTAATGCTATCGAAAAGGCAAACAGTGACATAGAAGCAGCAAAAGGTGATCTAATTCCAATTGCAGCTGAAACTGAGCAAGCCCAGAAAAAAGCCAATGAAACTAAGGATGAAGTCGAAAAATTAAGATTACGTCTCTCAGATTTACAAAAAGACATTCTCAAAATTGAAAGCGATGCAGATCAAGTTAAACAAGAAGCTAATGACGTTGTAAACCGCGCTGAAGGCGCTGAGTTAATGGCTCGTCAGCTTAGACAAGATTTTAAACATACTAACATGACACTTGCAGACAGGGCTAGCCAAACTTCAAACTCTAGAGAGCGCGCTCAACTTTTACTCAATCGCGCAACAAAACTTGCTAGTGATACTCAAATGCAGTTGAAAGTTCTCGCTAATATGGAAGAACTTTACAACGGTCATAACGACCAGTTAAACACCCTAGAAAAAGAGATAGGCGACTTAAATACGCAAATGAACTATTATCTGTCTGAAATTTCCAAACGTTCTGATAATTACCGATCTTGTACAACATAGTAGCAAAGCAATGAGGCAATATTCTGTCATCCGATAATCCTTTTTCATAAGATGTGCCATAATGACGCTGTACGTAACAGTGTTAGTCATTTTGTTTAAATGATGTAGTTAGACTACAGAGTTTGTGTTTATTATATCTGTTCAGAGTGGATAATTTACTAAAAATGTGAAGAACACATTTTTATTCTCATCTGTCCTTCCTCATACACATCAAAAACGGTTCCTAGCTCCATTTTACGGCCGTTGTACCTACTTGAGCTTTTATGTGATAAGTATAGGTCGCTGCAGATTTTAAAACCTCTAATACTATTATTAATCTAGCTCCAATAAACTTAACGTAATTAATAGATACACAGAGTCGGTTTATTTAGATGTTTGCTTTAAGGTATAACCCATTAAACACTGGCATTATCACACACGGCACATCGCAACCTTAATTCAACACCAAAAATTAAAAAAAAACATATTGTTTAGTGCCAAAAGTCGAATCGTTACCTACCTGAAATTTTATGTTGCAACATAACATTTCAGTCACATGTATCAAAAAGCGAATAATAAAGTGAACGGACTATAGTGCTTTTACAATAGAAAACAAAATTTTCTATGTCTGTAAATATTATTATTATTTCATACATTGTAACTTAATTAATAAAAGATAATATTTTATGTGCCTTTACTACATTTAATAAGATGTATGAATGTGAATATGATAAAATAGGGTCTTTTGTCTACTATTTTCCAAAGATAATATGTTATAATGTGGTTACAAGTGTTTTATTAAAATGTTGTTAGCTCTTAGAACCAGTTTTCTCCAACTTAGGCAATGTGGCTATAACGCGCACTTGGCAACAATTCAAGCTAACAATATTTGTGTAGATAATGTTAATTTTAAGTTACTTAAATAGTGTTATTTCTGCTTCCTTTGCTTATAACATAACTTATTAGATGTATCTATTGATGTAGGTTAACATGTAATTTAGTTATGAATATATTCTACCTATAATAGATTTAGGAATCAATCGAAAGGCCATTACTTGCTACTACGTGTCAAGAAGTAAAATTATAAATTACTTTAAAGTTGGTTAAGTTGATTTAGCTTATGAGGCTGATTTTGTTTCCTACTAGGTGATTCTTGCATTTAAATTGTAGATACCTCAAAAATGGAGGTCTTACTTTACCTATCTAAAAATATCTTTGTAACGTATTAAGGCACGAATACTTACATTATTGTTAAATAAATATTATGTAACCAATCTGTCTTTTTTATTTAAATTGCTACTTATTAACAGTTTCTCAGGCAGATCAACAGACGCGAGTCATTAATACATACATGCTTAACTTTATATCAATCAGTACATAGCTCTTAGGCATAATGTCGATGATAGGCAATGTCATCACATCAGTTATATGACTCATTTAATCATTCAGAAAGCTTTGGGAGTAAGAAACTAATGTACTTGGCGATATTTTGACTGCTAAAGTTACGACAGGGCCCTAGGCAACTCTTATGCTGAGTACAGTTCATATAGTACACACACCATAACTATAGATACATTTTTAAAACTGGCGTGATCCCCTTTTGTTTTTCGTATAGTGTAGGTTTGGATTTGTGACGTCAGCATGGATAATTGAGTGAAAAAACAAAAGACAATCGCGCCTGTTTTTAAAATTCAAATCTATGCAATGCACTAGGTATTAATCTAGTGGAAACCTTTAACTCATCCACTGCCCAGCCTCTGCATTGTGATACCAAGTAAAGCCGCAGCTGCAGCAGGGAGAGCACGTGCATGTGCGTCATAGGCAATGGAAGTGTTAATATGACTTTTGACATCCTAAAAATGCTGTTCAAATGGTAGCACATCTAGTAGGTAGGTATTCGAAAGTTACTATGGGATAGAAGTAGGTAAGTGTGACATTTACACATCTATAGGCTTACAAAATAAGCACTTAGTTTCAAATTTTAAACGAAATATTATTATATAGGAAAAGAAGTATAAAAATTTTGTATGAATATGTTTACCTCTTCACAGCAAAACAACTGCATTGATAGGACTGAATGAACAGACCAGGAATACCTATAGGCTTCTATCGTGCAAAGCCGCAGGCAGTAGCTGGTTAGAAGATGACCAGATGTGCCACATGTGTGCGGGCATGAGCACATTAAACATAATTATCTAGCCGAAAAATATATTCAAGATGATCTCACTATAATAAAGAATAGCTGTACTCGCGGCGTGAAATTGAGTTTGTAACATGACAACCATTTGACTATTATACAGGGTGTCATGTAACATTGTGTACTAAGCCGAGATGGGTTAATTCTGGACCCCGAGATCAACTTTTGGATATCGATTTTTGGAATTTCTGTTTTTTCTAGACTCGTTTTTTTCTTCCTATTCGTATGCTTTTACACGCAATCTTGCATTATTTAACATACTAAAATATTTCACAAATGTGTGCGTAATGTAATGTAGCGTATTGCTATGAAATGCTTACTCGTACAAAAAATCAATTAAATTATTGGAAATTTCAAAACAGTAATGATTTGATGTGAAAATACGCGTAAAAATGGTAAAAAAGATCACCAAATTCCAAAAACTTTACAAAAAACATATAGTACACATGTTTTGTGGCACCCTATACAGGTTAACTTTGTAAAACAAAACCTGACAAATATCTTATATCATCATCTGAAGGTGAAATCATGCTACCAATAAATATCCATATGCATTTCCTAAACGTAGGTATCATACCCGAAAGGCAAATTCCTTAAGATATTCAAAACGGATTCCAGATGGCTTTACCTAGAGCCGATCTTAACCAACGACGACGGAGAGCTAGGCGCCAAGTTCCGGAAGGTGGACCAAGGGTTCAGACAAGTCACTCGCATTCTAGAGAACGACTCGCGGCTCTCTGCGCTGCTGCAGTCCACGAGGCTGCAGCCAATGCTGGACTCCATATCGGAGCAGCTGCTCGCTTGCCAATCGGCACTGAACCAGTACATTGATGTAAGTATCAGGTCATTTATGTAAGTTATTTATGAGTTGCAGGTAAAGAAACACGCGCTGATCACTAATATCACAGCCTAACTGCATAGATTTTTTTATTTGTTATTCGATTATTTAGGTAAATACATTACCAAAAAAAATATAACACCCAAAGAATTTTAAATTATTATATTTTTACCTAAAACTGCATCGGTTTCGGGTGATAAAAACGCTGCCATATTGGCTCTTGTTCTGTGACGTCACACTTAACATTTTCAACTCAAAGTGACTCTGTTTCTTCGCTGATTTTTCAATAAAAATAAAATTAGATACAAATACACGATAAAAATTAAAATTAACCTTTACAGAAAACACCAAATAACCGCAAAATAAATACAAAAAGATATCCCGCCAAAGCTTTATAACAATACAAATAGCACTTGCCTATAGCGTTGCGTTTAGAAATTTTGCGATTGAGATTTAAAATATCTACTTTTCAAAGATTTCATTTAAAAATAAAAACATCAAAAAATACAAAAATAAATATACAGATATAATTCTATATCAATAGAGAATAGCTCTGTCAAACCCACGTTAAAATGCCTTCGTCGAATGCATATGGGTAGGCTGTGTTTAATTATGAATGCGAAAGTTTGGATTCTACTTAGTTACTCTTTACGTCAAAAATAATGGACGGATAGGACTGAAAACTTGCATAGTTGTAACTAGATCTAGATCTGGATTAATATATAGGCTACTTTTAAGAATATACTAGCTTTTGCCTGTGGCTTCGCACGCGATTTTCAAGTAGCCTATGTCCGTCCCCGGGATATTTATTACCTCCCTGCCAAATTTCTTAAAGATCCATCCAGCCGGTTAGGCGTAAAAGTAGCAGAATAGACAGCGTTACTTTCGCTTTTATAATATTAGTATGGCTATACTTTTTGTCCCGGAAAAACGCATGCCAATGCGCGGGCACAAGCTAGTCCAATATAAATGTAATAAATGTAATAAATAAATATGAATAAAATATAATGCTGAATAATACACACTGCATCATCTAGCCCCAAGCTAAGCAGGGCTTGTGTTATGGGTACTTGATAACTGACATATTTAATACTAGCACCCGTGCGAAGCCGGGCGGGTTGCAATGCTGATATTAAATATACTACAGAATCGGCCCCCCGGCCGGTACCACCGCGCGCCGCCGCCGCCGCCGCCGCCGCAACCGCTATCTCCCTGCATTTTAAATTTGTAATATCTTCGAAAATATTCATATAAATTACATGCTGTAAAGGGCCATATTGATCTATATTAAATGCACAATGTATTTGAGGTACTTAATAGGATAAGGATTAATGCTGTATTGCTTATAATCGCTTCGTAAATAAGCCATTATTTCTCGTAAAAAGTAAAGGATAAAAATGGTTAGTGTGAGTATGTGTCATCACGGACTTTTTTGTACACTTTTTTAAAGTGTACAATACTGCAGTACATTATTTGGATCTATCTCGTAGGGTTAAGCCAGCGTTTGCAATGTAAACGCAAAACAATGTGGTAATTTACGACATCACATTAGAAACCTCTAAAATTATCAGTGTTTCTCTACTATATTACCTATACATATAAACCTCCTCTTGAATCACTCTATCTATATAAAAACCGCATCAAAATTCGTTGCGTAGTTTTAAAGATACAAGCATACATAGGGACAGACAGACAGCAGGAGTGACTTTGTTTTATACTATGTAAAGACGATACACTACAACACAAAAAAAAACAATAAAACTGTATGTATTGTTATCAAGAGGATGATGCTACAGAGGAAGTGTCCATGTCTGCCGCATTACTAAATACGATACAGAAAATGTAGAGTCGAAGAAACAAAACAAACTCTTACATAAATAAACATCTCTTCGTGAATGGATTGGATACGGGTCACTGAAACTAATGTTCATGAGTCAGCAGTTAGTTTTGCAACGCTGACTTATTTTTGCAATTGCTATAGTACCTATACACTAGCCAACTCGATGTAGAATGTTTGTAAACAAACCGCTCATACTTGACTAAAATTCACTCTGTGGCCGCGTCCTTTTAATACCCAATTTACATTACTCTTCGATTTGAGATCCTTCCATCAATAAATATTGCTTTATATTGATACTAGCAGCGTCTCGTGATTTCACCCGCGCAGTTCTTGCCGTGGGAGTTCCGAGATAAAATATAGCCTATGTGCTATTCCAGACTTTAATCTATCTCTGTGCCAAATTCATCCAGATCGGTTCAGTAGGTAGTTTTTGCGTGAATTAGTAAGATCTGAAACTCGACGCCAAGCAAGTGACTTATAGTTATTTTGTGTCGTGGTTTCTTTACAAACATTCTACATCGAGAATGTCTAGTCTAGTGTATAGTTACACAATCGGTAAACCTATTTATGGCACATTGCAGGAGAAACGTTCCGTATTCCCAAGACTATACTTCCTAAGCGACGATGATTTACTGGAACTGCTGGGCCAAGCCAGGGCCGGCGCGGAGGGCCGCGAGCTGGTCATGCAGACACACCTCAAAAAGCTGTTCCCTGGTACCACGGGGGTGAAGCTCGGCCCGGAGAGAATGTCGATCACAGCGCTGTGCAGCCATCATGACGAAACGTTCCCGTTGGAACACCCCGTGGACATAGATTGCGCCGTTGAGGTACCTTTCAGCTTTCTATAAACATTTTTTTATTAGTTTATTCTGTCCCACTGCTGCGCAAACGTCATATACAATGAAAAATTCCGAACAATCCACACAACATCATCTAGCCCCAAGCTAAGCAGAACTTGTGTTATGGGTACTAGATTGGTACTATAGATAATCGATAAACTTAGCACAATTCATTACACATATATTTCTTTTATTAAATATAGAAAATACCCAGAACACCCGAAACAAATATCTGTTGATCGACAATATATGTTGATTAGCGAAAAAGGCAACAATTGAAGGCTCTGAATACAATATTCTACCTAATTATTCAGAGATTTTACCTAAATATCGAAAAACCTGCTATAATTTTTGGAAAGAACATTTTAATGAAAGGTCTGTTGAAAAAGGTATTTGGTACAAATCCATACAGTGTGAGCCTCCTCATGTCCCTTGGTTCAGTATGATAAAGATACCTCGTAAACTTGTAATTACAGCACACAGGTTACGTACGGGCCATATGCCCCTAAAAAAGTTTGCGTACTTAATGCGTAAAGCCGACACACCGAATTGTGAAACATGTGGTGTTGTGGAAGATGTTCACCATTTATTAGAAGAGTGTGTCCGCTTTCAGCATGAAAGACAATCGCTTGCGGTGGCTTTCGGCTTGAACAGACTGGATACAGGGATTTTTCACAAAGTTTTAGCGCACCCGATAACTGAGGCAGCTATACAGCTGTTTAAGGCCGTGAGCCATCACAAGTAGATAGGTAGATTTATTTAAGATTAGTTTTGTTTGTTATTCTGTATTTATATTTCTTTTACACCACATTTTCATTTTGTTGTTTGTACTTTGTAGTGTATATAATAGGACTGGCATGTTAATAATTATAACAAAAGTCCTTCAAAATAAATTAGAAAAAAAAAAAAAAAAAAAAAGACATTTGTCCCGAGGCGAATCGAACCTGCGGGTTACGTCGCAGGCGGACCGTCACCCGCCGCGTCACATCGTTTTTCGTTTAATACTCACTGTACTCACTGTAGCGCTAACCCTGCGCGAGCGAGATAGCGAACAAATTGAATGAATACTGTCATTGTTTTGGTTTGAAACAAAAAATGTGTAAGTCCGCCTTCATTGAGGTAAGCTCCTGCAAATAGGTATATAATCTATTCTTATAGGTTAGGGGAGGAATGCTTTCAGGCCGTTGACACGTCCCATGGGTATTATTAGCCATCATGATGTTTTATGGCCGTTTTGATGGGTTCTAAAGCCGGGTTTCTACCGCGAGCAGAACGGACCCATTCATGACTCCGTTCCAACAAATAGTCGTTCAAAAGGACTGAGCGAGCTGAAAGCTTTGAAATGAACTTCGCTCATTCATCTCTCTTTTCCCGCTCATTACCCTACTTTCGCGGTAGGGCTGGTCCACCAGTTCAAAGTCGCTCAGCGAGCTATGGAAAGAGTTATGCTCGGAGTCTCTCTGAAGGATAGAATTCGTAATGAATACATCCGACAGAGAAACAAAGCTATCGACATAGCTCAAAGAATTAGCAAGCTGTGGCATTGGGCCGGCCATATCTCGAAGAACCGACAATCGCGCTGGGGTAAACGTGTTCTTGAGTGGAGACCACGACTCGGCAAACGTAGTGTAGGACACCCTCCGGCCAGATGGGATGACGATCTGCGAACGACTGCAGGCAGATGCGGCAAGCTGAAGACAGGGCGCTATGGCGCTCATTAGGGGAGGCCTATGTCCAGCCGTGGACTAATATAGGCTAATGATGATGATGACCCTTTCGCGGTAGAAACTCGGCTCAAAACTACGTTAATGATGCCGTTGTCAGGCGACTGGGACATTAATCATATAAAGTAAAATAATATTACATTTAGGATGTACTAAGTAGGTACCTTATTATTATCTAAATTGAAATACCTAAATCAAATTAAAATCACCGAAGTTGTTTTCAGGTATGGCTCAAAAACCTAGAAACAGAAATGCGTTCGTCACTTAAAAATATGACGTTGAAATGTGTCGGAACTAACACGTTACAAGACCAGGACCCCTTCACTCTGCCGACGCAGATTCTGTGTCTCGCCCAGAATATCAGATTCACTGAACAAGCGGAGAAGGCCATTGCTTCACGGGATCTACACAAGTTGAAAGCTACTATTGAAAAGGAGAATTTATATTACATTTCGACGGACGTGGAGGACGAACGCGAACGAAACAAAAGACAGGCTCTCATATTACAGTGCGCCTATTATGTCTCCGTTATAAGGATTCTGATAGAAAAAAACGTGACCTCGACCAACGACTGGCAGTGGCAGAAACAGCTGAGGTACTCGTCTTCATAACTATGACGTCACCAGTTACCAACCTTCCTTTGTAACAAACTGTACTTTGGTTTATTATTCGCGCGCGGTCAGAATGGGATGGAGTTGTTTTGAACTGAACAAAAGCGGTCAGATTTTTTCTTTGACATGGTTCCATGCCGGTTGTATTGTATTTGTATTTTGTTTATTATTAATCAAAATCTTATTCTGTTGTTATTTTTAAGACACTTTAAACCGTAGAAGGTTTGTGTAGTGCCAACTGCAAGGTGCGGATTGTTTGAAGAATCTAACGTAAAGTATTTTCCCATTTTGATCGTGTGCGGATTCACATTTAATACAGTCCATTTCACATAGATACCGATCCCTAAAGGGACACTTTTTTGTCGAAAATATTGGGTCCGAAACGTCAGCAAGCCTGTTTTTCGCGTTGTGAATTGAGTTCGGCCTGAATTTATTGTAAAAAAAATTCAATAAGGATATTATATGAACATTTAATAGACATGTGATTTTCATCTTGGGTATTAATTTAAATTGCCTGAAATGAAGCATATGCATACTTTTCTAAAAAAGTGCCTATGTGAAACGGAATATATTGTATCATCTCCCTTCGTCATAAAAAATGTAGAGTTTGTTAGGAACTAACCAAATTTATATGAAATAACTCTACCATAGTAGAGTAGCCGAGCTATCTCATAAAAATGACAAATTGCATTAAGTGAATGTTTAAACATTTGCAAACGTTAATAATTTTCAGATTCTACCTGTCCAGCAGTAAAGATGTGCTGGCTAGAATGGGGCTGGCTCAGATTTCATATTCATACGAGTACCTCGGCGTCCACACGGGCCAGTTCGTGCGCACGGAACTAGCTGACGATTGCTTTCTCATACTTACCCAGGTATTGTATTATTGATTCTTATATCTTTACTAGCTGGTGCCCGCGACTTCGTCTGCGCAGGATTAGTATTTCGAGTAGCTTATATTATCTACCTTAAATACCAGAAGCGATAAAAGTATCTGTTTTCATTTATGAATCAATTTATTATTACATAATGTGCATTTGAAATATATTATCAATATTTATTGTAGTTATGGTTTATTTTGGCTTTAATAGCTTACACATAAGATATAGATATATACTGTGGCGGGCTTTTTTGTAGGACTAAGATAAACATTACCATCATACACATTACATATTATGTGTAACTCTAGCGGTTTTGGCAGCGCACGCCAGAGTAGCTCGCAGATGGTAGATTTTTTCCTACTTACTTGACACTTATCGTCATATTTTGGACAATTCACACAATATCTTTATAAATTGTAGCCTATGTTTATTTTGATGTATAAGCTGTATTAATTTAAAGTTTCATTAAAATCCATTCAGTAGATTTTACGTGAAAGAGTAACAAATATCCATCCATACTTACAAACTTTCGCTTTTATAATATTAGTAGAATGAAGACCGCACACATCATCCCTTATCCGCCTGTACGCCTTGTAGCTGACCCTTGTCGGAGCTGGACACCAAACAATAGCTGGGCATAACAATCATTGTGCCAAGCACAATAGGTCATCTTAGCCCGTGTTCACCAAAAGATAAACGGACGATTATGCAGCTTCGTCGGTTAACTTTGACGTTTAATGTATAAAAACTTGTGTCAAAAACGTCGAAACATCTGTTAAAATTTAAACCATTTGTTGGTGAACTCGGGATTTAATAGGTACCTACCTAAATCTAAAAATAAAGAAGTAAGAAAAATGTTATGATAGAAAATATGAAAAAAAGCTTTTTGACATGTTTTCTATTCTGTGTTTATTTACTTTAATCAGAATAAATAAATGTTATGAGAGAAAATATGATATAAAAAGCTTTTTATCATACAACTTTTAAATCCGTCATGGTTAACACTAAAGTCACAGCTAAAGTCATCGATAATGGGTTCGATAATGAAACCTGTGGTAGTAGTAACGTTCGTAGCAAAAGACAAAAAATGAGGGATCGATATATCTGCCACTAACAACTCACTCGCAGTGCCCTCAGTTATTCCGTGATCATGGTGCATGAAACTGTGCCGAAATATTGGAAAGCTCAAAACTCAAATCATAGTAAATATCCCGTTGTAAATTGAAAAAAATTAAAAATAAAATAATAAAATTTAAATTAAATTGATTAATTGTTCTATTCTGTGTTTATTTACTTTTATCAGAATAATCAAATCACGCATAAAATATTAACTATTAACTCTAGGAGGCCTACTCGGAAAACGAAAATTATCTAAACTTTTTATTTGTTTTCGAGCAAAACTTTTATGTCCCTTCGGTACTAGAACGGTAAGAAGAAAGCATTTGCACGAAAACTAATCAGAAACTTCGATTCTCGCATAAACGAACATTTGCAGTTGTTTGACCAACTTCGAAAAAAGGACTAGGTTGTATACATACGTATGTTCGCCGATTTCTACGTCAATCTTGTACGAATTTGATGATTCTTTTGGTTTTGTATAGAGAATAGCCCCGGGATCGTCACATAGAAATTTTATTCTTGAGGGATACTATACAGGGTTACTGCTAATCCGACGATGCTGCTGAAACTAGTTACTGGGAATCCAAAACTGCAGGCCCATCATCACAAACACGTTCGTGAATACGCAATCAATGTGAATCATCTCCCATACAAAAAGTAAAAACACGTTTGTCCGAACCCAATGAATTACTACAGACCGATCTACCACAGTTAATTCTGGGCAAAGCCGTTTTTATGTTTAGTTTCAAAGAATTTAATTAACGATTATTGAATGGAGGGGGTACCTGCTACCAATTCCAAATTTAAGAATTAAGACCAAACATCATTCTGCCCATCATCATTTTCGTGATGATGGGCAGAACCTACAGGTCAGTGTCAGTGAATTACCAATAACCCTGTATAGGGCCCGCAAAACTTAAAAAATAGTGTATAATTATCATCGAAGAATAGTTAAACCCGTACAATTGTAAAGTCCTAGTCACATTAATTGAAAAACACGGATTATAAGCTACACGGAAATTATAAATGTACCCACGTGTTTAAATGCGTTAGATTGTGAGTGCTGTCCTAATGCCCTGTTGATTATCTTTCGGAAAATTATACCTAATGCAACATGGATTCTTAACCTTTTGACCGCCACGCCCCAAACGCATTCTCGTATCCTCTACGCCAAAGCACAAAAGTGACCAAAAATACCTACGAAAAAATAGTGCTGCCAAGAGTCGATAAAATGTATATTGTCGATAAACACATGGAGACTTGATTTCGTTGGTTTTTTATGCAATAAACAACTTTTTAAAATCTGGGATGTTTTATTACCTTTTGAACGCCACCTTAAAATGATAAAATCTAACTCTCCAAGCCATCCAAGTTACAAAAAGAAGGGCTTCAGGTTAGAAGCACTACCTTAAATTTTCGAGTTTTACTTGATACCAATTTACTCTATAATATATTAATTGTTACGCCGCAGTTGCCGATGTTTTGCCTATATAAAACCAGAAATCAGATCGACAACAAATATTTTCAAATAACAACAGCACATCACTATTCACCCACGTGACGTCTTCTGTTGTCGTGAATAGCCGACATAGGCGCGGCTGGCACGATGTTTGAAAGCTTGCTTACATCTGAGGTAGTGATGTGGTAGGTTATAGTCGCTGATTATCGATAAGGGCAAGTAGGTATATACCTGTCCACTCTTGAAATGAAACTAAAATGGTCATCACATCACATGCATTGAATGCCAAATAACTAGTTGGGTACCTACCTACCTACCATGTAGTAACTGTCAAACCACTAAAGATTGAAGACACAAATAATATTATCACTACACAATGCAGAGAAAGAAACGGTACCTACCTACCTACCAGTTATACCAACATACCTAGTCCCTACCCATCAGTGTAATAAGTAGGTAGACGCAATAATAAGTAGGGGTAAACCGTTACCATTCGTACAGCGGGAGCATTCGTACATTCATCATAACTCCGCGATTACAAACGTTAGCGCGTCCATACTTATGTGTGTGCCTCCCCTCTACCGCGTCTAAGTAACCGCGCGACAAGGCGGGACAGTGCGGCCGACGGCTTCCATGCAATAAATCGATACGTGTTTTCGCTTCTCGTAAGTAATGTTTGGAATCACCTTTGAAAGTGTTTAGTTCTAGTAAGATTTACTCAAATTGTAAAAGTAAGTTATTGTAAATGATGTACTGATGCCTTAATTTATGGTGTGCGTATTTATTTCAGTATAAAATTAACCGTTTTTTTATTTTGAATTAATTTGTTAAATGTTTGGGTTTGGGGTACCTTCATACAGAGTAACTGGGGTAGATTCGTACTGTGCGAATATACCCCTCATGGATTGTGTTATTTCACGCATGAGTGTTTATTTACCAATTTATCTATTTCAGAACCATGCCGCGGAAATACAAAAAAAGGGGACTAGATCGGGAGAGGTAGACGAAGACGCAATGGATTCTGCGATGAAGAAAGTTTTGGATAAAACTTTATCCATTCGGAAGTCCGCAGAACAATACGGCGTAAATCCAGGATTTACACAGATACTCCTGAAAAACAAAGACTGGAAGAATAAAAACAGCTAAAGAGATTAATATATGATAAGATATTAATGTAAAACATTTAATAGTACCTACTGTTTTTAAGGCTGATTATTTGTGTAGTTTGATCTCGATGACAAAGACTTTTTTTAAGGTTAAGTTTTTGAGAAACTTCTTATAATGAATAAAAATGTTTATAAGTATAAATGTCGCTTTTATATACTCTGTACGAAGGCTCCCACTTATGTATGAATGTGCCCCACACTATGTACGAATCTACCCCACGTTTGGGGTGCTTTCGTACGATTTCCATCTTTTGGGAAAACCGCCATTGCTCGGGTAGATTGCATTATATCAATATGAATGTACCTTATTACTATAGCCAGATATGTAGCTTACTCAAAATCATTGAATTTATTTTGAAATTGTAATTACTTTTTTTTTTACAAGGCTTATATTAAAAAGTGTACGAATGATCCCCACCTTCCCCTACCTACCTACCTACCCTAGTCAACTGCACTTAGGTACCTACCTAGGTACAATACAATACAATACACTTTATTGCAAACCAAGAAAATACAAAAACAAAACAGGGAAAGAGAAATAACAGAATTGCAGAATGGGCGGCCTTATCACTAAAAGAAGAGAAAAACGAACAGTATAAGACTAAAGAAAGAATCCCCGTATCGGGTGAATGTTGCATTATTATTATTTAGTGCTAGAATTTGTGTTCTTGGTAGGTAGGTCGAAGTAACGGGCAATGACCTTTCTAACCGTTATTGTACCATGAATGCTATTAAAGTATTTTATACCTAATTATCTTCCTTGCTACTTGCAGAATTTCTTCTCATTAATTATCATTCATGCATGGTACAAATTCTTGCCGCTTTTTAGGAAATTTCACTAGGTAGGTAGGTACCTAGGTATTATTTTATTTCCTTCATTCTTTATTCATTGTAAATTTTCTACGCATTACCTATCCATCTAACATCTTTTATTGATTTTCTGTCCACGTAATTATTTCCTTGAGTCGGATACCTATCTCATAATCAAACCGATTTAGGTACCTACACTACCTACTTACCAATGATGAAAGTACCTACCTATCTAGTACACAAAAATTTATCCCGTTCCCAACGTAGTCTAATCTTACAAGAAACTTAAAAGAACCTACTCTAATCTTACAAGAAAGAAATAAAATGTAGGTAGGTATGTTGTACCTACCTACCCACCGAACTACAGGGAACCTGTGTGCTTCGAAGCAGAAACATGCTTTTGTCGAAGTTTTAAACAAGAGATCTATGAACCTACAAATACCTACATTTTACCTATGAATCCAAAATCAATAGCAGATAAAATCCAAAATCAATAGCAGATCGGACATACTTGGAATGCACTTGCACGTCACTACCATTGTCTTGTTACGCTGATGACGTCACTTACGGTCGTGTAGTCCCGACCGTGGCGTACGCTACACTGCTAAGGGATGATGAACCAGTGATGTGCTTTGGTGGGGATTATGAATTATCGATCCTGCTCATGGATCATTTTTATCTTCATTATGCGTTTGCAGAGTTAAAGTTTGGGTTTATTATGATATCATAATAGATATTTATTATTTATATCATGAGAATGAACATGAAATAAATAATAAATATCTTGTTTAAATGTAAATTGTCTATTTTTTATCACCTTCGCTTGGTAGCTGTATACCACAACACTAGCGGTCGTCTCCTGCCGACAATGGCGTGCGAATCACGCCCGCTGACGGGATTTTATTTCAATGTTTCATCATCGAAATTTTTATACAACTAGGGGTTTTTCTTATAAACCTTTATTATAGATGTATAATAACTAAAACAACGTTCCTTTTAGGATAAATAAAACGCAGAACTAACAGTTAAAAGATTGTGTATTTCGTTTTTTTCTTGGAGCAGTTTTGGTCGTCTAATAACGACACTGGCGTAGTAAGCACAATTTGAAATGTCGAGTATAGACGACGGTGGCGGTCAAAAGGTTAAAATTTTACGGGTACTTACTATCTGACATTATGGTGACATAAAATATGCAAAATGAATTCGTCAGCTTTTGTAGAAAATATCAAATAATATATCGTCGGTTTCAGTCTCTGCACCTGGGCTTGGTCGGGAACCCTTTCGGTCCGGCCGGCACGGGCAAAACGGAGTCCGTGAAGGCGCTGGGCGGCCTAGTCGGCCGACTGGTGCTCATCTTCAACTGTGACGAGGTAAACCAATCAATTGTTGCTTTATTCTACTTCAAACGGTTCCTTGGTACCGCTTGAATAGTTACATTATACATTAATATAATGTAACTATTCATTAATTATTCATTAATAATGTAGCTATCGTATCGGGACAGTATTTCCAACAGAGAAATGAAATTGTTACAGTTATATTATGGTACAAGGTATCCCTATCAGCCATGTTTGGTTCCGATTTACTTGAAACATTTTCAATAAGTAAGGTTGCTATTTTATATTCTCAAGTACAACATGCAAATTTTGGCGGTAGGGTCCATCCAATGTCCCTCATCAGAGGTATTTCCGGAGATTACCTGCGTCTCTCTCTCGCTGTAAACGTGTTAGTTCATGTGAACACATGTGAACTCGGTGCCTTTGATATCACTACCTACAGCCATACTAGGCCTCGTAAGATCTCCAATTATTGTGATGTGCACCTCATTACGCCTTATTAGCACGTAAGTCACGACTTTTGACAGACCGCTTTGAAAATAAAAGCATCTTACTTACAAATACAAAATATGTTATTTATTGACCATAATATAGATAAAAAAAAACTTAATGTTAGGTACCTTTAATTGTTACAGTTATTAGTTTTTTATAGAGACTGATGATTGATTGCCTATGATCCCCTTACTAGGCTACGCACTAGTAATAGACATATTATCCAGTGTATAAAATAATATGAGTCCATATGCAGGACGATTTTTTTTAAACTAGTTCAGGAGAACTATTTAAAAAAATGTGTTTCAGAGCCCCAGTGGGTTCTCCGACTAATATTACCATGTTTCTTTGCTTCCAGGCAATGGACGCAGTGTGCATGGGTCGGCTACTGACCGGGCTCTCTCTATGCGGCGCCTGGGGGTGCTTCGACGAATTCAACCGGCTGACGGGCGACACCCTGGCCGCGGTCTCGCACCAGTTCGCCTCGCTGCTCGCCGCAATGCAACAGACCACCACAGCCGCTGCCACTTTGAATGGAAAACAAGTAAGACATACGCTTTACAACAAAACTCCTAGTAAGTTCCAAAAATTATCAGTAAATAAATTCAAACAAATTGTCAAAACCTTGCTGTGCAAAAAGGCTTAAGGCTTGTTACTATAAAATATCAGATTATATAGAAGATAAAAAAGCTTGGGACGGGTTTTGCTCCAACTCGAAAAATAACAACTAACAGGCTAAAGGTTTCTTCGTCGCTTCTTTACTTTGGCTTACATACCGAAGCGACAGAAATCAAAAATATCACTTTATTTCCGTGTCAGTGTTTAGTTTTATAATTTGACCTTTTCTAAGTGTACATTTATTGTATTATGGAAATAAAGAGTTTTTGATTTTGATTTTGAGATAATACTAGAACAAATAATCGTATTCCACACTTGACAGAAGCTGAAGTGGAAACCTCAAATTATGTTGCTACATGCAGACAATTAGTTGTTGCACGATCCATCTGCGGAAGAAATCGTAAATAAAAAAATTATAAATTTTGTAATATGTTTGATAATTGTCGCAAATTTCTTACGCGTAGTATATCAAACATAGCTTCAAAAATTTCTAGGCCAAATATATTGAAACATTCCATCTTTTCAATTTAATAAAAATTTGCAATAAGTAATCCTAAAATTTTTAAAGAGTCATGCTAATTTTTGCATGCAATATTTTTTTTTTTTTAATTATTAATATAATTTGCAGGTGGTTGTATCAGAATGGTGCGGCGTCGCGGCGACAATGAACCCCGTGGGTCGCGGCTACGGCGGGAGACGCGCGCTGCCCGCGGCCTTGGAGCGCGTCCTACGGCCCATAGCGATGGTGCAGCCGCGGGGCGACCGCCTGGCCGCGCCGCTGCTGGCCGCGCGCTGCGTGCTCAACGCGGAGGCGCTGGCTAAGGACCTGTATGACGTCTTCACTATGGCCAGGTACTAGAAACGTCTGTGTTAGTTCTAGAACCTTAGCACTGCGGCTGTACTGCACGTGTTCGTACGATAGCCATGGTGCAGAACAATAAAATAATGCCGTCGCAAAGTAATAAGCGATATTGCCATTTCATATATTCTGTAGTTTCTGTTTGCAGGTGACCTCTTAATTAACCGATTAGAAAAATAACTTAAAACTACGTTTTCTCCTATTTCAGTTCCCTTCTGAGCGGTCAGCGGCACTACGACTGGGGCCTGCGAGCGCTGAAGGCAGCGGTCGGTAGCTGCGGCGCAGCGCTTGAAGCGCGCGCGGGCAGTCCGCTGCAGGAGCAACGCGCCGCGGTCAGGCGCCTGCTAGCGCTTAACAACATGTCCAAGCTAACTACGCACGACGCACAGAGGTAAGCACGCGGTCAGCGGCACTAGCGCTGTAGGCAGCGGTCTAACTTGACGTAACAACAGCGATTTCCATACATTTTACTATTTAAGACGAAGCTCAACTTTAGCAAGCAGTTTTTATCCAACCTGTGTTCTGTTCCTCACAGATTCGAGAACATTTTGTCTCTGGTATTCTCTGATGTCCCAGTGGAGGAATCTTCGTCGGATCCCATTACAAAAGCCATCGAAGCTTCCTCGGATCATCTCAAACTCACACCTAACGAGCTTCAGGTAAGCTTGCCTTTATCTCTGTTTATTAATAATAATACTAGCTTCCGCCCGTGGCTTCGAACGCATTTCTGGTTTAAGATTATTTATTTCTCTTAAAAATTAGGTTAATTCACTTACAGAGAAACATAACATTATGTATTCAAAATCTTGTTGGGCTTATAAAGAAAAGTAAAGTATTAAGAAGCAACAAAAATGATAAATTACCGGTATTTTGAAACCGGCATTTGTCCGGGATAAAAAGCAAACTATACAAGGTGCACCATGTCCATGGCCAAGTTCTAATTTAATTTCTATTATTTAATTGTAATTTTTTTTGCGAATAAATATTTATACGTAAATTTTTATGAAGATAGTTAAATACGAAATCTAAATCATATCGAAATTACCATTTACAAAAATAAAATTAAGTACACAAAAATCAGCTCATTTATAAATTTCCTATGACGCACCGTTTACGAGATGTAAGCAAAAAACTAAAAAAATCAGAATTGTTTGTGCACTCATAAGGCTCACATCACAGGGACAAACATACTAAAACTCCCCACAGTTTTAGTATGTTTGTCTCCTAACTAGACCAAACAAAGTTCCGAAGTCAAACTTTCTACTTTCGATATTTGCATCCTCAGTCCTTCGTTGACTGGATTTTCTGTCAAATAAAGTTTTTGCACAACACATTGTTATTCTCCAGCGTAGCGCCATTTATCGTGGCTTTAATCCGTTTTGTTTCAGGTAAAAAAATGCGTGGAACTGTACGAGCAGCTCCAACAAAGGATGGGCGTTGTGATAGTCGGACCTCCTGGCTCCGGGAAGACCACCATTAGGAGATTACTGAAGAACGTAAGTTATAATAAAGACTGACTGAAACATGGTTAGGGTCCCAATTCAACTAAATCAACCGCTACACTATATGGTATCGTCCCAGAATGACACATATTGGGATTTTGCTGTGTGCCGGCTTAGAATGCACTAGACTCTAGACCAACTCTTCCCGCGGGTGTCGTAAGAGGCGACTGAGGAATATCCACCGGGGGGCGGGCAGCAGCGCCTCTTGCAGATAAATTCCAATTGCGATTCCCAACCCGCATGCCCAGCGTTAGGATTATGGGCAGTACCCCCCATGAGACAAGATCAATAAGGGACTTTTAAGAGGAAGGCCTGCGTCCTCCGTGGACCAATATAGAATATAGGCTGTTGAGATTGTGGTGAGGTGTCAAAAGTGTCAACGCTGAAACCAATCTATCAGTGCAAAAAGCTGCGCACGCACTATCTGGAGTTTCTTTCCCATGGACGATTCTGCGAGAGACCATCGTCATAGTAAATCGATTGGTTTGCAGAATTCGGCCTCTGACCACGTAATCGTGTTTGAATCATTCGCATAACGTTGATGTTCTGTAAAATGTTTTGTTGAGCTTGCCATAGTCAAGAATCTTCGTTTTAAAGAAATTTATTCTCAAAAAGACAATGTCACTTACATGAGGAAAAAAGTTATTCTAAAGTAGGTATAAATTGAGTAGGCAGGTCGTTTTGTTACGTATAATAGGTCAAATCCAATGCATTTAGTAATAATTATCTTCCACATAATCAGCTAATTTTGTTTTAAATGCATTGAATGAGTTTACATTTTTATAAAGGAGGGTATTTTATTGTAGTACTGTGCACCTTCGTACGTAAACATCTTTTTTCCGTAGTTTTTAGAATGTTCTTTTTCTTTTGTTAGTCGTTATAATGAATGTTTACCGCAATGACGCAGTTCAAATGTCGTCGTAAATATAAAATGTCACGCTATAAATGGCCGATATAATGTTATTTTAATAACACATACTACACAAGCGCAACGTGTAAATGTGTTGAACGTGCCAGCTTTAGCTTACCAACCTATATCATATCCTATAATCTATATATAACTTTTTACTAAGAAAAAAGTTTCCGATATCGAATCCGAAGGCCTTTCCGACGAATTAAAATACCCCTACTGCAGACCGTTGCGAACAATCTGGAAGTACCTTGACAGATCCAAATCAATACCAACCGAAAGCATCCCCTATTTCTTTCGCATGAGTCCCGACAGAGCAAAGGCCTCCCCTAAGTTCTTCCACTCGATGCGATCATGTGTGGTTTCCTACCATTGGCCTTGGAAGGCGGTGATTATTAATTATTCGTAATTTATTCTAGGCTCTAACCCAACAAGGCAGATCCATAGTGGAGTACATAATATGCCCGAAGGCGATGAGCCGCGACTGGCTGCTGGGGAGTATAGACCACGACACGCGGCAGTGGACGGACGGAGTGATATCTGCCACCGCGCTCGAGGTCTCAAACCAACCAACAGGTTAGTCAGTTTTTCAGTGTCCCACAGCTGGGCAAGACAATAAACACACCAGCACGAACATGTCCACTACTGATCAATCCGATCATAAAAACAAGCAGGGCCCACCGGGGCTTAAGCCCGACCCGACTTTTTGTGCTGGTGAGCAATAAAACACTTTGAATTTGAACTCTAGGTTTTGATTGTGTCTGAACCGTGCGTTCTCTTCTGCGGGATTTAGAGCTCGGCTCATTTTAGTCGCGACATCTAGTTATGAATTTGGAACTAAAACTTAGTACCTCAAACTATCATCGTATAAACACGGGGTTTTGCCATAATCACCACACTTGGCAGGCGAATCGGTGATCGTATAGGAGGATCTCAATTAGGCTGTGTTTTATTTAGATCCTTTTATGTGTGTTTGTTACTCGATCTTTGCCATTTTCTACGATTTGATGATTCTTTTGCTTTTTTGTATACAAAATGGTCCCGAGATGATCCGAACAGTGATCCTGAGCGGGACAGCATTACATTAATACATTTTAAATGTATGAGTCATGTACTTGAAATAAACAATTTTTATTTTATTTATTTATTTATTACATTTGCGATCACAATCTTTATCTACACGACTTATACCTAGTTATTCCCGGGGGATTACTATTTAAACTATGCAATGATTGTCTCATTTTGCCTCACGTTCTACAAAGTTATCGTAATATTTCAGATGTGTGGTCGTGGGTGGTTTGCGACGGCGACATCGACCCGGAGTGGATCGAGGCTCTGAACTCGGTGCTGGACGACAACCGGCTGCTGAGCCTGCCTTCGGGCTGGCGCGTGCAGTTCGGACCTAACGTTAACTTCATCTTCGAGACGCATAGCTTGGAGCACGCGTCGCCCGCCACTGTGTCGCGTATGGGCGTTATACTGTTGAGGTAACAATACAATATCATTAACTGCCCAATGTAAAGAGCTTCTGCAAATTGTCTTTATAAAACCTAGTGCGCGGCACAATGCAATGGAGTCGTCTGATGATGATGAGTTAACAAGTACACAATTCTAAAATACGAGTAAGAAAAAGTTTTTTTCATATTCATATCATTTATTGTGATTTCATGCATACAGGTATTGTTCTTAAGTGTAGGTAGTCTTAGTGGGTACACAATGCATAAAAACCCTGTCAGGGCGCTACAATTATTTTGGGTTCGCTCATGTTAGATTGACAACTTAAGTAATGCCTGTCTTAAAATATTTTAAATAAATTTTATTCAATGTAGATAAACAGGAGTCGAACCAAACAAAATTAATTAAAATTTTAAAGCAGTGTAGGGGCTGTCAATAAAATATTGTCTATGAAAAAAAATATCCAAACTTTCGCTAACCTCTACTATTAGGTTACTGCTACAGGAGAAATATTGGTTCAGGACTTCATACCCTATACAATGAAAAAGAGCTTAGTAATTCTTGGTACTCCTGAGACGCAGGAGGTTGCGGGTTCGATTCCCGCCTCGGGACAAATGTGTGTTCCATCTGCAGATATTTGTTCAGGGTGTTCTGGAAGTTTTCTTGTATAATAAAAATATATATATCTATGTAGTGTATTGTATTAAGTATATCAGTTATCTAGTACCCATTACACAAACTCTGCTTAGCTTGGGGCTAGATAATGCTGTGTGAATTGTCCAACGTTATTTATTATTTATTTATTTTAATTAGTCTGAGAGGAGCCTATGCTCACGCTTTCGTTCACGTGAAACCCGAATAAAACGTATCCTTCATCCATCCCGCAGGGATTATGAAATGTATATAGCTATCTACTTCATTAACGTCGAAGAATATGTTCAAATCATTATTTCACTAAGCGCCATGTGGTGTCGGCCGCACATTTGCACCACCCCTACTCTTCCCGCGGGTGTTGTAAGAGGCGAAGGGATATCCATCGGGGGCAGGCAGCAGCGCCTCCTGCAGAACAATTCTACCTCCAGACTGGGATCCTCAACCCGCATGCCCTGCGTGGGGATTATGGGTTCTACCCTCCATGAGATAAACCTTTAAGGCGCTTATCAGGAGGAGGCCAGAGTCCAGCTGTGGACCAATATAGGCTGTTGATGTTGAGAGTTGAGGAGGAAATAACTTGTTTTATTTTTAGTGAGGACATCAGCTGCGATATGGACATACTTACCACTTGGATGAAGAGCGCAGAGTTTGACAACGAGGTAGCGAAGTCAGCGGTGCCGGTGCTGTACGAAGTCGTCAGGAAGTGCGTCCAGTGGTTCAGCGCGCACAAAAACGATGTGCTGTTGAAACTTTGTACCACTACTTTGGTAAATATCTTACTTCATAATCAGTGATCGGAAATTCGGGCGCTTATTTACCTAAAGTTGGTGAGACAACATAACATGTAGCGGTTAAAACCACCTCTTTCTCGGGAATTCTCGGGAATTTTTCCCGAGAATTCCGAAATTTTCTAAAATGTTTTTTTATTTAACCGGAATCTTCTTTATAAACAAAATATAAGACACATTTATTCTGACGAGTGTTTCACTAAAGTCGTTATTTCCGGAAAAAAATGTTTTTATTTACCTACATATTTCCAAATGTTCTCGAATGCTTGCTAATGTTTTTTTTGCCGTTGGTAATCTTATTTCTTTAAAAAAAACAACATTTTAGAAAATTCCCGGGAAGGAGGAATTCCTGAGAAGAGATGGTTTTATCCGCTCCATGTTGTGTCTTGACGCCAACTACAGGTAAATAAGCGCCCGAATTTCCGATCACTGTTCATAATTCATAAAAATAGTGAACTAGGCAGGTCGAAGTTCTGGTCTACTGCTTAGTAGACGACAAACTTGTGTCGTTCTCTGAAAGATCTGAAATGACGCAGCTACTAGGGCCGAAGTCTGCTTACCAATCGTGTTACTATGACAATCGTGTCGTCGCAGAATCGTTCATAGATGAAATAAACTCTAGTTAAAGCGTGTGGTGCTATTTTTACGTAGAGATTGATAGTTTGGTTTTCAACCTTGAAACCGTCGACATACGTCTCCCCATCTGCACTTTCTTTCATAAAAGGTAAAATTACAAAATGTGTCATTCCGACAGGACACCATTATTATGGCGAAGCCATAATAATGTAGTATAGTGGAATTCGGCCCCGGATAGTCCGGTCAGTAGCTGTGTCGGTAAAAACGCATAAAAACTTCTGACAAAAACCTCAATTAAAATAAAATCGTTCGATGTAGACATCGGATGTAGATAATTATATTTTTGGTGACCTTTTTTGACGAAGCCCCTGACATCTCAGAATAAATAGGCGAAACTCCTCCCACTCGCAGGCGCATGCGCGGAAAATGGCAACGGAAAATGGCCTGAACAGGCCTTATAAAAGTAGAGAGAATAATATCTCGTATCAATATTATAATATGCAATTATCTCTGAAAGAACACCACCCTTAGAAATAACGTTGCTTAATCTAATACTAACATATAAGTAACTTATTGCGTAAGACGTCTAATAGATTTCTTATAACTTTTAATAGGTAATTTAAAAAAACCACAGCCGTTGCGAAATTTAGTAAATTTTCTTCCATGTCCGTTTCAGCCTTTCCCGTCTTCTTTAGACGTTTCAGGTAATATCTTTGAGTCGGTTGTGGTGGCTGTTTTTTTAAGAAAAAAGCTCAAAGCTCTGTTGTCATCACTTCCATGACCATGACGCCCGCGTCCATCTCCAACTGTCTCGCGCTTCTATCCAGTGAATGCGTTATTCGTTATTCCACCAAAAACGATTTTGGGAGCTTGTTTTTTGTCGATCATTAAACTCACTTGTGTTCTCATTGCAGGTGAAACAAATACTGACACAATTCGAATTCGTCGTTCAAAACCTAGTTGTAAATGCCGCTCGTACCTCGCCCGAAGAGATTGTGTACGAAGCAGTGGAGAGAAGTATCACCGACATTGTGAAGGATAATGCCGTGGCGAGTTTACATGATGAGGTGATCATATTTCTCTGTAATCAATTATTTAGTTAATGTAAAGTAAAATATCGAATATTAAGAACTCTTTGCTCACGAGGTAGGTATCTGAACAAAGTCTATGAAACTCATGGATCTATGTTACCATTTGACGACCTCTGTGGCGCAGCGGGCGAAGGTCTGCCTGCGGCGCAGGAGGTTGCGGGTTCGATTCCCGCCTCTGGGTGTTCTGGATGTATTTTTATGTATTATAAAAAATATCGATCTATTTAGTGTATCATATTATGTATATCGTTATCTAGTACCCATAACACAAGCTCTGCTTAGCTTGGGGCTAGATAATGCTGTGTAAATGGTCCAGCATTATTTATTTATTTATAATGTCAAATCGGACCGCAGGGAGTTCCAAAGTTTACATCCTACTCAAAAACTCATCCATATTAATTTTATAAATTCGAATGTAACTCTGTCATTTAACTTGTCCAGCTTCTGCCCGCGGCTTCGCATGCACTTCACTGGGGTAAAAAGTAGCCTATGTCCGTTCCGTCGGATAATGTCTACCTCCTTGCCAAATTTCATAATGATTTGTTCAGCCGTTTAGTCATGAAACAGACAGAATTACTTTGTCTTTTATCAACTGACGAAAAACGGGGTCGACGCGTACCTATATTTTTTTATGTTTGACCACGTATAATTTTTTACAGAGTAGACCGATTTCGATAATTCTTTTTTTATTGGAAATAGTATACCCCGAAGGTGGTCCAATTTAAATATGAAAAAGAAATTCCAATCCTAAGGGTAGGAAAATGGGATGATTGATTGTTGACACACTGATTCTAATGTTTGACCACGCATAAGCACAAGCATTAGCATTTTTGTGTAATTGAAATTTAAATTTGATATTATTTAGACATAAGGCACTTATGTAATTTTTTGACATACCTAACTAAGTGCTCCTTTGTGTTCCTATAGTTGAAAATAAATGAAATAAAAAAAATTAAATGAAAATCGGACTACTCTGTAAAAAGTTATTTCAAACTTTTTACAAAGTAGTCCGATTTTGGTAATTCTTTTTTTATTGGGTATACCTCGGTGTGTCATCAAACTAAATTAGACTCGAATTTTAACTAGATGTCGCCTCTCGCCAATTTGAAGTCGGTTTATCGTGTATTAAAACACGCCAATTATATAACCATAACACAAGCCATGCTTACTTTGAGGCGAGATGATGCTGATAGAGGGAACTAAAACCACTGCCTCGGTGGTCTAGCGGTCAGCTTGTTCAGCCGCTGGTTAAGAGATCCTGGGTTCAAATCCCGGGTCGGGCCAATAGTTGTTGTTGAGGTTTTTCTAGCTAGAAAAATTCACAGTAGCAGCCCGGAGTCAGGAAGTTGGCATTGATATACCCCCGTGCCTCGGAAAGCTGTTGGTCCTGCGCTTGACCTCTCCTCGGTCGTGTCATCCTATGAGAGTGAGGGAATAGAGACCTGTGTTTGCGCACATACTTGTGCACTATAACATGTCTTGCGCTGGCTAGTCTCCGATGAGACTGGCCGCCGTGGTCAAAATTTGGTTAGGCGGACATTACTACGTTTGCCAAGTCGCGGTCTCCGCTCAAGAACACGCTCACCACAACATGTTTATCCTTCCAGCTGTCGTCGATACTAGGCCCGCCGCCGCCGCCGCCCATGCCCACAAGTGATTGGGCGACAGAGTCCTTATTAATGTCTCCGAGGCTGGCCGCGTGCGAGCCCGTCCTTAGGGCTTGCTTGGCTTCGGATCGATCGCATCTTCTGATCATCGGGCCAGATGCTTGCGCTAAGAAGTAAGCTATATTTTGTTAAGAGGGCGCATTGCGCGCCATTTTGTTTAAAGGATAGGCATGAGACAGAGTGAACGAGCAAGTGCAAAAATGATGTTTTTGCTTATTTACAAGAAAACTACACGACTTATGAAGAAACTGTATTAAGGGGCCAAATAATTAGTAATAACCTACAAATCAAAACAAAAATCTTTGCTATAGACCGCAGCCCGCAGGGTTCCTGAGATCTCAACCAAATTATGTGCAAAACAGTGCACTTTCATGATTTTATATCGTATTTTTTTTAGCAATCATTCTTTCACAATTAAAGAACCGAAGAAAAAAGTTGAATTTTATGTAATTCTTGTTTTTAGGGTTTCCAAGATCGGTTTCGAAACTCTTTTGGTCTCGCTTTGTCTGTCCTTTTTTCCCTCCCTAATAAAATAACCCAGCAACTACTGCAGCTATCAACTTTAAATTTAAAATAATAATACATTTCGTGCGCCTGTACAGATATAAAGAAAAATAAATTAAAATAAATAATAATGAAAATGAATATTTTCCATACAAATTGTGATGTCGAAATTTTAAAAGATACCTACAGGGTCATGTGGGGTATCACATGAAAGGTATCGGTATGGACATTTCAAAACATTTTTGAAATTTCGGTAGCTTTCATACTTTTTGAAATATTTTGAAAAAAGTCGAAAAATTGACCATTACCCACTTTCATCTAAGCATGCAGGGAAATTCATCTGAAATGTAGGTTGGTACCTACTATTCTTAGGTATTCGTTAAATTGCGTAGTCTCTAACCGGTACTTTTGATACATATTTGTTGACAAACTTTCGAAACCCTCGGCGCGCGAGTTACACTCGCACTTGACGGATCTTGTTTACCACGGGATCTCTTGAGTACTGAGATTTAGGCTTAGTTTGAAAACAAACCCGCTAGGTTCGCCCCATAAACTGGTAGGTGTATAAAGATCTGAGGGGTGAGTCTATTTGACGTTAGTTACGAGATGTGATCGTCACCCCTCTGATCGTTTACCAGTCTACCGTTATTTAGGCTTTTCGTATTTACTTACTATTGTTTTATGCTTGGTTTAAGTAGTGTATTACATGTTGCCAAGTACTTGTCAAAGAAACAGTTGTCAAAGTAAATGTCTGTCGTTTTTAAGGCGTTTCATTCCGCATACCAAATAACTCATTAAAAATTGTTCACATCAGACCGTTACCCATATTGTTATAAGTAAAAAATAGATGAAATTCAAATAACATGATAAATTCTCGTCATAAGCATGTGAATATCAAGGATGTCAAGCCATATATTCCCAAACATCTTTTGATTATATTAACCGTGTTGTTTTTTAATTTTCAGCCAACTAGCAGAGTATCTGATAAAGGAATGCAACTCGACTGTGATAACAATCGACTGCACCCCCATTCTAGAACCCTCCGATATTATTAACGAGTTGAAACGGGTAAGTTTCAGCACATTTATGACTGTATGAAGTAATAATTTGAACTTGTACTGTCACGTCGTAGCTATGACATGACAACGGTGAGCGGAGCGAGCCATTCATTTTTGAACTTGTCTGTCATTAAACTTGTTGTGGCGGTGTTGGCTCCTCACGCCGGCTGTGGCGGCCCCATTGGGCCCCGCACCCCCTGCTCTTCGCCACATTTTTGTTCCGTTGCTAGTCTACCGCCCGAATACTCAACAACAGATTAAAGCGCGCGAAAGTAGCAACTCAGATTTAAGCGCGTCTCAAGTCGTGATTTTGAAAGTTAGTTTTCAATAAAATCGTCAAATCAATAAAATTTCAGTAAATTCGTCACTTAGTCGCGTTTCAGTGTTTGGGCGTTAGTTTAGGTTTGTGGATCGGTAGCAGCCGGCAGTGATGCCGCTACGATCTAAACAGTCGCGCGCGGCCGCGCGAACTTTTCGAGCTTTAAGCGATAGTGGTTATATGGATGGAGATAAATTTTAAAATTATTTGACACCAGTTTGACACTGAAAGTGCTCACCGCGTCGCTGCCTTCTTGGTGTGAATCTAAATCCTTAATGACTTGTTTCTAGAACAATGTAGTGCGAGCTGGCGGGAGCGGCGCTAGTAGCAACCCTCGCATCACGCTCCTGGTGCGCTCGCTGCACCGCGCGCACGTCGATGCCTGGGGCACCAGCGCGGTCCACTCCTTCTTGATACAGGTATAAATGTAGTGCGAGCTGGCGGGAGCGGCGCTAGTAGCAACCCTCGCACCACGCTCCTGGTGCGCTCGCTGCACCGCGCGCACGTCGACGCCTGGGGCACCAGCGCGGTCCACTCCTTCTTGATACAGGTATAAATGTAGTGCGAGCTGGCGGGAGCGGCGCTAGTAGCAACCCTCGCACCACGCTCCTGGTGCGCTCGCTGCACCGCGCGCACGTCGATGCCTGGGGCACCAGCGCGGTCCACTCCTTCTTGATACAGGTATAAATGTAGTGCGAGCTGGCGGGAGCGGCGCTAGTAGCAACCCTCGCACCACGCTCCTGGTGCGCTCGCTGCACCGCGCGCACGTCGATGCCTGGGGCACCAGCGCGGTCCACTCCTTCTTGATACAGGTATAAATGTAGTGCGAGCTGGCGGGAGCGGCGCTAGTAGCAACCCTCGCACCACGCTCCTGGTGCGCTCGCTGCACCGCGCGCACCTCGATGCCTGGGGCACCAGCGCGGTCCACTCCTTCTTGATACAGGTATAAATAAATAATGCTGGACAAACTCATCTAGGCCCAAGCTAAGCAGAGCTTGTGTTATGGGTACTAGATGACTGATATACATAATACAATACATTACATATTTTTACCATACATAGAAAATACCCAGAACACCCGGAACAAATATTTCCAGATCGTACAAACATTGGTCCCAAGGCGAATCGAACCCGCAACCTCCTGCATTGCAGGCGAAAATTTGCCCGACGCGCAACATCGGTCGTCGGGTATGCCCCAAAACATCGGATATATTAGGTTGTAGCAGGGACGCAGCCGCAAGAGATTACGTGGAACGTCTTGTGCGTGATACCGAGCGGCACACAAAAGCGCCACGCGCGGTGAGGGCGTGCGCACGGGCACAACATGTCAACTGTGTGTGTTGACTTGACATGCGCAGATCGATTCGCTCGCCACGCTGTTGGGTGAGTGCGTGCGGTACGGCTCGCTTGGCTCGCCGCACTAGTATAATTGTGAACTCTATCAAACGGGATCACTCCCGATCGAACCAATCACATATGAATGAGTCTGAATTAAATAAACACAGCGAGCGAAATTGCGTTAAGTTGTGCGGCGATCGATTACTGTTCACTTGACGCCAGCATCATATAAAATAAATCAAATATTTCTCGGTTATTAAACTCGTACTCGGTAGGTAGACCGAGTTACAGAAATAGTTTATTTGTTTCATAAGGTTTACATAATAAGGAAGAAAGAAAGGAAATCCATTTATTGGCTAACACAAAAATTATAATGATAATTAAAAAAATGCTTAAAATAAAAGTATTAATTCGATGTGAACCAAAAAGGCCCTGCCTCAGTTTAGTGTTAAAATTAAAGTAAAAAGGTAAATAATATTGACTGTGTGAGGAAATTATTAATAGTTGTGAGAAGCTTGTAAAATATTGCCCTTCCAGCTGATAGAACACGGCGGGTTTTGGTCGGTCGGCAGCGACGCGTCGGGCGGCAGCGGCGCGCAGTGGAGCCGCGTGGCGCGCCTGTGCGTCGCGGCCTGCGCAGACGCCGCGCACATGGCGCCGAGGCTCACGGCGCAGTTTGCGCAGTACCTGCTCAAGTAAATTAAAATACCTAAAACATCTTTATTCACAAAGAAAATTACAATCAAATAATATAAATAAATTAGAACTAGTATTTACAATTGAAACAATTGAGCTAACTGCAGACTATTGCAAACAATCTACAGGTAGCTCAACTGATCCTTATCAATACCAGTCGTCACGTCCGTCCCCAAGACGCTGGCTGCATTGCCCCGCTGTATGGCAATGCTGATGCGCTGTGCCAGATACTGACCAGCTCTCGGGTCGCGCGTCGCTTCGACCAGATGATCAGATAATTTTTAAAAACCCGAAGATCCTCGGTACCCCACTATAATACCTAAATAATATTAGTGGCGCAAAAAAGTGTGGAAAGGTTTTGCTCAGCAGTGGGATAGTAAAGGCTGATAAAAATAATAATAAGCAATCCACTCAGCATTATCTAGCCCTCTACTTTGTAGGCAGAGCTTGTATTATTGGTACCGTATGGCTGATGAACAGAATACAAACGTATTCATATACGCCCAGACCCAGAACAAATACCAGCAGATCATACAAATGTATATCCCGCTCGGTGGGAATCGAGCCCGCAACGGCTTGCGTCGCAGGTGTAACATGCACAGCACAGGTACTTACGTGGATAGGCAGGAATCTCTGGATACTAGGACACACACCACTTGTTGATTTTTGATGGTTTTCTAATTAAATTGCAAATTGCGGTCGAATCGTGTTGGGTGAAAAGTTTTAGAGAGGGAAAAAGTAATCGGTAGGGTTGGGGTAGGACATGAAATTTAGGTCTGGGAAAAGAGATGTACCAATGAATGAACATAATGAAACCTTGTACCGGTTTTTATGACATTGACATATGTGAAATACCAAACAGCAGACAAACCTTCGCCCACTGCGCCACGAAGGTGCCCACCTAGCTAAGGTAGTAGCATAGCAGTCTGTAAAGTAAAGAGCACACTTCACCGCACACACTTTCCTTTTCTCAACCTCAAGGGTGTAGGGGTTATAATTTCTAGTAAAATTAACGTGTTTATATATAAAAACACTAGTTCCTGTCCTCAGCTTCGCACGCGTTGTTTCTTTGGAAACGGTGTGGTCCCATGGGAACTGATTTATGGGATAAAAAGTAGCTTATGTTTGATTCCAGGCCTAGAATTACCGGTATGCAATTTCAGCCCGTTCCGTTCAGTAGTTTTGGCGTGAAGAGGTAAGAAACATCCATCCATCCATCCAAACTTTCGTATTTATAAAATTAGTTTGATTTAATGTTGTCCTGCAGGGAGCCTGATGACGACGAAGTGCTGGAACTCGTCAAGAACTGGTTGAAACAGAACGCCGATAAAAGTATAGAACACAAAGATATCGCAACTCTGGCCGGTACGATACTAGGCATGTATAAAGAGGTTAGTTTTTCTCGAATTATCGCAATAGAATTAACTATTTTCAATAATTTCAACCTCAATGACCCAAGGATGATCTTGGCAAAGACGAGTCGAGTTCTCTCTCTCTCTCCCGCTATCCCTACAGGTTGCCGCTGACACGTCCAATCCCACTGCCGCACCACACAAAAACGAGCATTTAAATATGGGCTTAAAGTAGTAACATTTACACACATAATATTAGGTCCTTACATATGAAATTGGCGTTTTTCGTACTGGCCACTTTAATCACTTGAAGGCTATTGTGGAAGCGGATCCATCGCAAACCACGTCCGAGTTAGCTGCAGGCTGCGGTGTTAGTGATAAAACTGTTTTAATTCACTTGAAGCAAATTGGGAAGATTAAAAAGCTTGAAAGGTGGGTACCTCAGGAATTGACTGAAGCAAACCGGCAAACGCGCGTCGACTGCTGCGTTACATTACTAAACCGGCACAATAATGAAGGTATTTTAAACCGAATCATTACCTGTGATGAAAAATGGGTTCTTTACGATAATCGGAAGCGCTCAGCGCAATGGTTGGATCCTGGCCAGCCAGCCAAATCCTGCCCCAAGCGAAAATTAACCCCAAAAAAGTTACTTGTAAGCGTTTGGTGGACTAGTGCCGGTATTGTTCATTACAGTTTTCTCAAATCTGGCCAGACTATTACGGCTGATGTCTATTGTCAGCAATTGCAAACCATGATGGAAAAGCTAGCGGCTAAACAACCTAGGCTGGTCAATCGCTCCACGCCACTGCTGCTTCACGACAACGCTAGACCACACACTGCGCAACAGACGGCTACTAAATTAGAAGAGCTTCAATTGGAAAGTCTAAGACATCCTCCGTACTCCCCGGACCTTGCTCCAACAGATTACCATTTTTTTCGAAATTTGGATAACTTCTTGCAAGGGAAAAAATTCAACTCCGATGGGGCAGTCCAAATCGCCTTCAAAGATTTTATTGATTCCCGTCCGACTGGTTTTTTTAGTAAAGGGATCAATGAACTACCTATAAGATGGCAAAAGTGCATAGAAAATAATGGTTCATACTTTGATTAATTAAATATATTATATTAAAAAATATTCGACTTTTTGTTCCTCCCATACAAAACGCCAATTTCATATGTAAGGACCTAATATTACAGTGATACGCTTGCTTACCGCAAGCTTCAAGCGAGTGGCCCATAACCCCATATTTGAATACTCATTTTCGTGTTGTGCGGCAGTTGGTTTGGACATGTGAGCTACAACCTTTAGGTGATGGCCTGAGGTCAGCTGATTCAGGCAGGCTTAGAGCTACGTCTATGCAAAATTTCAGCCTGATTCGTTCAGTCGTTATGGCGTGAGGAAGGAACAAACATCCACCCATCCATCCAATATCTAAACACATATCTGAACATCCAAGCTCATGCCGATTAGGCGTTACAAGATAACAGACAGAGTTCCTTTCGAATTTATAATATATGGATCCAATAAAGTGTGATTTTTTTAATTTTTGTAGATAACAGAGACATTCCACGCGCGTCCCCACTACAGATGGAACGCGTCACACATTAGACGGTGGTGTGAAAACGTAAAGTGGTACTCGCCGACCAACAAGGAACAACTTATAATGGTAAACCTGTTTGTGGTCTTTGTTACCAGTCTTTTGACAAAGATCTTTCCTCGCCCAACATCCTATATTGGTCCACGACTGGACGCAGGCGTCCCCCTGCTAAGTCAGAAAACGAGTGTCCAGAGAATGTACCCGATGTTCATATCAACGGCGACACCATTAAAATGGTCAAGGGGTTCGAATACTTGGGACATTGGCTCACAGAGACTTCATTCGACTCTTTTCCGAATCGAATCCGACGGATC
This sequence comes from Eupithecia subumbrata, assembly GCA_949316285.1. Taxonomy (NCBI): domain Eukaryota; kingdom Metazoa; phylum Arthropoda; class Insecta; order Lepidoptera; family Geometridae; genus Eupithecia; species Eupithecia subumbrata. The sequence continues at coordinate 33,616,477 of OX438640.1, read as the reverse complement.
TATAAAACGCTATTTTGATTTAGCCTCGGGTTGATGATCGAAATAAGGGGCTCCCGAAATAATTGACATGGCCATGAGTCAACAGATTTGCTTTGGATTTTCGATCATCATGCGAAATCAAAATTGCGTTTCATAGATCCGTCGGATTCGATTCGGAAACGAAGCGAATGAATTAAAATACCTTGCTGGAATGGAGGGGTCCATTCCTAGGCCGTGACCGCGACGATCAGGAACATATTTGAAGGCAAATATACTTTTTTACTACCATACAAAACAATGTAAACCAGTACAGATGTAGATACTTACAGCGATATCTGAAGATTTAAACTTACTTCTTATCGATAAAAAGTGGATTAAAGCCCGCCCAAAACTTCTCCAGGCATTACGGTACTGTGCTGCTTTGTTAAATATAGAAAAATAAGAAAGAAGGTTTGTGCTTTAAGCACACGATAGAAATGGAAACATACGAATGGAATCGAGTATACCCGATTCAGCTTACATAACCAACCCGAGCGTGACGGTTCGGGTTCACCGTCCAGAAGAAGTGCGTCAATGGTGTCAATGACAGTACTAAAAATAGTGCCATCCTTTTTCTTTCGATCGTTTAGAAAGGGACAGCAACATTTTAACCCCTATCAAACTAGTTTAATTTTGGCGAGATCTCAACTGACGCGAATATAAGTTATCACATATCTTTGTACCAAATAACTACATGCGTGCGGGTAATCGTAGGCGGCACCGCTTGTTCTGTGGCATCGCCCTCCGAACCAAGCACGGAAATAGCGCACCAACGGTTCGGGCACTCCAACTTCTGAACGAGTTCGTGCATGAGTTCCAGCATGTCGACATGTTCCACGACAAACTAAATAAATAAATAAATAATGCTGGACAATTCACACAGCATTATCTAGCCCCAAGCTAAGCAGAGCTTGTGTTATGGGTACTAGATAACTGATATACTTAATACAATACACTACATAGATGGATATTTTTTATTATACATAGAAAACATCCAGACCAACGAAACAAATTTCTGCAGATCGTACACAAATTTGTTCCGAGGCGGGAATCGAACCCGCAACCTCCTGCGTCGCAGGCGGACCTTCGCTCGGTGCGCCACGGAGGTCGTCTAACTAAGTGTAATAGTAAAAAATCTTTTAATATATTTAAGTTACAAAATGTATTTATAGTCAATAGCATAGGATAGTGAGTGATTTGGTTCTTACACTGTAAACTTCTATCTTCTTTAATAAATAAATAAATCACTTCAAAAATAATTGCAGGCAATATCGGCAGAAGCAAACATGATATTCCGAGACCGGCTCGTCTCGCCCGAGGAGAAGTCCCGGTTCAACAAGATGTCCCGGAGCCTCCTCAAGCTGGACAACGAGGAGTTGTACTTCACGTGCAAGCTGACAGGCGAGGGCGTGTTCATGCAGCCGGTGGACTACGGCGCCTGGCATCAGGCTACGCAGAAACTTATCAATCAGTGTCGTAAGTGTTTAAACTAGCTTCTGTCTGCTGCTTCGTACGCGTTTTTTCGGAATAAGAAGTGGCCTATATGTTTTACTATCCTAAAATTTTAAATGCGAAAGTTTGTGTGAATGTTTGTTACCACGTATCTCCGTAACTTCGTAACCGATTTAGATGAAATTTGGTATGTAGATAGTTTAGGTTATAGAATAACACAAAAAAGGGTGGTAAATTTTCTATGGAACTATTATTGCTTGGTTCGATTCAATCAAAACTCGGTTTAAATAAATTTTAAAGAAAATAATGAATTACGTCATTTTTTTACACAACTATTCCTAGGGGTGTGCAATAAATTTGTGAATACGATTCCCACGCAGGCAGCCCCGCGGGGCGCAGCTAGTATAACTATAATTTTGACGAATTCATTACGGATGTAAGCGGGTTAACTACCAACCTTATTTATGTTTACCAGCGTTTAATCCCATTACGAGGGACTTCCTCAGGGATAGGGACTCGCCCACCCAGTCCCTATCCGTAATGAAGCAGGCCAGCCTTATTCCAGGTTGTCCAGATCTTTATATGTGCAATTTCAGTTCAGATCATAAAGTAGTTGTGGCGTGGTCTTCAGCCAAAAGTACCTTTTAACCACGTCACACACTTTCGGCTTACAGGATTAGAAGGATTACTTTGGGAACCATTACAAATAATTACTTGACGATCTTAGTGGCCCAGTAGGCCTTTTTTTTTTCGGCGAGGAAATTCATTTACGAATAAATTGGTCTGGGGGGGACCAGAATTATGTGGGACTCGACGTCCTGAAAAGAACGTAATACCCACTAAAACCTCTCCGGTGTCCCCTCCTATACATGGCCGGCGAGCCCACCGATCCACACACTCGCCGACCCCATTCTTCCGTCAGGACCAGTAGGCCTAGCACTGGGATTGTTGTCTAGGGTAGAATAGAGAAAAATTACGTCACATTGTCATCGAATTCGTAAAATATTTGATACTCAGTCCTTCAACTCTAATAAAATAATTTACGCAATGTATGACGATGCAATGTCATTTTTCTCTATTCTACCCTAGACAACAATCCCCGTGCTAGGCCTACAGGTACGTGCCCGACGCAGGAGATTGCGGGTTCGATTCCCGCCACAAGATGTTTTTTCTGTGAACTGCGTTTTTAAGTTACTGAAATGAGAAGACAATAAATTTAAAAAAGACGTTTGTCCAGCTGTGGAACACCTTATTAGTTACAAAAAATAGAACGCTACATTATGCGTGAGTGGCATATGATGTGTTTGATCCGGATACCGGGTAAGCAAATCCACGAGCAGAAGGTAGTATAAATTAATCACAATTTTGTTTGTTATTCAGTTTCAGAGTACGAAAACAATGTGTTTGGTGAATCTGGCGCAGAAGTTTGTTCAGAGCTGGCGACCCTGTGTCCGGCGAACGCTCGCGCAGTAAGTAACCAGACACTTGAGATTGACACTAACTTTATAACTTTTTTTCGCCACTGGGGATGTTGAGGCAGGTGCTGACAGGGTCAGTGACTGACTCGGTATTCGAGACAAGTCAGCGCTGACCCGAAAAAACCCAATGTAAATTGATTTGAAGCCAGTGCAGCGGTGGGAAGTCAGCGCTGACTTGTGCATTCGCACACGAATATTTTGAGGTCAGTCGGCGCCCCCCGCAACCCGCGCCATAATACCACGCCCTGCAGCGGTAAAAACCCAGTGTAAATAGTCAAGTCAGTGTTTGGTCAGTCACTGTCGCTACGTTGTAGGGTGTGGTCATTGATGTAGGACACCATCCGCTTTCTTTTTATTTATTTTTCTTTCCCACTGACTTCACACACGTGTGCTCACCGTAAAAAACTTGCTACAACTGCTGACTCCATGTAAACAGTTGAAGCCAGTGTCGGTGCTGGCACAGGCGCCGCTACTGACTTCTGTACTGACCCTGTGTAAATCAACCTTTATGTTTATTTCCGCTCTCTTGTTTTCTGTGTGGTAGTTCGACTGACAATCAAATAGTCATCTAATGCTTTATCATTATAAAACGGGTATACTTTCTTCTCGCTCTGTTGTGTCGAAAGCATTACACAATGGTACAAAACTACCATTGTGTAATATGCCAATAAATAAGATAGAATCATCTGCACAATAAATTATACGTATAACATAACACAAAAATTGTAAAAATATTGATGAACGTAGCGAAAATAATAATAAAAGGTACGCGATAAATAGCCAATTAATTGTATTTGGTTAATCTCCGAAACGACTAGACCGATTTAGATGGGATTTTCATTGACAGTAAAAATCCCATCTAAATCGGTCTAGTCGTTTTAAGATATCTATCTTACGTTAAAGCGAATAACCGAAATATATGCTGCACTTATCCCCCCCAAAAATTGTGAATTCTACGCGGGCGAAGCCGCGGGCTCAGCTAGTAAACTATATATTATTATCTTTAACTGTATATTCTTGTCGCACTAATATTATAAATGCGAATGTTTGGATGTATGGATGGATGGATGTTTGTTACCTCTTCACGCCCAAACTACTGAACGGATCGGGCTAAAATTTTGCACAGGTACGGGTAATTCTAAACCTGGCATCAAACATAATATACTTTTTATCCCATAAATCAGTTTCCACGCGTGCGCAGCCGCCGGCATAATAAGTAAGTACATATATAAATATATCCGCAGTGCAACGGCGGGATGCTAGTGTGCGTGGGGAGCGCGGGCGCCGGCCGCCGCGCCGCGACGCTACTCGCCGCCGCCTCCCTGTCTGCGTCTACGCACTTCGTCTACCATCGCAGCCAGTTCAACGTTACCTTCAAAAATGTAAGTACACTCGTGAAAAGGAAGACAGAAACTCAGATCACTTGGTGGAATCCAACAAGACCGAAAGGCCATTGTTCCACCATTTCCCAGGGCGTGAAAGTGAATTCTAATTAAATATTTTTTGAACTCTTGGGTTTTACTATAAAAACTATCGTACTTTGAATAGTTAATTATGAATGTGACGGGTTAGCTACGAACTAGTTTGTTTTGGAAGAACACTACTAGGTTCGTAGTTAACACGCTTGCTATTCATAATGAACTTTAAAGTTTTATTCTGATTTCATATTTCGTCGTAATTACAGGCTCTAGCTTCAGCAGTGGAAGGCAACCGCTCGCTAATATTCGTGGGCGAATCCGCCGTCGGAATCCCAACGCTGGGCACTATCGAGGCTCTACGGAACGCACGCTCGGCGCATTCTATACCCGCGAGTATACTGCCTTCGGTGCAGAACCAGCATTTCATGGAAAGTAAGTGTTTATACTTAGCTGTATCAGGAAATCGTCAAAACTAAACTAATTTAACAACACAAAAAATGATGCTGTCCTTTTTATTACGATCGAAAAGAAAGGGATGACAACATTTTTAGTGCTGTCACAGATATAATAATACTTTACTAGTACAGATGCCTCATCTCATAGTAAAAAATGTGACTCGCTTCGGGCAAGATGTGAGCGGGCCAACCAGTTATGGTTTTAAGTTCACTAGATGGCGCAAGACTTGGCCCGCAAGAACGAATGAAAAAATACCACCATCCACTACTAGATGTCGACTCATGCGATATTTTAATGACGTCATCTAGTAGTGAGTAGACTTGCTTATAATTTGTTAAAAAGCGACAATAGATACTCACGGTACGTGCTGTTAATTTAGTTTAGTTTTGACGACATCTGACATGATATCATTATCAATCAGTTCATTTGAATGAAATTGTTTTTGTTAGTGTTGTGAGTAGGCGAAGGCGCGCTCGCGACGCAGGTTGCATGTTTGATTACCGCCATGTGGGACAAATATTTGAATTGAGACCACTGTCGACAGTTGATTAATGAATAATTTGTGTGCGCTTACAAAAAAGTATAAACGGACATGATGATGAACCATCGTTTCAGATATAAAACAGAACCTAGGAATAGTGGTGTGTCTGGACAAGCAGCAGAGCGACTTGCCAGAACTGCTGGAGAGATACCCCTTGCTTTACAACGACGCACACTTGGTGTGGCTCGACCGTTGCTGCGACAACACCCTCAGGGAGTTGCCCATGCTTGTTATACAGAGGTTTGAACGGCTTAACTGTTTTTGTTGTACGATTCGTATAAAGCACGTAGTTTACGCTCATTTAAAGTGCCTATCCACCAGTGTCCTTAGTATACGTTGTGCATATTTTACGAGAATCGTTTCCTCCCATACATCTAGAGACACTTCTGACATTCGCTGTCACATTTGGCATTTGCTGATGATGATGATGATGATGACTTCATCATCATCATTGCCTATATTCGTCCACTGCTGGACATAGGCCTCCCCTAGTGAGCGCCATAACGCGCTGTCTTCAGCTTGCCGCATCCAGCATCTGCCGTCACTTGATCAAACGAAAATATTTCGATAAGTACATATAGCCGGCAATGTATCATCAACACCGAAATAACAGTTGCAAAAAAGGTATCAGTAGTCCGGTTACTTAATTCAACCGGACTACTGATACATCGAGCGACTCGGTAGTCCGGTTGAGTTAATTGTAACCGGACTACTGAGACTACACCGTTATACACCAAGTTTTGTCTAAAAACCATTCGATAGTTATACCGTGAAAAAAAAGAACATTTCTACATATTTGACCTCGCTGTGTCTTTACTTCACTTCCGTTCACGGCTGATGGAATACGATGATTACTTGATCGGAACCAGTTCCATACAAGTAAATTAATAGCCACGATCGGAACCAGTTCCGTACAAGTAATTTAAAAGCCTCGTATGGAACCAGTTCTGAAACTCCGGTTCTGTAGACGGCCGAAGGGGTACAGGTATACATACTCGTATATCTATATCAATAGACAATTGGACTCCTTAATTATTTAAATTAATTTAAATTTTCGGTTTTGTTGTTATAGCAGTTATATTATAATCCCCCCTGTCAAACCTATTACGGTTTCCGAGATACCTACCAGCCGTGACAAACGTAGAGCAAAATTAGCCAAATACTCACGCTTTTTGTATGGGAGCCCCCTTTAATTGTAATTTTTATTTTTATTAATTGATTTTTAGCGACTAGAGAAATATATGGAAATTTCGACCTTCTACCTTTTACCGTTCATGAGATAGCCCGCTGACAGACGGACGGACGGACAACCGACAGCGGAGGCTTAGTAATAGGGTCCCATTGGCACCCTTTGGGAACGGTAACTAAAATCGGACTATGTTAAAAATGTATTTAATAGGTATTTATTTACTGACTTGTAGAGTAATAGAGTACCTATACATATACAACTAGGCTACACAAAATTAATGTATCTTTTAAAGGGCAATGTATACGCTTCTACAACAAAACTCCTAGTGAGTTGCAAAAATTATCAGTAAATAAATTCAAACAAATTGTCAAAACCTTGCTGCGCAAAAAGGCTTACTATAAAATATAAGATTATCTAGAAGATAAAAAAGCTTGGAACGGGTTTTGCTGCAACTCGAAAAATAACAACTAACAGGCTAAAGGTTTCTTCGTCGCTTCTTTACTTTGGTATACATACCGAAGCGAAAGAAATCAAAAATATCACTTTATTTCCGTGTCAGTGTATAGTTTTATAATTTGACCTTTTCTAAGTGTACATTTATTGTATTTATGGAAATAAAGAGTTTTTGATTTTGATTTTGATTTTGATATAAATATTTATAATACCAAAATGGAGCACATTTTAGTAGTTATTTAAATGACATGTGATTTAAAAATGGTATCGTGTTCAGCTTAAACTAGGGTAAAGGTTACAAATATTAAGTACGTGCTTATATATTTTCATTTTTATTGATATCTTTTTGTAAAGCTCCTCTTTATAAATGCAAAGGATAAAACAAAGAGCCATAATGTTTATTTCTAGTACCTATCTTGATAAACTCGGCGTCACAAAAATCGCACCTTTCCAAAATTATGTTTGAAGCTTCTCCAGCAGCTAGCGCACACATTTTATTCAACAAAAAATAATGTTATTTGAAAGTTTATTCAATTACCCTTAAATGAATTAGCATTTTAATTTATACGCAAAGGAGAATGTTTTGCTACAGAATGTTGAAAAAATTGTTCGGAAATTACTTGTTGAAGTAGTCATTAGTTGCACTATCTCAAAGGAGTATAAGGGCCGATCCAGGTAAAATGTCAGATGAATGTCAGATAGTTAGTCATTGTCCAGACTTCAAAGTGAACACAAGCAAGAAAAATACACTTCAAGATGGATACTACCGCTGAAGAAGCCGCTCAAGTGATAGCACTGTTGCAATCAGGGATGCGGCAGTGTGATGTTGCTCGGCAACTAAACTTGAGCCGTTTTTCCATTCGGCGAGTGTATCAACGGTTCCAAGAAACTGGTGGCTGTATCCGAAGACGTGGATCTGGGAGAAAACGCTGCACATCCGATAGAGACGATCGGTTCCTTGTAAGCACGTCTTTACGCAATCGGTTTTCTAATGCTGTTGAATTGCAACAGCAGCTACGATCAGCTCGTAGAACTTCAGTGAGCGTCTCCACGGTTAGGAGAAGACTACGGGAGAAAAAAATAGCAGCCTATAGACCTGCTAAAGGACCAAAACTGTCTGCACAGCATCGTAGAGACCGACTGCAGTTTGCTCGCGAACATCGCGATTGGTCACTCGATCATTGGAGGAAAGTACTCTTCTCTGATGAAACTAGGGTGACTCTTTTCTGTAACGACAGTCGTAAAAGAGTATACAGAAGAAAAGGGGAGCGATTCGCACAAGCTTGCTTCGAAGAATACGTCGCATATGGGGGTGGATCGTGCATGTTCTGGGGCGGTATTTCTATCGACGGGAAAACAGAACTTGTGTGCGTTTCCCGGGCTGGAGGTGGTCGCGGACAAGGGTCGCTGACGGCTAGTCGGTACATAACGGAGATCTTAGAAGAGCATGTGGTCCCGTATGCTGGTTTTGTAGGAGATGGGTTCAAGTTAATGCATGATAACGCCCGTTGCCACACCGCAATCATTGTACGGGATTACCTACAAGAGGTCGAGATCCCCGTTATGCAGTGGCCAGCTCGAAGTCCAGACCTAAACCCGATCGAGCACCTCTGGGATTATGTCAAACGGCGAGTGCGAGCACGTGAACCTGCTCCTACCATTCTGCAAGAGCTCGAAGCTGCCGTCGTTGCGGAATGGGATAATGTTCCTCAAGAAAGCGTGATCACACTAATAAGATCAATGAAGGACCGCATGGAAGCCGTTATCAAGGCCAGGGGGGGGGGAACACTAGATTTTAAGTGCTTTTTATAAAAAAAAACACGTGAATAGAAATCATGTTTTTTCTTGCCTTACACAAACTTTGATTTTTTTATCACATTTAAAAAAAAATATCTCAATGCTTTTATGTTATCTGAGAGTGATATAAATTACCTCTCTGATGGTACCCATAATCTAGTCCTGGTAATAACCAAATATGATTAAAAGTATTTTTAAGTAGGCTTTTTAGGAGGTGCGATTTTTGTGATGCCGAGTGTATTTTTACACTCTTTAACAATTTAGCGTGTAAATGTACTCAAATCAATAATATCACCAGCTACATAAATGCACGATCTCCAGAATGAAATTCGAGAGTCAAAATGTCGTTCACGATAGCTGGTGATGTCACCCAAACAAATCCAGCCCGCGCATAACTAGATGTCGCTACTAAAAGTGACCGAGCGCTAGATCGCGCTGACGAAGCGTTTCGGGTTCGGATAGTGGTTTCGTGTATGATAATGATAATAGCAGCGTTTTACCTACCAATAAAACGCTTATTAAGCGATAAACGTTATTTAACCTTTTGACCGCCACCGTCGTCTATACTCGACATTTCAAATTGTGCTTACTACGCCAGTGTCGTTATTAGACGACCAAAACTGCTCCAAGAAAAAAACGAAAAACACAATCTTTTAACTGTTAGTTCTGCGTTTTATTTATCCTAAAAGGAACATTGTTTTAGTTATTATACATCTATATTAAAGGTTTATAAGAAAAACCCCTAGTTGTATAAAAATTTCGATGATGAAACATTGAAATAAAATCCCGTCAACGGGCGTGATTCGCACGCCATTGTCGGCAGGAGACGACCGCTAGTGTTGTGGTATACAGCTACCAAGCGAAGGTGATAAAAAATAGACAATTTACATTTAAACAAGATATTTATTATTTATTTCATGTTCATTCTCATGATATAAATAATAAATATCTATTATGATATCATAATAAACCCAAACTTTAACTCTGCAAACGCATAATGAAAATAAAAATGATCCATGAGCAGGATCGATAATTCATAATCCCCACCAAAGCACATCACTGGTTCATCATCCCTTAGCAGTGTAGCGTACGCCACGGTCGGGACTACACGACCGTAAGTGACGTCATCAGCGTAACAAGACAATGGTAGTGACGTGCAAGTGCATTCCAAGTATGTCCGATCTGCTATTGATTTTGGATTTTATCTGCTATTGATTTTGGATTCATAGGTAAAATGTAGGTATTTGTAGGTTCATAGATCTCTTGTTTAAAACTTCGACAAAAGCATGTTTCTGCTTCGAAGCACACAGGTTCCCTGTAGTTCGGTGGGTAGGTAGGTACATACCTACCTACATTTTATTTCTTTCTTGTAAGATTAGAGTAGGTGCCTGCCTACGTTGGGAACGGGATAAATTTTTGTGTACTAGATAGGTAGGTACTTTCATCATTGGTAAGTAGGTAGTGTAGGTACCTAAATCGGTTTGATTATGAGATAGGTATCCGACTCAAGGAAATAATTAACGTGGACAGAAAATCAATAAAAGATGTTAGATGGATAGGTAATGCGTAGAAAATTTACAATGAATAAAGAATGAAGGAAATAAAATAATACCTAGGTACCTACCTACCTAGTGAAATTTCCTAAAAAGCGGCAAGAATTTGTACCATGCATGAATGATAATTAATGAGAAGAAATTCTGCAAGTACCAAGGAAGATAATTAGGTATAAAATACTTTAATAGCATTCATGGTACAATAACGGTTAGAAAGGTCATTGACCGTTTTTCGACCTACCTACCAAGAACACAAATTCTAGCACTAAATAATAATAATGCAACATTCACCCGATACGGGGATTCTTTCTTTAGTCATATACTGTTAGTTTTTCTCTTCTTTTAGTGATAAGGCCGCCCATTCTGCAATTCTGTTATTTCTCTTTCCCTGTTTTGTTTTTGTATTTTCTTGGTTTGCAATAAAGTGTATTGTATTGTATTGTACCTAGGTAGGTACCTAAGTGCAGTTGACTAGGGTAGGTAGGTAGGTACTTATTATTGCGTCTACCTACTTATTACACTGATGGGTAGGGACTAGGTATGTTGGTATAACTGGTAGGTAGGTAGGTACCGTTTCTTTCTCTGCATTGTGTAGTGATAATATTATTTGTGTCTTCAATCTTTAGTGGTTTGACAGTTACTACATGGTAGGTAGGTAGGTACCCAACTAGTTATTTGGCATTCAATGCATGTGATGTGATGACCATTTTAGTTTCATTTCAAGAGTGGACAGGTATATACCTACTTGCCCTTATCGATAATCAGCGAATATAACCTACCACATCACTACCTCAGATGTAAGCAAGCTTTCAAACATCGTGCCAGCCGCGCCTATGTCGGCTATTCACGACAACAGAAGACGTCACGTGGGTGAATAGTGATGTGCTGTTGTTATTTGAAAATATTTGTTGTCGATCTGATTTCAGGTTTTATATAGGCAAAACATCGGCAACTGCGGCGTAACAATTAATATATTATAGAGTAAATTGGTATCAAGTAAAACTCGAAAATTGAAGGTAGTGCTTCTAACCTGAAGCCCTTCTTTTTGTAACTTGGATGGCTTGGAGAGTTAGATTTTATCATTTTAAGGTGGCGTTCAAAAGGTAATAAAACATCCCAGATTTTAAAAAGTTGTTTATTGCATAAAAAACCAATGAAATCAAGTATCCATGTGTTTATCGACAATATACATTTTATCGACTCTTGGCAGCACCATTTTTTCGTAGGTATTTTTGGTCACTTTTGTGCTTTGGCGTAGAGGATACGAGAATGCGTTTGGGGCGTGGCGGTCAAAAGGTTAAAACCTAGTTAAATGAGAGAAGCGAGTCTGATTTCATTTTCCTGTTGCAAGTCGGTAAAATACTTAATTCTCCGATATACCTTGTTTCGTGTGACGTCACGTCGTCCGCCAGGGGGCGCTGTAGCGGCGACGGCGCGCCGGCGGCGGCGAGCTTCGCGCTCCGGCTTCATTGGGTCTCATGAAGTTTTTATAGCTATGATAATAGACTATAAAAACTCTAAATAATTATGAGTTCTTTTTACATACTTACATCAGTAGAGTACCTACATCTTGGAACTCATAATTCTTAAAATAGTAAACGATTTCTGCCAGGCAGCGATAGAATACTAGGTTTTAAATAACGTTTATCGCTTAATAAGCGTTTTATTGGTAGGTAAAACGCTGCTATTAAGCTTTAAGGGTCCGGCGACGGATGAATTTCCCATACAAACGTAATACCAAAATGATTTGCAATTTGAGCATATTTTCACCATGGTCTGCTATTATATGTATTAAAATAGTATTTATCTAGGTTCCTATCACAATTTTTTTTCAAAATACCTTTCTGAAATGAAATTAAACCGAATCGCATTTTTACATTAAAGAATGAATGTTTTCTTAGTATTTGTGTCGATAAGTATTTTGAAAAAAGCTTGTGGCAGGAACCTAAATAAATACTATTCTAATACAAATAATATCAAACCATGGTGAAAATATTCTCAAATAACAAATCATTTTGGTACTACGTTTGTATGGAAAATTCATCCGTCACCGGACCCTTAACGGTTATTTAAAACCTAGTTAAATGAGACCTGTCTGTTATCGCCTGGTGGACGAATAACGCCAATGTGAGATGATAGGACTTCATTGAGAGTATACTTACCTGCCTAAGATCATCTTAGATAGAATCTGATATACTAGGTATCTACCTATAGGCTGGTTAGTTAGGTAAAGCAAGTAAGTATGTATCAAAACAAAGTAAGTATGAACCAAATAAAAGATTTATTCCCAAGTGAAAAACAAAGCAGGGTTTAGAAAATGCAATTATGTAGAAATACACACACAATCATCATTGAGCAAAAAATAGGCTTAAGTACTATTTATTTCCTATTTACATATATTTATTAAATTGGCACCCAAATTTTAGCAACTTATAAATAATCATATCGGTGCAAATTTTAACAATCAAATTAGGAAGGCATTGGTACAAAAAGATCCTTGATTGACTGGCTACAGGACTGTGTTGGTGCGGTAGCAATCTCACGGCGGTAAAACTTTACAAATGTATTTACTGAACGCCAATTACCGCGTGCTAGGATATCATCAAGAGGACAGTTCTGTACCCAGTTTTTAGAGGCTACAGCAGGCCGGACGCTGCCCGGGCTAGCTTTAATTCCTGCCTTCTGTAAAGTCTTTTTAACCCATCCTGCTATGATAGACCGAGAGGCCGCCTTAGGCGCGCTACATGTAGTCAGAAACAAATTACCTAGATTCTTTACAAATAGCTCTCCTAGCCTCAGATAACCGTATAACATTTTTGATCCAAAATATAGGGTCAAGGGTTTGATTTTCTGTGTTTTGAAAAACACGCCACCCAGATTGTCTGTTACTCACCGAATCAGTTTTTGATCCGTATTTTGGCCATAAAACTATAGAATTATCTGTGTACACGCAGTCTTCTTTATCTACAGATAGTAACGTTAAATCATGCACACGACGCCCCGAGCATAACAAGAGTAATATAGCAGCTCGTGCCGAACATTCATACAAACTATTTATGTTTACAGAATTATCTTTTAGCCAGTTAATAAGTACATCAGTATCCCATATTGGGGCTTTGTGATTTTTTATATTTTTAATACTAATAGATTTTAGGGCCTGCTTGACTAAAATGTGAGTGCTGAGCCGTTCGCTAAAATCAGCGATACAAAGTGTCGATACAGCTGATTTATACACTAGTATGGTATTATATGCCAAACCTTGTTTCAAATGTAAATCCAATAGAAACCTAGCTAAGTCAGCGCCAGTAGGATTACATACACTAACAGCGTTTTCACTAGCCCAGCTACGCCATTTGGTCCATGCTACACGGTAAGTTTTCAACGATGAATCTCGCCAACTCTTTTGCAAAAGTCGCTTTTGTTCTAGAGACCAACCTACTAGACTCTCCGACCACCCCCACATCTCCATACCTCTAGAACCATGTCCTGTGTCATTTTCGGTGGATGGCCTGTTATGCTGTCTATCATTACCTGGCTCAGATTGCTGATCGTAAATGGGTGATCGAGAGCACGGTTCTTGAGGTCGGGCCTCCAAAATACTTTCTCCCAACGCGGTGCTACTACCAGGTACACTCCTATCGCCGAGTTGAGATGTTGCAACACTCGAGGCATCAATTAAGGTGGCGGGAACACCCAGGCTAGGCGAAAGTTCCATATCTGACTGAATGCATCGTATAGGCAAGCCTGCTGATCCATCACATTTAGAGTCCCGTACTTTGGAACAACATGCGCCATTGCTGACGCAAACAGATCTATCTGGGGAACCCCCCACTTGGCAAATACTACCCGTGTTATACTGGGAAGAAGGTGCCATTCCGGCGGACGAGACAAGCGTGACAGGCGATCCGCTTCGCTGTTGTAAAGGCCTGGAATGTAATGTATCTCCATGTGGACATTGAATTGGTCCAGAATCGAAATAATTTGGTAAGTCAGATTCATGAGAGGTCTCGACTTGGTCCCTCCTTCGTTCCTCAAGTACGACACCACCGATTTGTTGTCGGCCTGTATCAACAGAGACGACCCTGTCAAGTATTGGCAATAATCCCTCAGAACATACAACACCGCTAACATTTCTCTCTGGTTGGAATGGAGAGTCATTTCTCTGGGTGACCAGAGGCCGGAAAGGTTCATGTTGTTCAATTGTGCACCCCAAGCTACACCCGACGCGTCTGTCACTAGATAGTTGGATATGGGAGGATGATGTATTGGTGAAGAGTTTGTAAGGTTCGCAACCCACCATTGCATCTCTATGAGCGCGTCTTGTGGGATTACAAACCGATAGCGCGGATTCTGAAGTAAGAGGGCCCGGCAATGATTGAGGAGTGATCGGTGGTTCAACCGTCCCCTGGGTACTATAAAACTTGCAAAGTTGATCGACCCGATCAGACTCTGAATTTCTTTCAAATTGGCCCTCTTTTTTACGAGTGACTTTGTCAGTTTTCGACGAATATTTTCTATTTTCTGAGGCGGTAGGTACTTTACATTTTTTCGAGGGTCCCATACTACGCATAGGTACTGTAATTTTGTTTGAGGAATTAAAATCGATTTGGCATAATTTATCTGCCAACCTAGGTACTCTAAGATTTGGATCGATTCCTGAGCTTGCTTGTTTAGAACATGAGGATCTTGGTGCACTAGTAAAAAGTCGTCTAGGTAGACTACTACCCTGAATCCTTTGCCTCTGAGAACTTGTGCTGCCCAATTTGACAGGCAAGCGAAGATCTTTGGCGCGCATGCTAAACCGAATGGTAGGCAAGTCATTTGTAAAAGTTTTTGGCGGTAGATAACCCTTAGAAAACATCGGTGTGCCCTGGACACAGGCAGATGAAAATAAGCATTTTTTAAATCTATTTTGACTAACCAGTCCGTCGCCTGTAGGAAACTTGGTATTTTTTGCAGATTTATCAGACGAAACTTGCTCAGACACACATACTTGTTGAGGTTTTTCAAATTGAATATGGGGCGGATAGAACCGTCTTCTTTTGGAATTAAAAACATCGGCGATACAAAGCTGGGACTGTGACTCGCGTGCTCCAAAACTTTCATTTCCAACATTTCTTTTATAACTTTGTCCATTTCTTTTGAAAGGAATGATTTTGCAATTTTGGTACTTGTAACGGGGGTATTTTTAGAAAAGGTATACGAAAATTTTGTATTATTTGGAGAAGAGGTGCTGGGGCACGCAAGTTCTTCCATTGTTTCGCAAACAGCTTTAGTTGGCCTGCCTGAAACGTTTGGGAGTCATAATCTCCGTTTTGATTGCATGCGCGGAAAGGACTGCCCTCTTCCGTGCCCTCGGCTTGGGCCGGGTTGAGCGTCATAGCCTTGATGGGACCTTGGACGCAAGGGTCTCGTGCCTTGTGTAAGTCTTTGAGGGGGACGAGGATTGTCACGCCCTTGCATTGTGTAATTGTTCCCTGCGTAGTGAGGCATTCTCATTAAATTAATTGGCATCTGAGGGTAGTTAGATACTGCTTGTGCATAATCTTTTTGCCTGTAATTAGCATAGCTAGGCGGGGCCTGAACTTGCTGATTTGACCGAGCTTGCGCAGCGGTCTTATTTGAGGTTGGTGCCCGTGGGGGCCAAAAAACTTTTGCAGCACCCCCTGCTTTTTCGATACCCGAAGATAAAGCCTCTTTTTTAAATAAACTTTCGCAACTAGGTGGAATTTTCCGCAGGCTAGATTTTATAGAACTGTCTTTTATTGCTCGTAACAAAGTGTCACGTCTTTGTTGAATAATTTCTGCCCTATGGCCGCATGCTAATTGTAGGATATCACTTGATGTTTTTTGAAAAGGACCCTTTACGAAAACCTCATTGATTTTATCTTTTAATGTATTTGGAGACAAATCACTAGTCAGACCTGCCCAATCAATTAAAGTTTTAAAACCTGCCTCAGCGGCCTCATTATGTTTTATTATTGCTTGCGTGATTGAGGCGAACCCGCGTTCAATCAGTGCCAGTGAATTTGTCTTATCGTACGGTTTCAACTCGTCATTTGTCTCCAAATAATTGAAGCCTGGGGATGAACAATACTGTTTCTGAACTTCAGCGTAACGAACGTTATCCCAGTCCTCAGTTTCAAAATGATGGATTAATTTCAAAAATTCTACATGTGCCGGCGACGATTTTGGTATAGATGGCTCTTTTAGCCATAGATATAAATCGTTAGATAGGCCCTTACCGCAGTGAGACCGCGCCGTGTTGTTCCACAGTCGAAGTGAGTGAGGCTCACTAACCTGGAGTTAGTGCACATCCTAACACAGTGTGAGCCGGACGTGTTGTAAAGGACGTTTGCGAACTTTGCGAGCAGTTTACTGTCACAAAATGCCATCGTGTGCCTTTCTAAAGTGCAACAACAATTCTAGAAACACAAATAAAGCCAGAGGTGTAACATTTCACTCGTAAGTATTGCGATTTCATTGAAAAACTTTTATTTTTCTTCCGCACTGTCCGAAAATAACAAATTTAAATGGCGAGTGCACGAAAGAGAAAGTCGTGTTGGCAACTAATCTGGGAGAAAAAGAGATGACACTATTTTCTCGGTACCTACGCTTCAGCGTAGACTGCACCGTTTTACAAATTGCACAGGTTTGTTTAGATAGTCACATTTTCGATTTCAGGGCTTATTAGGCCGTTTTTTTCATAGAAGTATGTGCAATACGATTGCACACGAAATAATAATAATAATGATTAGGTTTATTGGCAAAAACACTATTTCTAACTATTATTTTGTTCTACACAAATTGCACAGGTTTTTGACACTATGTTGACGCACACATTCAAACATTTTCGTTTTCAGGGCATCTAAGGGTATACTTTTTTCAGGAAAGTGTGTGCAATACGATTGCACACGAAATGGTAATAACAACAGATAATTACAATGGCAGAAACACGATTTTTTAACTACTTTTTTGAATGTGTGCGTTAACCCACACATTCAAAAACAATGCCACAGTTTTTGGTGTCGGGGCCTATCTAACGATATAAATCTATGCTTTTAGCACAGTATTTAGCGAAAGCTCGAAATTCCCAGAGGTACCCCGATGCTCCTCAGATACAGCTATCTCGGGTGGGGCCTCAGCGGAGGGCTCCCCCCTTGCAACCTCATCAACATAAAGTTCCCCGCTTACGTCAGCACTAACATCAGATTGACAATCATGTTATATTATCATAAAGCTAAGGTAGCTTTAAAAATAAAATAGCTATAGCAGCTGGAATATTCTAATGGTATTCACCGCAATAGTGGTGAGCACGACCGATCGCAACGAAATTCAAAACGCCAATGAAGCCGGAGCGCGAAGCTCGCCGCCGCCGGCGCGCCGTCGCCGCTACAGCGCCCCCTGGCGGACGACGTGACGTCACACGAAACAAGGTATATCGGAGAATTAAGTATTTTACCGACTTGCAACAGGAAATCAGACTCGCTTCTCTCATTTAACTAGGTTTTAAATAACCGTTAAAGCTTAATGCACGTATTATAACCTGCTGATCTTATTTTTGAATAACGTTGCTTGTCGGCGTTTGTTATTGATTCAGAAGTACATATTGATTGCCGCTTCGCGTAAAAAAAAGGCTAAATCTGTCCTCGCCGTTTTGAAGATTTCCCTTTAAAACTAATTTAATTAAAGTAATGAAACAAATAACAAAATTTGACATTCATAATGTACAAAAACATGTTGAAAGCACATGTCTACTCAATAGAATAATATAACACTATTAGAAAACATGATTAGTAATTTAAGTTAAGCCTCAAATCCCGGGAGTTATTTACATACTTAAAGTTAGTTTTAATACACAGTTATCTACCTACTGTTTCACTTTATCTCATTTTAAGTGAACTGTAATGTTTTTATGAGAAATAAAGTTCTTTAAATCAAAATATGATGAATAGTTTTGAAACAGTAAATAGTGTTGGAAAAACTATTAAATTTGCTCCTTAATGTATTGTATCATAAAGTAATGAGGAAAATCTCTATAAAATTTATAGGAAAGATATTATGATATTGATATACTTAGTAGTTTTAATCAAATAAATGTACAAACCTTGCTGTTATCAGTTTTTAGATATATAGTTTATTTGGCTTACAAATGGACAGCAAAAAAAACAAGCAAACAGACAAGTAGGTAGGTATAAAAAAACAAATTTACAATGAATACTTAAAACTTAAAAGTAGGTAAAATTAATACTTAAAACTTAAAGGTAAGGTACCTACAAAACAATTGCATACTTATAATAATAAAAAGTGATTATGTACATTAAGCACACTAACCTAGCCTACTCAATAACAAATACGTATATAGGTGTGCCAGTGCTGCCGAGGTGAGCCAAAACGGATCAGTCTCAGCTTTATGCTGTTTTGAACCGGGGTACAAAAAGTTTTTGTTAAGTTTCATTCATAAATGTCTCTGTTGACATAAAATGTCTTTAGATTCTAGAACAGAGTAAGTAACACATTGATAATATAAATAACAAACAGGTAAAGATAAATAAAGTAAAAAAATTAAAGAACTAGGAGCCTTAATACATAATAAGCACAAAGGAGGCGATTCTGGACCCCGAGGAGGGGTTCAATTTGTCAATAACGATTTTTAAAATGCGTTTTTTTTTTTTTTTTGCAAAAAAATAACGTCCTGTTTTTCTTATTCGTGTTCTTTTACACGCACTCTTGCATTATTTAATATTACAAAATATTGCACGAAAATTTTTGATAAATTCTTATTTTTTCAGCAAAACCAGTGTCTTGTCATGATAGTATTACAAAAATTATGTGAATACTTTGAAATTTCAAAAAAATTATAATAATGAAGAATACACCTTAAGAAAACACGAATATGAAAAAAAAAAAACTTATTTTTTCAAAATAAATAAAAAATGTTCGAAATTTAAAATATCGTAGAACAAACGTTCCCCTCGATGTCCAGAATCACCCCTTTCAGCTTAGTTCTACCGTTCCGTGGCACAGATGTACAGGGTGTACATAATTTTACACGGTTTCTAAGTTTTGCGGAGTAAATACTGATCCCTCGGAAATAACAGTTTGAGGGACTCTACCTCGAGATCATTTTCTATACCAAAGCGAAAGAATTTTCAGAATCGGTCCATAGTAAATTGATGGAGAAATCGACGAACATACCTATATTAAAACTAGATCCGTCAAGTGCGAGTGTAACTCGCGCGCCGAGGGTTTCGAAGGTTTGTCAACAAATATATGTACCAAAAGTACCGGTAAGAGACTTCGAAATTTAACGAATACCTAAGAATAGAAGGTACCAACCTACATTTGAGATGGATCTCTCTAAAGGCTAAAGGCTAAAGGGCTACAGGCTAAAGGTTTCTTCGTCGCTTCTTTACTTTGGTCTACATACCGAAGCGACAGAAATCAAAAATATCACTTTATTTCCGTGTCAGTGTATAGTTTTATAATTTGACCTTTTCTAAGTGTACATTTATTGTATTTATGGAAATAAAGAGTTTTTGATTTTGATTTTGATTTTATTCTGCATGCTTCGATAAAAGTGGGTAATGATAAATTTTTCGACTTTTTTCAAAATATTTCACAAAGTGTGAAACCTACAGAAATTTGAAAATCTGTTTTTAAATGTCCAAAACGACCTTTCATTTGATACCCCATTTTTCAAAAAGTGTTCTTTTTACAGACTTCGCTATATTTTTCCTGTAAAATATAGATCCATATCTACAAACGCTCCATACATTTCAAATGGATCGCTCTGCAAACTTCGGAGATAGGGGCGGGGAGGGGGAATGGGTATTTTTCCGTTTTTCGAACTCGGTTAAAAGTTACTTTGTTGATGCGCTGAATGGATATCTCATCAGGTGAACTTCCGAGAAAAACAGACTTGTAAATATAATAATAATAATAATCGTTTATTTCAGATACCAAGATCCATATGAGTAGGTACACAGGCCTTTAAGATAAATACCTACTTATTACAATAAAAATAAAAATAAAGTAAAATAAAATAAGTACATACCTACTTAAGGTATATCTCTTTACTTACTACAATAATATCTAGGTGGCTAGTTCCACCCATCGTTTAATATGTGTTTGTTAACACAAGTCGATCGGACAGGCTTTTTATAATTGTGTTATTACACCTGTCAACTCTGGACATAAATGAAGCAATTCTCTTTCTTTGTATGGCCTGAAAGGAGTCAATTCGTGCATTCATGTACATTTCAGAAGCGCTGCAGTGACATTCATAGCCCATGAGGTGCCTAAAGATATTGTTGTACGCAACTCTAATACCATCATGCGACTTCTTCGTGTAGTTCGTCCAGAGTTGGCAGGTGTAAAACGACTGACAGAACGATCGAAAGAGTGTAGTCTTCACGTCAGGTGCAGCTTTAAAAAAGTTTCTGGCTATCATATTTCCGACTATGCATAGCGATTAGCGCTCTGCGTTGCCGGTCTATGTCATCGTCATCCCTAAGATTAGAAGTAACGATATGGCCAAGGTACCTAAATCGATCAACCACCTTAACAAGTTGTTTATTGAGGTAGACCTCTGGAATGTTTTCAGGACCCTTTCCAGCCTAAATACTACCATTTCTGTTTTCTTACCGTTGTAGAGGTATGTTAGGTCATGCTTATTCGCGTACTCTTCACAGATGTTCAGTAATCTTCTCAAACCTTTAATCGTAGGGCTGAGCAACACCATGTCGTCAGCATAGCTCAGGTTATTAACATATCTGTTGTCTAACCTGAGCCCTACCGGCGGCGTGCTGCTCAGCTCCACGACCAACCCATTGATGTACGCGTTGAACAGCCTAGTTGAATATTACATTTATGTTTGTCCACCTCTTTGTTTTTATCCTTAGGTACTTACTTCTACCCCTATATTTCGTTAGGCTTTGTTACTTTTCATCTGTGGACCGTTGCTTGTGACGCGACGTCACCCAATTTAGATCCAGAATGAAAACCAGCGTCGTTATCGACCTCGCTGGATAACGACAATAAGCTGAGACTGGACCTGATTAGCCGCGCACATACCTAGTTTAGGGAAATACCAAATAATTTTACCCTTTTAACGCTGCTGCTTACAATATGTTTTAAACTGAGATCCAAAGGTTTATGTTTTTCATTATTACACATATTTTTGTTTCCCTTTTTTTGTATAAGTTGTTTATTTTATTTATTTATTTATTTATTTATTTATTTAGAGGAAAACCAAAGGCTTAAAAACTAACAGAATAACAAATTAATAAATACCAGTAAGCTTATTTAAGGTTTTCACGGATAGGTGGTGGCATAGTGCAATTAAAAAGACTATGAACATTATGTCACTAGATTGCACGCATCATCTTTAAAACTAAATATATAGTCAAGGTTACCTACACTACAAAAAATTTAAACATACCTAACATTTATCATCATCATTGGCACCAAAAAACTCTCCGCTGAGCCGCCGCCTGGCCGAGCTGATACTTGTGCAGAATAAATCCAGGTCAAATTGCTTACATAAGTTGTTAAAATTATTACTCGCTCGCCACAAGAAAGTATTTTGACGGTAGTTAGTGCCAGCATGAGGAACGTAAATAGGGGGGTTAAATCTGATAGGTTTGCAGGGAACGTTCAGCTTAATTTTTTGAAGCAAATTGGGACTGTTAATATTATTCGACGTGATTTTAAGCATAAAAGATAAGTCGGCGATCTCACGCCGCTTGGAAAGAGGCAGAATGTGAAATTGCTTACATAAATTGAGGTAATTAGCAGAACTGTATGGAATTCTTAGACGGAAACAAAGGTACTTTATGAACTTAATTTGAATGCGCTCGATTCTTTTATTATAAACATCATAACGAGGGTTCCAAATCTGTGATGCATATTCTAAGATGCTTCTTACAAACGTACAGTAAAGAATCTTAAATGTTTTTGCGCGGTGAAAGCTAGAAGCACTCCTCATGACAAATCCTAGTGCTTTAGAGGCTTTAGAAACAATTGAATGGATGTGATCATCGAAAATGAGCTTAGAGTCGTGGATGACACCGAGGTCCCTAACAACGTTGCAGTTAAGCAGAGTCTCTGACTTCAGTGAGTAATTAAACGGAATTATTGTTTTCTTACGAGAAAAAGTCACAATCGAACACTTGGATGGATTAAGCTCGAGCTTGTTAATACGACAATAGTTATCAAGCCTAGAAAGGTCTGCCTGAAGGTCAAGAGCATCATTCTGAGACTTAATAATTTTAAAAATTTTCATGTCGTCGGCAAAGCTCAGCACATCACTACTTAGAAAACAACTGAAAATATCATTTACAAAGATCAAAAATAGCAGTGGTCCCAGCAATGAACCCTGCGGTACACCGCTGGGAATCGAGACCCAACTAGAAATATAATTACTGATTACAATAGCCTGTGAGCGGTTATTGATATAAGAGGCGAACCATCTGAGCAAGTCACCTCGAATACCGATGAGGTTAAGTTTATAAATAAGCAGCTTATGATCAATTCTGTCGAAGGCTTTGCTGTAGTCGGTATACACCACATCGACTTGATGGCCATTATCCATAGATTCAGTCAAGAAATCGTTAAAAAGAACAAGGTTGGATACCGTCGAGCGACCTTTAAGGAATCCATGCTGCGATACATTAAACGAGTTTTGGAAGGTAGCATACACTTGATTGTATACGATTCTTTCGAAAATTTTAGCTATTATGCACAGTTTAGAAATCGGCCTATAATTAGAAATTTCCGACTTAGGTCCTTTTTTATGGACAGGTGAGACAAAAGCGGATTTCCAAATACTTGGAAATTCGCAGTTTGCCAGCGATTTACGAAATAGTAATGTAATAGGAGTACATACTGATTTCGCGCAACCGATCAAAAATATAGGGCTGATGTTATCAGGTCCGGCTGATTTGGAGGTGTCTAACTTGGTAATTAATCTTTCGACAGTAAGTTCACTAATCTCTATGCTACCAATGTCATGTGTGGTCGGTTTCAAATGTGATGGTTCATCATCGGAAGTCTGCATTGAGGGTGAAGAGAAAGTTGAGAAGAAGTATTGTGAGAAAGCCTCACAAATGGAATCGCCTGTGGAAACCGTCGAGTCAAGGTATTTAAGGGATGTAGGAATACCATTCGATTTGGAGCGATTTTTTATATAAGACCAAAAATTTTTTGGAAATTTCTCAATACCTTCTTCAATGGATGTCATATATGATTTGTAACATTTACGTTCAAGTAAATGCACTCGGTTACGTAGTAATTTAAAAGCTTCTAAATCGCATCTCATATTGTAATTTTTAAATTTTTTATAATATTTATATTTTTCCTTCATAAGTTTGATAAGTGCTGGAGAATACCATATGGGATATGAGCTACTAGTGATTATCTTTGTAGGTATAAATTGGGTTTTCAGTAGGTCAAGAGTGGCGTAAAAATATTTAACTGAATCTTCAAGCGATCTTGATGAGAATTCAGTAATCCAATCTATTTCCATTAATTTTAAATTAATGGAGTCATAGTTACCTTTATTATACATAAATTTTGTGTACGGTTGAGATTGTAAGCAAGGTGAATATAAATAGGTGATACTAACTAATAGGGCTTTATGGTGGGGGTCAAGGGGCACTAGAGGGTCAAAACATTCCGAGACTGTTAGGTCATCATTCGACAAAACCAAGTCTAAGATTTTACCGTAAGCATTTCTTACACCATTGAACTGACGCAAGTCATGGGTATTTAATTCGTCAATCAGTAAGGTTTCGATTGGTGACGTATAGTTGGAGGGCAAATAATGTGAGTAGCAAGGTATCCAATTGATGTTACTTAGGTTATAATCACCTAAAAGAACAAATTTATCTGATGGATACGTAACAATAATATCATTGAGTTTATCTAAATAATTTTCTAATTGCTCGGAAAAAGATAAACCCATGTTTTGTTTGCAAAGATACAAACAACAAATATGAATATTAACGGTTAACTTATTTTTATGTTTAACAGAAATTGTTACCCATATATCTTCGGCACTAGAATGGAAAGAAGGTTGTGGAACAGAGAGAATGTCCTTACGAACAGCTATTAGTGTGCCCCCTCCTCGTGACTGACTCGTTAACTCATAGTCCCTGTCCCGTCGGAATACTACATACCTATTATCGAAAATCTCGGAGTTACTCAAGCTATCCACAAGCCAAGTTTCCGTTAAAACTATAATGTCATAAAAACATAAACAAATATTACTATAAAAAGTTTGAGTTTTAGAACGAAGCCCCCTAACGTTCTGATAATATATACTTAAATTGAAACTACCCATAATCAATCCCAACACATAACAAAAGAGTAAATTCGGCATAACCTAGACTCTTTCCGATGATCACAGCCGATTTGCGGTAAGCACAAATCCGTAAAACCACGGATATGATATTATGTGGGTGCATACTTACTAGTATCATACATAAAACAAGCTCCAACATATTATTCCATTGAGTTAACATTTCGATAGTTGCATAAATTGACATGCTGTGATGTGAGTAATATTTATAAACAAGGTTAATAAGATAGTGCGAATCAATATCGAGCGACGTGAACATGCATAGCGGGCAAGTGCAAGCGCGGAATGAAGACCGGTAGCTTGCTTGCGCGCGAGAACAATAGCGAGCGGAGAACAATAGCGACCGGTCAGCGGCGGACTCAGAGATAACAAACATTTTTCCGATATGAATGAAATTAGTAACCAGTTGAACTAGATGCAAATGATGAAAAAATATATTATAACAATAGCTTACAAATTGAAGATAACTCAAAATTTTAATACTACCTATTATTATGAAACTAAAGTAAAGATCAGTAAATGAAAGTACAAAACCTAAGCAATGAGAAAGCATACACATTAGTGAAAGGAAAAAGTCATCGTAGTAACATATTAAACTAATTTGTTTAAATCGCCCTCCTCGTTAACTATGAACACTTTCGAAGTGTCATTCTTCCGTATGTGGATTTTTCCAAATTTAACCCAAACGTACTTGAATCCCTTGTCCTTCGCAAGAGTCTTCGCTTTGTTCAGCAAGGCCTTGGACTCGGCATTAAGGTGGTCATTGACGAAAATGCGGCGCACGGAGTCTCGGAACCCGATGTCGGGAGCTGACAGGGTTTTGCGCGCGCGTGCCGCGGCCACAAATTCCTCCTTCACGTAGCGGTTTGTGAAGCTAACAATGATTGACTTGTCGTTGGAGCCGTGCACAGGAACTCTGAATAGGTAGTTAATTTGGCTTTTTGGTAGGTCAAAATCCACTTCCTTACATACAGCTTCCACTATTGAGTATAGATTTTCATCTTTCCGCACCGGAATACCTTTAATCTCTACATTATTGAGACGAGACCTCTGATCGGCAGCGGACAGTTGTGTCTTCAGTACGGTGACGTCCGTCTCTAGAACATCAATAGCAGTTTGCATGATGTCGATTTGGGAGACCTTCGTCTCCACATGCGCAATCTTGGTCGCGAAGTTATCCAATCGAGTGCCCATGAACTCACAACTCGTTTTGAGGTCTGTTATCTCGCTTTTGATAGATTTTATATCTTCGAAGAGCGACGGGAGACCTGCGAGTCGGCATTTGATATCCCGGATTTCCTTCATAATTTCATCAAATGAAGATGAAGATGGCTCTGGTGAAGCTGCTGGAACCGGAGAGCTAGCTGGTCTGGGAGAAAGGTTTCTGCACGAGGAGCACTTCCAGGCGTTCCTTCTATCCGATCCCAGTCTCCTCCATCCTGCTTCGGATAATTGAGCACATCCAAAATCAAGGTGTTTGCGACACATACTGCACTGTACTCCATCATTAAAATTAGAACCACACGCTCCGCACTGCATTATGTAGCCAAATGTTTACGATCTATGACAATTTAGTAAAATGACGATACGTGTCGACCGGACCAATGCTCACAGCAGACTGCAGTTGTGTGTGACTATGAATAAATTCTTGTATTCTTATTCTTCTAGAGTAAGTAATAAATTAAATTTAATTACGTAAGCCTAAATATACGTATTTTAACTTTTTAAATGTATGGAAAAAACAATTCTGTCATTCTTGTCTTCATCTCTACACGTCACACGCGATAAAAGACGGATCGATGATGACCTTCCACCGTGTGACGTCATGCCGTGACGTCAGCGAAACAAATCCGGCCTGCGCATAACTAGATGTCGCTAGTAAACGTGAACGAGCGCTAGATCGCGCTGACGAGAACGCGCGGCTCCGAATGACCTCCGTCTCGTCAATTTGCTTTAGTATCGCTTCTCGGTAGTGTACGTTAAACATCGATAGTTTACATTATCGATAGATATCGATAGTTCGACAAAAAACTATCGATATTATCGATACTTATCGATAGTTTCGTACAAATGAATAGATATGTTATAAATTAATAAAACGAATAGTTTTAATGAATATTGATAACAATTTTAATCAAAATAATGTAGGTATGTTTTGTGTCAAGAACAACAACATGTTAACATTTTTCTCCTTAAGCCTAATTCGGCGTTCAGTTAATCGGCCGGCTTTAGAAAAAAATCGTTCTGAAGGCACATAATATAATATAGCTAAAACGCAAAGATATGCTACTGCGATCTCTTTTAATCGATTGTTAGTTTGCTTCCAGTAAACAAATGGACACTCGTTTTTATCGATAACGGGGTTCTCTAAGTATTGTCGAATATTGTTTTCAATCTCCAATCTACTTTTGATACCACGAATTAATAGCAAGATCAGTGACAGTGTCACATAAGCCTGTCTTAAGATCGTTGTCGTCGCTTTAATCAAAAGGTTCCAGTAAGTATTTGAACAATTTCCTGAACTACCAAATACTCGTAGGTAAATAGTAATAAACCAACAATCGATAGTACCGTAATAGTTATCGAACCATCGATAATCCATGGCTATCGATACTATCGATAGTCTATCGATGTTTAACGTACACTACTTCTCGGCCTTTTGGCTAAGATCAAAGTGTAGTATCTGTTCTTTTCAGCTTAACACGTTCATCGCGGAGGCCGATTTATGGAACCTACCTGAAAACGCAGTACGAGGCTGAAAAGTACTCGTAATGTACCTTCCCTAATGACGGCACGAGACTCATTAGGTCTCGTATGTGTTGTTCGCTTTTAACTTGAATACTTGGATGGAAATACATAAAAAAGGTTAAATTTTTATACTAACCGATAGACAATGAATGTGTTGTTCAGTATGTAGGCCCGCCCGAAAATAGCTAAACATATTCATGAAAAAAATTGCAAAAAAGAAATACGAGAACCTTAAGATCTCGTAAAGCCCGAGATGGCAAAAAAATACGAGTTCTTTTCTATCTCGTATCGCATATTTTGCAAAAAGTCGATAAATTTATAGTGATGTGTTAAACACCAAAACACACAATGTCGATAAAAAATTTATTTCAAAAAGACAAATGAATATAAATTAAAAATGAAGTATGTACAAAGAATCAATGTTTTTCGTTAAAACACTGTAAGCACAAAGTTTTGTTACATTTGGCACAAAAACCTTTAACTTGCTTTGTTTTCTTATCAACTTCGAAAGTTGTAGCAACACTAATTGATTTTTCATAAGGCTTCGTACGAGATTACTACGAGACCCTATGGGTCGCGTATCGCACTAGATGCAGGTGTGGCGAATCGATCGACTCGCACGTCACAACCCTATTGGTGGGGTACATCCCTAGTGGAGAAAAAGAGACAAGAATCTTCTTCTAGGTTTTTTGCTGGTTTTATTGTAAACCATTTTTGTATTTTGGTATTAACTCTCTGCACCAATAAATCCCAGTGATCGAAGCCGCTGTTTCATTTACGTGGGAAGAGTTTTCCCCACATTGGTGACCATCGAACGTGAAATCACGCTTTCTCATTGATCTCGCAGCAGACGTACTTGCTTCTTTACATTCTTGCGGCTGTTATCTACTTGCATCCAACGTGCAGCTGTTATCCACCTGTGACCAGCCTATCCTTTCGAGAGAACAGACATAACATTTCATCAGTGAGTTCCAGCAGACATGATCCTGTCTTCAACAGCACATCAATGGGAAATGGTTTCCCCTTTCTTTTTTTAGTAAAAAGCTGACTCCACAGCAATCGCAGTGGCCAGCTTACTATAGAGAATTGCTTGCAATATACGAAAGCGTGCAGCATTTTCGTTACATTTTAGAGGTCCAGCATGCGACGATTTTTACAGACCACAAACCACTTCTTTATGCATTTTTGCAGCGTCGTGAAAAACTTCCTCCGCCACAGCTAAATCAGCTATCGTTCATTAGCCAATTCACTACCGACATTCAATATATAAAAGGAGAGGATAATGTTGTTGCTGACGCCATGTCTCGTATTGACATTGATGCCATTTCTTTAGAGCTTGACTATGAGGCTCTCGCTAAGTCACAAGCTTTAGATCAAGAATTAAGCAATTTATTACAGGGCGGTTCCAGTCTTAACCTAACAAAAATCTGCACACCGGGGACTAATGTTTCGGTGTATTGTGACATTTCTACAGGTAAACCGAGACCTTATTTGACCCCTTCTCTCCGTCGTGCTGCTTTCAACAAATTACATAATTTAAGTCATCCTGGTGCTAAGGCAACTACGCGTCTTGTGGTAGAGCGTTTCGTTTGGCCGTCAGTAAACAAAGATTGCCGATCTTGGTCTCGTTCTTGTGAAGCGTGTCAGCGCAGCAAGATTTATCGACATAATTCTGCACCTACTGGTATGTTCGATTCACCGTCTGGCCGATTTTTACACGTCCATATCGATATCGTCGGTCCTTTGCCGGTGTGCAACGAATACCGCTATTGTTTGACAGCTATTGATAGGGTGACCAGGTGGCCAGAAGTATGGCCAATGCGCTCAATTACCGCGGAAGAAGTCGCAGAAACATTCACAAGAGAATGGATTCCGCGGTTTGGCGTACCTTCTGTTATTACTACAGATCAGGGCTCGCAGTTTGAATCTGATTTGTTTCAGCGACTCATGCGACTATTCGCTACTAAGCGTATTAGAACAACCTCATACCACCCTTGCGCAAATGGGATGATTGAGCGAGTTCATCGCCAGTTGAAAAGTGCTTTAATGTGCCACGAGGATTCTTGGGTCAGATCTCTTCCCCTGGTTCTTCTGGGGATGCGTTCAGCATTTAAAGAAGACCTGAACGCTACTGCTGCTGAATTTCTGTACGGAGAGCCCTTAAGGCTCCCTGGAGAGTTCCTAGCACCTTCCCAAGCTTCTGAAAGATTACAAGATCCAGCTGATTTTGTTGCTCAATTGAGGCACAAAATGTCAACAATTCGACCTGTTCCGGCGTCAAGACATGGAGAACGCGCTTCTTTTGTTTTTAAGGATCTTTCTTCCGTATCGCACGTTTTTTTGCGGGACGATACCGTTCGTAGAGTTTTGCAGCCACCATACACTGGTCCATACAGGGTGCTAGAACGCTCTTGTGATGGCAAGACCTACACTCTAAATATTAAAGGGAAGCCAGTTGTTGTGAGTATAGATAGAGTCAAACCAGCTTATGTTGACATCAATAACACAAATGAGGCTGCTCAGATTCCCTCTCCGATCGTGTCCATCCCACCTAAGACACCTATTTTAGTGCCTGAATCTCAAGCTCCGGAAAGATCCGCTGTAACAACCTTTCCAGAGAAGCCCTACACCACCCGCTCAGGCAGACGTGTTAAATTTAAGAATTTAGATTTTTAAGGAAATAGTTCTTATTACTTTTAAATAATTAATAATTAACTGTTGTGTTCACTATCAATAATGCCACAACCTACTATTTCCATGTGTGCTTACCATTTTTTTTTATATAAACCAAAATGTGATTTTGAATGTTAAATTATTTTGTATTATTTTTATAATTTTTTGTTTCTGCTTGGGTTTAATTTTCTCCTTGGGGGGGTGGTGTGGCGAATCGATCGACTCGCACGTCACAACCCTATTGGTGGGGTACATCCCTAGTGGAGAAAAAGAGACAAGAATCTTCTTCTGGGTTTTTTGCTGGTTTTATTGTAAACCATTTTTGTATTTTGGTATTAACTCTCTGCACCAATAAATCCCAGTGATCGAAGCCGCTGTTTCATTTACGTGGGAAGAGTTTTCCCCACACAGGTTTTTTGCATGTGGTCGCTACGAGATCTATTGGTTCTCGTACGTTTTCATTCATAAAAATACTATACCTACGGTACCTAAACAGGGTACACTAGGACATTTCACTCTAACTGTAAAAAATCATACAGAATTTCATTCGCGCGAACGAGACGGTCACACGATTTCACCTTCGCGTTGTATGAAAGTCTCGTACGAGACGTATTCGATCTCGTACCGCCATGAACGTGTTAATATCTGAAAGTTCCCTCACTGAGGGACCAGTATATTAAACTGATTTTTGTCAAGCGATGGGATGTTCGGGGCTCGCTCCACTCCCGTCACGGGTCGGCCCGGCATTGCAGTGCCGCCGGGATCGGCCCACAGAAATTATTATATACCGGATTCGTTCACAGTTCACATGCTTGAAACCATGTTAATGAATCCAACCCAAATATAAATAAGAAAGAAGCGTCATTGATTAGCACTTGGTCTTTCCGACGTTGTTGTTGTCGTTTAACGACGACAACAACGTCGACGAAAACGAGTTCAGTGTTGCCACCTTAGTGGATTTTCCACTAAAACTGGTGGTTTCGACCCCCGCTTTAGTGGTGAAATATTGCTTTTAGTGGCTAGTGGATTTTTCTAGTGGTAAAATTCACTTTCAATTACTGAAAATACTGACCACTAAGCCACGTTTTGAAACATTATTATTTCTATGTATTTTCCTTTAAATGAAGTAGGTATTGCATTGCTTCAGGGGGAGGCCGGCGTCCAGCAGTAGAGGCTGTCGAGAAGGAGGAGGTATTGCATTTCAAAGATGCTCAGCTCAAGGGGAATCTAGATTTGAGGCTTTAGCGACTTTTGCGATAGTACATAATATATATATATACTTTATTAATACTGCCTCATTCTAATGCCGATGTTAAGAGACTATTTAGCGGTATAAATATAATAAAAAACAAGCAGAGGAACAGAATGAAGTTAAGTCTTTTATCTGGTAAATTAAGAATACACTGTGATTTGAGATTGGAAGGAAAATGCTGCAATGAATAAACACTTACAATTAACGCTAAAAAAATCAATATCAAAGAATCATATAAATCTGAAACCGAAAATGATGGTGCAGACCAAAAATGATTTATCTGAAGAAGACGAATTAATTAAAATAGCAGTTTGTTATTGAATCATTTGATGCACAGTGCGCGTTAGAATTAAGTATCACCCTTGTCTCCAAAATATTTTCTTTAGCTACTATTCGCTTGAAACCAATTTTCACATGCAAAAACTAATCACGCCGCTCAGGATCAAACCTCCCACCCTTATCTAGAGACTTGAATTCTCGACAGTAAACCAACTGAGCTAATTAGCTGTTGGGCACTCTGTCGAATTTTGTCTATGGGCCTAATTAGTCCCTTGTTTTATAACAAGTCTTACTATTATTTTATGGATACGGGTAGGGTTTGATTTCATATCGTTTGTAGCGAACAAAGTAATTGTCAATCGTCTCATTTCGTGTGGTTTGTTTCTCCTTAAAAATGTTAGTTTACTAACGAGAGATCGAAATTGTGACTAGTTTACATGTCTTTTTTTCGATGTAAACAAATTATTTCTGAATAAGTTATCACTATCTATAATAGAAAGCCTTTCAATGTTTCCAAATATTATTTGTTATTAAAACTATTAATTCGTTACTTAATCTCCCTTATACTTAGTATTTATTGTAAAATGTTGTAGGCGTTTATAAAATGAAAATATTTTTTTAAAGTTGTGTTTTTTCATTAACTTGCCATAAAGACTATCATGAATAATATTATCTTGCATAATGCAACGAGAATATTTGATAAAAAAAAAACAAAACGAATCACCGCTGACGAGAATTGAACACTGTTACACATTTCGTGTATTAATATGCCTGTTAATGCCGCTGAGAACCAAGAACCCAAGAACCCATGGATCTGCTCGAAATTATGAGTGAGATTACCAAAATGAAAATGAAATAAAATTAGTAAATATAAAAACTATGCATTTTAGAGGTACAAAACATACAATTTTGTTGGAATCGTGAAAAAATATCAAAAGAAAATGGAAAATTATTAATAACATGTACTTTTAATCTCCCAATCACCGACGTTTTGCGGCAGGATTAGAACCCACATACATAGAGAGAGGGGGGTACTTAATTATGAAGCCGTCTGTACATGTTGATTTATTTATTTATTGATTGATAGTACTCCCAGCGAAAGGATCACCAAGCATCAACATTGTACAAACAGGATAAGTCTTTAATCTAAATGTCCTCTCAGTTAAAGCCGTTAAACACAAAAACCGTGGCCGGGTCTCTCATATAAATTCATATGATAGAACCCGCACGCCTTCGCCTCCGACCCGGCCACGGTTTCTATGCTTGGCGGCTTTTAGTGTCACAGCGTGACAAAAAATTTATCGGCTTATAACTCTGATTTACCAATTGTTCATATTTTATTTCGTTATAATAAAGGTTATTTACATACTCACTGTTTTCGTTCGTAAAAACCCTTTTTGTTTAGTGGAAATTTTAGCGATTTTTACAGTAAGACCGTTTTTAGGGTTTCGAAGATCGAAGATGGGTTTCGAAACCCTTGTGGTCTCGCTTTGTCTGTCCTTTCTCCCTCCTTAATAACTCAGTAACTACTGCAGCTATCAACTTGAAATTTAAAACAATAACACATTGCGACCAACAACATGTGCGCCTGTAGATACAGATGTAAAGAAAAATAAATTAAAAATGAGATATTTTCCATACAAATTGTGATGCCGAAATTTTAAAAGATACCTACTGGGTCATGTGGGGTATCAAATGAAAGGTATTAGTTTGTACATTTCAAAATAGTTTTATAATTTTTGTAGGTTTCATACTTTTTAAAATATTTCGAAAAAAGTCGAAAAAATACCCATTCCCCCCCCCCCCATCTCCGAAGATTGCAGAGCGATCCATGTAAAATGTATGGAGCGTTTATACACATGGATCTATATTTTAAAGGAAAAATATAGAGAAGTTTAAAAAGAACACTTTATGATAAATGGTCAAAAAGGGGGGGGGGCACCTCACCAAGTGGGGGGTCAAATGAAAGGTATCGGTTTGTACGTTTCAAAACAGTTCTTAAAATTTCTGTAGGTTTTATACTTTTTGAAATATTTTGAAAAAGGTCGAAAAAATACCCATCCCCCCCCCTATATCCGAAGTTTGCAGAGCGATCCGTTTAAAATGTATGGAGCGTTTGTAGATATGGATCTATATTTTGCACGAAAAATATAGAGAAGTCTGTAAAAAGAACAATTTTTGAAAAATGGGGTTTCAAATGAAAGGTATCGGTTTGGACATTTCAAACCAGTTTTTCAAATTTCTGTATCTTTCATACTTTTTGAAATATTTCGAAAAAAGTAGAAAAATTTACCATTACCCACCTTAACCGAACCACCCATATAACCGAAGCATGCAGAGAGATCCATCTGAAATGTAGGTTGGTACCTACTATTCTTAGGTATTGGTACTTTTGGTACATATTTGTTGACAAACGTTCAAAAACCTCGGCGCGCGAGTTACACTCGCACTTGACGGATCTTGTTTCCTTTAGAGGTACGGAACCCTATTAATCTATACTTATAATAAAACTGTAACAGGTCCAATTCTGTACATTGAAGATATTTTGAAAATTTTTTTTGGAGGGCACTCTATTATCGTTACTGAAGCCAAAACTTTAATTTTTTTCATTCATGTCTGTCTGTCTGTCTGTTTGTTAAACGCGCATCACGCCGAAACTACTGAAGGTATTGAAATTAAACTCGGCACGATTTTAGGTCGTACTACGAGGAAGGATATAGGATACTTTTTATCCTGGAATTCAGTCAGGTTCCCCTGGGACACCGCGCATGACGCCGAAAGTGCTAAATGAGTTGGAATGAAACCTAGCACGATTTGATTTCATACTACAAGGAAGGACATGGGATACATTTCATCCCGGAATTCAGTAATTTTCCCCTGGGAGAGAGGATGGAAGTAAAATTCTTTAACCGCCCATCACGACGGAACATCTGAATGAATTCGAATGGAACTCGGCATAATTTGAGTTCATACTACGAGGAAAGATACATTTTATCCCAGAATTCAGTAAGGTTGCCCTGGCAGATTGACTGACTGATTTTGAAATAAAGAGTTTTTGATTTTGATTTTTGATTTTGAGAGGGGATGAAAGTCAAATTCCTTCACCGCTCATCACGCCGAAACTACATAGGTAATGAGTTGGAATGTAACTTGGCACGTTTTGAGTTCATACTACAAGAAAGGACATGGAATACATTTTATCCTGGAATTCAGTAAGGTTCCCCTGGGAGAGAGGAAAAAGTAGAATTCTTTAACCGCTCATCACGACGGGTCTACGCGTCGTCCGATTTCATGCATTCTTTTTGTTAGAAACAGTGTTGCAAGATCGAATTTGACTAAATCAGTAGAAATTCGAGTAGAAAATCAGTAGATTGATGAAATAATCTGTAGATCGAAGAAAAAAAATAGTAGATAAAGGGTAGGTAAGTTCCTATCTATTTATTTTTCCAAGACGCACCCATTAGTTAGGTTCCTACCTACTAAGGTGGTGGGTCTTGGAAAAATAAGTTAGGTTCCTGCCTTACATGATATTATGGTGGTTTAGCTGGTCCAGTTAACGTACTACCGAAGTTTGGTTGGAGTCTTACTCCAGCCAAACTTCGGTAGTACAATTTAATTAATTAATTAATTATTGTGGTCTAATTAAACTAACTGGACCACAGAAAAATATTTTTTATTGTGGTAAACAGCCAACTTACCTACCTACTAACGAAAAAAAATTACGGTGGTCCAGTCAAATGGATCAGGAGCCCAATTCTGCAAAACAATTGCTTCAGTATGACAATGGAATCGTCGCAGAATCATGACGTAGAATCCTTAGATTAATAAAACTCCAGATAGTGTGCGCGAGATAAATTAATAGTTTCAAACTTGACGCGCGTCTCTCCTGCATTCATCATAATTTCTTTCATCCAAGGTGGAATACCAAAACGTGTCATTCTGTGACGATAGCCCTGTCATAGTGAAGCGATTAGGCAGAATAGGGCCCCAGCTGTGAGTAAGTGAAACGAGTAGGACACTTCTTAACACTGACGCTGGCCGAGTCGTAGCTAAAAGTCGTGTGGATAAAGAATGGGATTGAAGATGACAATACGCTATCCCCCGTAGACCCTACACGATTTTTTGCACGGCGGCGTTTCATAATATGAGAGACTATGGTTAAATGTGAACTTAATTAGTCGGCAGGTAAGGCAATCGCGAACGAAGTCGCGGGTACAGCTAGTATTTAAATAAAACTGAATTCCTTCAGGTGGAAAGGCACTCTATTGATGTAGTAATTTGATTTACTCTACGTTTCCTCACTGATAGAAAAATTGATCCCAATTTATCTCCACGCAACTCATGATAATTCGCTCCATCGCACACAGTATAGATACATTTTAAAAGGCTTGCGCGACTGTCTTTTGATTTTTCATAGAATTATGGATTACAGCGTGGACGCTGACGTCACAAATCCAGGAATACGAAAAACTAAAGGGGGTCGTGTCAGTTTTTAAAAATTTACCGTATTTATTCTTATAATTCCCATAAGCCGGCAATGTATCATCAACACCGACTTTACAGTTGCAACAAAAGGCTCAAAAGTCCGGTTCGATCAAGCAACCGAACTACCGAGACGTTGAGCGAGTGCGAGAAGTGCGGTCACATAATTGTAACCGGACTACTGAGACTACACCATATTTTCTCATGAAGTCGGCTATAAAATCGCTGATCAGGGTCCATCTTCCGAAATGTTTTATGTTCTTGACACCTATCTATATATATGATGTGTAAAAAAACTCCTAAAAAAATTGTAGACTTAGGGACTGCCTGCACCTAAAGTAGAAAGCTATCAAAACAGTTGATTAAATAAACGTAACGTTTTTTACAGGATGATGAAAGAAAATGTTACTGAAATATCAAAGGAACAACTGGACGCGTTACCAACCGAAGGTTTCGTCAAAATACACAATAGTTTACAGGCTGAATCGCTGAAAGCCCCTTGTCGATACGTGAACTTCATCAAATCTTACTACAACATTATAAACAGGAAGAAAACTGCCCTTGCGCAGAAGCAAACCATGTTATCGGTAAGATCCATAATAAATCTGCACACGCTGCTGTACCTACCTAAAAGGCGGCTCCGCGGAGAGTTTTGTGGTGCCAATGATGATGATAAATGTTTAGTTTAAATTTTTTGTAATGTTGATAACCTGAACTATCTTTTAAAGATGATGCATTAGACTAGTCACATCATGTTCATAGTCTTTTTCATAGTACTATTCCCCCACCTATCCGTGAAAACCTTCAATAAGCTTTCTGGTATTTATTAATTTGTAATTCGGTAAATTTTTAAGCCTTTGGTTTTCCCCTAAATAAATAAGTAAAAAAATACGCCCTGGGACCTGGCCCGGGATGACGATCTGCGATCGACTGCTGGCAGATTTTGATTGCGACGAGCTGAAAACACGGCGCCTAACGCTTATGAGGGAGTTGGTCCAGCAGTAGACTAGATTAGCATAGGCTGATGTTGACGAGGTTCACAAATATCAGGTATTATTAAAAGAAAACCTACAATCCCTAAGTTTATTTATTTATTTAATTCGGATTGCCATCAGCTTAACTAAATACAATAGAAATTAAAATAGATTGTTAGTATAAAGATAGTTGAGTAACCATAGCAAAGCATAAATGTTTCATTCAGAATTCAGATTACTTTGCTAATTGCTGGATTCTAGTCCTCGATAGGATATTTTGACTGGCAAACGACATGGGGGCGGCTCAGGATCGCTATGTATATTTCGCCGCCAGGTCGTATAATCAGTCCGTTTGCAGAATGAATAGGCGATTTACATAACAGCGCCATTCATTCAAATGGCTATAAATAGATCGTTCAACGAACGTGGAATGGTTTCGGCGCAACTGTACGTTCAACAATAGGGCTGCGCGACGCTTAGCTTAGCAAGATATGCTAAAACGTCGTTAAAGGGAGGCCTTGTTCAGCAGTTGACGTTTGTGAAGTGCAATGATGATGACGAAAGAAACAATTAACTTTCCAGTCCGGCGTAGAGGCACTACGCCGAGCACGCAGCGAAGTGGCAACACTGCAAGCCGAGGCGACCCAACAAGAGATCCTGCTGTCCGAGAAACAGGCGAAAGCAAATAGCGCTCTCGACCAAATCTCGGCCACGGTTCGCGCCAACACGGACAAGAAGGAGGAAATGCACGCGCTCAAAATGAATATCGAGACCGAGAATGAGAAACTTCAAATACAGTCAGTATTATACGTTACTTTGTAATACAGTCAGTATTACGTTACTTTGACGGCCTCAGTGGCGCAGTGGCGCAGCGGGCGAGAGTCCGCCTGCAACGCAAGAGGTTGCGGGTTCGATTCCCGCCGCGGAACAAATTTGTGTACGATCTGCAGAAATTTGTTCCGTTGGTCTGGGTGTTTTCTATGTATAATAAAAAAATCTATCTATGTGTATAATGTATTTAATATTATATCAGTTATCTAGTACCCATAACACAAGCTTTGAGTAGCTTATTTTGGGGCTAGATGGTGCTGTGTGGATTGTCCAGAATTATTTATTATTATTTACGTATTTAGGGACTCACTAACCCCATCTGAGGCCCAGACTCTACCAAAGCTTCGGACATCTCCACTTCCAAATTTGAAATGGATTTCCGCCAAAGTCTTCTCTCCTGAGTGATCGTATTTATTATTTAATAAAATAAACATTTGTCGTCATTCGTTGAAATTAAATTACAATCCCTGGGATACCAATTACTTCCCTGCCAAATTTCATGATCCGTTCAGCCGTGGAACAGACGGACTGAGTTACTTTCGAATTTATAATATTAGTATGGAAGCATGCAAAACTTAGTTAAGTATGGGGTTCGATTCCCGCCTCGGAACAAATTTGTGTACGATCTGCAGAAATTTGTTCCGTTGGTCTGGGTGTTTTCTATGTATAATAAAAAATATCTATCTATGTAGTGTATTGTATTAAGTATATCAGTTATCTAGTACCCATAACACAAGCTCTGCTTAGCTTGGGGCTAGATAATGCTGTGTGAATTGTCCAGCATTATTTATTTATTTATTTATTTTATTTATGTGAAATTAAATTTCAGGAAAAAGGAAATCGAAGCTGAATTGGCGTCAGTGGAGCCGGTGATAGCGGCGGCGCGCGCGGCCGTCGGCGATCTGCGGCCGGAGTCATTGAGCGAAGTTAATAAATTATCTTTCACTTGTTTCTATGTACTGTAGTAAGGCGCTTGTATGTCTCAAACTAGCGTCGCTGCCTTTTTTTCTTATTATTACGTTAGTCAAAGGATTTTTTAAAGTCCAGTGTACAGTTTATGATACCTATCTTCAGCTTTATTTTAATGCCCATAAAATAGTTATCTTTTATTTCCTTTATGCGGAATAGTGAAGTTGCTCTTAGTGGCTTGGCTACCGAACTCTGTTTCGCTCTGGTACGCTTCTCGTCTAAATCTCAAAATGACACATTTCCGCATTCAAATATTTTAGAGGTTTTTAATATTTTCTGAGTTCTGTAAGGAACTTAACTCCCAGAAAAGTAGTTTATCACAAATCGTAGACAATTTTTTATGAATCTATGTTACAATAAAGTGTGATATAATGTATTTTTTTGGTATTATGTTGATTGTAAGTACTAAAACTCTAATATTATTAATTGCTCCAAAAGTAGCCCTAAATCCGAATTTCTTAAAACATGGGTTCATAGAAAATGTTTTATAATTTATGGAAAACAACTACTTTTCTGCTAGTGTAATTACTTGCAGAACGCAAAAAATATTAAAAATCGCAAAAATATTTGAATTTCGCCCGAATCTGTGTCACATTCCGTGTCGATGACTCGGTAGCGAAGATTCTGAATAGCCCTGCTGGTCGGCCCCAATTTTTGAACTAAGTATTATCGATGCTGCATTTCAATTTGAACTTGTATTTTGTGTAATATAAAGAGTAATCTCCCAGGTCCGCTCCCTCCGCGCCCCGCCGGACGTGGTGCGCGATGTGTTGGAGGGGGTGCTCCGACTGATGGGCATCGCCGACACCTCGTGGAGCGCCATGAAGAACTTCCTCTCCAAGCGGGGGGTCAAGGAAGATATAAGGTGACTCTTTAATTTTTACTTTACTAAATATCTACTAGTTTCTGTTCGCGGCACGTGTTCTTTCGGAAATAGTCTTTATGGACAATGAAAATTACAATCAATTAATAGAAATAAATCAGAACTAGTATACAGGGTGTAACAAAAATAAGTAACCAAACTTTCAGGTGGGGTGTAGAATCGAACACTGAATTCAGGAAAAATATTGAAAAAAAATCCCGCCCTTTAGTTTTCGAAAAATTTTATAAATAGGTACGAAATTTTCAAAACATTAGGCAATAGACTATAATACATGTGTCTATTTGGAATTAAAAAAAAATGGCCTAAGTACCTACCTGTATTCATCTTTTTTATAAGCCCTTATCACCTAAACGGTGCCCTAATGAGCGGCCACCGCGGTCATCGACCCGCGACATCATTGCAGCGGAAGCGAACAGGCTGCACGGCGTGCTTAGATATGGAGCCTACGTACAACAAATACATTCCAATTTTCCTCTAGGAATTAAAAAATAAATAAATTATTTTAAGTCTTTACACACGTTCTATCGCGAAAATGCATAGTTAGTAGGTACATTCATTAAGCATGCACCTTCCTACTAAAAGATATTCACTACTAGCTTTTATTTTTTCATATCGTTGACTACCTAAGTACCTACCTTCACATTGACCTTTAAAAACACGGTGAGTAACTTACAATGAACCCCATAAAAGGTTGTTACAATTTGCATTTCCGAAGCACCAGATTGAGACAAGAAAAGGCACAAACTTTTAGCGCGCGAGAGCGAGATAGGTATACAAACTTAGTTCATCCAAATGTTCACCCAATGCTAGGCTTATTGTTAGTTTTGTCAAACTGTCATACCACAGAAATGTTATCATAGGGTCAATGGCCGTTTAGTTGCATCATTGCAAGCGCAAGGTGAAGGTCGCGGCGGCGCTTATCGGTTTTTTGTGCGTAAAAATGGCTCGTATGCGTTATTCAGATATTGAATACCACGAGATGAAAATTGAAATGGGAAAATTGGAATGCATTGGCTAGCTTCCTACATACAACACGTGCAGCCCGCCGCCGCGCGCGCTGCTGCGATATCGCGTGTCCGGTCGTGGGTGCCCCCCGTAAAAAGATGTTTATCTGCTAAAAAGGTGTACACAAGGTACGTAGACCTTTTAATCATATTTTAATGTCAAATAAACACGTGCATCAGTCGTTTGCGTAATGAAGTGAAAATTCCGTATTTATTTTATTTTTCGAAAACTAAAGGGCGGGATTTTTTTTTTAATATTTTTCCTGAATTCAGTGTTCGATTCTACACCCCACCTGAAAGTTTGGTTACTTATTTTTGTTACACCCTGTATACAATAACATTTAAGCTATCTGCAGACTGTTGCAAAGAATCTGTAGTGTACCTATTCTATGTCCCCATAGACTATTAGTCTATGGCTCTATGGTTATGTGTACGGTTCCGGCTGCCATGTTGGTTTGCGTTGGATGAAAATTTGCATTGTAATGTTCTGTGTACCTATCAACAAATAAAAGTGTCGTGTCTCAGTAATGTCTTTAAATAGATATATTACACAATCTACAGGTAGCTCAACTGATCCCTATCAATACCAGTCGTAGCGTCCCCGCTACGCTGGCTGCATTGCCTCGCTGAATGGAAATGCTGATGCGCTGTGCCAGATATTCACCAGCTCTCGGGTTACGCATCGCTTCGACCAGACGCTCAGAATTTTTTTAAAAACCCGAAGAGCCTCGGTACCCCACGGACATCGGGTCGGAATAAAAAGTAGCCTAGAAGTTAATCCAGGATCAGATCGTCCGTGTGTGCATCATTTCGGTTCGATCCATTCAATAGTTTTGACGTTGTCTTGGGCCGAACATCTTCTCAACGGTACAATTTTTATTTTAGTTTTAGATACATCTGAATCAACCATCGTTTTCCTTTCATTCAAACTTTTTTACTAATAAATCCAAGGACTTTTTTTAAAGTCAAACACTCACCTATCCTGGCGCATCAACCCAGAAATAGGGCTTGACCTCGGACACAATAGATCGCCTCCGGTTTCTGTCTTGGCCGTCCATCCAATCCGGTCCGAGGACTTGAAGGTAGAAAGGTACCTTCAAGTCCTCGGACCGGACTGGATCTGGGCCGAGTCCACGAGTCGGGAAAAGAGAGTCAGGAAGTCCCGGTCGACCGACGCGTCGCTCCACGCAATCCTCTTGCCCGTGCAAAAGTTTTCAAAACTCTCGAGTTACAAATAAAATGTCGTTGTATACAGATGTCTGGACGCGAGTCAGATCAGCCCAGCGGCGCTGCAGAGCGTGCAGCGCCTCCTGGAGAAGCGCGGCTCGTCGTTCGAGGCCAGCACCGCCAGGCGCGCCAGCGCGGCGTGCGTGCCGCTGGCCGCGTGGGTGCGCGCCAACCTCGCCTACGCGCTCGCCTTGCAGAGGGTGCACCCGCTGCAGGTTCATCAGGCGAGCCTGCACAAGTAAGGGACATCACGCATTTTAAATATTAAAAAAATATATAAACACCTCAGCAGCCTATATCGGTCCACTGCTAGACGCAGGCCTCCCCCTGATAATATAGATGAGGCAATAGATTACTTAATTGACGACCGATTCGGCGCGGCAGGCGAAGGTCTTCTTGCGTCGCAGGAGGTTACAGGTTTGATTCCCGCGTATATCAGTTATCTAGTACCCAGAACACAAGCTCTGCTTAGCCTAGGGGTTAGATGATGTTTTTTTTTTTTTTTTTTTTTTTTTTTTTTTTTTTTTTTTTTTAACTAGTCAGATTGTTTATTATGTCAAAAATGTCAAAAATGTTGTGTGAATTGTCCAGTATTGTTTATTTATTATTTATAATAAAAAAAACTTACAATAATATACGCACTGCATGACATTTTCTATTCCTTCCTTCCCAAAAACTGGCCTT
Source organism: Eupithecia subumbrata (assembly GCA_949316285.1). NCBI lineage: Eukaryota > Metazoa > Arthropoda > Insecta > Lepidoptera > Geometridae > Eupithecia > Eupithecia subumbrata. The sequence continues at coordinate 33,573,754 of OX438640.1, read as the reverse complement.
GGGCACCCTCGGGTATTCATGCCGAGTCCGAATATCAGACCTCACTTCTCTTTCACATAGAAACTTACAAGAAGCAGAAGACCAGCTGACCGCCCTGTCGACCGGTCTAGCCAGCGTGGAGCAGCGCGTCGGCGCGCTCAAGGAGCAGCTGGGGCAGCACACGCGGGACGCGGCCGCCATAGAGATGCGCATGAGCGCCGCCGCGGACACGCTGCGCGCCGCGCGCACCCTGCTGGACCAGCTGGCCCACGAGTACACTGCCTGGGAGAATGATGTGAGTATAGCTCAAATTTTAAAGCTGGCGCGATCGTGTTTTGTTTTATTATACAATTATCCACGCTGAAGTCACAAATCCAGATCTCCAGTATACGAAAAACATAAAGGGATCGCGCCTGCTTTTAAAAATGTATCTATAGACCTTACATTTGAAATAAAAAGTAGGTAATTTATTCATCAAAACACACTTATTAGTTATGTTATAAATAGTAACAAGACTAGTTGAAATATTAATTTACATAATTGGATAAAATTATAACTACGTCATAAAAAATAAAGGAAAAAACAGGTAGGCTGTATCAGAAACAGCTGCAGTCGCAATGAGGCACAAGAAACGTCTCGCGCCAGCGCACAGCGCGACTCGCTTCGCTCACCGCACTATAATGACATGTCGTTATACTGTGCCGCGAATGAAGGGAGCCGTACGGGGATAATTGTCACCTCTCAGCGACCACTCCCGCTCAAATCGGTCAATATACTGCTGAGAAATTATTTAAAAAAAAAACAAACAACCCGCGATGGTAAATTTTGATCCGAATGTGTCGCGAAGAGCGCGAAAACAGCGTAATTTACGCGAGCGACGAGTTTTGTCGAGCAATGGCTTCTATTCCCCAAATTACGGATGTGGAATAATGCCGGTAGTGTTTTAAATAAAAAACGATCTGGCCGATATTTACATTACATTTTTGTTTTTGCAAGTGACTCCTACTGACTGACTGATTTGAAATACATTTCCCGTCAAAACTATTTAATAGTTTATGTACCTTTATTTGATTGCTTTTGTACGTCGACATATTTTTTCTTGTATAATTTCAGCTTCAAAACATCGTCAAAGAGATATCAGAACTGAATCAACGGTCCTTACTGGCAGCCGCTTACATAGTTTATCTCTCTGATTTAACGGAACCACAAGCCAGGTAAACACATTTACCAGCGCACGCGCAGTAATCATAGTAATCAACTAAAAGTTTCATAACCAATGACGGGCATGCCCGTGTTCAACTCGCAATACTTGCCGTTGCTCGCCATACTTGCGGCGCTGTTGCTCGCCATATTTGCGGCGCTGTTGCACGCCATACTTGCGGCGCCGTTGCACGCCATACTTGCGGCGCCGTTGCACGCTATACTTGCGGCGCCGTTGCACGTTATACTTGCGTCGCCGTTGCACGCCATACTTGCGGCGCCGTTGCACGCTATACTTGCGTCGCCGTTGCACGCCATACTTGCGGCGCCGTTGCACGCTATACTTGCGGCGCCGTTGCACGTTATACTTGCGTCGCCGTTGCACGCCATACTTGCGGCGCCGTTGCACAGAGGCTGGGTGACGAATGCGATTGTTTGTGTGTGAAGTTGAAAGTTTTTGCAATAACAGGAAAACGAACGAAGTTTACGGTTGACGTCGATTGCACGAAACGAGCAACCTTACCAGCAAGTTCCTTCGGGCGCGTCACCAACTGACACAACTCTTAGTATCTAAGAAATTAATGTCAGAATCATTTTCATAGTAAGATCATCGAAAAACGGATCGGGCGTCTTTCGTCCGTCAAATGCGTTCGTTTTTCAATAAAAATTGTACATTTAAGTTGGTCGTGTTATTAGGTACTCTACTAGTAAAGCATAGGTACTATCTGTTATTGTTTTCCTTTTAAATTCACACTACCTTTCGCTTTTCGCCTTTCCACCAAGTCGACACAAAAGGAGAGTCTACTCTGGAGAATCGACTCGCCTTTCGCATCGATTTTTTTTTGTCGATTTCGCGTCGATGTTTTTCCAAAACTACTTGTTTAGATCAATATCACTAAGAATGATTCCATCCATTTACAATCCTAATAAAAGTAACAGCGACATTTTCAATGCTGCTAATAAGTAAGGTTTTGTTTTGTACTAACCGAGTTCACACTTTTTAGTGCTACAATAATTTATTTTCATTTTAGAGAGTACATCACCATGTGGAGTAAACTGATTGGATTCCAAGACTCGTCATTTTCTGTGATAAACTTCTTGTCGAGTACCGAGAAACAGCTGAAATGGGATGCGGACGGGTTGCCTTCTGATCAGTCTGCTGTGAAAAACGCGGTTTTGATTAATCAGGTAAGAAAATAAAATAATAATAATAATTTATATTCATACATTAATTACGTAGGTACTTGTTTATTTTAGGGTTCGATGACATGTGTGAAAATGATTGGTATTATTTATTTCCTTACTAATATATCCTTCCGACTGCGCCAGTAGGTGGCATGGCAATATTGGCAATCCATACTCATATTAAGTAGGTTGATGTTGATCAAATGGGTGAACATTGGCTAATAATATGAATGGGACGCCCTTATGACACATTCTATCACCTACCTGCACGACTAAGGCTACTTTTATCTAGAATAATCGCGCAAACCTATCGTTACACATAATGACAGTACCATGCCAATATATTTATGAAAACTTGTTGTAGGTACACTCATAGAAATACAGGGTGTAACAAAAATAAGTAACCAAACTTTCAGGTGGGGTGTAGAATCGAACACTGAATTCAGGAAAAATATTAAAAAAAAATCCCACCCTTTAGTTTTCGAAAAATAAAATAAATACGGAGTTTTCACTTCATTACGCAAACGACTGATGCACGTGTTTATTTGACATTAAAATATGATTAAAAGGTCTACGTACCTTGTGTACACCTTTTTAGCAGATAAACATCTTTTTACGGGGGGCACCCACGACCGGACACGCGATATCGCAGCAGCGCGCGCGGCGGCGGGCTGCACGTGTTGTATGTAGGAAGCTAGCCAATGCATTCCAATTTTCCCATTTCAATTTTCATCTCGTGGTATTCAATATCTGAATAACGCATACGAGCCATTTTTATGCACAAAAAACCGATAAGCGCCGCCGTGACCTTCACCTTGCGCTTGCAATGATGCAACTAAACGGCCATTGACCCTATGATAACATTTCTGTGGTATGACAGTTTGACAAAACTAACAATAAGCCTAGCATTGGGTGAACATTCGGATGAACTAAGTTTGTATACCTATCTCGCTCTCGCGCGCTAAAAGTTTGTGCCTTTTCTTGTCTCAATCTGGTGCTTCGGAAATGCAAATTGTAACAACCTTTTATGGGGTTCATTGTAAGTTACTCACCGTGTTTTTAAAGGTCAATGTGAAGGTATGTACTTAGGTAGTCAACGATATGAAAAAATAAAAGCTAGTAGTGAATATCTTTTAGTAGGAAGGTGCATGCTTAATGAATGTACCTACTAACTATGCATTTTCGCGATAGAACGTGTGTAAAGACTTAAAATAATTTATTTATTTTTTAATTCCTAGAGGAAAATTGGAATGTATTTGTTGTACGTAGGCTCCATGTCTAAGCACGCCGCGCAGCCTGTTCGTTTCCGCTGCAATGATTTCGTGGGTCGATGACCGCGGTGGCCGCTCATTAGGGCACCGTTTAGGTGTTATGGGCTTATAAAAAAGATGAATACAGGTACTTAGGCCATTTTTTTTTAATTCCAAACAGACACATGTATTATAGTCTATTGCCTAATGTTGTGAAAATTTCGTACCTATTTATTAAATTTTTCGAAAACTAATGGGCGGGATTTTTTTTCAATATTTTTCCTGAATTCAGTGTTCGATTCTACACCCCACCTGAAAGTTTGGTTACTTATTTTTGTTACACCCTGTATAAATCAGTTCCCTAAAAATAGTGATAAACATAACTTTAATACCAGAAATAAACATAAACTCGCTGTGCCCACAACTAGGCTACACAAAATTAATGTATCTTTTAAAGGGCAATGTATACGCTTCTACAACAAAACTCCTAGTGAGTTGCAAAAATTATCAGTAAATAAATTCAAACAAATTGTCAAAACCTTGCTGTGCAAAAAGGCTTACTATAAAATATCAGATTATCTAGAAGATAAAAAAGCTTGGAACGGGTTTTGCTCCAACTCGAAGAATAACAACTAACAGGCTAAAGGTTTCTTCGTCGCTTCTTTACTTTAGTCTACATACCGAAGCGACAAAAATCTAAAATATCACTATTTCCGTGTCAGTGTTTAGTTTTATAATTTGACCTTTTCTAAGTGTAGATGTAGATTTGATTTGATTGATTGATGTTCTTTTTATTTGTTACACAACATTGAATGATAGTTTTATTTTCATATCTCTTCCTAGGTTTTAGAAAGTCCTAAATGTGGCTTCACCCCGCTCCTAATAGACCCGGACGGCGAAGGGCTGGCGTGGCTCAGGAACACCCTGGCAGACCTGCCCTGCGACATTGTATCGCAACACAGCGAGAAACTGCTTACCGCTGTCCAGTATGCAGTCAGGTATGATGCTTTATTTTCTGTAGTCTCTACATCTTCTGTGACGAAGATTTTCTAACAGACGCAGTACACATGTACAGACGACCACTGGGCATGCGGGTTGCGATCCCCAACCCGCATGCCCAGTGTAGGGCATCGGAACCGGTTTTTCCCGGTTCCGCAAGAACCGGGAATTCCCGGTTCTTGGGGCTGTGAAAAGAACCGGTTCCCAAAATATTAGGAACCGGGTTTTCGGTTCTTTCGATTCTTTTATTAAATTATGAATATCGCAGATTGTGACACTCACAAGCCACGCATCAAGGTGTTGCAGAGTGGTGGGTGGTGGTGGAGTGGCACAACGATATCACAAACAATTAATTCACGATAAAACAACACTTTCAAAACTAGAAATTTCGGCGAACCGTTATACATATATAATAACACACGGAATATTTGATTTTATGCACCCGAAGTGGTGCATAAAATCAAATATTCCGTGTGTTATTGCGATTTTTTACCAACGGGTAATTTTATCCTGTAACGACAAATGACATCATAATTTGGCCATCGATATTTTAAGTTTTTAAGTTGACTACCGGTAGCTAAAAAGATTACTATAGATATAAAAACTGATTGCTTAAGAGATTTAAATTCTAGCGTAAAATTCTTATAAAAAAATTATAATAGTGATTATTTTATTTGATAAAAAGTGTGTAAAAATCTCCTATATTGTAGTGCTAATGTTTTCTTCGAGAATACACTATGTGACCTGATCAAACTCGCCTTTAAAACCATCGAAGCATGGTGCAACGACCATGAACTCTCTGTAAACCCTACAAAAACGGAACTAATAATGTTCACAAATAAGCGACATCTAGGAAATCTGAAAGGCCCAAAACTGTTCAACATAGAGATAAAGTTAACAACAGAAGTCAAGTATCTAGGGGTCATACTAGATAGGAAACTTGTGTGGAACAAACATCTTGAGTACAAACTACAGCGAACCACCGCTACCTTCTACCAATGCAGCAGAATGCTAGGGAAAACATGGGAACTTTGACAGGGCCATATTACACGAACCTCTCATAGCCACCCCCTGTGACAAAATGCCCAGTAAACCAATACCAGATAAACACTACCAGATACAGCTTTATGAAGACCAAAATGAAAACATGAATCAGGCGCCCACGAAGTCAGAATATACACAGACGGCTCTAAAAGAAATACGGGCACGGGTGCTGGGGTTCGCTCAATGGACCTCAACATAAATATATCAATAGCACTAGGCAAACACAGCTCCATATTCCAATATGAATGCGTAGCAATAACCTAGGCAGTCACAGCCGTGCAGAAGAGAGAAATGAGCGACCAATGTATTCTCTCCGACAACGCTGCCATACTCAGGGCTCTGGAAGGAAACAGCTGTTATTCCAAGCTCGTGTATGAATGTCACTTGGCATTAGAGAGGATATCCACCAAGAACAGGATCATTCTTCAATGGATCAAGGGACATAGCGGATCGCTAGATAACAACACCGCCGATAAATTGGCACGGAGGGGATCGGATACTACCACAGAAGGTCCATCACCTTTCCTCCCGCTACCATTCTCGATACCCCAGACATGGACCAGGCTCAAAACCAGAGATATGCATAACGAACGATGGACACGCCTTCCAGAGTGCAGACAAGCCAGAACGGCGCTTCCATCAACATCACAGAGGCTGACAAAACGCCTATTCAACCTAAACAGAATGGACCTGCGTATCCTGGTAGGAACACTAACATGACACTGCCCACTAAACAAACACCTATTTACCATTGGAGCGACGGATAGCCCTCTCTGCAGAGGATGCATCAGCGACGACGAATCAGCTGCCCACGTAGTCCTGGAATGCGAGGGAATAACAGCACAACGAACAGAAATCCTCAACTTGCCGAGGTCACTCCACGAAGCCTGTGAAGATCCTAGGAAGATTCTGCGCTTTTGGACGGAGTTAGGCTGACTATTCTAGCTAATTTTAGCGCATAATGGACCAACTACGAGTACCTAAACCTGCTAATGTTTGATTTATTTTCTGTTTGCTATATCTTGAGTTAGAGTTCACTAGCTGTAGCTTAAAATATTACTGTAAGTATAACATATAAAAAATTGATTGTTACAAGACTGATTGTTTAAGAAATAAAAAATATTGCTGTGATTACAAATTCCCTGTTAGATTTTTGACCCTATTGTAGAATATTGTAAGATTTTACTAACAAAATTCTAATAAATTAATAAAAGCTCCACAAGAACCGAAAGAACCGAAAGAACCGGGTACCCGGTTCTGTGTTGGAACTGGAATCGAAAGAACCGGTTCTTAAAATATGGCCGATTCTCGATGCCCTAGCCCAGTGTGGAGATTATGGGCACTACCCCATGTGATAAAAGCCAATAAGGCCTGCGACCAGTAGTGGACCAATACAGGCTGTTGAGGAAATTGTAACCCATTTATATTTAAAGTGACATTTCCAAGTGTGCCTTGTGCTCCTACGGCGAATAAATGAGTGTGAGTATTGTTCCAGACTCGGTCGTACACTGGTGATCACCGACGTAGATGAACTGCACCAGAGCTGGGCCTTGCTTCTGAGCGGCATATCTACCAGCGCGAGCGCGGTACCGCCGCGTCTCATCCTGCAGTGCCGCGACGTGACGCTCGCGAGGCGCTTGCCGCCGCACAGTGCCGCTAGGCTGTCGCCCACGCACTTCACACCGAGGCTGGACGGGTTGACGGGTCAGTGAGAATGTTTCCTACATACCTTGATATTTTGCTACCGATCGGATAGATCTAGCGCAAGCGCGGTACCGCCGCGTCTTATACTGCAGTGCGGCAGTCGGTGAGAACATTTTCTAAGGTTATTTGCTTATCATACGCTTCTACAACAAAACTCTAAGCGAGTTGCAAAAATTATCAATAAATAAATTCAAATTGTACAACATATCCTATGTAAAAAGGCTTACTACAAAATATCAGATTATCTAGAGGATAAAAAAGCTTGGGACGGGTTTTGCTCCAGCTCGAAAAATAACATCTAACAGGCTTATGGTTTCTTCGTCGCTTCTTTACTTTAGTCTACATACCGAAGCGACGGAAATCAAAAATATCACTTTATTTCCGTGTCAGTGTTTAGTTTTATGATTTGACCTTTTCTAAGTGTACATTTATTGTATATATGGAAATAAAGTGTTTTTGATTTTAATTTTGATTTGATTTTTGATTGAAAGCCGTTGTTTCATCTTTTTTACAGTTAAAAGGAACACATGTATATCACAGACAAAATATATCCTTGTATGTTTTATACCTAACAATATATTAAAATGACTTACTCACTGATATGATGACTTTTATTTACAGATCAACTTATACACTACGCGTTGCAGCAACAAAATCCAGAAATAAGCGGTAAATCAAAAGAGATCAAAATACAAAAAGCCAAATTGCAAGAACAGCAATACGAACTGCAGGAGAATCTTTTACGTGATCTATCCAGCAACAGCGATATCCTGCACGACGCGAATCTGCTAGCGTCGCTGAATAAAACTCGCGAGACTAACGCGACGATTTCTAAAGCGCTTGAAGCGGCGCGAGATATAGAGCGAGCTAACAGCGACGCGTGCGCGAAGTATGAGCCGAGCGCGAAGCGTTCAGCGACTTTAGCGCTTGCGGTGAAAAGTTTAAGCGCTCGATGGCCGCTTGTGGTGTTGCCAGTTGACGCTGTTTTGGATACTTTCGTCGAAGCTGTCAGAAAAGCGGTGAGTTTTGGAAACGGATTTATTTCCACTCGTTAAAGACATTGCATTAGAGAGAGAAAAGTGGAGGCAATTACATCATTACACTCGCTACACTCTTTAATATATAATCAAAGTGCAGTGTTCTTGACTGAGACTGTGACTTGGCGAATGTAGTGTAAGAATCCCTCGGGCCAGGTGGGATGATGATCTGCGAAAGACTGCAGGCAGATAATGGATGCGGCAAGTTGAAAAGAGGACGCTTTGGGCTCATAAGGGGAGGGTTATGTTCAGCTGTGGACTATTTTAGGCTGATGAAGATGTATAATTATTAGAGTTTTGTGTTTGTATTTCAGGATCCAGCCAAAATAAAATCCAATTATAATTTACTAGCTGCCCGTCCCGGCTTCGCAGAGGTGTACATTTTATTTTTTAATATAGCTTTACATATGTTACTCAGAAATAAAGTGAAATGGAAATGGTGAAAGAATTTTTTAAATTGGTCCAGTAGTTTTTGAGTTTATTCGTTACAAACATACAAAAATTATAATATTATGTACTTAAATTGTAATTCAATATTTACCTACATAATATGCATGCTATTAAAATTATATTCATGAATCTACTAAGTTTGATACCCATTTATTCGATTAGAAATCAATTTAAAACAATTATGTAAGGCAAAATCTAAATTTAGGCATGATTATTGTTATTTATGATGATGGAATTTAGGCTTTATTATTTTATTTATTTCAGGACCCTACAAATATGAATCATGAAGATATCGTCAAATACCTGTCCCGTCGTATCATAGAGAGGGTGCTGTTAGCTTTGCACAAGAAGGATAAATACACCGTGGTGCTGTATCTGCTGAAACAGGTTTACGGCGACCTGATGCCCGATAACGTAAGAACTGAATACTTATTTCTGTCTATTTGTTTTCTTAAGGCGCTACCCCGACCCAAAACAGCGCCATTACTTATTTTATCTTATTATTCTGTTTAACAAAAGAATTTTCAAAAATCGATTAGCCAGTTCGTGAATACTATCATAAGCTTTTTTTAAAGCCTATAAATGTTTTTTCTTTACTCTTGCTCAAAAAGTGTATCATAATAGTGTAGCTTAGCGGGCCTAAAACTCGAGTTAAATAAAATACCTAGGGCTAAAAAGTATTTTTTCTTTTTAATTTTTGTCTAAAATCATCAGCCCGTACAAAGCGTTCGTTCTCTTACATAAAAACTCGACTTCTTGGTTTCTTTTTTTAAATAAAACCTTCTTGGTTATGTTTTATGAAGGTTGATTCTTCCCTTCACGGTAGAATGCGAACTGTTTCGTTGCGGGTTAGATAGAGATTTAAAAAAAAGATGGTATTGGCGCTATTTCTGAAAATTGTTTAGTTTTGAATTGTTTTATTTTCTCGCAATCGAAGTGAAAAGTAGAGTGTTTTACTCGTGCCAAAACCACCCATTATTACTCGTTCTTGTCATCTCCCTCGCTACGCTCGGGAGTATTAACATCCTCGTATATAATGGGATGGTTAAGTCCCTTGTAAAACAATCTACTATAGTTTGAATAGTGCAGGCAGAAATACGAAGTTGCTCTTTTTTGCCACCATGGTGGCTAAAACGAGCAACATCAACCATCTCTGTTTAAAGTACCTTATACTAAATAAAACTTTTACAGAGGCATTTAAAAAAAGTTTATGATAGGATTCACAAACTGGCCAATCAATTTTTGAAAATTCCTTCGTTTAACAGAATACTAAGAAAATATAGGTGGTGACGCTGTTTTGGGTCGGTGTAGCGCCTTTACAACCATTAAAATGAATCAAAGTATTAGAATTTTTGATGTTATCTAAGTATAAGCCACTAGAAAACGATAGACGACGATATTGCACTTAACGCTGCTTTAAATAAGCAGCGCTTTATCGTGTTCCACATTGAATTTACCTACTGACGATGATGCCCTCCTAGCCGAATTTCGACCACACCGGTGCGCAGGACATTTATAGTGCACAAGCGTGCGCGCAAACACAAGTATACTCTATTCCCTCACTCTCATTATCCGATGGGATGGCAAACTGACACGACCGGGGCGAGTTAGGCGCAGGACCAACAGCTTAACGTGATTTCCGAGGCACCGGCACATTTCACCTACTAAACAATACAGAACAACAGCGTTTTCTAGTGATCAACATTGACCCTTTCAATACCAGTATTCACAGGGCAAGGCGATGCATGACTCTTAACTTCTTTTGCACGTGATGTAGTTTTACACTAATGTTTATGTTTTTTTTTCTTAATTTAAATGTTCACGAATGCCTATTATTAGCTTTCTATTTTAATTTCTATTGTGTCTATTTTAATTTCTATTGTATTTAGTAAAGCTGATGGCAATCCGAATTAAATAAATAAATAAATAGTGCCTCTTAGAAATTATCAACATATACGTAAATCTATCAAAATTTTGTATCTATTACAGCTTTGGCAACTTTTGATCGGAACAAGCGACATAAACGAAGACAGTCTCAACTCAAACGAAATCAAAAAGAACCACTCGTGGATACCGGACGAATGTCTGAAGGCTACAGCTAGGCTGAAGACTGCAGACGAGGATCTGTTCAGCAGACTGTCACTCCAGAACGTGGAGCTGTGGAGCCAGTTCATGAGGACGGGAGACCTGAACCTGGTCCGGAGTCTCAGACTGAGCGCGTTTGAAATGGTGGTCGCTGTGGCAGCCGTGAGACCGGACAGTCTGTACCGGGCTATCACAGCTTTTGTGGATACTGTTCTGGGTAAGAGAAGGACATATGAACTTCTTATAGTTTTTATAGTCAACTAGCGACCCGCCCCGGCTTCGCACGGGTGCAATGCTGATACTAAATATACTACAGAATCGACCCCCCGGCCGCCCGCAACCGCTATGTCCCTGCATATTAAATCTGTAATATCCTTTAAAATGTTTATGTAAATTACATGCTGAAAAGGGACATATTGATCTATATTAAATGCACAATGTATTTAAGGTACTCTATTGGATAAGGATTAATGCTGTATTGCTTAAAATAGGAAGGATGTAAAGGATAAAAAATGGTTATTGTGGGTTATCCCTAACCCCTAAGAGATATACAAATACCATCGTGGACTTTTTTGTAGATCTTTTTAAGGTGTACAATACTGAGAGAGATTATAAATACCTCTATGCAAAATATCAGTCCGATCTATTCAGTAGTTTTGGCGTAGCTGAACTTTGCAAACTGTGGCCAGTAATAGCAAAATGATAACACAAAGCATTCAAGCTGTACGTCAACACTTGACAACTTCTACACCGATACAATTCTCCATTGTCCATAAATCCGACGGAGAGATGTTATGGGCATATCTCAAAGAATTAACAAGCTGAAACGGTAGAGGCAGCATCTTGCGAAGAACCATAAACCGCTGCTGGGGTAAACGTGCTCTCGAGGAGACATCGCGACTTGGTAAACGTAGTGTAGGTGGCCCTCTGGACAGGCGGGATGACTAGCAGCGAAAGACTGCAGGCAGATACTGGATGGAATGAATGAATGAATGAACACTTATTGCACAAAATTAATAAAATAGCTTATATCTAAATAAATTAAAAACGTACAATAGGCGGCCTTATTGCTTAAAGCCATTTCTTCCAGGCAACCTTATTAGGTACTACCAAAAGATACGAGTCACTTACTACTGGTTGGTAGTGCACATCATACAGGAATACTTTTTACTTACATACAATACAAATACAAACATACCTGCAGATAATTTCACATACTTGCATAATATAGCTAATAACCAAGCTACACTGACATCAAAATGACAGGTTAAGGCGAATTAGAAATATTGAAAGTTTAAATAGCTGAAGATAGGAAATGGGACTTGAGTTGGGATTTGAAAGAATTGATGGAAGGAGCAAGTTTGATAGCGACCGGCAGTTTGTTCCAAAGACGTAATCAAAAGACGTAATGTGGATGGATGCGGCAAGCTGAAGAAGCTGAAGAAGAGCGCTATGGCGCCGCTCATTAGGGGAGGCCCATGTCCAGCAGTGGGCTAGTAGGTATAGATCGATAATGACAATGCTGAAATCTCCTTAGCCATTTGTTAATTTCCGCAGGGGTCGGTGCAGTGTTGGGCGGTGGTACCGTGGCGGCCGCCCTGCGCTGGTCGCGGCGGCGGCCCGCGCTGCTGCTCGGCGCGCACGCGCACCACGTGCTGGCGGCGCACGCCATAGCGCATACGCTAACACAAGTAGGTACATCGACAGGTAATATAACATCTTCTCTATAATATCTTATTTCACGTCTCTTCACCCCCTTATCTCAAAGAACTTTTTACCGTTCTCCACCATTCTCACGCTCTTTCTCTGCGCTCTTCTGAAACTCTCATGCTTCAAGTACCTGTCCATTCTACTTCCTTCTTCGCCCATTCCTTTACTGCCAGGGCTGTACAACTATGGAATGCATTGCCAGTCTCGGTGAGGCGAGCAAAGTCGCTACCAATCTTCAAAACCATGGTAAAGGAGCACTATTTGTCCTGTTGTCACTGAACGCACACCTGAGTCCCTATGTATATAAGTAGTTTATGTAAATATATGTAGATATATATATAATGTTAGTATATTTTAAGCGTAATATATATTGAAAGTATTTATTTATATAACTTTCATGAGCACACAGATCCCTAGTACTCCAACGATCCTATCAATCCACGGTTGTCTGGTAGAGATCACTTGTCACTTAGATTTTAAGCTGTTTTTAGTTGTATTGTTTCTATTGATAAGTGTTCAATAAAGAATTTTGTATCTATCTATCTATGAAATAAAGCATCGTCCTTTAGCAGATGTGATGGAAGGGTTTCTCTCCAGGTGGACGTGGAGCAAGGCGCGGCGGCGTGGCAGGGCGCGCTGGCGGCGGCGCGCGGCGGCGGCTGGCTGGTGCTCACCGTGGCCGCCTCGCCCTTCACGAGGGAGCTGCAGGCCTTCATCACTCAGCTCGCTGAATCGGTATGAAACCAACCCTACTGCTTCAGAATAAGATTCAATCGTTTATTTGCAGAATACAATAATTACATGCCAAGATCTTAAAGCTGTGTGATGACTAATGTATTCGACCCGCAAGCAGGTGTGCAAATATTAAATATGTCATTATTATTATTAGGTATTAATTGTAGTTTAAAATATCATTAAATAATTCTCTTAAAATTTTTAATTAAAGTATTCGTTTAGAATATATAAACAATTTGAAAGTAACCAAATCTCTAACTGTATCTTATATAAGTTTCCATTCAAATCCTTAAATTTTTCTGGTAGCTTGTTATAAATAATTATGCACATGTTAAAAACATTTTTCTTATAAATATCCTTACAACATTGAGGTTTGTAGAGCAAGTTTTGAAACTTGGCCCTTTTCTGTCGAATCATAACATCCCTACCTTAGAATAAGAAGGCTTAGAATGATAGTTGACACAAACGAGGTGAATCTAAAAAATTGCGACTAAACGTCGCAATTTTCATTTTGAGCCGTTAGTACAATACTTGAAATGACGCGGAAAGCAGCTCTCACATAAAAATATAAAAATGATGTGTTGTGCGGTGTAAGGGTATTTAAACACCAGTTGCAAGAAAAATAATACTGCAAATATCTCATTCTACTAGTATACACACATATTACATTTGTAATTTTGCCTAAAACAGTCATCAAAACTCATAAATAAATTTAAAAATTTCGTCCATCATTTTCGTGAAAATGTTGCTATGCACTGGGGAAAAAATACCCGGTTTTGTTACTTAGTATAGGCACAGATATTGTAATACTATGTATAGGTATATATAAATAGTTGACTGCCTCGTTGGTCTAGCGGTCAGCTTGTTCAACCGCTGATTATGAGGTCCTGGGTTCGAATCCCGGGTCGGGCCAAAAGTTGTTACTGGGGTTATTCCAGCAAGAAAAAATCACAGTAGCAGCCCGGAGTCAGGAAGTTCACCCCCGTGCCTAGGAAAGCGCGTTAAGCCGTTGGTCCTGCACCTGATCTCTCCCCGGTCGTGTCGATCTGTCGTCCCATCGGATTATGAGAGTGAGGGAATAGAGAGTGCACCGGTGTTTGCACACACACTTGTGCACTATAAATGTCCTGCGCATCTGCCTAGTCTCTGATGAGATTGGCCGCCGTGGTCGAAATTTGGCTAGGAGGACATTATAAAAATAGTAGAGGAGAGGGTGGACTTCACTCAAGTTAGGACTTAGGAATCAAACTGAGCGGAATATCATAATTTTAAAATTTCTGTCACTCGACGATATTCTGAATAGATTCATATTGTAAACTACGAAAAAAAAAACGAAACCTTGGTTTTTTTTCAGTGTAGGTACTTGTCTAACTTGGGCATTATTATTCGTGGAAAAAATGCTGGTAGTCGGTGGTGTGATTTAAAAGGAAAACTGCACAGCTACAATATATTTACTAGTTGAGTACTTAATATTCCTAATCAACTTAAAATAATGTAGGTACATTGGTTGGTAAAAAGGAAAATTTGAACAAATTTTGTTGAAAATAACTTAATTAAGGTGGTTCGATATGTAAAACAGGTAAATAAGTTTGTTTAGATACGCCATGAACCGTGCAATTACTTACACTTGTCTAAAATATTTGAACGTGCAATATCAGACCGCATTTATAAATACTTAGAAAAATATAATCTCCTAATTGAAAATCAATACGGCTTCCGTAAAAAGTCCTCAACAGCTCTTGCTATTTTTAAGTACAACCTCGAAACCCTTAACTATATTAGAGACAAATACTATGAAATAGGTATAGGTACTCTTAGACATGAGTAAGGCATATGATAAAGTCTCCCATAAAATACTTATAACCAAACTTTTTGAAATCGGAATCAGGGGAAAAATACTAAATTGGCTGAAATCATACCTCCTAGACAGGAAACAGTTTGTCCAAATTGAACATTGTTGTAAAAATTCAGGGATTATACAAACAGTAAAATCAAAAACAATTACCATAAACAATTCAATTCCACAAGGAAGTGTTTTAGGATGCATTCTGTTCCTAATCTACATGAATGACCTGCCTAAAATTGCTGACTCCTTGTGCATCCTTTTTGCAGACAATGTGTCCCTTCTTTTCAAATGCCCCCCCCCCCCCCCCCCATAAAATTTCACTTATCAGAATAAAATAAAGTTTTCGTAACATAACCACCTGGTTAGAAGCTCACAATTTGGAAGCAAATACAAAAAAGATAAAAATCATACAATTTACCCCGTACCAGAAAACACCTCTAGATCTATCTCCACTAACAAGTAGCCTCAATATTGAAGAAGTCCAAGATCATACCCTTTTAGGCCTAAAAATTGATACTCACCTTAATTGGAAAGGACATATAGAAAAAACCAAAAGCAAACTATCACAATTTATTTATGCCTTATCTATCTTAAAAAGTAACACAAACATTAAAACAGCTTTATCTGCCTACTATGCATATGCTTATTCATGGCTACGCTATGGCATAGGTAGTAATCTGGGGCAACAGTGTAGATACAAACCAATTATTTATATTGCAGAAAAAATGCCTACGTATTATTGTTAATACCAGAAGACGCACCAGCTGTAGACCACATTTTATAGAACAAAAATTACTAACTTTGACTAGCCTTTATATATATGAAACAGCATTATTTGTTAGAAAAAAACCTGAATTTATACCAATTTGATAAAAATCCACGAAGAAAAACAAACCTCATCCTTCCAATACCTAGACTTGAACTATACAGACAGAGCCCTTATTACATGTCCTGTCCATTAAAATACATAATAAACTACCAATATTCCTTAAATCTGAACCCAAACACCATATATTCGCATCAAAACTACAAGAATTGCTTATAAAAAAATGCTATTATGACATAAAAGACTTTTTTGAAGACAAACTAGTTGGATAGAATTCCTACATTTTCTTTTTAACAATGGAAGAGCTTCGAAGTGTTCTTAATAATATAATAGGTTATAATATTGATTAATTATAAGATGTTAAGTACAACCTAGTCACACAAATTAATAAAAAGTAAACTATTTAGTTAAAAAGTGTTATTGTTTAGAATAATATAAATTTACTTAGGTAGGTACTAAGTAAATTTATATTATTCTAAACTACACAAATGTTATTTATTGTTCATAAAAGATCTCCTAATTTTGTATAAAATACAAAATACTTAATTTAGTCCTTAACTTAAGTCCTAGATTAAGATATATTGCCATACCCTACCTGACAGGGTACATTAATACTTACTGTATGTAATATTTTTGTTTCGCAATAAAAATACTGAATACTGAATACACTGCACGTGGTCGAACACGCACTTGACCGTCTATTTAAATTATTGCCGTAAACGATCGGAGCCGATCTTATTTTGCGGACTTGGAGTAAAAACTTTTTGTCGTTTGACCGAGGAAGAATGATAGTAACCAAAGCTACTAGCTGATATTTCGTTTAATTAAAAAAGAAATATGATAATATCGAAAATAAAAAGTAAGGTGATAAAAAAATAAATGGCTTATTTTTTTAATTGGAACTTTGCTTCAGTTACCCAATTTTTTAGGGAAAATGCTATTCACTAGCAACATTCAATCATTTGAATGTGTGAGTGAGAACACTGTATTAACGTGCTGTCAAAACACACATAGATCGGTTTTTGGTTGCATAAATTGTCAAATTGTTGAATGACACTATCCCTCTGCTGAGACAGCAGCGAGTTTTTACTCTATGATCCCTACGTTTAGTAAAGTAAGCTGGGTAAGATTTGACAAATACACAGACTTCTCTAACGTACATGAATGGTAGAGGCAGGACTTCAACCACACGGGCCTAATTTTCAAACGCGCTCGCTCTAAGCGCCCGCGCTTGGCTTGCTGTATTGTTGAAGTCTATGTCATCTGTCAGTTTTTCCGCCGTATGCCATTTGACAGGTGGACAAAGAATAAGGTAGTCTTCAAGCGTGGCTGGTTCATGCTATGATCAGCTCGAATCGATTTTCAACTGCTACCATAATTGAAAAATTGATATTCGTAGTCTTCTTTTCATTTTCTGTTTGGTATATGCACGACTATGAAGTTCCCTAATTGTTGACAGGTGAGTGAATGAAGACTGAATGACAGAATGAAGTATTTCATAGACACGGTTACTTTTGACAGATAGAGATGCGAACCTGTCGACTCGAAATTTATGGGGACTTCCGAAAGTTTCGATTATTGTCAAGCCGACATAGCCGCAAAGTAATCCTGATGTAAACATGTTTATTTCGGTCGGACTTATGCCAAAGGAGAGGCGAGAGGCTTTTCAGGTTTAAAAAAGCCTACAAGCTATTGCACTTTGTTACACCGACCCCCAAATTCCATATATATTTCCGCTACTAGCCAGAGAGAGAGCTTAGACCCGAGGTGCATATAGAATACTTGACTAAGTATTTCCAGTTTGTTCGCTTTTCCAGTTTGGGTTTTGCTGAGATGTGGAATAATAGTTATTTGTTCAACAAGTGGGCAAACTATTTTTTGTTGAACGTGTCGATATTAAATCCCGAGGTAGCGAAACAGTCTAGAATAGAGTCACGAGCGTAGCGAGTGGCTCTGAAGTAAACTGCTGAGGTAGCGAGGGATTTAATAAGCACGAAACGATAAATATTTGCTTTCGAGATAAACATACAACTTTTCACCATAACATCCTTGGAGGGTAAAAAAAGTACCTGCTACCAACCTCTTTCAAACCACGAACGGGCCAAAACTTTTTTATGATGGTTGCATTGTTCCGAATTCAAATTACTTTTTTCAACAAGTCGAAAAATATTCTTTATTCCCCATGAGAGCAAAACCCGTCTTTGCTCACTGTTTTTGGGCAGCAAAGTCACTGCTTTCATGCGAGAGTGGTGGAGAAGAATATTATTCAACTTGTGAAAAAAGCAATTTAAATTCGGAACAATGCAACCTTCATAGAAAAAAATATTTCGTCCGTTTGTGGTTTGAAAGAAGTTTCATTTAGGGAGGTAATATTTTTTCCCTCAAAGTTTGTCGACCAAAATAAGTTTCTGACATTCGACCTCCTCTATAAATTACAAAACATTTTCTCGGCAGTCGTGATGAATAGTTGTATGTCTAGGGCAAATATTTTTCGTTTCGTGCTTTTGATATCCCTCGCTACCTCTACTTTAGACTCGCTACGCTCGTGACTCTATTAAAGACTGTTTCGCTAGCTCGGGATTTAAATACCGGCACGCTTAACAAAAAATCGTTTTGCCCACTTGTTGAACAAATAAACTTTGTCTCTGTTAACTGTTATAAGTATATAAGAAACAAGACTATTTCACAGAATAAAAATTACTTCCGATGACCTAATCCACGGCAATAATTATAAAAATTACAAAATCCAAGCGAAACAAAAATAAACCACTAAAACAACGATATAGGTATCAAACATTCCTAGGTGGTGAAAAAACTAGCGGATGCCACATAAGTTTAACACAACTATCGTCGTAAGTAGCGGTAGTAGACTCACACTTGTCGGGTTTCTAGTATTTACCTTTGTTAAGCGTCGCGCGACCCGAGAGCTGGTCAGTATCTGGCACATCGCGTCAGCATTGCCATACAGCGGGGTAATGCAGCCAGCGTAGCGGGGACGCGACGACTGGTATTGATATGGATCAGTTGAGCTGTCTGTAGATTGTTTGGAACAGTCCGCAGTTAGCTCTAGTTTACTACTAGTTCTAATTTATTTCTATTCTTTGATTGTAATTTTGTTTGTGAATAAAGATCCCTTGTTATACGTTTGTTTACAGAGAGAGGAGTTCCATGAGGAGTTCCGCGTGTGGATCGTGTCTGAATACCGAGACATCCCGCCGCTGGTCTCCAACGCCTGCCTCAATGTCATACTCGAAGTGAGTTACATTCTCTTTCGTGTGGATCGTGTCTGAATACCGAGACATCCCGCCGCTGGTCTCCAACGCCTGCCTCAATGTCATACTCGAAGTGAGTTACATTCTCTTTCGTGTGGATCGTGTCTGAATACCGAGACATCCCGCCGCTGGTCTCCAACGCCTGCCTCAATGTCATACTCGAAGTGAGTTACATTCTCTTTCGTGTGGATCGTGTCTGAATACCGAGACATCCCGCCGCTGGTCTCCAACGCCTGCCTCAATGTCATACTCGAAGTGAGTTACATTCTCTTTCGTGTGGATCGTGTCTGAATACCGAGACATCCCGCCGCTGGTCTCCAACGCCTGCCTCAATGTCATACTCGAAGTGAGTTACATTCTCTTTCGTGTGGATCGTGTCTGAATACCGAGACATCCCGCCGCTGGTCTCCAACGCCTGCCTCAATGTCATACTCGAAGTGAGTTACATTCTCTTTCGTGTGGATCGTGTCTGAATACCGAGACATCCCGCCGCTGGTCTCCAACGCCTGCCTCAATGTCATACTCGAAGTGAGTTACATTCTCTTTCGTGTGGATCGTGTCTGAATACCGAGACATCCCGCCGCTGGTCTCCAACGCCTGCCTCAATGTCATACTCGAAGTGAGTTACATTCTCTTTCGTGTGGATCGTGTCTGAATACCGAGACATCCCGCCGCTGGTCTCCAACGCCTGCCTCAATGTCATACTCGAAGTGAGTTACATTCTCTTTCGTGTGGATCGTGTCTGAATACCGAGACATCCCGCCGCTGGTCTCCAACGCCTGCCTCAATGTCATACTCGAAGTGAGTTACATTCTCTTTCGTGTGGATCGTGTCTGAATACCGAGACATCCCGCCGCTGGTCTCCAACGCCTGCCTCAATGTCATACTCGAAGTGAGTTACATTCTCTTTCGTGTGGATCGTGTCTGAATACCGAGACATCCCGCCGCTGGTCTCCAACGCCTGCCTCAATGTCATACTCGAAGTGAGTTACATTCTCTTTCGTGTGGATCGTGTCTGAATACCGAGACATCCCGCCGCTGGTCTCCAACGCCTGCCTCAATGTCATACTCGAAGTGAGTTACATTCTCTTTCGTGTGGATCGTGTCTGAATACCGAGACATCCCGCCGCTGGTCTCCAACGCCTGCCTCAATGTCATACTCGAAGTGAGTTACATTCTCTTTCGTGTGGATCGTGTCTGAATACCGAGACATCCCGCCGCTGGTCTCCAACGCCTGCCTCAATGTCATACTCGAAGTGAGTTACATTCTCTTTCGGGGCTGGATATACATAATACATTCTAAGTGAAACACAATAATACTTAGTACATTATGGTACTAGTGTGTAACATTGGTGATTAATTACCGACGATGCGCCATTGAGACCATTGAGGTCTTAAGAGAGCCGAGGAAGGTAATCATCAATACACACGTGTATCATACAACGTTTTTCAACACACTTGTGAATAAAATAACAATAAAAACTCATTTTATTACAGAGAAAACAAAAGTGATATTTGAGTGAAAGTTTTATATATTAAACACGTACGAGTTAAAATTATCTATTTAAATAAGAAGTTGGATGAAATGAGGAAGCAATAGGAACATTAATTTATTTGTTCTATTGAACACGATCTTTTTTTTTAATAAAAACTTTTTTAAGAACAAAGCAACTGAATAATAAAATTTAAAAAAATCTATAACTCACTAGAGTTATAGATTTTAAAGTCACAGTTTGATTATGCGTGTCATTCTGTGCCTAATTGCGGTGACCATAGAACCACTTTATGAGCAAGTGGGTTGAAAAGTTCATTTCAGCTTGTACTTTCCGTCAGAGCTCTGAATTGCTACGAGCGGTCTTTCTCCGCTGAAAACTTTGAAATAGAGGGCATCTCTTTCTACACTATGCAAACTGAGCGAGACTTCAGACCCAGAAAGATAGCAGACGCTCTTGTAGTTTAGAACCACTAATATTCTACAGTTATTGGTACCTAAGCACTAGCCAAACTCGAGGTAGAATGTTTGTAAACAGACCAAGACACAAGTGGCAGATATAATTGTAAACAATATTTATTTATATTAATTATTATCAGAAGGAAGGATCGACAAGTTTTGTAATAGCGTTTAAAAACACGCGACAACAGAGTGAATTTCACAAATATTCTACATCGAGTTTGGCTAGTGTAAAATTTATACTTTAAAGTATATCTCCTCCGTCCAATGTGTGCCAGCTATTGATCCACCTCAGTTATAGTCGGCCAGCGCCGCCGGCGCGGCGTTCGCGCTTCGCGTGCGTGTCGTTGTCTCAGTCGCACTTTGGTAATATGTGTGTATTACATAATTATGAATGTAAACTTTGTGTATAGGTTGATGGTGGTTGTCATCAGCCTATCCTTAAATGTTCTCCCCCTCACGTATATGGTATGAAATCCTAGAAAAGGTAAAAATCTTACTTCTTAATTTTACTAGAGATCCCATTTACGTATCCGACTAAAGCTTGTGCACTTTTAAGAACAGTTTGTGTGAAGACAACGCCAAAACTACTGAATGAATCGAACTGAAATTTTACTCACATAAAGTTCTGGACCTGGAATAACTTAAAGGCTATTTTATTCCTAAAAAACACGTGCGAAGCCGCAGGCAGAAGCTAGTATATCATATAAGTACTGAAATAAAGGTAGTAATTGATTTCGTTTCTGAATGCTCTTTCCAGGCACCAGAGGGCGTGAAAAACAATATAATGGGCACCTTGGCCGCGTGGGGCAACTACGAGGCCGACCCCAAGATGGTGCGCCAGCACGCCTGCCTGGCCCTCTTCCACGCTCTGGTGCAGGAACGCAGGGCCTACATACCACAAGGTAAACCTCAGTTATAACATTTATACAACACCTGCTCAGAAAAATGCTTAGGTATTCCTTTTTCAAACCTAAGGTAGAAAGTACGTCATTGCACATGTCCGTCAAGGTAGCGTACCCATAATCGAATTCAGGTTTGTTGTTATGCCAATTAATAGAGTGTAATTTTTTTTTGACTGCATACGCTGCAGAACTAAGTCTCTTCGATAGCTTATCTATCGTGGGCCCCATTGAAGTTTATGATCTACTTGAAATTCAAAATAATAATACATTTCGTGCGCAAATGAATGAAAATGAAAATTTTTCATACAAATATTATTATTTTGAATAAAATTGTGATGCCGAAATTTTAACTACAGAGTCTTAAGGGGTATCAAATGAAAGGTACCATTTTGTACATTTCAAAATAGTTTTTGAAATTTTTGTAGGTTTCATACCTACTTTTTAAAATATTTCGAAAAAAGTCGAAAAAATACCCCCCCCCCCCTAGATACACATAGAGACATAGAGAAGTTTGTAAAAAGAACACTTTGAAAAAGGGGAGGAATAATTTTCAAAAGGGGGGGGGGCTACCCCACCGAGTGGGGAATTAAATTTACCATTACCCGTCTTTAACCGAACCACCCATTTAACCGAAGCATGCAGATAGATCCATCTGAAATGTAGGTTGGTACCTACTATTCTTAGGTATTCGTTAAATTGCGAAGTCTCGAACCGGTACTTTTGGTACATATTTGTTGACAAACGTTCGAAACCCTCGGCGCGCGAGTTACACTCGCACTTGACGGATCTTGTTTTAAAACAGTTCCAACGTGTTATTTTTTGTGTCAGGCTGGAGCCGCTGGTACAGCTGGGAGTGGGGCGAGGTGGAGGGGTGCGCGCGCGCGGCGCGGGGCGGCGGGGGCGCGTTGTGCCTGCCGCTGTACGCCGCGCGCGTGCAGGACGCGTGCGACGCGCGCGTGCTGGCCGCGCTGCACGCGCGCACCGCCGCCGCCGCGCCCAAAGCTCTCTCCATCACTCTGCCCACCGCCGGTTCCTTCCAGGTAACTAAATCTATCTATCTATAAGCGCACCCGCCGCATCAGGGAGGCGACACGGCGGTGGAACACATCCACTCGCGCCTCTGCGAATATACCTGATGCGCCACCAGCATCCGGAACGCGTTATGATATTGCACACACACTACTATTACTACTACTAACTTCTTCTCCTTCTTCTTCTTCTTCGTGGGTAGTTGTGTGACATTAAATTATCCAAGTGTGTGATCAAAGACAATGGTTAAATTGTCTTAGTGTGTGAAGCATGAAGGATCGGCCGTGCCTTTACCCAACAGCTCGCCGTTAAATTTATTGAGTTATGATTCAAATCAAATCAAATCAAAAACTCTTTGTTTCCATAAATACAATAAATGTACACTTAGAAAAGGTCAAATTATAAAACTAAACACTGACACAGAATAAAGTGAACTTTCTGTCGCTTCGGTATGTAGACTAAAGTAAAGAAGCGACGAAGAAACCTTTAGCCTGTTAGTTGTTATTTTTCGAGTTGGAGCAAAACCCGTCCCAAGCTTTTTTATCCTCTAGATAATCTGATATTTTGTAGTAAGCCTTTTTACAAAGGATATGTTTGAATTTATTTATTGATTTTACTTTTGTTTAGACTACACTACGCTTCTGTATGTTCTCTTTTCCGGACACTATCCTGAGTTACCTCTTGCAGGCCTACGCATCAGCATTCTCTGCACTACCCGATATCGACACGCCGCAGTTGCTCGGCCTGCCCGCGAACTGCCGTCTCGCCTGGGAGAAGAATGCTGCCAAGTACATCATCGGTATTCTTAAAGGTACACTCATTGCACTCTTCTGTCCTATTTGATTGCCTTGCTGGATCTTCGCGTAGATTGGACGCGCCCGTTTAATACCCTCTAGATCTTCACTCGATTGCACGCAATTTCTTGAACGATTGCCGCTAAGATCAGCTATGATACCATCGCCCAAGAGGGAGACGTAAGACGCACGCAAAAATACTGGAATGCCCTGCGCGTGCCCAGTATAATAACGGGTTCAGAGTGCTACTGGGACTGCCCCGCTTCTGTAGCGCGTGTTTGCAGAGGTCTGCGTTGATGACTTTGAAAGCCGTCACACCGGGCCGGAGGCGAAGGCGTGCGGGTTTTATCATACGAATTTATATGAGAGACTACACATACACCGCCGGGCGGCGTGTGTGTAGTCTCTCATATAAATTCGTTTGATACAACCCGCACGCCTTCGCCTCCGGCCCGGCCACGGTTTCTGTGCGGCTTTTACGCAATCATCCGCAACAGAACAGCATCCCTGATGCGCCGGGTCAGGGGCGGTACCAGTAGCTATCTGAAACTTACAGCAGGAAGGTGGTTTCGTGAAGCACTGGATGCGCACACACACCTAGTGCCATGCGCTTGTGAAGATTGTGTGTCCCATTCATTTAAGATCTTTTTAACTATCTATGGCTGAAACATGTCTCTTCTTAAGCTTCAATAAACGCATTGAATTGAATAAGATCACGACTGATGCACTTGGACTTATTTCCGTCTTCCAGAACTGAATACAACAGTGACCGCACACGAGAGCAACACTAGCCCCGCCCCCCTGAAAGCACTGCTCGCCGTCTGGAAGAAATGTATGTCGGGGTCGCCTCTGCTGAGGGGGAGCGGGGTGACGGAGGGGGGCGGCGCGGGGTGGTGGGGCGCGGTGGCGGGGGGCGAGCTGCAGGCGGCGACGCGCGCGGCGCGCGCGCTGCACGCCGCGCTGGCGCTGCAGCGCAGACACACGCGGCACATGCACGAGGTGACGAGTTAGGACAACCCTGAACTACTAATTAGTTATCAAACTCACCTCCACGGCCTATATTGGTCAACAGCTATACGTTAACTGATAAGCACCTTATTGACTTTTATCTCACGGGGGTAATGCCTATAATCCCCACGCTGGGCATGCGGGTTGGGGATCGCAGGTCGGAGGTAGAATTGTTCTGCAGGGGGCGCTGCGCCCGCGCCCGATGGATATCCCGTCGCCTCTTACTACACCCGTGGAAAGAATTGGGGTGGTGGTAATTCTAAGCCGGCACCACACAATCTATATATTACATATTACTCACACATTTCTAACTTATTCAATACCTATCGCTTACGATGATAACTGACAGTTCAGACCTTATTTACTTTAATACTTCAGGTCCCTGAAGAATGGCAGCTGCTGTGGTCAGGTCCGAGTGCGCCCGACGCCTACATCCGCGAGTTCGGGTTCCGCGCGCGCGCCGCCCTCGCGCGCATGGACGAGGGCGGACCGGCCGGGTACTTGCCTAAAGGTACGCCTTGTAGTACTAACACCTCGGTGACCCAGAGAGCAGCGCCTGCGACGCCGGAAGTTGCGTATTCGATTCACGCTGCGGGACAAATTGACCCAGAGAGCAGCGCCTGCGACGCCGGAAGTTGCGTATTCGATTCACGCTGCGGGACAAATGTTTTTAAAAACTGTAGTTCTAGAGGTAGATATTTGTTTTAGATCTGGGGATATTGTGTATTATCGTACTGTGTAGACAATCAAGCCAGCTAGTATTGTGTATGAGTCATCCATCAGTGATCGGTGGCCCATCGCACAAGCTCAGCTTAAAAAGTTGATGGTTAAGTCATTCATTTATTCATCATCATCATTATCACGTTGATGGTTAAGTCATTCATTTATTCATCATCATCATTATCATCATCAGCCTATATTAGTCCACTGCTGAACATAGGCCTCCCCTAATGAGCGCCATAGCGCCCTGTCTTCAGCTTGCCGCATCCAGCATCTGCCTGCAGTCTTTCGCAGATCGTCATCCCACCTGGCCGGAGGGCGTCCTACACTACGTTTGCCGAGTCTTGGTCTCCACTCAAGAACACGTTTACCCCAGCGGTTGTCGGTTCTTCGCGAGATATGGCCGGCCCACTGCCTTTTCAGCTTGCTCATTCTTTGAGCTATGTCTATAACTTTGGTTTTCTGTCGGATATATTCGCTACGAATTCTATCCTTCAGAGAGACTCCGAGCATAGCTCTTTCCATAGCTCGATGAGCGACTTTGAACTGGTGAACCAGCCCTACCGTGAGTGTCCACGTCTCAGCTCCGTAGGTCATGACGGGTAGGACGCACTGATTGAAAACTTTAGTTTTCAAGCATTGCGGTATACATGACGAGAAGACTTGACGAAGTTTCACAAACGCTGCCCAGCCTAAATGGATCCTCCTCTTGGCCTCCTTCTCAAAATTATTTTTACCTAACTGCAGAATTTGCCCAAGTTAAGTATACTCGGAAACAATTTCGTTGGCCATGTACGAGGACCGGTCCCGGATCAATGAGACCATTGATCATGACTTTGGTTTTATCCAAATTCATGCCAAGACCGATGCGTCGCGAGGCTGAGGCTAGGCTGTCCAGCATCTGGTTCAGCTCCTCTAGCGACTCCGCCATTAAGACTATGTAATCAGCGAATCCGCAGGTGCGAGATGTAGTCGCCGTTTATGTTAATGCCCTTACCTTTCCTGTCCAGCGTCTTAAACATAACTTCCAACGCGCTCGTGAACAGTTTCGGGGATATATAACATCCCCCTGTCTCACTCCTCTGCGCAGTTGGATGGGTTTAGACTGCTGGTCCTGTACTTGAACACTCATGGTGGCGACCTTGTAGAGACATCTCAGCAACTCGATATAATGATAGTCTACTTGGCATCGCTGTAAGGATTCCAGAACAGCCCAGGTTTCGACAGAGTCAAAGGCCTTTTCATAGTCCACAAAGGCCACACACAGAGGCTGATTATACTCTTCGGACTTCTGTATAATCTGCCTCACTGTGTGAATGTGGTCTATGGTGCCAAATCCTCCGCGGAACCCGGCCTGTTCCGGTGGCTGGAACTCGTCGAGTCTCCTGGCGAGACGATTCGTGACCTCTCGTGAGAACAGCTTATAGACGTGGCTCAGTAGTGTGATGGGTCTGTAGTTTTTCCCTCCCTTCTTAAAAAAGAGCATCACCAAACACCCAGACCCCCACCCCCTCCACGCCTTTGGAATTCTCCCACTGTGAATCCTCTACCTCGACAGAGAACTCCGGCTTCGACAATACGGTCCTCGTGCGTCCATCGTGCGTTGAGCTTGGTCAGGTGGCTTCTGCCAAGCTGCTGAGTGAATACTTTGGACCCTCGGTTTCGCTCTATCGCCTCTTCGATGAGGCGTGTGTTGGAGCTCCGAAGGTCGCGTCGTACCATCTTCACAATTCGCTTGTTCAGGTCTGATCTATCTGACGAAGTAGCTTGGGTGGTTTCCCGTCTTTTTGTCATCAGCCCGAGAGTCTCATCTCTCTCGGGTCTCGTCAGCGTTATCAGTGGGATCCAAGGCAACAAATCTATTTCCGAGAAGCTGCTGGAACTTCTCGGTGCCCGCCATGATTTGGATTGGGTTAGGTCGGAGCGTGGACTTCATCAGACGGTTTCTTTCAAGCTTCAAGTTGATATTTAGAGAGCCTCGAAGCAGTCGGTGATCAGGTCCGGTATTGAACCTGATCACTGAGACATCTCTGAATATGTGCTTGCTATCCGTCATGATGAAGTCGATCTCAGTTTTAGTCACAGTGTCGGGACTTTGCCATGTCCACTTCCTTTGGGGTTGTTTCTTAAAGAAGGAGTTCATTAAGAACAGCCCCTCTTTCTCAAGGAAGTTGACAAGCGTTTGCCCCTGTGATTCCTTATTCTATGTCAATTAATTGTTTTCGTTCTATTACAGAAATAGATCTGCGCAGTTTCCTAGAGCCGCGGCGTGCGATTTGGGCGCTGCGCGCGCACACCCTCGCGGATATGAAGGAGGCGCCCGAGCAACTGGTGCTGGTCGGCACTTTCGGACCACCGGGTGAGCTCACAGCGAGAGGAAAATAAACGTAGACAGTATAGTGGCATTTTGAAACCCCAACTAAAAAGAGGGGTGTTTTAAGATTTTATCTATGTTTTATTTTATTTATTTAGAAGCTTGCAAGATTTTATGTTCGTTTGATTTTTTTAAATTATTTTATTTATTTGGGAGACATGAAGCTTATATTTAGGTAACAATAAATTCTCAAACTAGAACAAATGAAGCTAACGACAGTTTCCACTCATAGTCTGTAAAAAAATCCTAATTAATTTTGAAGAAAATATTTTTTTTTATTTTACAACAGTTAATATTAAAAATAAAACGTCAAGTGCGAGTCGTACTCGCGCAATAAGGGTTCCGTAAGACCTTGTGTCTTGCTAAATTATCATGATTCTAGGTCAACGGGAAGTAGGTACCCGGGAGGTTTTGGTCCACGGCGAGCGACAATTTTTTTTAGTGAATAAACTTATAATTTATGGCTTCTGGATTTTTCCCTTTATTTATTTTATAAGGCCTTGCTTCTTACTAAATTTTATGATTGGAGGTCAACGGGAACTACTTACCTTACAGGTTTTGTGTGCATGTGATAAAAAAAAATCCCTTGAAATTTCAAAATATTCGGACACAAACAGGCTGTAACTTTTGAGTGCGTTGACTTAGAAGTTTTATTTATATCGCGGTTCCAAGAGGTTGCGGATTTGAGTATTTGACGTTAATTTCAACTCGATACGTCCACGCTTTCCTGAGAAAAGGGTTCCTTTTTTCCTTTTGAGGAACGGAACCCTAAAAAGAAAAATACAATACTATTCATGAAATTATAAGTACTGTGTGTCGATATAATAACTAGTAAGTACCTATTTAAAAAAATCGAATCTAAATTACAACCATAAATTAAAAATAAGAGTTCCAAGGCAGTTTATGTTTACCTGATGTCGGTACCAAATGAAGCGGATGTTAAGTTTGACGTGTGTCTGGTCTGTAGCAGAGGCGAATCCAGAATTTTGGTATGGAAGGGGCATTACCTGGTTCAAAACATAGATGCCAAAGACGCATATGTTATCGGCGAGTGTAGCGAGCCGCGAAATTCTGTTGTATTTTCATTGTAACAGTTGAATGATTTATTTTAGATACTCGCGGATGCGTGTTGGTGAGCGGCCTGGTCGTCAGCGGCGCCGTCGCCGGGGAGGGCGGCCTGCAGCCGGCCGCGGAGCGCGCGCCGCCGCTCGCAGCCGCGCCTAGCATCGCACTCAACTACCACAAGCAGGTAGCTCCTCTTGACCACAACTCTACAAAAGCTGTTTGCGGCAATAAATGTTTCTCTATCTCTTATAGACACGTAGGTACTTATCTCTTAAAGCCTCCACACACAGAAACTGTGGCCGGGCCGGAGGCGAAGGCGTGCAATTATATCATATGAATTTATATGAAAGACTACACACACACCGCAGGCGGTGGCGGCGCGGTGCACGGCCGTGGTGGGCCGGCTCAGCGACACAAACAGGCGGCGTGCGCGACGCGGCGCGGAGCCGTGGCGGCGCGGTGGCGGCGCGGTGGCGAGGCGGAGGCGCGGCGTGTTAGCGTTGTATTTCAGCTAGTCTGTAGAGTAGGTAGAGTGTCTCCACACCGAGCGCACGCCACGCGTCGCGATACGGAGGCGTGCTACTAGCGGAGTTACCAGTTGTATTTATTTACAAAATTTTTAGCTTGTGACCCGAATAAGGCGCTAAATAAAATGGACTATACCGAAAAACTTATAGTACTAGTTCAACCACATAGTTGTTTATACGACTGCCGTATAAAAGATTATAAAAATTACATCTTTACAATGAAATAAGGACATGTTTACAACAATGCGATGCTGTGACCTACACACCACAAGGCTCCAAAACGCCTCCGCGACTCGGCTCTCGCACGCCTGCAATGTGAAGACACCCGCACCGCGAACGCCACGCCTGGCCCGGCTACCGACCGCCACCGCTCCGCCTCCGGCTTCAGTGTGTGACGACTTTCATAGACACATGCTTACGTTAGGGGCCATTCATTTATTACGTAAGACGATTTAGGGGGGGACGGCGGTCGACCATGTCTTATTTTTTCTTACAAGGGGGTGGGAGGAAAGTTCTTAAAGATCACAAAAAACCAGTTTATTACTAGTCTACCAAAAAATAGTAGGTAGGTACCTTTGTAAGTGGGTACAAATAAACATTTCTAAAAATGATTACTTTGGAAAATAAACAATAAAACAAAGCAAACGTGTATTAATTTTTTCCTTTAAATTCTTACGTAATGAATATTAAACAGGGGGCAGGGGGGCGGCCTATTCTTATTTTTCTTATAATAGCAGGGGAGGGGGTCGAAAACTAGCGAAAATCGTCTTACGTAATAAATGAATGGCCCCTTACCTGATCTGTTTCCCCCAGAGCTCGGACAGTCCCGCGGCTGCGGAGACGACGCTGGACGTGCCGGTGTACAACAAGGAGTCGCGCGAGGAGCTGCTGTTCGTGGTGCGGCTGCCGCGCGCGCGCTCGTGGCCGCGCGAGGACGCCGTGCTCAACGCCGTGGCGCTCTTTGTTGCACCAACAGACTAATCTCTTCACATGCACACGGATTATTTAAGTTTCTCATTCGTTTTCGCGCTGATTCTGCGCTCATTAATACAATATCGCTACCACACAACACAAAAACGTGCATTCAAATATATTGCTTAAGGCTGCACGAGTCGTCCGGTCCAACTCGTCAATGGGCGCGGCCCAAATGTATGCCAACTCATCTGACATAATAGACATTCTCGCGCGCTTGATGAAAGGCAAATAAATTTATTAGTAAAACGGCCGCGTAAAGAAACGCGAATAGACTTTTAGCACAAGGGATCATTTCAAAATAAATTTATTTCCACTTTTGAATAACTAAACTATGTCAGTACGGGTTTTATTTTAGAGTTTTCTTTCTTTATCTTATTTATTTTCGCACAAAGTTGGGCTAAAATCGATGTTGAAATACGAAAGTTTAGAAGCTTGTATTTTTTTAATTAATACTTTTTTTACGGTTTCGGGTGCATACAGACATAGATAATAACGAGATAAATTGATATTATCCTTAGTTTTGGATGGTCAACATCAAACAGCGTTGTAATTACCCTTCCACGTTTGTATCGAGAGATGAGCGACTCGTTCAGCCTTAAACTCGTTCTATAAATATATTTTACAGTGACACAAGCTTTAAACGAGTGCTCCGCGTCCGCGACCCGGGCGCGGTCTATCATCATATGCCCTCGATATAAAACTCAACTAAATGTTACGATATATTAGGTCCTTACATATGAAATTGGCGTTTTGTATGGGAGGAACAAAAAGTCGAATATTTTTTAATATAATATATTTAATTAATCAAAGTATGAACCATTATTTTCTATGCACTTTTGCCATCTTATAGGTAGTTCATTGATCCCTTTACTAAAAAAACCAGTCGGACGGGAATCAATAAAATCTTTGAAGGCGATTTGGACTGCCCCATCGGAGTTGAATTTTTTCCCTTGCAAGAAGTTATCCAAATTTCGAAAAAAATGGTAATCTGTTGGAGCAAGGTCCGGGGAGTACGGAGGATGTCTTAGACTTTCCAATTGAAGCTCTTCTAATTTAGTAGCCGTCTGTTGCGCAGTCTGTGGTCTAGCGTTGTCGTGAAGCAGCAGTGGCGTGGAGCGATTGACCAGCCTAGGTTGTTTAGCCGCTAGCTTTTCCATCATGGTTTGCAATTGCTGACAATAGACATCAGCCGTAATAGTCTGGCCAGATTTGAGAAAACTGTAATGAACAATACCGGCACTAGTCCACCAAACGCTTACAAGTAACTTTTTTGGGGTTAATTTTCGCTTGGGGCAGGATTTGGCTGGCTGGCCAGGATCCAACCATTGCGCTGAGCGCTTCCGATTATCGTAAAGAACCCATTTTTCATCACAGGTAATGATTCGGTTTAAAATACCTTCATTATTGTGCCGGTTTAGTAATGTAACGCAGCAGTCGACGCGCGTTTGCCGGTTTGCTTCAGTCAATTCGTGAGGTACCCACCTTTCAAGCTTTTTAATCTTCCCAATTTGCTTCAAGTGAATTAAAACAGTTTTATCACTAACACCGCAGCCTGCAGCTAACTCGGACGTGGTTTGCGATGGATCCGCTTCCACAATAGCCTTCAACTCTTCATTATCAACTTGAGTCTCAGGCCGTCCACGGGGCTTGTTCTGCAAGTCGAAATTTCCAGAACGAAAACGTTGGAACCAAAAACGAACTGTGTTTTCTTTTGCAACACGACCGCCATACACATCATTCACCCTTCGAGTTGTTTCCGCAGCACTAGTGCCACGGCGGAACTCGTACTCGTAAATAATGCGATATTTTAAGTTTTCCATTTTGTAAAATGAGTGACGCAAACAGAAAAAAACAGAAGAAAAAAAACAAATGAATGACGATCATCGAAGCACAAATACACGAGTCTATAGCTGTACAAATTTG
Organism: Eupithecia subumbrata; assembly: GCA_949316285.1. Taxonomy (NCBI): domain Eukaryota; kingdom Metazoa; phylum Arthropoda; class Insecta; order Lepidoptera; family Geometridae; genus Eupithecia; species Eupithecia subumbrata. Next base: position 33,541,161 of record OX438640.1, on the reverse strand, counting down.
AATTTGGAATTCCTTACCAAAGAGGAGAAATTTGTGATTAAAGTGGCCGGTACGAAAAACGCCAATTTCATATGTAAGGACCTAATATATATAACTAGCTGCTGCCCGCGGCTTCGCTTGCGTAGTTCCCGTTCCCGTGGTAATTCCGGGATAAAACATAGCCTATGTCCGGCTCCTGGTTCTAAGCTGCCTCCCCACCAATTTTCAGCCAAATCGGTTCAGCCGTTCTTGAGTTATAAATAGTGTAACTAACACGACTTTCTTTTATATATATAGATGTGCCCATAATTGAATTTGTGATCTGCGGTAGCGGTGCCGCCGTGATCTGTGTCAACCTTGACTGTTCAAACTCCATGCTCTATGCAAGAAACTAAGTATTATTGCATGTTTTCATGATGAATTATTCGTTATTAATAGGAAAACATTATTAATTTATTCTTAGAATGAAATAAAAGCGTAAGAATTTTTATCATTCTTTTATTTAAAATCACACGCTTATATTAAAATTCTTTGGTTTCAAATAAACCTTTTACTTAAAAGTAGTTAGTTAAAATCACAATAATTAAACAAAAAACGAAGTAGCTTAGTTTAATTTGAGTATTAGTCGCGTAAATAAAGATTAGGCGATATTGAAAATGACCGCCTCTTTCATTTGGAGCAAGATCTAAGCGAGACAGTCTAAAAGAGCAGTAAATTTAATCATCAATTAGTCTTTATCTACGAGACTTATATCTACCTACTTCGCTCGGTGATTTTCATTGGGATTGCCCAATGAAAAACAATGAGTAATTAATAACGTATACGTACGTAATAGGAATGTATTTTTTTTTAATTAAAAGTAGGTAAAATCAATTGTAAAACTAGCTGGTTCATAAAATAAAGGTCTAGGTTCATTTATGTTCTCTTATTCTTTGTATCACTCAGAGGAATAGATTTACATTACAATGATAGAGTGATCTGCTAGATAATGCTGTGTGAATTGTCCAGCATTATTTATTATTTATTTATTTATCTGCACTTCACACATAACCCCATAAACATCGTGAGCTAATCTAAAATAACAATTAAAACTATTAGCTAAGTAAATACACTAGCCAAACTCGATGTAGAATGTTTTTAAACAAACCGCCAATACTTAAACTAAAATTCAATCTTTTGCCGCGTCTTTTATACGCAACTAGCTGCGCCCCGCGGCTTCGCCCGCGTGGAAATCATACAAATTTCAGAATTTATTATATATATATTGTAGGGTTAGTTCAGTAAAAATAAAAAGTACGTGATTCATTATTTACTTTATAGTGTATTTACACTGAGTTTTGCGTGAATCGAACCAAGGAATAATAATTTTTCATAGAAACTTAACCACACTTTTAACCACGAGAGGTTATTTTTTGAAAATTAGATTAACCTATGTTTTTCAGTAGAACCTAAACTATCTACATCTAAATCGGCTAAGTAGGTAGGTAGTTACGGAGATACGTGGTTACAAACATTCACACAAACTTTCGTATTTATAATGTTGATAAGTAGTAGGAAGTAGGATTTACATCGGTTTAAATAATGTTTATTTTTTCTCAAAGAAAATAAATACAGTACAGTTAATTTTTTGCGTCGTGGTTTTTTCACAAACATTCTACATCGAGTTTGGCTAGTGTACAGTTAAACTAGGAAGGTAACGTTAATGTCTTTGCTGTATCTTAATCATTGCAGAGTTTGCAGTGAAGATTGTAGAGTACGTTCATGCTGTTAGCGCAGTTTGGTTTTTTACTTTCGTAAGCGAAGACATTGCTGAAACAAAACATAGTAAAATAAACATTTATTCACAAAGAAAATTCACTAACGTTGCCTGGAAGAAATCGCTTCTAAGCAGCAAGGCTGCCCATTGTACTTATAATGTTTATACAACAATTGTATGGAATCCTTCTTTTCAATGTTTGTTGTTGTTCTGGTGTAGGTACCTACATTAAAACATTTTTGTATTGTAACTTAGTAAGTAGGCACCTAAGCATTGTAAATTAATTTCACCATAGATGAATGAAAAGTTTCACTAAACCGTGCGTGACCGTTTCGAACTTAGAGCGATACTGTAAGACAAGTAGGTATAGGTACATCGAAAACCCTTAATACCTACGTACCACACAGACTAAAAAAGATATAATATGCTCAAAATAGATGAGGTACAAAAGGCGGCCTTTTCGCTATGAGCGATGACTCCTCCAGGTAACCTTGGGATGGAGTGGTCCTATATTAGGTATGAATGTAGATAAAAGTCTATCAACTGGTGTCAATTTTAAGATAATCTGACACCAGTTAGACATTTACGAATCTATTTTAAGCAATACAGCATTAATCGTTATCCAATTATGTACCTTAAATACCTACTACAATGTGCATTAAGATATATATCTATATATCATAGATCAAAATGGCCCTTTACAACATGTAATTTAAATGACTATTTTCGAAGATATCACAGATTTAATGCAGGACATAGCGGTTGCAACGGTACCGTCCGGGGGGCCGATTCTGTAGTATATTTAGTACCTATCAGCATTGCACCCGTGCGAAGCCAGGGCGGGTCGCCAGTTATGCATAAAGCGCGTGAGAAGCCGCCAGTAACTGATGGAAATACAATTCGAGAGTGGGTACCAACCTATATGGACGGTGATGACGTGCGTGTAAATGCCGTGCATGATGAACAGGCTCAGCAGAGTCCCAGTCGCGACGCAGCTCACCAGGATCCAACCGTACCACGACGACATTAGCTTCCAGCTTCGAGTGTGTGGTGTGACGCACAGTCCATCCCAGGTAGAATCGTCGAATAATCTGGAATAGTAGGTACATTGTCCCATTAGACGAAAAAGTACCCAATTCCTATCGGGTGTCTTGTCGTGTGTCACACGACGTAGGACACGCAGTTTTTCCCGAGTGCATTATACAACACTTCGAGGAAAATCATCGTTTTAGAATCTTCAAAATTACTCGATTAAATTCAAATTGTAAACTCAAATGTAGCAATACCTACGCGCACGTGCGATTTACACTTGGTTCTTAAATAATAAATGTTTCGAATACGGAAGAGGCCGATATCATATGGCGAATGCAGAGTAAAAACTTGTTGTCGTATAACCTAAGTATTATCAAAATAGCTACCGGCTGACATTTCAGAAAATTAAAAAAGCAACACGTTAGAAATGGATCTAAACGTGTCATCATCATCATCCATCAGCCTATATTAGCTGGACATAGGCCTCCCCTAATGAGCGCCATAAACGCCGCTAAACGCGTGAGAAATGAAATTCCATAGTTTTCCGTCCCGCATTTTAGTACGCCTGCAATGAACTCTGAAAAGTACCTAGGTACCTATACGAAAAACAAAACGGGAACGCACCAACATTAAAAAATTTTAAGATGGCGCGATTGTCTTTTGTTTTTTCATACAATTATCACAAATACAGTTTAAGTACGAAAACAAAAAGGGATCGCGCCAGCTATTATACTTTTATCTATAGGTACGATTGCGCGCCTTAATGGGCGTGTACCTACCTTATAGGTAAAAATTTTGGATGCATGAAGTGAAAGCCCATCCACACGTCTCAAAAGTCCAGCGTTGTTTCACCATATTGTGTAGGTATAAAAGTAAAATGCAGTTGGCAGCAGACTTGCTTATCTAGGTAGGCATGCCGGCAAATATGAACTTACCCCTTCAAACACTGTCCACATTGACCGCCAGATTTAATGCAAGCGTTCTGAACTGAAGATGGGCTTCTTCCAAGGTTTTCGCAGCTGAGGCATTCATGACAGCTTCGCGTCCGCTCCACGCAGAAGTAACCAGCCATGCAGTGAACGTCTTCTAGGCATGACGCAGGCTGCGGGTTGATATCGCGGGCAGCCATAAGAACTATCAGTGCGAACCTGAAAATGGTGTAAATACCTAGGTCGGTAAGTAGGTATTTTTGACCCGCTGCCTTCAAGGTGAGGTCCAATAAGAACCTGAGCTTTTAGATCAAGATCAGGCAGTTAGACCTCCGCAAAATCGAAAATGGGGCTGTTTTTTTGTAATTATGCATGTATCAGGTACCTAAGCAGTATTAGTTTTTTTACCTTAACAATCTGAATAGAGTTGAAGAAATAAAAAATAAGGTACCCTGTATGCAAAGCCACTGTCTAGCTACATGATCATGTTTTATGCAACACTATGTACCTATAGCTTTTGTACTATCAATAAGGGATTTGAAATAAATATTTAGTTTTATTCAAAGTTTTAATAATTAAGAAAGCAAATTAATACCAAAGAAGTGTGTTTTTAACCCCCAAATACTCAACCACAATTCGAGATGCAAGCATGTCTCAAAAGACGATTTATGACAGATATTCATAAATCTGAGATGCATTTGAGTATTCAGGGGTTAATGTAGCAAGTTCATTCATACTGTGATCCAGAAACAAAACGTTAAAGTCCTAGATTTTATTTCTATGATGTTACATACACATACATGTACTTAGAAGGAAAATATATTAATAGGTACTTATAAAATTAGCCACCTTCAACTGGTTATAATAACATACAACTGAGATCAAACTCTTCTGTACCATGGATACTACTGATCAAAGTAAAACCTGAATTTATTTTTCCTCGCACCACTCGTTCTCTTTGCGGACTTGCTCCTCTTCGGCAGCCGTGAAATCATTCTTGATGTTGAAAGTCTTACGAATCTCCTCTGGGGTCTTTCCTTTGATCATGTTTGCAACCGTTTTGCATGTCACATCCAGTAGTCCTTTGATATCCAAATAGTTAGCAGCCAGAATCAGTTCAAACAAAGTGCCCTGATCTACTTTTAGGAAATCAGCATCCCAAGATGAAATATCATCGGTGCGTTTTTCTTTGTTCTCATCATCTTCGGGTAAGGGAGGATCGTCTTTGTGATATGTTGCCCATTGGATTACTTTCTTCAGAATAGCGGAGTTTACATTGGGAAGAGGAACCACTTCCTCTTCATCGTCTTCCATGCCCAAATCCTCCAACATCGTCTTGATTGTGACTGAGCATTTTGCTATTTCAACATCTACTACAAACACTTCGTTATCGGATGACTGCAACTTGATGTTAGGCATCTGTAAACAAAGATCACAAAGATTTAGCGGTCTCGGTTATTTACCCAAGGAGCCTGGCGCCATTTTAGATATTAAATGAAAATAGTTGCTACCAGAGAACTTACTTACCTTCTCCTTTTCTCGTGTTGTGTGCGATATCAAAATAAAACCAAGCTCCCAATAATTTTGATGGTAAAAACTTGCTAAAATTATAGGTATGTATTCAAATTTTTCCGTGATCGAATGTTCGTTCAGTTCACAGTACCTAGGTACTTAGATAACATCATAACTTAACATAACCTCAAAAGCAAAACCTTCGTTCGTAGATTAGATAGATCGTAGAGATGTGAAAAAACAATCGGAAATAATCGATTAATAATCGATTTTTTTTTCATAATCATATATCAATCATAACATAACCGATTTTCCATCTGCCACCCCAACTCCCCAAATTAAGTCTGGACTTCTGGAGGTCCGGCCGGAGCGCGAATTATATGTGCTATTACTAATTAAACTTGTACCTAGCTGCGCCTCTAGGATTAAAAGAAGTCGCTTTAGAATCCTGGAGAAGCTATGAGGGAGCTTACCTATAAAACCTATAAACCATAAACCCCAAACTGACACAGTTGGCGTCTTAGTACCATTTGGTGCCGGGCCGGCTTCTTCGGCTCCAGCAGAGAGATTGTTCTCGAAACCTAGCGCCGTATTAACTAAGACCAGCAGCCGAATAATGTCCAAACGCTTACATAAGCTCATATTCCTAAACTCATTGCCTACGGATTCCTAGTTTTTTTTTTATTTGAACAGTTTAGTTTTGATAAGTTATGTGGATTATTCTAAAACTTTAATTTGTGTTGATTATTTAGAAAGTTTTTATTTCTGTTGTTTTTAATAAGTAAAACTGTGATTAATACCTACAATTTCTTGGCGTTTATTTTGGAATGAATTGACAAATTAGGAAAAAATAGATTAATGTAAGGAAATCGATTATTTCTTACATAAAAATCGATTATTTATTAATCGATTTTTCATGAAAAAAAAACAATCAATTAATTAATAATCTATTTTTGATGTAGAATGTAGATCGTATTAAAGCATGGTAAAAAATAATACCATGGTAAAATAATACAAGGTAGGTATGATGTTCCGACCGAGATCTTCCCAAGCCTACGTCACTGCCTAGTTGCCACTGTAATGCAACCAAAAATGGAAGTTGGGAAAGAAATAGGAGTGTGTCGTTAGGAGAATTTCCATTCACTTCACTTCATGAAACTATATAATGAGCAACGACAACCGTTAAATAAACTATCTGTCGTTAAAAATCGTTAACTGGGAGACGCTGAGAATTTCACGACAGATGTAGCTAAACGCGTGAATGTTGATTTTCAGCTAATGCTAAAAACTGCTGAGGAATGAGTTTATTTCGAGCATGGAGTTGTGAAAGAACTTCCCTTCATACATACTTTTTCTGGAGTTTGAATGCCATAGCTTGAAAATAAAAATAAAATGATAAGTCAGAAAATAAACCCCTCACGTCATACCTATCTCCGTATTCAGAACATTTGCCCATCCAGGTTTCTACGTGATGGAGCCCTACATCTTGGTTCCTAGAGAATTTCAAATCGTCAGAACTCGAGAACCACTAGAGACAGACCCACGTGAGGGCGGGCGCGGCGGCAGATTTGGCCGAAGATCTCAACAGACGCAAATATGCAGGTCTCGACTCGACAGAGCCTACCAAGGAACATATATACCCTAGGAGTCTACACATTTGCTCCTCTTGGAGTCCCTAGGTCCGTGGGGTACCGACTAACGAGGCGCTTCATCAGGTTCTTAAAAAATTATCTGAGCGCATTGAATTACTAGTCGAAGCGACGCGTGACCCGAGAGCTGGTCAGTATCTGGCACAGCGCATCAGCATTGCCATACAGCGGGTCTATACAGATGCAGACAGCGTCTTGGGGACGCTTCCGACTGGTATTGATGCCTATGCATCAGTTGAGCTACCTGTAGATTGTTTGCAACAGTCTGCAGTTAGCTCAATTGTTTCAATTGTTCTAATTTAAATTAGTTCTAATTTATTTCTATTATTTGATTATAATTTTCTTTGTGAATAAGGTGGTAGGTAGGTAGTATAAATTAGAATAGGTACCTACCTAAGTAGGTAAGACTTGAAGCTGTGTTGTGCCGGCTTAAAATTTGCACCACCCCAACTCTTCCAGCGGATGTCGTAAGAGGCAACGGGATATTTAGCGGGGGCGGGCAGCAGCACCTCCTGCAGAATTCTACCATCGAACTGCGATCACCAACCCGCATAACCAGCGTGGGGATTATGGGCATTACCCCCATGTGATAAAAGCCAATAAGGCGCTTATCAGGGGGAGGCCTGCGTCTAGCAGTGGACCAAATAAAGGCTGTTGGGGTTGAACCAAGAATTACACTTACAAAAGCATTTTCTTCAAGGCCATTATGCGTCTCCAACAAACTGCTAGGTACTGCAATGCAACACAATGTCCTAGGTCTGCACTGCACTAACCAACACAATGCACTTCACCAGTAATACGACTACACCGGCGGCGGAAAGATATTTTATAACCGAGGGGAGGTTTCGTTCCGTGTTTACAACAGTGCACCCATGAGACCGACATGGCTCAACTTGTAAACAATCTCTCGTCTCGTTGATCAAGTTACGACATGTCGCTAAGCGAGCCGCCGCCGCCGCCCGCCGCTGCGCCACCGCCCCGCGCCGCCCCACCTGTGCGTCACTCGGAACAATAAAAGCTCGATAGGCTCTTTGTAAAACACAAAAATAACCCTATCTAGGCGGTAAGTTAAAGAAAGTGTTATGGGTGAACGTAGGTAGGTAAAACATTTAAATAAAAGTACAAATTATCAAATAAACATTTTTATTTCGAATGAAAACGTTAAGCACATTCAAAATTAAATTAACACTTCATAAAACTTAAACTTGCACCAAAGTTGACCAAAATAATCATTGAAAACATTAATTAAAATTTAAGAACCAATTTTGTCGTGTATCAACTTAAAATGAACTACCTAGGTAACTTAAGTACTGTAGGTACTTACATTTACATGACAGAAACGGCAAAAGGTATGATTTTGAATGGGTAGGTAGGTACCTACTTACATAGAAAAATTACGCTAATTAAATTAGTCTAAATTTTAAATATCCACGACGGCATTCGTTTTACCTACGAGTAACCATCAGAAACTACCGCTAACCCAAATTCGATTATTTGAGATACGTACTAGGACCATACATTACGCCGCGCCGCCATCCACCACCGGTACGTGTGAAAGCTGGTCTGTCCATACATTTCCCCGCCGGGTACCCGGCAACCGGACGGAACGCATGAAAAGACACTGAGTAGATATTATTGTACCTAATAAGATGAAGGGGATTTTACACTAAATCTTTGCATGCAAGTATTTTTTGATGACGCGTGTATATTCAGTTCGGCGGGTGCCGAAACATCTTTACGATTTTGAGATAGCGTTAATTCCGTGTTTTTGTATGTTTTACAACGAATATTGATCCAGTAAATCTATGTGGTGATAGGACTAGTTAATCTTTGATAAATATCGAAGTGGTTTTAAGCGTTTAATTAAAAAAAAAAACAATTGTTCTAAATTCACAAGTGACGAGTTAAAATCACTTCAAATGTTAACACATGTTTAAACAAAACCACTACAATATGTATGAGTAACCACCACTTAAAACATTCCATCACTTAACTGTTGTTATCAATCACAACAAATAGTGGATTACTATACTAACGTTTCTACTCTAAAATAAAATTAATCAATCATCAATATTAATGTTACCAATATTTCGCCTATTGTGTGTGATTTAACTGCATCACAGCCTTGACTTGACTTTATTGGCAACATGCCTCGTTTGCCATTTTTCTGCCAGTGTCCACTCGTGGACATAGTCATGGAATGAAGGCGTGGTAATAATAATATTATCAGCGGTAAATTTTGAAAAACACTAATGAGATTTTTACCTCGAATACAAATAGGTAACTGAGCTTTACTTTAGTAGCTATCAGTTGAGCTACCTATAGATTGTATGCAACAGTCTGCAGTTAGTGAATTGTTTCAATTGTAAATACTAGTTCTAATTTGATTATATTATTTGATTGTAATTTTCTTTGATAATAAAATATCCTTTAAAACATAATATTTAACAACGTCAAAAATGGAAATAGGAGTACGGAAGGAGTAAATAAGGGTAGGTATTTTTAGTGGTTAGTGGAGCTCGAAAAAAACAGGTTTTTACTATTTTGTAAGTTCTAGTCTAGGTAAGAGTACCTAATTAGGAAGTTAGATGCGCAGTTTTGCGCACATTGCAAGCTATTTGCTTTGAATAATTGCTAAAAGAAAGTTTGAATCAATTGTAATTTTGGAGTCTATCGGCGTAAGGAAAAAAATCTCATAATGGCAATAGACTCAAAACGACAATTGATTCGTAGATTGTTTTAGCGTGGATTCATAGCAAATGGCTTACAATGTGCGCAACATTTCGTATCTGCTATTTAAATTACTTATAGAATCAAGAAAATAGTAAAAAAAATTTTCGAGCGTCACTAATAACCACCTTAAGAAACAATCTCTTTGTTGCATTTCCAGAAAATCCATGACTTTTAAAAACTGCATAACGCAATACTACCTACTTCGAAAAATATAACTTCGAGTGCTAAAATAGGTTCTATGATTTTTTATGATATTTAGAATCTTATTGCCGTCACATTGTAAATATTGTACATAAAGTTCCTGTAACTAAATATCCCTCAACTGAATAGGTAGGTACTAATCTAATTCATGCAAATCAAATATTACATTTTTCTGTTAGGGACTTACCTATTTGATTTAAAATCTTATTGTATGGCAATGAATAACCGCTCACGTAATTTATTCTATACTTTTATTTAGATTTAATCTAATCACTTAAATTTGAGCGCGTAAACGGTCATTCACAAGCATAATCATTAATTACATTTCACTACGGTAAAGATAATTGCACGTAGTCTCAGGCACATATTAAGAAACTATGCTCAGTCATCCATCTATGCTTGAGTAGAGCTTCTACCATAGAAAACCGTTACTCAAGCATAGATGGCTAAGGAAGTTTTAATAATACGGCCGTATTAATATATTTATAATTAAAATTCACACAAACGAATGTTAGTTTAGAGGTAACACTGGTTTGAGTATCAAACTAAACCTTTTATTCATACTGGTTTTACACTGCAAGCGCGTTAGATATCTTTCTGGGTCTGAAGTCTCGCTCAGTTTGCATAGTGTAGAAAGAGATGCCCTCTATTTCAATGCAGAAAGACTTAGCCATTAAGCTCTGAAGGCGAAGTACAGGCTGAAATGAACTTTATTGCGTAGTTTTTAGAAACTAAAAAGTGTTTTTGGTCCAGAAAGATAGACCAGAAAACCCTAGAGCCCTAAAATATAATTATAAAATCATCAATAACATTAAAACATTATTATGCGTTGCGATTATAATACTTAAAACAGAAAGGCGGAAACACTTTAATTTACATTCTAAGTTTATTTTAAAAGCAGCCCAATGGCGGGTCGTTATTAGTGGAATTTTTTGCAACTTAGCTAATACTGCCTATTCTCATATTGTTTTAAAAGCAAGACGGAAATGTTTAGATAAGACAAAAAGAACTGCTTTGTGAATAGGCAAAGCTTAATCTGACAATGCAGACGAAAGACCATTCAATCCATTGTCAAGACGTTTTGAAAAGGATTTATTTTTTAATTCTTGTCATGTTAAAACTTGCAGAAAAATGAGCGTACTTGAGCGTATAATAGGAAAAAACTAAATACTTACATATTTTTGAATTAAAATATGATAAAAAATAACATTAAATACTGAACATTAGTCAGATAACTAAAATTATACAACTTCTCACGCTATCTAATTACATGCACACTTGAACATGCTAAAATAAAAGCTTACATACACATTAAAGGAAACAAATCTGGCAGCACTTTACGTACGTGGCGTATTTACTAAATATAATTTGAACTATTCGTTCATTAAGTACCTACAAACTTATTCTATAGGGTGTTAGTCAAATTAGTCCACCATACTGACGGAGGTCATTCACCTGCTACCACAGATTAATATTCAGTGAATGAAACCAAGCCGGAGGAGATTCTTTATTTTTGATGCAGGTTTTATTTAATTTCCTTACTAGCAATACCTCGTAAGTGTGTTAAGCCATCCTAAACTCGGCGACCTCTCGATACGCGCCTCCCCTTCTCGCCCCACTTGACGGCGAATCCAGCCGACAGCAGTCAATGACCGCGCCGCCATTTAAAAAAATTAAAAATCTCCAATCAGAAATAAATATTTTGCGGCTTGGTTTGTTCACTGAATATTAATCTGTGGTAGCGGGTGAATGACCTCCTACAGTACGGTGCACTAATTTGACTAAGATCCTGTATATCCTTGCCGAGATCATTTAAATCGATAACCGTTATTAATTAATAACTTAACAAAAATGAGCATCACTAACTTAGCAGATCTCGACATAATCTCTATAAATGCAGATTTTTTGAAGTTTTCGTTTTGAATGAATTAACAAACTTGAGTAGTATTCTCATAATAAAAAACATAAAATGACAGTTTATGCTATTATGGCAGTATTTAACTAGATCACATAGGAACAACTTTTACCCAAAGAAATGCCAAGCATTGAGCAAATATCATTTATATTTTTTTATAGATAAATATTACTTTACATAATTTACAACCACTTTCTGAGCTCATAAGATTTGTTGTACTCTATATGGATAAGTTGTCATCAGGACGGAAGACATTTTATAATTATTTATCCTGATTAAAAGACATATCGTTATTATAAATGCTGAGCTCGGAAGACAACAGCATTATGGGACAGTGCCCTGCACCAAACAAGTATCGATAATTCAAATAGAAAATTGGTCTCAAATTAATATTAAGACTTTCCTAGCAGCCAATATTTTTTTAATATTTATTATAATTTCGAATAAAGATGAGATTACAAACAAAATATAAAACGCCTAAGTTAAAAAGCGAAAATATACAAAACAAAACAATAATGGGGCAATTACGTAACTCTCTAATAAACGTCTATTGCGTTACCCCTATCGATCGGCAGCGTACTGCCCGAGTTGGTATAAAACATATTTTAGATTCTAGCCCCAATGCAATAAAGTTTATTCCACATCGCTAACCATCTCGACTTGTCTAAGTCACAGAGGTGTCAAAGTACTAGAGCTGAACTGAATTTTGGGTGAAGTTTTAACCCTCAAACGCATCTTAGAATTAAGTACGTCACAAGTGACAATTTTTTGTCAGATTTTCATTGAAAACTGACAATTTTTTTTGTCAGATTTTCATTGAAAACTGACAAATTTATTTGTCAGATTTTCATTGAAAACTGACAAAAAACCGTGACTTGAGACGTGCTAAAGGAGGTTAGTGAGGTTCGAAAAATAAAACCAGGTTTTTACTATTTTTACAAATAATTTCGATGGGATAAGAAGTTTTCCGCACATTGTAAGCTATTTGCTATGAATGCCAAAGAGTCTATCGACATAATGTTGATTCTACTAAAGAATCATGTCAAATAGACTCCAAAACGACAAGAAAATAGAAAGAAAAGAAATAAAGAAAATAGTAAAAACCCGTTCTTTTCGAGCGTCACATAAATAAATGTAAGTTGTGTATTCAGGGGGGTTAATTCCAGTTTTAGGACTAGGACGCTGGGGCTTGAATCTTAAATGTGTGTTCCGGCAGAGAGCTGGCAGTATACCGCAGATAGATGTAAACCACACGCATCACTCAACCCGTCGAGTTTATAGCTTGGTGTTGTTGATCTGCACGATGTTGAGGTAGATGGGCCCCAGCCCGGCCGTCGCCTCGCCGGCCGCGCTGGACGCGCCTCGGTTCCCGTTGTTGTTGTTGTCCTGTTCAACAAATGTTATTGTTATCTTGTTTAAAGTAAACTCATTACATAAACTTTAACCTCAACAGCCTGTATTGATCCACTGCTGGACGCAGTCCTTCCCCTGACAAGCGCCTTATTGGCTTTTATCTCATGGGGGGTAATGTCCATAATCCCCACGCTGGGTTGGGGATACATTCTACCCAGATCAGTGGTACGATCTGATACCTCCGACGATATTATTTTAAAACTTGGGTACAAATTGATTACCGTCACAAGACTGCACGCCTGCATAATATTTATTATCATAGCTGAGCAAACTTTCTGTGTTATCATTATCACTTTTCAGCAAACAAATACTAAATCAGAAAAGCCCCCTATTTACGCTGTCTGTACTTTAGATCATCCCGCCTCTGTTTTTATAAATAAATAAAAATGTTTTATATCAGACAACAAACATGAGTCCATACACGTATATATATCATGCAGAACAAAACAAAAATTTAACAAAATAGGCACTCTGATAAGATGAGCTGAGGATAATCAATCAAGGAAATAACTTCCTTCATTGGTCACCCTCCGCACCTCCGCACAAGACACTCCCAGAGTGGAGATGATAGGCACTCTGCTAGTCCTCAGGATGCATCAGCCGAGTCCTCAGGGTGTTGTTAATAAAATCTCCACACATCCACTTTCGAAATGCCTCCCAAACGAGGGGGATTTTGCGATAATCACCACGCTCGGCATACGGATGGATGATCGCAGTAGAGGGGTTCAAACGGTACCTCAAGAACTCGGGCTGGTGGGGGCCTGTTTAGGTAGGGTGCCCAACGTCCACAGGCTGAGTGGGAGGGGGTGATTCTTTCGCCACGACGGCCACAGGCCATGGCTGACATGATTCAATAACATAAAAGCTAAATTGGTACCTGAGTTTTGAGTTTCTTGGCAGGGGGCGCCACCAGCGTGGTCTCCCGGGCCGCGGCGAGTAACGCCGGGAGGTCGCTGGAGGACTCGCCTGGGGCTGCCTCCGTCACCACCGCAGCTGCCTCGCTCCCCGACGGGTTACCACTGACAAATAATACTAGTTATTTTTTTCACATTAGTCATTGTCAACGGCTTACATTGGTCCACTACTGGACGCAGGCCTCCCCCTGATAAGCGCCTTATTGGCTTTTATCTCATGGGGTGTAATGTCCATAAACCCCACGCACTGGACATACGGGTTGGGCATCGCAGTTCGGTGGTAGAATTGTTCTGCAGGGGGCGCTGCTGCCTGCCCCCGGCGGATATCCCTTAATCGCCTCTTACGAAGCCCGCGGGAAGAGTGTGGGGTGGTGCAAATTCTAAGCCGGCACCACACAGCTGTATCATAAATTATGAAGTTGGTTTCTCAGACACTGATTTGTGTCGAATATTGTTTTGAGATACGCTTGGAAAAAGAAAAAATTAAAGCGATAAATGTAGACGACCTCTGTGGCGCAGCAGATGAAGGAGCGACAAATGTTTGTACGTTCTGCAGATATTTGTTTCGGGTGTTCTGGGCGTTTTTTTTTTTTCAAATCAAATCAAATCAAATTTATTTATTGCATGAAATACATGTTATAAAAGTTGTTTATAATGTAATGGCATGTCACAATGTATTCTGCCCTATTGGGCGTGCAATGTCTTAAATTTTTTTGTAATTTTTGTATGTAATAATATAATATTATAAAAAATATCTATTTATGTATGTGATGTAATAAGTATATCAGTTATCTAGTACCCATAATACAAGCTCTGCTTATGTAGTGGCTAGATGATGCCGTGTGGATGTGGATGGTCTACCTACTACATGACTGACAGACTATAGGTAGAGCACACAACTGGCGGATCTCTGTAGAACCTTGTCACAATAAGAAAACAAACGCCAAGCACAGTAACAAACGCTACTTTTGGCGTTTGTTACTGTGATATGGTTCTACAGCGATCCGGCAGTTGTGTGGTCAACCTATAAATAGAATACATAACATAGATAGATATTTTTTATTTTGGACAGAAAATACCCAGAACACATGGAACAAATATCTACGGATCGTATAAATATTTGTCCTGAGTCGTGACTCGAATCCGCAACCTCCTGACGTCGCAGGTCCTCGCCCGCTGCGCCACTGATGTCGTCAAATAGAAAGGTCGTGATGCTGAACTATTGTTTGGTTTGGAGTGTGGATTGAAGCCCAACTGGCCGCAGAGACCGAATAATGGTGATAACATACTCACAGTTCCATCAAGGAGGCCTTGCATAAAACAAAAAGAAACAGTTATTATAAAAACTGTTTTCAATAATCCATCCTCACCTCACCTCAGCAGCCTGGATTGGACGCAGGCCTCCCCCTGTTAAACGCCTTATTGGCTTTTATACCCGGGGGGTGCTGCCCATAATCCCCACTCTGGACATGCGGGTTGGGGTTCGCAGTTCGGTGGTAGAATTGTTCTGCAGGGGGCGCTGCTGCCCGCCCCGGTGGAACATAAATAAAATATAATAAAATGACATTCTTTGAATGTCATTTTATTTCATTATGATTTTTACCAGTATAATTTTAGAATTTTTGTGGGCAGAACATAATTATATAATAGTGCATACGTGATAAGTGTGTGCGAAAACACAGGTGCACTATTCCCTCACTCTTAAACAGACCGAAACGATCGGGGAGATGTCAGGCGCAGGACCAATCGAGGCATGGAGACTTCCTGAGTCCGGACTGGTATGATGATGGTATGCTTACTTGTCATCGTTGGTGGAGGTGTCGGGCGTCCAGTCGTGGGGAGTCGTATCCTCGCTGTGGATGGCGGGCCAGGGCTCCGCCTCATCTTCTGCCAGTGGAGACATTGGACTGTAACAAGGAACAAAATAGTAGGTACATTATTGTATTACTGGGGAACAAACTTCGGACCACAATTGGTCTAATCTAAATTATGTCAAATGTATCCTTACCATGGTATACCATAAGTAGTATTGTAGTAGGTTTCAATTCAATTTTGAAAATTCTTTGTTAACCTCTGATAATAATAACCAGAGATAGGAATAGGGGTAGTGCAATTTAGAGTTGATGACCTCAAACATTATAAAAAGTATAGATACGCCCCCGGGATTCCGGGATTAGAAAAAAATATTAAACTTATTTATTTATTGGAAGGAAAACCAGCAGTCATACATACAAATTATAAAAACTTACGAACATACTTAATGCAGTAACAACCCGTTTTCAATAACTGCATTTTACAAGCTTTACTTGACTTTTCATCATCATCACCATCATCAGCCTATATTCTACGACTTAACATAGGCCTCCCCTAATGAGCGCCATAGCGCCCTGGCTTCAGCTTGCCGCATCCAGCATCTGCCCGCAGTCTTTCGCAGGTCGTCGTTGCCGGAGGGCTTCCCACACTACGTTTGCCGAGTCGCGGTCTCCACTCAAGAACATGTTTACCCTAGTGGTTGTCGGTTATTCGCGAGATATGGCCGGCCCACAGCCCACAGCTAATTCTTTGACCTATATCGATAACTTTGGTTCACTGTCGGATGTATTCGTTACGAATCCTATCCTTCAAAGAGACTCCGAGCATAGCTCTTTCCATAGCTCGCTGAGCGACTTTGAACTGGTGGACCAGCCCTACCGTGAGTTTACACGTCTCAGCTCCGTAGGTTATAACGGGTAGGACGCACTGATTGAAAACTTTAGTTTTCAAGCATTGCGGTATAGATGACGAGAAAACTCGACGTAGTTTCCCAAACGCTGCCCAGCCTAGCTGGATCCGCCTCTTTGCCTCCTCAAAATTATTATTACCTAACTGCAGAGTTTGCCCAAAGTAAGTATACTCGGAAACAATTTCGAGAAGGTGGCCTTGTAAGTATCTGGATCGTAGTCCAGTCAATGAGTGCTCACACGAAGGGGTTGGATGCAAAGGTCGAAGACAGAAAATGTGACTTCGGAACTTTGTTTGTACTAGTTTGGAAACAAACATACTAAAACTGTGGGGAGTTTTAGTATGTTTGACTCCTGTGAGGTGAGCCCTAGGGAGGGACACAAAGAAGGTCTCGTTTTTTTGTTTTTTGCTTACATCTCGTAAACGATGCGTTATAGTGTATATACACTAGCCAAACTCGACGTAGAGTGTTTGTAAGCAAACCGCTCATACTTAACCGTCTTTTTATACGGAATTTACGTTACTTGTCGATTTGTGATCCTACCAGCAATAAATATTGCTTCCAATGAGGATCAGTAAAGGTATAGCAATTTCAATAGAACTAGTATCCACTTTATTCTTTATGACATAAGAATGATATATCTTTTTGAATTATCCAAATCGGACCATTACGTACGAAGATATTAAGTAATAAACATTACGCCGTTGCTGCTGGTTTAATCAAATTATGCGGGTGCGTGTGACGTCACAATGCTCGGAGGTCGCCCGTTAACCGTAGGCAGATATAAGTTTTAGTGATTTACTCCGAAACTATAAGTTTAGGAAAAAAATACCTAATACAGAATCAGTTTTAAGAGACCAATCTAAAAAAATATATAAAAAACATCAGTGATTTTCGCTAGTAATTTGGTCTTAAGGCGCTGCCGTGGAAAACTAAGACTGTCAGATTGCATGTCAATATTACCAAATGTGGTCGGCAGAGGCGCTTATTTTTAACATAGACTTATGCCAAATTTATCTGTTGTAGAAGAGGCAAACTTTTGTTTTATTTTGGTTGATAGCACAATCACAAGGTAATAATGTAATGTTAACTGACATTTGCCCGCGGCTTTGCTATCGTTGCATGTAAAATACCTTAATAAAACCTATGTCGCTCATTGTAGCTTCTCAATTATAATAAAAATTACATTCATCGATAGTTATTCATAGAAATCAGCAACACTTAAAAAAATAATATCATCTTCATGCATGTTAAAGTGCCGACAATATCACCGACAATTATGATAATACTTTATACATTAAAAAAATATACTAATTTAGTCAAAACAACTGAGGTCTAAATGGATTACAAAAGTGTCAATCGTTGAAGAATTTCGATTTGGTTTTGGAGGGCTTTCTCAAAAAAAATTTAAAATATAAATAATGCTGAACAAGCCACACAACATCATCTAACCCCAAAGTAATTAGAGCTTGTGTTATGGTATACTTATTTTGATAAACTTATTAAATACACTACACACTAGATATTTTTTATATACGACATGCAATAAAGTGATTATGATTATGACATCCAGAACACCTGGAATAAATATCTGCAGATGGTACAAACATTTGTCCTGAGGCGGGAATCAAACTAACTGTAACCTCCTGTGTCGCAGGTGGACCTTTCCCCGCCGCGCCACAGAGGTCGTCAATCAAATAATCAGATATAAAATGAAATATAATATAATTTTGATGATATAATTTTAATGATATAATTTTGTACACAATCTCAGTACTACTCGCTTACATAATTAATTTTATTTTCCGGAAATAAAACGCAACAATCATGAAGATAGTTTTAGTTTAGATTGTAATTCTACAAAATAATCATAAAAACCACAACAGACTATGCCTTGCTATCCAAATTGATATTCATACCGATATAAAGTGTTCTTTATTATGTTGCTGCCTTCCAAGAACTCATGAGTGATTATGATTAACATGAGTGATTAACAATAATACCTACCTATCTAGCTACCAGAGATAAAACCACTATAAACCTATTCTACTTAATTGGTAGGTCTGTCAATGAATAAAATTCCTGCAAATTTCTTTTGGCTTAGCTTCATTCAAATATAGACTTTATTTCAATGACGAATGAACCATTTAACCCGCAAAACAAAAGTTGTCGAAAATCGTAATTCGTCCGTCGAACCCAGCTGTCATCGCGAAAAAAGTTACATAACCTCACGTCCGTCCGAGGAGGCATCCAGCCTCCGAATGAAGCTACTGGAAGCTATTTTGAGCATATATTGAAAGGGATGTTTGAGTAATAAGGTTGAAATTCTATTGGCAAAATATTACCATTTTTGCAATTACTTCGCTAAACGCCTTACAAAAATGTGTTTTTTGGGTTTTATTATGTTAATGGTTTTATTTATTTAAAACTTTTTACATATTTCTTTTGTTGATAAAATTTCCATTCATATAGTATTAAAATAATTAATGGTTGTCACTCAAAATATTGAGCATTTCGAGACGAAAAATTTTTTTCTTGTTCTTTCTTGTGATTTTTTTTTCAAGATCCTAGATCGTTTTATAAAATATTTTTGTATAAGTCTTTTTTCCATACATTTGACTATACACTGTTTTTTTTTTGGGCTTGTAATATGTCGGAGAACGGCTAACGGTGCGACGAAAAAGTGTACTTTCTACGGTGTCGTTGTTTGGGTAGCGTCTTAACTTCGTCAATTTTTGTCGTAGAACAAAAATGTTTGCACTGTGTGTTATGGATTTCTTAGTATATGTATATCGTTACCTGTGTGGGCCGACGCGCACATAGGAGGGCGGGTTGAAGACGCGTGCGTTCTGGCTGCCCGCAGCCTCGCGCGCGTCCGCAGGCGTCGGCGCAGGCGCACGCTTTATGAACGGGGCCGACGACTCTGGAATAAAATACTTAATATTATAATACTTAATATTATACTTTTAGTATAAACGCGAAAGCTTGTAAGTATGGATGGATGGAAGTTTGTTACTCTTTCACGTAAAAACTACTGAATGGATTTTAATGAAACTTTACAATAATATAGCGTATAGGTTCTGCCCATCATCATGAACACGTTCGTGAAGACACAGACTCAGACACGTTCTACTTTAAAGCTCTGCGCACATTAATCCAACACCGCTGCCGCACAGCACGAGTGTGCATTCAAATATGGGCGCAACTCGTTATCTTTAGATACATTTTACAGTGTCAAAATGTCTTACCACAAGCTTCGCGAGCTGTCTGTCGTCTGATACCGTCAATATAAAATGCATCATTTTTGTTCTGTGCGGTAGCGGTGCCGTAATATACCGTACCGTAAATGGTAGATGCAGCTTCAAAGTCGCGGCAGTGGGTTAGAGGCTTTACACGTGACTCTATTTTATCTATGTTTGATAAAATAGAGTCACGTAGAGTCACATAGAGTCAGTTTATTATATATCTGTGTTTCACCATTGACGAAAACAGAGTTAGGGTGAGGACATAAAGAGGCGGTTTCCTTGTACAGACAAACCTGTACGGGTAGGTACCGATCCGTACAGGTCAAATATTCCAATGTTATCTATCATATGCACTCACGCATAAAGAAACAATTTGGGATTTGTCGGTACCGACTACCAGGGCCGCGATCACGGTGTGGTAAGGCACGGTATTACGGCTCAAACGTTAGCAGTTGAACCGTTAGGGTGCGCGTTCACAGGCCGGCATCGGACAATCCGCTGACAAGTGCGTCCACTGATCGGCAATCCGAATGACGTCATTAGCATTAAACGGAAAAGTTGCCTTCAAGAATCCTCGCTGGCATTGCCGACAGTCTGCTCCGTGTGGTACGGATTTTTTATGTCAATCCATTGCTGGGGCTAATGCGGATTGTCCGATGCCGGCCTGTGAACGCGCACCCGAACGTTTCAACTGTTAACGTTTGAGCCGTAATGCCGTGCCTTACCACACCGTAATCGCCCTCCTGGACAGGGTCATATGGGCTAGCACGTTTGTCAGAGTAGGATGCCATGATGGTCAACAAAGAAGCGTATCCTGCACCGATCCGTACAGGCCCGCTCAGACAAGTCCGTATCGGAATATCTGCTTCTTTATATTCTCACCCTTAGAGACAGTCACGTTTACACATATCAAGCAGTGTTGCCATACCTTGGTCTGTAAGCGGCGGCGAGTACGCCACATTTGGCGTGTTGAAAGGCGAGTCTGGCCGCACCGGCGAGTAGGGGTTGTACGGGGGGGGCGGGTCGGGCGCGCTCGCCGCGACCTCGGGCCCGCACGAGGAGCGAAGCCACGTCGCGGTCGCTGGAAACATTCGTACTTCGTTATTTAGAAAGAGAAAGTATAACTGAACGTTACTTATTATTAGACAAAACAAAACTTTCTAATACATATTTTGTTTCCTATCAAAAACACACAATGTCACCACAAAAATCTAAATTTTATTGTCCTGGGACGGATATAAAATACCTAAAGATAAAACCATTACAATGATGAAGTTTAGTAACGATTTTTTCCTCAAAACGAAAAATATAAACTGCGTACTTGGCGAGACATAACTTGCTGAATTTTATAGATGACACTAATCAAATCAATCAATCACACTAATATTATAAATGTGAAAGTTTGGATGGATGTTTGCTACCTCTTCACGCCAAAACTACTGAACGGATCGGGCTGAAATTTTGCATACAGATAATTTAACCCTGGAATCAAACATACTAGGCTACTTTTTATCCTTTAAATCAGTTCCCATGAGATAGAAATCACCTTTAAACGTTAGAACATAGAATATAGAAAAACGCGTGCGAAGCCGCGGGCATAAACTAGTATTATAAATGCGATGGATATTCAGAGGTACGGATGGATGTTTGTTATCTCTTCACGCCAAACCCACCGAATGGATTGTGCTGAAGTTTTGCATAATAGGTATTACTAGGCCTGGAATAAAACATAAGCTACTTTCTATCCCGTAAATCAGCTCCAATGTGATATAAATAATCTTAAAATGTTCCTTCGCCACATCGGTTGTCAGCATGTTGCTAGACTGTACGAGTACCTATACTCACAGATTCTGAACAAGTCCTTCTTCCTCCTCGCGAAGAGAATCACGATAAGCATCGCGATAAAGACGCCCAGGATCACGAATCCGATGATGAACCAGATCTTGACGGGCAGTGCGCTGTCGGAGGCCGCGTCCGCCCGCGCCGGCGCGCACGCCGCCAGCCCGCGCTCCACCAACCTGCAACAAATACAAACTTCTTAGATAGAATTCATAGGTACTAAATTCGTAAATGCACACTTTTAAAATAATTAAGGGTATGGCGACGGATGAATTTTCCAAACAAACGTAGTACCAAAATGATTTGTTATTTGAGAATATTTTCACCATGGTTTGCTATTATTTGTATTAGAATAGTATTTATTTAGGTTCCTGCCACAAGCTTTTTTCAAAATACTTATCAACACAAATACTAAGAAAACATTCATTATTTAATGTAAAAATGCGATTCGGTTTAATTTCATTTCAGAAAGGTATTTTGAAAAGAAATTGTGGCAGGAACCTAGATAAATACTATTTTAATACAAATAATAGCAGACCATGGTGAAAACATGCTCAAATTACAAATCATTTTGGTATTACGTTTGTATAGAAAATTCATCCGTCGCCGGACCCTTAAGGGGCGAACCTAGCGGATTTGGTTGTCAAACTAGGCCTAGATCTCAGTACTTGCGGGATCTTCGTGGTAAAAAAACTCGAATGAAATAAAATTCAACGTACATATTTTCTTTGGTTCGTTGAATTGAACATAGGGATCTGTGTGCATTATTTATTATGTAGCTAATACAAATTACAACATTCAAATCATTTATCAAATCTTGCATACAAATACCTACTTAAATTATTTCTTTAATTTTTTTGCAAAACTAAAAAATTAATTGTGGTTATTTTTACAGACTACGAGTGGAAATGTCTTTAGCTTTATTTGTTCTAGATTAAAAAAATATTGTTACTTTTTGTATCTGTATTTATTTATTTCATCGTAAGTACACTTTATGTCGTTACATTCTATAATATGTATTTAGTACTATTTTAACAATAACACACATAGTAGGTATATCTTCAATGGTTTCCGAGTTATAGGCTTTTTACTGAAAATCAGAAATTCTCTGTCCGGCGTCAAACTTTTCTATGCTGTGAGCCTGTGACTACAAATTTCAATACTTTGCGATTTTTATTTTTGTATTACAAATCAAATAACACATTCATTAAATTAATTGCAAAATTAAAACAAAATGACCACATTTCATGAAAAAAATAATAGTTGAGTTCTGTTTTTGCATCAATCATTTTCAGTTGATTAACTTTGACTCTTCATACTGAAAAAAAGTCACTAGTAGTTAATAGTTGGCGCAGTTATCGATTTAAAAATCGTTACACTTTTCGTCTTTAAATAAAAAAAATGGCTGAATTTGCACTTGTTGAATTCAATATAAATACATAGATTAAAATGTAGTACATAGATTAAAATGTAGTAAAGGAGGTGTAGAACTATTTTGGTTTTAGGTCTTACTTGAGAAAATCAATTTTTATTATTATTTGAAGAGGAAAAGAGTAACGTATGATACCATTTTGAAATCTAGGATAACTGCGCCAACTTTGAACATGAACATGACTTTTTTTTTCAGTATTAAGATTCAAAGTTAGTCAATTGAAAATCATTGATGCAAAAACAGAACTCAACTATGTTTTTGTTTTCGCAAAAGTGGTCATTGTATTTTCTTTTTGCAGATAAATAAATGAATGTGTTATTTGAGTTTGTAACACAAAAATAAAAAACGCAAAATATTGACATCTGTAGTCACAGCATACAAAAGTTTGACGCCGGACAGAGAATTTATGATTTTCAGTAAAAAGCGTATCACTCGGAAACCATTGAAGATAGACCCATAATTTTGTAGTTTTTCTGGGTTGTGATGAACCCACCTGTCCTCCGTTTTCGGCTTGACGTTGAGTTTCGAGACACCCTGTATATAACGAAATACTTTCTTACCCTTGCAAGCAAGGCCCGCACTCCGCCACGGATTTAATGCAGGACGTAGCAAACGCAGGCGCCTCCCTCTTCAACTCCTCACAATGCAGACACTCCTCGCAGTAGTTGCCGGCTGTCTCGCAGAAGAAGCCCCCGGAACATTGCAAGTCGTTGTAGCAGGAGACAGGCTGGCCGCGAGTCGGCATGACTGCCGCGGCACCGGCCATCAGGGCCCTGGAGAAAAAACTCTCAATTAAAACTCTAATATTGTAAATGCGAAAGTTTGGATGGATTGGATGGATGGATGGGTGTTTGTTGTCTCTTCACGTCAAAACTACTGAACCGATTCGGCTGAAATTTTGCACACAGGTAATTCTAATCTTAGAATCAAACATAGGCTACTTTTATGCCATAAATCAGTTCCCATGGGATATAAATAACCTTTAACGGTTCCATAGGAACAACGCGTGCGAAGCCGCGGGCATAAACTAGTTAAAAAATAAATCTAAAGGATACCTACACCACGTACATCCACACAAAAATTTACATCCAAATAATATGATTTAGGTGCGCGTCCATCTGTTGTTACTTACATCTAAGATGAATACCTACCAAAATATGTCATCCATCATATCATTTTGTTACGTTACGATACCATTGTCACAGTGAAGCGATTAATATTGCAGAATAGCGGTCTATTGCCGGCTTATTTCAAAAACTACTTGTGTCAAGACACAAATTATCGAAGAAGAATAAAGTTCTTTAATGTAATTTGTATCATAGTCCAATGCGTGCAAAGTGGCAGATAATTTCGTTGAATAAAAGAAGTGTCCGAGTCAAGTGGTAGGTATTCCCCGAAAACGTGGTGATTCTGATGTTGATTTTGTTTGTGACATGACTAATAGCAGCCGGTTCATGATAAACCGGTTTTAAGTCCGTGTTGATGAGGATTCACGAATTTTATTTATTTATTTATTGTACCTATTGCATGAAATTATTTTCTTTTACGTACTGACGATAAAAAAGTCATGTCATGTCCCAATGCTTTACCGATTCGATTTTGGTGACAATCGATTTTGTTTATAAAGAAGTTGTAACCGATGTTTTTTATAATGCTGGACAATTCATACAGCTTTATTTTTATTTTAATTTTTCGTTAAGTATAACAGTTATCTAGCCCCAAGCTAAGCAGAGCTTGTGTTATGGGTACTAGATAACTGTTATACTTAATACAATACACTACATACATAGATATATATATATATATATAATGAACCTTTCACGGTAATTGTTGATCCAGTACGATTTCTTAAGAAATGTTGATCCACCTATTTCAAGTGTACATTCGACTCTAAACCTAGTAAACAGATATACTTTGATCCACATTTGAAGAGCACATGGCAACGCTAGATCTACATTAACTGGTTATCGAGATAGTCGCATTCAAAATATCCCAAAATATCAAAATTTTGTTGATCCACCAACGGTCAAAATTTTTACACTAAAACGTCTTTTTCACATCCGTTACATATTTAACTACGCGCAACATTAGCTTAGACAATGTTGATCCGCGGACTTTGGAGCCACATATGACTACTTCGTCTGTTTTCAAAGCGGCAACGCCGCAACGCCTTGACTGTGAAGCTGACAAATTATATGTTTAAGTAGTTCCGACCACTTTTGAGTAGAACATGTAGGTACCTATAGTGCATTGGTTATGAGAGCGGACGTGAGGTGAATGAACCGTATGAAATTAATTTCGGCTGAATTAAACCATATTTGCTAATAATTCGGCTAAAATAAATTACATATGATCCTCACTGATCATATCCCTACTTAAGGTAGGTTCATCATCTACAGTCCACTGCTGCACATAGGCCACCCCTAGTGAGCGCCATAGCGCCTGTCTTCAGCTTGCCGCATCCAGCATCTACTTGCAGTCTTTCGCAGATCGTCATCCCAACTGGCTGGAGAGCATCCTACACTACGTTTGCCAAGTCACAGTCTCCACTCAAAGACACGTTTACCCCAGTGGTTGTCGGTTCTTCGCGAGAAATGGTATGTACCTTTGGTTCTCCCTCAGATGTTTTCGTTACGAATCCTATCCTTCAGAAAGACTCAGAGCATAGATCCTTCCATAGCTCGCTGAGCGGCTTTGAACTGGTGGACCAGCCCTACCGTGAGTGTCCACGGCTCAGCTCCGTAGGTCATGACGGTTATAGGAGGCACTGATTGAAAGCTTTATCATTCAAACATTGCGGTATGGATGACGAGAAGTTTCGACATAGTTTTCCATACACTGCCCACCCTAGCTGGATCATCTCCTTGGCCTCCTTCTCAAAACTATTTTCACATGATTGGAGGCCTGAATTTCCCCTGATTGCAGAATTTGCCCAAGATAAGTACACTCAGAAACAATTTCGATAAGGTCTGCTCTTTAAGATGGGTATCTCTCCCTTCTTAAACAAGATCCGTCAAGTGCGAGTGTAACTCGCGCGCCGAGGGTTTCGAACATGTGTCAACAGATATGTACCAAAAGTACCGTAAACGGGGGCCATTACTTTCTGGCTTTATTTATTTTATGATCAGTGTCCATAACTCCACGCTGGGCAAGCGGATTGGGGATTGCAGTTCAGTGGTGGAGTTGGTTATGCAGGGGGCGCTGCTGCCCGTCCTCCGGTGTATGTCCCATAGTCGCCTCTTACGACTTACGAAATAGGTAAGTTACCTATTTCGTATTTTAAGGCCTTAAGTATGAAAAGTAGGTAAATAAAAAAACTTTAGGGGGAGGGGGGGGTTCTGATGACATGCATACATAGGTAACCTAAATATTTTATGACAGTCAATGAATGATGATATAGGGTCATAAATATGAAAGTAAAATGATTGACACTAGTAATATTCAGAGTCGGTTAACTACGTTTGGTAGAGTAGTTACTATAAGTAGCGGCACGTAAGCTTAGCGCTGAGCAAATGGTGGAGGGGATACTGCGCACCCTGTGATACCAAATTTTTTACTTCTGCAATATAACGGTCAGCGCTAGAGTTTCGTGCCGCTACTTGTACCTACCTTAAATAATTCTAGGTCCTAGGTTTAATTTGTAACAATGATATCCAATGCCTAGCTAAAAGTGCCTCGAGGTGGTTCGAGAAAAGGGTTCCTGGTGGAGGTTGTGTACTCCACACGGTCCACTACTGTGGGCCCTGATAGGTGTAACGTAGATATTTAGGCGAAAATAAAATGAAATTAAATAATTTATTTGATACATAACAATTACAAAAGCTATAAAGAAATAAAACGATACGTGCGAGTCGAACTCGCGCACTAAGGGTTCCGTTTAATTGTAAGACCTTTTTTCTTGCCAAATATCATGATTCTAGGTCAACATGAAGCAAGTACCTACCCTGTATTTTTTGGCCGAGGGAGAGAATCAAAAATTATAATTTTTTAATAATAAACTTACGGTTTTCAGATTTTTCTCGTTATTTGTGCTATAATGACCTTGCATCCTAACAAATATTATGATTCTAGATAAGCAGGAAGTACCCTATAGGTTTTGGTCTATAGCAAGAATCAAAAGTTTTTTTTGTGAATTAATTCCAAATTTCCTTTTTTCGGATTTTTTCCTTTATTTGGGCTACAAGGCCTTACATCTTGCCAAATTTCATAATTATAGGTCTACGGGAAGTACCCTATAGGTTTTGGTCCATGGTGAGCATTAAAAGTAATTTTTAAAGTGAATAAATTACAAATTTATGGTTTTCGGATTTTTTTCATTACTTGTGCTATAAGACCATGCTCCTCACCAAATTTCATGATTCCAGGTCTGCGGGAAGTACCCTATAGGTTTTGTGTGCTTGTGATTCCCTTGGAAATCTCAAAATATTCGGACATAAACGGCTGTAACTTTTGAATGCATTGACTTAGAAGTTTTATTTATATCACGGCTTCAAGAAGTTACGGACTTGAGTATTTGACGAAAATTTCAACTCGATACGTCAACGCGTTCCTGAGAAAAGAGGGTTGACAGACGGACAGACCGACAGACAGACAGACAGATGGACAACAAAGTGATCCTATAGGGGTTCATTTTTACCTTTTAAGGTACGGAACCCTTAAAACTAAACAAGGTACGAAATACCAAGAAATAAATCACAAAAAAAAACTGTTTATTTGGTTATAGGTTTCAGTTAGTAACACAAACAAACAAGATTCGTCAAGTGCAAGCGTAATTTGCGCGCCGAGGTTTTTGAACGTTTGTTAATTATACAAATATGTGGGTACTTAAGGTACCGGTTCTACCTAAAAGTAGTAGCTACCGACCGACCTATATTTAAGATGGATCGCTGTGCATACTTCGGAGATTAGGGGGCTATGTTCAATGTGTCGACTTTTCTCAAAATATAAAAAAAATGTAACCGACAGAATTTCCAGAACGGTTCTAAAATGTACAAACCGATACCTTTCATTTGATACCCCACTCGGTGAGGTAATCCCCTTTTAAAAAATTATTCCCCCCTTTTACCTATTTTATGAAGTATAAAACCTGCAGAAATTTTAATACTCTACAAAACGATACCTTTAAAAAATTTCATTTTAATTTTTCTTTGATTTTCGTTTATTTTTCTTTAAGGTGCACAAATGTAATATTATTTTAAATTACAAGTTAATAGCTGCGGTAGTTGCTGATGTATTAAAGGGAGAACAGGATAGACAAAACGAGACCATGAGGGTTTTGAAACCGATCTCGAAACCCTAAAATAACAAAATAGTTACATAATCATCGCTAAAAAGTATTGACGGATCAACATTTGAACGTAGAAAATTGTACGCAATGGATTTTGAATAATTAAATAATGACTAGGGAACGCGATGTCACAATAAATAATAAATGTCATGGAACATGGCGTTACCTAGTCAGTACGATTCTACATGAGTCGACCCCTCCCCCAGACGGAGCGGCAACGTCGCAGCCATTTTCGACCAATGCTGCGTTCTGATTGGTACATTTGAATCGGATCAACTTGTGCAAAATGGATTTGTATATTGGATCAACAAATGGTATCATAATGCCTAAGGCTACGGGAGGTCAAATGTTGATCTGGTCGGAGCCACACTTGTTCCTGGAAATGCATAATAGATCAACAAAAGAGGCTCGGATCAACATGTGTTTTTGGATCAACAAAGTACTCGCCGTGAGTCGCGCCTGATCAACATTTACCGTAATGGTATCTCTATATATATATATATATATATATATATATATATATATATATATTTATTATACATAGAGAACATCCACAACGCCCTGGACAAATGTCTGCAGATCGTACAAACATTTGTCCCGAGGCGGGAATAGAAACCGCAACCTCCTGCAAAATGTTATTGTTGCTAAAAATTTTGTATTATTTTACAGACCTAAGTCAAGCGTCTAAAGGCCTTTATTTTTAGAGAGTATTCAATAGAATAAAATAGTATTATTTTTGTAGTTTTATTTGCTACTTGCTTCTGCCCGCGGCATTACAGAGCTAAAACTCGAAAATTTCGTCAGTCCCCACAGTTTTCGACTCCTCGACAGATACGCATCTCTATCTGTAACAAGTACCTTTCTATGAAATACCTACTTCATTCTGTCGTTCAGTCTTTATTCTCTCACCCGTCAACAATTACGGAACTTCGTAATCGTGCATAAACCAAACAGAAAATAAATTCGTGCACGGGGTATAGTATTAAGCATCTATTGCACTTTACAGATTTTGTAATCGTAAAAATATTGGCCAGGAAAATTTCATTCTCATAATTAAACTACTACTGCGTGAATCAACTGCATAAAACGGGACTGACTTACCTAACTTCTAACAAGGAAATTATCAATGCAGGAACATAATTAATGAAAATACATAATAAAAAAAACCCTAGTTCGCAGTTTTGCACATTCACTCAAAACATGGTAAAAAAAACCTTTAAGTAATTAATGAAACACGTATTCTACTAATATGTTAAAGCCGAAAGTTTGTGAAATCTGAATTTTTGTTACCTAGGATCTCCAAAACTACTGAACAGATCCAGAAGAAATTTTGCATGCGTTTATAGCAAAGCCTAACATAAATAACTACTTATTATAACGAAAATATAAGTGCGAAGCCGCGGGCAAAAGCTAGTGTATTATAATAACTTGATAAACAAACAAATAACACGCACAGATAGATCTCAGAGCGTGTCCGCTGCCGGCCCGGCCCTAAAATACAAACTTACTGCATGCAAAAATCTCAATCTTCGTTATGTATCCATATTGTTCTCTGTTTCACCCATAAATTTCCACGCGGGCGAAGCCGCGGAACGCAGCTAGTAGCAGTAATGAATAATTAAAGCAGATAAGAAATTGCGTACGTGTTGCGTAGGAAAGGAACCTGCGACGCAGTTATTCCAGCAGCATGCTTCATTATACCTATCCACTAGAATATAATCGAACGTTCTAGACTTCTAGAGTGCATTAACACATGCATTGATCTGACTCATCCGATAAACGCTTATTTATTTACCTAAAAAGGTAATACAGAAATCATACGATTGGTACGTAAAACGTTTTATCTGTGAGAATGAGATGCATAGGGTATAAGAGGTAGGTCTTGTCTATAAGAGTGAAGAGCTGCCACAGTAGAGGCCGTCGACACTGGCTCGTCACAGGACTATTTTAAATTAATATAAATACAGTACGGTACGGTAGGTATAGGTACAATCTCGATACAGCCAGCGTCGTCGGCGAATCCCCAACAGGAGATGATGCAATCATTGCTACAGAGCTGTGTACTGGACGAAAAGGGTTTTGTTTTTGCTTTATTTTTTATGTATTGGTGTGATTTTGTTTGAGCTCAAGTTTAAACGTTAATATTTTAATTGTGTGTTATAGACCGTGGCTTGGTTTCAAGGCACACGCATCCCCCCGCAGCCCATCGTGACGGCAGTGCGAACCGCAAGAGGCTGGGCAGTGAATGCGTTAATACCTACTATGCATCGCACACGTACACTGCCGGCCAAAAGTTTGAGACCACCTACATCAAAGTAGCAAAATGAAATAAAACTCAAAATATAAATCAAGAGGTTTAATTATTAATTAAAATGCTTATTTACTAATACACATTCATTAAGAAGAAAACAAAAAAATCAAGAAATATCAACCATTTACGTTAAAAATGACGTTCATATTTAATAAAATCATTAAACGGATTTTTCGTCAAAAAAGCCTCCTTTGCATTTTATAACTTTTTCACTAGTCTCGGCATACGAGCAATCAATTTATCAATTGTATCTTGTGAGATATTGTTCCGGCTTTCTTGTAAAGCCTTCCACATGTCTTCTTGTGAGGAGGGACAACAACTGCGCACATTTCTTTCAAGCTCTTCCCACAATAGCTCAATTGGGTTGACATCCGGACTCTGAGGGGGCCACACCATGTTTTTTAACACCCTTTCTGTTTCTTTATGTTCTAAATAACCCCTGCATAATTTTGAACTATGTTTAGGATCATTATCTTGTTGGAAAAAAATCCATTTCCAATTAATCTTAAACCAGACGGAACGGCATTTTGCTGTAGTATTCGTTTATAATGCTCCTTTTTCATGATTCCTTCGACTCGTACCAAATCTCCGGTTCCATGGCCCGAGAAGCATCCCCAGACCATAATGGAACCACCACCATGCATATCTGTTGGCACCACACAATCTGGCATCATCTTTTCCTCCGCGGTACGTCGAACAAAAATTCGTCGTTTTGAACCAAATATTTCAATCTTGGATTCATCTGTCCAAAGAACTTCTTTAAAGTCTTCTTCAGTCCAGTCTCGATGGGTAAGGGCCCACTGCATCCGTTTCTTTTTGTTTTGTGGCCTTAGTAGTGGTTTTCGTACGGCGACGCGACCAAATAACTTAGCATCTTTCGTCGTCTTTTTACTGTAGTCAATGACACAGGTTCTGATCGGGATTTGTTCACTTCTGCGCGGATTTCTGGTGCGGTTAGGCGTCTATTCCGCTTGCTGGTAACGACGATGAAATTATCCTCGCTAGAAGTGGTAGCTCTCGGTCTCCCCGATCGCGAACGATCTTGATTACTGCCAGTCTCCTTGTATCGGGTTATTGCGTTATGAACACAAGTCTTCGACAACTTAAGTTGAGAGGCAATCGCACGTTCAGATTTGCCTTCGCCGTGTAAAACAACTATGGCAGAACGAGTTGCAGTGCTAATTTCGCGCACTTTTCCCATTTTAAGATGTCTTCACTGTAACAACGACGAGCTCAGACTAGTTAAGATAATGAAAAATTTACTCTATCAAAACTCAGGTAAAAAATATGTTTAAGGAAGCTAAAATAATCCGGAAGTACGGTTACCGCAAAACAAAACCAAAATTATTAGAAATGAGTAGGCCATAAAAAATATAACAATGACTCTACCACGTGGTAAGCGCGCGGTACTCATTGATGTTTTGAAACAATAGACCTTTAAAGGATGATAACTTAAAAATATACAATAAAAATGACTCTCAGAAATTCTTTGATAACAATAGAATACGCAGGTTTTCAAATTAGATCTTTATCATGTGTACTTTTGAAATATTTTGGTGGTTACAAAGATTTTTACAAGTGGTCTCAAACTTTTGGCCGGCAGTGTATCTGTACTGTTTCAATTCTTCCACTAGTTGACAAAAGAATTTGATGTTGGCGTGAGATGTTTTTTGTGGTTTGAATTTTTTTCTGCGTTCTTCAAGGAATAAAACTAGGGGAAAAGTAATTTGCCGCAAATCGCAAACCATTTTCTATGAACTTACGAAAAAACTAACTTTGATTGACTAGTATTTTTGGAGTAGGTACTTGTATTTAGGGGAAAATAAGAGATATTGGCCTAAAATCCACATATCTACCTAGGTCCTATGTTAGAGCCAAAATCTTCAAAAACTTTTACACTGTAAACTTGACTGTAAAATTTACAGTCAAGTTTCACTAAACTAGCATCAAGTTCCTCGGCTACCAACAGGTGACTTGCTCTGCTCTTATGAACGCTGGCATTAGGTATGTCGTCGGCCAGACAATAGGCGTTATGTATGGTTGTTGAGTCAACATTATCTCAAGTTACCAACCTCGCCAATGACCTTGAATATGATCTCTACTTTAAACAGACGTAGGTATAAATTGATGATCAAACAAAATATGAGTGGGAAGGCATTTGAACACGCATGACCGACATTGAAAATGAGCCTCAGTGAGCTAAAATTTTTTAGAATAGGAATAGGAATGGTAGTAGGTAATAATAATAATAATAACTGTTACAGTGATATAATTATCAGGAATATATGATGGGCTTAGAGCTCGAAAAATATCTCCCGTACCGGTCGACATACCACAGTGTCGAACCAAAAATTCTGCTCTACTTTTTTAATAAGCACGGCCAAAGAGTCAAGAGTGGAATGAGCTTCCTGCGTCTGTTTTCCCGTTAGAGTATAATCTTGGAGTCTTCAAGTCCAGTGTAAATACCTAAGTTCCTTCTGGGAAAGCGTGCTCCATCTTAGGCCACATCTTCACTTCACTTCTATGAGTTGGTGGCCAAACGCTTGACCATTATCAATTTTAAAAAAAAGAGCGATAGGTTGGGAGAGTAACCTAATGACGACGGCGACCCTAGGACATCACGGATTGTTATTTTTCGGAGGCCCAAACCCTCCACACACAACCAGACACATATAACACCGCAGGCCTACTCTATACTGCCATACATGTCTTAGCATAGGGTAGGGTAACCTAATAATAAATAACGTAGGTGCTCCAACTTGCCGCGGATGTTTTAAATGTTCCCGTGGTTTGGCGAAAATGCAGAGAGAGGGACACCGGGGAGGTTTTAGTAGGTACGTCCTTCTCAGGGCGTAGATTCCCACATAATTCTGGTCCCACCAGACCAGTTTATTTGTAAATGAATTTCGTTGCCGAATAAAACAAGATCCGTCAAGTGCGAGTGTAACTCGCGCGCCGAGGGTTTTGAACGTTTGTCAACAAATATGTACCAAAAGTACCGGTTAGAGACTTCGCAATTTAACGAATACCTAAGAATAGTAGGTACCCACCTAAATTTCAGATGGATCTCTCTGCATGCTTCGGTTAAATGGGTGGTTCGGTTAAGGTGGGTAATGGTAAATTTTTCGACTTTTTTCAAAATATTTCAAAAAGTATGAAACTTACAGAAATTTCAAAAACTGTTTTGAAACTTAAATATCGATACCTTTCATTTGATACCCCACTCGGTGGGGTAGCCCCCCTTTTGACAATTATTCCTTTTTGACCATATTTCAAAAAGTGTTCTTTTTACAGACTTCTCTATATTTTTCCTGTAAAATATAGATGCATATCTACAAACGCTTCATACATTTTAAATGAATCGCTCGGCAAACTTCGGAGATAGGGGGGGGGGAATGGGTATTTTTTCGACTTTTTTCAAAATATTTCAAAAAGTATGAAACTTACAGAAATTTTAAAAACTGTTTTGAAACTTACAAACCGATACCTTTCATTTGATACCCTACTCGATGAGGTAGCCCCCCCTTTTGAAAATTATTTCACCCCTTTTTGACCATTTTTCAAAAAGTGTTCTTTTTTCAAACTTCTCTATATTTTTCCTGTAAAATATAGATCCATGTCTATAAACGCTCCATACATTATACATGTATCGCTCTGCAATCTTCGGAGATAGGGGGGGGGAATGGGTATTTTTTCGACATTTTTCGAAATATTTTAAAAAGTATGAAACCTACAAAAATGTCAAAAAGTATTTTGAAATGTACAAAATGATACCTTTCATTTGATACCCCATATGACTCTGTAGGTATCTTTTAAAATTTCGGCATCACAATTTGTATGGAAAATATTCATTTTCATTTTTCATTTATTTTTCTCTAAATCTGTACAGGCGCACAAAATGTATTATTATTTTAAATTTCAAGTTGATAGCTGCAGTAGTTTTTGAGTTATTAAGGAGGGAAAAAAGGACAGACAA
Source organism: Eupithecia subumbrata (assembly GCA_949316285.1). Taxonomy (NCBI): domain Eukaryota; kingdom Metazoa; phylum Arthropoda; class Insecta; order Lepidoptera; family Geometridae; genus Eupithecia; species Eupithecia subumbrata. The sequence goes on along the minus strand of OX438640.1, from coordinate 33,506,316 downwards.
AGCGAGACCATAAAGGGTTTTGAAACCGATCTTGGATCTTCAAAACCCTAAAAAGGTGCCCTAACTTAAAACGCAAAGTGCTTCATATCCTAATAGCTTCTGTACGCGCATTGCAAGTGTCTTTACACGCGTATTTTTGGCAAAATTAGTAGCTTATTGTTTAATATAGGCTACTTTCTAAATGTACGCCAAATTTCATATTGATCTGTCTTGGAGATCCTAGTGTAACAAAAAAATCATATTTCAAAAACTTTCGGCTTTATAATATTAGTAAGGTACCTATTACGAGAATCTTGGACACGTCATAAAACATAAAGATCTATCTATCTATCCTAATAAACAGATACAGTTGATTAAGATAAGTCAATTTAGAATCGTTTAGCTTGACTAGAAGAAGCATAGTTTTAGGAAGATTAAAGTTAATTCTTTTTAGGTACTTACTGTGTTGTTATACCTAACTTCCAAATGAACGTACAAAGTCCTTTATATGGATATCGTCTTTACTACTTAAAAATTTAGCGATAAATTACAATAAAGCCATAACAAAACCTGTTCAGTCGTTTTAATCGACAGTTGCAAACATACCTTTCCTCTCCCTAAGCCACACGTTTATTTTTTTTTTTGGGAATGCTCCCGCAGTGTTTCTAGCCGAGAGATGCGTGAGTCACCTACCGGTTGGCAGCGGGTACCGGGTACCATGCGCAGGGTGATACGGGGCACGAAACGATCTGTTTCTGAACGTTACTAGGTACCTGTTGCTAGGTAGGTATATGGAACACTAGCTTCTGCCCGATGCTTCACACGCGTGTTTTGGGTCTAATAATAAGTTTCTTAACTAAGTTAGGCTATCGACTGTTTCCGATACAAAGGGCGTAAAGAACATTTTGGGCAAAACGACTTTTTGATGCAACCTTACATAATTTTTCACGCTCTTTCGATCTGTGCATCTAAAATTGCACTACGACGAAAAAAGTGGTTCTTACCACCTAAAATTTGATATTTTTTTTTACATTTTGCAAAATTTATGGTTTATACTACCAGAAGAACCTTTGTAGGTATGTATAGCTGTTACTTCAGAGTTTTTTTTACCAGGCCATTAATTAATGGTCATAAAGAAGGTCGTAAATACATTTTTTTTAGGTTTTCAGGGGTGTAAGTCCATGCTAACTTTTAAATAAACGCTCGTATATAGGTAGTTACTGTAATTAAATGAAACAAAGGACAGCTCAAATATAAGTACTTTCTTCATAAAAACAACTTTATAAGTATAATGTAAAATCAGATATTTATTATTTTGTTTTTTGCTCATTGCCACAAGTATGTGATTTGGAGTTACGCCCTTTGTATCGGAAACAGTCGCTATGTTCTAAATGTACGCCTAATTTCATCTTAATCTGTTCAGTAGTTTTGACTATCCTAGGTAACATAAAAAAACACATTTCCTTTCGGCTTTATAATAGGTAGGTAAGTAGGTACATAATAGGTAGTAGTATAATATCTGTGGTAGTAGTAGGCAGTCCTAAGTCAAGGCAGATTGTATTGTGAAACTATTTATTTATTTACTAGCGACCCACCCCGGCTTCGCATGGGTGCAATGCTGATACGGAATTTTATGTAGACCTTTTTAAGGTGTACAATACTGTAGTACCTACATTATTTTGATCTATCTCGTAGGGATCAGCCAGCGTTTGCAATGTAAGCGCAAAAAAAAATGTGTTTATTCACATAAATGGTATAATAATGTAAGGTTTCTACATTATCAGTTATTCTCTACTAAGCACCACGTAGGTATTATCATAGATTATATCTGTGGGTATTATACATATAAACCATCCTCTTGAATCACTCTAGCTATAAAAAACCGCATCAAAATCCGTTGCGTAGTTTTAAAGATTTAAGCATACATAGGGACAGACAGACAAAAGGGACTTTGTTTTATACTATGTAGAGACTAGCCTCTGCCTGCGGCTTCACATGCGCTTTTCTGGATCAGTAGGTAGATAGACAGGAATATAAATGGACAGAAAAAACTGGACAGAAAAAGCGAAAGGAGGCAGCAGTGGTTGATACCAGGCTAGAATGATGATGATAAATTGATGATAAATTGGCCACAAGGTAGACCAGGTGCTATCTAAATAACAGGCTCAGATTACAGAATACTGAGTCCAAATGGTCAAATCGACTTATCCTGTGACCAAGGGCGCACTTGCCTTGCCAGTAGGACTTGTTTTTATGACGCAATATTGCGTCACACCCACGCATAAAATAACGTGCACTTTAATGTAGTGTAGTTTATGAAGTGATGCGTTAAAATAATAACAAAGAGCTAATGAATTGAATTGGTTGGTTTGGTAAATAAATACCTACAGTTATTAATGAAATGTGTGTTCATTATTGGCTGTGGGACAAAACTGATAATCTTCTGCAAATACCTATATTTGATACTAGTTGTGTATGCATCGTATTTTTTTTGCGCCCAAATTCTTTTTCTCAAACAAAGTATACCTACTATGTTACCCGCTATAACGCAAAAAACACTTAAAACTCATAAAAATTTGAATTCTGTGTCAAGGCACGGGCACAGCTATTCTTGCTTCTAGAATCCAAGATATTTTATGTCAACAAAAGCCAAAGGTGATGAATTAAACTTCACAAAAAACTGAATGAAATCAATTACAGAAAATTAAAGGTAACAGGCAGATAATCACATTAATCAAAACTTCAACAATACATCATTGCAAGAGCGCAACAAAAACGGTTCAAATTCAAGTTAGAAAACGAAAGACAGAAATGAAATGATGAATCAAAGCTGTCAAAATATACGATTTTTTCGAACTACTGTGGTTTGCCCGATGACACCGGTGTCATATATAGGTTTCCACCAATAATTCTTAGACTTTGTAATCCCTTTGTTTACAACAAATATGTAGGATCCTAGAACCGAGTTTAGTTAAAGGTAAAATATGCATAATATGTAGCATGAATAGTATAATATGGAAAGAAATGAATTATCAACAAAAGGTAGGTACCTATTTAAGTTGTGTAACACTTATAATTTGGTACTTGATTGGCATCTGTATTTTATAAAATGTTGGAAAGGGTTGGTTTTCATTGTTTTATAACTTTATAATTTTAGCAAGCAAAGTGCAGAAGTTTGCATCAACTTTTAGTTTTGCAAGCTTTTTAAAATCTCAATGTCCGAACTCAAATTTGCATGTTTTTCAATCATGTGTGCAATTATTTGTTGTTTGTTTTTTTTTTAAGTTTTCTTTCATACCTTAGATTCTAGAATGCAGTTAGATGAATTAACCCACAGAATTAGCATTTTTTGGATGGGCTAATGTGTTTAGATCGGTCGGTCCATAAACAATAAGAGATATTGATTCTGTTGTTTCACAATTTTACGATTTCCAAATTTTCTTAGTTATGTTGACTAAAAATGTGTCATACAGTATTCAACTAAAGTTTAGTTACTAAACAATAGTTCAATAACTTGCAGGGAATTAATAGTATATTTTAATGTACTTGAAGGTAAATTTAAATAATAATATAAATAATTAGTTTAATCAAGATGAGACCTAAAAATTGGCCAAGTGCAAGACGACTCATACACAGATTTTCACAGTTCCGTATGTTCATACAAAACTATTTGCAAAAGAAACCTTGAAAGTGGGTCTAGATGTTGCTGTGAGTGAATTGTCCAGCATTATTTATTTCAAATTGGCTCTAAGATCCAGTCTCCTTTAAAAATAAAATTTAGTACAATAAAATTTTAGAAATTTTTAGACTCACCAGCTTAGAATTCCAGGCATAATCCTATTTAGCAGGTTTTATCCACTGTGTCCTTCAAGAACAACTCGGCACAGCGCGAATGTTAATTATTTTATTCCAGCATGGACCAGCAAAAACATGTCACTACACTCCACTGCACACAACACAACCGCTTCTTCCACGCTATTTTTGCGACTGACTGACGACTGCCTTGATGTGCTTGTTTCGTTGACTTGCAGACTCGTTGAATTAGAATTCGAAATTTCTTTTAGAACACTTTGATCTGTTGATTCCGACTGCAGCTCATGCTAACGCTCTGCTCGTTAATGTAATCTACGTACTCCTTGCTCTGCTCTTCTACTGGGTATGACGGTCGGCGGTACCCATACCCACAATTAAGTTTTGTTTTTGTGCCTCGAGTCTATTTTTGAGTTAGCTTTACATAAATATTAATTGAGGGGTCACAACTGGTGGTGATTGAGTTCTTCTTTTGTGAGTATATTTTGGTGATAGTGCTCATTAATCAAATATATACCTAATAATAACTCAGCCATGCAACAACAACAGGTAGATAAAGTAAAGTAGTAAGTAGTAGTCAAAACAAAAAAAGTTTTTGGCAAAGGAAAGGAAATTGAAATGAACAAGTGACAACTTGTCTGGATTTCTCATCCTTGTCATATCCACTACAATAGAAAGAGGTAGAAAACCGATCGGTTTATTTCTATGGAACGTTGTCTTATACATCTTTGGTTTATTTATAAATTGTTGACAGTGACAATCAGTTGACAGTGGCAGTCATTTCACAGTGACAGTTTGTGCTCATTTACTTCGTTCTCGTCTGGCTCTCTAGCTAGAAGCCTCTCCACTGACGACTCCACTCCACATTCGCGCGCGAAAATAACGACATGAAGTCGCGGCGCGAATCGCGGTGCGAAACTGATACGGATAAAATTATCTTGAATTAGTTGAATCATTAAAAAAATACAAAAATAGTTTCATCTCTTCGTTCCTCAGAAGATATAAATCTTTCTCAGATTTAATAGCTATTATTAGATTTCTCATTTTTTTAAATTGTCTTTATATTTTTATTCTAATTAGATATGTACCTACCTAACGACTCAATAAATGGTTACTGACTCACTGTTTTTATAGCGTGGAGGAATATTTTAATTTAGGGCAGATCAGACATTTTTGATTTAATTTTTAATCATTGTTATTATTTACGCAGGTAGGTTTATTAAAATTCACACACCAGTCCAAGATTACTGGTAGTATTACATTGATACCACACTGATACAACAACAGCATTGTAATATTTGACATGTATTCTGTGAATAAACGATTCTATTCTATTCTATTCTAAGTGTTACTGAACTGTTTGTTTTGTTATGTATGTGTCCGCTTTTTTAGATTATTTTATTGATAACATATTATATTCTAAACCTATTCCAACTAATTTTGAAATAAGTACAGTCAAAAGACCTACTGTTTAAAAATATCTACTTATATTTTCACAGAATTTTGTTACAACTCATGACATGAACGATATCCATAAAAGAGAATTAATCACCTACGGTCTGAAGAACTACATTAACTACCTAGGTACCTAACCTAAGGTTGATTAAAAGGATTACTCACCTGCTGATCTAGAAAAATATTCATGCAAAGGAGTCCTTGTTTTAATTTGTTGCTACTTGAGATAATCCGACATGTACGCGTCCCACCAAAGTAAAGCGCGGGGTGTCAAGTCAACATTAACTTACTTGAAGTTAGTCACATTGTGATCGAAAATCCGAAGCAAACCTATTGATTGACTAATGGCCATGTCAATGAAGAGGAGCTCCTTATTTCGATTATCAACCTGAGGCGAAATCAAAATAGCATGTTATAGATCCGTCGAAATCAAATTCGAATCCGTCGGATTCGATCCGGAAACGAATCGAGTACTAGAGTCGGCCAATATGCGTATATACTATTATTAATATAAATCATAGATATAAATCGTTAGATAGGCCCTTACCGCAGTGAGACCGCGCCGTGTTGTTCCACAGTCGAAGTGAGTGAGGCTCACTAACCTGGAGTTAGTGCACATCCTAACACAGTGTGAGCCGGACGTGTTGTAAAGGACGTTTGCGAACTTTGCGAGCAGTTTACTGTCACAAAATGCCATCGTGTGCCTTTCTAAAGTGCAACAACAATTCTAGAAACACAAATAAAGCCAGAGGTGTAACATTTCACTAGTAAGTATTGCGATTTCATTGAAAAACTTTTATTTTTCTTCCGCACTGTCCGAAAATAACAAATTTAAATGGCGAGTGCACGAAAGAGAAAGTCGTGTTGGCAACTAATCTGGGAGAAAAAGAGATGACACTATTTTCTCGGTACCTACGCTTCAGCGTAGACTGCACCGTTTTACAAATTGCACAGGTTTGTTTAGATAGTCACATTTTCGATTTCAGGGCTTATTAGGCCGTTTTTTTTTTCATAGAAGTATGTGCAATACGATTGCACACGAAATAATAATAATAACGATTAGGTTTATTGGCAAAAACACTATTTCTAACTATTATTTGTTCTACACAAATTGCACAGGTTTTTGACACTATGTTGACGCACACATTCAAACATTTTCGATTTCAGGGCATCTAAGGGTATACTTTTTTCAGGAAAGTGTGTGCAATACGATTGCACACGAAATGGTAATAACAACAGATAATTACAATGGCAGAAACACGATTTTTTACGTAGAAAGAGTATGCTATAGAACACGCGCAAATGCTATCGCATTCACACATAAAGAGAGAACGACTTATGCCTAAAACCTAAGAAGAAATGAGATAAAGCGAATGGCTTGCTATCACTTTCCCGCGTGCCGGTTTTTTCATATTTTAGCAACTCTAGTTGCTAAACAAATTTCCTACACATCGACGGAGCTCACACGAGAATCATCGAAATTGTTGTAAAATTTTGATTTCTAAGTATAAATGTGAATAAAGTGTTCCTGTGGACATTCCCGCACCTAAAAACAATAAAAACTAAAGGCAACAATGGTGCGGTGCTGTGTTTTCGAATGTACAAGTGACAGTGAAGCAAAAGTGCCGAATTTATCATTCCACTCGTAAGTACAAGTTCTTTTGACTACAAAAAGGTTCAAAATTTACAGATTCATAGATTTACATGAACAATTAAGAGGTACAAGGCTCAAAAGTTATGTTTTATGGAAATTTTAATTAATATAACCTAACATTGCGAAAATTTAGGGTTGCCTGCACTCGACAATAAAATTCCCCAAATGGCGCGTTGAAATATTTTTGAATACGTACATAACGAGAAACATTATCTTAAAACTAGTTTATGCCCGCGGCTTCGCACGCATTGTTGCTATGGAAACGTTTAAGGGTGTGATTTCTATCCCATAGGAACTGATTTATGGAATAAAAAGTATTTTAGAATTAGATACCTGTATGCAAAATTTCAGCCGATCCTTTCAGTAGTAAGTAGCGTGAAGAGGTAAACATCCATTCATCCATCCATCCAAACATTCGCATTTATTATTTAAGTGTCATATTTTTATTTGTTACAGATTTCCTGCAGATAAACATCTACGTTTGCGTTGGAAAGAAGCAACGGGTTGCAAAGATTGGGGACCCAAAATATAGTCCAAAATTTGTAGTAAACATTTCTATGAAAATTTATTAATAAAAATGAAACAGCGAACTTATCTTTTCCCTCATGCTGTTTCAAGGCTGGTACGTAATATATATAAAAAGTATGAAAGTCTGTTTAAGACTCTGAGAAAGTTTGTCATACCTACTTTGTATTATAATCTACCTTCCAAACAAATATAGAAATAACCAATCAAAATATTTAAATATTGGGTAGTATTACTTTTATATAGGGTGTAACAAAGAGTAAGGACCAAACTTTAGCTTCGGTCAAAGAACACAGGAAAATATGAAAATTTAAAACAAATTAATAAAACGAAATTATCACTAGACTGGGTAATGAATGAATGACTGTTGTCATTTGCTTATTATCATAGAACCGAGGAAAAATGCATTTGTAAGACCTACCTATCACATCTAAGAGGCGTTGTCCGCTGCGATGACGTCGCGGGTCGTTGAACTCCACGGTCAACGACCCACGACGAAGGTTTTTTGTGTTTTAAAGGAGTCGTAAAGAGGTACGTAGGCCTTTTTAGTTTATTTTACCTGAAAACAAGCTCAACATTTAGTTTACTTTTTTTTGAAACTATTCGGGAATTTTTCTTCGGTTCTATAATCAAGTCGGAACCCACCCATGAAAGTTTAGTGCTTACTTTTTGTTACAACCTGTATATTATTCATAATTAATAATTATGATTCAATATTCTTACATACCACAATATAGATTTAATTTGAGAAAATTAAATCTGAGAATGTAAAAAAAATGCAATCCAGTATAAAAATAATAAATTTTATTTAACTAAAGACTATGTGATTTGATTAAGAACATATTGAAATAATCGTCTTAAAGACTGATCATACATAGGTACTTATAAATTATAACAGAATATAAATATTTGGATTAGTAGGCAGGAATGTTGGTAATATTGTGGTGAAAAGTGTCATTTAATTTTGTTGTATTTGCACTTTTTTCTTTTTAGCTGCATAATAATTTTAAAAGTGCCATTAAATTTCGTATTAAAGGTTACCTTAGCAATATCTAAACCGTAAGATTTAATTTATTAGGAGAAATGTGATTTCGAAGTCTGTAGGCTAAGCCTGGTTAACGTGTAAGAATTTAATTCCCTAATAAAAATGTTGTTTAATTACTATTAACATAAAACTATTGATATTATTTTTCTATATTCTAGTGTTTAAAATTATTTCTACTCGTATCGTAATAAGTGCCTATACCTACATAACAATACAAAATTGATAGGTACCTAACTAAACGTTGTTTCCTTTCTAGGCTTAGTTAAATTAAATGTTTACCTATTCCCACATTCGTACCTAATTTAAGTACCTACTGATATATTTATTTACTAGAAAACTAATAACTTTACTGGAACTGGAACGATTAAACTTAACCAAATACACAAAAAAGTTAAAAGTTTGCTTTAAATCCTAACAGAACAGGATCAATAGGTTGTAAGTGCGCAAGTAATAAAATAAGACCTACCGGACCGAGGAATACCTGCAGGCTGTAACAAAAAGTAAGGACCTAAACACACCAGTACTTAAAACATTCACTACAAAGGTCAACCAAGGTTTGGTGGAATTTCCTGTTCTGAATTTGAACACCCTAATTTATGAACTGGAAAATCGCAAATCCAATCCACCAACAGAGACATGAAATAAGAAACCTAAAATCGGGGTAATAAAATTGCATGGCAACACTTTCCCCCCACCACCTTGCAATCTTTGGTCTTGCTCATCGGCATGCTTGCCAAACATCTGGTTATATTTAATCTGTGATTTTTTAACTACTTTTTTGAATGTGTGCGTTAACCGTTAGTGTGCGTGCGTCGGCATTTTGTTAACCCACTCATTCAAAAACAATTCCAGTTTTGGTGTCGGGACCTATCTAACGATATAAATCTATGATATAAATAACATTAGTGAATCGACCAAATTATTTCGAAAATAGTGAATGGGTTAAGTTATTAAAAATAAACCATTTTATTCTATTAACTACTTTTAGTCGTATTAACTGCCTTGTCAACTCTGGAGTTAATCATTGTTTTGTCTATAATTAGTTGAGCACAACCGCTCTAAACCAATGTTTAAATTCCAATAGGTAACTTTTATGTGTATCAACTGTAGGTGGTTCAAATAAATAAAAAAATAATAACTTGTGTTCGGATCACGGCGTGATTTCTTGGCGTGGAACTGCCAAGGCCTCCGAACTCGCGCGCGAATCATGCGCGCCTTACGAACCCTTTGTTGCGATGAATATGCGAATGGGATCCACATGATTCCATCAACGGGATCCATCTTCGATCAGGTAGTATAAGTAGGCCATGGTAGAATTCTACCATGGTATCTATACCATGGTAGAATTCTACCATGGCCTATCTAATGTCTACATTAGATAGGGTTTTTTTCGATGGGGATTATTGGGGATTCACATTCATGGTTCGCGGCTTCGCGCGAGTGTGGAGAGCGTAGAAAGAGTATGCTATAGAACACGCGCAAATGCTATCGCATTCACACATAAAGAGAGAACGACTTATGCCTAAAACCTAAGAAGAAATGAGATAGAGCGAATGGCTTGCTATCACTTTCTCGCGTGCCGGTTTTTTCATTGAAAAGCAACTCTAGTTGCTAAACAAATTTCCTACACATCGACGGAGCTCGACACGAGAATCATAGAATTTGTTGTAAAATTTTGATTTCTAAGTATAAATGTGAATAAAGTGTTCCTGTGGACATTCCCGCACCTAAAACAATAAAAACTAAAGGCAACAATGGTGCGGCGCTGTGTTTTCTAATGTACAAGTGACAGTGAAGCAAAAGTGCCGAATTTATCATTCCACTCGTAAGTACAAGTTCTTTTGACTACAAAAAGGTTCAAAATTTACAGATCCATAGATTTACATGAACAATTAAGAGGTACAAGGCTCAAAAGTTATGTTTTATGAAAATTTTAATTAATATAACCTAACATTGCGAAAATTTAGGGTTGCCTGCACTCGACAATAAAATTCCCCAAATGGCGCGTTGAAATATTTTTGAATACGTACATAACGAGAAACATTATCTTAAAACTAGTTTATGCCCGCGGCTTCGCACGCATTGTTTCTATGGAAACGTTTAAGGGTGTGATTTCTATCCCTAAACTATATAGAACTGATTTATGGAATAAAAAGTATTTTAGAATTAGATACCTGTATGCAAAATTTCAGCCGATCCTTTCAGTAGTAAGTAGCGTGAAGAGGTAAACATCCATTCATCCATCCATCCAAACTTTCGCATTTATTATTTAAGTGTCATGTTTTTATTTGTTACAGATTTCCTGCATATAAACATCTACGTTTGCGTTGGAAAGAAGCAACGGGTTGCAAAGATTGGGGACCCAAAATATAGTCCAAAATTTGTAGTAAACATTTCTATGCAAATTTATTAATAAAAATGAAACAGCGAACTTATCTTTTCCCTCATGCTGTTTCAAGGCTGGTACGTAGGAAATATATATAAAAAGAATGAAAGTATGTTTAAGACTCGGAGAAAGTTTGTCATACCTACTTTGTATTATAATCTACCTTCCAAACAAATATAGAAATAACCAATCAAAATATTTAAATATTGGGTAGTATTACTTTTATATAGGGTGTAACAAAGAGTAAGGACCAAACTTTAGCTTCGATCAAAGAACACAGGAAAATATGAAAATTTAAAATCAAATAAATAAAAACGAAATTATCACTAGACTGGGTAATGAATGAATGACTGTTGTCATTTGCTTATTATCATAGAACCGAGGAAAATGCATTTGTAAGACCTACCTATCACATCTAAGAGGCGTTGTCCGCTGCGATGACGTCGCGGGTCGTTGAACTCCACGGTCAACGACCCACGACGAAGGTGTTTTGTGTTTTAAAGGAGTTGTAAAGAGGTACGTAGGCCTTTTTAGTTTATTTTACCTGAAAACAAGCACAACATTTAGTTTACTTTTTTTTCGAAACTATTCGGGAATTTTTCTTCGGTTCTATAATCAAGTCGGAACCCACCCATTGCTTACTTTTTGTTACAACCTGTATATTATTCATAATTAATAATTATGATTCAATATTCTTACATACCATAATATAGATTTAATTTGAGAAAATTAAATCTGAGAATGTAAAAGAAATGCAATCCAATATAAAAAAATAATAAATTTTATTTAACTAAAGACTATGTGATTTGATTATATTAAAATAATCGTCTTAAAGACTGATCATACATACTTATTAATTATAACAGAATATAAATATTTGGATTAGTAGGCAGGAATTTTGGTAATATTGTGGTGTAAAAGTGTCATTTAATTTTGTTGTATTTGCACTTTTTTCTTTTTAGCTGCATAATAATTTTAAAAGTGCCATTAAATTTCGTATTAAAGGTTACCTTAGCAATATCTAAACCGTAAGATTTAATTTATTAGGAGAAATGTGATTTCGAAGTCTGTTGGCTAAGCCTGGTTAACGTGTAAGAATTTAATTCCCTTATAAAAATTTGTTTAATTACTATTAACATAAAACTATTGATATTATTTTTCTATATTCTAGTGTTTAAAATTATTTCTACTCGTATCGTAATAAGTGCCTATACCTACATAACAAAACAAAATTGATAGGTACCTAACTAAACGTTGTTTCCTTTCTAGGCTTAGTTAAATTAAATGTATACCTATTCCCACATTCGTACCTAATTTAAGTACCTACTTATATATTTATTTACTAGAAAACTAATAACTTTACTGGAACTGGAACGATTAAACTTAACCAAATACACAATAAAGTTAAAAGTTTGCTTTAAATCCTAACAGAACAGGATCAATAGGTTGTAAGTGCGCAAGTAATAAAATAAGACCTACCGGACCGAGGAATACCTGCAGGCTGTAACAAAAAGTAAGGACCTAAACACACCAGTACTTAAAACATTCACTACAAAAGGTCAACCAAGGTTTGGTGGAATTTCCTGTTCTGAATTTGAACACCCAAATTTATGAACTGGAAAATCGCAAATCCAATCCACCAACAGAGACATGAAATAAGAAACCTAAAATCGGGGTAATAAAATTGCATGGCAACACTTTCCCCCCACCACCTTGCAATCTTTGGTCTTGCTCATCGGCACGCTTGCCAACCATCTGGTTATATTTAATCTGTGGTGGAGAGGCTTCGCATCGCAGAGTCATCCAACAAAAAGCAAAGAGAATAAAAAACTACAAAAAGTTGAAGTTGTTTTTGCTTCGATTTGATTCATTTTTGTATCGAGAAAAAATCGCATTTTTGCCTGTCATGTCACAGTCACAGTATCGCGTCGATTGATTTTGTTCTCAATTTTGTTTTACAAAGATTTCTACGAATTTATTTGATACAATTCAAAGTGCATCAAATAAACCACTACAACACAAAATAAAGTGTAAGAATTTCACAAATAGAAGTGTTTTCCAATAGGACCTAGTCTTCATCATCTAACTAGTTGCTATTCTATCTGCAAAGAGAAATAAAATATTACCACAATATTACCTACCATGGACGTATTTAAAGCTATGTTAAACTATCGGTTTATAATGAGAACATAAAATCGAATCCCAATAGTTTTACGATAACTTTCGCGACTTTTTTCTTCCATCCGAGAAATTTTGGTACCTATGTGGGCAGACCACCCACTCTAACATTATAAAATCTTCAATGTTTATGTACCTACTAACAATATTTTTTCTATTTTAGGGAAACATCGTTCTATTGTGTATAGAGAGTTTATCTGCAGGAACAGGAGTCATGTCTACTTCAGATAGAACTTCGGAATCATCGCGACTCGTCGGGTCTAGCCCTAATGCTGCCAAGCCCAGTTATATGAATCTGTTCAGCAACTTATGTTCCATAATCTTCCTGGGGATCATAATCTACTGCTGCTTTGCAGATGGAGTAACACTGTTCTCATTTCATCCTAGTCTAATGACTCTAGGGGTAAGTGTATAGGTACCTGTTTAATTTTCAAGTCAAGTAATTTATATATTTTAATTTTTCTATCATACTGTCTTCCTTTCCCTTGCAACACTGTTACTTTACATGGAAGTTAATAAGCTATTTGTCTGTTTCAGTGGTTGATAATTATGACATCTGCAGTGAATTCAATTTCGCCAGGTGACTTTGCAACTGAATGGATGCCGCTGCGCATGCGTAGTGCTCGGCACTGGGTACTGCAGCTATTTGGAGGTACTATAATAATCACTGGCTTCTTGATCATACTTTCCAACAAAATAATCAATGATAAGCCTCATTTTACTAGTTTACATTCGAAGTTTGGTCTCGCTGCATTTATACTCATGCTAGGTACTATGGTTGGAGGTATAGGTGCACTGTACAGCCTACAATTAAAATCATACCTAGCTCCCTTGTACACCAAACTTTTACATGCTTCAGTGGGCCTTACAACCTTCATTTTGGGAGTTATTGCTATATTACTTGGACTATTTTCTACTTGGTGGACATTTGGAGAGGCATTGAGATACACTGGTTTTATTCTGGTACTTGCTATCATGTTGTGTACTATATTACGCCCAAGTCTGAAAATATATTTCCGTGTCAAAGAAAGACTTGAAAATACAAACTGAATTCTGTTTACTGCAAATTGCACGACTACCATTGTCTTCTACTCTTGCCAAAATGAAATGATTGTGAAATCTTATTTATTTAACCTTGTATAATGCCTGTTCCATAAGTTGTTAGTCCAAATAAACTTTCTGCTTAGGCACATCTTAAATAATAAGCTTAGTTATAGTTCTAAGTTATATAACTCTTGAGTTAATTTGTTATCTACCTCTATGTTATTCTTGGTGCTACTATAATTTGCACAAAGCAAAATAATTATGCATGAAAAGTGTTGTTTTATCTATAACACTGCTAAAAATAATTAAAAAAAAATAATCAATGTTATACGTATCATAGATGTAGCTTAGTTGTTGAAATCATATTTATATTAAAATCTTTAGCTATTCTATATTCTATTTATGAGAATTAGCTGCCTAACTAAATAAATACTTAGTTAAAATATAGAGGTCATATAGAGGTCTAAGTATTATTAATAGAATAACCGCTGAATATGCAAATGAAACTCAGATATAAGCATGTCTCATCTCAAGTGACAAAATTTTACAGACTTTAATTAAAAACTGTCATAAAATCGCAATTTAAGATGTGCTTAAATCCGATTGTGTTTCTGTATTCGTGGTAAAATACCTTTATTATATTTTTTATATCCAGTGATTTGAGATCTCTTTTTATTATGTTTACAAGACTTTTCGGATTTATATTTTGGAATCTATTTACTCTTTATACATACTGATTAATGAATTACCTATTGAAACTTGTACTTATTTTTGTTAAGAGACTTGTTTTAAACAATGAAAAAAAAAATCACTTTTAATGCATTTTAAAAATGAAATAATGTACCATGAAGGCCTGCTCTTAAATCTTGGCCCTGATGTTTATATATAATGTCTGCAGATGTATATTTATTGTCCTGTGAAATACTTTTACTATGTTGCACAATCATAAAAATCTGATTTGTATTTGCAAACAGAAATCAAAGTAAGAGCTAAATCAATATAATACCAATACCTTCTAGTTTAAAAAATAGTAGGCAAAGTAAAGTTTGTTGGGTGTATCCCACTATTTCCATGGAAATACAAAATACAAAAAGTTGGACTAGCGTTTTTTCCAAATTATATCCCATTATTTCTTTTGTGACAAAAAAAACGCAGTTGTAGACATAGACATAGACAATCATTTATTTGCTACTTACACAGTACATAACAGACATAAAAAAATATTACATATGCTTATTATAACTTATATTAAATATACAAAAAAATCAATTACACAAAAAAAAAAAAGTTGTGTTATTTAATATTTATTATGGCCTGATAAATTGAACTAAAACTGAAACTGATTAATAAAATTCTAAAGAGATATTGAGAATTTAATCAATAGAAATAAATAAAAACACGACTTCTGAAATAAAAAAACGACTTCTGAAATAAAAAAAAGACTAAGAATTTTTTTCTCTTTTCTATGAGTCAATCAATTACTCACGGGCGTAGCCATGGAGAGCGTTTTGGGGGTTCAACCCCCCCCCCCCCTGAAATGTTAAGAATTAAAGATATTATCATCCCTTTTCTACATAAATAGATCAAACAATTCAACAATTGATTAAGAAACACCGTAAAGTATTATCGGCACTAGCTGGTGTGTGACCTTCAAATTTTGCGGCCAGTTCTTAAATTGAAGAGGCAATTTGTAGATAGAATATAAATAACAATCAAATAATAGAAACAAATTAGAACTACTATTAGAATTAGAACCAAAGGCAATTTGAAAGAAGAACATCTGTCGTCAAAGCAGAACTTGAAGTTTGGAAGCCGCTATGACTATCACCTCCCCTGCTCCAAAATCTGCGGATTTGGAATAAGTACTTAGATAAGTGCGACGGGCGCGGTCGTAGCCTATGACTTTGGGGGGTCACTCTGCGTCAGGGCCAGAATAAGAATAGCTTTGCCCACGCTCAGGCCATGTCCACGCCCACGGCCATATATTACGGTGATTTCATGCACTTTTAGTCGTTTGAACCGCCCCGACACGAAAACCTGGCTACGCCCGTGCTACTAATTACCTACTACTATGTTCAAGAGGTTTTATCAAAAGAGGAAATAAATAAATAGTTTCTATGTGCACGCCGTCATAGGAGGTGATGCAGTGTTTGTTTTACCGCCGCCGCCGCCGCCAGCAATGGAAACAGTGGGAGAATCAGTCGCAGTATTTCTATCAATATATATAAGTACCTAAATAATGGAAATAGTGGGATACACCCAGTTTGACGGCTCATTCACAATGAGTTCTCTATTCTTTGTAGGTATCTGTTATAGCTGGGTGTGCTTATATGGTCTGACTTTTGTATGTTATTGTAGGTACCACTTATTTATGTGTCTGGTACATTTAACTAGGTACTTAAGTACTTGCATATAAAAATAATAATAAAATGTATGTAGTGCAAATCACTTCTTTTAATCCCTAAGGCTCTAAGGCTACACATTTCGTCGGCGCGACTCGTTGGTGGGCGCAGCCTAAATGTATGCTATCTGACCTGACATAGTAGACATACCCGCGCCCTATATCATAAAACGGCCCTGTAAAAAAATGGGAACAGATTTTTTGCACAAATGATTTTGAAAAACTATTGAGTGTCTCTTTTCTAGAGTACCTAAATTTATTTAAACTTTTGAATAATTAAACTATGTATGTCGGTAGGTTATTTAAGAGTATTCTTTATGCGTAAACTACATATTTATTTCCGCGTTTGTATGGAAAGATAAGCGACTCGTTTAACCTTAAGCCAAGCATTAGCCATAGCTTAGGTATGTAAGACTAGTTTATGCCCGCGGCTTCGCAAGCGTTGTTTCTACGGAAACGTTTAAATGTGATTTCTATCCCATGGGAACTGATTTATGGGATACAAAGTAGCCTATGTTTGATTCCAGGATTAGTATTACTTGTATGCAAAATTTCAGACCGATCCGTTCAGTAGTTTTTGCGTGAAGAAGTAACAAACATCCATCCATCCATCCATCTAAACTTTCGCATTTCACGACCTCAGTGGCGCAGCGGGCGAGAGTCCGCCTGCGACGCAAGAGGTTGCGGGTTCGATTCCCGCCTCGGAACAAATTTGTGTACTATCTGCAGAAATTTGTTCTGTTGGTCTGGGTGTTTTCTATGTATAATAAAAAAAAATATCTATCTATGTAGTGTATTGTATTACGTATATCAGTTATCTAGTACCCATAACACAAGCTCTGCTTAGCTTGGGGCTAGATAATGTGAATTGTCCAGCATTATTTATTTATTTATTTATAATATTAGTGTGATAGTGTGACTAGTGTGATAAACTTCTGCCCGCGGCTACTCACGCGTATTTTCGGTATAATAAGTAGCCTATTGTTTAAATTAGGTTACGTTCTGGGTATGTGTAGGTATGCCAAATTTTATCTTAATCTGTTCAGTAGGTAGTTTTGGAGATCTTAGGTAACAAAAATTTCACATATCACAAACTTTCGCATTTATAATATTAGTAGGATGGGCTGATAGGCATAATAGTGGGAGATTCAGTCTAAGAAATTTACGCACCCATCTGTTACACAGGGTGGAATTTTGTAATGCCACCTGAAGGGAAAGTACTCTTAATACTGTAGATAGAAAATTTTGCTCAAAGAAAACATTTCTTTATTTTTGAAAAGAAAGAAAACTGCATTCAAAGATTTTCGAAAATTTGCTAGCCACACCCGGGAATCGAATCGACTAAAATCTGTAAAAATTACACCCTGTACTGCACTGCTGCAGTAGCGGAAAGAGTGAAATGGGACCAGTGGCAGCTGATATTATGTCTGTGGACCAGTGTTGAAGCTGAGAGAACTTTCTCAGCGGCTGACTACATTTGTAACCGCCTGATGAACTCTGTCAGTGGAGATGCTAAAATGTTGTATGCCCTAACTTTTTAAGGGCTTATTCTTACGACTTATTATCAACCAAAGTAAAATCTAATACATTTAAGTTAGGGAATCCAATCCCGCATCAACATCTCAATCCAGTGTTCAAATGCGTGGACTCGAGGGGTACCTTACCTATCTCCTGTCTAACGTAACTAGACATACATTCGGTTAAAGGTGAATTAGTAGTTGCCGAGTTAATAAGGAGGGAAAAAAAGGACAGACAAAGCGAGACCATAAGGGTTTCGAAACCAATGTTCTGTCTGGGGCACGCACGGTGGCAAGCGAACCTATTTGGGAAAGCCCCTGGCATAGATGTAAAAAAAAGGGAAGATGGGTTACGTTACGTTCTCCCAGCGCTTACTCAAAAACTGGCCTGTGTTACAACTATACGCAAACACATACGCTCACAGTTACATTTCCAGTCCTGTGCAATTATAAAGAACAACAAAGATGGAAAGACGTACCTAAGACCGAAGTGAGAGCGAGACAACAATATTAGTCGCTGTACGACCCCACCATACTAAAAACGAATTCGGGATTGCCCCGAGTTTTACGATAGTTAAGGTCAACAAAAAAACTTGTGAGAAAAATAGTTATAATATTATTTTTACTAAATATTTATTGAATTTATAAAAATAAACAAGATTCAGATTCATTTTTTTACGATATCTTTAAATAAAAAAAATATGTTACATGGTATGTCCATAAATAAATAAAAAAAAAATATTCAAGACAATAGAAGTCCATAGGTTTACGACAGATACAATCAAAAAACATAGTATATTTTTTTATTACAAGACGAGAAATAATAATAAAAATAAAATAAAATAACAAACAGAAAAGATAGGTACAAAATATAGACCGATGGGAGGAAACCAACTGAGCTGAGGATAATCAAATCAAAAATCAAAAGATAATCAAAAATCGGGAAATATATTCCCTCATTGATCAGTGATCACCCTCCCCACAAAGTAGGTACTTCCAGAGTGAAGAAGATAGTCCCTCTGCCACAGTCTCTAGGACGCTGTTGCGACTGTCCCGTATTCTGCGCATCAGGGATGCAGTTTTTTTGCGCACAATGGCATGAAAACCATCAGTATGGTGCTGCGCAAACATTTCCGATGCGCTGCAGAATCGGGGCAGTCGCAGCATCATCCTAAAAATATTATTATATTGGATTCGTAGGGCGTCCATCGATCTTTTGGTGTGCCGGACCTACAGACTTCCCGTGTAAAAGCTCTGACAGTATGCTTTAAACAGCGTAACTTTAACTTCTTCGGTACAACGGGAAAATCTACGAGCCAGCATGTTACCTCTGACTGATAGAGCCCTACGCTCCCTTTCAATATCTTCATCATCTTTAAGGTCGTCGGCAACTATGTGTCCCAGATATTTAAACTTGGACACGCGATTGATATCCAGGCCATTCAGGGTAGGTAATTTTAAGTTTACTATCGTGACATTTACCGGCGGCCTTAAAGACCATGCTTTTAGTCAAATCACACAAAAGTACGTCGTAGCAAGCACGCGTATCACGAACGCCCGCGCCGCCCCGGTCCGACTACGACTGAGGAACACAATTGGACCTAATTTGAGCCTGCCACTTTCGAGAAGCTAGTACCTCATCTCCCCTTTTATATCAATGGCCCCTGGTACCTATTGTTTTAGTAGGTAACTAACTACTCTATGACTGAACAATAATAAGCTGGCACCATCAATAACGAGACTGTCCAGTTTGACAGTCTCGCAAGTGATGGCAGTCCTGCCATAGCCGCTGGAGTAAACGAGTCCCGCGCGACTCGCGCGCGTCTAATCAACACGCGGCGACCGTTATTTTTTCGGCCGGCGCGCGATTCGACATCTGGCACTTAGAGGCTATTTACTACTCAACTCCTTGGAATTAGACCCTTCTTGTATGTATGTTTTTTGTTGAGACTGAGTTGACGCTTTGAATTACACATAGTTTGTACGAGTTGTACAAGTGTGAAAGTGTATTACGAAATAAAATAGATCAGAACTTTCAACTTCAAAAAAAAAAAAGCATATTGTATACAATTATTTTTATTTTAAAAATGAAGGGATAAATTATGTTTTAGATGTTTTATATGAATAAATAAATTCAATCTGAAGCAGAAAAAAACAAAACAAAACATTCCATTGTAAAAAAATATTTATTTACAAGCTTTCAAAACCAATACAAAATTGTCAACAGGCAAAATGGACTGTTTTGTTTATTTTTTTCCGTGACGTTTACGAACCGTTTGTTATGTTGGCATGACTTGGAATGAAGTTCAAATAAGTGCGAATGGGATGGAACTCCTTTAAACGGTTATTCTTATTAGAAAAAGCAGGATAGAACGATTTACGACAAGTGACGTTGAAATTCAAAATCGGGTACTATAGTACCCACGTTGTTTTTGAGCAGTTTTTTAAACCGGGTACTCTAGTACCCGCGTTGATTTTAGCGGCTATGTAGATCAAAAAGAAAATTTAAAATCACACACGTAGGTATCCTTCATTCAGTTTTCTTTGAATATAATGACGTGTGTATGTTCAAATGAAGACGCTATTTGGTCGCTACGCTTTTTTGTAAAGTTGCTAGAAAAAGTAGTCAAATCGCTACAATTTTTTTGAAATTGTAGCTGATGGGGGTGCAAAAGTTGCTAGATCTATAGCTATAAAATAGCCAAGTTGACATCACTGCGCGTCGAGGGCGAGAGCGGTAGGCGGTGGGGTGTGGTGTGAGGGGAAGCACATTCCATGCAGGCCACATGCAGGCACACGCAGGGCAGGTGCCAAGTTGATCTATGCGTGTTTGTAGATTTTAGTTCTTGAAACTGATCATAATTAGGGATGTGAAAAAATAATCGATTATGGAAATAATCGATCAATAATCTTTTTTTATGAAAAATCGATTCTAATAAGCGATTTTAATATTGCAAATAATCGTTTTTTTTTTCATAATCATAAATCAATCATAATCGATTTTCCATCTGCCACCCCAACCCCCGAAATTAAGCCTTGACTTCTATAGGCCGGAGGGCGAATTACTATTAGGTATTACTAATTAAACTTGTACCTGACACAGTTGGCGTCTTAGTACCGTTTGGTGCCGGCTTCTTCGGCTCCAGCAGAGAGATTGTTCTCGATATCTGGCGCCATATTAACAAAGACCAGGAGCCGAATATTGTCCAAACGCTTCCTCAAGAACCTCAACAGCCTGTATTGGTCCACTACTGTACGCAGGCCTCCCCCTGATAAGCGCCTTATTGGCTTTTTTCACTTGGGGATAATGCCCATAATCCCTACGCTGGGCATGCGTGTTGGGGATCGCAGTTTGGTGGTAGAATTGTTCGGCAGGAGGCCCTGCTGCCCGCCCCCGGTGGATATCCCTTAGTCGCCACTTACGACACCCGCGAGAAGACTTGGGGTGGTGCAAATTCTAAGCGACACCACACGGCTAAACGCTTACTTATGCTCTTATGCCTAAACACATTGCCTACGGATTTCTAGTTTTTTTATTTGAATAGTTTAGTTTGGTTAATTTATGTTGATTATTCTAAAACTTTAATTTGTGTTGATTATTTAAAAACTTCTTCTGATGTTTTTAATCAGTAAAACTGTGATGAGATGAATGAAAACTTTTTTGGTGTTTATTTTGGTATTAATTGACAAATTAGGATAAAATCGATTCATATCACAAAATCTACTATTTCTTATAGAAAAATCGATTATTTATTAATCGATTTTTCATGCTAAAAAAACAATCGATTAATTAAAAATCGATTTTTTATGCAGAATGTCACATCCCTAATCATAATCTGTTTTCAATTTTCAACTACAACTTCATTCTGAAGTTTAAGAACTCAGACCTCAGACAGAGTCATGGCGAAAATTTAGCAGCACCATTAAGAAAGAAGTTGAAGTTGAATGCAAGGCTGCCACCTTAGCGCTTTTGGCGTTAGATCTAGCGCGTTATAGTACCTAAGTAGCCTATTTTCTAATTAAAGCCGCCACACCCTGAAACCGGTGTGGCGGAGCGGTGCAGGTGGTGGCGTGTGTAGGTAGGTACGTGTAGTCTTTCATATAAATTCATATGAGGCTACCCGCATGTCTGCGTCTCCGGCCCGGCCACGGTTTCTGTGTTCGGCTTCTAAACAAGACAACAAAAAAAATTACATAATTTAATTCCCAGCGCCCACCCAATAAGCGTAAGTACCCATCTCTAGTTCACCCAAGCTTTTGTACGTTATACAGGGTTATTTGTAATTCACTGACACTGCATGAACTGCAGGTTCTGCCCATCATCAACACATATCTACTTTTGTGTAGATTCCATTACTTTCATTCATTCACAATCAATAGACAATATAGAGTCATTGTCAATCACGGGTGGCAACCTTTACTGAATGAAATTTATCGACCGTTCGTCTTGCCGTTTGTTCGCCAATGATAGTACTGTAAACTTTTGACCATTGAAAAATTTTAATGTAAGTAATTTTAGAGACTTTCACTATCTAAATTATTGAGAGCTCGCTTTTATTCTGATATCGCTAACAACACGAGAGATGGAGACGGTTATATGGCGCCAGGCTCCTTATTTGGGTATGAATTTGAGACCGTAAAATCTTTGTGATCTTTGTTTACAGATGCCTAACATCAAGTTGCAGTCATCCGATAGTGAGGTGTTTGTAGTAGATGTTGAAATAGCAAAATGCTCAGTCACAATCAAGACGATGTTAGAGGATTTGGGCATGGAAGATGGTGAAGAGGAAATAGTTCCTCTTCCAAACGTTGCTTCCGCTATTCTGAAGAAAGTTATCGAATGGGCTACGTATCACAAAGATGATCCTCCCTTACCTGAAGATGATGAGGAAAAAGAAAAACGCACTGATGATATTTCATCATGGGATGCTGATTTCCTAAAAGTAGATCAGGGCAATTTGTTTGAACTGATTCTGGCTGCTAACTATTTGGATATCAAAGGACTGCTGGATGTGACATGCAAAACGGTTGCAAATATGATCAAAGGAAAGACTCCAGAAGAGATTCGTAAGACTTTCAATATCAAGAACGATTTCACAGCCGCGGATGAGGAACAAATCCGCAAGGAGAACGAGTGGTGCGAGGAAAAGTAATTTCAGTTTTTATGCCCTTTGGGCCCTTCTGATGAGTAGTCTCCATAGTGCACTAGAGTGTTATTTCATTTGTGATTAAAACCAGTTGAAGGTGGCAACTTTTTAAAGTATGTATATACCATAATGAAAATGTATGATGAAAATACATGCGTACGCATTTATGTAACGATTATAGAAATAAAAGCTAGGACTTGGTCGTTAATTTTTTGTTTCTGATCACGGTATGAATGATGTTGCCTTGTTCAATAATATACATACACTTCATTATTATTTGCTTATCCAAATTATTAAAACTCTGAATGAAATTGAAAATTTTTTTCAATCCCATATTTTTATGATTTTATGTATAATAGACACTACAAAAGTTAAAATTGGCATAGGTTAGCTACATAACTGAAAGATATAAAAAAATGTTGGATGAAACACGATAAAATATAATATATTAGGCCGTTTCATCTATAAAAGATGACTTAAGCAGCATCGCGATTAAAAAATAATGTAGAAATTTTATTTTATTTAACAATAATTTAGGAAATTAACACCTAACTTAATGATTAGGTATGTGACTAACTACTGAAGGCTTACTAATTTTTTTTACAAAAAGCGACTGAAAATCATAATAAACAAAGTGACAGGACGACCACTGATGGTTAAAATATTATTATCTTAAATTTCGTTCACAGATAGGTGAGAAATTCCCACCAATTAATACATGCAATGTAACTCATGAAATCCGAAGGGGTGGACATTGTCCTTGCATACAATAAGGGTACCTAATTTTTATTTATTTAACTCTATTCACATTTTGTAGAGTAGTATTATTATATTATACAGAGTTTTTGGCAGAGCAGAACGTTTGCCATAATGGTAACTTGGGGTAGGTTAAATCAAGTGCACGGCGGCTTTTTAAGCCTGAAAAGCCTCTCAGCTACTTTAAGGTTTTTCGTTATTGTTTTTCGAAATTTGTACCATTAATGTACATTTTAATAGGAAATATTTTTTAAAGCGTGAATCCCACCCATTCTATTAAATCATTATTTACGTGAGATCTAGGTATATAAAGCAGCTACGGGCATGCAAAGTGTGTAAAGAAAAATTAAAAATGAGATTTGAACTTAGTAGGTATTGAATTAAAATAAAACTGTTCTTTGAATTCATTGAAAACTTCTCTAGTTCATGATCATTCTAACGGTATGCCACATCTGCCAAAATACATAAAATACGCAGCAAAATAAGCGTTTATTCAAAAAATCTGCCATTTTGAATACCCTGAAAATTGCGAACTTTTGTCTCATGGGCCTGTTTGGTTCGGTGAAACTTATACCAAAGGGTAAGTGGGGGTCGTGAACCTATAGCTAATCTGGACTGCGCAGTGATGCTCTTGTGGGTTAAAAATAAGACCATAGGTACTATTGCACTTGGTTTTACCTACCCACACCATGAATCTACAATACTTCTGGATTGCGCAGTAACATTTCAATTGATATTTAATTCATCCAAACGTACCCTGTAATTTCATACGTCTAAGTTTAAGGCTTTTTTTTGTGACATCGAGTCACGAGCCAAGTGAAAGGGCTTAAATTGAAAGTAGGAGTTTGTCCTCATCTAGCACATTGCAATAAAAATGGTAATAGATGGTGTAGGGTGTCCATGAAACAAACTGATGTCACAGAGATTTTGAACAAAGATTTTGACGTTCAGCCGTTACAGCGTGAAGGAGCATATACATACACACACCATATGACCATACCCACAAACTTTCGTATATCATATTCATTCATTGTGACCCTTATTATTTGGAAATAAGTTTTATATTGGCCTGAGGCGTCGGGCCCGGAGCGGGCGGCCCGGCCCACGGCCCGCTCCGGGCCTCATAATCCTTCGCATATTAACTTTCTTTCGTGCAGATGATAATTATGACAGTAAAAAGTATTTACTAGCCTTCCTTAATAATGAGCGGTTTTCGATTTGCATTTGTATAATGAAAAAATTAGTTCCCAATATCTCGATAGGTGGCAGGGCGTCAAAAAGACTTTAGGGCATGTCAATGTCAAATGAATTGAAAAAAACCGACGTCAAAATGTACCGATTTGGAAAATGCTTCCGATACCTACCTATATAGTGTTCTCAAATCTGCCAGTAGCCTTATTACACTAATAAACGCACGCGCGCGAAAGCAAGCAAACGCACGCGCGTGCGTTTAAAAATTTCATTATTATTTGGACGAACAAAATCTCCCCTTTGTTGCCATGATGCTAATGTGTCATGCATATAACATAGAAACTTGAAAGTTTGTTTCCTTTCATTTGACATTGACATACCTTAATTTTTTGTTAACGCCTTGCCACCTATCGAGATATTCGGAACTATTTTTTTTACTTATTGCAAATCGAAAACCGCTCATTGAAGAATCACTACAACAAAATAATATAAATTTAATATCTGAATCATTTAATCGTGAAAAGAAATGGTATTCTATATTATAAGCAATTACATATCAGTTTCTTTAGAATTTATAAAAAGTACCTACAGTTGAATGGATAACCTACTGGAAAGAGATGCTTTACTACTATGTTGCCTCTCACTCAGCTCGTTGTTATGAAACACTAGCTTCTCCCTGCGGCTTCGCACGCGTATTTTTGGTATCATGGTACGCTAAATTTCATCTTGATCTGTTCAGTAGCCTAATTACATAGCGTTAAGTGGAAATACACGCTGGCTAGCGGCCATTTTGCGTGCTTATGTGGCGCGCCACATAAGCACGTGCGCGTTTATTTCATTAAGCTGATTGGCTAAATAACTGAATGAACCCTAAATAAATCACTCTCTTATGTCAAATCGCGTGTAAATACTGTCAAAAACCTGCCTAGCGCGTGTAGTTAGCAAATTTCACGCGAGTAGTTGCCGTGTGCGTTTATTTGCTGCCTAAAAGTACTCCGGCAGTGGAAATTGGTGCAAAAATTTATCGGGGTCGATTTGTAGGCGGATAAAATTAACGCTCAAACAAATATGGCCGCATCGCAATTCATCGCATGAGCTATCGATATAGGTAGATAGGTACACACGTGTGTGACAAAGTCATAAATTTCCTTGTGCTTTCACTGTGCTTTCAATTCAATTCGTTTATTTTTATGTTATTTGTGTTAATGTAATGTGATTTGATAGAAGACTATTCTATGGATTTGTAGGGTACCTCCATAGACTATAGACAGTATACTAGGTAGGAACTTCTTTGTAGTATGTCTAGCTCTTCTATGGTTACTCTATGCGTTTTGAATTGAAGATGATAATCTAACTGACATGTAACTGAAACCAAGTTTTTCTATATAACAAAATAAAATACGTTGTGTTTCCAAGATTCTAGTTTATTTCATCCATCCCAGCCATGCACCTTAGGATCTCAACATGGTAGCAGAGCGTGGTTGCATTGGTTGATCTTAGGATGAAGTGATGAAAATGTAAAAGAAGAAAGTCGTACAAAGAAGAGAAGGTGGTGCAAAACAAGTGAAGTTTTTTTTCAGAAAAGAAAATGACTGAAGATAAAAACATCCACGATAAAAAGAAATGCGAAGAAAATTTTCTACAAATATTTGACGGCCTGAACTATGAAAAATGGAAATTTCGGCTAAATTTGTTCTTGGAAATGAAAGGATTAAAGGTAATAGAAGACGAGAAAGATAAGCAAGTAGACATTAGAATCAGAAACATTATAGTAAATAGCGTGAACAATACCCAACTCGACATTATTATGCATCAAACAAGCGCATATCAAATGATTAGGAAATTAGATGAGACCTACATTGCGAAAGGGTGCGCCAACAGGCTATTGATAAAAAGACGACTACTGGAACTTAAGTTACATGAAGACGAAGACGTGCAAGAATATCTTCAAA
This sequence comes from Eupithecia subumbrata, assembly GCA_949316285.1. Lineage (NCBI taxonomy): Eukaryota > Metazoa > Arthropoda > Insecta > Lepidoptera > Geometridae > Eupithecia > Eupithecia subumbrata. The sequence goes on along the minus strand of OX438640.1, from coordinate 33,479,276 downwards.
GATTCGAGAGGATCATAAATGAATTAAGGAACACCGGCGACAATATTTCAGAAGAGGAGAGATTAAATTATCTGTTGCTGTCACTCCCAAAGAAATACGAATACGTGGTAAATATTGTAGACGCGATGCCGAAGGAATCTCAAACAGTTGAATATGTCAAATCCAAATTGTTACTGGACGTGAAAAAGGGAGAAAACCAAGAGACAATGGTTTTTACCACAGGAGAGGACAAATGCTATGAATGCAATAGAACTGGGCACTTTAGGCGAGATTGTCCGAATAGAAAGACCAGCTTCATTCCAAGAGGAAGAGGAAGAAGTGGACGCGGTCGTGGCCGCAGAGGCAGGGGCCGCAGCTACAGCGGTGGTAGAGGTGCCAATCAGTCCTTCGATGTCTTCAACGTAGAAGTTGCTGTGGCTGACTCAAAAAATAATATGAAAGTAAGTTGGCTGCTTGACAGTGGTTGCAGCGACCACATTGTAAACGATGAAAAATACTTTGATAAAATATACGAATTAGATAAAAAAATAAATATTAAAGTAGGTGACGTTTTTGGCCTAGAGGCAACTAAAAAAGGTAGTATCGTTATGGTTTGCGGTAAAGAAAAGATTACTGTAAATAATGTTTACTATGTAGCATCGATGAAAAGAAATTTGCTAAGCGTGTCGTCTATCGTAAATAATAACAATGGTATAATATTTAAAAGAGACTTGGCAACCATATATGGAAAAACAGGTAAGGTATTAGTTAAAGCCTATAGGAAAAACAAATTGTATGAGTTGAACGCAACAATTATCAAAAATAAGGCATACACAGGTGATAGCTATGTAAATGTGTCTCTAAAAGAAGAATGGCATAAGAAATTAGGCCATCCGAATTTTAGGAAACTTAGGGAGATATGTACATACAAAACCCTCAACGGAATGCCCGAAAAGCTGAATGACGATTTTATAGACTGTGAGATATGCATAAAAAATAAAATGGCAAACTTACCCTATGCCAACACGAGAAGGAGGGCAAATGATGTGTTAGAAATTGTTCATACTGATGTTATGGGTCCACTACAACCAGCAGGGTACAATGGTCAAAAATATATTGTGACATTCATTGATGATTACAGTAGATTAGCTTTTGTTAGCGCAATAAACAACAAAAGTGACGTTTTCGATCGATTTACTCAATATGTACAATTTACAGAAACTCAGACTGGAAAGAAAATTAAGGAAATAAGGTGCGACAACGGAAAAGAGTACTTGAATAGTAAATTCTTTAACTTTTGTAAAAGTAAAGGTATAAATTTGAACCCTGGACCTCCTTACACCCACCAATTAAACGGCGTAGCTGAACGTTATAATAGAACGCTGATGGATAGAGCCAGATGTCTACTAGCAGATGGCAATCTAAGCAAAAAGTATTGGCCAGAATGTTTATTAACAGCTGCATATTTAGGCAACAGATTACTAACGAATACACACGAAAAGAAAAGTCCATACGAAAATTTTCTCGGTAGAAAGCCGAATGTTGAACATTTAAAAATATTCGGATCTGAATGCTTCGTTCGAATCCCTGATGAAAGGCGCTCATCAAAGTTAAATCCTAAAGCAGTAAAAGGGAAATTAGTAGGATATACAGACACGGGATATAGGATACTGGTTGGTGAAAAAGTAGTGATTTCGCGTAATGTTAGGTTTATCAAGGTCGAAGAAGTGATCAGACGAAGGCAAGTTGATGATGAAGATAGTGTAGACGTCGAATTGGACAGTGTGAATAGAAGAACTGACGATGTAAATATCAGAACGGACGATGTGACGAGAAGAACTGACGATGTAAATATCAGAACGGACGATGTGACGAGAAGAACTGACGATGTTACTGATGATGATAATACAGGAAATGAAAACCTAAGAAGAGAAGTAATGCATGAAAACGACGAATTTTATGATACTATGGAAGAAGAAACTGATGTCAGACCCGCTATTCCCGAGGAGGTGAACACACAAAGACCAAAAAGAGAGAAAAGATTACCGAGTAAATATAAAGACCATGTAGTATATGTAAATATCAGCGACGCAAATGCACCCGAGACATATGAAGAGGCGATGGAAAGTGAACAAGTAAGTAAATGGAAAGAAGCCGTAAGTGCTGAATTAAACAGCCTTACAATCAATAATACATGGGATGTAGTCGATGAACCTGATGACAAGAAAATTATAGATGTGAAATGGATCTTTCGAGTTAAAACGAATGGTAAATTTAAAGCAAGAGTCGTTGCACGTGGATTTCAGCAAATTTACGATGAAAATGAAGAGATTTATTCACCAGTGGCCAGAATGACCACAATGAAGGCATTAATGTCAACGGCATGTGTTAGGAGTTGGTACATAGAGAGCATGGACGTTGAAACGGCTTTTTTAAATGGTGTTATCAAATCTGAAGTTTATATTTATCCCCCAAAGGGATATAAAGTGGAAGACGGCAAGGTCTGCAGGCTTAATAAAGCTTTGTATGGATTAAGAGAAAGTCCAAGAGATTGGTACGAGTGCTACCATTATTTTATGCAGAGCATCAATTTTACAAGATCAGATTATGACTACTGCCTCTACACAGGATGTATTAAAAATACTAAGGTATATTTGTGCTTATATGTTGATGATATTTTGTTATGTGGAAAGAATATAGATGCTATTATGGAAGTCAAACAAATGCTAAGTAAGAGATTTCGAATGAAAGACTTGGGAAAGGTTAAGCATTATTTGGGTATTGATATCGAATACGACCCCACTCAAAAGAAAATGTCACTGAGTCAAGAAACATATATCGAAACTCTGGCTGAAAAATACGTTGTAAAAGAATCTAAAAATTATGAAACACCAATGGAACAGAATTTGTCGCTCGAGTCTGGTGAACCCAATGAAAATACTAGATATAGAAGTTTGATAGGAGCTCTTTTGTACATAGCAAGTGGAACGCGACCAGACGTATCATACAGTGTAAATTTTTTAAGCCGTTTTCAAAATTGTTACTGCGAGACTTATTATAAATATGCGTTACGTATTTTAAAATATTTGTACTGTACACGAAATATAAAACTGAATTACAATGCAGAGTTTGATGAATGTGTAGATGCGTTTGTGGATGCCGACTGGGCAGCCGATAAAAATGATAGGAAATCAACCACAGGTATTGTAATAAGAGTGTATAACAATCCAATAATGTGGAAAACACACAAACAGAAAATTGTATCAAGGGCTTCGACGCACGCAGAATATTATGCGTTAGCAGATTGCGTAGAAGAGGTTTTGCCGGTAATAGGAATATTAGGGGATTTAGATGTGATAGTCCCAAAACCAGTAAAGATATTTGAAGACAACACCGGAGCTATTGCTTTGGCAAAAAATGGAAAATTCTGTAAAAACTCTAAGCATATTGACATCAGCTATCATTTTGTGTATGACTACGAAAAGCAGGGTATTGTAAATATAGTTAAGGTTCATACTGACGATCAGATAGCTGATATATTGACCAAAGCCTTAGGAAAATTAAGGTTTAAGAAACTTAGGGAACTTGTTAATTTAAGATAGTTTTTTTTTTTATGACAGTGTTCATGTAGTTCTTTGTTGTTGTTTTATTGTTTCATGTTTAGCAAAGTCATGTTAAAAGATATTTAAGTTTGTGAATCTTTAATCTTATTGATATTATTAGAGATAGATTTCACAGATTGTCTTGTATAAAATCAAGGAGGTGTGTTAATGTAATGTGATTTGATAGAAGACTATTCTATGGATTTGTAGGGTACCTCCATAGACTATAGACAGTATACTAGGTAGGAACTTCTTTGTAGTATGTCTAGCTCTTCTATGGTTACTCTATGCGTTTTGAATTGAAGATGATAATCTAACTGACATGTAACTGAAACCAAGTTTTTTCTATATAACAAAATAAAATACGTTGTGTTTCCAAGATTCTAGTTTATTTCATCCATCCCAGCCATGCACCTTAGGATCTCAACAATTTGTTTGTTCATTTATTTGTGCATAGCTTCTTTGTGCATACGATTCTTAAAATTACTGAGTTATCATCTTGTCTTGTAGGTATTTTATAAGGTAAGATACATAATTATTTGTAAAATCAACGAAACAAGTTGTTACTCATCGTTATTTACTTGTGTTGAAGTGATGATGTCCATAAAACTCTTTATGTAGGTAGATAATTACCTTTTTTCTAAAGGATTCAAGACAGTAGGTACGCACACATGGGTAGGTACTATATTTTTCAATTATTGTTCGTTTCACAGTATGGATTACGCCCTCATTGAAATGTGGCGACGGCGGCGTAGGGCCAGAAGCGACCAAAGGCGTTTGGAACTTAGAACTATACGAGATCAAACCAACCCTTTTGAGATCCCAGAGGTTGAATTTATTTCGCTCTTTAGAGCCAACAAAGCGATGGTACTGTATATTACCGAGCAGCTTAAAAATGACCTCGAGCCTCGCCGCGCAGGAGGGGTGCCAGTACATTTAAAAGTGAGTTTCCCCAGTAAACTTTCCAATCAGTCCAATCAATCCATCCAATAGTTAAATACTTACCCACCTTTGTCTGCCGCAAAACCTTCTGCTTATGATGATATATAAATTAATCTATAAAGGTCTACTTGCTAGTCAAGAAAGGTCCCATGGGATATGATGCCCATGGCGTCCGCTAAGTGACTAATAACGACTCCAATTCACACATAACACACACATGGGGTACATAAGTAACTAAGGGTAGTTAACCATGGGTACCTACCCTCAAGATTATCATTTTCGTTCTTTTTACAGTATGGATTACGTCCTCATTGAAATGCGGCGATGCGGCGTAGGGCCAGAGCAAGCGAACAAAGGCGTTTGGAACGTCGAGCTTCATATCGAGAGATCATAGCTACCCTTTTGAGCTCCGGAATTTGTTTTGCTCCTTAGAGCCAACAAAGTGATGGTAATATTATCTTACCGAAAAGCTTGAAAATGACCTAAAGCGTAACCGCGCAGGAGGAGTGCCAACACAATTTATATGTGAGTTTACTATGGTTTACTATGTAGGGATTATTTTATTTTCAAAATTTCACAGCTATTTTACAGCCAGGTGTTATTTGAATAGGAAGTTATTTACATACCTACTAAACATGCTGTCACAGACCAGCGCATGAACCTATGGTGTGGTCCAATAACAGGTTTCGGCAGACTACTACAATAAAATAACAAACCTTTGGTCTAGTCTAAAGGTCTCATTCAGAAATATATCACTGCTTATTTACCTTATCCTAAAAACATTAAAGTACCTTACAATTATAATGATGCCTTATTATGATACCTCACAGTCACAGGTCCAGCGAGGAACAGGCCAGAATAGTATACAGTAGAATAGTAATAGCACTCAGTGAAGGATGAATAAATAACAGAGATGAATAAGTGGTTCTTTGAATTAGGACACCTACAGAGAATAAATTTCCTTCATCTTATGTTTTCAGATGGATGTTTTCAGCCCAAGTGGATTATGTTTCGAGGCAAAGAAGCATGTAATTATTGTAATGTGCTCGGTGCTCGGCTATAGACTGCACATATGAGACTGTGAATATAAAAAGAGAAAGGGTTAAAGTAAGGTTGAGTGGGGTAATTCCACATCCAATAGGCTGCAATAAAGGATATTGCTTAAAAGTGACATCGAGAACTTTAACCAAAAACCATTACCGAACCGGTATTTTTTTAAATAAATGTATCAGAAAGTTGGTGATTTTAGCAATCGATTTTTTTTTGTGGGAGTAAGTAGAATCATAGTAGAATCATGGGCTCAATAAAGAGTTGCCAAAGAAACTGCGATTATTATTATTATTTAAACTTAAAGAAGAAGCTTTGTATCAGCAAAAGTATCGTCATCCAAACAATCGAAAGCTGCAATCAATCAAGAGAGATACAGAATTCAAAAGTACTATACTCAATTATCGAACAGGTAAATGCAATTAAATCAAACTATATGATTTCGATAAAATATTTAGAACAGTATTTACAAATTTTATTATGTTGTGTTGTGATTTATTGTGTATTCTTAGTCTTAAAAACTTTCTAATCTGAAGCTGTGAGATTTTATGTCTATTTACTTTAATTATAAGAGAGACTGATTATGTTTTGGTAACTGTTATTTTATTGTTGAGTATAAATTGTACTTATTGTAGTTTTAAAAAAACTATTTTAATCTGAAGCTGTGATTTTATTGTTGTTGAATTTTAGAAATATTTTTTTTACATTTGCCGTTGTGATTATGACTGAATAGACATATTTGAAATAGGTACATCTTTAATTTTTATATTTACACAATGTTTCTTGGAGCGCGGTGGAACTCAAATATTAAGTTATTTTATTGCTTAAAAATTATTGGAGCGTTGTGGAATCAATGAGTATGAACTTTAAATTATTGAGAACAATGGGTTTTGGAGCGCAGTGGAACTACCCCTTTGTAAAACTTACACTGATCAAAAAGAAATCAATCAAATTGATACATTTTAATTAGGTACTTCTTGTTAGATCGGGAGTACCTTTAGACAGGTAATACATAGATTATTATATCCACACACCACTAGTATGATATACATTTACAAATCACTGAAGTTTCGGAATTCGAATGACCATATTATTATATTATTTCCTCTCTATTGGGTATGTGTAATCTAGAGGCAGCTTATTTAATCCATAAAGATTAGTTGAGCAAACAATCTAGAGGCACTTGAGCAAACAATCTAGAGGCAGCTCATTTAATACACATACATTAGTCGAGCAAACAATCTAGAGGCAGATCAACTAATCCGTATAGATTAGTTGAGCAACCAATCTAGAGGCAGCTTATTTAATACACATACATTAGTTGAGCAAACAATCTAGAGGCAGCTCAAGTAATCCGTATAGATTAGTTGAGCAAACGATCTAGAGGCAGCTTATTTAATACACATACATTAGTCGAGCAAACAATCTAGAGGCAGCTCAACTAATCCATTTAGCTAAGTTGAGTAAACAATCTAGAGGCAGCTCATTTAATCACTATAGATTAGTCGAGCAAACAATCTAGAGGCAGCTCAACTAATCCATATAGCTAAGTTGAGCAAACAATCTAGAGGCAGTTCAACTAATCCATATAACTAAGTTGAGCAAACAATCTAGAGGCAGCTCAACAAATCCATATAGCTAAGTTGAGTAAACAATCTAGAGGCAGCTCAACTAATCCATGTAGGTAAATTGAGTAAACAATCTAGAGGCAGCTCAACTAATCCATATAGATAAGTTGAGCAAACAATCTAGAGGCAGCTCAACTAATCCATACAGCATACAGATTGTTAGCTCAACTTATCTATATGGATTAGTTGAGCTGCCTCTAGATTGTTTACTCAATTTACCTATATGGATTAGTTGAGCTGCCTCTAGATTGTTTACTCAACTTAGCTATATGGATTTGTTTAGCTGCTTCTAGATTGTTTGCTCAACTTAGCTATATGGATTAGTTGAGCTGCCTCTAGATTGGTTGCTCAACTTATCTATATGGATTAGTTGAGCTGCCTCTAGATTGTTTACTCAACTTAGCTATATGGATTTGTTGAGCTGCCTCTAGATTGTTTGCTCAACTTAGTTATATGGATTAGTTGAGCTGCTTCTAGATTGTTTGCTCAACTTATCTATATGGACTAGTTGAGCTGCCTCTAGATTGTTAGCTCAACTTAGCTATATGGATTTGTTGAGCTGCCTCTAGATTGTTTGCTCAACTTAGCTATATGGATTAGTTGAGCTGCTTCTAGATTGTTTGCTCAACTTATCTATATGGACTAGTTGAGCTGCCTCTAGATTGTTAGCTCATCTTATCTATATGGATTAGTTGAGCTGCCTCTAGATTGTTAGCTCAACTTATCTATATGGATTAGTTGAGCTGCCTCTAGATTGTTTACTCAATTTACCTATATGGATTAGTTGAGCTGCCTCTAGATTGTTTACTCAACTTAGCTATATGGATTTGTTGAGCTGCTTCTAGATTGTTTGCTCAACTTAGCTATATGGATTAGTTGAGCTGCCTCTAGATTGGTTGCTCAACTTATCTATATGGATTAGTTGAGCTGCCTCTAGATTGTTTACTCAACTTATCTATATGGATTAAATAAGCTGCCTCTAGATTGTTTACTCAACTTAGCTATATGGATTAGTTGAGCTGCCTCTAGATTGTTAGCTCAACTTATCTACATGGATTAGTTGAGCTGCCTCTAGATTGTTTACTCAACTTACCTATATGGATTAGTTGAGCCGCCTCTAGATTGTTTACTCAACTTAGCTATATGGATTAGTTGAGCTGCCTCTAGATTGTTTGCTCAACTTAGCTATATGGATTTGTTGAGCTGCTTCTAGATTGTTTGCTCAACTTAGCTATATGGATTAGTTGAGCTGCCTCTAGATTGGTTGCTCAACTTATCTATATGGATTAGTTGAGCTGCCTCTAGATTGTTTACTCAACTTATCTACATGGATTAGTTGAGCTGCCTCTAGATTGTTTGCTCAACTTATCTACATGGATTAGTTGAGCTGCCTCTAGATTGTTTACTCAACTTACCTATATGGATTAGTTGAGCCGCCTCTAGATTGTTTACTCAACTTACCTATATGGATTAGTTGAGCCGCCTCTAGATTGTTTACTCAACTTAGCTATATGGATTAGTTGAGCTGCCTCTAGATTGTTTGCTCAACTTAGCTATATGGATTTGTTGAGCTGCCTCTAGATTGTTTGCTCAACTTATCCACCTACCTACCTATTAAAGCGCAGGACCAACAGCTTAACGTGCTTTCTGAGGCACAGAACAACGTAGTACTTACTTAGGCCCGTAAAGTTTGGGTTGACAAATCCAACGGGATTTGTTTGTCTTCACAAGTAGGTAGGTTAGGTTCCTACTAACCTACTTTGGTTCTAGAAGATGAAAAATCTTATTTTCAACCTTACGCTAATGAAATAGAGATTATATTACAATACTTAAAATGCAAAGGGTTACTGTGTTACAGTGTTGGAAAGGGTAACCCCAAACGACCGGGTTATCAAAACTATGGAGTACTCAAAACCCTTTCAAAGCGTAACCCATTCGACTGGGTTTTGAAGGGGTTACCCCTAAAAGCGGATTATTCATTGAAAGGGTAACTTATGGACAGGGTTTTAAAACAACCGCTTCGAAAAACCCTATCGAAAACCCCTTCAACGGGTAACCAAATCAGTCCCTGGTTTTAAGTCAATACCTATCAATATTCTATTTACAGCAAATTAATTTGTTTCAGGTCTGCCAAAATCACTTTGAGAACTACCAGTCACACTGATTCAGAAAAAGTTTTTGTTTTTATAAAGCGTAAGCCTCACACTTTGGCAAATTTCTATAATATTATGAAATAGGTATTATTGTATCCAGATTTTGCACGCCGCAACGGTAGAAATACATTGTGTCATATCTAAACATATACATAATATATCTATGTACCTTATTTACATGTATTTGATCAATAAATTTTACTTTACTTTACTTGTCATAACAATCATCTCACAGCTAAAAAACCTATTTTATGCATGGTGATACCCTAGTTTCCATAGGGACATTAAGGTAATACATATTTAAAGACCATTGATAAGTTATATTATGAAGACTAAAGGAGGTAGGTAAATATTTTGTATAGATAAAGGAATGAGAGTAGAGTCCTATACCTTCACTTGCCTGTTGTTATAATGGAATTATTGTTTACATCATAATGGAATGGATGGGCACAGGATAGATATTTGAGGATGTTTAAGGTAGGTAAGACATGCGGAAACCATACATTATACCTTACATTGGTGAAACTATGTTATGAAAATTGCACCAAACTTTAGTAGGAAGTTTTATCAAAAAAAAAGAACATTTCCTTTAAAAAATGTATTCAAAAGCTGTAACACATTATAATACCTAGCAAGTTATCAACACCATGACTGTAGACACAATAATAAGACCCTAGGTTATGCGTCTCAAAATGTTATGTTATTTGAGTTTTTCCAAGTTTGATAAATATCTGAAGATATGTTTACACGTCATGTAGATGGTAGTGGTGTTTGCAATGTTATTAATCCAACAGTTCTGCTTTATTTCTGTGATAACCTGTACAGTGTGCAGTTTCTCATTTTGTTGAAAAAGGTTAGTTTGATAGTAAATTTCAGCACCCAAATATATTCAGATGCACTGTTTTGTTTAGTCATAGGTACATGTTACATCGATGCACAAGTTATTTGCACTGTTTTATTTCGTTCCTAGTCTGCGTTGAAGCTTTCTTAGCACTCGTTATTCGACTTTACTTTTGTGCACAGATTTGTGGATGGTAACAAATCACTCTCCGGTTGCCGGGTTTACGGGGTCTTTATCAATAGTAAACTTGATTAATATTTTCAATACTTTTTTATGATTATTTACTTGGTTTTTCTGCTAAAATATTTCAAAAACACTTTTTTCTTTTTGGTTGCTTTTGGATATGTTAGATAGAATAATAATATGTTGCCAGCAAACACACGAACAATTTTGCGATAAGAAATTTACGGAAATGATTTTTATTTTTATTTTTATTTATTTGGAAGACAGACAGTACATAGATATATAAAGAGACTAGTATTTTATATGTGCGCGAGCTGCAAGCAGCTCGCGGCGGCTGTGTATATTGTTTTTTTTCATTGTATTCCCCTTTTCGTAACCTACATAATCGATTTCATTGAAATTTATAAGCATAAGAGTGGGTTTTGCGATATAAGAATGTCAGCCATTTTGGATTTTCAAATGGACATCTTTTTCGTAATCTACACTGTCGAATTAGTCGAAAACGATATCCATGTCAAATTCTTGGATGGGGGAGGGGGTTCAGGGGGGCTGGGCGTGAGCGGTCACAGCACGGCTCGCTTCGCTCGCCTTGCTGACGTGAGTCGACATCCGACACACGCCTGCCGCCGTCATCAAATTCGTAATCCTCGCCCCCATGTTAGTCGAAAACGATACCCATATCAGATTTTTTGATGGAGGCGGGCCTGGGCGCAGGGGGTCACAGAACCCCTGTAGTCCCCGCTCGTGCTGCCACACGGCAAGGCTCGCTTCGCTCGCCTTGCGGTGTGACGTATTGCGGTTCGCTTCGCTCACCGCAATCCGGCACACGCCCGCCGGCATCAAATTCGTAATCCTCACCCCAATGTTAGTCGAAAATGATATCCATATCAGATTTTTTGATGGGTGGGGGTTCAGGGAGCCTGGGGGCGTGGGGGTTAACACAGCAAGGCAAGGCTCGCTTCGCTCGCCTTGCTGTGTGACGTGAGTCGTGTTGCGGTTCGCTTCGCTCACCGCAATGCGACACACGCCCGCCGTCATAAAATTCGTAATCCTCGTCCCCATGTTAGTCGAAAACGATACCCATATCAGATTTTTTGATGGGGGCGGGGTTTGGGGGGGGGCTGGTCGCAAGGAGTCACAGCACGGCTCGCTTCACTCGCCGTGCTGCTGTTCCCCTGTAGTCCCCGCTCGTGCTGCCACACGGCAAGGCTCGCTTCGCTCGCCTTGCGGTGTGACGTATTGCGGTTCGCTTCGCTCACCGCAATCCGACACACGCCCACCGACATCAAATTCGTAACCTCACCCCAATGTTAGTCAAAAACGATATCCATATCAGATTTTTTGATGGGGGAGGGGGTTCAGGGAGCCTGGGGGCGTGGGGGGTAACAGCACGGCTCGCTTCGCTCGTCGTGCTGTTTCTCCTTAGTCGCATTGCGGTTCGCTTCGCTCACCGCAATACGACCCCGCTTTTGCTGGCACACGGCAAGGCTCGCTTCGCTCGCCTTGCTGTGTGACGTGAGTCGTATTGCGGTTCGCTTCGCTCACCGCAATCCGACACACGCCCGCCGACATCAAGTTCGTAATCCTCGCCCCCATGTTAGTCGAAAACAATACCCATTTCAGATTTTTTGATGGGGGCGGGGCTGGGCGCAGGGGGTCACAGCACGGCTCGCTTCGCTCGCCGTGCTGTTCCCCTGTAGTCCCCGCTCGTGCTGCCACACGGCAAGGCTCGCTTCGCTCGCCTTGCGGTGTGACGTATTGCGGTTCGCTTCGCTCACCGCAATCCGACACACGCCCGCCGACATCAAATTCGTAATCCTCACCCCAATGTTAGTCAAAAACGATATCCATATCAGATTTTTTGATGGGGGAGGGGGTTCAGAGAGCCTGGGGGTGTGGGGGGTAACAGCACGGCTCGCTTCGCTCGCCGTGCTGTTCCTCCGAAGTCGCATTGCGACTCGCTTCGCTCGCCGCAATGCTCCACCGGGTTCAGGGAGAGGGGTTCTGGGGGGCAAGGGGGGGGGGGGGGGAGGGTTCACAGCGCGGCTCGCTTCGCTCGCCTTGCTGTTCCCCGTAGTCGCATTGCGGCTCGCTTCGCTCGCCGCAATGCTCCACCCTAAAAAGTGGTCAAAATATAGGCTAAAAATGGCCAAATTATATAAAAATTATAAAAAGGGGGGTCTAGAGGGGTTGGGGGCGAAAATTTTTTTTTGCAATCCAAATGGCGTTAAGCTCTTCACACGACTGTGAAAAAATTTTTCTTCTACCTTTATTCGTTTGGGAGATATCAAAAGGGGGGGTGAAAAGGGGGGCGGAAGAGGGGGTCGTTTTTTTTTTCTTTCAATTGGAGAAGAGACCCTCTATACTATCCCGCAATCAGAACCCCTCTATCGCGACGGCATCTCGTAGCACTCTCAAAAGGGGGGTCTTTGGGGGCAAGGGGGGTGAAATTATTTTTGCAATCAAAATTGCTTGACCCCCTCTATACAACCCCCTTAAAATTATGCATCAGTATGACTCCGTTACGAAGCCCCCCTGGGGGGAGAGGGTTCTGGGGGGGCAAGGGGGGGGGGGTCACAGCGCGGCTCGCTTCGCTCGCCTTGCTGTTCCCCGTAGTCGCATTGCGGCTCGCTTCGCTCGCCGCAATGCTCCACCCTAAAAAGTGGTCAAAATATAGGCTAAAAATGGCCAAATTTCAGTTTTTTTTATAAAAAGGGGGGTCTAGAGGGGTTGGGGGCGAAATTTTTTTTTGCAATCCAAATGGTGTTAAGCTCTTCACACGACTGTGAAAAAAAAATTCTTCTAGCTTACTTCGTTTGGGAGATATCAAAAGGGGGGGTGAAAAAGGGGGCGGGAGGAGGGGTGATTTTTTTTTACTTTCAATTGGAGAAGAGACCTTCTATTCGATCCCGCAATCAGAATCCCTCTATCGCGACGGCATCTCGTAGCACTCTCAAAAGGGGGGGTCTTGGGGGGCAAGGGGGGGTAAAATTATTTTTGAAATCAAAATCGCTTGACCCCCTCTATACAACCCCTTTAAAATTATTGATCAGTATGACTCCGTTACGAAGCCCCCTTGGGGGGCGGGGGTCCTGGGGGGCAAATCTCAAAAAGTCGGAATTTTCCCTAGGTCTCCTTGACCCCCTCTATACATTTTTGCAAAAAAAAACATACCTCCCCCTCCACCATCAGGGAGAACAATTATGTCAGTCAATCAGTCAGTGAGTGAGTGGTAATCGAGCTTTATATAGTATAACTAGTATTTTATAAGTGCGCGAGCTGCAAGCAGCTCGCGGCGGAGGGGTGGGCTCTGGGGGGGCAAATCTCAAAAAGTCGGGATTTTCCCCAAGTCACCCCCGACCCCTCTACACGATTCCGCAAAAAAAAACATACCTTCCCATCCACCATCAGGGAGAACAATCGTGTCAGTCAGTCAGTGAGTCAGTCAGTCAGTGAGTGGTAATCGAGCTTTATATAGTATAATACAATAAGAATTTTCTTAGACCAGTAAAGTCTCCACTATAAACAAATTTACACATAAAAACTGGTGAACAGACTTAACAAACAAACATATAGTGTGAATATTATCTTACTTAGGTAAAGGAAAGAGCAAAATAATTAATTGAAATAAGCACATAACAATATTACCTAAGTAGGTAGGTATTCATATTAACAAAGGTAAAACATTATTTCAAACAAAAAAGAGGAAAAGACCAAATGCAAAATACAATAATATAAACTAAGTTGGTTCGTCCTTGGCGGCAGCAATGCCTACAATGCTTCTACGAAACGAGACGGCGGAGGTTGAGTTGAAAATATCAATTTCGTTGAAAAATTTATTGTAATTATTGCAAGCTCTATTCAGAAACACACTATAGAACAAATTATAGGCAGAACGCCTATAATTTGTTCTAGAGGTTGGAGTCCAAAAAGTTTTCTTTTTCCTAGATGAAGCCCTTGGGCAATGCAAATAAATATTTTCAATTAATAACTCGGAGTCAATTTGATTGTTCAGTAATTTATATAAAAACACTTGATCTCGTATAGTGCATCGAATGTCTAGATCTACTATAGAGTCTGTAGAGGCTGTCGGAAAGCGGAATAAATAATGTTTTAAAAATTTGTTTTGAATTCGTTGTATTTCTTCAATATGTACTTTAAATTGGGGATTCCAGACCGTTGATCCATATTCAAGAATTGACCTGACGAAGCTGTTAAACAATAGGATATGAGTTTTAGGGTTATTAAACTCCCTACCAATTCTCATAATAAAACCAAGCATTCGATAAGCCTTGGGCGTAATAGTATCAAAATGAGTGATAAACGATAACTTGTGATCTAAATAGACGCCTAGATCTTTAACCACCGATACCCTTGAAATTTCAATATTGTTAAAATTATATTAAAAAATTATAGGGTTCGGTTTCCTAGTGAAGGATATAACATTGCATTTTTTAGCATTAAGGGAAATGCAATTCAACTCACAGTATGAATAGAGTCTATTTAGGTCTTCTGTCTTGTTCTGGTCATGATGCATGCACTAAGGAAATTCTTGCTATAGTGTATAAAATCTTAAGCTTGGTACTGACTTGCGATACGGGGCATAACGAAACGTATTACACAGCGAGCGTTCGTGCAGTCATTACCTAAGGGAAAAAAGGCGCTCTGTGTCCAACCCCTCAATGCTCTGTATATTATGATACCTTTGTTAGTAGTAGACCGACAACATTTTAGATTTAGGTTCTCCAAACTTAATGAACAAGCGTGTGTTTCAGTGTTATCTGAAATCTTCCTGAAAACAGGCACGACACCGATTTGGTGAATCACTTATGTTGGTGCTTCAAATTTTACTTATGGTTTCTCTAATAAAACAAATAAACAAAGCCTATTATTTAGGAAACTTAATTCCGCGCGGACGAAGTTGCAGGCAACAGCTAGCTACCTACTGATAAATCTAATAAACCATACCTATTTATTTTTGGCAAGGATTTTGCTGGTTTTGATATCCATTGACATAATGTTAGTCAGTGTTTCTCTTTTATAGCAATAATACTGATAAATTATGTTAATCCTGTTTGCACCTTATTTAATATTAATAACGGGGTAGGTTGCATGATTCAATATTTGGCGGAAAAGCGCTACGTTGAACACAAAAAGCGCTAAGGTGGAAATACATTGCTTGCCTTATTGACTGACATATGTACCAATTGATGGAAAATGACATGTTGCTTTATTTGTCAATGTCAACAGTCAATTAAACTGGCAAGTGTGAGTCAACTCATACACGGCGGGTTCCCTACTATAGTATAAAAATTTCGCAAAAGAAACCCTAATAAACAAACAAAAGCCAACAGTACGCGGTCACCCATCTAAGTACTGACCGCACTGGACGTTGATTACCTTCGGTGATCGGTATTCGGTACTCAACGTGACGGACGTTGGTCACTCCTCCAAAGAGTTAAGTATTGGTATTGCGTTACGACCAGAATAATTTTTTTAGAAGTCGGGGAGTCATGGGTTACTTTTATCCGATTCAATCAATGTCCTAAGTGTTGTCACGGTTGCTGTGATATTTTTTTTTATTCATATTCATATTCATATCATTTATTGTGATTTTATGCACACAGGTATTGTTCTTAAGTGTACATATTTGATTTTAGATTATATATAAAAAAATATTAAAAAAACTACAAGTTAAATTGAGTTAAGTTTTTTTTTTCAATTAGTTCTTCATTTATTATACTACCCATTTCAACGATATGCTACATTAAAAATCGTAATATTAAATCTATCAAAGTACTACGGATACTTGACTGCTCGTCGGTCACGATTATGTAAACATTTTTTTATGTTTTGTTCTTCTCACAAAATTTGCTCAAATTGACCGCCTTTTCATCTAATGCATTCACAACACCACTGTTTAAAAATAAATTAAAATTAAATTAAAAAAAAAAGTTACCACCACCGCCTACATAAGAAAATCGTGCTGTGTTTGCATGGGGTGAGAAGGTGGCAAATTTAAGCAAATCTTTGAAAATATCAAACACCCGGTGTTTATTTTATAATATACCTATACATATATTATTGATTATTATTTAATTGTTCATTGGCAAGAATAATACACATTCTGTGAAAATTTAATCTGTCTGCCTATTACGGTTCATGCGATACGGCTTGCTGACGGGTGGACAGACGGACTGACAGCGGAGGCTTTAGGCCGTTATGCATTACGTTTTCTGGCCTTTTTATCTAGGTCTAGAAAATATACATATTTGATTCTAATAGCAACGCAAGAAAGTTGATTTCAGCTTATACTTCTCCGACAGAGCGCTGTTTGTCTAATTTCTGCATTGAAATAAAGGGCATCTCTTTCTACACTATGCAAATGGAGCCTGACATCAGACCCACGTAGATAGATAACGCACTACAAGTGTTAAATCTCTATTATTTATAAGGTCCCGTTTTCACCCCTTGGGTAACCCTAAAAACTACATTATTCGTTGGGCGAACAAAATCACCCGTTTGTTGCCATGATGCAATGTGTCATGCATGTAGCATAGACACAGACGTGTGAGGGGCGAGACCGTAGAAAGAGTATGGTGAGACAGATCGCCATCTCTTTTCTTCTCAAGCTATATGCGTAAGGTTGTTTTCTCACTCGTGTGAAAGGTATGGCTTGTGCAGATTTTCTAGTCTATTCTAAGCTTGTCGTTTTGGGGTCTTGTAAAATGTGTACCGTGCGTAAGCGTATACGAATTGGGCAAGATGTAAAAGATCATTAGACGTTACTACCGACGCGACGGTCCATGGCCCGTAGCATTTTTCATTAGATTGGCTAGATTCTGTAACCTAGACAATGTCTTGTTTATTCTCACCTCGGACGAAGGAAATCACTACCCCGTCATAAGTCACTCATGACAATATACCTCATTGAAGTTGACAATACATACTGCAAGTACTTTGACAGCATCTTAATTTGACAATTGACACATTGATCTTTTATTCATTCATTCAATCATTGAATGAGTGAGAAAATGAACCAAATAAATAAGCGTGCTTAAATAGCCTAAATAACGCGCACTAACGCGCGCAAACGCGCGCAAACGCACGCAAACGCACGTACGTGCGTTTACGTGCGTTTAGGCACGTGCGTTTATTAGTGTAATAAGCTTGCAGTAGATCCTAGGTAACAAAAATTCAGATTTCACTAACTTTCGGCTTTTTATTAGCAGTAGGACTGTGCAGTCCAGGGTAGGTAAATATTTTTTTAAGTAACCTGCAGTTCACGTAGTGTCAGCGAATTAACAATAACCCTGTATAATTGTATGCTGACAAAAATACGAGTTAATAAGAGACGATGAGTATCATATTTTTTTATAATAGCGAAAAAAACGTTCAATGCTCTTACAGAGATGGCAACCTTGAAAGAAATGAATAAATTTTATCGATTCGATCGTTCGTTCGCCAATGAATGAACGGATCTAAACTGTAGGTACCTATTTTTTATTTCGATCACGCTATGTAAAATTAGAATTTAATTTGAGCAAGTTTTCACCATCAAAATTATTGAGAGCTTGGTTTTATTTTGATATCGCTCATAACAAAGGAGAAGGTAGGTTCCCTGGTAACAACTATTTCTGTAATCATCATTTAAAATGGCGCCAGGTAAATCTTTCAATTCAATTGGCTCCGAGGTAAATCTTTGTGGTCATTGTTTACAGATGCCTAACATCAAGTTGCAGTCATCCGATAACGAAGTGTTTGTAGTAGATGTTGAAATAGCAAAATGCTCAGTCACAATCAAGACGATGTTGGAGGATTTGGGCATGGAAGACGATGAAGAGGAAGTGGTTCCTCTTCCCAATGTAAACTCCGCTATTCTGAAGAAAGTAATCCAATGGGCAACATATCACAAAGACGATCCTCCCTTACCCGAAGATGATGAGAACAAAGAAAAACGCACCGATGATATTTCATCTTGGGATGCTGATTTCCTAAAAGTAGATCAGGGCACTTTGTTTGAACTGATTCTGGCTGCTAACTATTTGGATATCAAAGGACTACTGGATGTGACATGCAAAACGGTTGCAAACATGATCAAAGGAAAGACCCCAGAGGAGATTCGTAAGACTTTCAACATCAAGAATGATTTCACAGCTGCCGAGGAAGACCAAGTCCGCAAGGAGAATGAGTGGTGTGAGGAAAAGTAATTTCCGGTTTTATGCCCTTTGGGCTGTTCTGATGAGTACCTAGTGTCCATGGTACAGTTGCGATTATAACCAGTTGAAGGTGACTATTTTTTTTATGTATTATCTTTTTTCCTTCTAAGTACACCTGCATGTAACACTATAGAAATAAAATCTAAGACTTTCTATATTAAGCGCCAATACAGGTCGTTCACCTCCTAGAAATCACAAAATTCAGTAAAATTATCACTTCTGTTGCTTTCTATACTACATATAGTAGAAGCATTCCCAAAATAAAATTAAATTGGTAATAATTACCAACTTTTTGCATTTTCAATGATTTCACATTTTTCATGTTGTAAATTTAACAGAGTAGTTTTAAACCAGTGGTTTATTTCAATAATATCATGGATATCAAATCCGTACTCGGCGTGAATACATTGACAAATCGAAAATGCATACTTTTCAGGGCACCCATTTTAAAGTTTACATATTTTTGGTAAATCTTCTTTTTTATACTTTTTTTTCTTTTATACGTATATCTATGTAATTTAATGGGAATTTTCAGATAATGTAAGTATAATGATAAATTAACGTTTTAATCAATAAAAAAAATGACATATCAAGTTGTTCACCGACGACTTGTCAATATATTCACCTAAGCAATTTATTGAAATTCGAGAAAACAAATTAGATTGATAGTTAGATTGTTAACTTAAAAATATAAAAATATTGCATAAATTTGTAATAGCTAGTTTTTCATAATTATTTGAATTGATCAATGTCAAAATAAAACACAAAACTTGTACTTAATTATATTTTTATTAATTAAACATATCTATGTAATTTAATGGGAATTTTCAGATAATGTAAGTATAATGATAAATTAACGTTTTAATCAATAAAAAAAATGACATATCAAGTTGTTCACCGAAGACTTGTCAATATATTCACCTAAGCAATTTATTGAAATTCGAGAAAACAAATTAGATTGATAGTTAGATTGTTAACTTAAAAATATAAAAATATTGCATAAATTTGTAATAGCTAGTTTTTCATAATTATTTGAATTGATCAATGTCAAAATAAAACACAAAACTTGTACTTAATTATATTTTTATTAATTAAACAAGATCCGTCAAGTGCGAGTGTAACTCGCGCGCCGAGGGTTTTGAACGTTTGTCAACAAATATGTACCAAAAGTACCGGTTAGAGACTTCGCAATTTAACGAATACCTAAGAATAGTAGGTACCAACCTACATTTCAGATGGATCTCTCTGCATGCTTTGGTTAAATGGGTGGTTCGATTAAGGTGGGTAATGGTAAATTTTTCGACTTTTTTCGAAATATTTCAAAAAGTATGAAAGCTACAGAAATTTGATAAACTGGTTTGAAATGTCCAAACCGATACCTTTCATATGATACCCCACTCGGTGGGGTAGCCCCCCTTTTGAAAATTATTCCTTTTGACCATTTTTCAAAAAGTGTTCTTTTTACAGACTTCTCTATATTTTTCCTGTAAAATATAGATCCATATCTACAAACGCTTCATACATTTTTAATGGATCGCTCGGCAAACTTCGGAGATAGGGGGGAATGGGTTTTTTTTCGACTTTTTTCAAAATATTTCAAAAACTATGATACCTACAGAAATTTGTAAAACTGTTTTGAAACGTACAAACCGATACCTTTTATTTGATACCCCACTCGGTGAGGTAGCTCCCCCTTTTGAAAATTATTCCCCCCCTTTTTGACCATTTTTCAAAATGTGTTCTTTTTTCAAACTTCTCTATATTATTCGTGCAAAATATAGATTCATATCTACAAACGCTCCATACATTTTAAACGGATCGCTCTGCAAACTTCGGATATAGGAGGGGGGGAATGGGTATTTTTTTGACTATTTTCAAAATATTTCAAAAAGTATGAATTCTACTGAAATTTGAAAAACTGTTTTGAAACGTTCAAACGGATACCTTTTATTTGATACCCCACTCGGTGAGGTAACCCCCCCTTTAAAAAATTATTCCCCCCCATTTTGACCATTTTTCAAAAAGTGTTCTTTTTTCAAACTTCTCTATATTTTTCCTGTAAAATATAGAGAACCCATGTCTATAAACGCTC
Source organism: Eupithecia subumbrata (assembly GCA_949316285.1). Classification (NCBI taxonomy): domain Eukaryota; kingdom Metazoa; phylum Arthropoda; class Insecta; order Lepidoptera; family Geometridae; genus Eupithecia; species Eupithecia subumbrata. Next base: position 33,458,590 of record OX438640.1, on the reverse strand, counting down.
CATACATTTAACATGGATTGCTCTGCATCTTCGGAGATAGGGGGGGGAATGGGTATTTTTTCGACTTTTTTCGAAATATTTTAAAAAGTATGAAACCTACAAAAATTTCCAAAAATATTTTGAAATGTACGAAATGATACCTTTCATTCGATACCCCATATGACTCTGTAGGTATCTTTTTAAATTTCGGCATCACATTTTGTATAGAAAATATTAATTTTCATTTTTCATTTATTTTTATTTATTTTTCTCTGAAACGGTACAGGCGCACGAAATGTATTATTATTTTAAATTTCAAGTTGATAGCTATTATTTTTGTTTTGGCCTCCAAGGATAGCTGTTATCCTTGTCTTACGTATCGCTTTGTCTCATTAGACACGCAACGGTCAGTTTTGCGACTTATTGATACATTTACTTGTCACTTAATACACTGCACTTTCGCGCCGGTAATAACTTGACAACTGGATATGTATAGTCGGGAACGCAATTATGGGTAATGTGAATAATTGACTATCTAAAGTTATTCTGTTAGTTCATTTGAATTTGTGGCGTAAATAAATTAACGTGTTGAGTTATTTAAATAAATAACATTAATGTAATCAGATATCTCTAAATGTCATAATGCTCTCGTTGGAAACAGAGTTGTTTAATAACTCACAAGTGCGATGTCCCAAAAACAAGTGAGAGAATCGAGTTACTCATTTATTCCCCATATAAAGCAAGTAATCTCGACGACAATTTTGCTATAACTTAAAATTTTATATAAGTCGACTTGTCAATGTATTCACGCCGTGTACGGAAATTACATCAACATGACTGTAAAAATACATGAATTGTGTGCAAGATAAAAATTATAGTATAAAAAATGTTTAGAAATTCAATATAACAAAGGTCTTTAATGCGTAGTAATAAGTTTCCAAAGAAAATATATAATGTATAAGCCTAAAAAATGCAAAATTTTAAGTAGTGCCTTTCTGATTTCATGAAGGACATAGGTCAACCACCTGTATTCCCCAGCTGTCTGGCGTCTGGTATAGAACATTTTGTTTCTAGATCATGTATGAATGAACTTGCTACATTTAAAAACACATTTCATTGTTATCTGCTTAACTAAATGATTAAAACTCTGAATATAACCAAATATTAATTTAAATTTTTTATCCCATATTCTATCTATAAAATAACTATTGATAAACAATACAAATGCTTAAGTAAGTATAGGTTGTCTACCTAACATAATATTTGAAAAATGTTGGAACTTCTTGAAATCCAGAGGGGGGGGGGGGGAGTGAATAGTGGCTTTGCATACAACATGGGAAGGCAGGTATGTTGTTTTTTGATTTTTCAACTCGCAGATTGTTAGGTACAAAGTGTAGTATATATCCACTAGGTACGCGTACCTAATTACAGTAATTACACAGGTGTAGTATAGTATACAATCAGTACCTTACCTGGGTACTCTAGTATATAGGTACCTAATATGCCTATATCTATGTAGTGCATTTTGTTTAGGCTGACATATTCAAAAAGCCTTTTCCCAACTGTGGGATGTCAGAGGCTTGTAATTTTATGCAGAGTAAAACCTAAACTAACAGGGATTGCATGCTGTCTCCATTGAACTCCTCGACTCTTGTACATCTATATCATACGTTGGTTACCTTTTCACACCGAAACAGCTGAATAAAATCTGGAAGGGAGGTAGATGGTCTTCTAAGAGAGGCATTAGGCTACTTTTTATTGCAGAAGAGTTTGTGAAGCCACGGGCATGGCAGAATATAGTATGTCATATATGTATGTACAATGTACCTACATATATTGTGTAGTAAGTAAATGAGATTATTATTTCAAGAGACAAGACGTGATGCAGCGCGCGCCGCCGTGTACCTACTGTACAGTGTTCACTCATTCGTTCCACCTTCATTCACTCACTCCTCAGGCAATCCGAGGAGCGAGTGCGGCGCGGCAGGCTGCGGCGCTGCCGCGCCGCCGCGCCGCCGCCGTGTTGTGTATCTAGTACCTACTAAATTAATTAAATCATAAAATTATGTTTATTTATATGATATATTTATTACTATATCGGATGTGCCCAACTTTCTGTCAGTTCTGGAGCAGCTAGCTACATAATCAAATATCATGATACATCTTAGCACATTCACTGTTTAGCCATAGTGAAGCGCGGCGCGACCTGTGCGGCGGCCCGCCTCTGCGGGTCTCACCGCCGAGGCTGGGCAGTGAATGCGTTAACTAAAGGCACCTAGGTGTGGTACCACGTAGGTACCTACATAAGAAGTGTCCTACTCAGGAAGTCACACAATTCCCTGATAGTCTTGTAGGTTTCTATAACCAATATCTGGAGTAAAGTAAGAGTCTAGGCAACTTAATATGGGGCTCCCGAATTTCCCCATGTACGTCCCGCAGGACGCAGCGCCCAGCACCAACCCGAAGAGAAAGGCGAGGCCAATTAATGTAACCATGCAAACCAAACATTTGTTCCTGGTTAGGAGCATTTCTTTGCAAATGGAAAGGAAGTCGTAAATGGACCTGAAAAATAATAATAGGTAATACAATCACACTAGTTTGAATGTTTAGATTCCATAGAAATCTTAATAACAAGTATTTAGATTCTTTTGATGTAGGGATGGATGTTTGTTACATCTTCACGCCCTAACGACTGAACCGATCGGGCTTATATTGGCTTTTGCATAGATGTAGCTCTAAGCCTGCAATCACATAGGCAACTTTTATCCCCTAGATTAGTTCCCATGGGATAGAATTGATAGAAATAACCATAAGGCGGTTAACACACTGCCACGCACTACGCTGCATCTTGCGTGTCGACGCACCTACGCACGTACTTGCGGGAGTGCAGATCTGCATCATCGTGCGGGTTTTTTACGCACTCACGCGCGTTTTGTAGATTCACGGCGGCTCTGACTCATTTCATTCAAGCCCTTCCAAAATTATGCACGGCACTGGCGCGGCGGGACTCGGTGTGCCATAGGTACCTTGCGTCTCGCCCGCACCTACGCGCGGGGATGCATTTTTCTCCGCGCTTGAGCGCGTGATCTGCAAGTACATACGCGCTTAGATGCATTTTCTGTGTGTTGGACTGTGCGTGTTTTCTAAACAAACCGAGATAAGTACAAGCAACAAGCAACAGTTAGAACACGCATTCACGCAAGATGCAGCGTTGTGCGTGGCAGTGTGTTAATCGCCTATAACGTTTCCGTAGAAACAACACGTGCGATGCCGCGTTCAAGATGTTAACACTTTCATTGCCAACGACACGACATTGATGAACGTGTTCTGTTCATTGTTTACCCACTTCAATCTGTGCGGCGCGCCCCAGCGGGTCACACCGCAGGGGCGGCATGGCAATGAATGCCATATAATTAAGCAAACGTTAGGTACCTACCTGCAACATCTAGTGTTATCGCACATAATCTTATCGGTTTCGTCTAGAAGCCGGCGCAGTTGCTGTTGCGCCAATGTGATCACAGGACACTTCTTGTGAAGTATGTTCGCCATCTCGTCCGGATCCATTTCACAGCTGCAACTAGGGAAGTCCACTCTTTTCTCACTTCTAGGAGAACAATCAGCAGTATCTATAATCACATTTTCCTCTGTATTGTTCGGTTGAGGACGCCTTCCATTTTTCTTGTACGATTTCCTGTTATATTTATAGATGTTTTGTATTGAATAATCATCAGACGACATATTTCTTGCTTGCATAAAGTTGGTAAACGAAATACAAAAATTATCGATACGATATTATTATTATCTTTACGGTCTTCTTATCTCAATCCAAAGAGAATACAATAACTACGTAAGAGACGTGACATCCATGTCTCAATCAATCTCAATGATGAATGATGAGTTAGTAGTAGGTAAGGTACCTAAACCTACGGAACGTAGGTAGGTAGGTACCTTACCTACAACCTTTACAAATTCCTTCTTACCTTCTTACCTTCTTACGCAGTTATTGTATTCTCTTTGAATGACGAGTGCACGCAAAAACGTATATAGTGGTTAGGTATAAGCCTCTACCCCACAGCCGCGATTTTGAAGCGCGTCTTGTGTCGCGCGATTTGTTGCGATATTTGTTTGCAGTACATTTTGTACTAAGGCGCTTACGATCTTACACACTGCTGCGAATTCCAATTTGGTTCGCGACGTCTAGAAATCGCGCTTACAAAAACGCAGCGGATTCGCGCTACGAAATCGCGCGAAACAAGACGTGCTTCAAAATCGCGGCTGTGTAGTAGAGGCTTTATTCTTTTTGGACGCGCAAAGTGGACGGAGGAAAGAGACAAACAAAGAGAATACAATACCAAAAGAGAATGCAATATTTTTATGTAGGTACTAAATACATTTCAAGAGGATTCTACAATGCTATTTCACTTTGATATTATTTTTAACCCAGACGAAAAAGAGAGAGGGGTGTTATATGTTTAACGTGTCCGTCTACGTACCTGGGTACGTAATAAATATTTTTAGATTGATGTTTTCGCTTAGAGGACTCGAAAAAAACCGGAGCTCCTCGGTGTCACTCTTACAACAACTCTGAACTTCTTTACTTTCACTGGATTAAAATGAAGAAACGAATCAAAGCTAAAACAGTGGCCACGAAGCTAAGCGTCTCATACTATACGAGATCAGGCGATATTTCACACAAAGATAGCTCAAGTCCGGCCTCATGGCGTATCAGCAAAGCACTTTGCTGCGCAATATGACAGCAAAAGCCTTCAGGCTTGTTGTCGAACGAGGTGACAAAAGACATGGACCTAAGAATTTGTTATTCATTTTATTAACATTTCAAAAGAAATACAGCTTTAAATAACTTACCTAATACCGCATAGGTACCTGATATCAGCGAAATGCCTAAAAAGAACGTGAAGTATATTAAATTATCTTATTTCGATAGTGGTATAACAGTAAAAATATTTTTTCGAAATTTCCCGGAAATTCCCGGGAATTCCCGGTTCCGACTTTGAAACTTCCCGGGATTCCCGGTTCCTCGAAAACAACCCGATTTTGGAATCCCTAGTACCTACCTATCTGTCTGTGGTATCGTAGCTCCCAAACCTTCAAACGGATGAACCAACCGATTTTCGCTTAGTTTTTTTGTGTCATAGATAATTTTATCCCGAGTATTCTTAGCAATGTTTCATGAAAATCTGTTTGAGAGGTTTTTAAAATTTTTAAATTTGTTCTTGTTTACGACAAATTACTGAGATATGGCCATTGATACTTATTAGGAAGGTGATATTTTTATTAAAACCAAATTAAGCAAACTCGTCATCAAAAATACTTGTTCAGCATTCTAGCTCGAAAATCAAGACTGTAATGATAAAACAACAGTGAGAAAATTATTTTTGCTCTCATGTGAGGCAAAATCTTTTTCGCACTTAAAAAATGTCTTCAATTTAAAATGTTAAAAATTATTGAGTAGGTACACTCGCCACTGAAAGTTAATTTAAATGAAGAGGTTTGTACTTCGTTCGACCTTCGATAAAAGGATAATTTCGCTCGTCCATAGATCAAACTAGGTTCACATTATTCGTAACTTCCTGGAATAGAACAAGCTCAGTTTCATTCATAACATTAGAACTCTGAATTTTAGAGGCAATTGCTGTCCTCGTAACTCTCTTCTGGGTAAGACTTTTTTTGTTTTCGTGTCTGATTATTATTGACCATGCCGCTACCGTGCACACGCACCAGCAGTATTATTCACTCATTATGGGACACCCTGTATATTGCTGGCTGAGCAAGGTGTCTGTAAGGTTTCTTCTATGCAGCCTTTCTTTATTCGGTCTGAGCAAACTTCAGTGGCAGTTGGCCACTTCAGAATACATCACTTTCACGATACGGCGGCGCTGCTTCTGGTTTATTGTTCTAATGATCGCCTCGTTGGTCTAGCGGTCAGCATATTCAACCGCTGATTGTGAGGTTCTGGGTTCGAATCACGGCCCGGGCCAATAGTTGTTATCGGGGTTTTTCTAGCAAGGAAAATTCACAGTAACAGCCCGGAGTCAGGAAGTTGGCGGTGTTATACTCTCGTGCCTCGGAAAGCACGTTAAGCCGTTGGTCTTGCGCCTGACCTCTCCCCGGTCGTGTCGATCTATCGTCCCATCGGATTATGAGAGTGAGGGAATAGAGAGTGCACATGTGTTGCGCACACACTTGTGAACTGATTATGTCCTGCGCATCAGGGTTGTCTCCGATGAGACTGGCCGCCGTGGTCGATTTCGATTCGGTTAGGAGGACATTATTATTAACGTTCTAATGCGCAAAGATAAAGTACGTTCAACCACGCTGCAGTTTTTTTATTGTAGGTATGCATGTATTTACCAGCCAAAGATCGTAGCAGCCTACGTTCCTTTTTCTTAGGTAGGTAACTATTAGATTACGGGGACAGCGGAAGACGAATGGCCCATACGAACGTAGGTACCTAATACCAAAATGATTTCTGATTCGAGTCGATTATATTGGAATAGTATCTATCTAGGTTCCTAGATAGGTAGTTTTTTTTTCAAAAATCTTAACTAAAATAAAATGAAAGCCAATCGCATTTTGCATATTTGTATGCCAAAACTGACAAGTTTTCTTCCTATGTGTTTCGTATTAAAAACAACAATACCTTACGTGTTCTTTGTTAAGGAACATAGTTTATATTGTCTAGTTACAGAATAACAATAATGTGTGTAAAATACAAAAAGTTATCACCAGTCATCATTTTTGGTACTTATTACGGAACTCAACCAAATTCATACCAAATTGTGAACGGCTTTTACACAGATTACAGAATTATCCAGATTGAGTGACGCTCGTCAAGACTGAGGTTGAAACTCATCTAGGTTAGACTAGGTAGCATCAGCGGGCTAGCAGTTAGATGAGTTTTAATCTCTTCACTTCACTTCTGACATCTGTGAGCTAAACAGAGATGCCGACCGATCGTCGTCGCGTCGCCGGATTAAACGGGGCGAACCTAACGGCTTTGTTTGTCAAACAAGGCCTAGACCTCAGTAGGTAGGTACTCACGGGATCCCCGTGAGTAAAAAACTAGAACTTCATAAAATTCATAATTTTTTCTTCGTTCCTTACCTAATTGGAAAACATAATTGTGTTAAAAATCATGAAAGTGCACTGTTTGTGCACTAATTTGGTCGAGATCTCTGGAACCCTGCGGTCTATGGAAAAGATTTTTGTTTTGATTCGTAGGCTTTGAGCATTAAAGGTTTAATGCTCAAAGTTCGTAGGTTATTACAAATTATGTGGTTCCTTCCTTATTACAGTTTCTTCATAAGTAGGTAGTACTTATAGTTTTCTTGTAAAAAAGCAAAAACAACATCCTTTTTGCGTTTACGCCCGTCTCAAAACGTATGCTCGGTCCTGCTCCTACAAACGCGAAATCTTATACCTATCCTTTTCACAAATTGGCGCGCAATGCGCCCTCTTAAACGTCATAGCAAATCGATAGAGACATGATTCTAGTAGGTAGCCTACCTACGTTCAGAGAGGTAAGTATAAAGGTGCGTTCAGATTTGACATAGGTACAGTAAAACGGGGTAAATAGAGACTTGACGGTGAATAGAAATTGACGAAATACTGGAGCAAAAAATCCTTTTGCAGAGGTCAGATCAACTGACGCAGAAGGTGAACCAGTCATGGACTAAGGATACTTCCGCTGCTACCAGCCAGGTAATGCCTTGCTCCAGTATTTTGTTCATCTCTATTCACCCTGGAGTCTCTATTCACCCCGTTTTACGGTACCTAGTTATTTAACATGATTTCTATTCTATATGTACCTACTTATAATATTTTTATACAGTATGGATCATTTGTTTTAACATTGTTATATCGAACTGTTTTCATAATAAATAAATCTGTATTGTATGTATCTTGTATTTGTCAACTGTTGCCGTAGATTATGTTAATTTTTAATTGTTAAGTATATTTTATCTATTAGTTATCTTCCGTGACGTCACCAAACGGCTCTGTCAGAAGACCAGCGTTGGTTGTAACGTGTTTACGACTAGCTCATGCTGAGACAGAGACCGTTTTGTGACTCTAATCGACTGAAGCTGTACTCTTTTACTTTATTTTTAAATCATGTTTGTTGATTGAGTTACAAATAAAATATTCTCTATCTCTCTCTATCTCTAAATGTTGGAATGTTGTTCTCTATCAAAAATGTTGGACAATTAACACAGCATTATCTAACCCTAAGCAGAGCTTGTGTTATGGGTTCACTAAGTCTTGGTTTTTGTTACAATGTTAAACAATTTAAATACCTAATACTAAAGTCATTTACAACGGAATATTTGCTATGATCTGAAACTGTGCCGAAATATTGGAAAACTCAAAACTCAAATCATGGTAATCATCCCGTAATAAATGAATTTAGAGTTATTAGCCATGATGCATTTAAAAGTTTTAATTTAAATATTGTGAACGTTATATAACATGTTATTTAATCTGGACGCACCTTAGAATGTTCTTATATAATATTTTAAATGAAATAACCATATTACCAAAATATTTTTATAAAATAACTATTTTGGAAAAATAATGAGCTTATTTTAATAATAAACTAAAATATTTAAAATAGTCAACAACATTAATTTACTTAGAGCTATATACCCCATTTAATTTAAATCTAAGTATTTAAACGGTCCTGCAAGTCTCATACACTTCCTAAGTACCTAGTTAATTTAATAGATTCTTAATTTTTTTGAAATTATTAAAGCACTGCTTAACAAATGTGATACGAGTGACTTCGAAACAACGTTCAAAGCAAGAGGGTTAATGGCTAGGCCTTTTAAGCTCTTTGTGAATCTCACTCCCAAAACATACTGGACTAGGATATTTGGTGATTTCATAAAATTTGATTTACTTATAACATATCCAAACTATTTCATCAATAGTAATTAATAATTACTATTGATTATGGCAGTTGTATAACATTAGCACTTTCAGTGCCCATCATGACGCATTAGTAGATACTCAGGAGGCCTACTCGGAAAACGAAAACAGAAGTTTGTAATTCGTTTTCGTGCGAAAACAACTCTTTAAATCACTTGCATAAGATAGCGCACGAAAACGAATCCGAAACTTGGTTTTGTTTTTACGAGTACGGGCTCAACGGTGCGCCTATACTGCGGTTGCACCACAAATTCGGGCAGTGAAACCCTTAATAAATACAACAGATTACCTACGTACACATTAAGTACATAAATGCAACTAGGAATAATAAAATATAAATTATTAAATCAATTAACTTAAAGCTTTGGCTGGAAATGTGATTGTAAAATTCTTAGCAACTTTAGTTATGTGCCGACTTGATGCATAAACTTTTTGGAATATTCGTAGATGACGAAAAGTGCCGCGGTCGCCGGGACGGTCCGCACTAACGTTGGCTTCAGTCCATTGTAGAGTGCTAATGCTCCTGAAACAACAATCATTCAATAAGAAAATCACACTAATATTATAAATGCAAAAGTTTGGATGGATGGATGGATGTTTGTTACCTCTTCACGCCAAAACTACTGAACGGATCTGGCTGAAATTTTGCATACAGGTAATTTTAATCCTGGAATCTAACATAGGCTACTTTTTATCCCATAAATCAGTTCCCGTGGGATATTTTTTTTAAATGTTTCCATAGAAACAACGCGTGCGAAGCCGCGGGCAGAAACTAGTAAAATCATAAAATAAATGTTTTAATCCACACAGCATCATCTAGCTCCATCTAAACAGGTGCCGAATTCTGCTAACCAACCGGTTTACTATGAAAATGTTTGTACGAGTTGCAAATACATATTTTCCAGGTGTTCTGTATATTTTCTATGTATAATAATAATAAATATCTATGTATGTAATGTATTGTATTATGTATATCAGTCATCTAGTACCTAGAGCTCTCGTACTACTAAATGGTTTTTTTCCAAGAGTTCCAACATGTCGACATATTCAACGATAGTCTTACTATGTCATATCTATTTATGCCTTAGATCATATCTTACTTTTTTATGAAATATGTTTTTATCCTATTTTTTTTACTTATCTTAATGTTTCTCTAATTTATTTTACTTGTTAATTATTTGGTTTTATTATTATGTATAATTTAAAGATAATTTTTGTGTACTGTATTGTTAATTAATTATAGTTCTAATATTTGTATTTAGCGTAGTAAGTGCTTTGGTTTAGACTGTAAGCTAACTATTGTTTTATAATAATAAATAAATAACACAAGCTCTGCTTAGCTTGGGGCTAGATGATGCTGTGTGGATTGTCCAGCATTATTTATTTATTTATAATTGTATCATTGCAGAATCGTCCATAGATGAAAGGAAAACTATCACTATCGTGCATGCGGTTCTATTTGCACGAAGAGATTGACTGAATGGTTTCAACCCTGACACTTTTGACTCCCGTTCCTTTAGCTGTAGTTTCATTCATCAAAGGTAAAATGCCAATATGGTGACATGACCATTGTTATGGTGAAGGGATTAATTTGGTGGAATTAGGAGCCAGACAGCGTGGGGATTGTGGGCACTACCCCCCATGAGATAAAGGTGGTTATCAGGAGGAGGCCTGCGTCCACCTGTGGACAATATAGGCTCTTGAGGTGAGGTAAGGGGCCAGAGCTTGTGTCATGGGTACCGGGGGGCGGGGATAGTACCTATCTACTACATAACTGATGTACTTAATACATTACATAACTTAAAGTCATTTATAACGGGATATTTACCATGATTTGAGTTTTGAGCTTTCCAATATTTCGGCACAGTTTCATGCGCCATGATCACGGAATAACATACATTATTACATTATAGAATTACATAACTTAGTTTTAGATAGATATTTTTTACTATACATAGTAAAAAACAAATAACTTCAGATTGACAAACATTTTTACCGAGGCGGGTATTGAACCAGCAACCTTCTTCGTCACAGGTGGACGTTCATCTAGACCCAAGTAGGTTATACAGAATACAATACATAACATAGATAGATTTTTTTTATGCACATAGAAAATTCCCAGAACACCCGAAACTACGATTTGCAGAACGTACATATATTTGTCCTAAGGCTGGGATCGAACCCGCAACCTCCTGCGTCGCAGGCGATCCATCGCTATCTCGAAAGGAAAAGTTTTCGAAATTAGCTATTTATGTTATGACTTACCTTCTTTCTTAACAATTTCATAGCCAACATTTAAGAATTTCTGACTCTTGTTTGAAATCTGAACCCGCGACTTTATGACATCTGTGGGGAATATTATGGTCCATAGAACAATGCCACCGAATGCCCCGGATATCATTGTCCTGATCAAACCAATGTCGTCTTTGGACTGGCCCGGCTTCGTTAGCAGCTCTCGTGTGCCTGAAACAAACAAAATCCGCACTGATATTACAAGCGCCTAGGCGGAGAGTTTTTTGGTGCTAATGATGATGATTTTGTTTATTGTTTGACGCGCGTGTCACAGCTGCTGCTGCGCCCTCTAGGTGTCGCATACAACCAGCGCACAGCAGCGCCATCGTTACTGTGCATTATACTGAGCGACGACCTTTTTTGATTCACGGTTGTAACTTTTGATTGTACAAACTTTACTTGTAATTTTTGTAAAACAGAATAAATACTTTTTACTTTACTTTAATGTTAAGTTTATTTATTATTATTATTTATAGTACTATTCCACCACCTATCGGTGAAAACCTTCATAATGAAATTCGGCAGAGAGTTAGACGGGATCTCGGGGACAAGAGGGACAATAATAAGCTACTTTTTATTCCGTAAAGATGCGGGCCGAATCTAGTAATTGAATAAGTGTCTGTTCTACACCCTCAACCTAAACAGCCTATAATGGTCCACAGCTGGACTCCTCATAATACCATATTGTATTATGAGAAAGGAAAAAAAAAATAAAAAAAACAATCAACTAATAAAAATAAATTACAACTAGTATTTACAATTTAAACAACTGAGCTAACTGCAGACTGTTGCAAACAATCTACAGGTAGCTCAACTGATCCATATCAATACCAGTCGTCGCGTCCCCGCTACGCTGGCTGCATTGCCCCGCTGTATGGCATGGCAATGCTGTTGCGCTGTGCCAAATTTTCACCAGCTCTCGGGTCACGCGTCGCTTCGACCCGACGCTCAGATATTTTTTTTAAAACCCGAAGAGCTTCGGTACCCCACGGATCTAGGGTTTAAAATAACGTTTTATTTATTTAAATACATTCCAAAATATGTTTACTATCGAAAATAATCACAAAATATTTTTCGTCCCAAAGTACCAAAATGTTTCAATGACGCTATAAATGTCCGCTCGCCCTATACGCACGACAAAGGTCAACACAGGTCAGTCAGAGCGCCGAGCGACATGTCCACACTCTAGAAAGCCTCGCGGCGGACTGATTTCGATTTGAATTGATTTGGGCGCACGCAGCGTTTTATAGCAGTTTTAAAATATTTACAGAAAAATAATAACAACAATATAATAAAAACTTTATTTAAATGTATAATTTTAAAGAAGATGCTCTACTTTATTGGTAAGCTATTATTATATTAAATTAAATAAGGTATATCGGTGAAAAAATAATTTAAAATTCGTAATATTTCATAGTTTTGGAAATTTAATTTCTCAAAGTTTAGATACCAAAACCAAACATCTTTTTAACTAACTATTTTCTCAAGGATCTTATTGATTGGTTATTATTTTTTGTTAATTAGATATGTAAGTATTTTTATAATATTTTGAGCTCCGAAACTGATGCTGAAAGGGAAATTAAGAAAACCTCTAACAAGTTATCTTGATAGAACTCGTACATACTACATTAATCGAAATATTTTCCTAACTAACTATTTAGACAGCAAAATTTGCTAAAATTATTAGTTATTAACATGTACTATAAGACAAGTGGTTCAGGATATTAACGGGTTTGAAAAGATTTTTTTTTGAACCAAACTGCGCATGGAAGGCGTAAACGCTCTTAATATAATAATAAAACAAGAAAAAAACAGAGGAGTAAATAGGGAAGTGACACAAAAAGTGTTTGTTAATTCGAGCTTTGCCCCTATGACCCTGTACCGAAATAGGTGGAGCCAGCGTGTGCTGACTGACGCCAATCGTAAGGGTCAAGCATCGAGCACATACCCAATATAGAGGAAATGTCATTTATTTTGTTTAGACAACAATTCCGCTAAATCACTGCGTCGACCGCTGCGCTCCGATTGGCCGACTCAAAATCAAGCATCACACCCAGTTGGGCAAGCATTTATTTTTATCGATATCGATAGTCAATGCTAAACAAAACTATGAGCATCGCGAAGCTTATTGAGGGAAATAATTTTCGCTAGTGTGGTTTGCGGGTTGTGCGAGTGTAATTTCAATAGTGAATTTATATATTTTTTTAAAGCAAACAAATCAAAGACGTGCCTACTAGTGTGGAATTCTTACATTAGATTGGAATTTAATTATATACCTGGAGTATTTTATAAACTTACACTGATCAACAATAAATCAATCAAATTGATACATTTTAATCAGGTACTTCTTGTTAGATCGGGAGTACCTATCGATAGGTACATCATTTATTATATCAGCACAACACTAGTATGATAGACATTTATCAGAATCAGAATCAGAATCAATCATTTATTTGCAGAATACAATAATTACAAGATCTTAAAGTTATGTGAAGACAATGTATTCGACCCGCAAGCAGGTGTGCAAATGTTAAAATGTCATTATTATTATTAGGTATTAATTATACATTAAAATATCATTAACTAATTCTCTTACTATTTAAAATTTAAGTATTCGTTTACACTATAGAAACAATTTGAAAGTAACCATATATGTAAATGTTTCTTAAATAGGTTTCCATTTAATTCTTTCAATTTTTCTGGTAGCTTGTTATAAATAGTTATGCACATGTTAAAAACATTTTTTTTATAAATATCTTTACAACATTGAGGTTTGTAGAGCAAATTTTGAAACTTGGCCCTTTTCTGTCGAATCAAGAAAGAAATTTATAAGTGACAAGTCACTGATGAGTTTCGAATTTCGAATGACCATCCACATTTCCTCTCTATTGGGTATGTGCTTGATGGGGTCAAGGCACATGGAAAGGGAATCGAAGGAATTTTTGACGATTTTGATTGATTAATGAACCGTTTTCTCGTAGGTACTGTGTAGCTTCTATAGTAATTACCTACCTATTTATTTTCATTTCACCTACCTTCATATGCTCCAAAGAAGAAGAAGTACCCCGGCATTTCCCTCATGATCGTCGGCACCAGTCCCCTGAACAAGCCTTGGATGCCATATTGCCGGAAAATTTGCTGTGTCAACTGAATTGGTGTGATTTTAACCTGAAAAGGATTATCACAGATAAATAATAGTACAATCAACCACAACAGCCTATATTGGTCGCAAGCCTCCCGCAGACAAGCGCCTTATTGGGTTTATCTCATGGGGGTAATGCACATAATCCCCACACTGGGCATGCGGGTTGAGGATCGCAGTTCGGTGATAGAATTGTTCTGCAGAGGGCGCTGCTGCTCGCCCCCCGGTGGATATCCATTAGTCGCCTCTTATGATACCCGCGGAGAGTTGGGGTGGTGCAACTCTAATCCGGCACCACACGACATAATATTTTACAACACTAATACCTAGTTAGTAATTGTCCGCCAAAGATCGCCACAGTGACATTATACTGGCAAAATCCTGTAAGGATTTGTTCTACTACTAACTTTGGTCAAATCAAAAATGGGCCTATGTGGGTGTAAATAGTCTCATTTTCAAATTACTGTTTATCCCAGAGGGGAATATCATCATCATCCAGCGACCTAACTTCAGCCACTGCCGAGTAAGATCAATGGACCTCCGAACTCAGTTCAGTACTTTTCAGCTGAGTACACACACATAATCCATGTCACCTTGATGTAAATATTCTTGTTTTCATAAAATTTATCTTATCTAGCCTTACATGCACTAATTATCTTTGCATAATATTTGGTTGTCAACATAAAATAACATCATTAACTTCTTACTGACTATGGAATCTCTTATGTAAGTTGTTTATCATCATCACTGATAAGATAACATGAGGAACTCTTTAGCCTTCATCATCAGCACAACATACATCCACTGAATATGCCTCTAAACGAGGGGGTTTGTGACCTTATTCTATTATTTTATTTTACTTATTAATAAATTGAATGAATACTAATAATTAACCAATTTAAAAAAGGTGGAGTTCTATTTGTGTCTGTATTTATGTTAGTTGATTTCTCTGTCAATTATAGACTGATTCTGATGATTCTTTCCCTATTGTATGTTCGGAGAAAATGATTCCCGAGGGATTAGAATTAGTCCAACTAACAAAACTTAAAAAACAGTGTAAATAACAAGGAATTCGAAGTCCGTTTTAAGGTTTTCTTAAACAATCAAATTATTTTGTAATAAATAAATATATGCTGGATTTTCAGAGTATTAACTAGCCACAGATACAACATGCAAGCAATATTACATCAGTGATTTAGTTACCACTTTCCCAGTGCTTAGTTAGGCTAGATGATGTGTGAAATATCCAGCACTATAATAATAATAATATATAAAGCTCGATTACCACTCACTGACTGACTGACTCACTGTCTGACTGACATGATTGTTCTCCCTGTTGGTGGATGGGAAGGTATGTTTTTTTTTGCAGAATCGTGTAGAGGGGTTGGGGGTGACTTGGGGAAAATCCCGACTTTTTGAGATTTGCCCCCCCAGAGCCCACCCCTCCCTGTGACAGCCACCCTCGCGAGCTGCTTGCAGCTCGCGCACTTATAAAATACTAGTTTATGTTATAAATACCACTGTCATACTGTTTGTGCACCAGCTAAGTTGACCTCCCTCATGGCTTGCAGCTGACATTTGATGAGTTCTGTGGGACACAGCGTGAATGATGAGAAGAATGCTGCAAGGAAACCAGCTGACGCATTTCCCATGGCTGATAGCTGATCCACAGTCTAGAAGATAAATACCTAGATTAAAAAACTAGGTCAGAAGACCTAGACTAGAATATGTAGAAAACAATTTTTTATTATATTATTATTATTACTAAAAGAGCCTAGCCCCTGTCATGTTGTATAAGGACGTAAAAGTATTTAAAATTATAGATAAAAGTGGTGTAAATTGTATCATTGCACCAATCAATGATGCAATTTCCACCACTTTTTTATTTCCAATGCGGTCTGCATTGGGAAAACTTTGAAATACTTTTACGTCTTTATACAACATGACAGCAGCTTTCTCCTTGATCTGACTCATATAGATAATTCTTCGAAGAATTATCTATTTTCATATGAAGCTGTCATTTTGTATAGATAATCCAATCATTCTCATTTGTAACAAAGTAAAACAAAATGTTTGCTGATGATGTATAAAATAATTTGCATGAAGTAATTCATGGCATCCTTACTAATTCTTGTTTACTGTTTTAATTCTTATATATCTAATAAGATAGAAATTATTAAACATGTAAAACAAAGCTTTAATTTAATAATATGGCACATGGTTCTTTCAAAAAATAAGAAATCTGATCACAACATTGCAATGACAGAAATCAAAATTAACACTTTATTTCCATGTCTATTTTAATTTTAAAATTTCACCATTTTTAAGTGTGAGTATGTACAGTTATGTCTTATAAATATGGAAATTATGAGTTTTTGATTCTTGAATGCTGTCATTTAAACATAATTATATCTACATGTCTAAGTAGTGTATTGTATTATGTATATAAGTCATCTAATAACCATAACATAACACAAGCTCTGCTTAGCTTGGGGCTAGAAGATGCTGTGTGTATTGTCCAGCATTGTTTATTTTATATAGATTATATAGATATAGAAATAAAATAATGTTACCTCTACACCACTAAGTCGGCACACAAACTTTTGGCAGTATCCATAAGCAGCAAACAGCACCGAGTTTTCAGCCACATTAGCCATAATAGCTGGGGTTGTACCAGCATACAATCCTCTGACAATACCATCATTTTTTAATGTTTGTTTCAGGCAATCATACATTCCTTTGTAAAGGTGTGGAAATGTTTGCATCTTGACTTTTACTGTGTCCAAGGGTTGGCCAACATATACAACTCCTATACCACCTGTAAAATAACTAGTGTCAAAAAATCACTCGGCCTTCATGTAGGTGGCACAGCAGGTCATGAACCAATAACATACGGACTGGATGACATCTAAGGGAACAATAATATTGTAATTATGGGATGCCTTTGTCCTGCTTAAGGGCACAGGGGGCTTAAGAAATATAAAAATAATCCTGGTTTACCTAATGATCCTGCAGTGAAGTCAATAACACCATTTTTCAAGTTTCCTGAACCTGGGGTAGCAGTATGAGCCATCGTGGTTTTTCTATGATGTTTCTAACCTCCAAATAAAAAGTTAAAACTAACAACAAATGATGCAATCCAATAAAACTTTACTAATACAGTCGGCTACTTTTGGTTGCCAATCAGCATAATTAAAGGTACAATTTCACAATATAATTTGAATGAAATTATGAAAATGCTCGCATTAGAAGAAGTATTAGTTGAGTGGTTGGTGAGCAGGTAAAACTTTTCGAAGATGAAAATGATGATGTGATATAAAATTACAATAGTAGTGAATAAATAAGCAAAATCATTCAGACCAACACATGTGAGTGTCTCATAATCTAAAACTAGAAATGATTGACAAAATCACGAAAACAAACAATTGTAAACAACGCAACGGGGCCCGGCACAGATGGAGCCCGGCAAAGAGAAAGAAAGAATAGTATAGTAAGTAGGTAGGTAGTGTAGGTCTAGGTTTATACAATACTATACTATACAATATTCTTCTTCTTCTTTTGTAATTGGCTCTGCATCAATCATGGTTTGACACATTTTCGATTATAAAATTTAAGGAGGTTGAGTTTGTATTAGAGTTGCCGCGAATAGTTGATAAAGCGAATAGTCGTATACCGATTAATCGCCATTCACTTTGGCGAATAGTCAAATAACTCGACATTACTATTCGACATAAAAAAGGCAAATTAAAAATATTTCTAACTTCTTCTTTGTGAGAAAAGAAAACAATAAAGTTAAGGAAATCTGTATCATTTTTACCATATCTACAATTATGTAATGTAGTAATTTAATTTTTCATTTTTAAATGCTGGCAACCCTTTTCTTGTACATATTTTACGGGGAATACCCCGTTTTGAATAACCCAGCGAATATTATTGTAGGGGATTTCTCGCTCAATGCGGCACGCATTTGTAATTTGATTTTCGTCATCGGTTGACGATTTTTTTTAATTTTTCTTTCTATACTTATTTGAAAATTGCTATTGAATTAAAGACTTGAATAGGTACTTCATTATATGATAATAATATTCATTGATAATAATTGATACTGTGTATTGTTTTATTAAGGAAAATAATAAAAATTGATTATTTTTTACTCAATAGTTTTTTTGTCGTGACTATTCGCCAAATGCCGAATAATACTAGCTATTACTCGGCAATTCTAGTTTGTAAATAATAAAAAGAGATAAAAATGAAAAGAAAAACAAAATAAATAGAAAGAATACAATACAGCAACGGACGGCCCGGCGCGTGCGGCGCGGCGGCGGCGGCGGCGGCGGCGGTGCGGCCACTGACCATTAAAGCTAGCTACTAGACTAGGGCTATAACCGCGATCACGGTATAGTTTAAGTTGAACCGCACTTGAGCGGCGCGGCGCGGCGGGGCGGCGCGGCCTCTCCTAACAGCACTGCAGCGGCGGGCGCGGCGCGGCACAAAAAGCCAGACGTAGAAAAATTTCATTAAAGATGGATGTCATTATCATTAGAGATGCAGAGAAATAATTTTTGGTTGGAAATAAGTACGTACAATAAAGTACTAATGAAAATACCAAATATTATTTCATCTGGTTTGGTTCATATAATAATATAATAATAAAAAATAATAAATTTATTTATTTCTTCACAAAAGTGCTTGACAATTTTTTAACAAAGGACTAAGCTAGGGATTTTATCAGGTAAAACATTGTCAGACCCTGTTTTGTGAAGACTGGTGCCTGATGTAGGTTCTAAGAACGTGTGTTACAGGTCACCAGGTCTTCACTCAACGGACCTATACAAAAGACCTGCACCGCATATAATATATGTTGGTATTTAAATAAATAAATAACAGTAACTGTCCAGTACCCCATCATCTCTGACTGGCCTGGGGCTAGATGAAGCTGTGTGAAGCGTCCAGTGTTATTACAAGAAAATTAAAGTTGCTTGGTAAAATTAAGGTTAAGTGTTGCAAACTATACAAACAGTCACAATGCCTGACAGAATACAAGTGTGAGTGTGTGTGAGAGTGTGAGTAATATAATGTTCATTTACTAAAGAAAACTTAAGCCGGCTTTTGACTATGGGATATAATATAAATTACATCTTGTGCTATATATTACATCCCGCGATTGCTATTCACACTGTAAGATATATATTTTGGAACACACAAGATCAGTTTACACGTCTGCATACGAACGCCAACATTCAAACGGAGGGCGAAGCGGGGGAGCCGCGGTGTCCGGGGACGTGAGGTAAAATATATACCTTCAAATGACCTTCAAATATCGCTCACTCGGTCGAAAAAATATTTATAGTTTGGGATGTAATATATATTATAGCACAGTGTAAACGGTCCCATACAAAATGTATGGTGAGCGATAAAATATTATATCTCAAGATGTAATATATATTATATTATATCCCATAGTGAAAAGCCGGCTTTAAATAAATTTCAAAAGTGAACGTGTTGTTTGTTTGATTTTTTCTTAATTAGGACGCCATTGTTTCCAGCGTAAACGCGTCGAGTCAAATACCTACAATGATCACCGCGCGGCTAGCAGGGCGCGTCGCGAAATTTTATGGTTCAGTTAATTTTTTTGCAGTGTTTTGCATTTTTACCACGCACGTCATTCTGACCCTCAACACCTAGCAATAGTAGGTTAAGATTTTTTCTGATGTTGAATATTATGGAGCAATAAAGTTTTTAAGCTTGTTTGGATGCTAGGGGCTATTATAATATTATCTCAAACTATAAGGCCATCCTAAAAAAATTTTCACTGGTGTAGTCAAAATTCAAGGATTCATAAGAAAATTTCAAAAACAACCGTCGATTAAGTCCTAAGAGCCTAAAAGCCGTCACACACAGAAACCGTGGCCGGGCCGGAGGCGAAGGCGTGCGAGTTGTTTATGAATTTTATGAAAGAGGTGTGTGTGTAACACACCGCGGGTGGTGGTTAAGCGATGCACGGCCGTGGCGGGCCAGCTCAGCGACACAAACAGTCGGCGAGCGCGACGCGCGTATAAAAGTACTTATCTAAACTAAGACTTGTGGGACTTTAAGTAAACAATATGATTATTATGTAACGTGGCTTTTGGTAATATGTTATTTTTTAGTAATAGAGCTCTTACATCATTAATTGCTCCAATAGTAACATTATTATTGGTCTGCGCTCTCCCCTCGAAAAGAAAAGACTATCGATGTGCTATCGCTAGTAGACGCAGGGCGTTTCGTTTGACATGCACGTCGCTCTCAGCCTCTACACCACAGCCACAATTTTGAAGTGCGTCTTGGGTCATCGAAGCAGTCTGTAAGAAAGATCTTATGCGTCCTAGTGCAAATTAATGTACTGCAAACAAATATCGCAACAAATTGCGCGACACAAGACGCGCTTACAAATCGCGACTGTGTGGTAGACGCTTTCATTTCGTGAACGGAAGAAATTGTTCCATTCGAGTAAATCTGACAGTGACGTGACACTGACATTTACCTTCTATGTACACCCACTCATAGTCAACCAAAGTTTTGAAAACAACAATTTCACCATCACCAAGAAAACGAAAGAAAGAAGGAAAAAATTGCAAATTCAAAGAATTAATTGTTTTGTGTTTCGAAAAGTACTATCATAAAAATAGTAGCTGATATTTAACAGCGTTGATTCTGTCTTCCCTCTGCCCGTGTGATAGGATATCGATAGGTGTATCGATAAAATAAATTGTTATTAAGGTTTGCTTCTGTAAATCCCATGGATAAATTTCGAATATCTATAGCGTGGAATTACTGAGTGTTATGGCTCCTGGAAACAACGGTAGACATCCAAGTCATACGGGTACCATACCCAAGACGAAAGTGAGGAACAACTGCAATGTCCCACAGGAGGCCGTGACGCCGACGCGTAGAGATATGACAACGAACCTCGTATCGGTAAGGATTCTCAAATCATGTGGCAGCAGCTGTTGTGACTATCCTTCGAAATTAGTTCACTGATTACTTTCTTTATCAACTCTGTACCTACTGTGTGATGTAGGACCAACCAACCATATAAAAATACCATGCAGTGCAAAACCAGGAAGCTACTGAAACACTTCATTTCTAAATAATTTTGGAAATTGTTATAGGTCATCTTGTTAACTGACTTTCATTTGGTGTGTGTATTTATCAACTGGTACCCTCAACAGTATGAAGTTTGTTCAGAACATGTGTGCTTGGACTATATTTAGATGTTCCACAGAAATTTTGATCATCTGCCAAATCTGTTTTTGCAGCATGTGTGGTACAGTACAGATGTACCTATTGAACAAAAGGATATAAGTGATTCAATTATAGATCATTTGCGTTTTTGCCATATGGGTGGTTGTTTTTCTAAATTGAGTCTGAAAAAGGTTTGTTTAGTTTGATTGTCTACAATTAAATAGAATAGTGTGAGTAGTTTTTCTCATAATTTCAGACCTCCCTAGACTGGGTGCCTGTATCGGAATACAACTCAAGATCAAATTACAATCACAGTCAGTCAAGAAAAACAACCAATAATACTACAAATAACTCTGATCAGGAACTAACTGATATTGGTAAGTACTTTACAGTAGACTAATAATATTTATACACACTGGGCTTGTGGTTTCGGGACTGCAGTTCTGTGGTAGAATTATTCAGCAGGAGGTGCTGCTGCCTGCCCCTGTGGATTTACGTTAATGTGGTGCAATTCTAAGCACCTTACTGCAATTCAAGCAGACCACTAAAAACCTTCATAAAAATACTAACCAATTAGAATATGTAATTGCACTATTAATTTGATTATGTACCTTGTATTCATACACAATGTAAATAGTTTTTGAATAACTAAACCAAACTAAACTACCACTTTCAGACAATCCAGGTGCGTTTGAGAGTGGTTTTGGAAGGTTTGTGCCAGTCAGACCTCAGCCTAGAGCCTTGCCGCTGAATGCACAGAATCGGGACATTTTAACAGATCACCAGGACGATGGGGCAGGCTCCTCAATGACTGGACACACACTACATCCTTACGCTCATCAAATGCAGAATGGTTTGTACTCCAATAACAAGCTAGCTTGATGTTACCTACCCTGTTATTTATTGTTCTTAACCGTTAACCGCTTATGAGGCCCTGAGCGGGCTAGAAAAAAATTTATACCGTCAGGTATTACGAGGCCCGCTCCGGGCTCGACATCTCAGACCAATTGAAACCTTATTTTTAAAATATAAGGAACACTATGGCTTGAAATCTATGTCTCATTCGATTCGGAATGAACAAACCTCTTTACTAAAAGTTTGTCTATGGTGATCGACGGTTTGAAGTTCGAGAAATAATCAGGTAACAAAATCACGCATTTAGCCGCCATTTTGTACACATTCGGTTCGACTTTATTACGGAGGCGTCAAGGTTCATTTTTGTATAATGAGTTATCGATTTTTGTATAATGAGTTATCGACAAAATTCTAAATAATAAGCATGTACCTACAAATAATAAATAGACTAATAGAAAGAATAATTAGTCTAGATTCGATATCTTTTTATAGAATAAATAAATTCTTAGTATTTTATGAGATACAAGCATTTTAGTGCGGGAATCGGGAAAAACGCGCGCCGCGCGCCACCCGTGATCCTTGAGGGGTGTGACCCGTGACCATTGATAGATAAAAGCTATTTTTGGTAAGAACTGTTGAAAGGTTAAAGTTGTTAATACATACTTTCAACACCTTGTTACTTTTGGTTGCAAAAGTTGACTATGATTGAAAGGGTTACAGTATTATAGTTTTGATTCTGAAAAATTAATATTAACAACCATTACTTTCTACCTCTGCAAAGCAAAAGCTTCCTTTTCCTCCAGCACTTTTCTCCATTTATCATCATCAGCATTTATTAGTCCACTGCTGGACATAGGCCTCCCCTAAAGAACGCCATACCGCTCTGTCTCTCCATTCACGCCCGTAGCACACGTCTGCTGCGAAACCTTAACAGCGGAACCGCAGCAAGTTCGCCATGTCTTGTCCGTATGTAGGAGTTGCGGAACAATAGCGAAACTGACTGTTCTAACGCATAGATTTTACTATAATTCTATGTCTTTCCCCGCGCGGTTTCGTCGATCTGACCGACGTCAGCCACACTTCCGCGTTCCGGCCGCTGTTTTTTGCGGTGCCGCGTTGTTTGCGCACAAAAATAAAAAGCGAAGCTACATGTTTTTCTTAAAATGGACGTCGATTTTACAGAATAATTAATTCAAGGGGTCAGAATGATTTGTATTTTTTGTATTTTTATTTTAATATTGCACCCTCCTCTGACTCGACTCAACTGACTCGCGAGATGTTTCGACGCCCAGTTCCGCTACTCAAACTACACTTATTCGCAGCGGAATTCATCCAGCGGTTTCGCTACTCATATTCCGCATCGGAGGTGTGCTACGGGCGTTATATGAGTTAGCAAATATTAATAAATAGACCAAGCCTAGTGAAGATTGCGGAAAATCGGTCATGGTGGAGATCCTCAGGAGAGGTCTATGTCCAGTAGTCGACGTCGATCGGCTGATATGCTGATGAATAGACTAAGCAAAAAATGTGTTAGTATCTATTAATATTTTTTATGTAATTTCAGGTATAAACCCACATTCAAACCACACTGCTGCCGCGGTTATGATTGTAAATCCCACTACACCAAATGCTGCTGGTATAACTCAGTCATTCAATGTAAGTGACTGCCTAAAACTCTATTATTATTTACTAGTTTCTGCCCGGTCTGCTTCGCACGCGTTGTTTCTATGGAAACGTTTAATAATATCTATCCCATGGGAACTGATTTATGGGATAAAAAGTAGCCTATGTTTTATTCTAGGCCTAGAAATACATCTATGCAAACTTCACCTCGATCCGTTCAGTAGTTTTGTCGTGAAGAAGTAAAAAATATCCACCCATCCATCTAAACATCCAAACTTTCGCATTTATAATAATAGTGTGATGCTATGTGCTAGGATTACGGCAATGTATTTGTTCTTAACTTCGAATAATGTTTGCGTTGTTAGTTCGTTGCTGCTCAACTGGCTGTCGTATACCACCGTGTGTAGGTGGCAGTCATAGACGACCTCAGTGGCGCAGCGGGGGAAGGTGTGCCTGCGACGCAGGAGGTTGCGGGTTCGATTCCCGCCTCGGGACAAATATTTGTACCATCTGCAGACATTTGTCCAGGGTGTTCTGGATGTTTTCTATGTATAATAAAAACTATCTATCTATGTAGTGTATTGTATTAAGTATATCAGTTATCTAGTACCCATAACACAAACTCTGCTTAGCTTGGGGCTAGATAATGCTGTGTGAATGGTCCAGCATTATTTATTTATTTATAGTGTCAAGAACTCGGCACATACAACTAGCTCCGCTACCGTACGGTACAACAGTAAGCGTTCATTCAAATAATGGACTCATGATCTTTATATAAAGATAACAGTGAAATGGCTTAACGCAAGGTTCAAGCGAGTGGCGCGCGAGATGTCTATTATCTGCCGTCAATAAAAAAAATTAAATTACTATTACCCATATTGAGATGTCTGTTATCTGCCGTCAATAAAAAAATTAAATTACTTTTACCCATATTGAGATGTCTGTTATCTGCCGTCAATAAAAAAATTAAATTACTATTACCCATATTGAGATGTCTGTTATCTGCCGTCAATAAAAAAATTAAATTACTATTACCCATATTGAGATGTCTGTTATCTGCCGTCAATAAAAAAAATAAATTACTATTACCCATATTGAGATGTCTATTAACTGCCGTCAATAAAAAAATTAAATTACTATTACCCATATTGAGTAGACTGTTATCTGCCGTCAAAAAAAAAAAATACTACTACCCATATTGTACTGTGCGGCAGTGGCGCGGCACAGATCTGCGACAACCTTTTACACATACATAATGAACAATTGAGATAGTAGTCAAAACGTCAGCGCATCAGCATTGCCATACAGCGGTGCAATGCAGACAGTGTCTTGGGAACACTTCCGACTGGTATTGATATGGATCAGTTGAGCTACCTGTAGATTGTTTGTAACATTCGGCTGTTAGCTCAATTGTTTCAATTGTAAAAAAATTGGTTGCCTGTAAAGTCGGTATACGGGCGAAAGTTTTACGTAACAACGACTTTGAGTGGTAAAATAATTATGTCTGTCTCTCTCGCTCTTAGGCGGGCTAACCATGCCCGAGTGGAAGGGACGCGTGCCTCTCACTCGCTCTCATTGTGAGCGCATAACGTGAGCGGAGCGTAACGCAGTTTCTTGAAGTGTCACCCGGCAAACCAATTTATAAGACGTTGTCACGTCAAAACTAGTTTTAATTTGTTAATTGTAATTTTTTATTGTAATAAAATGTCAAATGAATATTGTTATTGTAGGCACCAAACCAAAACCGCAACAACTTGACTCGCAACCTGAACCCAGCCCGTAACACGTTCGAAGGCAGCACGGCCAACAACAACGCTCCGGCGACTAACTCACGCACCGTCACCAAGACTGTGAATCTCATGAACAACATGTATGAGGGACAGGGGAGTTTCAACAATATCAATGACAACAATCATGTAAGTAACAACAATCATACAATATGACTCGTAACGTAACACGTTCGAAGGCAGCACGGCAAACAACAACGCTCCGACGACTAACTCACGCACCGTCACCAAGACTGTGATGAACAACATGTATGAGGGACAGGGGAGCTTCAACAATATCAATGACAACAATCATGTAAGTAACAAACAACAATAGTCTTTACATAGTATAAAACAAAGTAGCTCCCGCTGTCTGTCTGTCTGTCCCTATGTATGCTTAGATCTTTAAAACTACACAACTACTAAACTACACACGATTTTATGCGGTTTTTTTAATAGACAGAGTGGTTTATATGTATAATGCATGCATAATATAGTAGAGAAATACTAATAGTTTTAGAGGTTTCTAATGTGATGTAAATAACCACATTTTTTTGCGCTTACGTTGCAAACGCTGGCTGAACTCTACGAGTTAGATCAAAATAATGTACAACAGTATTGTACATCTTAAAAAAGTCTACAAAAAAGTCCGTGATGTCAATGCCTATCTCTCAGGGATAACCCACAATAAAAAAAATGTATCCTTTACTTTTTACGAGAAATAATGGCTTATTTACGAAGCAATACAGCATTAATCCTTATCCAATTAAGTACCTTAAATACATTGTGCATTTAATATAGTATAGCCTAATAATATGTATATGGCTCTTTACAGCATGTTATTTAAATAAATGTTTTCGAAGATATTACAGACTTAAAATGCAGGGACATAGCGGTTGCGGCGGTACCGGCCGGGGGGCCGATTCTGTAGTATATTTAGTCGGTTGTGTTGTGCGGTTGTGTTGTGGGTCGGTTGTGTTGCAATTGGAAATATGAGAATTAAGTTTATGTAACTTTCTTTCAAAAGCTCAATAAAACTGTTCCTTGTCAGCAGGTTCACCGAGAATCAGCGAGAGCGCTGGGCGAGGCGATCGTAGCCGCGTGTCCCGACACAGCGTCCGTGGAGCGCCGCCTCGGGCAGATCCGGGAATACATCCGCGTGACGTCATCCCTCGTCGATACCATGCGTAACTCTGAGGATGAGGTAAGAAATAATGCTGGAAAGGTTTTGGAAGTGCACTGCACTGCTACTTATGTTGACTAAAGGTTAACATAAGTAACAGAATACTTGTTGTCTCTGTCTCGCACACAAACAAAAAAAATAAGTTAAGTCTAGACAC
Source organism: Eupithecia subumbrata (assembly GCA_949316285.1). NCBI lineage: Eukaryota > Metazoa > Arthropoda > Insecta > Lepidoptera > Geometridae > Eupithecia > Eupithecia subumbrata. The sequence continues at coordinate 33,431,423 of OX438640.1, read as the reverse complement.
GATCTCCGCTCTCTGTCTCTACGCTAACCGCCACCTTAAGTTTACTCAATTTTCCACTAAGTTTAAGCCCAAGGCCAAAGGTAATGGGTAAGAAATCTTGTTTATGTAGCGAAGACATGCATTAACTTCTAGAAAATCATACTTTGTTTCCAATTTAGGCATTTATAGAACACACTAAAGAAGAATATGACGATCTAGTCAAGATGGTGATGCAACTGAAGGATAGCGAAACAAATCTAGAGCAGATTTTGACTGAAAGAAAGCCGGATAATATTGAGGTGCCGGCTGAAGAACCGAATGCAACCCAGCCAGGCCCAAGCATAGAGATAACAGAGGTACTCGATAAATCTGCCAGTAACGACGCGAGTCATATAAACAATCTCAAAAAAGTCACCAACATAGAGAACGAACAAATCAACAAACAGCATAAGAACCAAGACGATCCCTCTGATCCAGTGACATCCGAGATATCCCCGACAACAGTGACAGAGAACATTACAGTAGCCGCAAACTCCTCTAAAGTAGAAGAGACAAAAGGCGACGAGCAACTTAATCAGTTACTTAAGAAGAACATACAGTCTTGCAAGGAAAAAGTAGCGCAGATCGAGCAGTTGAAAAAGGCTAAAGATTCGCTGACGGACGAACAGGTTCATAGTGATGTGTGCGCTGTGATATTGTGACATAAAGTATCGCATGTGGACCCAGGAATGTTAAATCAATAACTAAAAACTAAACTTTATCTATATGAACCGGTATCCAAATAAACAATTTAGAGGTATAACCTGCGTACTTATAGAATGGAATTGAGAATGACGTCCTCTCTCATGATGAGGACAGCATGAGAGATGACGTCATACTCAATCACGTTCTCTAAGTACGATCAAATGATCATTGGACAATGATATTCGACGAGTGTCGATCCGGTCGTCCGGTCCAACTCATCAGTGGGCGCGGCCTAAATGTATGCCATCTCATCTGACATAATAGACATTCTCGCGCGCTTGATGAAAGCCAAATAAATTTATTCGTAAAACGGCCGCGTAAAGAAATGCGAAAAGACTTTTAGCACAAGGGTTATTTTAGAAAAACTATTGAGAGTATCATTTCAAAATAAATTTAATTCAACTTTTGAATAACTAAACTATGTCTGTACGGGCTTTATTTTAGAGTTTTCTTTCTCCGTATGTTATTCATTTTCGCCCAAAGTTAAGCTAAAATCGGTGTTGAAATACGAAAGCTTAGAAGCTTGTTTTTTTTAATTAATACTGTTTTTACGGTTTCGGGTGCATACAGACATAGATAATGACGAGATAAATTGATATTATCCTTAGGTTTGGATGGTCAACATCAAACAGCGTTGTAGTTACCCTTCCACGTTTGTATGGAGAGATGAGCGACTCGTTCAGCCTTAAGTACGTTTTGCATCATTGGATTGGATACCAGTTCCTGATATTATAATAAAGCCATGTCTCTATGTTGTTTCTGACAATGACGTGGATAATCGAAGTGTTGCTTTAATAAATAGACGTTTTAACTAAAATCCGTATTAACAAAAATGATTTGACTTTTGATAAACATAAAACATTGTATATGTCCTTACTTTACCTTCTACAAACTAAAAATTACTATCATTTTGGTGTGCATTTTTTATCGTTTCGCTTGTATTAATTGTTTGCAATTTTACAAATTGAATTATTTTATAAGTGTTCATTATAAGAACAGTGATTTTAAAATCAAAACAGTTTGTTCCGCTTTGAACACTCACCTACAATATTTCACCCGATGTCAAAATCATTTTACCCACCCCGGAAATCTTGAATTTCCATGTAATAAATAGTATTTATCTTGTAGCAGGACGTAACACGTCCGGTGTCCGTCCAAAGCAACGGGTCGGCGTACAGCGACAACGATCTGTGGCAGAACGAGATCAAAAGCAAAATGGAGATGTCTCAGATACGACTGACTGCCCTGAAGCAGCAGCAGAAACGGCTTATCAAATACCAGGTTAGTTAGCACTAAGCTTGCTGCGCTCGTGGCGGAAGATTCGACGCCTCCAAGCCCTCCAGACCATGGATGTCGTTAGAGTCCACTAAGGGATTGGATTGGGAGGATTATCAAAGAACGGTAGCAGTAGCTATCTTATCTGTATTGTACCTTTGGTTTACCTCCACTCTATAGCGTGCCTAACTCTATTATAATATAAATAAAATAAAATATACATAGCGCGGCGAGCGAAGCGAGCTGCATATTATTTGATTTCTTAGAAATTACCCTGATGCTACGGCCACACTATCGCGATAAAGCGAAGATTTTCGCTGTCGCGACAAGTTTGGCCTAGAAGTTCGTCTTATCGCGAATCATCATCGCGACAATAAATGCCCTTCGCGACGCGACGTTGCGAAGTTTTTTTCCAATGTGGCCAAACACTTCGTCGTAGAACGAACACGAAGTTTTATCACGACTACGCGAAGGCGAATCTTCGACTCGTAATGTGGCCGTAGCATGAGTGCGAGGGCATACGCAAAATAATATACTTATAAAAAAATATAAAAATTTCCAGCAAGAAGCCAAACAACAACTAGAAGAAATGAACAAAGAAAGGCAAACTCAGGAAATACAACCTTCAACATCACACGCTCATGATAACTTTACTGATATGCACGTAAGTTAATAATTTTAGAGAATAAGATATCTTTATTAGTAACATTACAATTTTTAATCATGTATCTATCATTAGATACACAGAAGAGTACCTGTTAGTTGATTATAAATCTAAAAACAATGTTCCTCCGGATATGGCGGGATGCGAGGCGGAGCGAGGCGATGTCGATAAAACAGGACAGACTCGCTACACGCACCGACAACTGCCGCCTTCGACACCTTAATTGGTTGGATTTCTCTTGGCGTGTCGCTCGCTAGCCGCGGGACGCTAACCTATGGCCTGACTGTTTCCATGCTTCATCAAAAATATTTTAATACCTGAGAAAGCTGACCGATGTTCAGACGATATCAGGATATCCGGGAAAGAGTGGATTAGGGTGAAACAGGACCAGACAAAATGGCGTGATGGAGAGGAGGTCTATACCCAGCAGGGGCTAACGAGTAGGATTTCTGGTCTCTCGACCCTTTTTCATTTCTCGAGGCACGAGAATTCTCAGCCAGGATTTCACGAGTGGCTCGAGTAATTTTGAAATAAAATAACTCGAGATACTCGAGAAATCCTGATTTAAGACGCCTCGAGTTGAGGCGTTTGTGTGTTTTTTCCCGTGACAAATTTCTAGAGAATTCTCGAGCAAAAACCCTACTCACGAGCTGAGTAGATACATTGCACAAACATGAACTATTATTATCAAGGCAAAAGGAGTAAATAAAGCCTTGTGTTGCATACAAAAAGCTCTGCAAACTTAAACTCTGCCTGATTATTGGATTGAACATTAGCCACAATTAATTTATTCGTCAGAACCACCAACCACTCGGCAACTACAGCCTGCCCCGCATGTACGCAGCCAACCAGATCGGCGTCGCGACGACGCTCCCTCAGTCTACGGAGGCGCTGCACCAGACATCGGAGAACGAGCTGTCTTCGCGGCACAGCCAGGAGGACAGGTTCAGGGAAAACGCTGCCAGTGGCGAGGTGAGGGTTACTTCTATACCTACTACACCTAAGAAATCAAATTATATTCCAAAAATATACTACACCTGCTCGGAAAGTGTCACATTCCTTTTCCTAACATGAGGTGGAAAGTACTAAAGTGCGGGATTAAAACTCTATGGAATTCAATTTCTTACTCGCTGAAAATTCTATGGAAATTCATTTCTAACTTATAATTTAACGGCATCGGCTTTCGAGTTTTTAAAAGCTAGATGGCTCTTCTGCAGGGGTATTTAATTCATTCGATTCGTTTCCGAATCGAATCCGACGGATTTATAAACCGCTAGGTATTTTGATTTCGCCTCGGGTTGATGATCGAAAATCCGAAGCGAATCTGTTGACTTATGCCCACATCAATGAGGAGGAGCTCCTTATTTCGCTCATCAACTCGAGGCGTATCAAAAGATAACGAGTCTAAGTACCACACAGCACCAAAATGTACATATTTGAATGCTAATTTTGTACTGTGTGGTAGCGGTATTGGATTAATGTGTGCGGAGCTTTAAAGCTAAGCTTTAATCTGTATGTGTCAATTTACATACACAACGTTTACCTGCTAGGATTATTATAGGCATAATTCCGTTACTAATGTACGCATTACTCAGCCTGAAACTAGATGGCGCTAGTAAAATGTTCCGATTCCCAACAGGAAGCCACCGGCGGCGCACACAGCTCGGGCGAGGAAGACAACGCGGAGCTGGCGGCGCGCGGCCAGCTGCTGCAGGTCAAACTGCGAGAGCTGCAGCTCAAGAAACAACACATGGAAAACTTGGTAACTACTGTGACAGCTCATTCCAATTACAACCATAGGAACATTTATAACTGGGAGCAACAGGTGATTCTCACTCATCATCATCATCAGCTATTGACGACCCACTGCTGGGCATAATCCTCTATGTTTATGTCATTCACATCGGTCCTGCGCAAGTCTCACTATCATCCCATAAATTAGTTCCCAAGAGATAGACATAACCTTAAAACGTTTTTATAGATACAACGTGTGCGAAGCCGCCGGTAGAAACTAGTTTATAATATTAGTGTGATGTTTTTGTGTAATTTTTTTGTCAGGATGGATTTGTGTACACATTAATTTCTGAGGAGGGCGTTGTTATCTGCGACACCGCTGTTGAAACTTTTGCAGATGACATCGTTTTTCTTTTATTAACCATGTACCTAACCATTGTTTTTTTCATAAATAACGATTTATTTATTTATTATAATCCTTATTTGGTAGTTAACTCGTGAGTTAATATGCTTATGCACAGTCAGCTTAGCCGAAATCGGCTGGGGGCTGGGACATCATCATAATCTTGGTACTGGCCGGAGTATATCGTTGAATATGTCGGTGGTTGTCCCCCAGGTGACGGAGTTCCAGAAGCTGCAGGCGGCGGCGCGCGCCGGCTCCACGCGGAACACCTACTCCAGCTCCAACGAAGAGAGCGCGGACGATGAGCCCCAACGCAAATGTAAGATACGATCGAGCAACCTTTAGACTGCTCTATCATACTGGTTTGAAGATCGGGAACAAACATTCCTCTAAGTAACACTACCTCAACAGCCTGTGTTGGTCCACTGCTGGACGCAGGCCTCCCCTTGATAAGCGCCTTATTGACTTTTATCTCATGGGGTAATGCCCGTAATCCCCAAGCTGGGCATGCGTATGGTGTATGCGGTGGTAGAATTGTTCTACAGAGGGCGCTGCTGCCCGCTCCTGGTGGATATCCCTTAGTCGCCTCTTACGACACCCGCGGGAAGGATTGGGATGTTGTTAATTCTAAGCTGACACCATACATCTAGTAGTAACTAACAGCTAGTAGTAAGTAACATTAGTCACACAAATCATACTAATAGTAAAAATGCGAAAGTTTCGTTTTTTTGATGTCTGGATGGATGTTTGTTACTTCTTCACATCAAAAGTACTATTATTTATTTATTTATTTATAATCTATCTCACTGCCAAATTTCAGCCAGATCCGGTCAGTAGTTTTTACGTGAAAGAGTAACAAACATCCATCCATCCATACTTACAAACTTTCGCGTTTATAATATTAGTAGGCTTTATTGTGCTTGATTTTTTAGGACGATAAGTCCCAAAAAATCAAGCACAATATAAAGGCTCTGAAATAATCTATTATATTGTTGTTGTTTTTTTTTTAATATTGTAAATATTCATTGCAGGTAACAAAGCAAGCGGGAGTAATATCAAGAATGAGGACCCCTTCAAACTCATGGAAATAAAGGCTATCAAAACAGCGCTACAGAAAACAAAGGGTACGATCATTTTGATTTTCATCGTCATTGGCCAAGATTCCTTAATCATTTTATCTTTCGTCTTTTTGTTTAGCCAAGTTCCTTACTACTAACATTAAAAATGGGAAAGTTTGTGTGAATGTTTGTTACCACGTATCTCCGTAATTACTTAACCGATTTAGATGAAATTTGGTATGTAGATAGTTTAAGTTCTAGAATAACAACCTCTGAGAGGCTTAAAAAGGATGGTAAAGTTTCTATGAAAAATTAGTATTCCTTGGTTCGATTCAAAAAAACAAAAAAAACTCGGTATGAATAAATTATGAAGTAAATAATGAATCATGTATTTTTTATTTTTGCAAAATACCCCTAGGGGGTGTGCTATGGCCGCGCTACGTTTTAAATATTCCCGTGGTTCGGTGGAAATGGCGAGAGTGGGACGCCGGAGAGGTTTTTAGTCGGTATTACGTCCTTTTCAGGGCGTCGAGTCCCTCAGACCAGTTCATTCGTAAACGAATTTCATCGCCGAATAAAAAAAGGGGTGTGCAATCAATTTCTGAAATTTCCTCCCGGGGGAAGCTGCTAGTTAACTATTATTCTCTTTCTTCACAGATCTGATGCGTTCAGTAGAAAATTATGAAGCGGATCATCTATCGGGAGGACAAGAGGATAATTTTAGAGAAATGTCTTCGGCACACTCCAACATCAACGACAAGTACGTAATATTATAATTTTCGTAACGTTTATGTTTCTGTTTGAAATTGTGAGTCAAAAAAACCAGAACTCCTCACAAAATCTGGATCATTCATTATAATCATAGTCATATTAGTCCACTGCTGGACATAGGCCTTCCGATTACCGTTTGTAGTGTCTTAAATCCTAATAAGGTTTAACTACCATACACGAGCCAAACTCGATGTGGAATTTTACTATAAAAACTTTCGTAGTTTGACGAATTCATTATGGATGTAAGCGGGTTTACTACGTTATACTATAGTTTGTGTCGGAAGAATACCAACGTATGAAACGTTGGTGTTATTTCTACCCTTAACGAGGGACTTCATCAGAGTGAGTATCGGATTTGTTCCAAGATTGCAATCGATCAAAGTTTTCTTACGACACGTCTTCACTTTGTTGAATCTGGAGCTCATTTTGCATTTTCATTGCGCGCGGCTACGCTCTCGAATGGTCATGTAATGTGTTGCTGTGGCATTTTGCAAATCTTGCGAGATCGCGCGCGATTTTGGGTGCAAGATACTTGCAAAATTGGTGCAAGATCTCGGTATTTCGAGATCTAGAATGACCGAGTTTGCACTCCTTAATTTGCAACCCCCTGTGTTTCCCAGTAAGTCCGAGGGCGGCGGCAGCCTGGGCGGCTGGTCGGACGGCAGCGTGTGCCGCGTGCGCAACTCCCTGCCGCCGCGGCACAAGTACACCAACGAGCAGCAGGACGCGCAGCACTCGCAGCACCACCCGCAGACACAACACAGTAAGATTATCATCAGTAAAACATCCGGTAGGGTGTATCAGGGACGCAGCCGCAATGGAGACCGTGCAACGTCTTGTATGTGCTATAGAACAGGGCCCGTACTCCTAAACATCTTATGCAAGCGACATAAGCGTTGTTTTTGCACGACAATGAAAATGAAACTTCTATTTTCCTTTTCTGAGTAGGCACACAGTGCGACTCGCTTTTCTCGCCAGTCGTCAAGCTGTGTCGGCTATGTCAAACAGAACATCTCAATCCCGAATCGATCAATGCACTGATGAGTGCTGAATGGCGCGAAATGGTAAATTTAGTCCCGAATGAGTCGGCAGATCGCAATTACGGCGCCCCCCTTACACCAGCGACATATGCACTATCGAATAATGGCTTGTATTCTCAGAAATCTAAATAATAGCAATAACTCAAATAATAAGTAATCTTGCCATTTCATATATGTGTTACATTCTGGATATTACAAGAGATAACTGATTTTAAATACATTTCACGTGAACAGTCCCATGTTCAATAAACTTCATACAATCATATACTTTCAGGTCATGAAGACAACATTGCGTCGCTGCAAGAAATGGCACAAGAGTTGCGAATGGAAACGGAAAAGATCTTGAGCGAACGAGACCGGATAATGAGCATGATTTCGAACTCGAACAAGGGTAAGGGACCTCAGTCAATAACTCGGAAATGGACACAATCATGACCCAAGACGCAGATGCCAGTCTACTCCCCCGTGTCGCGGCGGTGCGACCGCAGGGCAGTGAATGCGATATACTAACTTACCTTGAAGAAACTTAAAAGTTTTATCATGATTGTTTTCTTTTGTATCTTTGCTTGAAATACTTCACGCTTCATAAGCTTTGATCTACATAGCGATGTCATGCCGCTCAAACGTCGAGAGGCCGGCAAAGGACCGCTCTGACCGCACTGACCGCATTCTTTGTATGGTTTGCCATATAAATGATCCGCACGGAGCGGACGCATCGGACTGCCGGTAATGCAGGCGATCCATTTAGTGTGAATGACGTCATTATTCGTTTTCAATTCAATTCAATTTATTTATTTCGTTTGTTCACCATCAATGTTGGTACAACTACCTATAGGTATATACTATGTTAGTTACCATAATAACAGATTTCAATTACTCGCATGTCACATAAACTTCAGAATACATTCAATAAATTATCATTCTAAAATTAAATTTCAATCACAAATTCAAACTAGATAGACGTTTGCATATGGTCGGCTCCGGTTGCTGCGGTAGCAGTGGACGCACCACCCGGCATTACACAAAAAAATCTGTCTGATGCAATAAGCGCGGAGCGTCAGATGTCGGCCTGCCGAAGCTAATCTAAAACATCCATTCGATGACGTCACTCAAGCAATAGTTGCCAATGTGTTTGTTTTGTTTATGAATTGGTACAAAAATTCCAGAAGCAAGCCGCAAGAAGAAAATGAACGAAGAGGTCCGTCCGTCCCACAGCGGCGCGCCCGGCCCCGCGGAGCGCCGCCAGATGCAGCTCCGAGCTATCCTCGCGGAGAAACAACGGGAGCTGGAGTCGCTCATCAACAAGGAGGTACTAATAACTGGTTTTGTGGATATATCAGGGACACATCCGCAATGGATTGCGTGAAACGGCTTGTGCGTGCTACAGAACACTTTGCTCGCCGGATTGGCACAGCATGTCAGTACGTACAGCGCGACTCGCTTCGCTCGCTAGTCACCACGCTGTGTGAGGTGAGGGTAGGGGGAAGGTTGGCTATAGCGTACCCCTTAACTTTCATTCAAGATTTCGAGAATACTATCAAGAATATTTGTGTCTTTGTTAATGCAATAATAATGCAATATCGAATTCCTGAAAACTTACCGTTTCCGAAGTCGAGCTAAGGTTTTCCAAATCAAAAGTGGCATCAAGCGGCACGAAAACGATTCCACTGCAATGTGAAAAACTGCCATGGCTTCCTGAGTGTTGCCAACTATACTTTTGTATTGCCAGAATACAAAAATTCGTGTATTTAGTAGAAAATGTGTGGGTGGTACGACTAATCAACCGGTACAATATAGAATACTTTACCTCTACATAAATATGTACCCAGGAAAATTCCTGTGATTTTTTAAGAGTTCTATGCACTGATCACTGAGTATGGTAACCGGTTCTAAGTGTGCTCGACGCGTTTGGGCATATGTGCTTCCCTAATAGGCTGGTATAAAGGCTTGTAGATAAAGATTGTGATTTACAATGACATGCTGTCCCGATTAGATCATTATTTGAGGAATCCATAGCGAAAATATTAGTATTAGTCTTGACGAATTTTTAAATGATAAATTATAATTAGCTGTTAAATTTTTGCATGGTTGGATTAAATGCATCTCTCTACCTAATATGCATACCGTAATCGGTCAAGCTTGCTGTTTCACCTATATTTTTGTCATCTTTAATACACATGTTTTCTGCAAATAAATATCTTTATCTTTAAGAAAGTAACTCTGTCTGTCTGTTACCTTTTCACGTCTAAATCGATCTTAAAAAGAATTAAAAAAAATTGTTTAAACAAAAAAAATAATGAAACAAAAGTAAATAATTTGTTTGTAAAAAAATATTATTTCAGTACTTCCTCTCCATAAGGTTAATGAAATTTGGCAGAGAGGTAAAAAATATTTCGAGGACACACATAGGCTACTTGAATAGCGCGTGCGAAGCCGCTGGCAGTAGCTAGTACGATTTAAGTTGGATAGCATTTTCATACATTTTCAATCACAATCTTTATCTAAACGATTTATACTTGGCCCGCGTTGGAACTTCAGTGACTTTCTCCTTTAGTTAAACCACAGATATTATAATACTATACTAGTAGTTAAACCAAATTCGAAAAAAACTTAATAAAAATAAAAATAATGATTTTGAAGTGGAAGAAGTCTCCTGTCGTATACCGGAGGCTACTGTTATAGTTTATGAAAAATAATAATGTTGTTGTTTTTCAGAATATTTTGGTTTCCACACGAGACCAAGAGACCCAAAACGCCAATGCGGAGTCACAGTCCACTTCTGTCATCAATCAGTCGTACAACAGGTATTTTTGATACTTTTAATATTGCTCTTATAGCTGCAATAATGCGATGGTCGACGGAATCGAGTCGTTTGTTTCTTTTCTGATAAAAAAGCGACGGAAAATCGCTCGGTGCATTCGCGCATAGAGCTTTAAGGTCATTATAATGCCAAAACCAAATCATTGGGCTTGGTCTAAAAATCCCCTTACAATCGGACCAAGCTGCAGAAGGGGATTATAAGACAAAAAAGTGTAGATATCCCCATAAGCATTTATTTTATTTAATCAAATAAATTAAGTTTGTGTAGACCGGGTGGCTTAGCCTTAACTATCCTACAATTAAACGTCATGCGACCCACGATAGCGCTCACTTGTGAAATGCCCACCCACGATCTCTATGCCGTTGTCGCAAAAACTAAACTAAATTGTCAGCACTTTAAATACCGATAACGGATGGCATAATTTTTAGTGCTGTCGAATTAGTTTAGTTTTCGCGACACCATTATTACCTGAAAGGTTTTAATCTCTCGAAAAAGGCCGTTACGACTGCAAAAATTGATAATTTTGTTTTGTTTTTCAGTGAACAGGATGAGCCCAATCCAGGATCAGAACAACTACTGTTAGATTCGCAGAACTCGAGAGACGCGGAAAGCTATAGGGTATATGTCATTCTTTCTATTATTTCAATTGTTTTATATGCACGCGGTATAATCACACTAATATTAGAAATCCGAAAGTAATGGATGTTTGGATGGATGTTTGTTACCTCTTTACGCCACAACGAGTAAACCGGTTGGGCTGAAATCAGTTTCCTGGAATAGAAATAACCTTGAAAAGTTTCCGTAGAAACAACGCGCGCGAAGCCGAGCGAGGACAGAAACTAGAAAGTGTACATTTAGTTTAAAGAGCCTGCCAAAATTAAATAAAATAATAAATAATTAATTAATGCTGGACAAATCACACAACATCATCAATTAAATTAAATTAAAGGATCTTTGTTGATAAAATCTCAAAAATTTATAACCTAGACGGGGTTTAACCCGCAACCAACTCAGTACGAGAACGCGCCATTAATATTCTAGTTGATTCTATTTTAAAGCCTCCACACACAGAAACCGTGGCCGGGCCGGAGGCGAAGGCGTGCGAGTTGTATCATATGAATTTATATGAGAGACTACACACACGCCGCCGCCCGGCGGTGCATGTGTAGTCTCTCATATAAATTCATGCATTACAACCGGCCTCTGGCCCGGCCACGGTTTCTTTGTGTGGAGGCTTTAAAATAGGTCTTAAATTTTTACTTGTTCACGTGATGAGACGTGATGACTATTGGTGCTGCATGCGAGCATCGGTCGAGAAATCGAGATGCGACCATTTTTCCCCAGATAACGAGACGAAACACGCTTGCCGTGGCGCGCATGCTAGCACCACAGGTCTCTCGTTTCTGAGCTGTCCCTCGCTTGTAGCGTCGAGTTTCCGGAGATCAGTTCCAATGGTCTATCCAGCGATGCCTGGGACTGACTGGTCTGGTCCTAATCCCGATGGTTTTCTCTGCGCCTTTTTAAGCCTCCTCTATCTCTGGATTTGATCGAACCAGCGGAGACAAGAGGTCTTGAAATCACATATAATCGCATTTTTGTGGCGCCGCCAGCGTTCGTGTTTGGCGTGCGTATTGTTGTCTCGTTCGCACTTCGGTCTTGGTAGGTCTTTTCATCTTTGTCGTTCATCTGGTAGGTATATTGCAAAAGATTGGAAATAGCATGTCTTTGCGTTTCGTTGTAACACAACACAGGCCATTTGTTGAGTTAGCGCTTGGAGAACGAACCATATCTACAGAATTTTACTTATTTTACTTATATCTAAATAATATATATTTTTTACAAACATAGGCTGATGAAAACGCATTGTCATCAGCCTATGTTAGTAAAAATTTGCTACAGTATTGCAATGTTGTAAATACCATATTCTTTCCAGGCTAGCGGAGATAATGTGATAGGACCACGACCCATGGCGTCGTTGCCCGCGCATATAACTGAAATCAGTTACGGAAGTGACACTGACAGGTAAACTATAATAGTAGTTTATGCAACTGTCATATAATGAAGGGTATTAAAACACGAGTGTGAGTTTATGAAACGAGCGCAGCGAGTTTCATAATAGTAACGAGTGTTTTAATACCCGTGTTATATGCAGTTGCATACACTACTTTATCTTCACTAATGCAATTAATCAAACAACAAGAGTAAAAGCTGACAATAGTTTATTTATAATAATTGTTCAAATTTTGGATGGTACAATTTTGAAAGTTAATGTTAATTATTGATCCAGCAGCTGTAGCGGCCGCGGGGCAAGCAGTAGAGCTCGTAGACGGAGTCGGAATATTTATAATTACTTCATTCGTCTTGTTTTCTATACTGTTCAAGATCGTATTTGAGACTTGAATAAGATCTTACCAAAGAGTTTTGTGTATGTAAGTTTAGTAGTTTCGACGAAGTTTTCACGTATAACCCAACTGTTTTCAAAAGCCAGCCTAATATCAAAATTTTATACAACTTGTATGAGGATTTTGACATAAGGCTCGCCAGGTTAATTGGTCGCGTTTTATTGATGTTATAATGAGATTTTACGATATCGATGTGGATATAATACCATCATGTGAAATTGCTTAAATTGAGTGTTTTGTTATCTGCGCTATAACAGTAGTAATTATAAGTCAAGTATTGGAAACATAAGTAGAATGTTATAACATTAGTGTAGATAAAAAGCATTATAAATATTTTGTAGGTCTATGTCGTGTAGATAAAGAATAAGATTGAAGATGACTGCATGCTGTCCCGCTGTCATTCTTTGTATTTTTAGGGATCACTTTGTTGTCCGTCTGTCTGTCTGTCCGTCTGTCTGATAACCCTCTTTTCTCAGGAACGCGTGGACGTATCGAGTTGAAATTAACATCAAATACCAAAGTCCGTAACCTCTTGACGCCGCAATATAAATAAAACTTCTAAGTCAACGCACTGAAAAGTTACAGCCGTTTATGTCCGAATATTTTAAAATATCCAAGGGAATCACATGCACACAAAACCTATAGGGTATATAGGTATATATATAGAATAAATCATGACATTAATTTGTTTGATCGTTGTTTCCAGTGGATCTCGAAATAAAAATCAAAGGAATCGTCCTCGGAGACGACAGGTACTGGAACGGCTATCCGATGAGAGCAGCGTAAGTGGTACACGAACATTATGAAGAGGAAAGTTTGTTTGAGTTGAGTACCCCTACTCAACTCAAACAAACAAAACAAACACTCAAGAGATAGCTGTACGCCCGCCTACAGCTATCTCTTGATTCTTTGTAACCCTCTGCATATAACTCAACTGATTCATTTAGATTCTGAACACTTTGTTAATTACAACTGATAGGTACCTAAGACCTACCAGTTGTCTTTCATTGGTAAAAGAGTCGTATTTTTAACCGACTTCGAAAAAGGAGGTGGTTCTGTGTTCGGCTGTATTTTACTAAAATAAAGGGAAGGAAATGCACTCGCTTCCCCTCAGCACAATACTTACAAACTGATGATTTTGTCCACAATTCAAATGTCTTTTGGTTTTGTATTGAGAATGATTCCGAGTGAAGAATAAAAATTTATTACATTACTATTTATTGTCCCGCACAGCTTTAACTTAAAAAATAGTGTAAATATAAAGGAATTCGAAATAAATTTTTTAATAAAAAAAACGTTAAATTATTCTCTTCTTCACTTTTGCAGATGGCCCAATCGAATAACGCGAGTCACAACCACAACGCTCGTCAAGAGCCAAGGAGCGACGCATCCAACGTGAATATGGTGCCACCTGTTGCGCAAAACGGTAAACATTCAATGATATGGATTACCTGTAATCATTATTTACAGACCTTTATACTCGTATATATTTTTTCTTTCAGTTGAATCTCCCGGTAACATGCCTTACCCCCACCCGCCCGCGCCATTTTGGAATAACAAATCTAATCAGGTAATAATAAATAATGTATCGCACTTTTAGCACATAGAAAACTAATAACAGAAAAAATTTCAAATACTATTTACACCTTTCTTAAAAATCTAAGCCGTCACCAGAAGGCAGAGTGTCCAGAATGTTTAGTCATAAAAATATAGGTAACAACCATGCAGAGACAGAGTCCCCTCTTTCGTTTGTTCGTATAGGAAGAGATAACCCTGTATAATATAGGTTATGTTTATCCAGGATATGCGCACCAATCAGTTCACCCAGAACTCTCACTCGCAGACCATGGAGCGGCTGATGGGCACGCCGCAGATGACGTACCCGCCCTCTATGCCTTTCAACATGATGATGCCTTACGGTGAGTAAGAAAGATTACGATAAATGTGTGGTCGCGTTCGACTGACTTCTGCGGCGAGCAAAGTGAGCTGAAAACCCGCGCACAGCGAGCGTAGCGTGCCGCTGTGTTTCTCTCTAGCAAGCCCATGGTGTTATGTCAAGTACTCGGCTGCGCCCGTGCCTAACCGATGATCGATTTTTTTAATGTTCGTTGTATAATAAAGAAGTTTTGTATTAAATTGTTTTTACAGGTATGGTGGGAGGGTGCGGCTGCGGCTGCGGCCTGTGGGGCTCGTGGTGCTGGCAGCAACTCGTCATGCAGCAGCGCGAGATACACCAGCTGAGAGACCAGCTCAACCATGTAAGTATGTCTACAGGCATGGTGGCAGGACCCAAAGAGGACCTTGGCCTACCGGGACTTCTCCAGGCATCTCGGTTCTGAGTCTCTCGTTAGTAGCGTCGTTCACGGAGATCGGCTTCCACTTCGTCAACCCAACGATACTCAGCGCGGTTTATTCAGTTTGACCCTAAAATTACCTTTGTTTTTCAGCTTGAAGAACGCTGGCGTGTGGACACAGCCTCACACACCCTCAATAACCAAGTCCCGCCCGGGAACCGGGCTAACAATTATTGGGACAATTTTAGAAGGTAAACTATGAGTAAAATCTGATACCTCGCCTGAGCCCCGAGTTCGGTAACTCGATATCGTCTGAACGACAAGACGTTCCATTAACATTAATATATGAAAGTTGGTACAGCACCTCTGCAGCGTGAATATGGAACTACGCGGATGCCATCCAAAAATGAAACTCTCGTCGTCGAGACGTTACTATCGAGTAACCGAGCAGGGTTCAGGTTATGTCTATGTGTTCCTCTCTTTATGTAGATACGTATCTACTCAGCGGCTCTGAAATTTAAATGTTGTATTCATTTCAGATTTTAAACAACCAAATACCTCTAGTCCTACTTCTAAGAATATGTAAATTTGTAACTAGTTATAATTATTTATGGATTGTCATCGATATTTTCAAGTCAAGGTGAGATTGTGTGCGTTTTGCTAAATATTTCTTGAGATCACCTAACGCATTCAAACTTCCTTAGCTAAATCCAAGTTACACTATCATAGCAACTCTAATAAAACCTACATGCATAAGTAACACTGAACTTGCAAAAACTAAATTTTAACTAACTTCGAGAAGCTGTCTAAAATAACCCTTTGCTATTTTGATGTCCATCGTGTTCGTGTGAAATTAGTTATTGCTGTTCTTTTAACGATACGATGTTAAAGAAAGTGTTTGTTTTATTTCAGCTACTCTCGGCAAAACCTTCTGTCGGCTAACAACAAAGCCAACGCCGACGGGCACCTGGGCCCCGGTACCTCGCAACACCCGCACCCGTTGGTCGACCGATCTCACAACCCACTGCATCGCACGGCGTCCGTATCGTCCCCTTGCGTCACGCCAAAACGTAACACCAACCCCACCTCACAGAATGGTCACGCTCAAAACGGTGACGCGCCCAGTAGAAGAACCAGAAACGTCGCGTACGAGAGATCTCTGTCTTTCTCCTCCGCCCCAGATGTCCTAAACGTCAATCAGTATTCGGAGAACGATGCCTCGACCTCCTCCCATTCCAGAAACGTAGACGAGCCCGCTAACGTACCGAACGTCAACCTCAACAGAGAGGAACCCACCACCAATCCATTCAGAAACCTGAAGATCACCAACCCCATCCCGGAAATAATTCAGGCTCATTCCAACAACTTGAACTCGACGAGCAAGAAGAAATCCTCGTCTAAACTCCCCGCTAAGAACTCCAGAAGGAACTACTCCTTGGATTACTCTCAGACGAGCAATATAAATATTTCGAGTACTTCCGAAACCCCCAACCACAACTTGGCGTCTACGAGCCGGGAAGACAAGGCCACGTCGAAGCTGTTCGATCTGTTGAGAGAGAACGTTTACTCCGAGGTGACCGCGCTGATCGGCGTCAATGAGTCCCATCCAGACTTCCTGATACAACTCTTCAGAGAGCTCCAGCTGATAAGTTCCGATGCTCTGCGGCAGAGAGTCTTAAATTCTATACGGAGCATCCTGTCTCAGTACGGTTCGCTGCTGGAGAGCCAACCTCAGGAGGGTTTCGAGGAGGCGAGAGCGGAGGCCGTCTCCACAACGTCGGACGTCGACCACTACGGCCATCCCTCTGCGGACACCGCGAACACAACCTTGGAGCACTCGCTCATCCGTTTCCTACTGCTGAAAAGCGACGAGTTCTGTACCCCAGAACTACTCGAGAGCCTCGCGGCGCAGATCCTAGCCGGCCGCTCCGACCGAAACTCGCAACCGACGAAGCGAAGGCTGCTAGAACTGCTTGCTAAATACGAGGGCATCAGAGTGTGCCAAATTATGGGGGACTTTATAGAAAATCTGCCCTTATTCACGTCTAGCGTCGACGAGGAGAGCGAGCGGGCCGAGGCGGCCTTGCAGGATGTGGCAGGGTCGTTGAACCTGTTCACCAGTGATGGGCAACACGCGGGCGCCTGCGCCTACGAGCTGTGGGCGGCGGCGGCGGAGGCGGAGGGAGAGGGGGACAGCGCGCGCTCCAGCCAAGACGGCCAGGAGGCCGCCAATGGGGACCTGGCGGAGGCCGACCAGACCTGTCCCGAGGACGAGGGGACTCTCGACGAGCCGGGCCCCGAGGCGCTGCCAGACGTCGTCGACACTGACGAGGTCACTCCCACCGAGGTAATGCAACATATCACCTTCTGTAGATGTCTTCCTCTTGATCGTTTGTGCTGATTCTCTATTTATCATTGATCACCTATTTCTCTTTACCTACATAGATTCTATAAGTTATGCTTTTGTTCTTATTCATCCACCCCTGCTGTAAGGATATGGGTAAATAGTAGTAGTCGTAATAAGTTTTTTCTCCCTAGCGACAAGTCCACTGGGAAGATATGATAAACCTAAAGTGAATCGCTTGCTACATTGTTTTAAGTCTAGATAATTTTATTATAATCGTCGATTTACAATGGTTAGCTATCTTTTGTAGATAATTAGGATGACTATTATGACATGTTTTACCTACTCAAGAATGTTCTTTGTGTGTATAAGATTTATATTTAAAAATAAATAGGTGTATTTTTGATATCCTTATATATCTCTGCTGATCTTGCCTAACATAATCAATGCCTCAAAATATTAACCTAATGATTTCTAACCCTGTATACACTGAAGTAAACAAAGCAGACATTCTGTTCTTAAATTTTTTGTAAAGCGAGACATTTCTATTATTTTAAATAGATAACTATTTAGACATGTTTCAAAAAACTCCTGTTGGTTTTGTTTGCGCTGTGGAAGCACTTACTAATAACGCTTTACACTGAATTATAATGCATCAAAAGAGAAACATATTAACCAATATGCAACTGAATCGAAATCCCGTTTGAATTATTATCTCAATGAATTACTCTTTTTCAGTGGCAACACCTGTATTGTTACAATTTTAATAATAAAATGAAAATATCTATGTTCTGCCTTTTCACTCATAAATGATTTTACTACCTACCTAATTCATCACAGATGCTAAATTGGGATTCAATAAAAATGGCTTTTAACAAGGATAACATTTAATAACTTTTTGACAAATATAAAGCTTCACTAATATCACAGTAAAATATCACAATGGAAAAATTACACACCACTAAGATTTACCAAATATTATACAAAGACAGTAGTTTAACTAAATTAGAACTGAAAGCAGTGTGTAATATCGTGAATATTTTTGCATTAAAGGCAGAAGCAGAATGGCTTGGACTTGATCGTGTGCCAACTAGGCTGCACATGGAGGATACATCTGAAAAACAAAAAGGTGATGTTAGAATCATTGTAAACATGTTGCAAACACTCAAACCATCTCGAAAGACTGCATTTTGAGTGAACCTGAAAAAAAATTAAACAATCATTAGATCTTCATTCTGCATCTGGAACAGAGAAGTGGACAGAAAAAATTAATTGAAGTTCTTTTCCTTTTCAGATTGAATCTGCAAAAGAAGTTATTAGTATTTCTGCTCTGCTATCATTATATTAATTGTTGTGAAGTATTTATTCGCCTAATGGTCCTAACTATTCATGTATAAGTTTTTGTATAAAAATACATAATTTATAAATGAATTTTGTCTGATTAAAATGAAAATACCTGCCCTAATTATATTTATTTATTCTTATATAAACCAAAACAAAACTTTTTTCTTAGTAATAATGGATTTTTACAGTCCCAAATAGTTCTTTTCTATCACACTTCAGTCACAGACACTGTTTATGTGAAAAGCACTACCACCATGAATGTTCCAATACAGTGTCTCCAGTAAATCCTTGGTACTTGTTTCCAATTTGATAGTCTCGTTTGTCTCAGGTCCACTATTCTTTCTTTGTACTTCTGCAGATAGAATCAACATTCCTGAATTAGACATTATAATGAACTTAAATAAATTTAATATAATAAAAGCTAAGTTAGATCATATGGACCATGAGACAACGAGATATATCAGGGTTGTTGTGGGTGGGACGCAGTAAACAGGGACTGATGTTGGTAGTCGGAGCCGCCAGAACTTCTGAAATACAAATCGAAGTTCGTCACAGAGAGCTCCTCGTAGTCTCATCCAGGAAGCCTCTTGAAAGTTTTGTTGCTGTTTCATTCTATACAAAATATTTAGGTTCACTTCAGTTTTCTGATGAGAAAGTTAACTTTGTGAAACTGCCAAGATATAAAATGATTTTAATTACTATATTTACACATTCTTATTCAATGGTTTTATAAACCAAAACAATTATTGATGAAATTTGCAAGTTCATAAAGCTTCTCCCAGATTTGTTTGCCAGTTTGAATTTGAAAGCGTATGCAATCCAAATTGTACTGGATGCCATTGCATATCGCCCATATGGGAAAGGCTTTATTGTAGGAGAAATTTAGGATATGTTCATTATTGTGTAATGCAAGGAATTATATTATTTAAGTACTCAGAAAAATTTGCAGCACATCAACGTGTCAGTTGAGTTGGACAGCAGCCTTGACTCGCTTTAGGCTTGTACAGTACAGGTTGTTTAATAAATCAGTCGAAATGTGTACTACCACATACATTACAATTATTTTGAAATTAAAGTTGTGAACCTTTTGCTCTGAAATACATCTATTTACACATTTGTTACCTTAGAGAGGATTCTCGTAAATAAAATATTGCAATAATAATATAAAAGGTACATAATTAGTATTATACATCTACCATAATAACAATTATGTGCCTTTTATCCATTATTTAAAAGACGCATCTTACTTTACTAAGGGCCTAGATACTTGGGCAGCTTGAAGCAGCTAGACAGCAACTGCTTCAAGCTGCAATTGGATAGTGAACTCTTAGTCTTCTATTCTATACATGCAACTGCTTGAGTGGTTCCATGAATGTATACATGGAACCGCTCAAGCAGTTGCATGGTTCACTATGCAGTCTATCCTGGCTGCTTCAAGCTGCCCATGTATCTAGGCTGTAAGAATCTGCACATAAACTCGTATTTTATACAATAAAGTTTTATTTACAAACCTGAGCCATTTACCATTACATCAATATTCAATCTATCCATTGCTATGCTGCTAGGATTTGCTGGTATCTATAGAAAATGTGACAAGCTATGCAAAACACTGAATATATTGGATATTAATTGAGTTAACATTAATGCATTAACAAAAACCACCGACATAATGAGTCAAGTGATGGTTCTAAAAATCTCTACAAACACTAAAGTACACACAGCATAATAGGTTTTACCAATACTCTTGATAACAACAAAACATGTAGGTACATTGTAAAGTGATCTTATTGACTTCACAAAAAGGAACTAACATGCAATTAATTTTCAGATATTTATAACCAAAAACACTTCTGAATATTTGACACATTGGCAAAGATCTATCTGTTGTCCATTTATACATAGGTTAAAATAAAGTGTGACTTCATAACTGAATCAGAGACCAACTGCAACTTTATTTGTTCATTCATTTAAGCTGGCTTTTCACTATGGGATAAAATATATATTGCATGTTGAGCTATATATTACATCCCGAGATTGCTGTTCACATTGTAATATATATATTTTGGAACACACATGATCAGTTGACACGTCTGCACACGAACTCCAACATTAAAACTGAGGGCGAGGCAGGAGGAGCCGCGGTTTCCAGGGATGTGAGGTAAAATATACACCTCCAAATGACCTCTAAATATCGCTCAGTCAGTTGAAAAAATATTTATAGTTTGGGATGTAATATATGTATATATTATAGCACATTGTGAACGGTCTCGTACAAAATGTATGATGAGCGATAAAATATTATATCTCAAGAAGTAATATATATTATATCCCATAGTGAAAAGCCAGCTTCAGTCAGTGGTGTGGCACTGTACCTGTTAAGAACTGAATGAAAACTTGGGGATAAGACGATTCCATAGTTGTTAGTGACCGGACTATTAATAAATTTAAATATGTAAGGGCATCATCATACTATGCCGCAGGTTGAATTTAAAGATGGACAAATTCTGGAGAAGTTTCTAGCAACACCGGCGGTTTAGTGTGAATATACCATAAGCATGAACCTATACCTAACCTGGATTGTGCAGTGTTTCATAAACCGAGCCAAGTGAGAGGCCCCAAAGTAGTAGTTCATCTCTTTCTAGTAGGATGTCCATACATCTGTACTTTTTATAAATTCTAATGAAACTGTGATGTGTTGGTAATAGAAACTTGTTCTTTTGAAAAATTATACTTTAAAAGTAATAATAATAACTTGATAATTAAGTTTCTACTAGGTTGTAGCAATATTCACGTCTGCTAGTCATTATTACGTACTACTTTCATAGAGCGCAAAAGATTTTAAAACATGTGTTTTATCATTCTTACGGTAATGTTGCTGCGTAATTTGGACAGCTTTTTAAAAAGTACATATTCCAGAAGTAAGTTTATCAGAATCTTTGTTCAAAAGCCCTGTGACATTGGCTGATTTCATGGACACTCTACAATATGTTGCAACATGCTAGACAAGGACTTACTACTACTTTCAAGCCCTCTCACTGCGATCGTTTTTCACAGATGTCGCAAAGAAAAATGAGTCTTATAGACATGAGATTACAGGATTCTTTTGAATGAATGAAATATGTTCGTGCACAATCCAGTTTACTCTAAAGATTCATGGCCAGAATTAACAAAAAGGACATTTTTATACCTAAAATAAAAGAATGAAACTGCAACAAAACTTATTAGCTCTTGCTAGGATTGTGTGGCATTTACTAGCCTCAATAATTTATTAATTCAAGAGACTTCCAACATTAGTTTGAATTGCTCACAGCAGGGCATTTAATTACAATAATAATTATTGATTGTTCTTTATTCAATATTCAGATTCTTTTTGAAAACCTTGATGTGAACATTCCAAATGATTACTGCATGCACAATGCCAAACCATCACCAGTGAGCTAGCCTTACAAGGACATTGAGAAACAATAACAATTGAAGGATGCAGAATTTAACTTTCAATTCCTTGCACCACAGAAACTTTCAGTACCACAGTGCATGGGGTATTTATTTTCTTACCAAAAAATACCAATTACACACAGTTGCATTGGACAGTGGGGTTAGCATTGTGAGCAGATAATCTCACTAAAGCATTGAAACTAGAAATAAAAACAAGGAACCTCACTGAATAAATAAGTTTAAGCTCATAAATCATACTATGTATGGATAGGTAAGTATAATTAGTATTCACACGTAAAGTAGTGTACCTACTGCCACTAAAGGTAGCTTGAGATAAGTTGAGATTCAGTGAGATTCCATACCAAACAAATAAAAAATATTCTTACCTTCTCGACGATGACGCTTCGATTGCGGAAAAACGCCGATGTCGTCACCAGCGCTCCGCTTTTTAGTCGTCGTTTGCATTGATGAAATTGTGCTGATGTCACCAACTTCCATCATATCGCAATCAGTGCTTAAATTGGTGTTCTCCGTGTTTTTTGTACCGTGAAATCCGTAGTAGCAGTTAGTGGAGACATGTATGCTTTGACTTTGACCTGATAATGCTGTCGGAATGGGGGCAGGGCGAACGGCGTCAAAATTATTTCTAGCGTCTTGTAGGTAACAATCGAATCCGCGAGCAGGCATCTTTAGTTCTCCTGGGTAGCCTGTTTTTCACTGTCCGATGCTGTCTTGGTAGGTAGCTGCTGGAAGCTAGCTGGCTGGATGGACGAAGGATGCTCGCTATTGATTGATGTCACCACTCCAGTTTTGTAACCTCTGACAGGTCCTCGGCTCTCCTTCCTGTCTTGATTTTTACTTATTTGAAAAATAGAAGAGAAAATGGTTTATCTCGTATAAAATGGAACTCTGTTTTTCGGGATTATTCGCATGCATTTGGTTGCTTGCGGTTGATGAGAAATAGCGGCAAAGAATCAAAGAAAGAAACGAACGCGGCGCGCGCGCGGTGTAAATCAGCGAATGAATGACAATGACAGACAGACACACATGGACACACACAGAGACGCTACAACTGACAGACGGTTGCAGCTGACAGTGAGTGAGGTGCCATTGCCACGCGCACGGTATCCAATGTGGTGTCCAAAAATCGAACCTACATGTCGAGTCGAGTCGAGTCACGAACTTACGACGACAACGACCACAGTCTCCAGTGGCGGATTTACCAGTAGGCTGAGTAGGCTTTAGCCTAGGGTGGCAGATTTTTGGGGCGGCAAATTTGGGGACGGAATCTTTTTTTTTGCTACCTCATAGAAATCAAAAATATTTCTGCATGAATCGTGATGTTTAACAAATGCAATACATTTTACCGATGACTTTTCCTTCTTTCTTTAAAAATTGAACGCTAAAGCTCTTTTGCGCATAGCGTCGGAATTAACGAACAAGATTACCTACGACCAGGGGCGTATTTACCATAGGGCCAAGGGGGCTATGCCGCAGGTTGCAAGGGGCGGCTATATTTTACTTGATATTTAAATTAAAAACAAAAAACGCTACGAACACAAACCCCGACCAATTGTTTACAATACCGTAAATATACCTACCAACAAGTACCTAAATAACATTTGCGTTCAAGAATTATTATACATTTATTTTAGTTAGGCACGCCGCAATGCTTATACGATAGCTATATCATTACTTTTGTCAACACCATCTATCGTGGTACTTTCGTGGCGATGGGTGTGACTTTGAGCGTGTTGGGGCCTTGAAATTAACATAAATCCTTAAAAATGCAAAGTTTTACATTCTACACTATTTAATCCCCTTAGAGCAGCCATTCTCAAAGTGTGTTCCAATTAAATACCCTTTTAGAACCTAAACAAGTTTGCAAAGAAAATTATAAAATATACGATTTTATTAAGTCATTTTGACATTACGACCGTCACTATTCATATTAATTTTAAGTACACAATCTTTGTAATTCGAACTGCGTGGCTTGGTCCACGGACCAAACCTACTTCTCTACTGCCTTTAACTTTTTCTAGAGCGGGATAGGCGCAGGTCAGTGCTAGAATACCTACATACTTGCTCCAAGGAATATTGCTCCGAAATAAATTAAGTGCGACTCACATGCCCAGCGCGAACGCTTCGAGTTTCCCGAGTAGGTCAAACCAGATAATATTATAATCATTATTTGAAATGTCACCGGACACTAGTATTGAATTAATTTCGTATATTTATAACTTCAGCTTCAGCCCACGGCTTCACACGCGCTTTTCAGGAAGCCTATGTCCGGGATACCGTTTAGCTCCCTGCCAAATTTTAGTAAGACCCGTTTAGCCGATTAGGCGTGAAAAGGTGAAAGACAGAGTTATTTTCGAAATTATAAAGTTAGTACGTTCTTTATCCCAACAGTCGCTAAAAATGAGGCAAAATTTTAGCGGCTCGCTACGCTCGCTGTTATTATTGTTTTGGATTTCATCTCGTTCTAAAATTTTGCCACTGCCGCCGCTAGTCTCAATAAGTATCGCGGCTCACACCGCTCGTCAACGCCATTACATCGTACTAGTTTATGCCTGCGGTTTCACACGCGTTGTTTCTATGGAAACGTTTAACTGTGATTTCTATCCCATGGGAACTGATTTAGGGGATTAAAAGTAGTAGTTTGATTCCAGGATTAGAATTACCTGTATGCAAAATTTCAGCCCGATCCGTTCAGTAGTTTTGGCGTGAAGAGGTAACAAACATCCATCCATCCACCTAAACTTTCGCATTTATGATATTAGTGTGATAGTGTTATTTTCTTCCTTTTCTATCACAAATTTCCCAATCGTCTCTAAAAAGTCTTTAAAGTATTTGAGGCTCGCTCCGCTCGCCGTTTGTATGTCGTCTTTATTTCCTTTTCGTTCACAAATTTCCAAATTTTTTGGTCTTTTCCTTTAGTAATTTCCCAATGGTCGCCAAAGTCTTTCAAATTTTCGAGGCTCGCTCCGCTCTCCATTTTTTTCATTATTGCAACTAACTTATTTTGGGCTCCGCAAATATTTCAATGTCCAAAAACATCATTTCGCTAAAAAGTTTGGTAGCCGCTGCCTTACAGACTGAATTTCTTTTCGGCGCCGCACCGCGCTGCCGCCCTGCCACCCACCCCACCCGCGCGTGACTCTATGATTTATTTTTTGGTTACTTGTGATTTTATTCCTTTCTCTTTCTTTTGGCAAAATCCCCAAATGAAATCTGGATCCGCCCCTGGCATTATTCATTTTTCTGAATTACATACTTACGTTCCACTTAAGCAAAGAACGTTTATAAAGCTTAGCTGTTCTGAATAATGCAAGCTGAGGTGACAAGCGCCTTAAGTTATGATAGCGTCATTGACGATTTTGTCATCCAATTTGTAAACGAAAAAAAAAAAATTACCTACTACAGTGAATAAATGGTTAATTTTAGGATTTTTTTCAGTATCCATGATTAATTACATATATATTTTACACGACAAAACAATTTTTTTAAATGAATGGGGTGGAAAAGCTAACCGGCCCGGGGCGCCAAATCTTTAAATACGCCTCTGCCTACGATGATATTATCATCAATTGTAAAAATAACCTAGGACATGACAATTGTAGAGGCAAGGGCGGCAAAAATTTTGCAGCCTATAGGTACCTTGAAAATGTGTAAATCCGCCACTGACAGTCTCACTGTGCTCAAGACATTATTATAGTGCATAGTGTAAGAATAAGAATAAGAATAAGAATAAGAATAAGAATATTTTTATTGTAAAAATTGTGTACCTACATCAGGTCTTAAATTCAATTATAGTGAGTATCTATTAGTATATATTTAGCTTACTTTGACAATGCCCTTATACAGCAGCTTTATTTAAATGTGAATTTAATTTAAATTATTTAATTTCTGACATTGTATCATTATTATTTTCTTAGTTTATTATGTTTGTAATATTGTACATTATTTTTAGTATAGTTTGACAATGCCCTTATACAGCAGCATACCTTGACATGCCCTTTAATTAATTAATTTATTATTTATTTCATCATAATCAATTATTTTTAATTTTTTTTCTCGTTAATGTCTGTCTGATTTTTTTTCTTTGTACCTTATGGTGTTTCCTACAGCGAAATACATGTGTGTTATTGTTTAAGAATATAGAATGTAACGAAATGAAGTGTAACAACAAGTGTACCTACGATGGAAATAAATACAAATATCATCAATCGTATCCATTTCGGTCATTTTTTCTATGATAATAAAAAAATATCTATATAATATGTAGTGTATTGTATTATGTATATCAGTTATCTAGTAGACTAGTACCCATAACACAAGCTCTGCTTAGCTTGGGGCTCGATAATGTTGTGTGAAAAGTCCAGCATTATTTATTTATTTATTTATCAAACATTTATTTGGATTTTAGTGGGTTCTATAACCGGATATACCTAGGTATATAAACAAAGTAATTTTTTAAAACTCTGTAGGTAAACGTAGTTTTACTTATTTCTAAATAAAGGAATGTTTCATTTCAGTAAAACTTCTTATCTTTAATATTGTTGGGAGAATCACTCTATTTGCCTTCCATGTCCGATGGCCGTGGGACACCCTGTATGTATAGGTATCTAGATTGGAGAGCCCTTCGTGGCCACGCATGTGGCTCGAAGTAAAAGCAAAGATATATTAAAATCTATTAAAATCATCTCTCATCAGTATAACACCATTTGAAAAGCATTAAAGCGAGAGATAATCAAATCACCAATAAACACCCCAAATACCGTATTTTACGACGGGAATGAAAAATGGCGCACCTTTGAAAACTTTTTCTGTGATGTCGGATGGCTTGTTTATGGATGGGTTCGCCATTCTTCCTGGATTTATTTATGCATTTTTCACTGCCAGACTATAAATGCCAATAGGTATACGATACGGACAGCATGACTGTTGCATAAAGTGGATTGGGCTATTTATGATCGGGCTGGGTTAAAAATTTAAAGGTTCATTAATAATCAAGTCTATTCAATACATGGCCAGATGTTTAAAAGTTACATTGGTACATTATGTAATACTCAGCCTACTACTTAGACTGCCTCGTTGGTCTAGCGGTCAGCTTGTTCCACCGCTGATTATGAGGTCCTGGGTTCAAATCCCGGGTCGGGTCAAAAGTTGTTATTGGGGTTTTTCTAGAAAGAGAAATTCACAGTAGCAGCCCCGAGTCAGGAAGTTTGCGGTGTTACACCCCCGTGCCTCTGCGCTTGACCTCTCCCCGGTCGTGTCGGTCTACCGTCCCATCGGATTATGAGAGTGAGGGAATAGAGAGTGCACCTGTGTTTGGGCAAATGCTTGTGTGTAATATGTCCTGCGCATCTGGCTAGTCTCCGATGAGACTGGCCGCCGTAGCCGAAATTCGGCGAGGAGGACATCATCATCATCACATACTTAGATCCAAAGGTAAGTAGCTGCTAGCGACTTACGTAGGTAGGTACTGGGATGAACTAGGGAGGAAGGTAACCTAAACATTTCGTCAAATAGATTTTTACCTTTCTCTCTAATATTTTATCAACCATTCACACCATGGGTTCGGTCACCTATGCTATGAATCAAAGCTATGTTAAGCACGGAGCATCCGCATTGTCGCATACCGACCCGTGCGTTTCGACATCCAATCTGAATTTACAATGCTGGCCGACCACTTCAGTGGTACAGCTCACAAAAAATGGCAAGAACTCTTCTCTACTGTGACTAAAACCATGGTGCATGTATACCACACAGATGACAGAACTACCATTGTGGTTCAAATATCGCAGTAAAAACACGCTGCTGTAACAGAGTTCAAAAAATTTATCTATGTTCGCTTTAGAAAATGAAACTTCTATAGGGTGTATTATAGCTATATACATACTAGTATAGTAATATTATATCTGTGATTATAGTAATTGTGTATTAATTATAGTCATTGTCGCCCGATATAAATAAACGATATTACCCATGTACTTAACCCTGTTTTTGATCAATTTATGTATCTCAGGTGCAGTGCACTCCTAAATTAATTGCTAGGTAATATTTACCTACTAATTAATTTACACCAAGAGTGTTTTTCTGTGTTTTTTTTAAACTTTTAACTGGTGATTGATAGCGTGGTTAGCAATGCAACAGTATTGCTAGCCACGCTAACACCTCACGGAAAAGCTGACGGTTCTAAAAAAAACCCAGGCACAAAAAGCTCATCGTTGTAATAAATAAACTAGCTTTGTAAAGATCCACTGTGCTCCCTTAAGTATTCCAACGGAATACGAATCAACTTTTTAAGTACAAACTATTATACAATCCATAGCTTTACTGTTAAACTCCATTGTTCTACACAACAGACTTACAGTGTATTTTCGCCCAATATGGCTTTACGATTATGTCAACAAGTGCGTTATGTTTTTAAATAAGGTGATGAGGTGTGAATTGCAATATGCGGGTTCAAATTCCCATAACTTAGGTAGCTATACTTAGTTAATTTGTGGGAGTTTTTTAACATTTACCCCTAGGAAGGAAATAAAATCCTCGTCGATAAGCGATATATGGTTGGCTTTGCGTTGCTGGCTGGATTCACAAATGCTTGGGAATCTTGTATTAAATATTTACTCCATCCAGGTTAACACCTGGTTACCTTCAGAGATTTCCAAATAATACAATAAGAGCAAGATAATAATATTCATGTGAAAGAACTATTTTTGAATAACAACTTTACTTTTAGAATAATAACATGACGCGAGACACTTCGATCAGTTACAGCTAAGGAATTAATCTTCGTTCTACCCGCAAAATACAATATCTGATTATGAGCAACCGATTCCCAAAGCTTAGGTACCCGTATTTTGGGTACTTACCCGTATTTTGGCCTGATTATATAAAAATAGTCAAGCGGTAGCCTTTGAAACTGACAATAAATTTCCAGCATTAGTAATACTTAGGACGGGTTTAGTATACAGATGTCTTTGATACAGGCGCATACGCATCCCTCTGACTCCTCGAAAATGGAGCTCTACTCTAGCTAATCGCAAGACTGGCAAGTCACTTGACTTGAACAGCTACCTACCCTGTGGAAGCTGATGTAATATTTTAATTATTTCCGCGTTTGCACGTCTGTCTGACACTATTTAGAACCAATAGGGAGGTGTCTGGCTTAACTTCCTCCTCCTATGTATACTACATCATCATTATCAGCCCGTCTCTTACCTCAACCTCAACAGCAAGTATTGGTCCACTATTAGACGCGTAGTAGGCCTCCCCCTGATAAGCGCCTTATTGGCTTTTATCACATGGGGGTACTGCCCATAATCCCCACGATGGGCATGCGAGTTAGGGATCGCAGTTCGGTGGTAGAATTGTTCTGCAGGGGGCGCTGCTGCCCGCCCCCGGTGGATATCCTTAGTCGCCTCTTACGACACCCGCGAGAAGAGTTGGGGTCTCTTACAGTGGTATGGTAGGTAATCTATTTAGGTACTGCTTGGTGTGGGCTTCCTTCAATTTGTGTCTCTCTCATCGGTATTGGGCTGTAGTCATCCAAATCTAGTTTTCAATCCCTGATAAATACCTATCATCGATCGATCGACTTAATCTGCAGCTGCTGGTCTGCTACTTCTACCCGCAGCCCATTCGTGCTCACTCGTCCACTCTTACTGTCTGTGCAATAACAATCCTTTTTTCTTTTCTTATATCATTTTCAGCGATAACGCCGCCTTTTGTACTATGTTTATTTCTCATTTAGTTAAAAGACTGTTATTTATGTTAATTATTACTGCGACCCGAGAGCTGGTCAGTATCTGGCACATCGCATCAGCATTGCCATACAGCGGGGCAAAGCAGCCAGCGTCTTGGGGACGCTTCCAACGGGTATGATATGAATTGAGCTACCTGTAGATTGTTTGCAACAGTCTGCAGATAGCTCAATTGTTTCAATTGTAAATACTAGTTCTAATTTATTTCTATTCTTTGATTGTAATTTTCTTTGTGCATAAAGGCTTCTACCAGGAAAAAAAAATATTACTAATACAATAAAGTGTTCATTCATTCATTCATTCAGTTAAATCCTTCTCCACACGCCCGTTCGACCTTCCAGAGTTCCGAGCAAGCGATTCTCTTAGCTCGGAATTTAACTTTCTGAGAGGGTTTGTTGGTCGATTTAGGATATTAATTATCCAACATCCAAATAAAGGTAAGGTTGATCTTCTCCACTCCTTCAGCACCCACTGCTGAGATAGGCTAGGCTAGGCCAATGACTGTCTGATCCTGGGCCATTCTCATCTCTTCTTTTCTTCACCTTCTTTTGATTCATCATCATCATCATCAACCTAAATTAGTCCACTGCTGGACATAGGCCTCCCCTAATGAGCGCCATAGCGCCCTGTCTTCAGCTTGCCGCATCCAGCATCTGCCTGCAGTCTTTCGCAGATCGTCATCCCACCTGGCCGGAGGGCGTCCTACACTACGTTTGCCGAGTCGTGGTCTCCACTCAAGAACACGTTTGCCCCAGCGGTTGTCGGTTCTTCGCGAGATATGGCCGGCCCACTGCCACTTCAACTTGCTAATTCTTTGAGCTATGTCGATAACTTTGGTTCTCTGTCGGATGTATTCGTTACGAATTCTGTCCTTCAGAGAGACTCCGAGCATAGCTCTTTTCATAGCTCGCTGAGCGACTTTGAACTGGTGGACCAGCCCTACCGTGAGTGTCCACGTCTCAGCTCCGTAGGTCATGACGGGTAGGACGCACTGATTGAAAACTTTAGTTTTCAAGCATTCTTTTGATTAACTTATCCGATTGAAGGCACATCCCTAGCCTATAGGGCCAAATTGCGTCAGCGGAAAGGTTGCGGCGCAAGCGGTTACATCAAGTAGGTAGCTTATTGCGTTGTCTACCTAGTTACCCAATATAATCGCGAGACACAGGTAGTGCCCTTAGAAAGTAGGTATAGGTAGCGTTATTACTGTTATTAGCGAGAAGATTTTTTTTCAGATAGGTAGAGGTATACCTAAGGATATTACATGAGATATATTTCTGTGATTACATGCATGCATTAGAAAAACTAAGGGAGTTGACCTACCTAATTTTAAAAAACAATATTTTCTTTAGTTCCAATCGAAGTTTTCCAGAAACGGCGACAGAGCTTCGAAGAAAGTACGCCTATAGCTTTTAAATGAGAAGCTCGAAATAAACAATGGCGAGGTGGTGGTTTTTCCAAGTTACCGACGACTGTGTGGTGGTACTACAATTAAATTACCATAGCTTGCGGGAACGCGGCCAACAGGAAACTGTGAGCGCGCAGACATCTACTGACGTAAGAAAGAGGTAGGTAGCGTAGGTACCTAGGTAGGTAGTGGTACCTACTTTAACTAACTAGGTAGATAGATAGGTAACTATCCTAGATACTTGTTCTGCTGTTCTTAGGCCCTTTAAGCACTAACAGGTGCGATTGTTCAATTTGATTAGGTAGGACCGACGACAACGACAATCATGGCGTCCATACCAACTACGACGACACCCGAAATCAATAACGATGTGCGGTGCGAACATTTCTAAGAACAACACAATGAATAATAGGTACCTTGGTAGGTAAAATTACAATAAAAAATAACAATTGTCCTACAAGTACCTACCTATTACCTACACAGTGTCAACATCGTAAATGGTTACTTTACTATTCGCTAGTTGGATAGTCTACAACAGTCCACAATGGCCTTTGAATACTAACACCCTCTACTTATGCAGGACAGTGCGTGAGCGGTCAAAGACTCCATGGCCTTCCCCCACCTCCATTTCTTTGGACACCCCCTCCACCCTCCAGTTTACCACGTGCGCCTGCGCATGAAAATGGGCTTTTCTACGAAAGCACCGGAACTGGTCCGTCAAATAAACTTCGACGTCAAATGTCATTTCGAGGTAACAGAAGTAGCGAGAGGTGCGTGCAATGTATGAAATAAAACGGCTCTACGTTTGTAAGTTATGTCCCTTCCCTACCCCTCAATAAGATTTTTATATGTAGGTAGGTACTAAAGATGGTAGGCAAGGCACTGTACCTAACCTACCCTACCTAGGTGTGACATTATGTGGTAGGTATCTACCTGGAATAATGCCAAAAGGAAAACAGTCTCATAACGCGATAAGTAATTTAAAATTATGGTAATTTTATCCAAGTCTACCATAGATTTATATCGTTAGATAGGCCCCGACACCAAAAACTGTGGCATTGTTTTTGAATGTGTGGGTTAACAAAATGCCGACGCACGCACACTAACGGTTAACGCACACATTCAAAAAAGTAGTTAAAAAATCGTGTTTCTGCCATTGTAATTATCTGTTGTTATTACCATTTCGTGTGCAATCGTATTGCACACACTTTCCTGAAAAAAGTATACCCTTAGATGCCCTGAAATCGAAAATGTTTGAATGTGTGCGTCAACATAGTGTCAAAAACCTGTGCAATTTGTGTAGAACAAATAATAGTTAGAAATAGTGTTTTTGCCAATAAACCTAATCATTATTATTATTATTTCGTGTGCAATCGTATTGCACATACTTCTATGAAAAAAAAACGGCCTAATAAGCCCTGAAATCGAAAATGTGACTACTATCTAAACAAACCTGTGCAATTTGTAAAACGGTGCAGTCTACGCTGAAGCGTAGGTACCGAGAAAATAGTGTCATCTCTTTTTCTCCCAGATTAGTTGCCAACACGACTTTCTCTTTCGTGCACTCGCCATTTAAATTTGTTATTTTCGGACAGTGCGGAAGAAAAATAAAAGTTTTTCAATGAAATCGCAATACTTACGAGTGAAATGTTACACCTCTGGCTTTATTTGTGTTTCTAGAATTGTTGTTGCACTTTAGAAAGGCACACGATGGCATTTTGTGACAGTAAACTGCTCGCAAAGTTCGCAAACGTCCTTTACAACACGTCCGGCTCACACTGTGTTAGGATGTGCACTAACTCCAGGTTAGTGAGCCTCACTCACTTCGACTATGGAACAACACGGCGCGGTCTCACTTCGGTAAGGGCCTATCTAACGATTTATATCTATGAAGTCTACGGAATTTCTCCATGATGATGATGTGATGAGCAATAGGTACTTACGTAGGTACGGCCAATGACCCGTGACTGGCAGGCTGCCAAATAAGAATAATAACTAGGTACCTAGCTAGGTAGAGTACGGAACAGCGAACAGATCCTGGTCTGCCTTTGGAATCCCAATGAAAATGGTAAGTAGAGAAAAATGCTCATAATTTAACCTTCGACTGGCACTGCACTATTTGCATGACGCATGCAGCATGCATGCATGATGCCAAGGTGACGCATGCTTTAAATCTTGATATGCAACTTCTTCATCTGCGTTGCAAAAGTTTGAGCTACTCGAACCTCGGGACTACAATGAGGTTTTACCAATATTTAAATAACCTCATTGGGGGACCGGACCTTTTTTCTGCGTGGATTCGAAAATAATCATCACCCGACCTTGTTTTTGCAATAATTGGTCAAACATAGCTTTATGTAACTAATGTCTCTATGATCCCACCATGGAACTATAGAGTAGATAGATAGAAAATTCTTTATTGCACACTTATCAAGATAATTCACAAACAACAACAAAATTTACAAAATATGTGACAATAAGCGGTCTTATCGCTCAAGAGCGATCTCTACCAGACAACCGTGTGGATGGATAGGATCGTTAGATTAAAGATGGGGATCTGTGTGCATTATTACATTACCTAATACAAATTTTACAAAAAAATACTGACTAAATTTAAAATACCTTAATATAATATATGCCTATAAATAATAATATATATATAATATATGCCTATAAATATAAACATTAAAATAATTATATTTTATAAAGGGAAACAAGGGTGTGATCAGATTAGTGACAGCAGGACAAATATAGTTCCTTTACCTACCATACTCTTGAATATTGGTAGTGACTTTGCACGCCTTACTGAAACGGGCAGTGTGTGTGTTCCAAAGCTGTACAGCACGGGCAGTAAATGAGTTGTCGTAGAAAGAAGTAGAGTGGACAGGGACTAGAGTAGGTAAGGTAAGGTAGGTATAAATAAATAAATAAATAAATAAGGTACCTACCTAATCAAAGAATGTCTTAAAATAGGCAGGTATCTACGTAATTGTATTGTATTATGTACCTTTAGGTATCAGTTATCTCATCTAGGGCCCCTTATCTCAAGCTCTGCTAATCTCGGGGCTGGATAATGTTGTGTGGATTGTTCAACATTGTCAATTTATAAATAAATAATGCTGGAAAATCCAAACAGCATCTCTACCCCTTATGAAAGGAGTGATTGACCGTGTTTTAAAAAACACCCAGAACAATCTACAAATCAAATGAGGACAAAATGTTTGTAAAATTGGTCCCGGAATCGAACCCGCAAACGCCTATGTCGCAGACGGATCTTCGCCCACTGCGCCACTGAGGCCGTCTACCTGTGTATGTATGAAGTATGGTGTGTTCATATCATCACATCACGTACCTACCCGTTTGTGAAAAATCGCCTCGTAACCTTCGAAGAATGTTGTTAAGTACATATTGCTTCCGGCCCTGCCATGCATTGGTAGTCCTATTTTATTATTTTTTACTTAGAAGCCAATAATGGCCATTAATGTGAGCTGAATAACATAATATAATAGAGTATTTTTCTTTACTGTACCTACTAGCAAAAGAAAAAGTACAGGTATTTACATGCAGTTAGGAGAGTCGCGCTCTCATAATTTTACCCCCACATCTCTACTGCAAAAGCAAAAATTATAATTTTGTAAAATAATCTGTCCATTAATGGCAACAATAGATTTAAGGCATATAAAGTTAAAGTGCGCCATCTAGGCATCTCCGAATAGTTCATATAGTTCTTCTGATAAACAACAGATGGCGTTCCATGTCTAAATATCGTATTTTCTCAACTCGGCCAGCCAGAATGTTTACATTCTATTCTACTTCCGCAATTTGATAGCCTGCTACTTGGGTTTGGGTCAGAACAGTTAGAGCTATTAATGACTTGTCATGCTTTATTTACGTTTTCTGTACCGAACCGACACATGAATAAGACATCGGTACTAGGTAGGTTAGTAGGTATTTTAATGGGGGGGGGGGGACTTGCGTAGAGAGGACCTAAACCACAGTAGATATATATACTATAGATATATATACTATTTATCTACTGTGCCTAAACACTATGTCACTATATTAATAATATTTCTTAGCTGTAAGCAATGCTTACAGCTAAGAATTCAGCTAAAATATTCGCAGACTTTAAGTCGAGTCGAGTCGCCTTCCGTAAAATTCTCGTTGCCGATTTGTCTCGGCAATACATAAAGAGCAGGTAAGTGAGTACAAATGTTTTTATCAATTGTCCCGGAGTCGAACCAGCAAGCTCCTACCTATGTCGCCAGCGGACCTTCGCCCACTGCGCCGCTGAGGCTGTCTATGAATGTAAGTATTGTAGTGTGTTCATAACAGGGATGTATGAGGGATGTAACGATCGATACCTAACTGATTTTAACGATACGATACCGTTACCGATTTTTGAAGTAAAGAAAATCAGTGATACCGATGGCTTAGTAGATTATATATATAATAAATAACTCAATAGGTAGGTACATAATGAGCTGTGTACTTGTTATGCATACAAGTTACCTAGTATATTTAATAGAGACTCGACTTTGTAAACAGTGAAAAATAAAAATACCAATTCAACATTCAAATTTATTTAGGTAAGAACATTTAATTAGTTTTATTTGGTTAGAATTATTAAGAAAGTGGTTATTAGAAATGTAATTATCTTTACACAAAGTGATAAAATAAACCGATACAAAGTCAGTAATGTACAATAAAGTTTACTTTTGGTAGGTTTTTGTGAAAAAAAAAAAAGTTTATACAAATTATTAGTAGACAATCTTTCACGCAAATCATTTTGTACACAGTTTCACAAAAAGACGTTCTGAGGCAACGGAGCTCATTTGATAAGATTTTTAAGCAAGAATTTTCAATTTTGGGTATTTATCTTCGTTGCGTCAATAGTTTTTTGAATTTTGTTTAATTGGTAATATTGGAATAGGTATTTAGATTGGGTAACGGCGCCACTCGCGCATTGTTCGTTTCGCGAGCTTTTCAAACTGTTTATCGACTGTATTATAACCAGCGATGCCGATATATCGGTATTCGGTGTCGTTACATCCCTAGTTCATAATTATCATCACGTACTTATTTACACGTATACTCGGCGGTACTAACCGCTTGTGAAAAATCGCCCCGTAGAAATCTTCGAAGAATGTTGGTAAGTAGGTAATACCAGTAATACCTAAATGCTTCCGGCCATGCAATGCAATGCATTGGTATAGTACAGTCCTGTATGGGTTATGTACTAGAGTAGGTAGGTACCTACTTACTCTATCACCTACGGGCAGTTTACTATTTGAACCACTTATAATATGAAATACATACCTAGGTAGGTACTTACAA
This sequence comes from Eupithecia subumbrata, assembly GCA_949316285.1. Lineage (NCBI taxonomy): Eukaryota > Metazoa > Arthropoda > Insecta > Lepidoptera > Geometridae > Eupithecia > Eupithecia subumbrata. Next base: position 33,394,598 of record OX438640.1, on the reverse strand, counting down.
CTTACAAGCAAGTAGGTAACATTCTTAAGGTAGGTAGGTACAAATATATTTTAATCAATTAATTAATTAATTTCTTACTTAAGTGACATCAGTTGGAAACACGTTTCTGTGGCGGAAACTATTGGTATGTTCCCACGGGCCAAGTCCATCCAAAACAAGACTTTAATATTCAAGTCAGAAACATCATCATAACTAACGCACCCATTGTTATGCAAGACTGATGGTAGGTTAGGAAGGTACTTTACTTACCTATGTCTCTAGTCTAGCTTAATGTTTCACTTATTGTTGAATACTGATAGGTACGATTGCTTGAATTGGATATCTACTAGGTATTTTCTATTAGATACGCTGCGCTGTGAGAAACTAAAGAGAAATAAGGGAGTCTACCATGTTCCTCAAGATATCCAAGCAAAGAAAGGGTAACGTGCGTTTTGGGTGACAATGGTGTCGATAATCCACCAAAAAAATAATATTTTTCAAAAATCGTAAAGAGTTTAATAAACAGGGTACATTTTATATTATCATTTTCGCTGACTTCTTACTTTTAATAAAAAAGGTAGATAGGTAGAAAGTCTGTCCTTTTTTGTAAGATTTTTGTAGATACCAAAATCTCGAACTTCATAAAAGAATCTGAAGGCCGATTTTAATTCTCCATAATACGCAATCGATTCTTTCGTTTAATTTTTTGTGCGAATTGGTACTCCCTTAAATTGGGCGTATTAGAGTAGGTACCTACACCCATAGATATAAATCGTCCTACACCAATGAAATTACGTGTTGTAGAAACAAATTTAAAATTTAAAAAACCCCCGACAGATTTTCATTAAACATGGCTAAGAACACTCGGGATACAATTATGTATCTATGACACAAAAATAACTAAACGAAAATCGGTTAACCCGTTTGGGATCTACGATACCACAGACAGATACACAGACAGACACGTTAAACTTATAACACCCCTCTTTTTGCGTCGGGGGTTAATAAAATAGGCACCATCCTCCTAGCCCTTACTCTACTGATGAGCGTCCTAAATATCAAGCTATCAGAACCTATTCTTCCTTTTTCTCCCTACACAGAAACTACCACCTGCTTACCGGATTGCACAGGAAATAATGATATCCTTAGAGAGTCGTCAGACCATCAGCATTCAGCACAAAGCTCCTTGCAATTGCCTTTATATGGATTAATGAGCACAATGCGCCCGCAGTATCACCCACTTAAAATTTAAATAAGATCAAAAATAAATCAACGCAGATGGTCGTGCGTTCAACTGGCTTCAAGAATTGAATACCAACGAGTCTAAGTACCTACGTACATCATCGTCTACCATTGTCGACCCACTGCTGGACGTAGGCCTTGTTGTGCAATGTTCATTAGTCCTAGCCTGGGTGTTTCTTTTACTGAGCAAAAACTTCTATTGGATCAACTTTTCCCAAAAAGTTTTTTGCGTTTTCTGATTTTTTGAGAAGGTACCTTCCTATTCCAACCTCAGTTGATCCGATAGAAGTTTTTGATCAGTTTACGTAACAGAATCAATTTGCATAAAAAAAGTTTTTGTGTTAAATGCCCATTTTTATTTCATCAGTATTTTTTTTTTGGAAAATCTGAAATTCCAATAGAAAATATGGATAGTCTCCATTCTCTAGCTTGCTCTAGTGAGTCTAGCTAGACCATTTTTCTGTAGCTAGACAAGTTTAGGCACCTCTCCTTACTGCCGCAAAAATCCACCTGTATAGGTAGCCCAAATCTTCTTAACCTTGCTAATACATAAGGATTTCCTTATGATTCTTCATTCTAGGCTTCCAGAACCTAAAACATATTCCAAGGTAAACAGGTTCGCACCTAGCCATCAGGGGGGTATAAAAATCAACGCTTGACTCCTTAAACTAAAAGCACCTATTGATTTTAACAACAATCGTGTCCTATTAATAATGTAGTTTTTATAGTTTTTTCAGCGATTATTCCTCACCACACGCTACGCGCTGCGTTGCCCAATTCCAATTGTTCTTAATTTGCTAGAAGGGATCCATGCTGATAGTCTAGAATACATGTTTCTAACGTTAAAATGCCTGTAAGTCCATTTAATACTGCAACAACTAGCCATCATACAAGTAATATTGCCACCTTCAACCATATTGACCGTTATGCGGCCTGTACACATTGGGCCAATGCCCAGCGTATTGGCCCAATGTCCAGCATAATTTATTAATATATTTTGTTTATTTATTTATTTACTCAAACTTGTTTTACAGAATACATTCCAAAACCATAGATTTACGATTTATATCTATGTCCAAAACGTCAAACATTTTAATAAAATCTAGAGTAGGTTAGGTACGTTAAATTATATAAAATAATACATATGGAAATGTCAAGATTAAAGAAAAATGTATATTATCTAATAGTCAAAATAATGGCAATGTCAAAATAATAGCAATAGTCAAAATAATAGAAATAATAGCAAGGTCAAAAAGTACAACTAAAAAATGAGAGCATCAAATGGTGTAATTTGGCGATGCTGTAAGTCAAAGAATACGTCGGCGTCAGTTGAGGAGATGAACTCGTTTAGGAGGGTAAGTCTAGGGGTGGGAGCGCTCTCCCCGGCATGCGTCCGATATCCGGGTGGTAGCGCAAATAGCACCGGCCGACGCCGCGGGCCGACAGCTCCTACCTACTGCGCCTGCCATGAAGGGCCAACTGATCGGATTGCGTTGCGTTCGCATATTGGCGTACTGTACTGATCATTCCGCATGGGCGCTATATCAAAGATGGACGAGGAGTGTATTGCAGTCGCGGAATATATTTATACAGTACATTTAATTACTACATAAAAGTGCACACTATTTATTAAAGTGCACACTACATATTTATGAAAACACTACAACACGCAAATTACTGCTTATTCAAATAGTAGATAAGTAGGTATAGTCTCTGTTATTTAGGTAGGTACCTAAATGTGGTTATAAATGTGGTTTACCTACTTATCTAACTAACTTTGATACCTAGGTAATTACTTTGTTTTTGTTCCTCTGTTGTTTATGCTTTGGATTCCATATGTATTATTGGTTCATTTCGGTTTTCTATAAAATTTTAAACCTCATCTTGTCCATTTTGTCGGGATCGTCATCGTAACTCGGTAACATATAAATTTCACAAACACGCAACACGACTGTCTTGGCTGACGAATAGAGATGATGCCTTTGATGTGTGCACGAAAAACAGAGACTTGTCGAGTTGTCGCATGACGCACCAACATGCGCCATGTACGAGTAGGTCTCTACACGTTGGGCCAATGCCTTGGCCCAGAGCTATGGCCCAATGTGTAGGTACAGGCATTACATTTTAAACCGTCCGATCCAAGCCTGATGTACTTAGCGGAATCTTCTCAAGAATCTTGCTTCGGCTTCCTGGCTGCGACTGGTACATTCGCATCGCAGACAAATGTCAAGGGCACGCCATTCACTTCCTTCGGCTGACATGTGCCTCTGCGTTTCCGCAGATTTTCCAGCCAATGACGAACTAGGAATCCGGTTGCCATCGAACTTCATTGCTCCAAAGATTATTGCTCTACGTTTGCTAGGCGACGACGCGACGACATTCTTTCGCCAACGGCAGGCTTTACCTGAAAAGCACATATTTTGAGTTTAGTGTTTTTTTTGTACACTTGATGTCGTTAAGTTCTTTAGAAATTATACTAAATTATATTTAACACACACATCACAATCACACACAAACTATATACTAACTAACATAGGTAGGTTATCTAACATAACAACTATAGGTACATACATAGGAAACATCATAAGGGATTGTACAAAAAAACAGACGGTTGTCTCTTCTAAAAATTTAATAAAATTCGGTAATTGTTCAGAGTAAAATAAATAAATAAACAATTTTATTTATAAATTTTTACGGTAGGTTTTACCTAGTGTTCTTTGATGGTTTTACCTTGTGTTGCCGCGGGCAGAAGTTATTAGGTAGGATAGGACCCTGGTGCACCGAAATACCTAATGATGATGTTCCAATGAGGCCAGATGGCTCAGCCGAAGGGCCCGGACACGGAGTCAATGGAGCGCGCTTCCTCCGATCCTTTCTCATTACGTCGTGATTTAAGAAAATGGAAAGGGATGGAGCCGCCTTCCTATGCTTTAGCTACACTAGCCACACTCGATGTGGAATGTTTGGAAACAAACCACGATACAAAAAACTAAAACTCACTTGCTTGGCGACTTGGCGTTGAGTTTCATTTATAATTGTAAGCAATATTTATTGGAGAAAGGATCTCAAGTGACAAGTAAAAATTTTCGAATTGAAGTTTAAATTGCGTACAAAAAGACGCGACAACAGAGTGAATTTTACGTTCAGTATGGGCGTTTGTTTACAAACATTCCACACCGAGTTTGGCTAGTGTATAGAGTAGATGTAGACCCATGTCTAAGATATTAAGATCTCAAGATGAGTATGCACCTGATGCACCGTTATCCTCTTCCCATTAACCACACCCTGTGGGTAAACAAAGTAACTGAAAAGGGTTCGGTTTTGTTGTTGGTATATAGCCCCGAAACCTTTGGGTATTGGTTTATGTGGTATTTATGGTTGTGGTAGTTTTGTAGGAAAAGTCACTAGTATTTGGTATGTAAATATAATCACTGGTAAACTATGAATAATATAAACTTAAACTGATTGACTTATGGTATTTAAATGATAAATTTATGGTTAGAATGGTATTGGTATGAATCCGCGTTCTCGGTGGTATGTTCCGGCGCGAACTGAACTAATTTAGGTAAACGCGAGCAAAATACGCATTCAACTGCAAGCGCAGCTAAATGTTTATCTACTGCGTGGTCGGTTTACCCGAACAGTAACTATCTCCTTCTAGTTTAAAAGCCTGCTTCAAAACGTCCAAATTTTCATTCAGAATAATATGTATCATGTACAAATGCTGGACCATCTACACAACATCATGGAGCATCCCAAGGTAAGCAAAGCTTGTGTTATGGGTACTACTAATATACTTAATACAATACATTGCATAGATATGTATATATATTTAATTATTCATAGAAAGTACCCAGAACACCTGGAACAAATATTTGCAGATAATAAGTAGAAACATTTTCGTTACCCTGTAACACAGCTGCATTATAGCTACCACAGGAGACAGAGCTCTAACTTTATTTGTTACATTTTTTTTAAAATAAACGATTTTGTATTTGTATTATTTGTTCCAAGGCGGAAATAGAACCCGTAACCTCTTGCATCGCAGGTGACATTTATTCCCTTCTCCACGTGACCACCATTTCTTTACAAAAATAATTCTTAAAAATATTACATACCTAGTGTTCGTAGTCTCTACTCCACACATCTCTTAGTCCTGAGTGAACGGCCGAGGCAGTTTTCGTGGTCAGTGGAGCGCCAAGCGAGACCAAACGCCCACAATTTTCCCAGTGACGGCTCCCTTGCCGGCCAGAAGCCCTATTAATGAACTTGCAAGAAATCACTTGGATTTAGCGATTGATCGAGTTACGGTCCATGTAAATACCTACATGTAGGTACACAGGTGGTGTAAGTACTTAGTAAGTAACTAATCTAAGTCGGCAGGTAAAGAAGCATCTATTCATATAAAATGTAAAAGGTTTTCTAAGCACTTTCCTTAAATAATGACTCTCCACTCGCATGAAGCGGTTTTCTTCCACCTTCATTATCCGCACCGCTAAGGAATGGAACTCGCTTCCTGCATCTGTTTTTCCAGTCAATTACAACCTTAGTTTCTTCAAGACAAGGGTGAATAGGTATCCGTCACCGTCGGCCACATCCTCGTTTTCCATCAGGTGAGATTAAAGTCAAACGAAGGTCCATTGCCCATAAAAAACTCGCCAATAGTACCTACATCCTTGTTGACTCAAGCAAGGAACATGGATGTCACCAGAGTGTGCGGCTTCTGACTCTACCATTGCTTTGTACCATCTGTACCTGAATCTTTCTGATATCTATAGTCGTCGCCCTATCACATCAGAAAACTTCACACATATCTATTAGCTTATCAACAAGCCAGCATCAGCATCCAATAATACTCCAACGTTTTCTAAAGATGGTGCTCGCGTGATAGCAGCGTGCGCAGCGAGAGTGCATTCCCAGATGTAGAGACAATGACAGTTGCGCTTTCCAAGTTCAATGACAATGAGAGTGCTATGCGTGAAAACTCGCGCCAATTAAAACGCTATGTTCTTTATTCTGTGGATTTGCTATAGTGCATCCAGATTTACTGTGGAGGTGCCTAACAGAGTTATAAAGTCAATTACGCGAGAAGCGGCGACGACGACAACTGGCGGTGGCGGCGGCGGGACTTATATTGACGAAGAGATTGTTATAAATTTTAAATTCCATTTCGGGATTCAGTAAATAAATTCCCTTAATTCAAACAGTAGTATTTTAGGTCTGGTCTAGTTGCTGTGTGGTGCCAGGCTTATAATCTGCTTATAATCGGATCTTGGTATCTGAAATAAACGATTATTATTATTATTATTATTATTATAATTTGCACCAGCCCAACTCTTCCCGCGGGTGTCGCCTAAGGGGCGACTAAGGGATATCCACCGGCGCGGTCAGCAGCGCCCCCAGCTGCAGAATAATTCTACCACCAAATTTCTCCCCAACCCACATTCCCTGCGTGGGTATTATGGGCATGAGATAAAAGCCAGCAAGGCACCTGACAGGGGAGGCCTGCGTCCAGCAGTAGAGCAGGCAGTGGTGAGGTGAGTTTAATTCGATGGTTATTGATTCATTTGAACAACTGAAACCCCGAAATTAGATTTATTACTCATATTTTGATTTATTGTAGTTATCGTGGATTCCTTCTGTGCCTCGCTGTTACGTTGGCACCGCGCGCCGATGCATTGATCGCTTCACTGCCAAGGCCGACTTTCTCTAATCTACACTATTACGCGGCTCACGGCATCGCTTGTGTAACGTGATGCAACAGAATGTTATGTTATGTTATGTTATGATGCTTGCTTTGTTATCTAATTACATTTCATAATTCGATGCCTCTATTTTCAGTAAGTAGGTTCTCAGTCAGTAGGTAATTTATTCTTCTTGTGGTTCAGGTTACTTCGATAACCGATCTAGAATAAAAAACAATAAATTAACTCAAAATCTGACCCAGAAAATTCACGTTTTTCCGGAAAAACAAAGTCTGCCCTTAGAGCCTTATAACTGGTATTTGAATCATTCACAGTTATTCAAATCACCTTGAAGATGAAGGTATTCGTCGACCAACGTCCTTTATTCTCGCCCATGCTCATAAATTATACATAGTTCGAAGGGTTTATCATGTTTATTTTATTACGGGCCGATTTCCGCCATGGTTTTATATCGATAGCTGGTCGTACTTGACCCAGTGCGATGGTCCTACGCGTTTCCTTATCTATCTAAAGTACTTGCATGATACAAGGCGAATTGAGAATCTGGAGCATCAATTAGTTGAGGACGCTGATTATTCTATCAAGCGGATTGGGGCCTGGAATTCAGAGAGTAGGCCGACTAGAGCAGAGCAGAGAATCCAGGAAAGTCGAGTTTGCTGGTTTTTTTTTTTAATTCACACTGTATTATCTAGCCCCAAGCTAAGCAGAGCTTGTGTTATGGGTACTAGATAACTGATATACTTAATACAATACACTACATAGATAGATATTTTTTTTATTATACATAGAAAACATCCAGACAAACGGAACAAATTTCTGCAGATCGTACACAAATTTGTTCCGAGATGGGAATCGAACCCGCAACCTCCTGCGTCGCAGGCGGACCTTCGCCCGCTGCGCCACGGAGGTCGACTAAATATTGATTTCTCGATAACCCTGTGGTCTAATAGTCCGGGAGTAGCTATGGGAATTACGGGTTGTGAAGAAGGTGTGGTCAAACGTAAGGTTTTTGGTCATTATTGCCATTTCTTTCCCTTTAATTATCAGACTAAATCTGCCACAACAGTTTCTTAACTAGGTACCTCTGATTAGGTCTATGATAGAGCATCAACTTTTCGGGGATTAAAAAGTTGATGCTCTATAAGCTGAGACGTGGACACTCACGGTAGGGTTGCAACCCTACCGTGAGTGTCCACGTCTCAGCTTATAGCTTATAGACCAACCGGTTGGTCCACCAGTTCAAAGCCATTTCAAAGCCGTTCAGCGAGTTATGGAAAGACCTATGCTCGGAGTTTCTCTGAAGGATAAGATTCGTATCAAATGCATCCGACAGAGAACCAAAGTTATAACATAGATCAAATAATCAGCAAACTGAAATCGCAGTGACCGCTAGGATAAGTATTTTAGAAAACTTTTTATACCGGAAAATTTGCCCGCAAAGCCGCAGAAGTTACTAAATAATAACGATGAAAGGAAACATACTTACTTTTTACTATCTCGCTTATATGTACATAATTATATTATATTAATAATTAATTATTAACATTGATCCTGGTACTTAAATAGTAGTTTGATAAACATGGTGTTCATAAAATCCTTTATAATACAGTGGATCCTTCCCTCCCTACGTAGCGTAGGTTAGTTCTATTCTATCTAACCGATGTTACCAAAACTCATGGATACCATACAACAAAATCAAGTGCTGTCAAAATAAGTTAAACTTACCTATCTAACACGCCCCGAAACCATGTTCTAATAACTTATACCTAACGTGACCATACGTCCCGCTTTGGGCGAGACAGTTCAGGCTGACCGTCCTCCCGCTGTCCCCAGCGAAGGCTACCAACTACCACTCTCAAAAACTGACCAAATATTTTTTTTTTTAAGATTTAAGAGATTCAATTAAGTATTTAGCAGATGCTTATCATTAACACGTTTTCGCGTTTATTTCTAGCTTGACGACAGACTTAAAAATCACTAAATAAATAAATTATGCTGGACAATTCACACAACATTATCTAGCCCCAAGCTAAGCAGAGCTTGTGTTATGGGTACTAGATAACTGATATATGATATACAATACACTACATAGATAGTTAGTTCACGAACTGGAATGCTGAGATTTGAACTGCTGACAACCGTTGGGTGGAACATTCCAGCACTTCCGTGCAAACAATATCCACGAACTTTTCTATAATTATTGAGTACGTCTTGTGTCTTTTCTCAAATGAAAATATTGGACGAGTGAAAAAACAATGTTGAGCGTATTGAAAGCTATTTTGATTAAAAAGATCAACGTAAATATATATCGTGTAGGTACTGAGGTCTACCTAATAACGAAACCAAAGGTTATAAAAAAAATTTGATCAGTCGACGCTATAAAATACTGCCTAGCTAGAAGTGATTTACGGTAACCCTTTTTTTAAACTTGTTACTTATGCAAAATGTATTTTTACATAATTCCACAACGGGCGTCCTGCTTTGACTAACAATAAAATGGTCACGTTACATAAATTGCAACATATTTGGCTAAATTTGAATTAATTTCTTTGATTTACTAGGTGCTGGCAATTACTTGCTTTAAACCTTCAAAAACTACGCGTTCAAAACGCGGGCAGAAGCTAGACTTAACTTATTATAAAAGCGAAAGTCTGTAAGGAATGTAAGAAATGGTTCTCGAGACACCTTTTATCCGGAACGCTTCGTCAGCGCGATCTAGCCCTGGTACCAAATTTGGCCCGACATCTAGTTATATTTTATGGAAACGTAAGTTCGTAAGAATGCCGCTACAGAAATCAACTCTTGGCGCTGCTGTCGCGTTTGCTAATTCATTCCGAGCGCAATGTTTAGGAAGAAAGAAACATAAAGCTGAGATAAACACACACAAATCATGGCTTTACATTTATGTAAAAATATTTTACTAGCCTTTGCCCGCAGCTTCGCTCATGCAGTACCTAGATAAAACATGCATACGTATATCATGTAGGTAATAATAATATATTTATTTATCAAAAAGGAACGCCAACAGCGTATCTATACATAAAGCATTCTAATAGTTAAACTTATTTAAGCCGGTTCTAGTACCTATATATACACTAATAAATAGGCGGACACAATATATATTCCTAGTCCCAGTTACACAACTCAAGAATACCTGAACCGATTTTAATGATCTTTGATTTGTTGGTTTTGTCTCAGTCCAGAATAGCTATTACCTAACCTTACTCAATCAAACAATTTGGGTTCCGCGCACAATTAACTCAATTATTTTGACGACCTCCGTGGCGCAGCGGGCGAAGGTATGCCTGCGACGCAGGAGGTTGCGGATTCGATTCCCGCCTCGGAATAAATTTGTGTACGATGATCTGCAGGAATTTGTTCCGTTGGTCTGGGTGTTTTCTATGTATAATAAAAATATATATCTATGCAGTGTATTATATTAAGTATATCAGTTATCTAGTACCCATAACACAAGCTCTGCTTAGCTTGGGGCTAGATAATGCTGTGTGAATTGTCCAGCATTATTTATTTATTTATCTATATATATAAAAGAAAGTCGTGTTAGTTACACTATTTATAACTCAAGAACGGCTGAACCGATTTGGCTGAAAATTGGTGGGGAGGCAGCTTAGAACCAGGAGACGGACATAGGCTATATTTTATCCCGGAATTACCACGGGAACGCGAAGCCGCGGGCAGCAGCTAGTTTATTATATATTTGTACAAATGAGATCTATGTATAATATTAAAATACCTACTATTTTTTTTTTATTATAGTAAAAGCTATATTTTTAAAATTAAGGCGGTTGCCTCAAACTAGCGACACTGCGTTTTCTTTCTTATTAATTACGTTAATCAAAGGAATTTTCAAAAGTCCAAAGTTCTAAAGTTTCAAATGAGCTTTTTTTAATGCCACTAAAATATTCTTCTTTTATTTTCTTTATGTAGAATAACGAAGTTGCTCTTGGTGGCCACCGAACTCTGTTTTCGCTTCTATTTCAGAAGGATTAAAAAATGCTTATAGGCTCACAAACTGAACATTGGAAATTTGAAGGTTTAACGTAATTTTAAGTAAAAATAGGTGGCAGCGCTAGTGTGCGGGATACAACTGCCTTAAAGACTAACAAAACAAAAACAAAACAAACAAAACAGGTAGTTTTTAATGGTAGTAGAAAAATGCTCCTGATTTCAAAATAAAATAAAAGTTTTTTAATAAATTTAGTTAGCGAATCTGAGGTCTTTCTAGTAGTTCCTCGCATTTCGAAAGCGAATTATAAATCCTGCAGGGTCTTGGAAAAGATGCATGTTTACCTAAAATTCTTCGTTCTTGAAAACGTTAAGGAGAAAAGATTATAAGCACTTTTCCCGGGTAGACGAGATGGATTATTCTGAACCTCATCATGATGAGGCATGAGGATTGAGGATCTACCGCTGGGGTAAACGTGTTCTTGAGCGGAGACCGCGCCTCGGCAAACGTAGCGTAGGACGCCCTCCAGCCAGGTGGTGAACGGCCTGCGAAAGACTGCTAGCAGATGCTAGATACGGCAAGCTGAATTCAGGGCGCTACATGGCATTCATTAGGGGAGGCCTATGTCCAGCAGTGGACTAATATCGGCTGATGATGATTGTAGGGGTTCTGAAGACCGATGATATACAGAATTAGGGATACACCAGCGCGCCAGTGCCAAAGTATTTCATCAGCTGTATCTTCCACACCCTTAGGCCTCCGTTCAACTGTCAACTGGGATTCCCGCGCTCGGCTATGTCCGTTTGACAGAAGACGGTGACAGCCGATAAGACACACCTCGACATACGAGATGACATATCGATACCTCTGGGCTCAAAGGGCGTAAAGGACAAAAGGCGACTTTACAGGAGAGGCAATAAACATAAAAATAAAGCTTATATTGGCTGTAGTTTTTTGTTTTTGGTGCTATTTAGACAAAACCTAGGAAGAATATGCTTAGAATTTCTCGTACTTTCTAAATCTGTGTTGATAAACTGTTCAAGTTATTACTGAATTCATTTACTGAAATAAATTTCCTATACGACCATAAAATTAGAAAAAAATTACCTAGGTAGGTGTATCATCTTTAGATCCTCCTTAGATTAATGGCAGGTCTTGTAGGTATGTTAATGTATGGTAATTCGCTACCTTTACCTACTAGTCTATTACCGGAAACATATTTGACAGTTAAATTCAAGGTTATGACGTAATGAATCATTCAACTTGCAGGACTTGTTAGTAGGTAAATAGGTAATTGGAAAAGGTTAAAAAAACAATTGATCGACTCTAGGTCAGCGAATAACTACTGTTGTGTGACTAATGCGTTTTAATTTCTACTTTTTACATTATACATTGTATAGCCAGGTTCTGATTTAGATAAACTTGATTATTAAAATTAGGTAGGTAGGTACCTAACACAGATGTAGGAATTAATCTGTGGTAGGAAAATAAATAAAATGTATGGCGGGGATTTCCGTTTTAGCATAAAAACGACATCTATGCAAAGGAACAGGTTTGGAAGTCAGCAATGCGCAAACAAAACCTCAAATAGGTATTTGGTAGGTACCTACCTAGATGCAAAACAAATCATTTTGGATCGGTAGGTACTATCCGCCTAGCTTCTTGTTGGTCTTAGATAAGTTCATGTCAAATACATTCATTTATACGTGGGGGTAGGTAAGGTATCTAGGTACAATAGTTAGTATAGGTAGTACCTTACTTATATTATTTACCTATGTACTTATATTTTATCAATTAATTAATAATAATGGACAATCCACACGGCGGTCATCCAGCTCGGCTTAGCAGAGCTTGTGTTGTGGCCATGAGTACTAGATGACTGATATAGGTAGGCACCTAACCTACCTACATAGATATTTTACATTATACTTACGTAGAAGATACCCAGAACACCCGGAACAATTACTTGCAGATCGTACAAACATTAGGCCCTAAGGTGGGAATCGAACCCGCAAGCGCAACCTCCTGCGTCGCAGGCGGACCTTCGCCCACCGCATACATCGGTCGTCGTCACAAAATTAGGCAGTTAGTTAGGCACCTAAGTTAGTTAGCATTAGGGCTTGCAAATATTCGAAAATTTTGATATTCGAATATTCGATTTTTTTTCAGGTACTATTCGAATATTATTCGAATAATAGAAAAAACTATATTTACATATATTAAAATCACATCTTTTTTATTTTTTATGTGATTATAAATAAATAAATAAATAATGCTGGACAATTCACACAGCATTATCTAGCCCCAAGTTAAGCAGAGCTTGTGTTATGGGTATTATACTAGATAACTGATATACTTACTTAATACAATACACTACATAGATAGATTTTTTATTATACTACATAGAAAACACCCAGACCAACGGAACACATTTCTACAGATCTACACAAATTTGTTCCGAGGCGGGAATCGAACCCGCAACCTCCTGCGTCGCAGGCGGACCTTCGCCCGCTGCGCCATAGAGGTCGTCAAGTCGTGTTATTTGCATGAACAAACTTAAAACATCAAATTAACAAAAAGTTCGAACGAGACATTGATTGGCGATTTACACGCACAATCAAACTCAATTTTTTAGAAAAAACAGTCTTCAAAATCTAGGTTGGATTAGGTATTTTTAAGTCGCACGCGGCACTCTCGTGTGTTTCCGAATGTTCCGAACCCTATAACTTTGTCATTTTGTTAACCCAAACGACGTAAACTTGTATTGTCTTGTACGGATATATCGCCCGAACTTATAAGTGACATTTTATGCACATCGGAGTTCTATGTTTGGTGTTTTTGATTTAAATCGTACATTCGAATATTGCAATTTTAGTATTCGAATATTCGAACGAATATAATATTCGAATATAAGCCCCAGTCAGCATACCATTGCATTGCATACTCATTAGTACCCACGTACTAGAGAAGTAAGTACTTATACTTGCCCACACTTTTTATCACCACATAGGTCACGTCCGTTTCCTAGCCCGAACAAAGGTTTCGGATCTTTATGCAGTGACGTAAGCCAGTGCTAATAGTCGGTTGTTCTACGTAGGAGTATCTATTGGGCTAGCTCTGCCTTCCGTGTTCTTTCGTTTTTAGCGCGTAGGAACAGGAACTGCTACGTCATGATCATAATAGAATTTTATCATATGAGTAAATTTACCTAATATCACTACCCCGACCCAAATCAGCGCCCCTACCTATTTTACCCTATTATTCTGTTCAACGAAGGAGTTTTCAAAAATCAATTAGCCAGTTTGTGAACCTTATCATAAGCTTATTTTTAATGCCCCTTTAAAAGTCTTAGTTTATATTGTGTAGGCAGAGATGCGAAGTTGCTCTTTTTTGCCACCATGGTGGCCAAAAAGAGCAACTTCGCGTCTCTGCTTAAAGTATATAAAATAAAACTTTTACAGAGGCATTAAAAATAAGCTTATGATAGGTATCACAAACTGGCCAATAGATTTTTGAAAATTCCTTCGTCGAACAGAATAATAGGATAAAATATGTAGGTGGTGGCGCTGATTTGGGTCGGGGTAGCGCCTTAAAAATTAAACCTAGGTACACCAATGATTTGTTTTTATATAACATCATTGACTACACACTTAATATAGTTGGTTCGGCCACTATAGGTACCTAACCTACTCATATTGGTTATTAGATAGGTAGATAAATCCAGTTGGGTGGTCGTGTGGTTTAGGATTTGCACCCAACTATTCCAGTGGGTGTCGTTAGAGCAACTAGGATATCCACCGGAGATGGGCAGCAGCATCGCCTCCCGTAGACCAATTCTACCACCGAACTACGATTGCCAGCTTACCCTGGGTGAGAACTATGGGCAATACCCCATAATTATGAAAGTCAATAAGGCTCTTATCAGGAGGAGGCCTTCGTCCATCAGTGGACCAGTATAGTAGGCTGCAGTTGTAGTTGAGATAGAATGGTAGATGAACAGAGTACCTACAGACCTACCAAAGTACCAACGACTCGCAGTTATTTAAATATACGGCGGATGACTTTCATTAAATTATACTAGTTCGGTCATTTCCATATGCGAGTGGAGTTCCAGTCAAGGAGGTTTCAAATCTGGTTGGCTAAAACTTGTTTGTTGATATTCAGCGATATTTCTGATAACGTTCAGATTAGCTCGTAATTGAATTGTCTTTCACTTAACCGTGTTCTCTCTTCGCAAAACGCTATCGACACCTTTGTTAAATTTTTCAGGGCATTCCACGGATTCCCTCCAAAAAATCAAACATGATTTGCGTCAAATCAAGTAACGCACATATAAAGCTTCCGATAGAAATTTAAGAAGCGCTCCCAAAAGCCAGTGAATCGTCAACATACCGGGCGATTATACCGTATTTGTTCATTCACAAACCTTATATTATTGTATGTACGCTTCGATGGGCAGTGCCTTTAGATAGTGCATAAAAAGTGCATAATAAGGGACACCCACGTTGCAATACGGGGCATTATCTCACGGGCTCGTGTGACTACAGAAGCCAATTCTGGGCGGTGCAAAGCACAGATTCGCATTTTGTTGAGCCAAGCAAGACATTCTTCTCAGCTGATCACGCGAAAATGGTTCTAAGATTT
Organism: Eupithecia subumbrata; assembly: GCA_949316285.1. Taxonomy (NCBI): domain Eukaryota; kingdom Metazoa; phylum Arthropoda; class Insecta; order Lepidoptera; family Geometridae; genus Eupithecia; species Eupithecia subumbrata. The sequence continues at coordinate 33,379,061 of OX438640.1, read as the reverse complement.
CTAACAACATTGGTCTGAATTGTCACAATAAAAATAGTTGAAAGATTTGATGCATGGAACGGAACCTGAATGAACTAGGCAGAATGATGTTGAATCGGACAATATAATTTTTGACTTATTCTGTCCCTCGAGCACTTAGTATGTTTGTTTCTATGGTATTATATATCTACCTCTACACACCTATGTTTCTACAATGTTTGACTTGAAAAGCATCATAGCTATTGATCTGGAAATATTTGACAATATGCTATGTATGATAGTGATAGAGCAAGCTTTTTGTATTCGTAAAACTTTTATGCAGGTATTTTTGTGTCTTGTTTACGTTTGTGTGAGCGGTTTTTTCTAAGGAATGTAGGTGGTTATTAACCTTCTACCAAACATAAACTGAAGTAGGTAATCTACGAGGGCAACTTGATGGTAAACTAAGACAATAACCACGAAATAGCTCTCCTTTTGAGCACCTTGTAATTACATGCCTACTCGCTTAAAATTTATTTCGCGGTAGGCACGAGAGGAGAGGCATAAACGCTCCTTCATTGGATAATGCTTTGTTATTGTTTACGGACCACCAGTGAGATCAAGGATTGCTAGGATAACGGTCTCCGTCATTTCTTTGCAGTTATAATCACTTGTCTTTATATTCTCAGATAAATGGCCTAAAATAGCAAATCCCAAGTTTGCGACTTTGACACCGTTTACAGATGTCACAGGAAGTTCAGTTTTAAAAGGTATGTATTGTGTGACCCTACCACAACCTATTTTCATTCCACTATATAAAATAATTTTCCAATTAATTAAGCATGTTAATATACTTATAATTATATAATTGCAGTATTTTCTTCACTATTTTTTTGCCATGACATAATAAAGACCTGGTGAGCGCTGCTCTAGCTAGGTGGCAATGATTTGATAGAGTTTTTTTGCCCAAATCACGTGAGCGTTCATCGAATAAAACGACGTGATTTTATAGATCCCAGACTAATTTGAGTCGGTGTATATGAAAACAATATTTCTACGTGAAGTCCCCCGCAGAGTTTTACAGCACCCTCACTTTTAGTCCGTTATAATTATATTTTTAAACATTCCGAACAGGAGTGCACCACATGTGCTGCCACCTGACCTCCCTAAGCTTTCCCACGATCTTCACAGATCCTCATCACGTAAACAAAAAGTATTTCAACCGTAATTATAACCACCATAAGAGCTATATTAGTTGTTGTTACCGGGAGCTTGTCAGTGGCTCAAAGGTTTTTTCTGTTTACTCAAACGATCTGGCAATTGTTTTTTAATTTATTTTGTCGCTCAGCGACGTCATGTGGTTCCAATCAGTGCTAGGCTTTTAATTTTTTGTCATGTATTTATCGATTTTAGTAAGTTTAGTGATGCCATGCATCGTCTAATGTGGTATTTAACAACTTGCATTCTTCTTAGACAGGTTTTTTTGCCCCAGATTTGATTAGCCAAAACCTTTGGCAAAAGCGGCACCTTTATGAGTCATAGAAAGTACAGAATCTAATTTTAAGTTTGTTTTTAGTGATAGTTATGCATGTGTTTGGTAAATCTTTTTATTAAATAAAGAAAGTATTGGAACTAGCATTTTCTTTTGCCGGTTTGGTTTTTCAAACTGACGTCCAGCACGAAGTCAATGAAAGGTACCCAAAGTCAACAAAATCAAGTAATTTTCGGTTGCCAGAATTTTATCACTGCACCCTCTCCGGGCAACCCCTCGTCCCAGTAGGAACTATTATCTATCCTGGTCTTATATTCATATTTCCAATTGTTTAGAAGCTAAAGGGGTAAAATAATGAGCGCAATTGATCTACAATGAATAGCGCGGGGCGCAGTGGACATCCCGCTGCGACTCTCCGATGACCCCTGATTGTAACATCTGTCGTGGTACTCAACTATAGGGGATCTTGCCTGTTGACACGTGCGACTTTGTTTGTTTCATAGATGTGCCGTAGAAACATCATGTTTGATTATTGAGCTTTAAGGAAATTAGAAGATAAATAGAAATATATAAAGGTAGTCAGTCCAAAGGGGACATTACATCTAGACAGTTAACTTAAACTAGTGACAAGTAATACAGGTTTTTAAACTTTTTTCAGGCACCTGTCTCTCATAAAGCAGGTTAAGTTAGAGTCTATATATCAACGATCCTTTAGAAATAACCTTTTGTATAATTATACAAAATACAAAAATAATTTATTTCCCATTAGGGTTACAAACATAATATCATAATGTTACCTAAAGATGATAAATTTGAATGTGAGAGCATCAAATGATTTATCGCCAAAATAAATGATTTATTTATAAATCGAAAAAGATTAAATTTAAAACAAAACAAATAACCCTACGTGAATAAATTAGGTAGGTTTGAAGAAGTAAGTTTTTTTTAAATCTATTGACGGTTATTATAAATACTACGACGGTTAAGTATATTATGTTCTATTATAGAACTAATTAACATCATCAAAAATTTATGTTTAAGATCTAGAAAGAAACTGTGGTTACTGTCTTTTTCTCTGTGTGTTTAATTTAAACCCAAGCCTGCCAACTAAGGCACCGGTACTTAGTACCAACGACCTAAAGAAACGACCTAAGCAAAGCAACCTCACGACGAGCGTTTAAATATTAAATTACAACGACAAGGCGAGTGTCAATCATTTCTTGGAACCTGTTGCTAGGTGGCCAATGTGGCCAATGTGGCCATCCCACTCGTTCCGGAAGCTCATTCCAAGTTACATTCAATCTGTGCCTAAAATGCTTAAACTTTATTGGGACTTGAGTTAATAAAGTTTTGCTTTTCAGATAGATCTCGGACGAGTTGTTTGATTAATTATTATTTTTTTCTCCCTTGCTTAAGTGCATAATTATATAATGCATTAACCTGGCAAGGCAATTTTAAAACAACACAAGAATAATAGTTTGATATATATATGTATATAGTTAATAGTTTGATATATATATATAGTTTGACGACCTCCGTGGCGCAACGGGCGAAGGTTCGCCTGCGACGCAGGAGGTTGCGGGTTCGGTTCCCGCCTCGGAACCAATTTTTGTACGATCTGCAGCAATTTGTTCCGTTGGTCTGGGTGTTTTCTATGTATAATAAAAATATCTATCTATGTAGTATATTGTATTAAGTATATCAGTTATCTAGTACCCATAACACAAGCTCTGCTTAGCTTGGGGCTAGATAATGCTGTGTGAATTGTCCAGCATTATTTATTATTTATTATATACCTAGCCTATCTTATAGCACTTCAGTAGAGTTAGTTGTAGATCATTGTTGGTAAGTACATTAATTTCAAAGGGAACAGTGCAGTATTTTTGAAGGAATGGAGGCTGATAGCTCAGGCAATTTGAGCAGTTTGAGGTAGCATTGGGTAGCATGGAGTCTTAAGTCTTTTCTGGGGTCACCAATGTGGAGGAAACTATTCCCACGTAAATACAAGAGCGGCGTCGATCACTGGGATTTATTGGTGTAGTACTGTAAATACACAATTAGTCAATTACACATGGTTTACATTAAAATACGATACTTAGTAGGATCGTCTTGTTATAACTGACGAAATATCCAAGATGATTTTCATGTGTCACCCGACGAGGGATGTACCCAACAATTAGGGTTGTGACTTGTGACGAACGAGTTTCTCAATTTGCCACACCTTTACTGCGTGTTCAGTTCACCAGTCCGCCTGCCGACCGTGGTGGTTCTGGCAAATTCCCCTCGGGGAGACCAGCAGGGTTATTCAGACTCCCCGCTACCGAGTCGTCGACACGGAATCCCACACAGATTCGCGCGAAATTCAAATATTTTAGAGCTTTTTAATATTTTCTGAGTTCTTCTGTAAGGAACTTAATTTCCAGAAAAGAAGTTTATCACAAATCGTAGACCATTTTTTATGAACCTATGTTACAATAAAGTATGATGTAATGTTTTTTTGGTATTATGTTGATTTTAGTACTAAAACTCTAAATTAATAATTGCTCCAAAAGTAACACTAAATCTGAATTTCTTAAAACACGGGTTCATAGAAAATGTTTTATGATTTATGGAAAACTACTTTTCTGCTAGTTGAATTACTTGCAGAACGCAGAAAATATTAAAAACCGCTAAAACATTTTAATTTCGCTCGAATCTGTGTCACATTCCGTGTCGATGACTCGGTAGCGAAGATTCTGAATAGCCCTGCTGCAGTATCCGAAAGAGAACCACAGTTATCTAAATAGCCCAAAGAATCATCAAGCTGAAGTGGCAGTGGGCCGGCCATATCTCGCGAAGAACCGACAACCGCTGGGGTAAACGTGTTCTTGAGTGGAGACCGCGACTCGGCAAACGTAGTGTAGGACGCCCTCCGGCCAGGTAGGATGACGACCTGCGAAAGACTGCAGGCAGATGCTGGATGTGGCAAGCTGTAGACAGGGCGCTATGGCGCTCATTAGAGAAGGCCTATGTGCAGCAGTGGACTAATATCGGTTGATGATGATGATGATGTTCAGCAGTGGACGTGATGAGTAGGACTTTACGTACGTACAGAAAGTGGGAAAGAAACAATGTTTTAACTAAAACACAACGTTCTAAATTCCAGACGCCCAATGACAGCATCATACAATAATAAACTCCAAGATTACCTCATGAACGGTTCCATTTTAGTACAAAAATAATAAATTCAGCCTCTTTGTTGTGTTGAATATTCCAGATTATTTCAGACGACCACATGTCAGGAACTAAATGAAACTCGACTATTAATTACGGACAACTTACTGGGAGTGTTTAGATGCTCTTAGTGATTTTGTCAAAATGATTTTTGAAACTGTGTACGAAAGATCATAACATAGGAAACTAGCTAGAATCAACAGTTTTAATAGGTATTGTACTTACGTCCATAATTAATGGATGATTATTATGGACGTACAATACCTATTAAATTAAATTTAAATTTAGATTAACAAATTAATGGGTAATTCTTTAATTTCTTTAAAACATTTCTCTAAGAGCCACGCAGTTTTGTCTTTAATTTAATAATTGGCAAACAGATAGTCATAAATGCAGATAGTCAGAGTCAAACAGATTGGGATAAAAAAAAGGTTAGCATTATTTATTTAAGTAGTAATGAACTAAAATCGACAAGGAATGTAAATTGCAAATAAAAATTCACCGCAACAAGCTAAATATGGGTGGATAGTTGACAAACATTTCGTTGAAAAAAAAATCACATCGAATTTTACTGGAGTAGGTAGAGGAACTAACTTCCCCGGCAGCAGGAAATGCAGAAAAACGATACGAATAAAATATCTCTTTATCACAAAAGATTTATCTTTGTGTGGTACAGAGATCTACTAACTTTTTGAATTTATTTGTACTGAATTACATTTAACTACCTCCCTTCACTCTCCCGCTACACTAACTCGAGCTAAACACTTCTCCAAGTTGCTCGGACGAGGAAGCGTCGTCGGCCCGGTGACGTCACGTTCCGAATTAACCCGATTCCGAGAAGTGAACCGTTGTAGGTATGTCAGTGCACTTGTCTGCACGTGTGGACAACGTTGTTGGTAGGTACTCTGATACTTTGTGTGATAGGTACCTACCTACCTCTTGAATAGCCACTTAGGCACTGCCTGCCAACTGCTTTCAGAGGGGTAAGTAAGTCTATTTAACGTTAGTAACGAGACGTGATTGTGACTAGGGAATGCAATCTCGAGACGAGATCGCTAAGTCGAGATCTCGAGGGATCAGAAATTCGATCTCGGCGAGATCTCGGCATTTTCGAGATCTCGAATGAATTTCGAATAGTATTGTTTTGATTAGATAACTGAAACATGATTGAAACTACTTAGTAGTTTTGATTATGATGCGAGTAAGATACAACATGAATTATTGAAAAAAAGTATTTTTTTTTTATAATTTTTACGTGTTTATGTTATGTAAAATCTCTCAAGTACTTAATTTAACAAAGATAATGATAGTGAAAACAAAGTTTAGGTACAAAAATTGCTATTTCCAAAAAATTTGGAGTGATTACGTACGAGTGACCACTCCTAACTAAATTAAGAGTGATTTTGGAAATTAGCTTCTTAAAACACAAGTGCTTAGAGTGCTGTCGGATAAACGGCATCTTATGTCAGTCGCTAAGTAGCCAGAGGCTGAAAAGGCCCTCTCAGATTCAACGCTAGAGTCGCTCGCGCGCAGAGAACACGCGTCATGCGTCGCTGACTACTGCCGCTCGATCTCGCCAATCTCGGCCGAGATCTCGTCATTTTATGCTTCGAGATTGATCTCGAAAAATGAGGCGAGATCTCGGATGTTCGGGATCTCACGAGATCGAGAGTGCATTCCCTAATTTGTGACGTCTCCTTTTAGTATGCGGATTTGCGTAGTTCCATATCCGCGATAGAGGCGCTGTACCAAAATTGTATGGAAAAAGGAGACGTCACGCACGATCACGTCTCGTTCTAACGTCAAATAGACTCACTTCTCAGGCTATGTCCAATTCTAGTAGTAGGTAGTTAAAGCCATATCATCATCATCACCAGGTTAATCTCACCCACTGCTGGATATCCCTATGGTAGAGTCAATTCAATTTCAAAAATTCATTATTAAAACCTTAATTAAGATTAGTCTGGTACAATTACTAGTGTAAATTTAATCCAAGAATGCGCAAACATACTCAAATAATAAAACGTTTTAGCAGCTAGGGCGGGCGCTTATCAAAACTTAGCGAAGACAGACAGGACAAAATGTACTTAGGTACTAGGTTTAACCGGGCTAGGTATCAAGCTAGGGTCAATTACATTACCACAGATGACAGAATTATCCAGTCATCTATGGTCATTATTATCTATAGGTAAATAAGTTATCCGACTATTAGAAGATGGCCTAAACCTACTCCTAACCACAAGAACTGAAACACAGAGACCACAACTGGACAGCATTTATTTATACTGAGCCACCTATCCGAATTAATAATCAGAGGAACCTATCTCCTATAGACCACGTCAGTGCCTACATCACCTAAGCTAGCCAACGCAGAAGAGCCCAGAAGTGACGGGGCGGTATACTTAATTCACCTGGGGTTATTCACCCGGGTGCACTAAGTACACTTTTAGTAGACTTGATTCACCCTGGTTATTTCCAGGTGCATTAAGTACACTATTTAGTAGATTTAAATCACCTTGATAAACCAATTAATTATCTTTACCAAATCAGAGTATACGTTATAGATGACATTAGGTAAAGAGCACGTTTCTTATTTTAAACGTTGATCACGCAGTCACCGCCAGCCAGCACCAAAACCCAGTAGTGCTGCATCTTCAAAGGAGTCCTTAAACCATAATCAAATAATGGGACACAATTTCCCACTTGATGACAAATTTGCAATGCCGTTATGAACAAGGGAAATTATTTCCCACCGGGACAACCCCATTTCCCCTACTTTTACATGTTTTTATCATACAACTTGAAATCTACTCACAAAACTCACCTTAGAACCGATCTCAGTTTATATTTATCTCTTTAAAAGTTTTCCATTTGATTAAGAGTTAAAGCTTCCACTCCACAGCCGCGTAATAAATATGAATAAAACAATGTAATTTTGAAGCGCGTCTTGTGTCCCCCCCCCCCCCCCCACCCGCCGTAGGTAATACACTGTCTCCGGCTACCGCCCGCCCCTCGTAAAATCATAAAACTCAAGACGTAACTTCAAAATCTCGCGGCTATGTGGTGGGGGCTTAATATTACCTAAATAAAACATTACTCAGGTGGGTAGAGGCGAAAAAACAACTAGTATTATGTACATCAGGAACTTGCTAAAAATATGTAAAGGCAATGATAATATTCTTATGTAAACTGCGTAACCAAGAGCAGGCCTATATTAATTATCACACCGCATGTAACGTAAACGCGATGTCCAGCAGTGGACGTAGCATCGCTCGCCTGATATTATCATGATGATGTAACGTAATAGCTCTTAGATTAAATAATTACATAAGAAGATTTACTGTGATACCTGGGTAATTCTCACAAGGCTCAAAAATACGTGTCCGGCTCAAAAAAAAATACAAAAAGTATCCCTAGCCCTTTGATATTTTTTTAGATGTTAGGTTAGACAAAAGTAATGGGGGAGGCCTTTTTTTGTTTTTTAATTTTCTTAGTCTAAATAAGAAAAAATAAATAAAAACCTTGGAAATATTGACTTTCGTGGTGCGTCCGGACCTCATGTTCGAGTGTTAATAAATTTTTATATTATCTCCTATTAATATTAGCATTATTTCACACAGGTTCACAAATAACCATATAGTTACTCGCTTAACTGACACTATTACTTTGCAAAAATAAGCTTTAGTTGATAAGTTACAACTAGATAACTTTGCGTCCGACGTTTGGCGTTGATACCCCTGGCGCGCACTAATTTATTCATTTATACTGTACTTTAGTAATTGCGTGAATAGTTGTTAGACCGAGACAAACTATCAGTCGCGCTCCATCAGTGGTGAGGACAACACATCTCTATGTCTCCGCGTCCATCTGTTATTAAGGTAAGTAATCACTTTCCGTGGCTTGGTATACCGCAAGTGTTGATTACCATGTAGAATTTAAATTCGTTCATACTAATCCTATTGTTTTAATGATTGTAATAACAGATGCCTTTTGGGTTCCTAATTTCGACTGCAGATACCAAAGTAATATATACCAGCAATTTAGGAAATAGTGTACGATTTTGTACATATTTTTGATTTTCGTGGTATTGATTTTCGTGTTTTCCGTGGACAAAAAGTACACGAAATGTCATTTAAAACAACGAAAACCTAATCTGCAGGTCGATTAACATTTTTATATAGTTAATTTTAATAATGTTTTTTCAGTGAGTATGCTGGGAATATGGTCTACTCACGAAAAGATCGCTTAGTTGCAAAAATATTGGCTGAAAGACTGAAGAGAGCCCGAATCAAGCTTAATCTAGAGAAATATTAGGGGTTAAAGTATGAAATTGCCGATTTGTATTGAAAAAATTTAATTCGTTTTTTTTAATATAACATTTTTATTTAATCAAAACAATTACCATTATTATCTATACACTGCTGCCATCTAATACGAAGGTCATTTATGCCTCTGCGATTGAACTCTAGTGATCTAGATTCGACAAACTGTGTGAAAGCATTTTGTACTGCCTCCTGTGAAGAAAATTTTTTATCACGTAGAAAATTGTCCGAATCAGGAAAAAATATAGTAGTCCGTTGGAGCGAGGTCTGGCGAATATGGAGGGTGACGAATGGTTTCTAATTGCAGTTCCTGTAGAGTTAAAGCGGTTTCTCTTGCTGTATGAGGTCTCGCGCTATCATGGAGCAATAATGATGAAGATCGATTCATGAGTCGGGGCTGTTTCACTGCTAGTTTTGCTAGCATTGTTCGGAGTTCGGCACATTAGACATCTGCCGTTATTGCTTGACCAGATCGGAGAAAGCTATAGTGAATAATACCATGCTGAGACCACCAAATAGTTACCGTAATGGGTAACTTTTTATTGCTAAGCTTTGCTAGCGACGCAGGAGGTTGCGGGTTCGATTCCCGCCTCGGAACAAATTTGTGTACGATCTGCAGAAATTTGTTCCGTTGGTCTGGGTGTTTTCTATGTATAATAAAAATCTATGTAGTATATCGTATTAATTATATCAGTTATCTAGTACCCATAACACCAGCTCTGCTTAGCTTGGGGCTAGATAATGCTTTGTGAATTGTCCAGCATTATTTATTATTATTATTATTATTATTTGCTTTAGAACACTATTGCTGTATTTGACCTGGGCTCAGCCATTGCATTTTTCGCGAACGGTTGTCGTAAAGAATCCGCTTTTCATCACATATCACAATTCGATACAATATTTCTTCATTTCTGTGTCGATTCAACAAGGCAAAACAAGTTTCAACACGCGTTTCTTTCTGCAAATCAGTCAAATCATGAAGCACCCGTTTTTAATTTTTTATTTTATTGATTTGACGCAAATGAGTCAATATTGTTGGTAAGTTAACGTTAAACCATGACACTAATTCCTGGGTAGTTTGGCTCGGATTGGCTTCAACCATTTTTTTCAATTCATTTTTATTCACTTATGTGGGCGTTCTTTCACGTGTTTTGTTCTTCAAATCAAAGTTTCTATCACGAAAGCGTTTAAACCAAAATCGCACGATGCGTTCATTAGCAGTCCCCTCTCCAAACGCAACATTGTTATTGCGAGCTTTTTCTGCCGCGTTAGTTCCGCGTCGGAACTCGTATTCAAAAATCACTCGAATTTTCGAAGTATCCATCTTTCTTGTCTAAGCTGAATAAAAAAAACAACTGGAAGTCGATAATCAAATGTTGCACATTTTTAAAAGGGGAACCTCATAGGTACCATGTAAAAGAGTTTCGCTCAAAAATCTCAAACCATGAAGGTTCTATGTCAATTCGAAGTACCTGTTACAATAAAACGGCAATTTTATACTTTAAACCCTATTTTTCCGTGCAGAAAGAAAAAGATAGGCAGCGGTATTATCGAAAGAAGAAAGAAGGGAAGATACAATCAGTTAGTGAATTAGATCTTCGTCAACAACTAAGTGTTAGAGAGAAGCAGATAGTCCTCTAATAATTAAAATTATACTAAAAAAAACATAAAAAATAATGTTTACAGTATTGACTAAAGAGTGTGTAAATGTTTGTTATACTTTCTTAGAAAAAAAACTAAAACATAAAATAATTGCTCCTTAATTTTAAGAAATTTTCCATCTACTTCCTACTGAAAAAACATTATTTTATTAATAAACCAACCCGACATTCTTTCTTACATTGATTTTAATATGCTAATTCACACAAAATGTATGTTTCAACGTATAAATGTTCAATATTTTTATATATTTGATTTCGGTGATATGAATACTGATTTCCGTGGATACCATATTTTTAAAATTGAATTACTTCGTAACCATTAAGTCAATTAAGTTCCCTCCACTACCGATAAATTTTAAATTAAATCTTTATTCAGAATATTTCATCATTATGTGCTATTTCAACAAAAAAAAATGTGCCACGAAAGTCAACCAAAAAATGTGTTTCCGAAGAATGACCCACCTACCAGTGATTAAATAGGCAATGTTATTTCATAAGTGTTACTCTGCCTACTGTAACACTTCTCATCATCTCGTGTGACTGAATATTGCATAAATTCTATCGACGCGGGCGCAAACAAAAACTGTGCGGTGCCGGCTTAGAATTTGCACTACTTCAATTCTTCCTGCGCGGGTGTTGTAAGAGGCGACTAAGGGATATCCACCGGGGACGGGCAGCGCCCCCTGCAGGACAATTCTACTACCGAACTGCGATCCCCAACCCGCATGCCCAGCACGTGGGCATTACCCCCATGAGATAAGGCGCTTATCAAGGGGATTGCAGCCAGCAGGGGCTGTTGAGGCGAGGAAACAACAAGATAAAACTTTATAACAAAAAATAAATCAAACCGCCGAAAAAACTGAAAGGTAAATTTTTATGGGACCAACTTCGGGGTATATCCTTTTCAATAAAAAAGAATTATCTAAATCGGACTTCTCTGTAAAAAGTTATGCGTGCTCATACATTATTATTAAATATACGCCTCGACTTGAGAACCTCGGAACCTCCTTTGACCGTCGGTTAAAAACTTCTTATTTAGTATCTATTATTTATTTTATTATTATTTATTATTCATTTTGTAAGTAAAGTATGTAAACTTAGATTAATTAAGAAGTAAAAATATCGTCTATTGTTGTACTCTACTCAGCTACCTTTGTTTTTAGAAAACAAAATTTGTATTATAATTCTACATAATTTTGTATTATAATTCTTATTGCTACCTAGATACCTTTATTTACAAAGAAAAAACTGGTTCTATTTTGTTTCTGGTATTTGATTGTTATTTTCTTTGTTATACTAATTCTACAATTAATGTAGAGAAGCATTTAGGAAACCTCTTTTGCGACGCGCGCTAAATCCTTGGTCCTGACTGAAGTTAGCCTAAAATTGTGCTTAAAATCACTGCTTTCTTTGCATTACCTATTTAATAAATAAATTAAATAAAATAGCCTTTTATTTCTTGTCATTCCTAATACATTTTTTCTAAGTTAAAGATTAATTATTGTCATAATATTTCAATTTTAATTCAACATTCTATTTAGCAATTTAATATAATAATAATCTATTATGTCAAATTCATACAATAACCCCCTCATATAAGGGTGAAGGCCTCCTCCAGACTTCTCCATTGGTTTCTGTCAATGGCTTCTGCCATCCAATCATTAAATAAACTTACACATTAAATAAATAAATAAAATAAAATAAATAATCCATACTTAATATGAGAAATTCGAAAGTAACTGTGTTAGTCTGTCAGTTACCGTTTCACATAAATTAAAGTTAGCAAGGAGGAAGACGGTGGACATATGCACTTTTTATCCCGGTAAAACGCGTGCGAAGCTGTAGGCATGAGCTAGTTTCTTATAAAACAACACAGTATGACGGCCTCGTAGAGGTAATGCACCGCACCCTAGTTAGCGAGTGTAGTACTCCGTAATTTATATTTTTACGCTGCCATAACCCGGGAGATCACACGCTGAGCGCCACGGGACTCCCGGATAGCCTATAAACGGACTTGCCTGTTAGTTTTAGTACTCATATATAGATAATATATATTGATAAAAATATGTTTTTGATATAGTAAGTAGCTATAGTTTTTACCTATAGGGAATTTATTAACGGACGAGTTACACTAAGGTACATAGGTAAATCAATAAGAAGGTAAATAGACATTTTCACAAATATGTATGCATTTTTTTTGTAGTACCTCATAGTAGATTACCTATATATGTATATAATATCAATATATCAGTTGAAGTTGGAAAAATAAAGTCATTCAATGCATTTGAACGAAACTTAATATACATAGGTATGTGTCAGATAATTATTTTTAGATCGGATGGGTAATACTTAAGTACCTTTTTATACTTACCCAAACGACGTACTTTATTAATACTACATAAAAAAATCATTTCATGTAAGTGACATTGTCTTTTTCAGCATAAAGGGGTTTGAAGATTTTGGCCCTAACAACGGCTACTACACGGTTTTTTATTTAAAATCGCCGCGCTCTATAAATGATGTTTATTTGGATAGAGGACACTAATACAAATAAAAACCGAAAGTCAAAATAAATAAATATTAAAGGTTCCAAAGCTATTTCCACCTGCGTCGTCTCTCGGTCCCTTTGAAACACCCGAATCTCTTTCTTCTCAATCAAAACGCATCAAAGTTTAAATTTATTGTTGTTCAAAATCTTTCTTTCCTTTATTAATAAAATGTCTTCAACAATTTCATTTCAACGTCCCTTTAGATGTTCTATTCGGGACACAAATTATCGACTCGGTTTGATCCCACGCCCAAAATAAAATATCATATTTCCTGTCAGAGGAGCAAGCTTCAGTATTCGAGTGCGTTTTTATGGAGCTTTTTTCAGAAGGAATCGGGTTTTTTAAGGAACTGCGCCGCACATGTTTGTTCGACATTTTGTGATCTCTCTTTACGATTTTTTTAATGTCTAGAAACTGGAATTCACGACATGTCCTTAGACAATATTTTGTTTTGTTGTGACTTGCCATTGTCGGCTTGTAGCGGCTTTCTTTGGTTCACTTGAAGCATGTTTAGAGTAATCTACAGCTTTGCTGATATATCACAATAGGTTGCCGCATTGTGTCTTTTCAAGTGAACAAAAAAGCTCTAATATTATTTCCACTTCCATAGCTTCCGACAGGATCGAGATACGAGATATCTTGATTTGCTACCTTTTCTGGTATTAAGCTTTTCTCATTAGTTACAAAGATCAAACGTATATCATCACATCTTCAATCTATGTAACACTTTGTCCTCAAACTGGTTCCATCAGAAAACCAGAGCTACCTTGCAATAAGGTAGCATTAGCTGAGGTGGAACCGTTTGACCTGCGCAGCGCTACAGCGCGGAGCACACACCGGTAGCTCACCTACCCATCACTAAGTAAAGTACTTCTTAATATGGTTGTACCTGCTACATTAATGCTGTGCCTGGTAGGCTGGTACCTACCTACCTGCAAAGTGAATATCTACTTACCTTTGCTATTTGCATTATTAACTTGTCAATTAATTTGAACTTGTCCTGTTGTGTCTTTCTTTCTCTAGTTGGTTGTACCTGCTACATTAATGCTGTGCCTGGTAGGCTGGTACCTACCTACCTGCAAAGTGAATATCTACTTACCTTTGCTATTTGCTTTATTAACTTGTCAATTAATTTGAACTTGTCCTGTTGTGTCTTTCTTTCTCTAGTTCTTTCTTTCTCTAGTTGGTTGTACCTGCTACATTAATGCTGTGCCTGGTAGGCTGGTACCTACCTACCTGCAAAGTGAATATCTACTTACCTTTGCTATTTGCTTTATTAACTTGTCAATTAATTTGAACTTGTCCTGTTGTGTCTTTCTTTCTCTAGTTCCGTTCGTTTAGCCCTTTATGTGTATGGGTGGGTAGGTAAGACTGTATTGCAAGGGTTCATTTATTGTTTGTAAGTTCTCTGTTCTGTGCTGTATCAGACTTGTGTTTGTCAATAAATGTTTCTCTTTCTCTATCTGTCTGATTGTTTCTGTTTTTTTTTTTCGTTATTATTTTTGTTTTCTTCATATTTCTGATTTTTGCACCTATTATACTGGTTATCTTTAATACAGTTTCAACTAAACTAAACAGAAACCTGGGACACCTGCCACTTGTTTTGTGTATTTAATTTGGAAAATAAATGATTTTGTATTTTCGTATTCTTTTGTAATGTGTCGTGTTCTGGGTTCCAATATTTTGTTCAGTTCTTAAGTGAAAAGGCAAGGCACCCTAAGGCATGAGCAGCGCCTACTTGAAGGACCTATCCCGAGGGCTCGCACACCGGGACTCGGGAACAAGTGGTTGAATCGGAGCGTGTGCAGTATTACAGGTGCTTAGCTTCTCACGGGCCGGTTCCGTACTTGCATAACGCGACACGATCCGGCAATAGTTAAGGTAGAGCCACACTTAACACGCAAACGCGACGATTATTCAACTCGCGCCCGTTTATAGGTGTTTTTTTATGAATTTTTCCCCTTTCAGAACCCTGAGTTTGGTTAACGATAGTCGTAGTTAGTTCCCTATTCGCACAATATTGGCGCTATAACAAATCCCATAGAAAAAGGAGTCATGATCACGTCTCGATCTTCAACCGTAATCGCAATTACGGTCCCATTAGCATTGAATTAGCTGTTTATATAAGGTATTCACTGTCCAAAATTGATTTATTGACAGCAATCGCGACATCCATACTTACAGAACACCGGCAGCGATCTAGCAGTACGACGACCGATTTGTGGCGCGGCGGGTCCTGCGACATGAGGTTGCGGGTTCGAATCGGGATTCGAAAGGCGGGCCAAAGTCCAAAGGCAGGCCTTTGGAAAACTTTTTATACGATCTGCGCATATACTATAAAATATTTATCTGTGTAATGTACATATTGTATTAAGTATATCAGTCACTAGTACCCATAACACAAGCTCTGCTTAGCTTAGGGCTAGATGATGCCGTGTGGATTGTCCGGAATTATTATCAATAGTGTGAGGCGGCCTTTATCATACTCGCATAACGGTGAGCACGTAACTCGCGTAACAGCATTATGCATGTGGGGCACGCGCTGAGGCAATGTGCTTTTGGGGACTCAGAAACATGCGTGCTGTTTGAAGGTGGCATGGCGCTGGCGGAGTAACGGATGCTTTTGTCCTAGAAGCAACTACTTACCCCGACGCCCCGCTTGTTTACAAGATCAGTCAACCAACTTTAGGAATACAAATTGGTGATATTAAAAACTAGTTTCTGCCCGCGGCATTGCACGTGTATTTTCGTTATAATAGGTACCTAAGGATGAAGGATAGGATTCGTAGAGAATAGGTACTGTCCGACAGACAACCAAACTTATCGACATAGCTCTAAGAATTAGCAAGCTGAAGTGGCAGTGGGCCGGCCATATCTCGCGAAAAAGTTTTTCGGAAAAACCGACAACCGCCGCCGGAATACGTGTTTTTCAGTGGAGATCACGACTCGCTAAACGTAGTGTAGGACGCCCGGTCAGGTGGAAAGACGTCTTAAGAAAGACGGCAGGCAGATGATGAATGCGGCAAGCTGAAGACAGGGCGCTATGGCGCTTATTAAGGGAGGCCTATGTCCAATAGTGGACTAACATAGGCCGATGATGATTTGCTATTGGATGCAACACTTAATACAAAGGTAAGTCACAATAAAAAGGTACCTACGTAGGTTTAATATTAAACAGAAAGTAGGTACCTAATGATGTTAAGTTGGTATCCAATAGCGATCATATGCGGTACCTATCTTCCGAGAATCTTGCATCTGCGTCGCTTTTAACCGCTACGACAGATGACAAACCAAGTTCCGCATTATCTTGTCATTCAGCATTATCTATTGTGCTACCACAAAGATGCCCAAGTATAGAGTTACCTAGCACGAGGCAGATACCGATAACCGAAATCTCTTCATCGACAAAATATCGAGTATCGCTGATTCTACGGAAGCAGTAGGCGCCGCAGCTGCTAAAGTATCAAGTTGAGATAAACTCGTGAAAGAATGCCTTGATGCGAATCGATTGCTAGAATGTGTTCACGCTAAATCGAACCGAGACAGAGGGCAGTGTAACATACACCGACTGGCTTTGAATAATTGCTTTCAATCCACTTTTGAGTCTCTTTTTTTGTGCGTGATAAGTCTGAAGAAGACACTGCACATTGAATGACTGAAGTGCATATCAAGTTGCAATTGGTATATTCTTAGGATTTTGAGCTTTTTGGGTTGGTGCATTTTGATAAGGTTTGAATGACTAGAGTGGGTGGTTCCTTGGATAACAACACGCGCTTGTCATTCTAAGCTAGCACTGTCACGGCACGGTCAATCTAAGTTTTTATCTAAAATCTTTCTGTTTTCATTGATCGCAGGCTTTATTCACCTACTTATCTATACCTAGTGGTTCGACCCTTATTAGAAGCGTGCTCACTTTTTGCTCATTGCCATTTTAGAAACCTACCTAGTAGGTATTTTGGATTAGTTTTATTTCAGGAAAGATCGGAAATGTCCGGGTACGGAAGTCCCTGACCGGACGTGGGGAGGTGGGGGCGAATATCCGGGAACCGCGCCTTTCCGGGCCACTTCCGTTTTCCGTCTTCCGGTCTATTATCATAGCGAAGACTCCTATATTTGTACCGATAGCCTAACCAATATTTAGATAGGTAGGTACGTACATATTAATTAACTTCAAATCTCTGAGTTCCGCTAAGAAATAAACAGATTTTGAAGAACAAAACCGTTACCAATACCAATCAATAGATTTTATAATTTGCGTCCACGCCCCTTTCATATACCTACTCTGCCTCGTTGGTCTAGCGGCCAGCTTGTTCAACCGCTGATTATGAGGTCCTGGGTTCGAATCCCAGGTCGTGTCAATAGTTGTTGGGGTTTTTCTATTGTAACGAAAATTCAGTAGAAGTTCGGAGTCAGGAAGTTGGCGGTGTTACAACCCAGTGCCTCGGAACGCACGTTAAGCCGTTGGTCCTGCGCCTGACTTCTCCCCGGTCGTGTCGATCTGTCGTCCCATTGGATTATGAGAGGGAGGAAATAGAGAGTGCACATGTGTTTTCGCACACACATACACTTGTTTACTATAATATGTCCTGCGCATCTGGCTAGTCTCCGATGAGACTGGCCGCCGTGGTCGAAATTCGGCTAGGAAGACATTATTATAATTATCAGTCAATTTGAATGTATTCGCACTTTGGGCCAATCAATTAAGACAGGAAATAGAAGCATCTGAGCCAGTCTCAACTCCTCACAAAAATGAAAATACGATACGGGGTGCACACTACACAGGTCATCGTATGCATGCTTCATAATCAAACACTTATAAAAGAGAGATTTATCTTGGATCTTAGTGTTAATGGTGACAAGATTGGTCGAGTGAGCGACCATACAAGTGTGTCGACGAACGATAATAAAAATCAATCAACTCCAATCAGGACCCGGAAGCCTTGCAGATGTACTGATTGAACGAGTTAGTACAATGATTCAATACGACACTGTTTAACAACCACTTACAGATCTTGCTATAAAGATAACTACTGGGGAATTTGAATATTGAGTAGATTTCCTTGATGCAATCCTAATTCAAGAATAATAATCAGGTAAAGGAGGAAAAGTCGTCTAAAGAAACACAACGTAAAAATACATAATTACAGTGCAATAGCTACACAGGTTTCAAAAGCTTTTCTGTCCCCATTTTACCTTACCAAGTCTTTTGGATGATACATAGTTTTTTCTTTAAGAAATCAAATAATATCCCACAAAAAATTCTACTTCGAAGGGATTTGAACCCATATCCTTTCCTCAGTACGGGAATGCGCTAACTAATTACACCACGAGGTCCAGTGACGTAGGAGTCGGATATCTTTCGGACTCTTGCACCGTTAGCTCCACCTACAGGGGAAACACAACTTACATTTAGTTAATTTGAGGTCTCGCGTTGCGTTTGTGTTTTTATAATTTACTCTGAGCTGAGTTTTAGTAACAAAAACCTTAGCTTTGTCTTTATCCAGGCAACACGGAAGCCACTTGTATCAAGTTGCAAAGCCAAAACCATCACCAGCTATCATCGAGTGTTACGGTAACCGTCCGATTATAAAAGCTCCTTATACGTTTAATACGGTGTCGTTGCGCCTATAAAAGTCTCAAGTGTAAACACACGTTAATAAAGCGCCACTCGTAAAATCTATTTCTCGCCTCTTGCGGCGCGCAGCCAGAGCCTATTTTATATGAGCGACATTGTTTATTTATGTTACAAATCATTACATTGATTCTTAATTGCTTGCAGAAGTGAGTTTCCGAGACCTGAATCGACCAAAAAAATTATTGAAAATGTTCTAGGTGCCTAATCTTTCTTCCACGCATTTTTTTTTGTTTTAATGCTTTATTTTACCGATTAGATTTTTTATGACAATCGACTTTGTTTAGGAAGAAGTTGTAATCGATTTTGTTACTTTTGCTCAACATTTTGTATCATTTTAAAGAAATACTCAGGCATCTGGTTGTTTTTTTATTAAATCCGAAAATTTGACAGAAAAAATACGACGTGGTTTTATTTACTTCATTCGTATGAGTGCATGTGTGAAAAAGAAAATAAATGCTGCTATTTATGTATGTTCTGAGCATCTTTGAAATTTTGAATTGCAAACACAATTCTGAACATAATAGGTAAGAAAGTAAAGCCACAATAGATCTAATCTTAATTGCGTCAATATTCGAAATCTCAAGTCAAGTCGTCGAAAACATCACATAGGTACCTAGATAACCACCGATTCTGCAGTTTCCAGCTCGGATATACAAACACAGATTACATCAACGCCCACGCATTCGATCGATGTAAAAATACGGTGTCTGTGTGAAGTCACCGAGATATTTCCATGGAGGATGCAAGATCCTCACAGACTACACAAAGGCATGACTCACTGTCGGTAACCTATCATGGGACATGTGGTTTGGTGCTGGCTAGTCACCTTCTTTATACAGGGTGCCACGAAACATGTGTACTAAGCCGAAAGGGGGTGATTCTGGACCCCGAGGGACCAACTTTAGTGCTACGATATTTTGAATTTCGTTTTTTGTAGTTTTTAGGGTTTTGATGATCGAAGATCGGTTTCAAAACCCTCATGGTCTCGCTTTGTCTGTCCTTTTTTCCCGGGTTAATAACTCAAAAACTACTGCAGCTATCAACTTGAAATTTAAAATAATAATACATTTCGTGCGCCTGTACAGATTTAGAGAAAAATAAATGAAAATAAATGAAAAATGAAAATGAATATTTTCCATACAAATTGTGATGCCGAAATTTTAAAAGATACCTACAGAGTCATATGGGGTATCAAATGAAAGGTATCATTTTGTACATTTCAAAATATTTTTTGAAATTTTTGTAGGTTTCATACTTTTTAAAATATTTCGAAAAAAGTCGAAAAAATACCCATTCCCCCCCCCCTATCTCCGAAGATTGCAGAGCGATCCATGTAAAATGCATGGAGCGTTTATAGACATGGATCTATATTTTACAGGAAAAATATAGAGAAGTTTGAAAAAAGTACACATTTTGAAAAATGGTCAAAAAGGGGGGGAATAATTTTCAAAAGGGGGAGCTACCTCATCGAGTGGGGTATCAAATAAAAGGTATCGGTTTGGACATTTCGAAACAGTTTTTAAAATTTCTGTAGGTTTCATACTTTTTGAAATATTTTGAAAAAAGTCGAAAAAATACCCATTCCCCCACCCCCTTTCTCCGAAGTTTGCCGAGCGATCCATTTAAAATGTATGAAGCGTTTGTAGATATGGATCTATATTTTACAGGAAAAATATAGAGAAGTCTGTAAAAAGAACACTTTTTGAAAAATGGTCAAAAAGGAATAATTTTCAAAAGGGCGTGGGGTATCAAATGAAAGGTATCGGTTTGGACATTTCAAACCAGTTTTTCAAATTTCTGTAACTTTCATACTTTTTGATTTCGAAAAAAGTCGAAAAATTACCATTACCCACCTTTAACCGAACCACCCATTTAACCGAAGCATGCAGAGAGATCCATCTGAAATGTAGGTTGGTACCTACTATTCTTAGGTATTCGTTAAACTGCGAAGTCTCTAACTGTTACTTTTGGTACATATTTGTTGACAAACGTTCAAAACCCTCGGTGCGCGAGTTACACTCGCACTTGACGGATCTTGTTTTGAAATGATTAGAGACTTTTATCTTCATTTTCATATTCCTTTGCGTGTATTCTTACATTATTATTATTTTGAAATGGGTTTTCTTTAAACGGTCAGACGTTTTGGTCAGCCGAAAAATTGATTTTGCAAGCAGAAAAAATAAATTGAGCCGCATCTAGTGGTCAAAAAAAAAGAACTAAATTCAAACATATTTTTTTGTAATAACTTCAAGGCAAAACACTGGTTTTGCTGAAAAAACAGGAACGAAACCTTTGTGAAATAATTATTTTATAATGTTAAATAATGCAAGAAAGCGTGTAAAAGAACACGAATAGGAAGAAAAATAGAAATATAAAAAAGGCGAAATAAAAAACATATTCACAAGATCCCCTCAGGGTCTAGAATCACCTTTTCGGTTTAGTACACATATAAAGTAGCACCCTGTATAACCAACAAATACAACTACAGATAGAGTACCAGAGTGTAACGAAACAAATTATGAAAATGAAATAGCGGCAGTTACGGCCTAGCCAAATTTGGTAATGGTATATATACCAATGGTTTGGTAATGGTATATATACATAATAATGGTTTTTTTGGTAAGTACTAAATTATAAGACGGATAAATATATTATTTACGGCATTTAGCTTTGAATAAAAGGTCGAATGACATAGGAGCCCATCACGCACAGTATTCCGAAGCACATCCAAAACACGTGACTCTAAAAACGCCATTTGGCTACAAAACCAACCTATTATTAATTTTATTGGTTTTTACAATATTTTTTCCAAACTGGTTCTTGACGACAATACGAATAGAATCGAAACACAAGCAATAAAATTTCTAGAAGTCACGACATGTCAAAACTTAAGCATTCTGAGCTCATCGCTAAGAATTGAGCTATATAATTTATTCAGCAACCGGCAAACAATTTACGATGGTTTAATGGTGTTCTATATTACGAGGGGACATCACCCAACACAACACCAAATGGCATTAGTGAGATGAGATCTTAAATTGATAGTTATAGAGCAGGATAGTTACACAGCGAGTTAAAACGTTTCATCATGACATGAAAAATCCTCAAGTACTACATTGGAAATTTAAATCTGTCTTATAACTGTCTGTTGTAGCTGTATTTTGTGGCCCGTTCAATTTGTTCAATAGTAAGTTAAGTAGTAGTTGGGTACCTATTCCTGTTGCATGAAATAAATGTCTTTGTTACGCGCAGCGCAAAGTACGCGTTCTACCATTGAAGAAAAATCACCCTTCTTAGAAACATCCAACAATCAGCAAGAAGGCGCTTGCAGTTCCATTAAAAAACAAATATAAAAAGTATGTTCTCTGTTTCTGGAACACCAAAAAGTAGAGTCTTTATGTAAGAGGACTATTATCTTGTACTAGCTGATGATAACAGACAAAAATTGAAAAGAAAAAATACTGTTCAATATAATAGGCGTCCAAACTTTTGTGCCACTCCACACGGATATTTCTAACACCGCAGGGCGAACCTGGATGAGATTGACGCAGAACCGTATACTACAACTTCGAGGAATGTCATCGTTTTAGAATTTTCAAAATCACTCAAGTAAATCCAAATTGTAAACTAAAATGTAGCAGTAAACACGCGAAAGTGCGTTTTTCACATGGTTTTTTTAAATAATTATTCCTATATCATATGGCAGACGGAGTAAGAACTTTTTGTCTCTTTTTTCTCTCCCGCTAAATGCGTGAGATATGAAATTATATAAGAGTTTTCCGGTCCGCATTTTAGTTCGCCTGCAATGATGTACTTTTTACCTTATATTTGGAAAAGGAATAAGCAACTGTCTGAGCAGCTGTATTATAAACAATTTTGTACTGCTTACTATTTATTTAAGGTACTTACGCTCCCATCGATAGCTGTAACCAGTACAGTACTGGTGGTAAAACTGGTACCTCTACTGTCATATCTACTATCATGGCCATCTGCTTGGGGGAAATCCGACATGGATTCCTCTGTACAATTCAACGTTTTGAAATTCAAAAACTTTACTTCCATTGGAACGACAAAGTATCCGACTACTAAATCTCTCATATGCGCTGCCGCCAACTGTAAACAAATAATAAAAAATTATATATAAAAGATTCCTTGGAGCTTCAGGATCCTAAGGTTATTACAACGGGATATTTACCATGATTTAAGTTTTGAGCTTTTCAATATTTCGGCGCAGTTTCACACACAGTGATCCGAGTTGCGTTCGATAATGAAACCGGTGGTAGTGGTAACGGTCGTAGTAAAAGACAAAAAGTGAGGGTAGATCGGTATGTCTGCCAATAAAAACTATCTCGCAGTGCGGTCAGTTATTCCGTGATCATGGCGCATGAAACTGTGCCGAAATATTAGAAAGCTTAAAACTATGATAAATATGTATATCCCGTTGTAAATTCTTCAGTGCTAGTAACCATGATGGTTTTTTAAAAGATATATCCTAAAAGGTATTTTGTACCTTTTAACTAAAGTATTATTGTTCCGCTTGTATACAAAAATACCTAAATAAAATCAATAATGCTGGATAATCCACATAGCATCATCTAGCTTCAAGCTAAGCAGAGCTTGTGATATGGGTACTAGATGACAGATATACTTAATGCATTTCATTACATAGATAGATATGTTTTTAATATACATAAAAAATACCCAGAACACCCGAAACACATTATGCAGAACGAGCAAACATTTGTCCCGGCGCGGGAATCGAACCCGCAACCTCCTGCGTCGCAGGTGGACCTTCATCCGCCGTGCCAGAGAGGTCGCCTCACTCTGTTTAAGAAATGCGACGTTTATTAGACGCAGAGACATCCTCCACGTCCATAAACGTTGCATATGTAAATACCTGCAATCCAATATGAGCCAGCTGGACCGGAGACTCTTCTCTAGGCGTGGCAATGATGGCAAGATAGGATATCATGCCTGGAGCCAGAAGGATTCTGGTCCTCGGCCTGCAGCACCAGCTAGCGCCGAGTCGCGCAGTCTGGTCCCACAACCCGTTGATCTGGACGTAGACAGGCCGAATACAGGAGTTGAATATACTGTTGGAAAAGTTACAATCATGGTCTATAAAACTTTATGTTATGAGGAAAGAAGGAAGAAAGAATCTAGATAGAGGTACTAAACAGTGTACTTTTAATCGTTCACGGGGAATTTCCTATATGCAAATTCGTATGACATCAGATGGCAGGAAAACAATGCGGAAAAGCAACAGGTCGGGAAATATTATCTTCAATAACGATAAAAATTAACTTCAATCAAGAACAGATAATATCTGATCTGAGAAATGCATAAGGGCCTGTGTACACTGAGTTTTACAAACGCGTCGTCGCGCGTTTCAAACATTTTCATTCTCTTAATTATTTATACAGTTTTTCATATTATCTTAATTATTTTTCATTATGAGCTTTTTATTATGTTATTATGTTGTGTTTCCTATTTGAATTGTTTTTAAATTTTACCTTGATTGTCGTTTCCATACACAATGTATTTGTTTACAATGGAATAAGTGAATGAATGAATGAAATTCCACATATCAGTTTGTTTTCACTTGACTCGCGTGCGTATCGATAGGATGCAAATACAACCACGCATCGACGACGACGGGTTTAAGTAACGCAGTGTGCACAAGCTCTAACGTCACGGCAACTTTATCCTAATGATAAAAAAAAATATATTAATAATGCGTTGCGAAGCAAATCACAAAATAAATTCCTATAAAAAACCTGAAACTTAATTTAAATACTAAAACGGACGGACAAACAACGGTAGGATAGAGCGTTTAATTGCTCTTCGACTCCTAATTTCCATAGGTAGTGGAAAATACTAAATTTGACCCATTCCGGACCCATGGCACCCCTGAAAGATACCCCTTGTTGCATTTTCACAATACATTGCTGGTTATGGTAATACCTCTGGGTGCAATTATACAGAACCCCCTGATGCGCGGTTCGTTAGGCGTACGTTAATGTTGAGGGAAACCAGCAATGTATTGTGAAAATGCAACCAGGGGTATCTTTCAGGGGAGCCATGGTCCGTCCCCATTTGATCTCTAGGTAATTAGTTATGCCTAAATATCGGTAAACCTACTTACCGTAAACGATTTACAACACGATCATATTGGAGTTCGAAATTGATAACTTCAGGGTTCCACATGAGCGTCACGGGGTATTTTGGTGACGGTAAGGGGGTCTTTCGGACTGGAGAAGGGTCTTGATCGGCCCTTCGATTTTGCTTGCCGATATTATTTGCTATGCATTTGTGTGCGATTTCATTTAGATCTATCTGAAATCAAATAATATTGAATTAAAAAATATTAATGACCGTTCTATACAAGATGCAGAAGATATTACCTAAGCTGAAAGGGGGTGATTCTGGACCCCGAGGGGACTTTTGTTCTACGATTTTTTTTTATTTTATTATACAAATGTATTGAATTTTTTTCTTCATATTTTTGTTTTTTTACTTATTACCTACATTTTTATTATCCCCTCAGATGAAAATGCCCTTTCGGCTTCGTAAACATATTCCGCGGCACCCTGTCTAATCAAATCAACAACGGAGCTGCAAAACTCGATGTCATAACTTTTCGTAGATTTCCACCAGTTTTTGAGACAGACCGAATACCTCATTCGTCTATTTGTGTATCAGAACTGAACCAGGGGCAATATTACGATATCGTCGACGGATTAACGACCCAGTGTGGCAGCTATAAAGCCCAAGTTATTTATTTGATTGTTTAAATTGAGATGAATTCATACTGGAACGACTGGATTACTTATTTGAATCAGGTGTTCAGCTATTAATTTCTTTAAATGAGTTTGTTGTGAAAAAACTGACGTGATTGGTTTTTCAAGGTAAAAGGTGCGACGAATATTATTCGTTCCTAGGAATTGAGAAGTAGGTACCTTAACTTACTTTGGTCGAATCTCTTAATTAGGTCCTTCATTCATTATTTACGGAAAACTACTTTTCCGCTATTCATATTCCTTGTATAACGCAAAAAAAAAATTAAACCGCCAAAATGTCGACGACTCGGTAACTGAGTTTCTGAATAGCTCTGCGGGACAACTGGCGATCTTTAGTTTCGGAGGCCAAGATGCAGTTCTGGTCACTACACTACGCAACGCCAGTAAGTAAGGTCTACCAGTTCACTGACCACGAGTTAGAGAGACATCCCGAGTGGAAGCAGAAATGGTGTCACTTCCTTCATTTAGTTTCACTCGCGCGGAAGCTAGCGTTTCCGAGCTAGATGATCCTATCCATTTCCGTTCTGTGCTAGCTAGATTTAACAAACCGTTACTAAAATTACCTAGGTATTTTTTAATAACTATGTAATTTCCTCTGTTTTATTACAGAATTATTTTGTATTCCTTATCTAAACGAACTACTTAAGTAGGGTACATACTCTAAGTAATGAAATTGCTCTTTCATTTCTTATGTAATTTAATTACTCACCTTAACATTTAATATAAACTAGCTGCTGCCCGCGGCTTCGCCTGCGTAGTTCCCGTTCCCGTGGTAATTCCGGGATAAAACATAGCCTATGTCCGTCTCCTGGTTCTAAGCTGCCTCCCCACCAATTTTCAGCCAAATCGGTTCAGCCGTTCTTGAGTTATAAATAGTGTAACTAACACGACTTTCTTTTATATATTTAAATAAGATTATCACTGTATTGAATGAGTGAATGAAGGAATATATTTTTAATTGCCTTATGTATTTTATGTGTTCCTCTCATCGATCAAGGTATCCGCCAGGCAGGCGGCGGATACCTAATCGAACGTTCTAACCTAAGTATTTTATTTATTGTCTATAATATGTTCATTTTCATGTAAAGTAATTTCCTGTTTATTTTCTTGTCTTGAAGAGTAGTATAGAAATCAAATCGACTCATTTGTAACACATTCACATCACATTAATATTATACTTAAATGCGATAGTTTTGATGACCAAAACTACTGAACGGAGCTGGCGGAAATTTTGCATACCTAGATATGGTTCTAGACCTAGAATAAAATATGGGCTTCATTTATCCCGGTAAAATGCGTGCGTAGCCGCGGCCAGAAGCTAGTAACAAATAAATAACACCTAATATGATGCGCAGGGTGCGTGGCAGCCCCAACAGCTACCTCCAGGTACTAATTGCAGGAACTGGACACTGGCACAGCTTCATGCAGCCCTGGACGAAGGCTCATATTTCGTTAGTCTTTTAAAAAATAAACAATAAATAAGTAGTTACGTACTTGTTCAGATTTCACTATACTCCGAGGGTTTGTGCATATGTACATTGGCAAGGAGGCTTCATCTTCTTCGGAAGCCTCGAGTGTATCCCGAGCTTCGCTATCAGTGGACGGACTAGCTACATCAGAGCTGGCTATGGTAGAATTCTGCGGCATTTTATATTTGGTAACTCTTTATTGGCAGTTCAGAAATTGTTGTAACTCTTGTGAAAAAACATGGAAATAATCAAAATACAACGTATGTGGTCAAAATTTTCTAATTAGGTCATGATTTGGTCATTTGGTCCCTTGTTTTGCTTATCCACCTAGTGATATTTCGTCTTTGTTGACCACAATGAAAATTTTTATGAAAAATTAAACCCTAAGTTATCTACTTCGAGACTTACTTCGAGATTTTCAGCGAGTTAAGCCTCTCCCCACAGCCGCGATTTTGAAGC
The DNA here is from genome assembly GCA_949316285.1 of Eupithecia subumbrata. NCBI lineage: Eukaryota > Metazoa > Arthropoda > Insecta > Lepidoptera > Geometridae > Eupithecia > Eupithecia subumbrata. The sequence goes on along the minus strand of OX438640.1, from coordinate 33,351,503 downwards.
GCATCTTGTGTCGCGCGATTTGTTGCGATATTTGTTTGCAGTAGGTACCTAACCTACATTTTGTACTAAGACGCATACGATCTTACACACTGCTGCGATTTTATCGACGCGATAGAAGTTGGACGACGCGTTTTCGCGTCCTACGATTTTGCGATAATTGTTTACGGAACATTTTGTATTAGGATGCATAACATGTTACACACAACTGCATCTTGCGTTTTGGGGGCCGGCGGCGGCGGAGAGCGGCGTCTTTAAATCGCGCTTACAAAACGCAGCTTTGTGTAAGGAATCGCGCTACAAAATCGCAACAATTCGCGCGACATAAGACGCGCTTCATAATCGCAGCTGGGGTAGAGTCTTTAATGTGACAGCATATCTTTTCTTCTTTTATGTTTGGCTCTGTATCTTGTTTGACACAATTCTACCAAACATATGTTTTTGTGACAGTCAGACTGAAGAATAAACAAACACCATTGACAGTGACAAAAATTGTCGCGTCAGCCATGTTTCCGCAGCATCGATGGTGATTTCCTTCGTCCAAGTTCCGCGGTTATGCGCCTCCGTACACGTAAAAAGTACTTTCCATTGAAAGACAGAAATAATTTATGATGCTTCTTGGTACTTCCTGCAGGTACAATATACAAACCCGATACCTACTTTTATTGCTCTAAACAAATGCATGCTTTAAATTCTTAAGCCGGGTTACCAAATTACCACCGCGAGCGGAGCAGACCCATTCAGGACTCGCAAGAGCATACTTGTATTTCCACTAAATAGTCGACCGGAAAAGAGAAGGACTGAGCGAGCAGAATGCTTTGAAATTAACTCCGCTCACTCATCTCTCATTTCACCCTCATTACCCTTTCGCGGTGGAAATCCGGCTTTAGACATTCTGACTTCCTAGATAAGAACCTACTTACGGTCATGACCTACGGAGCTGAGATAATGGACACTCACGGTAAGGCTGGTCCACCAGTTCAAAGTCGCTCAGCGAGCTATGGAAAGAGCTATGCTCGGAGTCTCTCTGAAGGATAGAGAATTTGAGATACATCCGACAGAGCTCCAACGTTATCGACATAGCTCAAAGAATTAGCAAGCTGAAGTGGCAGTGGGACGGCCATATCTCGCGAAGAACCGACAACCGCTGGGGTACACGTGTTTTTCAGTGGAGACCACGACTCGGTAAACGTGTAGGACGCCGTCCGGCCAGGTGGGATGACTGACGATCTGCGAAAGACTGCAGGCAGATGCTGGATGCGGCAAGCTGAAGACAGGGCGCTATGGTTCTCATTAGGGGAGGCTTTTGTCCAGCAGTGGACTAATATAGGCTGATGATGATGAGATAAGAACCACCCTGATCTTCGGTCGAACTAGGTTCAGTTTAGTTCAAAACAGATAAACAGGTAGAAGATTCGATTTACGTCTGCGCTGACCAAAATAGCCACAAATATTTTTAGCAAAAAATTGCGCTACAAGAGATAACACGCACGAAGGCCAACGACGTAAGTCTATAAATTACTTTTAATGGTAGTTATTTAGGTAGGTGAAACTATAAATAGTCTACGGAAGAGCTTATGAAACGGGTAATCTGGAACTTACTTCATTTAGTTTCTCGACAGATTGAAAGCAAGCATGGTAACTTTTCGTAGTAAATTTTGATGACAACTCTATTTGTCTTAGCTGTAGTAAAAATAATAGACGTAAGTACTTTGTTTTGAATAAATATTACAATACTAATACAATTTTCCAATTTCCATACAATTTCTAAAGAATAGAGTTTTATATTATAGTGCACATGTGTGTGACACAGGTGCACTCTCTGTTCCCTCACTCTCATAATCCGATGGGACGACAAATCAACACGACCGGGGAGAGGTCAGCCGCAGGATCAACGGCTTAACCTGCTTTCCGAGGCACGGGGTATCTATGTAACACCACCAACTTACTGACTCCGGGCTGTTATTGTGAATTTTCCTTGCTAGAAAAACCCCAATAACAACTATTGGCCCAACCCGGGATTCGAACCCAGGACCTCATAATCAGCGGTTGAACAAGCTGACCACTAGACCAACGAGGCAGTCAATTGTACGTATGTAGGTCTACCCCATGTCTAATTGTCTATCCTCAATGGCACAGGATCTAAACGCTTGATACTAAAACGATACCTATAGGTACATAGGTGAGATTCGAAGCCGTTTTGAATTTTCTTGTTCAGCGATAGCAGATAGCGATGCCTAAATGAACGTTCACACAGCAGTCCGTTTTACAACTAAATCCGCCATCGCCGAATAAAACGTATACGATAAAACGTACCTATACGATGAAACGGGCCTGTAAAACGGACTGCTGTGTGCACGTCCCCTAACACGTATTTAATTAAACTCAAAGCACAGGACATTGGCTCAACCGTTATCCCAATCAGAGCACAAATACTTAGATAAAAACCTCGAGTAATTTCCAGCACCGGAACTGCGGACCGTGCGGCCGGAAGCGCGCAAGACTTCCGTTCCCTAGGGAGTCACGCGCCGCGGCAAGTGTTGCACGCCTTTCACGATTACTCAACACCGGTACCGTGATGGAACTTGGACGTGGATGACCAATATGGGTCTGATATGACGGGCTGCGTTTACGGCGGCGTGTTAGTTTAAGGTGTCGCTATCTATAATCCCTGAACAAGGACCTTTTAAAAGGGTTTTGAAATCGCTAGTCTTAGGTGTTTTGAAAGATTATAAAACATTCTGCAGTTTTATTTGACTTACCTTATAGGATGATGAGGTCATTTGTAAGCAAGGAAACATAATCAAATAGGTAGGAAATATATTTTCTTCGAGTAGGTACGGAGACTGATATTCTGGCTGGATCTTAGTCAATTGCTCAGAATTGTAATCTACCTGATAGTACATAGCTGCAATCCCCAACCCGCAAGCACAACGCTGGGATTCTCGGAATTTTTCTTATCGCTGGGATCCATCAATAAGGCCAATAGCGTCCAGCAATGGACCAGTATAGGCTGTAGATGCAGAAAACAGAATTTATTCGTAATACCATTATTACATGTCAGTAACTTAAATATAAAAAATAAAATTATAATTATAATAAAGGTAAATTAAAAAATTCATTGGTATCATATAATATAATACCAATTCAGTGAGCCACATTCTTAGTGATAATTCTTAGTGTTTGTCAGATGCTATACCTACTTATTGAATGAAGACTGTAATTTTTTATATCACTAAAATAATAGACAGCTCTGCGTAGACAGCATTCCCAGACTCGGATCCAGAAGGTCGCTTCATGTCAAACACAAAACCAGAAAATAACTCAAACAAACCTCAAATCAAAACCCACATTATTTCTCAAATTCGTAATCAGTTTGTTCGGAATTGAAACCGTTTGGTGCTAGACTAAACAATGAGATCAATTGGACGCATTGTCGATAGAGCAGGAGCTGGCGCGATGGTGATGGGTTACGAAAGGTTCTCCAATGGGAGCAGGAAAACCTTGAGGGAGATTGGAAAAAATTGAGCTGTGAGTGCAAAACCTCTGTGTTCATTATTGTTGTCTGCTTTAGTGCTTTTGCACGCTATTTAAAAGTTTGCCTACAACTTGACAAGCTCAATCTATATAAAAACTTGTTAACCTTAGAATAGAACTCATTATAGATGGTTCTTCGATCTTTTACGGAAGAAAAGAGATTTTATCATGTCTAGAATCGTGTAGGGTCTATGCCATCTTAATTTGACAGAACCAAAGCCAGAGCTGTGTGGTGCCAGCTTAGAATTTGCACCGCCTTTTTACACAAATAAGAAAAGGCCTCATTCTCACAGGTACCTGTAAATGTCGTAAGAAATGAACCGCGAGCTGCAATCCTGGGTTCACGCTACACGACTACGGCAACGACATCGCTTCACAAGCACAGAGCCGATTCAGTGCTTATTTAGGGATCGTGTTCTCATTAGAACAAAGAGCTGGTGTAATGTGATGCGTAGTCGAGCTTTATGTTTACTTTAGAGTGGTTGTGGCCGTGGATTTAATTGGGTGACGCCTGTTATACAAGCAGATGGCCACAGTATCAAGACTATCAAGCCTTTTTTTTATTTGGCGTAAAAATTCGTTTATGAATAAACTGGTCTGGGGGGACTAGAATTATGTGGGACTCGAAGCCCTGAGAAGGACGACCACAAAAACCACTCCGGTGTCCCTCTCTCGCCATTTTCGCCGAACCACAGGAATATTTGGAACCTACCGCAGCCCGACTGGCTTCCTCTCTTGCTCCCTCTTCTCTTCCTCAATCGGGAGGAATGGTGACGGAAAAATGGGGTCGGTACCCTTTTCTTCCGTCACCATTCCTCCCCCCGATTAGGACACAGAAGACTATCAAGCCTGCATTTTGCCAAACGGTACCCAATTCAAGTATGTTATGTCCATATCCGTAAAGATTAGGTACTACGACTAGCTTCTCGAAAGAGTACCTATCTATCTGAGTATTGGTTGGACATTGTTAAGGGTTACCTATATTACATGTGTAATCTAATCACTGATCATAGTCAAATCACCCAAGGACCATGCATCGTAAAATAGCCCGAGCGGCTGAAGCCTTGCCTTTATCCGTGAAGGCGCCGAAGGTCTTTTGACCTTCGGCGTCTTCACGGATAAAGATTGGGGTTTGAAATTCTCAGACGGATTAACCGCGTCGGTTAAGTAAACCTGGACGTTCCGAGAAGCAACAGGGAGGTGAAGTAACGGATGAGTGTCGTGGGAACGGCCGGCACTTCCGGTGCGATCTCAGCGCATTGCAGCACTCTCTGATATTTCCTCTTTGTAGGGTGACCTAGCTTCAGATCGTTCTCATCATTTTGTTTGGATAGTATTTAACATTTAACTTTTATGTTTACATTGGAACACTTACCTCCGAATAATCAAACGTAAGATTTGAGCAAGTCTCAAGTCACGATTATTATGCAGTTTTCAATGTTAGAGTCTCAATCTTACAAGTTGTTAAAGTTTAGTGATCCTCAGATGCAGTTTGCTTTCTTTGATGACATGACAATAGACAATTACAATTAGGCTAGTGTGTCCCACTGCTGGACGAAGGTCCCTCCACGCATCTCGGTCCCAAGCTTTGTGATAGATAAAAGACAAACACCCAAAAAGCTTGGAATACTTTTGAACTCTGAAACGAAAATGGCACAAAATTCTCATAGACTCATGGTATCACCATCATAATAATTGCTGAGCAAACCAACGGTGTATCTAAGGCGCTCAGTTACACAAGAGGGCTGGTGGAGTAGGTAAGCTAGCTTACTGTGTTGCTTAGGTAATCAGACCGCAGTAAAATGTCTTCTCTTTGCTATCTTGATGCCTCATTAGCTGTTACAGAATATAGCCGATTTACATGCCAATAACTTAGGTATTGTAAATATACAAAGCGAATGCAAACTTATGAATAATTCAAATTAGATACACATAGTAACAATAAATAATTGATAATTAAATCAACATGAATATATTATTAAAAAGTCAAACAAGGTACCCACATAAAAATAATAGAAATTAATTAAAATTAATCTCATTTTTCTCGAGTAGGTAGTTCGCCTACAGAATAACAATTCAGCTCGACAAGCCAACATTACAGACGGAACTTGAAGCTATAGACTGCTATCAGCTGTGGCAGAGTCTGGTAGTTTGTTGTGTTATTTAGACCACCTAGGGTAGGTAGGTACCTAGACCTAATCTAACCCAGTATTAAGTATCGGCAAACGTAGTGTAGGGCGTTCTCCGTCCAATTGAGATAACTATCTACGAAAAACTGCAGGCAGATGCTGATGCGCCAAGCTACAGACAGGGCGCTATGGCGCTCATTCGAATCCTATATGTATGTCTGCTAGACATAAACCGGCTTTTGACTATGGGATGTAATATAATATTACATCTTGAGATATAATATTATATCGCTCGTCATACATTTTGTACGAGACCGTTCACACTGTGCTATAATATACATATATTACATCCCAAACTATAAATATTTTTTCGACCGACACTGAGCGACAGGCGGATGCCATAAGCGCGATGCCTTAGAAAATATTAGGATAAAAAAACAACATGGTAACAATTCCGCCCAAAACCTCTGATGAGATACAACAAATCCATTCGCGTGCACCGCCCCACAAATTGACATGCCATGCCATACAATGGATGCCTTAACAGTCTAAAGCATCTGCAGACATAGGCCTCGTCTCATGAGTTGATGATGAAGGTAGATATATAATGTGCCTCATATCATAACCCTGGCTAGTAGTCTCGCAGACGAAGATCGTTGACCGGTTGGTTCTTGTTGTTATCTACCGGAAGCCACGACGGAAGCGCGCAATCTCCACCAATTGGTCGACTACGCTTGTCACGCCGTGTGCGCATGCGCATGCCCCTTGCCTTCGCTCCACTTGCGTGGCTATCTGGTTCCATCATCGGGTCGACAATTATTTAGATCTAGAAAGATCTAGGGATCAACCTTTGGTTGTATTGTATTGTACTGCACCAGTTACAAAAACTAGATCGATAACTTTGAATTTGTTAATTAAATCCAATTAGGTACATGTTCTCATCTCATATATGTTAGCAAGGGATTCTAACATTATTAGAATGATATTTGAGCATTTTATGCCCTATTCATATTTGGTCTTTACGACCTACTCTAAACTCGAACTCTACTAAACTCGAATTGCCAGACCCTGTGAGACTCTGCTGCTAGGGGATATCAACCGGGAGCGGACAGCAGTGCACCCTGCAGAACAAACCACCGAACTGCGATCCCCAACCCGCATGCCCAGGGTGGGGATTATGGGCATTACCCCCATGAGCTAGAAGTCAATAAGGCGCTTATTAGGGGGAGGCCTGCTTCCAGTAGTGGATTAAGACCATAAAGCCCTTTGACATGACATCCCACTTTTTACGGAGAAATGCATGGATAAATATTATTTCGATCATGTAATTGAACCCCATTACTTAAAAACCACTTGACCGAATTGGCTCATACAGAGGCTGGTAAGTTTATAGATACCTATTACATGGCATAGGGGAGAGTTGGATAATACCGTGCGGTTGATAATTCCGCGCCACTGCGTATACCTACAGCCAACTAAGCATTGCAAGTTGCAATGCTTAGTTGGCTGTATATGCAGTGCATGCGCTACGTTGTTGCAATTTGCAACTGCCTGGTGTGCTAATAATATCGTAATTTTTTTTGCTAAGAAGTGAGCTCATTAATTGTAGGTATTTCGAAATTATTAAAATGCTCTTCTGTAAAAAATATACTGTAAATGGTGTTGTTTGCTGTAGTTTTCTCCATATTCTTTACTTCTATTTGTCTTTATTTGTGAATTGTCCAGCATTATTTATTTTTTATGTTATAAAACAAAACTATCAAGTTCGATAATTTCGTGCTTAGGTAATGTGTGATGGCTAATTATAACTGAATGGAGAAATAATAGTTTTTACTATTATTTTAACCTACTGTTTAACCGTTGATTTAAAGGGTTTTGCCACGCTATAGGTATAGCTTAATAATTTTTTGACTAGTATATAAAAAAATTGATCTAACCCTATTCCAAGCTAAGCTATAGGCTTTCTCGCTTAGGGGCACGGTACCATCCGACTTTCCCCTAAGTCCTGCGCACCATGGTAGGTATAATAATAATGGGTAGTCTCCGTTGAGACTGGCCGCCGCCGCCGTTGCCGAAATTCGGCTAAGAGGACGTCTTCATCATTCGGTGCTCACAGGGAATTTACAAATCCTTTTAGAAGACCTCAGTGTTTCAGAAATTGTGCTCGCAAAAAAACACGCAGGAACGATCATTTACGACATTTGTACTCGTACAAAGCTAAAACGTCCAGTTTGCAATGAATATAATCATTGTTGCAATATTACGCTCACTCGGTCAATAAATAGCTCAAAAATACCCAGTACACAGTAGAAAAGTAGGTAGGTACATTATCTTCTGATGTCTATTGAACTACTGACTTATGTCCTACTGAAATAGGCAGTTTATCTACCAAATACGGAACCAGTTGTGCACCAATTTATTGAAAGCTCCCCATTTCCTGCTTGCTCCCCTTATCCAATTTAAAAAAGGTTGGGTAAGTGTTTCGTATGGGGTCTTGGTTAAGTGGACGCTTGGCCGCTGACATTGACCTCTACAGAAGGCCTCTTCTTCGTAAGGCAGACGATACATATTCATTAGTTTTCATCTCATATTCATGAAATGAGAGACGACTAAATGCGATTTAGAGGTGGTCTGTGTGACACACGTTGACACCTTTTGCCATGCTGTGTGTGTTCCCGTTACCTTAAGATGTTTTCAAAATTGTTTTAGAAAACATGTAGGTGCAAGTGTATAATGACGAAGGTCCGCCTGCGGGTTCGATTCCCACGTTTGTACGATCTGCAAATATTGGTTCTGTTCTGGGTATTTCAAAGTATTATATAAAATATCTATTTATGTAATGAAGGTATTGTATTATGTAAGTTTGTACATATAATCATCTAAACCATAAAACAAGCTCTGCTTAGCTTGGGACTAGATGATGCTTTATGGCTTGTCCAGCATTATTTAATTATTGATACTAATATATCAAATAGGTACCAGTATTACCAAGCAACTCTACTTAGACTGTTTTTATTGCTTCCTTCATAAATAAAAATAAGAGTAATTTTTGCAAACCACGATTCTGAAGTTCCGTATTGACCTTCAAAGTAGGTGGTACTTACCTACAGGCAGAAAAACAGAATCATTGGAACTATCAACATGAATGCAAAAAAGAATAGATACAGAGGAAATAGGAATATACATATAAAAACAAAGTTACGCTGCTGTTGGTAGCTAAACCTATTTCAAAAGTAACAGAAATTCGCATAAAAACGGTAGATGAGAAAAATAAAACAATGGGTAGAATAGGTATAGTTTAAAAACACTGACTGTCTAGCTAGGTAATAAAATAGTAGGTTAGGTACAAACCCATTATAAACTTGGCGAGTAAACCCCCCGGCAAAAGCTTAATTAATAATGGTGATCGGAAAGTCCAGAGCCATCTCGTTTTGAGAATAACACTTGTGGAACCGGTTGGGCTCGCAAAATACCAACTTGTTTCCTTCCTTGTGATGAGCGGACTTAAATAAATATATTGGAACATTTGGAACTTAATATTTCGTGGTAATAAAGTTATTACGTAAATCTTCTGGTTTTGAGTTCCAAAGGTTTAAGATTTGATTATTAATTGACGTCCCTCCCAGAATAATCGACTAAATTGAGGAATTTACGAAAACAGACAAAAGCGTAAGAAATACTGAGAGTCCTTTTATCCGAAAGTTTTATTCCGGAGTGGTAGACATTACATACAATAATGTAAGGAATAGTACAACCGAAATGTTCTTAAATAACCTAACCAAAAAAGCAAAGGTAAATATGGCGCCTGAGAATCGGGGCGTATCGAAGACATAAACTTCGGTAATTTACTGTGAGTGAAATTATTATCGAGGTTTATATGGAACGAACATCCAAAACATTCCTCGATCGAGTTCCTGAAAACCCGAAAGTAAACAGGAGACGGAAGTCATGTGTATCGAAACATGCAAAACCGAACGGATTTATTGATCGGGGTCCGGCAATATGGCGACAGCATATTTATCTATCTACCCACCTTCCTGGCGCCGTACTTCCGCCGGAAACTACGTCGTCTCCGCTGTAACCCTTGCCGTGGTTCCGGTTTCCGGCCGCCTTTGAAGTCGGACTTAGTTTCCTCTGCCCGGGGCGCCCGGAGGCTTTTCGCTTTTTAAAATGAGATAATAACTTATATTTTACTCAAATGAATCTAGAAAAGCATTATTTTTACCGGTGGTAGTTGTAACGTTCGTAGCAAAGGACCAAAAATGAGGGTAGATCGATATATCTGCCAATAACAACTCACTCGCAGTGCCCTCACCTCAGTTATTCAGTGATCATGGCGCATGTAACTGCGCCGATATATTGGAAAGCTCAAAACTCAAATCATGGTATCCCCTTGTAATGTAAATGACTTTAGTGTTAGTAACCATTATAGATTTAAAACTTTTAAGCATTATTTTACTTTGTAGCCTACAACGTTCTCCTACGACCATAATATAAATGTGTTGTCCTCTCTTGCACTGCACTGAAGACAAGCGCTGGGTAGACACACTAGGTCTACCCAGCACCAAGCTATCGTCTATGATTAATTTAGTGTCATAGGTTAGTTTTTGTTTTATGTAGTATTTTTTTTTATTTATTTACTTAATTGTTTTTCTTCTTCTAAAAGAGTACGTCAGTCGAACCACCCCGACGTCCCTTCCGTTGTCAGAAGTCAATAACTTTATATCTTTAGGCTTACATAATAAGCAGTTAAACAAGTCAAATTATATTACCTATAGGTACTATACACATAAATTATTATCAAATCTATACTATAATAAATTATAAAGGAAAGATTTGATTGTTTGTTTTTTGTATTGAATAGGCTCCGAAACTACTGGACCGATTTGAAAAATTCTTTAACCATTGGAAGCCCACATTATTCATGATGAACAAAGGCTACTTTATACCGGGGGAAAATGCTTCATTCCTACGGGAAAACGGGTAATAGGACAACGGGTAGTACGCATAAGCTCGAGCTTACGCACATACCGACGTTATAAGTTAAGTCCCATAATGATGTAAGTTTGTGGTAGGTAGGTACTTGTAATATGAGTATTGTGACATAAGCTCTACCAGTTGGTAACTAATTCGCTATCGAGACAAAATTAAGCTGCCGGGATAATCGCAGTACCGCAAGTTTTGCAAGATAAAGAACTGGAAGGAGATTGCTTCCTACATTCTATTGCATTGCATTGACTATAACACCACACCACCATCTTCACCATCATCTTCGTCATTCAATCAAGGGAGTAAGCTTATGTTTGAATTAAGTATAGTCTTTATATTTGTGCTTTGATGAAAAATCATTAAATAAATAAATAATGCTGTTCAATTCACACGGCATTATCTAGCCCCAAGCTAAGCAGAGCATTGTTCAGTGTTGACAGATTTTGACAGACAGGTTTTGGTTAGGATTTAATTTATGGGTCGATCATTCCTAATTTTTGTTTAGATTTTGATTATGTGCAGCATCTAATTGGTTCTAATCTGTTGCAGATTGCCAGATTTAATAGGAAGTTCATGTACCTACTAATATGCGATGATAGGTCACGTCACGTCTTGCACCGACCTAGTTAGGCTCTGTTGTGGCGCTCGGGTTGAGCTGCATTACGTCATGACATGACGGATTGGGTCAGCGCATGCGGTTCACAACTTATGTCACACACATGACTGCGTGCGCAACATACGAAGAATCTACGTGTCTGATCCCTTTTCAGACACAGTTACATAAACTACCCTAACGCATTGGCACTAAGTGAGAATTTGATTACCACACATCTAATACCTGCCTAACTCTTGCAATATACAAATTCAACAACCAAACAAGACTATGCTAACAAGACTTGTGTTTGTGTGGGAGGAACTAAGTCTTCCACATGAAACTAGAAGGAACCATGGACAACGACAATGACAAATCAAAAACAGTCTTATTTCGGCGTGCATACCTCAGCCGCAGGTGTTCGGTGCTTAACCTATATAGAACGTAGTAAGCATCAATATGCAGGCGCGTTGCCAATTACAGCGGAGACCTACTTTCTTACCTTCGAACTTTTACTTCCTGCGGGGCTGGCTGGCTGGCGGCCGCCGGTCGCACCACGCAACGAATTACGAAAGTGGCGCGAAATGCTCGGCCGACATTCGCTTGCGCCACCTTCAGGAAGTGCTTGCGGGATTACGTAGCTGCCGCGGGCCCACTACATCCTAGCTCGAGAACTCTTGAGAAACACGGACGCGCAGCACGGGAGTCTGTGCCCGCCTTGCAACATTCAACATGTAACAGTCTAGACTTGTGCCATTCTTGTTTCAGGCTCTTCGCATATTTAAGCGGTATTTGGCAAGGAATTTTGTGTCTGATTCTCCTTCCGAATCCCAGGCCAGACAGTTTTCAGGTAGCTGGTGGACTCGTTTTAATGAAATATTCTGACAGACAAACAGACCGGAATCTGAGCTGTTTTGTAAATTTTGAGTGTGATAGTCAGTGCTTTCAGGCCTTTAGTGAAGAGAAATAAAATCGATAGGTACGGCGGGGCGGCATTGCGATGGGGGTCCTCAAACGTTTTTTGTGAAGGTTCACCAAAACGAATGATGAAATCAACCACCACAATCAAATCATTTACATGGAAAAACACTTCCTCAAATCAGGATGTTTCTCTAGGAGGCTAGGAGCTGTACCGCGTTACCTAAGCCCGCAGGTTTGCTAACCTGCCCTGCCCACTCAGTAACTAACAAAGTGTTATGAAATTCCCGCCAACTGGGAATTGCATAATATCGATTTTCTTGAGGGAGACTTAGGTTTGAGTAAGTTCTTCATATTCTGTCTTATTACGATAAGATAGATGTAGGTTAGGTACATTCATTAATTATTTCTATAATTATTTGTTAATATAATAGAAAAGTAGGGGAAATAATAACAAAAGGTACGCAATAAATACGCTATAAAATGAATCTCAGTACCTGAATAAAATTAATTAAAAACAGCAGTAAAATGTACCTATGTACAAGCGAGTCAAATCGTGGTACCTACTTATTAATGAGAATAGCAATTATTAAAAATGCAATTAATAAACTTTCGTATTGAAAGGTCTCGTTCGGTCTACTGTTTGTAGGTAGGTACAAATTTTTAGTTACAATTTCTTAGTTTAGCCATAATAATGGCAGGTTTATGTTTATATCTATCGGATGAAGATACAACTAAGTTTGGGCTCGTAGCGTAGCGCAATAATTTCAACCAGGTCAGGTTCAAATTATTGCGCTTAAGGCCATTACTAGAGCACATAAAAAATTATTCGCGACGAATTACACGTAGAACAGAGTAGGATTCAAGGATGGGACGAAGTCAATAGCAATTTGGCGCTTCAGGCGGGGTCTGATAATTCAAAAGCAGTCACATAACTAGCCGTGTGTGGTTGGAGTCTCACTTCTAAAATGGAGCACAAGTTCAATGAGAAAGGTTTGCACAAAATATATATACCTACCTACCTCATTAGGACTTTCCTATCATTCATTAATTTTAGCAAGGTCCCTGCTATTTTAAATTTAATCTGCTCATTGCATTGGGTTAGTCATTTTATGAAACTTTATGTAAGCTTTGTATTACATAAGTTAAGGATTGACTAAGCTTAGTTAGAGTATGCTTCCTACAGGGTGCATGGAATAGATTTGTTCGTAGTCACAACATGGGTAGATTAGGTACCTAATGTCATATGTAAAAGTTACTGATACGAGATAATGTGCTTGCACCTTTTTCTAAGACTGCCAGGCCAGTCTTAGCTAAACATCGAGACTGACAAAAGTGGAAGAAAGGAAGGGAGGGCTTTGCCTTGCAGCGGAGGGCTTTGCTTGGTGGCACTGGCACAAAGTGGGCAAAAATACTTTCAGAAATAGTCTAGCCATCAAGGAATAATGATCGAAGAGTCTGGCCTACTCAGAAATGAATTATCATTGTGCATGTGCAGTATCTATCTACCGTTGCAAAAGCGAGGGCACGTTACAGAATCGGAAAAAGCCCACAAAAACGATATTAGGGCGAGAAAATTCACATCGCTTGTGTTCCGTTACAAGAGCGCAATTCGCTTAGTGCATAACCCCATCTTCTAACACGTAATGTGCGCAACGGTGCGCACCCGATCTCGCACGACCGGTCCCGTATGTGGGTCATCTCTTTTTGTTCCACCACGTTATTCCGTAATTAGAAAGAGAGGGTGAGAGAGTTGTGGAGCCACGTAAGCTCAGGCACGCAAATTATATAGGGGTATCAACTGAAATTTCCTGGTTTGATAAATGAAGCAGCAGAAGATAAGCTAATAAGTAGGTCGTCTTAATCACCAGTAAAAATAATGCCGACAGCATTGCAAGGGTTCTTGTTGACCTCTGCAGCACAGTAGTCACGAAATATGAGAATTGGAAATTAAATATGAGTTAGGTAGGTAAGTAGGTATCTATGGAATCTGGGAGCCTATTATCAGATCAAGGAGGGACGGAGAATTGAACACTGACATATTTACAAACGCAAAGCAATAAAAAAAGGTATGATAGGTAACTGCCGACTCGTTTTATCGAGATAGCCAGAACAGTTTAAGACCGGTGCAGGCAACAGGCGAATCTCACGAGGTGTCCAAGATGGCGGCACGCGGAAGTGTGTGCGACTTCCGCGTTGCCCTGCGTGCGCGCAGCTCGTGACGACTTCATACATTATTAAACCCTGCGCCAGATATTACAGTGCTGGTGATGTTACTGCTTAGCAATTACAATTTGCAAGTTGGTATGAAAAACTAGTTTTCAGACTAGCTTCTCCCTCTGTTTCACCTATCACGATTTTAATACACTTATTTTTGGTCTGACAATTACGGTTTTTTCAGACCTTTTTTTAGTTTGAATCCATTCAGTAGATATAAGATAAGTTCCTTTTATTTCAATCCGTGCAGCAAAGAAAATTACTGGAAAGCAAAATTATAGGTTCGATTTTATACGCGCGTAGCGGATACGTCTGCCTGCTGATTTGTAGATAAAGTTATGAGTCGGCGCGACGTTAGTCAAGCTCATAAAGATGCACACTGGAGTGATGCATTTTAAGCGGCGTTTCAAATTAATGCCCCGTCAGTGACATCATTTACATGTGTGTGGAATGAATATCTGCAGGTCTTTCCTACTTTGCAGCACGAGCACATTGCTTTAAAGTTTTATTGTGAACTGATGGACCATTTTGACTTTGATTATTTTTGGTTTGTTTAGGGACTACTTGTTGCGTCACGCACGTTGAAGACCAAGCCATTCAGAATTTATAGAGTTCATAAGAAAAACTTTCGGGACCCAGAACAGGGAAAATACTTCTACATGCATGTTCGGGGATTTATAATAAGTTAACTACCTACGATTGTAAGAATTGAAACAGGAAAACCAATGCTTATTCAGCTTCGGAATACCTAGTAGGTCAGTTCATTCTGAATTTGAGCGACGAAGCTGATAGAACGGTAGGCACAAGAGCTAAATCAGCTTGTGTCATGGTGTCGATAAAAAAATCTAGCTTAAGCTAGTTTTTCCTCTATGGGCGAAGCTTTTATTTATCCAATCAAACAACAGGCACTCGCTCCACGCAATATAGCAATCAATTAGGTTCACGAGCCGGGCGCAGATGTTGGTGGCGTCATCTCTGGTAGAAAGCGGAAGGGTGGCGGTGTCGTCAATTGGCACAATTGCCAGTAATTGTGGACGGTATGTCCGGGCGCGGCTAGCTGCCGCCACAGTGACATGTTGACTAGATAATGTATTTCTATGCATTTCTAGAAGGGTATAGGTAAGGATAAATTCAGAAGGTACCTATAGTTATTCTTAAAAACTTTTGTTCAACTTGCACTGTTAGTACCTACCTATTTGTGGGACAAATCTTGCAACTGAATTTTAGACCAGTTATCCTCAACCGATTGAGCTGAAATTTGGCATACTTAGGTAAGTTCGGGGACAATGCAATTTTATGGTACCATTGAGCTGGTCTGATGATAACCATCATCACAGAAGATCATAAGAACTTCGAAGCGAAACGACGTAACCCCGTCGAGTTTGGGTTCGTTGGATTTGTCTTCCCAAGCACTTTGGTCCTTGATGATATAAAAGCTTGTTTATAAAACTTGTTTTAAAACCAATTTGATTTACAGTTGGTTAATTTTTTCAGCTGTTTATCTTTGTTATGGTTCCTTGGCGAGAGTTGCCAGCTTTCTCAGAATCTCTAATTGTCAGAATTACGTGGACCTTTATTGTTTTGATGCATTTGATATTTGTTTCAAGATATACCTATATAGTTTTATATTCTTTGGATGATCATAAAAAAGTACATGTTTAAAACCTGATGCAAATAGAGTAGGTATTGTAAATTTATCGTCTCCGTGTGTCTGAATTTGTAACAAGACAAAGCTTGCCTTGGGGGGAAAGGAAATAATATTCCCTGTTTGGTTGAATCTACCATTAGATATATAGAATGTATCTTCCTTCCTATATTCATCGATACCATTACTCACTATCACTAGTGATTCATACCGCCAATAAGATTGGTTTTCACTGAAATCAACATGATTAGATGCCTATTTATCTTTCCTTTATATAATTTATCAGTATTAAGCAGATAGATTATGTTTGGATTCGTAAATCGAAATAGGAAGCCAGTTATCTGATTTGAATTCCTTTAAAATATACCTACTTTGTATTGTATACATCCGGTTTTAAATGAGTTAACTTCACTTAAACTACAAAACAGATTGGGGGAAAACTATTTTATCCTAGCAAAAGACTGAAGCAAGGTTTTAGAAGAATTTTATCATTACTCATTTTTACTTAATTACAAGATCATTGAGGTCCTGCCCAGCAGTAGCATCGCAAGCACTTAATGGGTTTATTATGATAAATAATTATTTATACCTATGCGATGACGTCACACACAGTGATAAGAAGTTTCCGGGACGGCTGGATGCGGACGTTTGATAGTGTTTATCAGACTGATGTATAGGAACAGCAAATGGACGAACAAGTACCACACATACACTGTCAAGTGCTCGCTTTTGCAAAGTAGAGACTTTAAGGAGTGCTGGTAAAAAAACTGGACTTCTAGGGTCGCATTCTATGTAGTATGCTGGATATAGGTAGTTCATAAAGAACTAAACCTTTATGGATCACCGTCTTTTTGGTTTCGGAGTAGATCGCAACTTTTTTAAATTTCAAATATGTATAAATATTTTGGTGTCTTTATTCTGTTGCTAATCCACCCCAGTATAGGTAATAGGCATTTAGATATAGTGTGAATAACGATTAGATTCGATCTTGAATGCGACGTACTTCTTTTGCCAGTAGGCAGTACTTTTTTAAGCCAAATAGAGTTCAACCCTTTCGATTAAAAGTCGGGAGTACGAAAAGTACGTATCCCACGAGACTAACATCGACTAAAAGTAACGAATTTCCATAATGCCTTTTGTTTTCTCATAGTAGGTACCTACATGATTTCGATTGATCAAAAAACCGATGCAATCTGATTCTGAGATGCTCATTAAAGCATTATGTTCGCATGAGACACATAATTCATGTTTTTTTGCTTGTACGTAGAAATCACATTGTTCCTCTCGGGCAGAAGAGAGTGACAGTTGCGTGAGCGCAGTCGACGCCCTCGGGTTTCTATGCGCAACACGCGTGACCAATTGATATTAGTTGCCTTCAATTTAAATTAATGTTTATGCAACTGTATAGGTATCTATCGCTTAGGGGCCATCTCAAATGTAAATGCGATTAGGTACCTACTGCAGTTTACTCATCGTGGGAGTCCTCCAATTACAATGGACCACAATGGACGATGGACATCGCTAAGGACCAGACTCTAAACATCCGCAACTGCGTCACGCAATCCGAGGAAAACTTAGATAAACATGAATCAATGTTGCCATCTTAAGTTATGGCTTTTCCTCTTACTGTAAAGTATTAGAAGCGTAGTTAAGATACTTACAGAGTAATTAAAAAAGGCATTATAAAGTGTTAAATTTTCGCAGGTAATTGTCCTTTATATCATATCAAGAACGACATTCTTTTCGATTAATATTGTGACCTACCGTATCGGTTACGACAATGGTTTGAAAAATGTGGAGTGATTTATAAAAAGTATTTTTGTCAAATCGAAGTAAAAACGAAATGAAATAAATAAATAAACAAATCATCGCACTATATATTGACTCTACCAACATGTGGTGTGAATGGTATGTATAAGTAGGATACTTTTTACATGAAAAAAGCGTGCACAACGCAAGCAGTTTTGCATTAGGAGATAACTCCTACCCATCTGGCAACACTAAGCGGATCCAAAGCGGATGTAGCGATTCACACGATCGTCCAATTATCCACCGAGCAGGTCTGACAACTCCTTGCACTTCCTTGCCGACGAGGATGTAAACAGGCTTTCGTAACTGATTCTTAATGGAGGTGTCCCGGATGACAACTGGATCTCGCATCAATGGATGAGACTTTAGATCGATAGATGAGACTATTATTCTATAATAGTTATAACCACTTGTGCAGAAATAACTCAAACTGGTTGAGTTGCTAAGAGCAAAAGGTTAAGTAACTCGTAAATCTTTGGCGAAGTTATTGATAATGCATGTCATGGAAAGGGTTCGCTTTTGCACTGAATTCAAAAGGAGGTTGTTGGAAGAGGAATATTTTATTTTGTATGTTCACTATGTTCCGTGATAATGATAAATGATAACTAACACTTTCATGACCAAAACACAAATGGACCATTTGCAGGTCCTTGAAACGGCGCGCTCCTGTGGGTCGCATCGCCGAGACTGTTCACTCTGGGCAGTGAATGCAATATCCTACCCTACCCTTTTATGGCCCAAGACACACAAATGATCCATCTGCAGGTCCTGACGCAGGAATGCGTCAATCAGCATATTATGTTTTTATATTTTAGTAGGTATTCTTTTTTTGTGAGAAAGTCAGGGATTCAGGGATCGTTCCATATAAATTTGGAAACTTGAATCTGGTTAGTAGGACCATTACTGTTTTGGCAACAAACTGATTTCTGTTGTCGTCTGTGTAGTCAAATCACATTTCTACAGACACAGACAACGCGGAAATTAGGCCTAATTTGAATATTATGTCATTAATAAACAATGACTCCCTGCGAGGGCCTACTTCGTCTATTAGGTCAAGGCTCACAGGGTTATGGTAAGGTAAGGAAGTTATTTTAAAGACATCAACTAACTACTAATTTACATATTTTAACGTGAATTAGTTTAGTAGGTAATGGTAGAGTCAAATAGTGTGAATTTATTAGTGGGTAATTGGGTTGTTTAAATTAATAAGATAAAAAACATAGTATTATATTGTAGTTAGGTACTGTATCAAGACCTTATCATTAACGTAAGCTTAGGCAGCATTATTTATGACTCTAGATTTATAATAAACAAGAACAAAATAAAAAAAAATTAAATCGCCCCCATAGATTTTCATGAAATATGGCTAAGAACACTCGGGATAAAATTATCTATGACACGAAAGAAACTAAACGAAAATCGGTTCATCCGTTTGGGAGCTACGATACCACAGACAGATACACAGATACACAGACAGACACGTTAAACTTATAACACCCCTCTCTTTTTGCGTCAGGGGTTAAAAAACAGTTGAATTTCACGTAAACCTGAGTAAGTCTTACCGCTTTACCATTACAGCTTTTTATCGACAAGAAAAAAACAGTTGGTTGTAGAAAGTCGAGACCTTGGCATTAGCCTTGTGCCGTGGAAAACGATTGACGATGCGGAAGCAACAAAGCATTGTTTTACGAAGATTACGTAGGCTAGGGGGGAGGGGGGAGGAAACGGATGCTGAACTCAACAACCCACGTAAGTAGCACTTAGGTACCTCCTTCGAGTCTTTATGATGAGGCATTAGGTGGTTTTTTTATCGAGAATTTGTTAAAATTCAGTTACTTCCCGAATGTAGAGTTATTTTGTGTATATGAGAATAATTACTACCTGTTGTGTTTTTATAGGAATGGGTTGTCTTGTCTGGTAGGTATCCTTGTTTGTACTTTTTATGTATCAACAAAATTGGGACCTTCTTGCATTGCATGCAAGAGTCAGTCGGTATCAAGATTATCATCATCATCCGTAACCCGATTTCACTCTGCTGGGTATACTTCATCCACTGCTGGGTATAGGCCTCCAAACTCTAGTGCCACTCCACACGGTCCTGAGATCGGTCCTTCTCAATAGAAAGATACCTGGAGGTAATTGTATTCATGTAAATAGTTTACCTACCCAAAAGCAGATAGGCAGGTAGGTAAGGTACAGTGGCGGTCAGAAGTGGTGACCTAGATTCTAATGACATTGTCTTGAAAATATTGTTGGTGCTTACGACCTTATTAAAATTTACTATTATTTGGGTCCTAGGTTCAAATCCACAAATTCATTTACACTTAGGTAATAATTATCCTAATTTTGGTGCTTAATATATTAGGTAAGTATCTATTTCATTAGGAAATAGAACAGCAAAAATAAATAGCATAATTTATTTTCGAACTAATAAAAATAACAAATTACAACAATCTGTCATCATAACTTTAAGTATGTTTCGCTTATCCATACCCTGTAGCATACAATAATCATATTAGGTTGAAATTTAGAATTTGATGAAATTTATCTATATAATATTTTAGTAGTAGGAGGAAGGAGTATGATCTTTTCTTTAAGGTATGTCTCTAATTATGACCGCAACATTACAGTACCTAGTAATTATATTTAATCAATACCTAAAGATAAAAAGGGCTCATCTTGACCTAGCTGAATTAACTGCACTGTAATCTTCTTAGTCTTTTTTAAGAAAATGATAACGATTTTACTGCTATTTAATAAATGACCTGACAGGCTGATTACATCCTTATCAGTGGACTGATAATAACAATTTCAAACGTGCAATTCGACCTGGGTCGGAGGTTACCGCTGGCGTGTATTTTGGATAGAACTTATCCAAGGACATTGAGGGTATTTTTTACTTTGAATTCAAGAGATGATATGAAAATGTCTTCTTATCATCTATTTCCCTATCTTTACTATACACAAAGGTAGGTACGAAAGAAAGATATTGTTGTAGGATGGTAGGTATATACTAGTTCTAATTTGTTTCTACTATTTGATGTAATCGTTGAGGTTGACGACCTTAGTGGCGCAGCCGGCGAGAGTCCGCCTGCGACGCAGGAGGTTGCGTGTTCGATTCCCGCCTTGGGACAAATGTTTGTACGATCTGCAAATATTTATTCAGGGTGTCCAAAAAAGTGATTGGATTCCATTAGAAATGACGACTGGAATTTAAGAGGACAAGCAGCTCAGCCTTATTATCTCTATTAGCGTACCTTACTACGACAAGACTTTTTTAAAAGTTTATCTAATGAACAAACCGAATTTACATGAAAAAGTGAAATCGTTTAAAATATCAAATGACTTCAGAAATACATCATCGTCTTCAGCCTATGTTAGCCGACTGCTGGACATAGACCTCCTCTTATGAGCGCCATAGCGCCCCAAGCTGAAGACAAGCTTGCCGCATCCAGCATCCAGCATCTGCCTGCAGTTTCGTATGTCATCATCCCACCTGGCCAGAGGGCGTCTACACGATGTTTGCCGACTAATCTTGGATTCGATATTAATAAGTGCCTTCAGCGACATATTTCTTATTATTGCTCTAACTACAGTAGGTATACTTCGCTCGGTTAAAGAACTGAAAGACAATGGACTCCCAGCTTTCCCATAAAAGTTTTCTATTACACAGTGGCAGACTATGGTTTTACCTGACACCGTGCATAGCAATTCCTTTGGTGCCGTGGTCAGACGACTGGTGTAGTGTTGCGACCGCAAGAGAACAAAAACAAGTCGAGAGCATGTCCTCAATCGTGCGTGTCCTGCCCGGGGCGTACTGCTGCTGGCTTTAGGGTTGCCTTACTGGCGGTGGAAGATTTCGAGAGATGAATCTTCTTAGACCAAATTTACGGGTGGATAGGAACTGTCCACCAAAGTATAGTTTTCTACGCCTGTATGCCAAGAACCGCAGTTGTTGTCTAGGGTAGAATAGAGAGAAATGACGTCGCATCGTTAACGCATGCGTACAAAAAATTTGAAGTTCGTTTATTCAACTTCAATAATTGACGATTGTAGGAAACCTTTATTTTTGTGGACAGGGACTGTCCACCTGTGGTGTAGAAAAACCTTCAGCTTCTAAGCATTTGTTGACTAACAATGCTGTGGAAAATAGACAATTAAATATGAAAAGTGAGTTTCGTGAGTTATTGTATTGAATTGTTTGAGTTATCATATCACATAGAAGTCTTATTTATTTTTATTGTAATGCTGAAAAATTATCGCAGGTTTGACTTTTGACATTGTGAGATTATGCGCGCGGAAAAACACAAATCAGTATCACGGGTATACATATTGATTACCTTTTGGCACAGAAGATATTCCTAAATCTGTGCCTTTTGGCGAAATATTTAATTCTACTTTATTAAGTTTGAAGTTAGGTTTTTACTGATGTTTATATGATTGCATGAATAGGTCTAGAGTTTGTGATTTTATGAAGTATTTCTGAATAGAGACAGGTGGAAGGATATGGATTTGGGAGAGGCCCTTGCCTTCCTGGCCTAAAATTTGGCACCAACGCTTTAAAAATCTTAGTCGGCTATTTCATGATGTGGACACACCTGGCTAGTAGGTAAGTAATCTCGCATGGGAGTGTATTTTGCAGCACTCTTCTGAGTCACCAGGCCCTAACCGACTAGCTCCTTAAAGCAGCAAGGAGTGCAGGTAGACTGGAGGTTGAAACTCATTTAGGATAACTCACATAATAATATACTCCATGTGAGATATCCTACATGAGAAACTTCAGATCCGTCTATTATCAATATACCTAGCCAGCGTCTTGGGGACGCTTCCGACTGGTATTGATATGGATCAGTTGAGCTGTAGCGTAGAGCGTACACCTGTAGATTGTTTGCAACAGTCTGCAGTTAGCTCAATTGCTTCAATTGTAAATACTAGTTCTAATTTATTTCTATTATGTGATTGTAATTTTCTTTGTGAATAAAGGTAAATCGCTAACCATTTAGATCGATTTTTCATAGTGTACTTTTCTCGAGACCCTTTGATTGAACACGGCTCTGATAGCAGGCAGCCCTATCCTCAGCAGTGGCAGAGAGGGGTAGGAAGCCGCAGGACATCCGACACGTACAGGAAGCGAAACCAGTTCTAGAGCCTTTGTCCTCCCCCCACCGCTCCTCCCGCCCGTCCGACCACATTCCGACGGAGGCACCGTGCGTTTGCGCAGTGCGCACCCTTTCTTTAAACTGTATCGTCGTTATTGTATTGGTTTGAGGTTCTTTTTTTGTTTTGAAATTCATAACACCCGACTGCAGTATTAAGAAATACTTTGTTACGAACTGGTAAACCTTAAGTAAAGTAATCTGCAAGGTAGAAATACATTCAAACGAAAATATACCAGGCTCGCCGTCAAAATATGAGTGTCCGGCTAAATGTCTCAGCGGAGCGGAAAAACGGCGGCGACCAAAATAACCGCTGAATATTTCCGACTAACATCTCGCTCGACTTATGAAAATGGCATCGAAAGACGCTCGGCGCGCGCGCAACTTCCGGTATACTGATAAACATGGCGGCAGCGAGCCAACATGGCGTTGTTTCCGGCGCTGATTCACATAATATATAGGTACCTATACCTACATACATTATGAGTGCTCCGTGCATTTTTGGTTTGTGAATCACACATGCTTGTAGATGTCCAGTCCAGACTTTGTTGTTTTGATGTTACCTATACTAAACCATACCGTCTAGCCGTACATATAAGTAGCCAAACATATAAATATTGAAGGTCGTTTTAGGTCAACGGATTGTTCATTTTATTTGGCTTTATTATCTGGTTTGTATCAGTTTGCTACCTAGCTAGGTAGCTACCTGCTCAAATGAAAGGTAGATATCATGACATAGCATAGAAGGTATTCGACCTGGCACCGACCGGTGAGGTAGCGGTAAAATACACTTATTCCTGGCAGAACACAGGAATTCGTAAACTACCTACAAGGAACTGAAACCGGATCTTGATTGACGCAATTATCGTTAACGCATAACTCTATATTTGAAAAGACGATTGCTTCACAGTTCCTTCTATAAATAAAATTTTACGTCTTTCCATCTTTAGCAAATAATTCGGGTGCAAGTACCAACACACACAAGTACAAGTACCTGAAACGGAATGAAAATGTTGCTCAAGTCATCTCAAACATTTGACAGCCTCTAACCTTACCGCTAAATATCCAAACGCAACTCGGATCAAGTCGCGATTTTTTGTCAGATTTCAATGAAAATCTATCAAAAATTCGTCGCTTGAGACGTGGCTAAATCTGATTTGCTTTTGAGTCAATTTTGAGTACATATTCGGGGGTTAGCGAGGCAAGTTTTGCTATGATTCGGCAAATATGACTAGACTATTACATTAAAACAAAACTGGCTAGCCTCAAGTTTTGTAAATTTATGCCGACAAATTGGGTGAGTCAAAGAGTCGTAGATGAGTTTACGTAAGAGGCAAGGTTGTCGCACCGCGGCCGTGGCAGTGAACTTACTTTCTTCTGCGCCAGCGCAACGCGCCAACCAACCGTGAACCGCGTTAAATAATGCCTACCTATTACCAAACCAGATACGTTTTGAGCTCGTTACATTACGTTCAACGTAACGAATTCGTTTTATTGTATAATGCTTTATCTATGTAGGTTATCGAGACACGGGAATTTTGATAAAGTGATGCAAAGTGAACTGAACTGCTTACTTACAGGTGCTTTGCTACTAGTACAAAATATAACTTTGCTAGTTGGCACCTTTTAATGCATTAAGAGGTAAAAAAAATTACATCAAATTAAACCAACATTTTCTTCAAGACTAGGGCTCGATCTCGTGTTTTCGATACATCAAGTATTTAGAACCATAGAGAAGCTAGAAGGTTTTCTTCTAATCTACATTTCAGTTACATGCCAAAATAAACTCTTGTTTTGAAGGTGGGAGCACTTTTCAAGCATGAACTTCAATATGTTGGGGTCTTTGAGCCTCTGAAGTAGCAAGCTAATGGCTTCACGGGCCACTGCTAAAGTATGAAATCGAGTGGTCCAACTACCCGCAACGCTACGGCAAGTGACGTTGACATAGATTAGATAATAGTCACTGCACAACCGTTGCCTTCGCAGAGTAATGCAATAGAAGCCTGCGTTGAAAACAATCACAGCCAGTTTGAACAGACATAATACGGGAATGTTCATAGCAGATTCAGTCAAATCGATCTGAGGGATATCAGGTTTGCCCACAGGACTTTTTAAAAGATATCGCAGTAGCATGGATCCATATAGGCTTGGTGGTTAGCTTTAAATACCCTAATCTGGTTTCATAGTACAAAACTTTGCTTGATTTGTTTTATCCTTCGGTACCAATCTCATTAGGGCGCTATGGCGCTCTGGGAGGCATATGTCCAGCAGTGTACTAACATAGGTTGTTGTTGGTGATGATCTCATTAGGGGCTTGACACTTTGACATTTCGAAAAATCTTATGCGAAGTTCACTTGTTCCAGCAGGGTTGCATTAAATGAATGTCATTTCATTCGAATATGGAAGTATAATAAATAAATTATGCTGGACAATCCACACAACAAAATCTAACCCCAAACTAAGCAGAGCTTGTGTTATGGGTACTGGATGATTAATATACATAATGCAATGCATTAAGTACATGGATATATATTTTTTATTATACATAGAAAATACCCTGACTGAACACCCGGAAAAAATATTTGCATATCCTACAAGCCCTTGTCCCAAGGCAGGAATCGAATCCATCCACATCGGTCATCGAAATAATTTAATGAATTATTATATTAAAAATACTGAATCTGGTCCTGAATTCAATCGGAGACCAGCGGTGACATTGCAAATATTGCAATCTTTTTAATCAGTTCGTCTATTCTCGCTCTGTAGTATATTTCGCCTCCACGATCACTTCCAGCCTGGTTCATAAGTGTCACCCGGAGTCCATAGCGGTCCACCTTGCACTCCACTTGCGTTTGTAATTACCTTTCTTTGATGTGAGTTGGCCAGAGCCAATGAAAACCTTAGCGGTATATTGACACGTTTTTTGTGCGTTTGAGTCTGAGTCATATTAATTGGAGCTTAATCAGGTAGTCGACATAATATTTTGAAACATACCAGCATCGTTTGATTTCCATTGAAGTGGGAAGGTAGGTAGGTACTCGATCAGTTCCAATCATCTAAATCTAATAACAGTTTAGCTCGACCAAAGCTCTACTTATGACTCACTACACTACAGACAGGATCAACGAATTTGCGAATTATTTGCTAGGTAGTAGGTAGCTAGAGAATGAAGCGCTCCAAACAAAGTTTTTAATCGGGCCATTATTAGAATAGAATAATTTTATTATTAAAAAAAAACTAATAACTTCAAATTCTAAAAATCTCAATATTTACACTGTTTTTTAAATTTTACGGGACATATACCTACTTATCCTTAGGGAATAACATTTTGATGGGTCCATCTCGGGATTATCTTCTATACAATAGCAAAATAACCATCCAAATCAGTATAATACTCGGAGTAATCGACGAAATACATAAAAAAAAACATACAACCGAAAATAGAACCTCCTTTTTTTCAAGTCAATTATAAGACAATAAGCTCGACCAGAGAGCATAGGCGCCAGAGCATAAGAATGCGCTACAAAAGCACCTACGCTACGACGACGCAGACTCAAGCGCATGCTGCGTCCGAGATCCCACTTCCGCGTAGCTCATCCCGCTGCGCGACCTAGCCCGGCCTAGGTCTGTCCGTTATCGCCGACTTCGCCGAGCCCGTTACGTGATGCGCGTGACCCGGATCTAGGAAAAACTGCACCCATATTCTAGAGTTCGAGGTACCGAGGCACGGGTAATTTAGTCAATTGACAGTCTTGCTTTGAGGTCTTTGATGTAGACTTGCTTATTGCAAATATTCAGGCTGAATCGTCTAGTGCTCGAGAGGAGCTAATTTAGTCAATCAATCGGCTGTATTTCATTTGATCTCGGTTGAATTCTGTAGTCTTTTATAGAGCTTCTTTCTTAGTATTAAAAGGGATTGCTGAGTGAAAATTATATTACATTTATCGATCCATTTTAGTTCTTACTAGCTCGCCATTTGAGTGTGTTGGTGATATACCAGTGAATCCAGATTTACTTTATGGATATGCTTAAATTCGGTGATTCATTGACTTTCAGACTGTGGAAGTAGTAGGCCAAAGTGAACAAAAACACCGAAGTTCTTTATTTTAAAACAGGTCGACAAAAAGTAGGTACCTTACCTAACTACCTACTCATGCATACATTTGAATAAATAAAATATCACGAGCAGGAAATACCAAGATGAGACGAAACATGAGACTAAAGGATTGGCTGTGCTTTTTATACCACTAAGATGGCAAACAAGCGTGGCTGTTAAGGATAACATAACCTAAATAAAAAATGATTTCTAGGTGAGTAGATCACAAATTGTGTAATAGGATAGGTACAGCAGATAGTGCTTAGATAACAGCTTTTTAATGCAATAAGGAA
Organism: Eupithecia subumbrata; assembly: GCA_949316285.1. Taxonomy (NCBI): domain Eukaryota; kingdom Metazoa; phylum Arthropoda; class Insecta; order Lepidoptera; family Geometridae; genus Eupithecia; species Eupithecia subumbrata. The sequence goes on along the minus strand of OX438640.1, from coordinate 33,324,124 downwards.
CTGGTTTTCGTCAAGTGACTTGAAGAGCAAAAAATCATAGGTACTTATAATAAGCTTCAAGGGATTTTGAAACACTGATAATAAAGTATTGGAAACTATAACGGTTGGAAACTCTGATATGATAGTACCTTATAACGGGATATCAACCGTGGTTTTGAACTATAACGTCTTTTTTTTTAGTCAATAGACAGTCGTTTGACCGGAATGTCATCTGATGGAAAGCGAGGATGTGGCTGATGGTGTATCACGAATTCACGAAGGTCTAGAAGAGACCTAGCATCCACTAACTTCCCTAAAGTCTGTAATAAATATCCCGGACTCCGGATACATAAATAAATAATGTTGGACAATCCACACAGCATCATCTAGCCAAAAGTAAGCAGAGCTAATAAATAGCTAATAATAATAATAATAATGAAGTACAAAAGTATATCAGTCATCTAGTACCCATAACACATTATGGGTACTAGATGACTGATATACTTTTGTACTTCATTAGATTATTAGAAGAAAAGAAAGAAAATACATTTATTTGGACAATACATAACACAACACATTACAATCATATATACTTACAAAGAACACAGTATTTTATAGAAAAGAAAAACAGAAAGAAGAAAACAGATACATTAGAAAGTGTTATATACGGGCCAAAAAGGTCCCTGTCTCAGCATTTTGCCGCTACAAGCCGAAGCTAGTAGCGGCGCTGGTTTTCAGACAGGTCCTGGTGTGGCAGCAATACAAAGAAACAGAATACAAAGAGTAGGAACACAGGTTATAATGTGAATTATTACTTAATTAGACAAACAATGCTGTATGGTGCTGGCTATGCTGTGTGGTGCCGGCTTAGAATTTGCACCATACCAGCTCTTCCCGCGAGTATCGTAAGAGGCGACTGAGGGATATCCACCGGGGGCAGGCAGCAAGCACCTGCAGAACAATTCTAATACCGAACTGCAATCCCCAACCAGCATGCCCAGCGTGGGGATTATGGGTATTACCCCATGAGATAAAAGCCATTAAGGTGTTTATCAGGGGGAGGCCTGCATCCAGCAGTGGACCAATATAGACTGTTGAGGAGAGATGAGGAGACAAAAAAGCAACTAAACTGCTAAACCTTCTAATTAATTACTTTTAAAATTCTAGTACCTTACCTTTTGTAGCAGACGAAAGCCGCAAATCTCATGAAACTGTCAAGAAACTATGCTATGAACTATTAATGTGGGTACTGGCAATGTTGAAGATGATGGAAAGAATCGGAATTACATATCTCTCTTCAGTTCTCCATCAATTGACAACCATACCAGAACTCTTGACGCCGCCATTCAAGGAATTGTAAAGCAAAAAGCCAGTCTATAAACGTAAAATGCGACAATTGCCACGAGTTCATCAATCTTCGCCATTTATTTGGAAGAACAGCCTTAACAATGCCTTCGGTCATCCAGAGAAATTATTAATTGCCTTCAGGCACGACAAAGAAGCGGAAATATAAAACTTGTGCGATGGAACCCCGCGGTGTGAGGCGCTTTACCTGACTCTTGCCCTACCTTTGTGTCCTGATTCAAAAGAAGGTATTTGCTTTTGAGAATCTGTGGGAATTGCGCAACGGTCGACGACGGTTGGGTAGGCGTTGCAACAAAACTGATCCATAATATAATAATGCTGTTGATACCTATCATGAACATCGCCTGGTAATATTCAGTAAGCGTAAAACGAAAGCCTTTTAGGGCCAACCCTTTGGGTTGAACGTTATTGTACTTGGTAATCCCTAAAAAAGTGAGTATGCAGCCTTGAACATTTACAAGCTACCTATTGAACGTTATATAAGGAAGGCGCCGCATGGTTTCCTCCGAAAGATTATGTTCCAACCTTCAATGACGACAAAAAAAATTATATAATAAGTCTTTGAAATAACTCTCACTATTAAAACATTTCAGAGTGGCACATTTCGATCTTTGTCGTGAACAAAAGTGTTTAGATCGTATCAATGATCCATTTGGTTCATGCAAAAGTGCTGTATTCACACCTCTTTGTCCCCAGCCGAATGTCCAGAACGGTGTTGGTTCGCCGAACGACCCTGTACACTGCCCGCTCTATATCTCACAGATGAGTGTCAAACAAATCCGAGACCGCTTCGTAGAAGGGACTTAGCGGCGCCTTAAAGACCCTTATTTTTTGTACCCTTTAAGATAATAAATGATGCAGTTAAAAAAAAAAGAATCCGACCTGTTCAGTGAGATAACGATCAGAACGATTTTTATGGAAATACTCTCCGGAATTATAATGATCAGGAGCCTTTGGGATGTGGTGGAGCGCGCAGACAAAGCGTCGGCGAAAGACGAAAGATCCGTGTGTTATAAGTGTAACGTACTTCGTGACGATTTATCGGAGACCCGATCTAATAGTTAAGCTAGGAAAGCACAATAATTATGAGAGAGAATTTAGTAGTGCTGAGTTCCGAGCAGTACGTACAGTAACTTTTTTGAGAAAACCCTAACCTCGTTTAAAGTTTACATGTGCTGTGTTTACCTATACTTTTATTAGTAGAATAGAAGGAAAAAAGCGCGGTAAATTAATATTTATTTATAAATAAACTGACCATGCTGTACGCCAGACATAACGGTAGCCATTTCTGACTAATTCTGTTTTTCAACTAACAAACAATGTTTTATTCTTTAGATTTTTGTATAGGAAACGCCGGCGTTTATATTATTCGAAGCACTCGAAGGAGCTTCAATCCCTTTTGTACCTCGAACCACAGAAAGGAATAAACTAAAAAGCACTCGCCTTTTATTTCCTTACCCAATTCTTTCCAAGCTTTGTGGAAATTAGGTGTTCAATATCCTATTATAGATTACTTTGCAAATATTCTAGGAAGGGATTTTAAAGTTTGATGGAATTCTTCCATTATTTTGTTCGAGTGCTTTGGGATTAATTTATTATGGGCATACAAGAACCTCTAATAATATTTAGAAAGATCCTACGTGATGGAGGAGTCGATTGGAGGATATATATTAAATGATTGGGCTTTTCAGAAGGAATAATGAGACTGCCTATTCTTCATATATATTTCTACCAAAGAACTCAGTACCTTTTACTTTTCTACTTTACTATATTATTCAGATATAATAAAGCTTTCGCTAGTTGAAAATTGAGCATCGGTAGGGGCAACAATAAAATCCATACGTGATGGATTCGCCCAACAACGACTGTTTACCACTTCGCTTCCTATTCAATCTATTGTTCGGAAGTGAAGAACTGCTCTATACTTGGAAGTATAATGTCCTCTATTGTGCGAAAGTTAATATTATATAATAGGAATTCGTATCTTTTGTACCGCAAGCCTTACCTGCTAAAAATGAATCGCGTATTCCACAGAGGATATTATGCATTTTTTGATATCTTCAACAAATGGGTACAAACAGCGATATGGAAAAGGTATTTCAACGCAGATAAAAAGTGGTTTGGATATTATAATGTAATTGATCTGGCACCATTTAACTTCAGTTGAACTGTGCACTTTATTATGGTACAGTCTCTCGATTCGAGAGATATGCCTGCAGAATTTTTTACGGTTCTGCCTTCTGTACCTACTTATTATTTTTATCTGAGTGCCCCAATAATAAAAGAAGTTGCAAACTTGCAACGAAGAACCTCTGCCAGATCAGAATAAAAACTAGTTTATCTAGAAAAACCGAACCTTAACGCGGCATGACAACACAACTAGCCGAATCGAATTGCAAGATTGGCAAGGAAGCAGGAATTAGCATGTCCAGTCCACTAACTATTTATTACGTAGTGTAGTATGCTCGAAATCACCGTGACGACGACGTGTCAAATTGCAAAACAATAGTTGGTGCACCAACATACATACGATAAACATACAATACAATCATTATTGACTGCCTCGTTGGTCTAGCGGTCAGCTTGTTCAACCGCTGATTATGAGGTCCTGCGTTCAAATCCCGGATCGGGCCACAAGTTGTTATTGGGGTTTTTCTAGTAAGAAAAATTCACAGTAGCAGCCCGGAGTCGGGAAGTTGGCGGTGTTACACTTCCGTGCCTCAGAAGGTACGTTAAGCCGTTGGGCCTGCGCTTGACCGGTCGTTTTGGTCTGTCGTCATCATCGGATTATGAGTGTGAGAGAATAGAGAATACACCTGTGTTCGCGCAAACACTTGTGCACTATAATATGTCCTGCACATCTGGCTAGTCTCCGATGGCTAGGAGGACATTATTATTTTTTTACAATCATTATGGATGATAACGATAACCGACAACCGTGTCATAATAAAATGAGCCATAACTTCTGGAATTAATTTGGGATGGCTAGAGGGCCCAGTTTTCAGCGCGGATCGTGGTTTTCCCATTCCATAGTTACATAAAGGTGCATAAATTTTATGAAAATTTCTGGTCTTGTCGTTAACGGTAGGTAATGTAAACGCGCTGTCTTGTTTCTAGTCTGGTGTACGAGCGTCTTTAAGTGGTGGATGGAATCGTCGCGCGGTCGACCTTGGATGACGCTAGAACGTTTTCCTACATCACTTCCTGCTTCAGGCCATCTTGGTAGGTATAGGTATGGTTCGAATCGAATGGCGCCTCACATACCTACAGCGCGCTTTGTTAAAACGTGACTCAAACACTTTGAAAGGCATATCAGTCTGGGGCTCATTAGCAAGTTAAACGTATGTCTTCAAGTTGGAAGCATCATGTTGAAACTTTCTTCTTTTTATACATGGAAGTTGATATGGAGGGATTCGGAGGATAATGATATGGAGGTAAAACTACAGACGATAAATCATCTACATTAGAAATTCACACGTAGGTTTTTTATAACAAAGATCCATTACAATTACTTAGCAAGCAGCAGTAAGTACAGGAAGAATGTGAACTTAATCCAAGTAATGGCCATGCGTTGGGACTGAGTACATTCCATTCACTTCCCGCATGGCATCTAACCCGAATGCACCTTCTTTGTGGCGCAGCCTCGTTTCATTATGCTGGTGAATAAACTTCCTGAGCATAAGCAACAGTAGTGGTGGCGATGGGCTAAAGACAATGCGACACCGTATGATAGACAATGTTTTCGCAGTGCGCCCTTGCAATCTTCCTAATGAGTGAGTCCTTTCACACTTTGGACAAAGGCTGGGGTTCACGGGTGACATGAATTCACTGCGTCCGCCTTTGTTGAGGCTCTACACAAATGAGTAATGCTGTCTCTAGACAGCGTAACATTTTCCGAAGTAACTTCCACGAACAATGCTGGATTCAAAATAATACGCAGAACGAACTATTTTCAGGACAAACTAAACATTTTACGTGGTTATTTTTGCTTTCATACTACTCGGGTTTACTGATTCTGCCACACATGCTTTCCATAGAAGTATTGAGAGCAGTCAGGTAATCTATAGTTGGTTGCTTAGTTGGTATTAGGTATTAGCTGATTACACGAGTTTGGAATCAAAGATCAACAAAAGCTAAATTATATATAAAATTAATAGTGGAGCGGCAAAAATTATTTGGATAAGTAGTTAGTTCGTTTAATTACGGGACTGACATAGTCACACCTAATGATATTTATTTGTGGTGTTTGAGTCACTGCTGACTAGCAGTGACTCAAACACCACAAATAAATATGAATAAAAAAAAAAACAATTTTGCTTCTTAACAAACATAAAATGTGCAAACAAATCATCAAGAAACCCGTATACCTATAACTGACATGAAAACATGGAATTCAAATCAAGGAGTTTATATTTATAAAGTTTCTCAGGACGAAAGACACCTGCACAGCATAGCAGGTAACTTACGGGTGAATGAATGCGGGGTTGAACCTGCCCATCTTCATAAATTACCCAGCATTATAAGGTGGCTTTAGAAAACAGGTACATTATATTATATTAGGGTGGGGGATTTAAAGGTGCGAAGTATACTATTTTATATGAGTCTCGAAATTCAGGGAAATTGTAAGAACAGCGGTGTAAATGGTACTCTACGCGGACGAACAGCACGGTCAGGGGGAATATGATTCCTCTTAGGTTCGCTAGGTTAGCTGATGCCAAACTGTTCAGAGGATATTGTCAATGCTTTTACACCAGCAATCTTTGGGTTCATTTCACCCGGGCCTCTGTCAGTGCTCTACGCGTCCAATACAATAATAAATCTGAATATATCTTAATATATTATTGTAAATAATGCTAATGGGACTACCTCGATATTGAAGTGCATCAGGAATGTTTGCAGAATAGAGCTGGTGGTTTTCCCGCGTTTTTTCGAAAACGTGAAACGTGCGCCTTAGGAGAGGTAGTCATAATAGCATTCTGAACTTAATTTTTTGACCATTACCTATACATTTTTAGATTAATACTATTATCTAGAATCATTCTAGAATTTAATAAGCAATAAAAGTAAAGTCATTCTATTTTTAGCACAAACTGATGTAATTAAAGTAAGTTCCTTTTAAGAGAAGTTAACGTTCTATAGATTTTTATTATAATTTGTAAGCACCTGCTTAAGTAGGTAATGTTAGTTTTTTATTATTCTAAATTTTGTTTATATTCATATTTTATACGTCAATGTTTGTAATTTTAGTCTGAAATGAAAAATATATTCATTTATCCAAAATGTCAAATAAACCGCTGCTTCTATACGAGTAATTAAGTGTCTGGGCGAGACGCGAGATGAAGTAGAAACTAAGGTACTATAAAAGTAGATGCATCATCACATCACCTAAGCAGTGAATATGGACTCTCGCTCAAGCTTCTGATGACATTTTAGGTTTTATCAAATACAGAGAAATATTAGTAATTTATCACAACTAGTGGGTACGGCTTTCGCTTTGTATTAGAACCTTATAAATTCCTAGTTAATTACCTATCGATTGATGTGTTACCTGGCTTTTATTTGAAAATTCAGCAAGACTTAATTGCAATGGGCATTTAGCTGCAGAATAAGTTTATGTTGGAACCATTCACTCGTTATGATGGTTGTCTACGTACACTACACAATTTACTAGTACTAGAGCATATATTGTGTGAACATCCCAGGTAGCAATTTAACGTCATAACGACGTCCATTCACAGTCATTTCCGACTTAAAAGACGTCATAAAAGACGGCGCAATGACGTACGAAAAGACGGCCTAATGTCATAGCCTCACGACGTCACTGACAACGTCAATAAGACGTCTTTGAAGAAACGTTAGTAGGGCGTCTTGTAAAGACGTTAAAAGGATGACCTCTAAAGACGTTAATAGGTCGTCTTTTAAAGACGATAGTAGGCAGTCTTCTAAGGACGTTAGTAGATCGTCTTCTAAAGACGTTAGTAGGCAGTCTTCTAATGACGTAAATAGGTCGTCTTATTAAGACGTTGGTAGGTCGTTTACTGAAGACGTTAATAGGTCGTCTTCTAAAGACGTTAATAGGTCGTCTTTTAAAGACGTTGATAAGTCGTCTTCTGAAGACGTTAATAGGTAGTCTTCTAAAGACGTTAATAGGTCGTCTTCTACAGACGTTAATAGGTCGTCTTCTACAGACGTTTATCGGTCGTCTTCTGAATACGTTAATCGGTAGTCTTCTGAAGACGTTAATAGGTCGTCTTCTACAGACGTTTATCGGTCGTCTTCTGAAGACTTTAATAGGTCGTCTTCTAAAGACGTTGGTAGGCAGTCTTCTAATGACGTTAATAGGTCGTCTTCTAAAGACTTTGAAAAGTCGTCTTCTGAAGACGTTAATAGGTCGTCTTCTGAAGACGTCAACAGGTAGTCTTCTGAAGACGTTAATCGGTCGTCTTCTGAAGACGTTAATAGGTCGTCTTCTGAAAACCTTAACATGTCGTCTCCCGAAGACGTAAATAGAGCGTATTCTGAAAACGTTCTTTAAAATTCTGTTAGGGCTGCAAGCAAATAAAAACAACAAATTTACATGAATCAGTTATATTAATTGTTAGGTACTTAAAGTAGGTACCTACCTACTTATTCATTATAAAAAAGTGCGCGCTGCGTCACGCGGCGTCTCTGCGCATCGAATAATACTTTCAGGGTCCATAAAACATAAATTATCGAAACGCGACGCGGACCGATAGCGCGCCGGCGGCGCGGGCGGCGGCGGCGCGGGGCGTCTCTCTCTAGATACCTCTGATCGGGTCGCGTCTCAGTAATAAACATAAATCAATACCTAATGATTTATGTTCTATGGACCCTGAAAATTATTAAAACTTTGCGGTTGCTAGGTACATTAGCAGATTCTCTAATGGATACTTACTACAAATTGTTAGTCACAATATTCATGGAGCATTAGAATACAAATTAAAAAATCAACTAAAACAATTATTTTATCAGTCTCATGTCTCATCATGAGGGAAAGTAAAACATGTCATATTAAAATTATATCACCCAGAGGTAAGATTTTATCATCTAAACAGAGTTCAGACTTTGAAAGTATCAATAAACGCAGAATCGTAAGAATATGTGTAATACCTGTCATATTCAACAAATTCTTGTAGTTACCTACAGATTATAAAAATATAGGTAGTTGCATTTTGCTTAACAGTAACATAATCTTGCTAAACCTTTCAATTTAATTAAAAATAATTATTTATTACCTAATTATCAATATTTTTTATACAACTATAATAATCACAGTGGTGAATACCTATACATTTTGTGATCTGAACAGTTCTGAAACTAAAATATCAACAGCGTAGGGTGTTAGATCAAGGGTCAGCTCACACCGAGACGCCACGCTGCGCGCACTTTTTGCATCTTAAATTAGGTCATGCATCAGTCTGCTTTGCTTTTGACAATGATTTTTTTTCACGTTCAGGTGCATGTTTCAGCCACACTTTGATGCTGTCTTCAATTGCTTTTTCCGTGGTTTCAGGGGTTTTTAGGCTTTCTGCAAAAAAATAAATAAATAATATAACCATTAAATTTCTCTCGTGATTTGAATTGATTTGATTTGAATTAACTTATAACTTTTCCAATGTTTATTTCAATTTATTCTTATTCTCTGTAATCATCTGGCATACCAATAAAATGGCAAATTATACTGATCACATTTATTTTTGACGACCTCTGTGGCGCGGTGGGCGAAGGTCCGCCTGCGACGCAGGAGGTTGCGGGTTCGATTCCCGCCTCGGGGATAAATATTCGTACGATCTGCAGATATTTTTTCACGGTGTTTTATTAGTTTTTCATATAAAACATAAAATATATATCCATGTACTTGTATTGTATTAAGTATATAATTTATCTAGCACCCGTACTACAAGCTTTGCTTAGCTTGGGGCTAGATGATTCTGTGTAGAATTAAAAAAAAATGAGGTTCTCAATTTGTAAACGCAAACAACCAATACATACCAACAATAGCCACCCGGAGATGTAGTTCTGTAAAGGGCTTCTTATCAGACCTTTTACCATAGAAATTGAACTTGCTTGCCATGGATTCAGTCAAAGTAGTTTTCATAATTCTTGAAACTTTATTGTTAACACCCTGTCCGCCAAGACTTCTAAAGTAGGCTACCTGTAAATGCAAGTAATTAATATCAAAAGACAGCCCATGAACTGAGACCCTCACACACTGCGGGTCCATATTTAAGATTTAGTGCTTATCATAGCACTAACACCAAAAATAGTACTTAGGTAGTCTGAAAGTTGCAAGCAGTATTTCGGTATTCTGTATTTGAGACTTTTTATATTCTATGATAAAAGCTCCTTAATTAAATAAGTAGTTTTTAAGATTAACGACTTGAAAAATAAATGTAGCTGCAACACATGCATTATTAATAGTAAGCGAAACAATCATCCCATCATTTTGGTGGATGGACTTTCGTAGCCAAGTTGCTGTACCTACATCATACTGAAAACTTACCAAATTGCCATGGTTTTCTTTTATGGATAATAACTGTTCCACTGTTTGTAGCTCCTCAAATGTTTTCACGGGCAGCTTGAATTCTGCTTTCAATGATGCTGCTTTGTTTATTGTTCGGTCTTGCAAAATTTGTAATATGAGATTGTTTTGTGCCTTAATGTGTGCCAATAGCGACACTACTTTATCTTGGGAACCTGGACAAAAAGAGTCAGTTGTTTAAAAGTAGGTAGGTACTTGTTATAATGAATTACCTAACTAGAAAGTCCTACAAATCTGTAGCTTTGTTAGGTTCTAATGAGCAGAGTCTGGGTAACCTTGAAGGTACACATCTGTGACAAAATAAAAAACATTCAATTCAATGATAGAACCTGTGGCTGAACTAATTTAACAGCAGTATAAATAACAAATTCATCAACTACCAATAGAAGTAAGTACCTATATCTAAAAGTTATAGATACAGTTGTCTGTATTTTATAAAGTTGTATAGACAACGCTGCTCAACCTTACAATATGTTGCCGGTGACATAGGTAACTCAACCTTAACAGCCTGTATTGGTCCACTGCTGAGCGCAGGCCTCCCCCTGATAAGCGCCTTATTGGCGTTTATCCCTTGGGGGGTAATACTCATAATCCCCATGCTGGGTATCCGGGTTGAGGATCGCAGTTTGGTGGTAGAATGGTACTGCAGGGGGCGCTGCTGCCCGACACTCATGGGAAGAGTTGGGGTGGTGCAAATTCTAAGCCAGCACCACACAGCTATACCACCAGACATAGGTAACTGATTAGTGCATATGAGTCAAGTCCTGTAGACTGTAAATTTTGTTATAAAACTATACTTATACAAGTACCTGCTTACTTAGATTATGTGATAAATTATTTTACTGCTTACCTAGTGGTGTATTCACACAATTTTGTAGTTGATTAGTTTGATTACCATCACTTTCAACGGCACATATATCTGGTATCTGTGAGTCTGTTATTAAGTCAGTAGTTTTACTTGGTGCCTGATACTGAATATCTGCAAAGCAACAAATAGGCAAATAATAGAAACTTAGCAATGAAGACAAACACAATGTAATAACAGGTAAGTTTGTAGGTACTATTTAGGGAAAGTAAATTACAGCTTAGTAAAGGTTTCTTCAAAGGTGGAGGGCGTGTGGGTCCTCCTTCATTGTCGGTATCTTCATCTGATGGTAAATATCTGCTATTTTTTTTTATCTTGCGTTTAGATGATTTAATTGTTTCCTCTTCCTCAGTCTGGATATCTGATGTGACTTCCACCAAGGACAACTTTTTTTTTGCCTTATCCAAATAATCTAAAAGACAAACAAAACTAAATATTACCAAACTAGTGTAGCTCCGTTCTATGGCAACCAGGCTGGACACCACTGAAAAACACCCAGATTAGGGTCCTTTATATGAGATAAGTACAGCCCCACTGTGGGAGTTGCACTTTAAACCTGTGTTAAAATGGACCTGATTAGGAGCAGAATAACTTATTTACTTAGAATTTCAGTGTTTCGAGGTTATGAAAGAACAATTAATTATTGTTCGAAACCTAGTCAAAGAAAACTTATGAGCCATCCAAGCAATAAAATTCAGTAATTTAGGTACCTACCTGCCTACTACATGCAGCATAGGTTACATGAAGAAATTGAAGTAGGTAGGTACATATACTAAAGCAAGGCTACTCTAGGTAACAGACACTCAACCACCACCTAGCCACGCCATTAATAGATCTACCTACCTTATAATGCATAAGCATAATGCCTAAAGGTACAATACAACACGCGACTTGAAACAGGCAATGTGGAGCAAGAAAACGCAATATGTAAGACTTTGTGCCTCTAGGCGTGGACTTAATATTTTCAGCTGTCAAATACATCGTTGGGCCAGAATGTGCAACCCACCGTTCTCTGGATAAAAGGTTCGAGAAAACCTAAAGCTAGGTTAGGTACGTAGTAACTTAATAGGTAGGTCTCTATATAAATTGAAATGCCACATTAAATTCACAAACATACCTACCTAAAGTAGGTACTACTTACCAGTCCCATAGAACATCCTATCAATTTCGTACCGGGTCCAATTTTCGCTCGGTGACGAACAACGCTGAAGTAATTTGTCAAAGACTTTGGCTTCTTTTGTTGGAGGCCAGAATACTCCGGTTTTATTTGGAGTCAGCCACTTGCTGACGACGACTGATACTGTTCCACCCTCAGTAGCCGCAAATTGTACGACACCATACATTTTCAAAAACGAGTAGGTACATATGTAATACCACCGAAGGAAGATAGGTATCTAGGAGCGAAGATTGAGCGACTTGTTTTGTAAGTTTTTGATGAAGTTGGATTTTGGAACTATTCACAAACTTTAAGGATACCTACTCACAAACTAGGAAGAAGATTGAGGACACTACACGAACTGTTGGGAAAAGGAAGCGAAGCGACGCTAAAATGGCGGCGGCGGCAGTGGTCTCCAGTGTTGCCATCGACGACGCCGAGACTGATATCGCCATTAAAGGAGCCGATATATAAAAATAAAATTTATTTGCTGTGCTTATTTACTTTTTTACTTTAATGCAATTTTTACTTTTTACTTTAATATTTGCTTATTTACTTTAATGGACCACCACGATGGATATATAGAAGACATCCAGAACACCCGGTGCAAATATCTTAAGATCGTACAAAAATTTGTCCCGAGGCGGGAATCGAAACCACAACCTCCTGCGTCGGAGTCGGAGCTTTGCTTGTGGCGCCACCAAGGTCGACACAGACAGAGTTCCTAGATACGTCCTGCATGCCTGACAGGAGGGAAGGGCCCTTTTATAAAGTAAAAAACATTAGTTTCACTAACTTTTGAATGCTGGTTGGTATTGTTTCCCATTTCCCATAATGCTTTATGTACATATTTTCCGTGTTTTCCTATGTTTTTAAGATAAAAACAGCTTTGATTGTTTTTTGTGAGCTTTGATGGTTTTTTTGTTACTGTAAGTGTAATCATAACAAACGGTGAGTTGTTTCGTTTGTTAGTTACGAGTATAATAGTTGTATTTAGAAAAGCAAAAAGATGACGTTTTATTTAGTTCACTTTTCCTAATCTATGATGTTTTTTTTATCGATACTATTAATTCAGATAGTCAATAGATGCTGCTAAATTTAATTTTTGAACTTTTAAAACTTAGGTAAGAAAGTGGAAAAAATAAATGGCCGAAAAAAAACACTTGGGTATAAAAATAGCCCAAAGCTTACTTGCTTATTTTATGTCAGGCTTGATGCACACTTGGAAGAGAATAAACAAAACCAGCTCCTTATGTACAATACATCAAATAATTTTATTCGTTTATTACGTAAAGTTAATAACTAATAAAAAAATCTAAAAACATTACAAAGTTCCTGTGACTTTGGGTATTAAAATATTCCAAAATGCGACACCCTTGGTTTAAAAGACCTCGTTCCACGTAATTATGGTATTAAAAACTAAATAAATAATGAATAATAAAGCATTGATAGTACCTTCTAGTAGTTTTCTCCTTCACTGTCGAAAAATTAACACTTTTCAAAACATTTTAGCGTCTTGAACTTCACTAAAACACTACTGCACAACACCAGTCCGATTAAGGCGCTACCATGGTGCACACTAGCGCCGCCACCTATTTTATTTTATTTCTAAGTTAAACAAAGGATTTTTCAAAAATCCATCGTACAGTTTGTGATACCTATTATAAGCTTTTTTTTAATGCCTTTGTAACAGTTTTATTCCGTATAATTTAGTCAGTATTTCGAAAATAGATTTTGGTGGCCACCAAGGGCAATTTCGAAATACTGCCTAAACTTTACAGCATAAAACTGTTACAAAGGCATTAATAAAAAGCTAACAATAGGTACCACAAACTGTACGATGGATTTTTCAAATTTCTTTTTTTCAACGTAATAATAAGATTAAATAGGTGGCGGCGCTAGTTTGAGATGGGCAGGCGCCTTAAAACACAATTTTAAATATACATACATAGCCGCTTTATAGTGGTATAAACTTTGCATTTTCATTAAATCATGGTAAAACTATATACAAAAATCATTATGTGAATTATTTTTACTAGAAACTTGAGTTTAAAGCAAAACCATTCGATAGTACTCGCGTCATTCTATCTTTCAGTGTCAAAAAATCTGTCATACAGTTAAAAGTAATCAAAAGCAGCAATTTCAAAATTCTCGCGGTGTTTTTTGCTTTTTTCTCGAAACTTGCTTTGGCGACTTAGCCGCTTTTTAGATAACGGACGGCAGTATGTAGGTACTCTATGTAGGTACCACTCGGGAGAAAGTGCGATTCCGACCTCGTGTATTTTAAGGGAAATTGGGCATTTTCTAGCCTAGGTGTACAATGTACTAAGTATTAGTGTGTACTGTTTAATAAAACTGTTGAAAATTAGTTAGTGCTCGCGAGGTCTACTATTCGTAAAACTACTATTTTAATTAAGATCGACTTTTACAACAGTTATACAGCCTATCAGAACTTGATCATTAATCTATGAAATAGTTATTTTTAAGTAATTTTTCGTTTTCAAAAGGATTTATTCGTTATATTCCTTACAAAAAAAAAATCGGTCAAGTTTTTACCCGAGTTTATTGCTAAGAAGCTTTAGTGGCAACACTGAGAAAAAAACGAAAACCAGCCGCCAGTGTGAGTCCAGGCGCGGCGGCGCGGGCGGCGGCGGCGGCGGCGGCGGCGGCATCCATTCCAGGCCTGATGTCAATTGACTTCCTTTTTTTAGCATTTTGAATTCTGAAGATATTAATTAATTAAAATCGAAACATTCGAACGAATCGAAATCAGAACATTAGCCTTATTTAATTAAAGAAATCGTTATTTCTAAGGAATTCTTCGTTTTCAAACGGATTTAATTTATTACTAAGAAGCTTTAGTGGCAGCACTGAGAAACAAAACGATATTCCCGCCCGGCAGCGCCCGATGTCAACTGAGTTCCCCTTTTTAGCATTTTTGTATTTTTTGCCATATACCACTGATCACCAATCAAATTGCATAACATTTTTAATGACACTTATATTATTAAAGAAAACTTACCTTAACTAACCTACAAAGTAATCATCGAACAACAAATGCCTACTACTTTTTAAAGCCCGCGTGATTTGTTTGCAGTTCATTTTGTAGCGTGCGGGGTGTTGGGAAGGGCGCGCGACGCGATACACAAGACCCCTTCAAAATCGCGGCTATTTAATTTTATAATACGGCGATGCGTAGGTAGGTACCTACATTACTTTTAATGTAAGTGTCTACCTACTAGGGATGTAACGAATATTCGCATTCGCATTCGCGAATATTCGCAGGATTTCCAATATTCGCATTCTCAAGAATTCATGCGAATGTTGAAGGGCAAAGAAAATATTATGACCCTGAACTGACGTCAATGAAACGTCTACATTATTGCTAATATGGTACGTCTCGATACTGACCATAAACCGACGTTAATAGAACGTCCACTCTGTGATCATTATGGCACGTCTAGATTATGACCCTGAACTGACGTCAATAAAACGTCTACATTACTGCTAATATGGTACGTCTCGATACTGACCATAAACCGACGTTAATAGAACTTCCACTCTGTGATCATTATGGTACGTCTAGATTATGACCCTGAACTGACGTCAATGAAACGTCCACATTATTGCTAATATGGTACGTCTCGATACTGACCATAAACCGACGTTAATAGAACGTCCACTCTGTGATCATTATGGTACGTCTAGATTATGACCCTGAACTGACGTCAATGAAACGTCTATATTATTGCTAATATGGTACGTCTCGATACTGACCATAAACCGATGTTAACAGAACGTCCACTCTGTGATGAATATCGTACGTCTAGAATATGTCCCTGATCTAACGTCAATAAAACGTCCTCATTAATGCTAATATGGTACTGTCTCGATACTGACCATAAACCGACGTTAGTAGAACGTCCACTCTGTGATCATTATGGTACGTATAGATTATGACCCTGAACTGACGTCACTAAAATGTCTACATTGTTGCTAATATGGTACGTCTCGATACTGACCATAAACCGACGTTAACAGAACATCCACTCTGTGATGAATATGGTACGTCTCAATACTGACCATAAACCGACGTTAACAGAACGTCCACTCTGTGATGAATATGGTACGTCTAGAATATGTCCCTGATCTGACGTCAATGAAACGTCTTCATTATTGCTAATATAGTACGTCTCCATACTGACCATATACTGACGTCAATAGAACGTCCACTCTGTGGTGAATATGGAACGTCTTGAATATGACCCTGAACTGACGTCAATAAAACGTCTACGTTATTGCTAATATGGTACGTCTCGATACTGACCATAAACCGACGTTAATAGAACTTCCACTCTGTGATCATTATGGTACGTCTAGATTATGACCCTGAACTGACGTCAATGAAACGTCCACATTATTGCTAATATGGTACGTCTCGATACTGACCATAAACCGACGTTAATAGAACGTCCACTCTGTGATCATAATGGTACGTCTAGATTATGACCCTGAACTGACGTCAATGAAACGTCTATATTATTGCTAATATGGTACGTCTCGATACTGACCATAGACCGACGTTAATAAAACGTCCACTCTGTGATGAATATGGTACGTCTAGAATATGTCCCTGATCTGACGGCAATGAAACGTCTTCATTATTGCTAATATAGTACGTCTCCATACTGACCATATACTGACGTCAATAGAACGTCCACTGTGGTGAATATGGAACGTCTTGAATATGACCCTAAACTGACGTCAATGAAACGTCTATATTATTGCTAATATGGTACGTCTCGATACTGACCATAAACCGACGTTAATAGAACGTCCACTCTGTGATGAATATGGTACGTCTAGAATATGTCCCTGAACTGACGTCAATGAAACGTCTTTATTATTGCTAATATAGTACGTCTCCATACTGACCATATATTGACGTCAATAGAACGTCTACTCTGTGGTGAATATGGAACGTCTTGAATATGACCCTAAATTGACGTCAATTAAACGTCTGTATTATTGCTAATATAGTACGTCTCTATACTGACCATAAAATGATGTTAGTCGGACGTCTACTTTTTTATCTGACCGTAAAGTGACGTGATTAATGACGTCCACTCTTGACGAATAATGACCGACCCTATTATGACCAATGAATGACGTCTTCTTTACGTCGTTGACGTCATCTTGCTACCTGGGATTGTGAGCCTGGATGATTCTTACAAAACTACGTTCGGCGTGCAGTACTAGAAAATATGAAAGATAACTTGGAAATATGTAGAACATTCTGAAAAGTACGTGACTGTTGTTGTTATGAAATAGCAACAAATCCTTATTACGTTTGCATTACGTCAAAAAAAATTATCTGAAGCTGTACGACTGCGTCCTTCATCCCTCGACTAGCTAGAGCTAGAAACACGCGTTACTTGTAATTGCATTATCGATTGTTACTGCGACACATCCGGATTCTAGAGGAAAATTACATAATAAGTATGGTAAATAATACTATATGGAAGATATGTCATTCCTATGATTACTGTAATACGGACTGAAATGGCAGATTGCTTCTGTTTAACAAGACAGATTTCAATTGAATCATACTAATGATGGTTCTATAGGAAAGGGTAGACCTTACCTTACAGTATTAAGTTTATATATTTAAACAAAAATACTTCTTTGTGAAGTCATTCATTAAAGCAGCACAGTTTTTGAATGTATGTAGGTACAATATTTTGTACGCTGACACAAGTTTATCAAAGATATACCTATCTTAAAATCTAACATGTGTGACCACATTGATCCCACTATTAATGGGTATTATGACTAAGCTGTAATTATACTAGCACGTGCATTTTTTAAGCGACACATGCATCGTCCCACCCTTGGAGATTCAATTCAACACAATCAATTAATGACGATGTATCTAATCCTGCGACGCCAACAGCGACAGATGCGAACGACAGGGGTTCAGCGGTGCAAATTCATAGCTCCCTCTCGGAGTGGCAATGTACCACATACCCTCCCAATTGTGCAAGCTACATCTGTCCACTTGCATCACTAGAGATGGGAAATTAAAATATCAAAAAGTGACGTATAATCGAAATTAAAAGCGAAAACGTATCGTATAACTCAAGAAACAAAACATAAGTGGTACATTACCAGTACAAAGCAACAATCTCTGAAAGGCAGTAGGATGCTAATTCAATGCCAGCGTCAGTCACAATAAAAGTACTTCCTTTTAGAATGGTGCAATAGTCCTACGCAACGTTCAGCGGTTTTAGCAACTCAATCAGTCTATCGACTTTGACTTCCTGAAAGGCGTATAGTTTGCAAACACAGCGGAACTCGCATTGTTTTGTGTCTTACTTACCGAGAAGCGCGAGCTAGGGACAACATTTGACTTCACACTTCCTGTTTCGAATGAGGATTATAAACACGTTCATTGTACGGTTTTCGTACTTAGTCGCGTATTTTCTTTTAAAACATGCCAACTTACATGTCATTTGTGTATGGATCTTTGGTTTCTATTTCCAAACTTTGTAATGTCTAGTGTCTAGGTAAACATTAAATTCTACCAGTTTTATTGTAATCTTGAGGATGCAAAGTCACTGAGATAAGTAATTAAAAGTATTTTCCAACGATCATTTGTTTGTGTCGATAAATAATTGTTGACACAGGTCCCACCCTAGTGTAATCGGACTCTGCACTCTATCCCTCGCAGAGATAAAGTCGCCCTCGCATTCAAACAAGTGGCTCACGCACACACTCGCATCATCAGGAAGTACAATGAAGATTAAAGAGACACGTTGCACACACGCATGATTATTATAATTTTCGTATCATATAGGCACCATCCCGCTAGTAGTAGCCGAGTATAAATAATATTGCGTACGCACACAAAGGAGGAATTGAAATAAAGCGACTCGCGCTGTACCAGGAAGTAGCAGCTCAGTTACTCACACATGGGAAGAGTTATATCGACTGTTAGGTAGGCACGATGTGCGGCGTGCGGCGGCGGCGCTGGCGCACACTTGTGCGTCAACTATGCGTGGGACCGCGCGCACATGGCCTGATTGGGACATACCAAGTGAGCCCCCAGACGATACACTTTTTACGACACGCAGTTATGTCACGAGAATATTTTATAGCTAGCGATCTGTGCTAGCTTTAGGTAATAATTATATCTTAATTTTAATTTACAATCAGCTTCTTTGTTATGTTCAGATAGTAGTACAGCAAATATTGTAACAGGGTGAGGAAGTCTTCATGATGATAGATGATAGATGAGATGTAAGCACTTGAGGATGACATAATCGTGACGTGACTCAATATTGAAAACATAGTACCTAGCTGTGTAAAAGTTATTTTGTAAGTATTTATGTGAACTAGCGTTTTCGAGCTTTATTTCTTGGGAAATGTAGTTTTATTGAGAGCTGTGAAGTGGAATTTGAAGAGCAAGGTATTTTTTCGAAGGGAAGAACCCAACCTGTCTACTACTACTTCAGTATCTTGTGTAATTAGGTGAATACATATAGGATGATAGGTGCTTAATTTAATATACTCATTCTGGCTCACAAATTAAACATTCTTATTAAAATTAAGTAACTATTAGACGAGGTTACAAATTGTAAATGCAGAAAACCACCATAGAATTCTCTTTAAAAAGATTTAAAAAAAAGTGTTGTCAGGGTCACTCAGACATTATATTCGATTAGGTTATAAATTTCGACATGGACGACATGGAGACATGGACGAGGAAAACCCAGGACAGGAAGGAGTGGAGAAGGCTGGGGGAGGCCTTTGCCAAGCAGCAAACAAACTAGTATTCTAAGGTAATGTTTGTAAATATTATTAGTTTGAATAAAGGCTTATATTATTATTATTATTATTAGGTTATAAATTCCGTATTTTTAGGTACCTACTCCTAAAATTACAAAATTCATTAATCTCTTGCCAAATTTAAATATCACCGAAAACATTCGATGCGCCTAGCAGACGCCGACGTGTTTTGATAAAAGCAAACTACACCTATTGTATCATAATAATAATATGAGCTACAGAAACGTGCCCTCACGAACCCAACTCCCGAACCGATTTTTTTTACATCGCATCAGTTTGAAAGGAGGGTTGCTTTGTCATGTGACACTTGTGCGCTTTCAAACCTTGCCCAGGGGCATCAGGGGGTAAGTTAGAATCGTGGATTAATTGTCCATTCAGAGTAACTATGGCCAGATATTGATTTTCGTGTCCCCGTTCATTCAGAATGAAGCAATTTTTGAAGCAATAAAGCTTACAAAGTTTAATATAACCACTTAAGTGATGCAAAAACGGAAATCCCAAAAGCTTCGTGACGAATTCGCTTATGCTTACGATAAATTGCTTCAAACTGATATCAAATTGGTCACCAACGGACAGGAAGGCAAAACCACTTAATGCACTAGAAATAAGTATGTAAATTAGGGCGTTTAAGATTTTATTTGAATCGCGTGACCACGAGTCGCCAATTCGCCGTTGGCCGCTAGTCGGCTTACTTGAGTTCGACGGAAGCGGACGATTTCTAACCACCAATTATTCGAGAAGGAACCGAGTAGGTAAGTAAATCTACTGGACACAGGACGACAAACTGAACATGCATTAGGTACATACATAACGACGAACAGCCACACAACATATCGCGCATGAGTCGTCAAGAAACCATCAAGAGTATTAAAAGAAAACCAAACTAAAGTCATTTACAACGGGATATTTACCATGTTTTGAGCTTTCCATTATTTCGGCACAGTTTCATGCGCCATGATCACGGAATATTGAAAAGCTCAAAACAGATGATAGACATTTACCGTGGTAAATATCCCGTTGTACATGACTTTAGTGCTAATAACGATGGAATTAATTTAATTTTTTGACTTTAGTGCGTTAATAACGATGAATTTACAAGAACAAAATTGAAAATTTAAAAAATCCCCCGACAGATTTTCATGGAACATGGTTAAGAACACACGAAATAAAATTACCTATCTATGAGACAAAAAATAACTAAACGAAAATCGGTTGATCCGTTTGGGAGCTACGATACCACCGACAGATACACAGACACAGACAGAAACGTTAAACTTATAACACCCCTCTCTTTTTGCGTCGGGGGTTAAAAAGCTTAAAAAATATCACATCGAAAAAAATCTTTGAATCAATCAAAAGTAGAATTTCGAAAGACGCGTATTATGCAAAAGACGAACACAACGAAACAAGGAACAAGCTATGGCAACATTCAGCATATTAAGAGACAAAACATGCATACTAATATTATACATTCAAAAGTAACTCTGTCTGTTAGGTACCTTTTCACGACAAAAACGGCTGAACGAATTTCAATGTAATCTGACAAGGAGGAATGGACACAGGGTACTTAAAAAGCGCATGCAAAAGCGCGGGCAGCAGTCTTTATTAAACGTCTTTATTTAACGAAATATTATAACGAGAAAAGATTTGATTATTTTGTTATTATAATGCCATAATAAAGTGCATTTTTTTGTTAGTATAGTTATTATAGTGGTACTGACGACGGAAGGATGCGGGTTCAAGTCCCGTCGAGGTTGAAATTTTTTGCGATATTATTTGATTTCTAAAATTTGATTGTTTGTTTGTATTAAATAGGCTCCGAAACTACTGGAACGATTTGAAAATTCTATTACCATTAGAAGCACACATTATTCCTGACGCGGTAAAAAGTAGCCTATGTTCACATTTTACCGCGGGAAAATGCTTCATTCCTACTGTAAAACGGGTAATAGGACAACGGGTAGTAAGAATGCAGCTAGTCTTTTTATATTGGGATCAGTAGAATTTCGAAAGAAAACACAGAAACAAACTAGCAACAATCAGCATATTAATAGACCATAATAAATTTACTCGTAATAGAATTATGAAAATAGAAGACACAAAAGGAAACATTGCCTAATAAGAGAATGACGGCCGCGTACTGCGGTTTGAGGCGGTAAGTGGCGCAATTTTTCGGTGACATCGTTACCTAGTTCTGAGTGGCACTCAGTTATGTAACGTGAGAACAACAGTTGAATCGAGGTCGGAAGTGCGTTCGAATTGGAGAAGTTGCAATATTTTATAGCCATAGGCCGCATATTTTTGATCCTTATAATATTCTAAGAATCTCGATCGAAGATAAAATTCATAATATAATAATAAATTTGTGTACGATCTGCAGAAATTTGTTCCGTTGGTTTGGGTGTTTTCTATCTATAATAAAAAATATCTATCTACATAGTGTATTGTATTAAGTATATCAGTTATCTAGTACCCATAACACAAGCTCTGCTTAGCTTGGGGCTAGATAATGCTGTGTGAATTGTCCAGCATTATTTATTTATTTATTTATAATAATTCAAGTAGGTAATATATTATACTTAGTTGCAAGTATAAGATACTACGGTATTAGAACTACTATAATTATGTACTACTAACTGACCTGCGAAATTTCAGAAATATTGCACACCCCATTAGGGTAGTTTCGTAAAATAAAAAATAAGAGATTGAATATTTACTTTGTAGTTTATTTATACCGAGTTTTGAGGGAATCGAACCCAGGAATAATAACTTTCCATAGAGACTTCACAATCCTTTCTAACCCCCTCAGAGATTAATTATTGAAAATTACTTTAGCCTGTGTGTTATTCTAGAACCTAAAGTATCTACACACCAAATTTCATGTAAATCGGTTAAGTAATTTAATTACGGTGGTTGTTAGGTAGGTACAGTAACATTAAAGAAACATTTACACGAACTTTCGCTTTTATAATATTAGAAGGATACTATAAGTACAATAAGATAAAAATCATAATGCATTATGTATACTGTAATATCTTATACGTAGTTGCAAGTATAAGATACTAGAGTATATGCACAGAATAACATAATAACATAATGTATAGTACTTACGGTATAAGCTGTGGTATAAGATACTAGTAATAATGCTTATGCTGGACGATTCACTCAGCATCAACTAGCCCCAAAGTTGAAAGTACGTAATCATTTTGTTCATATTTAACATTAACATTTTGCATTTTTTGTGGCTACAAATTATGGTCCACAAAAACAACATAACAAAGGATCGAAGAGTACGATCCTGAAAGAAGTAGATAGATAAAACTTTTATTTGCAACTGCAACACAATAAAAAGTAAAAAAACACTAAAAAGGTATGTACAACAGAACATAAGAATAACTTATGAATTAGTATCTTAGGAACAATGCTTGCAAACAATTAGTCGGTACATTCAAAAAAGTACGCATTCTCAGTAATTTAAGTATGTGTGTGCTTCATTCTCAGTAATTTGAGTAAGAAAAAAAAAATGATATAATAATAATAATAATATATAATAATGCTGGACAAGCATAAATATAAGGACGTTTACCTAGAACATCCAAATTCATAATATTACTAGTTTATACCCGCGGCTTCGCACGCGTTGTTTCTATTGAATAGTTTAAAAGTGATTTATTTCCCATGGGAACTGGTTTATGGGATAAAAGCCTATGTTTTATTTGAGGACTAGACTACCTATATGCAAAATTTCAGCCCGATCCGTTCAGTAGTTTTGACGTGAAGAGGTAACAAATATCCATCCATCTATCCAGACAACTAAACATCCATACTATTTCTGTTATATTAAGGTAGCCTATTATCTAAGTTAGGCTTTTTTCTAAATGTAAACGCCAAATTTCATCTTGATCTATTCAGTAGTTCTGGATCCTAGGTAACAAAAAATCACAGTTCATAAACTTTCGGCTTTATAATATTAGTAGGATTTAGCATTGCCATACAGCGGGGCAATGCAGCCAGCAGCGTCTTGAGGACGCTTCCGACTGGTATTGATATGGATCATAATCATAATCATAATCATAATCACTTTATTGCATGAAAAATGGTAATATAAAGGTCTTAGGCTTAAAATTAGTTCACATAATTCACCGGTTAATTCGGCATGCAAAATAGACACATAAATAAAAAATACATGGAAATTAAATTTAAATTAAAGAAATATTTTGAAAATTTGTGAATCTTAAATGTCAGTAAATTTATATAATGTCAATCTCGATAGTTAAGGAATTCAGATACAGTATAAAATGATTTGTCAATAAGCCACTTTTTTAACTTAAATGCAAAAGTTTTGGAAGGTAATTCTTTGATATCTTTAGGTATCTTGTTGAGAATGCGTCCACACATCGCATGACAACTTTTTTGATAAAGAGCAGTTCTGGGCGTTCTAGATAAAACAATTCTATCTGGATCCCTAACAGTCCTTGGGTAAATATCCCGTGCTTTCGTAAAAAGATTTGTGTGTTCCTTAGCGAATTTAGCAGCTTCAAGAATGTACATACTAGGCAAAGTTAGTAACTTAAGATTTCGGAAAACAGGCCTGCATGATTCCCAGGGAGGTATTCCAACAATCGCACGAACACACTTTTTTTGAGCTCTAAAAGCTCTGGTAACGTCGGTAGAATTACCCCAAAGAATCAAGGCGTACTTCAGTGTAGAGGCCACGTACCCGTGATAAGCCGACAATATTGTACTATAGCTTGATGTTTTGCGCAACCTATAAAGTACGTACACAAACTTGTTTAATTTAGTACATACTTGATCAACGTGCGCTTTCCAGTTGCAGTACCGGTCTAATATTACACCTAAAAATTTTGTATCATCGACCTCCGTAATATTCTGTCCATTATAGTTAAGACAAAGGTCAACATGTTTCCTGCCATAGTTACTGAATTGAATAAAGTTAGTTTTTGCTACATTAACAGTTAAATTATTATTTATCAGCCAAGCAATTATAGAGTCAATAGTTTTATTTATGTCATTAGTGTAATTTGTAATGTCAGAGTTAGTATTGGATGATATTATTAAAGATATATCGTCTGCAAATAAAGTGCAAGGATTATTAGTAACTTCGGGTAGATCGTTAATATAAAGTAAAAACAATATCGGGCCCAATACGCTTCCCTGAGGCACACCGCAGCTATTGTGTAAATAATTAGATCTGACGTGATTTAGCTCTTTGGTTTTATCAATATTTGTAATTTCAACACACTGCATTCGGTTAGTTAAATATGTTTCAATCCATCTAAGAGCTGGACCTCTTATGCCATATTTATCAATTTTGTCAAGTAGCAGCTTATGGGATACAAAGTCAAACGCTTTTGACATGTCAAAGAAAATCGTAGTCACTCGCTTGCCGGAGTCTAAGTCTTCGACTATTTTCTTCATTAAATTAAAACAAGCTAATGTTGTAGATTTCCCTCTTTGAAATCCATATTGATTGCTCTTAAAAATGTCATGTTTATTGAGGAATGTCACGATACGTTTTTGGATAGCTCGTTCGAAAACCTTAGATAATACCGGTACCAATGTAATAGGTCTATAGTTTTCTACAGTTCTCTTATCGCCCTTTTTGAAAAGAGGTTTAACTATAGAATATTTAAGGGCATCGGGAAAGTATCCCTCCTCAAATGACGCGTTTATTAAATGTGTAAGAATGGGTACGAGTTCTCTTGAGCATTTCTTCAGTATATTGGTTGCAAAATTATCATAGCCAACCGCCTTTGTATTTTTTAGAGAAGATATCAGTTTATGAACGTCCGTATGGCCAAAGGGTTCTAGAAAGATGCTATTCAAAACGTGGTGCTTGTGAGTAATTTCAAGGTTGGCATGTTGATTTTGTGTTAGATTTACCCAGTAGCTGTTGAATTCATTAGCAATTTCAGTAGGACTATCTATACATATGGCATCTCTAATTATTTCTGGAATAACGTCGAAATTTTTCAAATTTTCTGAGTCTTCCTTAATTAGTTGCCACGCTGTTCTGCATTTGTTTTTTGACTTACGTAGAGTCTCTTCTCTAGATGATTTAATTGATTTGTCTATGCAGCGTTTCAGAATACTAGAGTACAACTTGTAGTTACATTTATTGGTCGTTGTTTTATGTTTGTAAAATTTATATCTTAGTATCCTTTTTGTTTTGCACGATTTTTTTAATCCCGTCGTAATCCATTTATCATCAGTTGAGTACCTGTAGATTGTTTGCAACAGTCTGCAGTTAGCTCAATTGTAAATACTAGTTCTAATTTATTTCTATTATTTGATTGTTATTATCTTTGAGAATAAAGGCTTCTGCCCAATTTGAAAAAAAGTAGGATATTAGTATAGTATATAATATGTATACAATTACGAGCTTTAAACTGAAATCACTTCAAGGGTTGTTCAAGACTAATTTTTAAAATTTCTTTGCAGTGAACTATGAGTTAAGTTATGATTTCCCTTACGCAGGATTTATTGGCGATGATAAATTTTGATTTAATGGACGATAATGTCCGCTGCCACACCGCAGCAGTGACTAGACAGTACCGACAGACGTCTTCCATGTCGGCATTCCCACACTAGACTGGCCAGCCCTTATTCCTGACTTGAACCCAATCTGGCATATGTGGGACGAGCTAAAACAGCGGATACGAGGGAGAAATCCAGCTCATCCAGCTCCGGCGCCGATAGAAGCCGATAGATGCAACTTCGACCTATTGCAATAATTCCCAAAATTTAGGTAGCCAATTTAATTAATTTTAAATCTTCTTGATATCACTTGAAAGGTAACAAAATTACCTTTCAAATGATATACCACAATCTATAGTTCATTGTACATAAATTGTAAAAAAATTGTTTTGATCAACTCGCGATGAAAGCGATTCCATTTTAAAGCTCGCAAGTGTAGTTATTGAGTTTTTAACAATGTTGTGTCCGCCTATTATTAGCGTATACCTATATTAGAACCAGCTTAGATAATATGTTAACTATAAGAATGCTTTATGTATACGCTGTTGGCGTTCCTGATTAAAAAAAAATAGTATAGGTAGTGTGGATCAAGGAAGTAGGTAGTAAGACACACAGCGCCTTAGCCAATCTAAATACGATCCGGGTCAGCGCACAGGAAGTACCGGGGCGGTATAGAACTACGTAAGTAGCACTGCTATTTCCATACATTGCAATTTTAAATAGGGGCGATCCGGTCGGGGCTTCCGGTATGTTGGTAACGAAATTACAATTCCGCTTTTAGTGTTATCATTATCAAATTGCTCTATTTAGGTAAGTACCATGTGACCATACCGACTAACTAATCAACTATAGGTTCTTTGAAATGAATTCTTAATAATATTTACCATTACCTCCAATAACAACTCTCCCCGACCCAAATCAGCGACACCGCCTATTTTATCTAATCATTATGTCAATCGAAGGAACTTTCAAAAATTGATTGGACAGTTTGTGAATCCTATTATAATCTTTTTTTTAATGCCTTTAGGTAGGTATAAATGTTTTAGTAGGCAGAGATGCGAAGTTGCTCGTTTTTGCCAACATGGTGGCCAAAATGAGCAACTTCGCATCTCTGCATAAAGTATACAAAATAAAACTTTTACAGAGGATATACCTATAGGATTCACAAACAAGCCAATCAATATTTGAAAATTCTTTCGTTTAACAGAATAATATGATAAAATAGGTGGTGGCGCTGATTTGGGTCGGAGTAGCGCCTTAAGACGCTACCCAAACAGCGACACCGTAGAAAGTACACTTTTTCGTCGCACCGTTAGCCGTTCTCCGACATATTACAAGCCCAAAAAAAAAACAGTGTATAGTCAAATGTATGGAAAAAAGACTTATACAAAAATATTTTACAAAACGATCTAGGATCTTGAAAAAAAAAATCACAAGAAAGAACAAGAAAAAAATTTTTCGTCTCGAAATGCTCAATATTTTGAGTGACAACCATTAATTATTTTAATACTATATGAAAGGAAATTTTATCAACTAAAGACATATGTAAAAAGTTTTAAATAAATAAAACCATTAACATAATAAAACCCAAAAAACACATTTTTGTAAGGCGTTTAGCGAAGTAATTGCAAAAATTATAATATTTTGCCAATAGAATTTCAACCTTATTACTCAAACATCCCTTTCAATATATGCTCAAAATAGCTTCCACTAGCTTCATTCGGAGGCTGGATGCCTCCTCGGACGGACGTGAGGTTATGTAACTTTTTTCGCGATGACAGCTGGGTTCGACGGACGAATTACGATTTTCGACAACTTTTGTTTTGCGGGTTAAATGGTTCATTTGTCATTGAAATAAAGTCTATATTTGATTGAAGCTAAGCCAAAAGAAATTTGCAGGAATTTTATTCATTGACAGACCTACCAATTAAGTAGAATAGGTTTATAGTGGTTTTTTCTCTGGTAGCTAGATAGGTAGGTACTACTCAACATGTTTACAGCACGGAAAGTATTGGTCGAGTTAAAATATGTTAAATAGGTAGGGCGATTTTGATGACCTTATATATAAATAAATAATGCTGAAAAATTAAAATAGGAGCCTACGTCCAGCAGTGGACTTATATAGGCTGATGATGATGAATTCACACATCATCACCAAGGCCGAAGCTAAGCAGAGCTTTGTTATGGGTACTTACTAGATAACTGATTTACTTAGGACCAACCATTTGCATTTTTTTTCTCGTAGTTCTACCAGTAGAACTACAGGCAAATTTAAATTACTCGTAGTTCTATCGGTTTGTTCTCTTAGAGAAGAGAGATTCTCAAAAGGACAGATACTCAAAAATAATAATTTACTTTAAATTTTTAATAACTCATAGAAAAACCTCAACGGAGCGGTTTGTCATAACTTTTTTGTTATTGGCAATATGTGTACATTGACATCAATATAATATATTTTTTTTAGCGTAACAAAGAAGTCAAGTAAAGGAGATGTTTAAAGACGCTAAAAACGTAATAAACATGCAAAACAATTGTATTTCCAATGACAGTTGTCAAAATTATTGTTAATCACTCATGTTAATCATAATCACTCATGAGTTCTTGGAAGGCAGCAACATAATAAAGAATACTTTATATCGGTATGAATATCAATTTGGATAGCAAGGCATGGTCTGTTGTGGTTTTTATGATTATTTTGTAGAATTACAATCTAAACTAAAACTATCTTCATGATTGTTGCGTTTTATTTCCGGAAAATAAAATTAATTATGTAAGCGAGTAGTACTGAGATTGTGTACAAAATTATATCCGTGAAATTCATCATTCAGCATTCCAACATTCACGTATTTTATTTTACGAATATTTTTATAAATATATATTTATATATTTTTATAGTATCGATTTATAGATTATCTTTTAAAGGGAAATGTATACGATTCTACAACAAAACTACAAAAGTGTTAAAAGTTATCAAAAAATAATTTCAAACAATTTGTAAAACATATCCTTTGTTAAAAAGGCTTACTACAAAATATCAGACTATCTCTAGAGGATAAAAAACTTAGGTATTGCTAATAGTATTGCTCCAGCTCGAAAACTAACACCCTAACAAGGTAAAGGTTTCTTGTTCGCTTCTTTACTTTACCTTAAAAAGATTGAAGTGAACAATAAATTAAAGTAATCACTTTATTTCCCAGTTTTACTCTTGAACCTTATTTGAATTTATTGACGTGTCCAAGACTCCTGTAAGGGGTAAAGGAAATAAATCACTGTTATATTTCATTTTATATCTGATTATTTGATTGACGACCTCTGTAGCGCGGCGGGGAAAGGTCCACCTGCGACACAGGAGGTTACAGTTAGTTTGATTCCCGCCTCAGGACAAATGTTTGTACCATCTGCAGATATTTATTCCAGGTGTTCTGGATGTCTTATGTATATAAAAAATATCTATCTGTGTAGTGTATTTAATAAGTATATCATAACACAAGCTCTAATTACTTTGGGGTTAGATGATGTTGTGTGGCTTGTTCAGCATTATTTATATTTTAATTTTTTTTTTGAGAAAGCCCTCCAAAACCAAATCGAAATATCTTCAACGATTGACACTTTTGTAATCCATTTAGACCTCAGTTGTTTTGACTAAATTAGTATATTTTTTTAATGTATAAAGTATTATCATAATGGTCGGTGATATTGTCGGCACTTTAACATGCATGAAGATGATATTATTTTTTTAAGTGTTTCTGATTTCTATGAATAACTATCGATGAATGTAATTTTTATTATAATTGAGAAGCTTCAAGCGACATAGGTTTTATTAAGGTATTTTACATGCAACGATAGTAAAGCCGCGGGCAAATGTTAGTTAACATTACATTATTACCTTGTGATTGTGCTATCAACCAAAATAAAACAAAAGTTTGCCTCTTCTACAACAGATAAATTTTGCATAAGTCTATGTTAAAAATAAGCGCCTCTGCCGACCACATTTGGTAATATTGACATGCAATCTGACAGTCTTAGTTTTCCATGCACAGCGCCTTAATGTCATAAATTCGAAAATACCTTTAGGTAGTACCACACAACTGACGGATCTCTGTAGAACCTTGTCACAATAAGCAAACAAACGCCAATCACAGTAACAAACGCCACTTTTGGCGTTTTCTACTGTGCTCTATCAGTCTATCTGTGACATTTTCACGCCTAAACAGTCAGCCGTTTAGCGGATCGCAATGAAATTTGTCAGGGTTATCCCGGGGACGAACATAGGCCACTTGGAAAGCGCGTGCGAAGCCGCGGACAGACAGCTAGTTTCCTATATTGTTAGGTCAACGACATTCAAGAGTTTCATTTCCAGTTCTGCTTCCTTTTTTGCTCAGCTACAGCCGACCGTTATCGGAAACCGGAAGAGATTTTCTTCCGTCGTCCCTAACCCCCCTCCCTAACATCCGGTGCCCATAGGTTGCCGCCAAGCTGTCCAATTTCCTTTTTCCGTATGCATTAGTATCCGGCTTAACCTATGATTCTTTATATAGTTTTGTTTTATTTCCTAGTTATTTGTGCATTAAAATAAATTAATCATTAAATTGGAAGCACAAGTAATAGGAAATACTACTGAGTTTGAAATTTAGAGAACTAAGTTCATTAAACCAGTCACTCGCTGTACAACTTGTACAAGACTAAATTCATGCAACATATTGATCAGAAGCATAATGTACTTAATGTACTTATTCATGATTTCGCAGGTGCTATTCAAATTTGGTAACTCTAAAAGCTTAAAAAGCTGTTGTGTTGTGCGTGCATCACGCTATTATTAAAACTATCACTCAGCCAGCTTGAAACACACATTCGAAACTTTTACAGAGCAAGGTGTCTCAAGGCCCGTAGTAGTAAAGTAATTAGTCAACTTAGAGGTTTATTTAATTAACAGGGTGCCTTAAAACCTTATTTGCTTTAGCGAACAAACCCTTTGTAGAAAAATGAATATATTATAAAGAAGAACAATATTAATAATTAAAAACCCCCCCGACAGATTTCCATCAAACGTGTGGCTGGCTACGAACACTCGGGATAAAATTATCTATCACACAAAAATAAAACTAAACGAAAATTGGTTCATCCGATTGGGAAGTACGATACCACATACAGATACACAGACAGACACGTTAAACTTATAACACCTTCTTCTTTTTGCGTCAGGGGTTAAAAAGGCCCGCACTGCAATGTTTGCAATAAATTAAGATTAAAAAATATTCAAACATTTCGAAACATAGCAAAGCAAGTAAATAGTAACTGAACCTAAGCAGGAGACTTCAGAAATTCTAAGAAGCAAAGTAACGGGCAACGGACTGTATCAAATACTGGAATTAGGCGGCTACTAATGTCGATACGATAGTTGTAAACGTGCACAAGCATAGCTTATTTCTGGCGCTTCCGCGTGTGGAGCCGACTCTACCGTTCGCAGCATTCCGAACGGGTCGCATCGCATCACTAAATAAATAATCTACAGTCCAAGATAACTAGTAACTATAGACTGCAAATTAAAAAGCTTTTAGCCAATAAAGATACCAAAAGCTCTAAAAGAGGAAAAGAATGTCGAAGCTTAGGTTATAGGAAAACAAGATAACAAACTAACATAGCAACACGAATGTCACAAATCAGATTGCGTCATATCAAAACGCGTAATATTAGAACACAAAGAAAGGCAACATAATCTACGGTCACGGTCACGTATGACCGAACATCTTTTATACCAAATCACCTAATGCACATAACTCCACGCCGAACTTTCGTGTTGATGACATCGGCATGTAACAAGCCTGCGAGCGGGAAAGAGACGGGACAAGTGGAGCGAGCGAAGGGAGCAACAGGTAAAGATTCCGAGGCCACTTCCGTCTTGGCTGCCGAATATTTTCGTCTCGAACCGGTAGTGGGACCGCGGCCAGGACGCACACACTCATCACAGACTATAGGATAACGATACACACAATGATTCTGGTCTGGAAACCGTTGATTGCAGAGTGATCCTACTTAGAACCCTAGCGCAGATTTGTTGATGCTCCACCTGTTAGTTGACTCAGACATTCCATCCACGCGCTAGTTAAAAGTAACATGTGCATTTGTTTGCAACAAAATGATATTTATGACAAGAGAGGAATAAACAACTATTTACATCGGCTTTATTGAATCCGCATGGCGGTATAGAGGCGTGTAAAAAGCATCATTATTGGCTGACAATCATGAGCGTCAGTACGGACACAATCTCAATACGCGAGAGGCATAGATATAAATTGTTGAGAGGCGAGTCGAATGAGCTGAGTTCAAACCGGTTAAGCCTCATATTGTCTCACTCTACACCAGGAAACTGCCGGCCGGCTGCCGAGACATTTCCTGTGCTTTGTCTCAGCGATGATGGTGCGACATCATCTTACTAAATCCTATTTATTTCACCATGTTTACGATCTTGGAAAACATTAGAATGCCAAAATACCTCCAGACTGATCCTTTTCTACTTTCAGTCGACAGATTCAAAGAGGTAATAATACGCAAGTACCTAATTATGTAAATACCAGCAATCCTTTAATATTCATGAATCCCATGACGCAGGTAGCTCGTATCATTCATGTCACAATGATGAAATTGTATAGGTGTACTCATCTATCTGCTCAGGAACTTAGCAAATTAGTTTGACTTGATTTATTTGAGTAGGTAATGTGGCACTCGCAATGCTTTACAAACAAGGAAATATTGCGAGTTATTAAAAACTGGCACGCTGACGTAATCCTGCCATACAGCAAGACTTCCGCGTGCGCTAGCCGAGTAGGCAACAAAATATGATCCTACTTCGACAAATGATAATAGGCACTTAGTCTCAACAATCAGTAGTGCTAGTGCCACAAGTGGTCAAACAAGCGCCATCGTCCGTAAAAGTACGTTGATAACGGTTTGCGGAAACAGTGTTCATGTGTTCGGTTAAAAATGGGAAATGGGACGGTCTGAGTCCCGAAGTTTTATCTCGTGGCTCGGTGGCTGGCGGGCGCGCGGGTGGATGGCAGCGGGGCGCGGGGGCAGGGCTGGCGCGTCCGTTCGCCCGCGCCGCCGCCGCATCATCAGTCCGCGTCGACGAGCTGCCCGCGACGCTAGTCTGCGAGCTCGGTCCCTCAGATACGCTGCTGGTTTACGGTGTGCCGTAACACGACACGTTTGGAGGGAACGCCGCTGCAACGCGTGTGTTTGGTGATTTCTGAGCATTGGATACTGTGCAATTTAGTGTTGTGAAGATCATGTGCTGAATTTGAGACTCTTCTACCCACCAGGATTTTAAACACAAGTTCCGGATCAGCTCAGCCGGTAAGTAGCGGTGCTTATCGCAGGCCGTGTTATCGCGACTCACGCATTTCCGACCGCGCCCGATAAGGCGGCCGAACGGTGCCTGAAGATGAGACTAAATCATACAACTGTTAAATTATCAGAACGACCATACGTTCTAATGCTGCTGAAAAAGTTTCAAGGCTTCCATGGAATATTGCAAAGTTTCCAAAGTTGAGTTGTGTGACTTTCCCGGTCGGAAATGAATCTGTGCAAGGACCAGATAGTGTTAAGTTTTTCACTAGAATGGGTATATTCCTTAATATTAGAAACACATTCGATAAGGAGGGTCTAATAGGCAAATAATTGCGTCACATGTTAAACATCACAGATCAACTTCTAATGAATACGCGACACTGTATCAACATGTCAAACTAAATTGAAAAGTTCTCTTCGTTCACAAGGCCCCTTTGACTTTGCATCCCTTCTTTCTTTTGATAGTCCTTCCTCAAAGAAACTTGGTCGCCCAACAGGTGGCTGTTTACATAGATTAACTGTGTCAAGTTGAACGATTTTGTACCTCTTCTTTTTATTTGGCACAGCAAGCTAGTTAGAAATGGAAAGATGTCATGATGCCGCTTGTTTCATAAGCAGCTTGAACTTTTAGTCCAGTTTTACGTTATTGGATGCAGTAAATCTGGTGGACTCAAAAAAAAAAATTCTTTTCTTTTTGAGTCTGCTAGAGCGTCCATCGAATTATTCCAAAACCGTATCATTACTTTTTTAAAGGCAACTTCTGGTTAAGCTGTTGTCTTGTGGATATCTTTTTTAGTTTTTCTAGTGTCAAAATCAACGGATGTAATAGGTTATGTAATTACAGATCTAGGTATATTTGAATGATTAAAAAAATACAGTTATTATTTGACATTTTTGTGGAAATTTTTTTGATTTTCATATTTTTTTCGTGTAAATTTGTGTTTGCTTCAATTGGAGCACAATCATAGTTACGTATTACATAGAAGTACTTTCTCGATAAAAAACAAGAGGTAAAACTGAGATAAAAAGTTATAGATAAAAATATTATGGCTGCTTTTTTATTGTGGTTAGCAAAATACCGTTTGTGATGTTATAGTTCTTTCCTACATAACTCTGAAATAATGTTAGGTTAACTACGTTGATGTTTTAAATTCTTTGGTAAGTCGTGAATTTACCATTCAACCATCATCGATAATAATTTGTTTTCTTATACAGTTTGATTAGTTTAGTAAGTAGCGCCATCTAGTTTTGAGTAGGACACTAGATGTTGTGGACTTCGTGAGCTATATAGCAATAGTTCACTATTTATTTTTATGATAGGGTTCAATAAGTACCTAACCTACGTAGAAATTAGTTAGCAGATTTTTCATTTAGTTTGAAATTTCACGACATAAACATAAATATTTTTGTATTGTTTCGAATTAAATAGGAACCATAATCAATCTTATTGATTCAGATCTTCTACAAAACGACGGACTCACGATATTAAAGAGAAGTTATGGAGGGTAGCCAGTTAAAAGGAGGTTTTCAATTGTTCACAGATAGTCAAGATGAAAGTAGTGAGCCTACAGCTGCCGTCCGGGCCGAGTATGGAGCGGCTACCGCTGCCGTTCAGCCCGACGGAACTGCTGTGGAGATACCCCCTGCCCTGGGCGCCTCCACCTCCTTCCCCACTTGGGGATACCAAGGCACAGCTGCCGGCAGGCCTCCCCCCAGAACCCAGGCTGTGGACCCGAGAAGACGTCGTAGTCTTTCTCAAATGGTGCGAGCGAGAATTCGACTTGCCCAACTTTGATATGGATCTCTTCCAAATGAACGGTAAGAATCCGACACAAATCAATACGTTAACATTGATTTCCTTATACGTCTTCAAACAACTTAGTTTTTTATTGCCCACAGGTAAGGCGCTGTGTCTTCTAACAAAGAATGATTTGGGCGAACGTTGCCCCGGCGCCGGTGACGTGCTACACAATGTATTGCAAATGCTGGTGCGCGATGCAGCCTTGTTGGGAAGAGTCCCTTCGTCCCCGGTTACACCGACAGCCCGCGCGGCTCCCTACCCACCTTCCCCACATTCACATCCTCCCACACCCACATGGACACTCGATGGCTTCCACCACTTCCACAGCGCTGCCGCAGTGGCCGCCCAACCCAACTCCGTGACTTTAAGTCCTGCCCCATCAGTTGATAGCTCAGGGAGCCCGCAAAGAGGAGAAGCAACCACATACGCGCCAAACTACGCACCATCAGTTCCCACAACAACTCAGACAACGAGCTCTGGAAGCAATCAATCAGATTCAGATGAAGATAACCACTTTGCTCAAACACCTCGCTCGCCAAAAGATACACCGTTAGCCAGCCCAGCCCCGCAAACACATTTAGTGCCACAGCATCCGCACTACCGTTCACAACATCGAGAATTTTTCCCCAATGATATGCCAGAGTCCAACACAAGTAAGTTACCGAGAAATACAAATTATATTGTCTGTTTTTCTAAGCATTTGTTATAGTTATCTAACGAAAAACTATTACTTCCAGACGGCAGGCTGTTATGGGACTTCCTTCAACAGTTACTAAACGACCCTAGTCAGCGCTATACCAACTATATTGCGTGGAAGAACAGAGAAACGGGTGTATTTAAGATAGTAGACCCTGCCGGTTTGGCGAAACTATGGGGCATCCAGAAGAACCATCTGTCTATGAACTACGACAAGATGTCACGTGCGCTCCGATACTACTACCGTGTCAACATCCTACGAAAAGTACAAGGCGAGCGACATTGTTATCAGTAAGTATCTCGCGCACGGTTGTGTGAACCACATAAACATTTTGCATTTCATTGTGACGAATAGTTTGATTCTGCATCGATGGTATTAACGTGAACCTTTTTCAACAGATTTCTGAGAAATCCAACTGAACTGAAGAACATCAAGAACATATCTCTATTGAGGCAACAGATGAGCCCCACTAGAGTAGTCCCGCAAGCGCCGGTGAAGATGGAGATGAAAGAGGAGCGCTGCGAGGAAGACAACGGCGACGAAGATATGCCGACAGATCTGAGCATGGCTGCCTCGGAGCCGTGGAGGAAGCGCGCGCGGCCAGAGCCACAACTACAAGATAAACATCGCATCAGCGCTCTCATCGGTGAAAACATGCTGATGAAACGCGAGCCTGAATACGCGACCGACCACTATGCCCTCAACCTTAGTGACAAATGTGAACAGTGACTTTCAATGATAAACAACAGTGCTTGAGTATAGTCGGCTCCACCCACTGAAACTAGTCAAACTCCTCTCAGAAAGGATAAAGTCTTCCTTCAGAAATTATATTTTATATTATCCAAATACGATGAGAGAACTTTGACAGAATTAGGATGGTTCTGGAGTAAAACAGGGTATGGACCTAAGATGCCTTTGTGCCAAGTGATTTAAAGATAAGTGTCAATTATCTATAGTTAGCTAAAGTGAGTTTGGGCTAAATATTGATAAAAGATTTTGTGCAATGGACAATTTGTTTCTCTACAAGCAAGTAGGAAATATTATTGCCAAAATATTATGTAAAAATCTATCCGTATTCCGTACATATTTTATGTATGTTATGTGCGTGGTGCGCGCTAGTTAATGCATTTGGGTAATTTAATAGTTTATATTTTTGTTAATATGCTGAACTTGAAATAGAATAAAGTGCTGAAAAGCAATACACCTGATGAGAATATTATAAATATTTGTAGAGATAATACTTTCATTAGTTATCGTCTTCCATTTGTTCTTTTGGCAAATCATTTCGATTGTAGCATGTGAGTTATAGTTTTCTACCACTAATTTTAAAAGTTTACGGCAATTTGGCAGCTCCACATACATTTTAATTAAAGTGTGATCGTAAAACAATTTTAAAAGACAATAATGACGACCAATCCAATTTAGCCTTGAAAAACAATAAAAATATCCGCTGTGATAAAAAAGTGGTAGACTTAAATTGTAGAGTACGCTAGAACTTTTGACGCAAAGATTTCCAGCTACAAATTTCTGTGATCTCTTTTATCAACGTAGGTAGAAATATATGTTTAGAATATTCACTGTAAATATTACTTAAGGGTTACTTATAAGCTTATATAAGAAATTGACTGTAAAGAGAGTGTATGTATGATTTGTAA
Organism: Eupithecia subumbrata; assembly: GCA_949316285.1. Lineage (NCBI taxonomy): Eukaryota > Metazoa > Arthropoda > Insecta > Lepidoptera > Geometridae > Eupithecia > Eupithecia subumbrata. Next base: position 33,286,350 of record OX438640.1, on the reverse strand, counting down.
AACAAAATGCGGAGCTTTATCAAAGTACCTAGTATGTTAGTAAGTTCAACAACTGAGTTTGTATTTTTACATCTATTTCTATTTGGCGTTACTGCCAACACTTCCAACTACACAATATGGAAACGACGGTTTTACTTGCAACTATTGTGGAAGATTTATTATAACTTAAAATAAAGAAGAATATGAATACCCTACTTTTTATTTTCGTATCTGAATTCAACCAAATTTAATTCGTATATTTATAGGAATGTTAATATAGAAACCTTTCGACAGAGACAGATATTTTCTTTATCAAAATATTCAGCTCACTTCGAAGATCACCTTCACTGTCTAGTTGCGACTCAACATACTCAGACAGTAGTCAATTATAGGAAATTCATGCTAGGAAGGAAGAGGGTGCGCCTTGACAACATTTAGGAATTCTCGAAGGAGAAGGCAGGATTTTCAAATAAATATTTTACGCTTTTTTAACCCTTAATAGGGCACAGGAGGCCTCTGTAATAGTTTCATTTTTAGTTTAGGCAGAGATGCTAAAACAGAATTTGATTGACCAAGAGCAACTGCATATCTGCCTAACCACAGATATTAGAATAGGTAAACTAAAGGTCTAACTATACACAAAATTGCGCACACACAAACAAACAACATCTCACCCTGAACGTCTCCGTTCCGTCGCGGTTATAGGTATATAAAAATTGGTATCTACCTTTATGGTACCTTTAACGAACTGCCCAATGGATTTTTGAAAAATCTTTTATTCAAAGTAATAATTTGGCGTGTTTTAAAAACTATAAACCGACTTCAAATTCTTCTAGTGGCGACATCTAGTTAAAATTCGAGTCTAATTTAGTTTGATGACACATGGATGAAACGACTAAGGAAAGAAGGCCTACTTCGAAACAGGAAATACGTAGTTTCGGTTGACGGGTCGCAAAAAACGAACAACCTTACTGCTGAACGTGCAAACGTGCGTTGCCTCGGCGTCACAAAATGACACCTTTGGTTGTTTCGGATCTCTAAGAAATAAATGTCAAAATCATTTTCGTAAAGGTTCACCGAAAGAACGCATCGCTCATCCTTCGCTATGGGTACCTATGTGATCCGCCAGACGTTAACTTTGTAATTTGTTTTTCTAAGTAGAACTCTTGTTTACGCCCGTTGCCATAGAAGGTATTAGATATCAGTGATTGTGAAAATTATCATGTGATGATGCTTTATATACATACTTTTTACGGAGCACATCATAATTTCCTCGAGAGACTTTTATGGGACCACCTTAAAATCAACCCTATACAAGAACGAAAGAATCATTAAATTCTCTAATGAATTGACGAAGATATCACCAAAATTGTTGTAGCTAGGTTTTCAAAAGTATTATGTTGTTTTTCAAGCTTTACGGGATAAATAGGCTCGTGAATACATTTTTTTATGGGACCACCACAATAGTGAAAGAATCAGCAAATTCGGTTAACCGTTGGTGGAGATATCAAGTAACACACACATAAAAAAAATCATAAAAACGAACTGAGAACCTCCTTCTTTTTTTGAAGTCGGTTAAAAATAGGGGGCAGCGCTAGTGAATCACGGTAGCGCCCAAACTCTTTTAAATGAGATCGTTGTCTACGGTGGCTGAGTATCGCTGAACTGCTGGAGTACCTACCAAAGTTACCAACTGTCAACTGTTCCAATGTGTGTTCCTTTGGTTTTTAATAAAAGAACTGAACTGAAAAAAGTAGCTTTTTTAATAAAATAACTGAACTGAAAAAACTGGTAGCTATCTAGCGAGGTAGGAAATTTCGCACAATCGAATCGAACAATCGAAATATCGGACAGAAATAACGAAAGAACCCATAGGTAGCGAGGACCTTAGAGAAATTGCATTTCTATGGCGAGAACAGTTTCTAGCACCTAGCTACGCAACCGCGTTTAAATACCACCCGGAACATTACTGGTGTTGACCTGACCCTAGCTGGTTAGTTAACGAAGAATTCGATTGCACATTGGTTTGTGAACATAGAGCGACACCCAAGATGAACTGTAGGCCTAGCACGGAGATTGTTGTCTAGGGTAGAATAGAGAAAAATTACGTCACATCGTCATCGAATGCGTAATATGTTTGTAAGTCATTCCTTCAACTTCAATAATTTACGGAATGTATGACAGACAATGCGATGTCATTTTTCTCTATTCAACCCTAGACAACGACTCCCGTGCTAGGCTTACTGACGCCATAATAATACTTAGGTATTATGACATCCTTTTTTTTTGTTTATTAGAAAAGACTGCAGTGATGGTTTGTAACTTTGGTTTCAGCATAAACTAGGCTTCTGTGAAAGTAGGTTCTGTATTATGTACGTACCTAGATAGGTTTTGATAAGTGAAAATAATAAAAAACGGCCTAAAAAACTTATAAAGGTGTTTAGTGCCAAGCTTCAGCGATACTAGAACACCGCGTGCGTCGGCGGTACTCAGTGCGAAAGAAGCATTGCAGGATCAACCCTATGTTGTAAAATTTGACCTTAGAATGAAATTGCATATTTTTCCTAAAGACCGCGGAAGTGCAACTTGGCATTTTTACCACTGATAGGCCTTGTTAAGAGCAATCTTTCTGTGCTAGTCACAAATCGCACTTTTGAGTTTTTATGGAGAAAAAAAATAAAAACGAAAATCTGAAAAATATTAATTACTCGGTATCCAGAAGTGATAATCCAAAAATAAAAACTGAAAAAAATGCGCATAAGAATTCTTTGTCAGATTATATTAATTTAAAAAAAATATCTTGGCCAGTTACTTTTACAGAATTTTTTAAATTTTTTTCTTGGTCAAGGTCACCTAAAGTTCATTATTTTTTATTAAAAAAGTATTTGATATAGAGATGTGGGTGTTCTACTCTTGCATTTAAAATGCATTCGTTAATCGATTAATGCTGTAAACAGCATAGGGAAATTTTTTAGGTCCCATGAAACACTGTGGATCGTCCCTCAAGCTTCGGTCACTTGATCACATGATCACGATCACCCACTACATTCACCAGGCATACCCGTGCTGCGTACTGCCCCTTACCACTTCCCTAGACTTCGACGATCAAAAGACCACTCTATAGACGTTTTTCGTACATTATGTTATGAGTCCGGCACTGCATACCGCAGCGTACTGTACAAGAGACCAAGGCTTTAGGCCTCATTTGATTAGATACCCTGAAAACACTGTTTCTGGAAATTTACCATATCCACACACTAAAGTTTCGAAGGTCTTTGGCCTATGGTATCATCTAGTACGCCCTAGGGCTTTTACATCCATGGTGGTAAGTTTATGTAGTGTTCGTTAGGAGGCACTTACGGTCTACTCGCGCTAGAGGGACCATGTAGATTTAGTTTTTGTTGCCGACAAAAAAGAAAGGAACTGCTTAGGTTTGAACACATCCAAAAACCGCAAGAACACAACGCAGAAGATGATACCTACCGCTGAACATTTCTAGGTCCAGGCGACGAGGAAGACCGGAACTGAAGAGGACAGACGAGATCGAAAAAGACCTAATAGAGGTCTACTTAGATAAACGTAGTTGACAGATGACGTCGATCGAAACGAACAACCTTACAGTTGCTTTGGTTTCGGATCTCTAAGAAATAAATGTCAGAATCATTTTCATAACAAGATTATCGAAAGAACGGATCGGCCGTCCTTCGTTTTGTGCGAACCGACGTCATCCGCAAACTTAGTTAGTTTTTCGTAAGTAGACCTGATACAATGTTCCTGAAGACTGGAGAGCCGTTCCGTTGGAGAGCGTAGTGGACAAAAAGTAGAAAAGCAGACCTCACTATGAGGTAGGAATATTAATGGTGTGTAGGCCCAGCACAGGGATTGCTGTCAAGGGTAGAATAGAGAAAAATTACGTAAAATCGTGAATTGTCATCTAATGCGTATGTATGTACAATATAATTTGACCGAGCGAAGCGTCAAGTCTGGCAAAATTTGCGTTTCTGTCAGTATGTCCGTACTCCTCTACAGGTCGTATTTTACAACCGATTGGTACGAAACTTGGTGTACTACAGATTCTACGAATTTATGGATTTTTTGTCGTCGGGGTTTTTTGATTAAAGGCGTACTTCCTCCAAAAAAAGGCCAAAAGGGGGCTTTAGAATATCTCTGCTTTCAGAGATCTGATTTCGATAATTATATTTTTAATTGAAAGGTACCTAGTAACTAAATATTGTTCTCATAGAAATTTGGTAAAGATCTGATGAGGATTTTCGGCATGACGAGCACAACATTCATCGAGCTGTCTCGCTAACAGCGAGCAGAGAGCTAGGAACATTATTTCGACCCCTGTAAGGCTCAAAATTGATTGGTGAAAAGGAGTAAGTAAGGTATCTGTTACGAATTAACATTTCCTGTGCCTTAACCTTTTGACCGCCACCGTCGTCTATACTCGACATTTCAAATTGTGCTTACTACGCCAGTGTCGTTATTAGACGACCAAAACTGCTCCAAGAAAAAAACGAAATACACTATCTTTTAACTGTTAGTTCTGCGTTTTATTTATCCTAAAAGGAACATTGTTTTAGTTATTATACATATATACTAACGGTTTATAAGAAAAACCCCTAGTTGTATAAAAATTTCGATGATGAAACATTGAAATAAAATCCCGTCAGCGGGCGTGATTCGCACGCCATTGTCGGCAGGAGACGACCGCTAGTGTTGTGGTATACAGCTACCAAGCGAAGGCGATAAAAAATAGACAATTTACATTTAAACAAGATATTTATTATTTATTTCATGTTCATTCTCATGATATAAATAATAAATATCTATTATGATATCATAATAAACCCAAACTTTAACTCTGCAAACGCATAATGAAAATAAAAATGATCCATGAGCAGGATCGATAATTCATAATCACCACCAAAGCACATCACTGGTTCATCATCCCTTAACAGTGTAGCGTACGCCACGGTCGGGACTACACGACCGTAAGTGACGTCATCAGCGTAACAAGACAATGGTAGTGACGTGCAAGTGCATTCCAAGTATGTCCGATCTGCTATTGATTTTGGATTTTATCTGCTATTGATTTTGGATTCATAAGTAAAAAGTAGGTATTTGTAGGTTCATAGATCTCTTGTTTCAAACTTCGACAAAAGCATGTTTCTGCTTCGAAGCACACAGGTTCCCTGTAGTTCGGTGGGAAATTTTTGTGTACTAGATAGGTAGGTACTTTCATCATTGGTAAGTAGGTAGTGTAGGTACCTAAATCGGTTTGATTATGAGATAGGTATCCGACTCAAGGAAATAATTACGTGGACAGAAAATCAATAAAAGATGTTAGATGGATAGGTAGGTAATGCGTAGAAATGATTTGTTTAAGACAATTTACAATGAATAAAGAATGAAGGAAATAAAATAATACCTAGGTACCTACCTACCTAGTGAAATTTCCTAAAAAGCGGCAAGAATTTGTACCATGCATGAATGATAATTAATGAGAAGAAATTCTGCAAGTAGCAAGGAAGATAATTAGGTATAAAATACTTTAATAGCATTCATGGTACAATAACGGTTAGAAAGGTCATTGACCGTTACTTCGACCTACCTACCAAGAACACAAATTCTAGCACTAAATAATAATAATGCAACATTCACCCGATACGGGGATTCTTTCTTTAGTCTTATACTGTTAGTTTTTCTCTTCTTTTAGTGATAAGGCCGCCCATTCTGCAATTCTGTTATTTCTCTTTCCCTGTATTGTTTTTGTATTTTCTTGGTTTGCAATAAAGTGTCTAATTGTATTGTACCTAGGTAGGTACCTAAGTGCAGTTGACTAGGGTAGGTAGGTAGGTACTTATTATTGCGTCTACCTACTTATTACACTGATGGGTAGGGACTATGTTGGTATAACTGGTAGGTAGGTAGGTACCGTTTCTTTCTCTGCATTGTGTAGTGATAATATTATTTGTGTCTTCAATCTTTAGTGGTTTGACAGTTACTACATGGTAGGTAGGTAGGTACCCAACTAGTTATTTGGCATTCAATGCATGTGATGTGATGAGGTGTGATGGACAGTGAGTGGACAGGTATATACTTGCCCTTATCGATAATCAGCGACTATAACCTACCACATCACTACCTCAGATGTAAGCAAGCTTTCAAACATCGTGCCAGCCGCGCCTATGTCGGCTATTCACGACAACAGAAGACGTCACGTGGGTGAATAGTGATGTGCTGTTGTTATTTGAAAATATTTGTAGTCGATCTGATTTCTGGTTTTATATAGGCAAAACATCGGCAACTGCGGCGTAACAATTAATATAATATAGAGTAAATTGGTATCAAGTAAAACTCGAAAATTGAAGGTAGTGCTTCTAACCTGAAGCCCTTCTTTTTGTAACTTGGATGGCTTGGAGAGTTAGATTTTATCATTTTAAGGTGGCGTTCAAAAGGTAATAAAACATCCCAGATTTTAAAAAGTTGTTTATTGCATAAAAAACCAACGAAATCAAGTCTCCATGTGTTTATCGACAATATACATTTTATCGACTCTTGGCAGCACCATTTTTTCGTAGGTATTTTTGGTCACTTTGTGCTTTGGCGTAGAGGATACGAGAATGCGTTTGGGGCGTGGCGGTCAAAAGGTTAAGGGCAAGTTCTCATTATACCTAAAAACAGGATTTTGTCAATTAAATGTTGAAAAAAACTTAGTGCTCGCGAGGTCTAGGTCTACTATTCGTAGAACTATTAGTTATTTAGTGTTTAGTTAGTTATTGTGTTGTGTAGTAAATTTGAGGCAAATAAAATTTCTTTCTTTCATATTTAAAATTAATTCCATTTTTCTGTATTCTTACCTAGACTACAATCTGTGCTTGGCCTACAAAGAGGAGAGTCCGTTTGACGATAGTATCGAGACGTGATCGTAACGTCTTCTTTTTTTATGGGATTTGGTGCAGCGCCTCTATCGTGCGGACAGGGAACTACACAAATATCATACAAAAATGACACGTCACCATCACGGCTCGATACAATCCTCAAACGTACTCAAGGCTCTGAGAGAAGGATTTGAGATTGTAAAGTATTGGATGTTTGCATTCAGCCAAAAATTACATGTTCATGTTATTAATATCATTATTACCCACAGGAAATATCAATAATTCCAGCGCAACGGATGTATTGACAACGTAGTCCACGATAAGATTGTATCAACTATAAATACGTATTGCGATAGCAGGTTGAGTTACGTTGTTGAAATTCGCCCCCTGGCATAAAAATATTACCTTACTAGCTTCTCTCCGCGACTTCACACGCACTTTTCAAGTAGCCCATGTCCTTCCACAACGTAAGCGTTTACCTCCCTGTCAATGAGATCCGTTCAACTGTGAAAAGGTAACAGACGGAGAATTACTTTAGCTTACATTATGTTGCGTTGCGTTCACCCTCTCAATAAATCTAGGTTCTCCCTCAAATGTAATCATAATAACTAAGCTATTTATTATCATAGAATAAATACATTAGCTAGGTACATTACAAAATTCTACTAATATCCTTCTCAACCTTAACAGCCTGTATTGGTCCATTGCACTACTGGACGCAGGCCTCCCCCTGATAAGCGCCCTATATCGCCCATAATCCTCACGCTGGGCATGCGGGTTGGGGATCGAAGTTCGGTGGTTGAATTGTTCTGCAGGGGGCGCTGCTGCCCGCCGCCGGTGGATGTCCCGTAGTCGCCTCTAACGACACCCACGGGAAGAGTTGGAGTGATACAAATTCTACACAGCTAATACATAATATCCTTCTATCCTACTTATATACTTCTAATTCCTACTAATATTATAAATGCGAGAGTTTGTAAAATGTGAAATTTTTGTTCCAAGTAACAAAAATTTCATTCTCAAAACTACTGAACAGATCCAGATGTAATTTGGCATACCCTTGTCTTAGAACGTAGCCTAACTTAAACAATAGGCTACTTATTATGTCGAAAATACGCGTGCGAAGCTAGTAAAATATAAATCATTAAACATTATTACAGAAATAGCTATTGAGCATTGTTGTAAGTAGACATTTTTATTATTCCATGATCTCTGTCAGAGTCAAGGCCTCGTTCAGAATGTGCCATTTCTTTCTGTCCGTTTCTACAGTTTGCGACATTTTCTAAAATTTCGTCCACCAACCTTTCGAGTGGTCGTCCTCTTTTTCTTTTCTCCCTCAAATATTCTTCTTCAAATTTATTACTTAAAAATATTTTCTATTAAGTTACGAGCAAGTCTGTCTAGCGGTTCTGTGATGCGCTTAGCAAGGACCAGAATTTAATTTAAATTTTATTGTTTCGTCTTTGTCCGACTTGGGTCCAGAGAAGAAAACAAGAACCTCGAATTCTAGCTACCTACTAAAGCAACTGAGGAAAACCCTAAGTTGCTTTAGTAGCTAATATTCGAGTTTCCTGTTTTCTTATATTGACCCAAGTCGGACAAAGACAAAACGATAAAAAAATAAATTAAATTACTTTTTCGAGCTCATTATTAATCAATTATTCCCGAATAAGTAATACCTGAGCCCAGAGTCCGGTTGCCGACAGTATCGTATATTTTACATAGGATTTGGTACAGCGTGTATCGTGGTATCGTGCAGACAGGGAACTACGCAAATCCCATACAAAAATGATACGCCACGATCACGACTCGATAGGTACTATCGTCAACAGGACTCGGGGCTCAGGTATTTGCTTTTTGCGTTTATAATTAAGCCCCGAAGCTGCTTTTGTACCTAGAATTCGAGGTTATCTAGGTTTAGTTCAGATAAATTTATCAAAAGTACTAGGCTCAATATTTCTACATGGCTACTTGACTACATTTTACATGCAATAATTGATATGAATCCATATGTAAATTATTATTATTCATTTATTTCAGATATATATCAGAATATTTTTTATTTTCAGCCAAATAAGTAAAAAAAAATTATATTACCTACCCAAAAGTAGTCAAATCTACTACATACAAATAATATTAATTCGAAAGTAACCGTGTCTGTTTTTTACTTTTCATAGTTTTTACGCCTATATGGCTGAACGTATCTTAATGAAATTTGGCATGGAGATAGATAGTATCCTGGAGGGGACTAGGCTATCTCGGAAAAGAGAAACCTTAACACTAATACTTAAATAAGATAATAATGAGACAGAACAAACAAAAAGTAAAGTTTTAGTCACATTTATGATTACGACGAAATCAATCTAAACTTATCATTTATGCTTATCAACTAATTAACAATAGCTTAAAAGAATAGCTAATCACTGACTTTCCTCAACAATCTTTTGGTTGAAAAAAATAACATCATCTGCAATAATCGTTGAAGCGGTTCTGACTTGTCCATCATCCATTTTCACTTCACCATATGATATTTTGCCACTGACATAGACTCTCTGGCCTTTTTTGGCGAATTTATAAACTGTGTCTCTGAGACCGGGTTTGAATATGCTTATTCGGTGCCAATCTGTCCTCTGCATGATGTCTCCGGACTCATATTTGTAGCTGAAGTGAGTTGCTAGAGGGAAGTTGACAACGGGATGCTGTTCTGAGCCTCTCTTCTGAGGATCGGCGCCTAGTCTTCCTAGTAGGGTCACTTGGTTTATAGCTGGAACAAAAAAAATGCAAAAATGAATGATGGTGTTTTCGTTCCGGGTAGCTTAAGTAAGTAGCTAATCCATTATAATATTTATTTATTTAAAGACGAACAGTTATCCTACTAATATTATAAATTCGAAAGTTTGTGAAATGTGAAATTTTTGTTACCTAGGATCTCGAAAACTACTGAACAGATCAAGATGAAATTTGGCATACATTTAGAACTTAAACTTATATAATAGGCTACTTATTATACCGAAAATACGCGTGCGAAGCCGCGGGAGGAAACTAGTATTTTAATATTGTAGGTTTTCAAATGATCTCTTACATTTAAACAGCCCTTACAGGTCTTTCAAAATATGGTAATTACGTAATTATGTTTCTACCAAATACGTTACTCAAAGAAATATGATATTATTAGCTGGTGCCCGCGACTTCGTTTGCGCAGGATTAGTATTTCGAGTAGCCTATATTAGCGTGGCGTAGAAAAGAACTAACATAATGATATTAAAATTATCACATATCTATACTGCGGCGGGCTTTTTTGTAGGACTATTTAAGATATACATTTCCATCATACATTACATATGTGTAACTCTAGCGGTTTTGAAGCGCACGCCAGAATAGCTCGCAGATGGTAGATTTTTTCCTACTTACAGAGCAGCAACTAGTGTAGCTATAAGGCTGAGGTCAAACGACCGTAATTTTTTTATTTACGAGTTGCGTAAAACGAGTCGCTTTATAAGTCTAGTTGTAATTACTATTTAAGTATGTATGTACCTACATCGACAGACTTGTATAACGTGACTCACAACTCGGAAGAAATTATGCTTGTTTGGCTTTATACTTTATCCATTATCACTACAAAAAGGTAAGTAAAAGGTTTTACATATTTAGGTCCAAAAATTGCTTACTTTTTTCAGTTTTTTGTGTATCAAATCTAGCCACTGTGGTGTGTAGAGATTGACTCCCTAATATCTGCCTGGTGAGGTTTGAGACCTGAAATCAAGTTAAAAGCATTATTGTTTAACATATTCACTACCCAAAGTGGCATCTGCGTCTTGGGCCATGAATGTGTTAAAAGTTTTGTGAAACCAGCAGCAGAGCTGAGCAAAGCAATACATAATTTAAAATAGGTTGCGGGTTGGATTCCCATCTCGGGACACAAATGTTTGTATGATCTGCGGATTTTAATAACTTGAGATATACTTTAATCTGAGTTGTATTAGGGTATTTGGGGATATTAATCATGGCCTTTTTACAGCCATTCATTTTACTTTATTGTTTTCTGATTATTATTACTATTTTTTTCCACCAATATTTTATTTTTTAGCAAATTGACTTGACCAAGTGTTCCTTGTGAATTTACGGCAAATAAATAAATGATTTGATGTCTTTAAAGAAACATTTTGTGATCCTTTCGCTGACAGTCCTATTTAATAAATTAATCTGTTAAATGAACATGTCTGTTATATTATACAGTATCTTACCTGAATAATATATCTAGACAAAAATTATCCACATACACTTGCATACACAACATACAATAAAATCCCTTTTAGCTCCAGCACTGAGTAAAACGAAATTATGTAGTGAATGATAATGATGATGAAACATGCCCTAACATGGTTAGAATTTTGATGAAACTGTGTAAAAATAAAATTTGGTTCAGGTACTTACACATTCTGTAATTTTCCTGCTAGTAGGTAGTTAGCGGGACCACATTCACATCAGATTGATTTATTAATTGCAAATATGTAGGTACATATATAGGTTAGGTTCTAATTCTTAGGTTCTAATTCTAGCTAAAGTTAGTACATACACCCTGTTGGGTAAAGCAATTTGTCACAGATTATTACCTACCTATTATTATTTTTTTCTTTTCTCACATACAATTTAGTAATAGATAGGTGTTGTTAATTTTATTACTGGTGAATTATTATTCATTCAACCAAATTCACCACATGCAGTTAGTATAAGGCTTATCATAACAACATCATAGGTATCAATCATCCTAGCTGTCTTGCACTGTATAACCTAGGAACCTGTTTTTATCTACCAGAACTATAGTAGGTAGGTAAACGTAGGTAAAACTAAAAATATAAGTCATAAATGGACGTTTAGAAAATAAGGGTGATGAATAAATGAAAAAGCATTTTGAAAACTAGTAACACGAAAATGCATGCTCTTGTACAAGCTCGCCGCCAGCCAGCCGGAATATCTAAATTGAAGAGAAAGAAAAGACAACAGAATACGACCCTTGTATAGTTTTATGATTTATTTTATGCATTGGCATTTTATTTAGGGGAAAAAACATAAGAAACAACAAGCAACCAAAATCAAAACAAACTTTCAGGTTAGGTTCTTTTATGCAATCATATGAGAATCCTAGAGCTTACCTTGGACAGGTACATGATGTGAAGTACCGGGGCGATATTTAAGAAAACACCAAGAAGAAATTTGAAGATATTCGCTCAATAGACACAGTTTTATTCAAATACAGCCAAATTAAGCCGCGCTAAAATGGTTGCATTTTTTATTGTTGCACTTTTTTTTTCTCTTGAATTTTGCAGTTGAATAGTTGCTAGCTTCACTTCAATTGATAACCAATCAAATTTGCTTGATTTGATTGCTTTGGAATTTTGTTCATTCATTTCTCACAGATTAAATAAATTGTGCCATATAGCAGAGGAGAACTTCGGAAAAACGGCTAAAAGTACACGATGTCTGTACTTGCTCATTTGAACTAAAGCATAGACTAAGAACGAAGGCAGATGGTACCAACATTGAAAATTTGAAATACTCATTCAATCAATCACTCATTTGAATGCGAGTTGAATGAATGACGGCTATTTTGTGTAGATAGCAATTTTTCTCTTCAACAGCCACCACCACCATACAAAATCCTGGAAAAGTTGTTGCCTGTGAAGGATGCCTTCAGCTGCGAATGGAAAGTCCGAAAAACCAGCCTCTGCGGAGGCTTTGGATAATTCACCAATACGACAGGTTATGACGATTATTGAGCATAAAATTCGCAATCTGGAGAAAAGGAAGGTACGTAGAATGCGGTTGGAACATCAACAATACCTACAGTATTCCGCCTGTTATCTCATCTGTGTGTAAGTGATGACTTTAGAAACTTTATTTGCTGACGTCTCTCCCATATTGGAGATCTGCGAGTAAATAAAAGGGAAGTTGAAGAAGCTATTGACGCCATTTTCACCCATGTGCTCCCTGCTTTGTTGACGAAAGAACTATGACATGACGCCCTCGCACCGAGGCGGCTACGTTACGCTTCATCGTGTCATCACTGTTGATCTCTTCTTCAGCCACGTATCGCGCTAGGGCTAGATTATCAGCATAACTGGAACGTTTTTGACGTTATGAGTATATCTGCTTTGTCAAAATGTTATTGTGCAGCTCTGCATTGCTTGCTGGTCACTGACCTGAAGCAAAATGACCAAATAACATTTAAAGGTCAGAAATTGTACATGTTTGAAATAAGATCAACAGGATAGAAGCCTTGTATATTGATATGTTCTTAAATGAGGCAAGATAAAGTCACATACATTGTATGGGTAGTAGTATCAGTCTTCATCACACTTTTATATTTTTACAGGGCAAGTTAGACCAATACCGTAACCTACAGAAAGCTGGCAAAGACTTGGAAAAGGAGCAGAAGGTTGCATTAACAAAATGGGATGAAGTCAACCTAACTCTGGAATATTCCAGAGAGATTTCAAAGCAAATCACACAAATAGCAGTTACAGCAGAGCGTGATGCTAAGAAACAAGCTAAGAAGGTTTGGAAACTATTTGTATTAGGGAGTGTTTCCATTGAAGCAGAGTGGAGAAGAGCGGACCGTGAATTGGCCAATCAGTGCTCAATATCGGCACTTTAACTTCTCCACTCCGCCCAGCTCCCCGTCAATAGAAACGCACTCTTATCTATGGTCTTATTACAATACGCATTAAAGATGCGCTACTGTGAATGATCTGGCTAGTCGAATGATCTACAACTACTAATTTACTCATTCGACTTGAATATTAGTATTATACTAATCTTCAAAGTCGAATGACAACTACTAATTAGTAATTACTAATGCCTCAACGAATTGATCAAGTTGTCGAATAACAAATTGAGCTCGTGCTGGAGTCTTGGGGATGCTTCCTGCTGGTTATTGATTTTGATCAGTTGAGTTTTTTTTTCTTTATACTCAGTTCTTTATACTTCGAAAGGTTTATGATATGACACTTGAATCACTGACATTGCCAGAATTGTTTTGAACGAAACAGAGCCATTAACCACGAATTTGAAATTGATCCATCTAGATTGCTAGTAACAGTCTGTGTAATTGTAAATAATAGTTGTAATTTGCATCTATCAGTTGTCATTTTCTTTGCAATGAAATATTTATTTTTATTTTACCAAAATATTTGTGTTCCTTAGGATGCATGGGTCCGGTATGCAGCAGACACAAATAAGATTCGGGAGGTTCTGCTGGTTCTGGACTGTTTGAACATGATGGGCACGGACGAAGTACGAGAAGATTTTCTCAACGGAGCTAATGGAGCTGCTAAACTGACCAAGGAAGAACTCAAGATTCTTGATGATCTGTAAGTTACTCTCTGTTTATGAAAAATGTACACAAAAATATAATTGCACGCTTAGCATGTTGACTTGACTTCTTTGTTATTGGCAATCATCATCATCATATCATCCAATCGACATCCACTGCTGGACATAGGCCTCCCCTAAAGATCTCCACAATGACCGATTTGACATTGCCCACATACAGTGATTTCCCGCGACCTTCAAATAATTGCTCCATTGCGTGGGGGGCCTTCAAGAGCCTTGCGGCAGTTATTTGGCAATATGTTTCTGGTTAGCCACTTTTCTGCCAGTGTCCACACAAAAAACTCTTACAGAAAATGATAATGTCTGGGAAATATCATATGCATAAAATGTTTGAAATTTATTCCTTCAACTTCAATAATCAGATAACGCTGTGCAAAAGCAAAACAGTTGAGTGATTCAGTGATGACTCATTCATGTTGTTTACATTTTTCGAGATAGTAAATTATCATTTTCAATTTGACTTGAAAGACATTCAATGCATACTAATCATAAAATAACTCATGTCTGCCTGTTACCTTTTTACAATGAATGGCTAAACATATCTTATTGTTTCTTTAAATGTTTGAATATTTATTTGAAGTACATATTTTGTATCCTTATGAATAATTGTTATCATCAGGGGATCAAGATTCTTTATTGCCATATATGCTGTACAATATAAGACTAGCGACCCGCCCCGGCTTCGCACGGGTGCAATGCTGATACTAAATATACTACAGAATCGGCCTCCCTGCCGGTGCGGTACCGCCGCGCGCCGCCGCAACCGCCATGTCCCTGCATTTTAAATTGTAATATCTTCGAAAATATTCATTTAAATTACATGCTGTAAAGGGCCACATTGATTTATATTAAATGCACAATGTATTTAAGGTACTTAATTGGATAAGGATTAATGCTGTATTGTTTAAAATCCCTTCGTAAATAAGCCATTAAAGTAAAGGATAAAAATTGGTTATTGTGGGTTATCCCTAAGAGATTTTTAAGGTGTACAATACTGTAGTACATTATTTTGATCTATATCGTAGGGTTTCGCCAGCGTTTGCAATGTAAGCGCAAAAAAATGTGTTTATTTACGACATCACATTAGAAACCACTAAAATTATCAGTGTTTCTTTAATATATTATGCATATATTATACGTAATAACTTTCCTCTTGAATCACTGTTTAAAACCGCATCAAAATCCCTTGCCTAGTTTTAAAGATCTAAGCATTCATAGGGACAGACAGACAGCGGGAGCGACTTTGTTTTATATTATGTAAAGATATCAAAGTTGGTGATAACATTAGTACAATCATGCAAATTATTTCAGGTACCCTGAAGTGTCTCCCAAACACGAGCCGAATGAGGAGGGTCAACCAGGCTTCCACGCGGCGTCGGCTAAGGCAGCTGAGCACCTGTGCTCCATTACTGAAGGGAAAGGCAAGGAAGTACTGGGCACCACCTACACGCACATCAAGGAGATCGTGGCCAAGGTGCATGAGAGCGGATATTTCGACAAGGTTCCCGAGCCCCAGCAGGAGTTCGTCGAACCCGAACCGGAGCCCGAGCCGCAGCACCAGCAGGTGGTGCAGCCGCCGCAGCACAGCCCGCCGCAACCCGAGGTGGAGGCGCGTCCCTCCCCGCCGCCCGCCTTCCCCGCGCTGCCGGTCCCCCCCTCACCCGGCGTGGTGCCCGCGCCCGCCTACCCCCTCCGCCCGCTGCCCCCGATCACGCTACAGGAGGTGGAGCACGCGTACTTCGCACACCAGTACCCGCAGCAGCGCCCCATCGCCGAGGTGATCGGCTCGCAGAACTTCTTCTTCCTGCAGGAGTCTGAGCTGGACAGCCCCAACGGGACCCCGCAACCACCGATGCAGCCCTCGCCGCCGCAGGGCATCCCCTCACAGACGTTCACTAACCAGCACTTCATCCCGGGCCACGAGCCCATGCCGCCGCAACCGCACTTTGCGCCTATAGAGCACGGTTTCCCACCCGGCGCCGTGCTGCTGCCGCACATGGTGCAGCACGCGCACCAGCAGATGGTCAACCACGTGTCGCCCACCGCCGCCTACGCGCCGCCCGCCGCCGCCGAGACCGCGCACGCGCCCGTCGCGCCGCAGCCTGCGCCCGCGCCGGCGCCGCTCGACGCGCGTCCCGCCGCCTCCCCGGAGAATGAGAAACTAGATGACGATTGGAAGGAGACTCGCAGCCCCGAGAGGGACGACAACGGCGAGCGACGCACTCAGGGCCAAGGCGACGGACAGGGCAGATTCCGCAGGTACGGCGGTGGTGGCGGCGGAGGCCGCGGCGGCGGTCGCGGCGCGTCCAACGGACACGGCCGCGGCCGCGGGTCCTTCCGCCAGGGCGACGGCTACCGCCCCCGCGATTCAGACGGATACCGAGGCAGGAACTCCGACTACCAGGGGAGAAACGCCGACGGAAACCGCTCCGACAACTACAGAAACCCAGAAGGATATCAGGGCAGACCGAACAAGGATAGGAACTACGACAGAGACAACTATCAGAGCCGGCGGAGCAACGATGACGGCTACTACGGCAACGGAGACGCGGGCGACGAGCGGCAAGAGCGATCGCGGGAGCACGTAGAGAACGGGCGGGAGCACCACTACAGGGACGGGTACAAGGGCCAGGCGCGCGGCCGCGGCCCACCGCGCTCGCGCCCCCCGCGCACCACGTACCCCCCGCGCAAACAGGACGAGTAGACCCGTGGCTACTCCCCGCTGATGGACTAAATCATTCGTGCAAGGCAGATTTCACCGGCAACAACGCGAAGTGGTAACGTGAGAGATTATGGTATAACAAAAAAATATAAAAAGTTATAAAAAAAGAGTAAAACTACAAAAACCTGAAACTGAAAAAATAAGTTACTTGAATTTAGGTGTATGATATATGCGATTATGTTAAGTTACGTAATTCTAGATTCTTGTTAAGAGCGGTCGCGAGACCGGCGACGGGCGCGCCCGTCCTCGTGATAATATAAGTACAGGAGATGTGCACACAACTGATAGAACACGACCCTTTCCAAATCTCATGGATCTTACAGAGCTGATTACATTTTATTATTTTAGTATATTAATTAATTATTGTATGTATGATTGTTTGTAATATAAACATTCATGATGCTCCATTTGATTGTATGTATATTTTTTCTACTATTACATACCACTCATAATTTTTATACATGTGTTTTTAATTTAATTTTATTGATGGAAACAGTACATTGTTTACATTCAGCCTTCGATTATAAACGTTAAATCAACAGGATTAGTTTCGCATCTATGACGATTAGCAATTTATTTGGTTCAAGTCCTATTATTTCGTTCGAACATTGTTCTCAATAGAGGCTGTGTGCAAGCAAATTAAAAAGTATTCTACCAACACTCTAGTTTTATTATGGTCCCTGGTAGGTAACGTGAGTTAGCGAGGCATCTGTCCCCACTCTCGTGGTGTCCGTCGAGTTGGCAACCCCGCCATAGAATTTGGTGGTTTCAACTATGCCAATAAATGTTCATGAAATAGATAAATAGTGAATTCCGATGCCCTAAGTAAAATTAATAGTGCCCCAGTGCTGTAGGAGATATTTAGGTCTTTCACTGTGGCTGCTATCTTGATGTCAAGCTGGTAGCCCCGCGTTCGGCCATGATGATAATTATGTTAGTCCTCGTAGCCAAATCAGTTAGGCGAAATAGTTTGGCCATGAGGAAAAAGCCCTGATTACGACGAATCTATAGTTAGATATGAATCATGAACTATGCTAATTAACTGCATTACGGTATCTAGTTCTACTAAGCTCAGAAATAGACCTACGGTTTAACTTATATTTTGGTTTTGAACATCTACATAGGTACATTACATAAAATACAGACGAGTACAAAAGTGAACTGTTCCTCGCACGTCGATTCCCTCAAAGTCGATTCTTGTAAAGGCGACCGCGCCTGTATTCCCTTCAAGACATTTACCTATACCTACATCTATTTATTCCCGTTTTTATAATGTGATTTTTGTATTTCGTTATATTTATTCATCTTATTTACCTTACCTTACTTAGGTAGGTACCTACCCATTTTTTCCTTCCACCCTAACGAAGTTGCGGCTTGCAGCTAGCATCTCCCGGATGCTCCTTCTGTTCAGAATCCCCTTCCGTGTCGCCGCCGCGCCGGATCGGTGAATCAGCCCGTTTGTAAAACGGAGCCATTCAGCAAACAGCAACCAATGTTCAACGATTTGGCTAACGGAAAGCTAGCTCGGAAACAGATGACGTTGAAGCCGAAGCTGGGTCTTAAGATTTTTTGTTCGCTACTACAACGCTAGATGTTCGATTCTAGAATCCTAGATATTTAACGTAAACAAAGGCATTTATGAATGAAAAACTTACAAAAACTGATAACAAAACAACTAGGTTATCACTATAAAAAACAAAAGGTTTAAAACCGAGTTCGTAAACGGACGACAGAGGAATTTAATTGAAGGTTAAACAAACTTACCTTAAGTGAAGTTTGAGCATAATTTTTCGGATGCAGCGACGACGTAGTGTAATGATTAATAAAAGCAAACATTTGTTACGAACTTCTGCGATTGGCTCCGATGATACCAGTATCATAGGTACAATATTTTCCACCATAATCTTCTTTCTTTCTTTGCCTAATACTACCTTTGTTTAAAATAAATTAAATTTTTTAAAAAATATGTAGGACTAGCTGTACCCGCGACTTCGTTCGCGATTGCCTTACCTGCCGACTAATTAAGTTCACATTTAACCATAATCTCTCATATTATGAAACGCCGCCGTCCAAAAAATCGTGTAGGGTCTACGGGGGATAGCATATTGTCATCTTCAATCCCATTCTTTATCCACGCGACTTTTAGCTACGACTCGGCCAGCGTCAGTGTTAAGAAGTGTCCTACTCGTTTGACTTACTCACAGCTGGGGCCCTATTCTGCTATACTAATCGCTTCACTATGACAGGGCTATCGTCACAGAATGACACTTTTTGGTATTCCACCTTGGATGAAAGAAATTATGATGAATGCAGATGGAGAGACGCGCGTCAAGTTTGAAACTACATATTAATTTATCTCGCGCGCACTATCTGGAATTTTATTAATCTAAGGATTCTACGTGATGATTCTGCGACGATTCCATTGTCATACTGAAGCAATTGTTTTGCAGAATTGGGCTCCTGATCCATTTGACTGGACCACCGTAATTTTTTTTCTTTAATAGGTAGGTACAGTTGGCTGTGTACCACAATAAAAAATATTTTTCTGCGGTCCAGTTAGTTTAAGTGGACCACAATAATTAATTAATTTAATTGTACACGAAGTTTGGTTGGAGTAAGACTCCAACCAAACTTCGCTGGACCAGCTAAACCACCATATATCATGTAAGGCAGGAACCTAACTTATTTTTCCAAGACCCACCACCTTAGTAGGTAGGAACCTAACTAATGGGTGCGTCTTGGAAAAATAAATAGATAGGAACTTACCTACCCTTTATCTACTAATTTTTTTCTTCAATCTACAGATTATTTCATCAATCTACTGATTTTCTACTCGACTTTCTACTGATTTAGTCATATTCGATCTTGCATCTCTGTTTCTAACAAAAAGAATGCATGAAATCGGACGACGCGTAGACCCGTAGTGATGCGCGGTTAAAGAATTCTACTTTTTCCTCTCTCCCAGGGGAACCTTACTCAATTCCAGGATAAAATGTATTCCATGTCCTTTCTTGTAGGATGAACTCAAAACGTGCCAAGTTACATTCCAACTCATTACCTATGTAGTTTCGGCGTGATGAGCGGTGAAGGAATTTAACTTTCATCCCCTCTGCCAGGGCAACCTTACTGAATTCCGGGATAAAATGTATCCCATGTCCTTCCTTGAACTCAAATCGCACCAATTCAGTCCAACTCATTCAGTAGTTTCGGCGTGAACGTGATGCGCGGTGAAGAAATTTTACTTTTATCCCCTCTCCCAGGGGAACCTGACTGAATTCCGGGATAAAAAGTATCCTATGTCCTTCCTCGTGGTATGACCTAAAATCGTACCGAGTTTTATTTCAATACCTTAAGTAGTTCCGTCGTGATGCGCAGTTAAAGAATTTTACTTTCATCCCCTCTCCCAGGGAAACCTGACTGAATTCCGGGATAAAAAGTATCCTATGTCCTTCCTCGTAGTATGACCTAAAATCGTGCCGAGTTTCATTTCAATACCTTCAGTAGTTTCGGCGTGATGCGCGTTTAACAAACAGACAGACAGACAGACAGACATGAATGAAAAAATTTGCAGTTTTGGCTTCAGTATCGATAATAGAGTGCCCTCCAAAAAAAATTTTCAAAATATCTTCAATGTACAGAATTGGACCTGTTACAGTTTTATTATAAGTATAGATTGTAGAACAAGAAGAGTATTGGACGAAAGACAAGACAAACACATCGGCAGATAAGGCGCTATGCAGACGGAGCAACTTTAGTTGGAAAATACTGTCTACTTTTTATATTTTTCGTATAAACTTGCCACATAGGCATACTAGTTTAAGAAGTATAAAATGTACCTGAACAGGGCCCGTACTATTAAAAACGAAATTGAAGTTTCTGATTCGTTTTCGTGCAAACGCTAATCTTATGCAAGCGAAATAAGAGTTGATTTTGCACGACAACGAAAACGAAACCTCGATTTTCCTTTTGCTCGTTGCCTGTTGCCGCAATAGTTGCCCTGACTGCATAGCACCTGTCGCTGCACAAATAAAACAATTACTGCTTTTGCTATTTAAGTTTTTATTTTCAGAAACTGCTTTTAGAACATTTGTAGGCTATAAAACTTATCATATTGACCTAAACCTGTCCGAATTGAATAAAATAAATAAAAATCTCTATTTATATTGCAATTTTAGCGGAAAAAACCTGTTTTACTGCAGCTTATTTACTTACAAACTACAATAATCGTAGTTAATTATCCTATATGTATACAACCTAATGCAATTATACAAAATATCATCTTTAATGTACTTATAAGTAGAAACTAAGTTATATTCTCACATTTTGTTCGCTTAAATCTGGGAGATCTTTACATAGGCCGATAATAGTTGTATTTCTTTTCACCAAATAAGATTCATTATAACTCTTGGAATGTTTTGTGCTAATCAAAACAGATTTATTCCTATTAACCATAGATCTAAGTAAAATCTGTAGATATGGTATGCTCTCCCAGCGCTTACTCAACAACTGGCCTGTGTTACAACTATTCGCAAACCCTCGCTCACAATTACAATTGAGTAATAGATGAGAGTATTGCTGTAGTCAATTAATGTCAATAAATCACACTAAAGTTCGTCGTAGTATGCACGCGTAACACGAACGGATGGACCTTATTGCACCTAATTTGAGCCTTCCACTTTCGAGCAGGGTACCTTATCTCCCCTATTTTACTTACATCGATGGTAATAACAAAATACATTTTATGAACAGTACAGTGACAGTAAGGTACTTAGTTTACATAAGTAATTAATATTATCAATAAGTATTCCGTATTAAAAATTTGTAGGTTGTATGTAAGTACAATTTGGAAGCACAGTTGGAAGGCAATTCTGGGAGGCAGGTACCAAGTTAAAAACCACAAAATAATAAAACATCAATATTTTTTTCTGAATAGATTTTGGTTAAATGATTGAATTTAGCACTTCATTTAGTAAGAGTTTTGGAATAGCTACTCATGTGCTACTATAGGTACTCTATCCATACTAAATATACAATGCTTGTAAACATTGCCCCCATACTTAACCTAAAAATCCTTTCTCGCTGTCGATTTTAAGACAGAATTTGCACTAGTCAATTAGAGTTCATTCTTACAATGCATAACGCTGACTATTTTCCGGACACCACGCCAGAAAGAGATTTTTTTTTTGTGTTGGAAGTTGTTTAAAAACATTGTACATTGAGAATGGCTGCATTTAAGATTATTTTAGTCCACATTCGATAAATTGCTGGTCTAAAATAACAAAGTAGTTAAATTGACATAAACATAACAGTTGGACTTCTTAACGTTATGTATCCGGCATTTGATTGAAATAAGAACAATGGCACATAGGACAAAAAAAAAATCATATTTCAAAAACATTACGTAATCTGATAATGTAAATCAACAGTTATACGGTAAGAGCCTACATTCACATACAGGGTTACTGGACACTGGGGTACATATACAGGGTTATTGGTAATTCACTGACACTGCGTAAACTCCAGGTTCTGCCCATCACCACGAACACGTTAGTAAAGACGCCAGGTCTTAATTATTAATTTTTTTTTTAAATTGCCACATACAAAGTAATTTCCGGAACCTAATTAATTACTAAATAACGATCCCACACTCCTATTTAAATCCACATCATCATCATTGGCTTATTTTACATTTACGCAAGATGATTTAAGTGGCAATAGCCTGGCTGGGAGACAGCCGAACACACACACACCCACTGATAATTCAAGGCAGAGCCATTTTTAGGTTTAGTTTAAAAAAAACCCTTTAATGAACGATTTTTGAATGGAAGGGGTACATACTAATATCATTGCCATCCATAAATTTTTAGAATTGAGAGTCTTCATGGACTTGTTTATGATGGTGGGCAGTACCTGCAGTTAACATAGTGTCAGTGAATTACCAATAACCCTGTTTAGGGAGTGACGTCAGACCTTCCTAAAAAGTGTCGCAAGTTCATAATTTTTTGTTTAATCGGTAAAAGAAAAAATACATGTCCAATATCTTCTGATAATCTAACTGACGGATTAATTAGAATTTTTTAGGACACTAGAATTTTCATGGCAGATCCTTTTTTAAGTTTTAAATAAAGCCTCTATAAAGAAAGATTGTTTAATTACCTACAACCAATACCAAATGTAAGAATGAGTGAAAATTAAAACCTGGCCTCTTCACTACCGTGATGATGGGAAGAACCGACAGCTAATGAAGTACCAGTGAATTAACAATAACCCTGTAGAATAGAACTTGAGATTGAGCTCTGCTCTCATGCTGTCCTGCTCAGTTTGAATCTGATCTGAGCAGGACAGCATGACAAATGATGCCATTCTAAGGTACGTAGCTTATAGCAATAGGTTATGCGCTTCTATAAAACTACACAATGTAGATATCAGAATTTCATTTGCAAAAGGAAACTCTGTAAATCCAGAGATTTTTGAAAATCTTGCAATACTGTTTCCGTACCAAAATAAACATATTAATCATTGTATCAGCAGGACAAAACAGATACCGTAGTACATATTGATGATTAAAGGTTTTTCTTCCAGAGAGGGGAAGAATTCTTACGTCTGTCCACCAATAGATAATCGGACAATTATTCTACTTCGTCGGTTAACGTTGACGTTTAATGTATGAAAACTTGTGTCATAAACGATAAAACAAGTGTTTAAAATTTAACCATCTGTTGGTGAACTCGGGTCTTACTAATTTCCAACTCTTAGTAATAAAAGAACATCACTTTTACCAAGTACATAGAGATTTTGTCCGTAATAATCTCAATAAAACAACGAAAAAGCGCCATAAAACTATAACACCCCAGATTTCGTACAAAACGTATAGTTAAATGCTAGAATATGTGTTACAAAAACAATTACGTACAGCACAGTTCTCACAGAGTTGTAAATAATAGAGACAGTCCTTGTGTTCCCTTTGGGGGAAGGCTGGTGTTAAATCATGTGGCGGGGAGGCGCGGCGCGCGTCCGCCGCTCCCACGCCTCCGCCTCGGCCCAGGAGTGCCGCACGTCGCGGAATAACTGGAAATATAACGTTCGAGATATTTATTTTCTCTTAAGAATATATACGCACTATCTACATACCGCAATGCTTGAAAGCTAAAGTTTCCAATCAATGCGTGCTACACGTCATGACCTACGGAGCTGAGACGTTGTCCACGTCTCAGCTCCGTAGGTCATGACGGGTACGGGGTAGGGCTGGTCCAACAGTTCAAAGTCGCTCAGCGAGCTATGGAAAGAGCTATGCCCGGAGTCTCTCTGAAGGATAGAATTCGTAACGAATACATCTGACAGAGAACCAAAGTTATCGATATAGCTAAAGAATTAGCAAGCTGAAGTGGCAGTGGGTCGGCCATATCTCGCGAAGAATCGACAACCGCTGGGGCAAACGTGTTCTTGAGTGGAGACCACGACTCGGCAAACGTAGTGTAGGACGCCCTCCAGCCAGGTGAGATGACGATCTGCGAAAGACTGCAGGCAGATGCTGGATGCGGCAAGCTGAAGACAGGGCGCTATGGCGCTCATTAGGGGAGGCCTATGTCCAGTAGTGGACTAATATAGGCTGATCTAGACTTATTTCATTTAAGCCACTACCCCACAGCCGCCGCTTTGAAGCGCGTCTTGTGTTGCGATATTTGTTTGCAGTACATTTTGTACTAAGACGCACGATCTTACACACTACTGCGATTTCGCATTTAGCGCGCGGCTTCTCGAAATTGCGTTTACAAAAACGCAGCAAAATCCTGCTACAGAATCGCAACAAATCTCGCGCCATAAGACGCGCTTCAAAATCGCGGCCGTGGGGTGGAGGTTTTATGGACGATTCTGCGACGACACCATTGTTATTGCAAAGCGATTGGTTATCTAAATTCGGCCTCAGCTCCGTGGATTTTAAATAAAAAACGTATGAAGCTCGTTTTACCTGTGAGAGCCACAACTCATCAGCCAGCAGCTCGTTAAGTATTAGCGTGGTGTCCTTCCTCGGATCCTGCATCCGCTTCTCTGCGACGCGCTTACTGCACTCCGCGTACATCAGGTACTTCTGGTGCGAGATGCGGGAGTACATCTGCACGCGCGTGCAGCACGACGAGCATACTAGGAACTCCTGGAGGCAGAATAATAGGTATGTTATTATAAATAAAAATAAATAATGTTTGACAATTCACATAGCATTTTATAGCCCCAATCTAAGCAGAGACGGGAAATTGTAGTATTTTTTTGTACTTAGCAAACATCCAGAAAACCCAAAATAAATATCTGTTCCCTCTTAGGCTCTCGTCTTTAGTTCAAGTGAGACAAAGAGTGTGTACTAGGTGCTTCTCGTTGAGAGGACCATCATCCGAGACATTCGACGAGACGGCTCGACTAGTGTTTACTGACGGCAAAGACCCCGGCGCCGCCGTTGGCAACACTCACGCCGTACCACGTCTTGTGTAATAAAGATTATTGTATCATACCTTCTCATACGCGAGCCTGGCATCAGGCTGCACCGGCTCCAGG
This sequence comes from Eupithecia subumbrata, assembly GCA_949316285.1. Lineage (NCBI taxonomy): Eukaryota > Metazoa > Arthropoda > Insecta > Lepidoptera > Geometridae > Eupithecia > Eupithecia subumbrata. The sequence continues at coordinate 33,260,823 of OX438640.1, read as the reverse complement.
GTCCCCGGGTTGTAAGGCTGTCCGAAGAGCAGCAGCCTGGCTTGCGCCGGCCGCGCGCACGCCCGACAGACCCCGGCGCCGTTGGCAACACTGAGCCCTGGCCACGTGCCTAGCGCCGCGTCCAGCGCCCGGCCGCCGCCGCCGCCGCCGCCGCCGGAGGAGACGCGGCTCCGCATCGTCTCCGTTACCTCGTCGACAGTCTTCACGTTTGATAGGAAGTAGTCGTCTGGAAATAAAAAAAAAAAGTAGAAATCGTAAAGTAAAAATCATTTATTTGAAATACTAGTTTATGCCCGCGGCTTTGCCTGCGTTATTTCTATAGAAAGGTTTAAAGGGAATTTCTATCCCACGGGAACTTATTTATGGGATAAAAAGTATGTTTGATGACAGGATTAGAATTACCTGTGTGCAAAATTTTGGCTCGATCCGTTCAGTAGTTTTGGCGTGAAGAGGTAACAAACATCCATCCATCCAAACTTTCGCATTTATAATATTAGTGTGATAGTGTGAAGTCAACATACAATTGTCTAAATGAATCCATAGTCTCCAGAACTATACTACAGAGTGAACTATAGAGAATAAACTGTATTTCAGGAGTTAGTGGCTTCTCCCATGTGTGTCCATTTTGTTTTATTTGGGATATAAACAGTACATCATACATACAGAACTTAAATAAACATAAACCAAAAACTTTCCTCCATTATGTAAACATGTAGAGCTAAATGAACACAGCTATTTAAAAAAAATCATGTGAAAATACCTACAAAACATACATAATTATGTAGTGTCCTACAAAAGATATATAGATAATATTTTTATTCATCACCATAGAAAAGTAATTTTACATAGAAACATGTAGAGAACAGCAATGGAACTGGCGGCCTTATCGCTTAAAGCGATTTCTTCCAGGCAACCAAAGATATAGAGTTCATGAGTTCTTAATGATAGCTAACTAAATAATAAATAAAGATTATTGGGACAATTACATCGTATTAATACACAAACAAAAAAATTGTGGAGGAAATGTATGAAACAATTGATAATGCTCATACAGCATCTTAAAAATCAAAAATATCACTTTATTTCCGTGTCAGTGTTTAGTTTTATGATTTGACCTTTTCTAAGTGTACATTTATTGTATTTATGGTAATAAAGAGTTTTTGATTGATTGATTGATTGAGTCATCAGATTATAATATAAATTAGCGCTATTTTTTTTATAATCTCGCGCCAATACGAAAGGATCAACCTTAGGATAAATAATCATTTTCATTTCATTTTCTAACTAATATCATCGCTACCAATACTGACCACCTTCCGTGCGTGGCACAACCAGCCTAAGGGTGCTGTGGTGTGGTATTCTTCGATTATCTTTCATAGAAGTGATTTGAGAGTATCAGTTAGTATTGACTATAGTATTATAATATCTGTGGTATTGATTAAATTTTTTCTAGTTTATAAATCGCGACAAAGGGGTTTCAAGATTTTAGTATGGAGGGTGGTGGGTTAAGTATAGTGGGAAAATCTTCAAACCCATTTTGATAGTCAGATAACTTATATTGTGAACAAAATTCATCAAAAATAAAGATTATTATGGAAGCGTAAGTTATTTACTTCATGCGGAATTATCAATGATTATTCTACGAAATGGCCCTCATGCTTTACTGCCGGTTTCACAAAAGATTGACGTCATTCTTGCTCACGTGAATATTAATGATTGTGTGTAACCAAAATGAAATGTTTAGGGAACTCGTAAAAATATATGCAGGTACTTTTTGATAGTAGAAACCTAGTAGCAGTTTTTTAACCGATTTCGAAAAAAGGAGGCGGTTATATGTAGTAGGCTGCATGTATGTTTTTTATGCTTGTTCGTCCGTGAATTATGAACCGATTTTGAATATTCTTTCGCTTTGTATAAAGAATGAGGTAGTACAATAAAAAGTATTATTCATGAATCACAGAAATCTGTCTATAATTGACAGAGTAATCGACGAACATAAATAATTTTAAAACGCCTTTCGTCGAACGACTGTATGCATCAGTGTATACCTCAGTGGCGCAGCGGGCGAGATCAGCCTGCGACGCAAGAGGTTGCGGGTTCGATTCCCGCTTCGGAACAAGTTTGTGTACGATCTGCTGAAATTTGTTCCGTTGTTCTGAGTGTTTTCTATGTATAATAAAATATCAATCTATTTATATAAGTATTAAATATATCAGTTATCTAGTACCCATAACACAAGCTTTGAGTAGCTTACTTTGGGGCTAGGTGGTGCTGTGTGGATTGTCCAGCAAAATTATTATTATAATTTATTTAATGGTAGGCTGTGCGAATACTAACCTTGCTCCTGAAAGATCTCCGTTAGGAAATTCGGATCCAGCGCGTGCGATATCAAGGTCTGAATGTAGACTTCGAAGTTCTCCTGGTACATTTGCGTCTCCAGCATCCGCTTCTCGATGAAACTGCTCTCGTCCGTCGGTAGCTCGCTTCTCACTAATTCGACTATTGTTTCTAGGTGTGTTTGTGATCGCACCTTTACTGGTACTTGCGTATACAGTTTTTTGTTTTCTGGATTCCAAACTGTGTACTGTAATTAAATTAGGATTTTATTAGCCATGGCAAAAGATAATCGGACGATTTTACAGGCTGGCTTTTTGAGATGGGAGTGGATGGGAAAATTCGAAACCATGAATGTTAGAGAAAAGTCGTGAAGAAACGAAATCTGCATATTTCGATTTTTTTAAAACCTTTTACTTTTGCAGGAAATCAAACCGATTGGTTTTTTAAAAAATATGACACCCTGTTTTTGTGCACTAATGGATTCGTTGCTGATAAGAATAAATCTTTGAAAAGAAATACATCATTAAAAATGAAAGTAAATGGCATTTTTTACACAAGCCAAACTCGATGTAGAATGTTTGTAATCAAACCGCCCATACTTAATCTAAAATTCACAGTTTTGCCGCGTCTTTTATACGCAATTTACATTACTTGTCGATTTGAGATCCTTCCTTCAATAAATATTGCTTACAATTATATCTGAAACTCGACGCCAAGTTGTGTCGTTGTTTGTTTACAAACATTCTACCTCAAGTTAGGTAAGGCTAGTGTAGGGTAAACCCAGGATACATGCCTCAGTGGGATAGATGCCTCGGTTTCAAAAAACATAACTTCCCGAAATCGCAACTACGAATTAATAGTTTAAATAAGGCGCGGACGTGCCACACCCCTCAGTTCCCCGCAGGCGGTTGAGCAGAGTGGACGTATTTTTCTTGTGCGTGCGATTATCTCCGCGGCGAACGCAGGCTTACTGGTCAAAGTTTTAAACATGAGTATTCAGTGTTGCATAACTTTTTATGTAGTCATAAATTTTATTCAATTTTACTAACGTTGATACATTGGTACATTGAGTACACACCTAAATGTCAATACCCTCTCTATTGTATTTAGTTTAGTTCTACTTATGAAAGGCATCTATCCGTATCAAAAAGTATAGTTGCCTCAATTTATCTGGGGGATAGTTGCCCTTAAAGGCATCTATCCCCCAGAACTCTAAACATAGTCAGTGTTTGTTGGAAAACATAATTTTGTTATATTTTTACGTCGGAAACATTTTGTACATACCTATTTGTGTTCAATACCTAATGTTTAACCGCCAATAAAATTAATTTCATACCCCATGTAGACCACATGGGTCTCGCGTCCGTTTACCTATGCCCCAACATACCTTAAAAGCTGATTTTCAAATGTTGATTTTCTTAATGTTGATTTCCTTAATGTTAACTTTTTGAATGTTGCTTTTCTTAATGTTTATTTTCTTAAGGTTGATTTTCTAAATGTTGGTTTTCTTAATATTGATTTTCTTAATTTTCTTACTGTTGATTTTTTTTATTGTTATTTTTTGTTAGACAAATGCACAAGCTCAATTATTATTGTATAGGAATGCTCAAATAAATGATTTTAAATTGTATTTTACCTTTATTCATTCTATAGGGCATCTATCCTACACCACTGGCTTCTATCCTCCATAGCATTTTCATGCTGTGGCATCTATCCATATAGGGTAGGCATCTATCCCCAAAAAAAGGGTTTGCGAAAACTCAATTCCTGCCTAATTAGTGATATTTAGGTCACTAGCAACCGTTATAGATGTGAGATAAAAGATTAAACTATCTTTATTCATAAAAATTACTCACGTCAAATTAAGAATTTTAAAACTACAAGGCTTTTTCAAAAAGTGTGGCTTCTATCCTGGGTTTACCCTATAAGCATCGATGTGAAAATTTTATAGATCTTTTCGAACAACAGGTGTGCTTGCCGCTAGCTAGAATGCTTAGCCTGTATTTTAATGGGGTTTATTCCCGATAAAAGATCTATTTGTAATGAATTTTGTTAACTTTAATAAACAATTTGGTAACAAATACATAAAAATTAGTTTGCAGTTTTTAATTTTTTCATAAATTGAGCCCATGACTCCTTTCACGACTTTTCTCTAACTCTCATATGCCCTGTCAAAACCACGTCCAATGCCTGCGTCGAACGACTGTATGCCTATAGGTAGGCTGTGGTAATACTAAGTAACTGTAATGCTGGGCTGAAAATTATCTGACTAATCTATTGTATTAGGTCTGACCTGTAATGATAGATGTAAAAACTAAGTAAACTCATCACTACGTAAAAAACACCATCATCTTATAACAAAGGCGTACACTTCTGGACATAGACCTCGCCCAAAGATCTACATAAAACTTGTAACTTTAGTAACTTATTATTATACTTCATTGCATAAAAATAAGAAAACCATACTCACTGTAGATATATTTCTATAAAGCACCTTGCCGTTCTCTTCAAAAGGTTCATATTTCTGTAACAGTGTCTTCCCGTCTACTCTCCATATCGACGGCCAGACAGTCATTTCAGTAACTTCATTTTTTAATGCGATGAACTCCCCAGACTAAAATAAAAAAAACGTATTATTCTATTTTAATTAGGACCTACAACCGCCGATTTTTCGAACTCTGATAAACCTGTCAAGTTCTTTTTGGGTTGATCGATGCAAATGCATTTTTCGAGCGCGAAATATGCATTTTTCTACGGCCAAGCGCTTGGCAAATTTTTGACTAACCAATACATACATATCACAAACAACAGATAAAGTTCAAAAAGATACTAACAATTCTAAACAAGAATGGCCTCAGCAGATGCCATGGCGGGATATCCTGCCATACCGCTGTTCTTCCGTGTCAACCATCAATCTAAGTAAAAACGGGGAGATTACTTCTAGCTGGCTACCTCTTCTTTTGTGGAATCCTACCTCTTACTGTGATGTCCTTCTAGCAGGGTCCTCCTCCACGTTCCTTGGCTTAGTAAAACAACTTTGGACTGTATTACTAGGTCTATTCTTTTTGGCTTTTGGCGCCGTATTTGCTGGTTTTCTACTACTTTATGACTAGACTAGCTTCTCTAAAATGGAAGGCTGAAATTAGGTGGCATTAGATCTACCCACCTCAGTCATAGTCGGACCGGCTTTCGCGTTACGCGTGCTTATTACGGCGTACTTTAGTGTGATTTATTGACTAGAAGACTACAGCAATGTCCTCGTATTTGTTAATCAAAATTAATGCATAAGATTGGAAATGTAACTTTGAGTGAGTGTTAGCGTGTAGTTGTAACATTGGCCAGTTGTCGAGTAAGCGCGAGGAGAACGTACCATATCCCCAGATTTTACTTAGATCTATGGTGTCACTAGAGATTTTAATTAAACTTACGCGATCAGAACACATTACAATACGTGCAACCGAACTAAACTTTAAATAGTTACATTATAAACGGTCAACTAATCAGTGAGCTGTGTGGTGCCGGCTTAGAATTTGCACCACCCCAATTCTTCCCGCGGGTGTCGTAAGAGGCGACAAAGGGATATCCACCGGGGGCGGGCAGCAGCGCCCCCTGCAGAAAAATTCTATTAACGAACTGCAATCCCCAACCCGCATGCCCAGCGTGCGGATTATGGGCATTAACCCCATGAGATAAAAGCCAACATGGCGCTTATCAGGAGGCCTGCGTCCAGCAGTGGACCAATACAGGCTGTTGAGGTGAGGTTGAGGTAACCAGAGTTCGAGAAACCGGCTGTAAGATTGTAACAAGACAATAACAACAAAAACTTAAAATGTACAAATGTATAATTATGTTACATATAAAAGCAAGGGTAGATGGGATGTGACCTAAGATAACCTTGGCTTAACATCTGTTTACTTTGTCATTAAAATTACCTAACTACATTGGCGTGATTTACGTCATTACCTTTTGATACGTAGTATATTACTATACAGGGTTATTGGTAATTCCCTGACACTGCATGAATCACAGGTTCTGCTGATCACCACGAACGCGTTTGTGAAGACCTGATTCGTTTTCGTGCAAACGCTAATCTTATACAAGCGACATAAAATATGGTTTTGCACGACAAAGAAAACGAAACATCGAATTTCCTTTTCCGAGTAGGTCCCCAGCTCTAAATTCTTAAATTTGGTATTGGTAATAAGTACCCTTTCATCCAATAAAACTTCTTTAGAGGGCCAGGTTGTCTGGCAGAGATCGTTCTTGAGCGATAAGACCGCCAATTGTCACTTAGGTTATAATTATTTCTTTTTAAATTGTTTCTTACTTTTAAGTGTGCAATAAATTATTTTCTATCTATCTATTGATCTTCATTTGAAACGGTCATTAGTAGGTACTTCATTGTGTGTCAGAAAATCGTCGTATTGTCAGAAAATGTTTTTAATTTGGTATCAAAGCTAATTAACAAAAAAATGAAGAATTAAGATCTGGCGTCTTCACGAACGTGTCCGTGATGATGGGCAGAATCTGCCGATCAACCAGTGTCAGTGAATTACCAATAACCCTGTATTGGGTATTTTCAAATTGGTGCACATTACGTATAGGTAGTTATTCTGTGGTTTTGACCAATTTAACTATCCAATCATTAGTATAGGTTTTGGCACCCCAGTACTTTTAATTACCAAATGATCTTGAAAATACGCATCTTCAGGTGGACCGTTTCGTGTTGGCGTGAGATTCAAATACCTTGTGGTTTAATTTTTTCTGCGCTATACAAGGAATAAAACTAATGGAAAGGGTGCCTTTTATTTCACCCATGATAAAATACAACTTCGATTCAATTGTATTTCGGGAACATATGGAAATAATATTCCCTCTTATTTTCTCAAATGCTCCAAAAATACCATTGAATCGAAGTTATTTTTTTATTCCTTGTAGAACGCACACAAAGTTAAATACCACAGAATATTTTAATCTCGCGCCAACACGAAACGATCAACCTTAAAGTATGCATAAATCCTACTAATATTATAAAGCCGAAAGTTTGTGAAATCTGAATTTTTGTTACCTAGGATCTCCAAAACTACTGAACAGATCAATATGAAATTTGGCAAGCGTTTAGAGCAAAGCCCAACTTAGATAATAGGCCACTTATTATACCGAAAATACCTACGCTTGCGAAGCCGCGGGCAGAAGCTAGTAACGTATATACAGGGTTATTGGCAATTCACTGACACTGCGTAAACTGCAGGTTCTGCCCATCATCACGAACACGTGAGTGAAGACGCCAGGTCTTCTTTCTTATTTTTTTTGTAAACCGCCTCCCATACAAAATAATGTCTGAAACCCAATTCATTACTAAATACCGATCTCCCCATTTAACTCCTATTTAAATCCACATCATCATCGTTGGCTTATTTTATATCCATGAAAGATGATTTAAGAGGCATCACCCTGGCTAGGAGTCAGCCGAACACATACACACCCTCTGATAATTTAGTGCAGAGCTGATTTTAGGTTTAATTGAAAAATCCCCTATAATTAACGATTTTTGAATGGAGGGGTGTAGATACTAATATCATTCCCTTATCACCAATTTTAAGAATTAAGACCTGGCGTCTTCACTAGCGTGTGATGATGGGCAGAACCTGCAGTTCACCTAGTGCCAGTGAATTACCCTGTATATCAAGGATCAACGTTCAAAACTGTGCTGCGCTAAGTTGTACATAATCGAGGGTTAGTTTTCATGTAGTGTGTACTGCAGCTGAACGTAGACCCACATTGTCAAACAAACAAACCCACGCACGGGGCCGCACGCAGCTAAAATACGCCGCGTGGCCGTGCACAGCGTGCGCCGCAGTGGACCAGCGGCTTACCACTTCATACAATGCATAATACTGACAATGATTCAATCTCGACACCCAATAGTGAATTTTTTGTTTTTTTGTACCTTGAGAATAGCTCGAGTATGGGCAAAACCCGTATTTCTAGCTCGCAACGTTAAAAACAAGAGGGAGGTATCTTACCTGATATGGCATTTCCTCCAGCGGCCGGGCCCCATCCTGACTGGTTCCAGAAACTTGCTGATGCGACTTTATGTGATGCAGCTTTCTATTGGGATTCTCGCTCTCTGCCGCTCCATATAAACCGTAACCTAAATTCCCGGCCTGACCCGCTAAAATAATAAAAAGTGAATTGAATAATAATTCAAACACAATAAAGTTGACATTATATTAGCAATTGGTAACCCACCTTAGAATCTTCGAGTCTTAAAACTATAGTAAAAATAGGGGTCCTATCATAGATGTGGAAAGGATGGGTAGGAAAGGGATAGCCACATCATCCAGTGATGTTTGAAGGGACAACATGTACAGTGCAGTACTGTTTACATAAATATTGTTTATTATACATTTGTTTAATATTTATTTTACAATAGTTAATTAGTTCCCGCATCGTACATGTCGTCCCTATGTGGCGAAGAGAGGGGTGCTACCAGGAATAATTACAAATTAAATTTTAACACGGTCAGTAATATACTTGTGTTTATTTTAGGTCTCCTCCTATTATTATACAAAATATTTACATAAAATATTGAGAATTTTGTGCATAAACAAATAACAATTAAATAGAAATACAAAAAAATATGTTCGGGACAAAATTAATAGCCACCTAATCCATTTCGCGCTTATCTATAGCTGTCAAATATTATGCAGTTCATTCTTACAATATAAAATCACTTTCAACTAGAGAATATGCGTACGCTATGGTAAGTACCAACTAACCTCAAATACTGTAAAATACATTACATTATTATATACAACAGACACCCACTGGTATGTATTCCATATAAAAAAATATACCATACGTTTTGTTTGGAATTATTAATGGTAGCACCCCTTCAGTAGCGAGTATGACAAGAGTCACAAAACTAACAATTTACAATTAAATGGCACTGATAACGTGTCATCAACAACAAACGCTGTGAAATCTTGTTACAGAGTAACCCTAAGCGCGCGGCCGGCGGGCGCGTGCGGTCTTCTAAGTATTTACAGCGGCAAGGGATAGATTTAATCTAAACGTAATGTACATTATCACAGTTAAAATGTAACAAGTTTTCACGACGCCGCCCTCGCGGGCTCGGCGGCCAGCTTGCTCCTGTCATACAAGCTTCAGGGCTGGCTCTTCACCATCGCGCTCTACTCCTAAGATGGAAGTCTAACAGGTTGAACGCACCTTCGTCGGGCTGGTGCTGGTAATAGTACTGGTGCTGGTGCGGCGGCTGCAGCGGCGGCGGCGGCGGCGCGGGCGCGCGCGGCTTGCGCGCCGGCTGCGGGGCCACCACGGCCGCGGGCGGCGCCTTGCCTAGCGGCGTGCTGCGCCCCTTCTTGGCCTTGTCCGCCAGCGGCACGTTCAGCACGGCCGCCGCCTTCAGCCGCCGCGCCTCCTCCTCCGCCTCGTACACTCCCCCCTCCTCGCCCTCGTACTTGCGCTTGCGATCCTTGTTCACGTTGTAGTAGCGCGGGTCCTCCATCTCGAGCCCCTTGGCGGCGAGGAGGTGCGGCGCCCCCGCCGGCCCCATGCCGCCACCGAGCCCCAGGGGCGCTCCGTTGGCGCCCGCCGGCGCGCCCTCGCAGTGGTTCTTGGCGTGGTCTTGGGGCGGCGCGTACGGCTTGCTGTTGTTGGTATTGTTGGCGGTGCGCGACCACGTGGATTTGCGCGGCCCGCGGCCGGCCGGCGGAGGGGAGGTGTCTCGCTCGCCTTGCAAGAACTTCAGATAGGAGGCCATGAAGCCCGAGCCCGGCCCCGTGGTGGGGACGCCGAATTTTTTATCCATCTTAGGGTCCTGCGCGGCGCTGTTTAAATTCGGCTGTTGTGAAGAGGGTGCTACCGCAGTATTCGCGCGTTGTTCTGCAAGGAAACCAAGTTCTTCCTCTATATTAGGAACCACCACCTTAGGCTGCTCCTCTTCGCGCGTCTCGGGCGTCGAGAAGGACGACGAGGAGGCCGAAGGCGGCGTTTCGCTGAACGAGGAGAGCGGTGTCAGCTCCACGGAGGACTGGAAGTCGGGGTGAGGGCCTAAGTGGAACGGCGGGAAGTATGTAAGCGCGTGACCGTGCTGCATGGCCAGCGCCTGGTGCTGGTTGAAGTTGCTGGCATGTAGCTGGGCTTGCGACCCGAAGGCAGAGGTGCCGGGGAACATTTTAGGAGGAGGCGGGGGGAGATTCCACCGCTCGAAATCGAAGTAGCTCCCGTTCTGCTGCTGGCTACTGGTGGAGCTATGGGCGGGGGGAGGGATTCTAGTTGCGAGATAGTCTGCCATTACGGCGACGTTTGAGAGCTCATTGATGTTGGGCGGAGGCGGTTTCTCTATGCTCTTCCTACGAGGCGCCGGTTTACTGGGCGTCACTGTTGTAGTGGCGGGCGTGGGTGGGGTTTTTGTCGCCTTCGGCTCTTGCAGTTGACAACTCTGTTGCAGACTTTGCAAGTTTTTAACTATACTCATGGGGTCACCGCGGCAACTGGACAGATCTTGTAAGGCTACATTACTACTGTCAAAATAGTTTTGCTTATTATCAGTCGCGGCAATATTCCTACTCGAGATTTGTGCGACGGGTTCCTCGGTGCGCGTATTATTTTCTTGGATAGCGTTATTGTAATTGTTACTGTTGCTTGGATATTTTCTAGCGGTTTGTCGATCATTTTCCCAGCAACTTTGTGCAGTAGACTGGGTTTGGTTACGATCAAATCTAGTTTCATTGAAGGTTTTGTTTTGCTCTAAACCTAGGGCTCTAGTGATAACAGATGGATATGCCACCTGACTATTCTGGGACGGCGACCGCGTCACTGACGCGTCTAAAGGCGAACGCGGAGCGGCACTAGGTTTATTATAGTGTTCAGAGTGCTGTTGTGGAGAATTTACAGAATTGTTCATAGGACTGTGATACATAGGGTAGGCTGGACTAGAAACATGGCCAATAGGAGAACTTTGCGGTTGTGTATGTATAGGACTACGCCGTCGCGGCACGACCACACCACAATCAGGGCCGTTTTGAGAGCTGCTACTGGAGTAACCTGTGTCAGTACTGGAGCTGCTTTTAGCACGAACATGATAATCCGATTCTACATTATTGCCACTTTGATAGTGTCTAAAACTAGATCCTTGGGAGGAAGAGTATTGGGAGCCTCCCCTACCAGGTTTGGAAGCACTGCTGCTGCTATAGCTCAGTCTGCCCGGCGCATCCATAATGGAATAGCTGATGGGAGAGGATTGGGGCTGCAGCTTTTCATTAGATTCACAACTTTTCCTTTGTTCACTGGATAACTCTGGGTATATTTTGCTTTGAGCTTTTGTCTGAACTTGCGGTGGCTTAGATGTGGGAGGTATAAAGCTGCTATTACTATTGCTTGGGATAGGTCTCACTGGCTTTTCATTAGGTGTGCTCTTAGGAGATTGTGAGTTGTAAATAGAGGCTGAAGGCCGAGATGATGAATTGGAAGGAGGCCTGTACTCTTTGGGGGGAGTGGGAGATGTCACCGGTGGAGTTGACACAATACATGATTGTTGGGAGTGGGAATTTGAACTTGCAGAACTGGAATACGACTTACTGCCTGAGTAATCCTGTTGTGATGATAACTGACCACTTTTTGCACTGCTTGTACTATAATTATCAGTCTGATTTCCAAACGATGAAGGAGGTTGAAAAAATGTTGATGATGAAGACGATGAGGCAGGTTGCTTGGACGCGGCCGCCGGTGACGCTGACCTGGTCTGTTTTCCTGCACTGGAAAGCTGTGAGTTGAGGTGGTTATTTAAAGTTTGTGCAGCTGCAAAATGCGCGTTAAAATTCTCGTACGTCCCTGAAGCCTTGGTTGTGGCAGGACTCGGAGACGAGGGCACTACACTTTCATGAGGCAGTATTCCAAACGGACTGGGGAGCTGGTTGTTCCCTTGCCAATTGATACCTGCAGCACCAGGAGTGGAGGACTGATCAAAGAATGATGATCCCTGAGCAGCCAATGTCTGGTGAGAATAATTCTCTCTCAATGAAGATAGCTCAGATTCTACAGAACTTTGTTTCGACGCAGCTGCTGCCTGGGCTTGAGCTATAACTTGTCTGTGCTGTGCTTGAAGAGATGAACTATAATGTGCTGGCTTAGGATTGGCATGATGAAACAACGGAGAAAATACTGCATCATAACCCACTGCTGGTGGGGAAAGAAATCCTCCGGGGTTGAAGGGTGATGCTGTTGATGAGCCTAACTGTCCAGCCAGCGATGCAGTTGTGTGCGCTGCTTGCAGTAACAGTTGACTTGTGGTGGAAGGTACCGATTGACCCGCAAGCCCTGTGCCTCCTCCGAGATGATGATGAAAGTCTCCACTTGCCGCACTGGCCTGAACCCCAGCCAATCGGTTGTATGAAGCATATGCTGACCATGGCCCTACTGGATCCATTACCACCTCCGTCTTCTTGAATTGTCAATAATAGGTAATTTGTCAACAGATGTCCACACTTTCATCCATAGTTTGCATTACACCACTAATGTCTAATCTTTCACTAATGTCCAGTGAGATTCATGATGTATTTACGTATGTTTTGCACAGAATGAACACTCCTGAAATGAAAAGACAATTTATCAATAGAATGATAACAATAGGCAACTAATTTTAGGAACTTTGACACTGATGATTATAGGAGAATCATTATACTGGTGAAATCAATGATGAATAAGGTAGATCATTGTTTTAGACGGGATTGTTTGATAATTCTCATTGAAGTATAACTACATTGTACTGCCGCCGCTATGCCTAGCAAGTGCAAGCGTCGTCGTTGAATGACACAACAATACAGCCTTAGTAAGGGTTGGAGCTCAATGTAAAGGGCGTTATTATGTGCTTTAACATACCATCGCCTTATTTTCCACAAGCATAGTATCTCAATGTGGCTATGGAAGACGCTCACGCGACAGATAACATCGTAAATATGGCCTCGACTCGACTCCTTGAGTGCTTGCTACGACGGGTTTTGTCTATTGTGAAATGAATAGCAGTTCACGCCTTGTTTCATACACTGTAAGTTCACTTTCTATAATGCACTTGGTTACGAACGATTGTACTATGTTGTTTTTATAATTACGTTGTATCAAAAAACGGGCTAACTTTATTTACAAGTAGAAATACGACAACGTTTTGCCTTTCACATTATTCGCCGCCATCTTACTTGTCGAAATCTGCCTTCGGTCGAAAGAATGAACGAAACGAACATTTTAGCCGCGAACAAACAAATAGGACAAGAGCGCCATCTGTTAAATTTTGAAACTCTTATTATTTCGAGTATTTTGTATCTGTGTCCATTGTTTAAACTTCGTAGATTGGATAATTTACATATGGGTTGGATAGTGTAGATCGTGATTATTAATTCTGATAATAGTTCGATCAGATTAAATAGAGGGCGCTAGTGTGGCAGCGAAATCAAAAAAGCTACTAAGGCACCCACATCATTATTAGTCTTTTCTTTTCATAGTACATTGCATCGAGGCGATGAATGGTTACAAGTTGGTTATAATAGGAGAGATGGAATAACCGGATTATTTCTTATTTCTTTATCTAAGATAGAACCTGTTCCCTGTTCTATTCTACTCAATAAGTTTTTGGTAAAAGCGGCATCTATTGATTTTTCTTTTGTAGCTTTGCTTACTTTCCCTCAAGCCTCAACATTGTGTGGTTCCATTGAAATGTAACAGATGGCGCAGAATTTAAAAAAATACTAGTGGTAGTAGAGGGTAGAGTAGGTAGCGCAGTTACCACGATAGCTATAATGTTCCTCCTGAGACTGATACAGCGACTGTGTTTTATTCCAGGGTACTCTAGAATGGCTCATTATTTATCTCGGTATCGCGATGGACCACTCGAGCCGATGATCCCGGTAACGTATAGACGCCATTCGTCCCACAGTAGCCATTTACTAGCGCCTTACTACTAGTAGATAGGTAGGTAGAACAACGATTAGTTACTGGCTATGAAATGAACTAGGAACTTGTAATGGTTTGGAAAATACTAATGAAAACGACATTTTCTTTAAAAAAATATTTTATTTGGAAATAAATTACAAAAGGATTACTGTGGTAGATAGTTATGTAATACATTACCTTACCTAAATGATAATGTCCCTACATAGGTACGTACCTTACCTACCTACTAAGAAGCTCAGGTAGAATAGACGATTTGCAGCAAGGATTTAAAACATGTGCCAGCTTTCGTTATTTCAATCCATCAATTACACGAGTCGCTGAAATCCTCGAGATTTCTATATACTCTTCGGATGCAGCGACGTAGTGTACTTATGGTCTTCACTTAGGTATTTTTGTTTAACCTACAGCCTCCAAAAATTTTCAAATCATTTACTCTTTTTTTTATTTCACTCCACACAAAAGGCTTTATCGCTGAGCGACCGTATCGCCTAAAAATCATTTACTTACATAAAATATTATTGTTAAAAATACACTTTGTTACCGTGTATCTATAGGTACGCAACTTACATTCCTAGTTGATTTTAGATCTTTGCAGCATTAAATAGGTAATGCTTACAATTACGTCCGCAACAACGGTAAGCATGTGAATTTTAGCTGTTTGCTGTGGTGTGCCTATCAACATTTTACATTGGATTTGATTGGATTAAAGGTAGGCAAGTAGATAATGTTGTTCGATGCCCGGCAAGGGCACAGGACCGGACATTGCAGCGATCTTTTAGGGGAGGCTGATGTCCATCCGTGGCCGTCCTTCATCCGTCCTCTTATGGCTGACTGAGGTCATAACGATGATGGCGTGGCTAAGACCAGCACTCACTGTACTCCCTGGATTCCTAGCACTGGTTAGCAAAATGTAAATTAACTGTTAAGAAGAAGACAGGGCGCTTTGACGCTCATTAGGGCGGGCCTATGTCCAGCAGTGAACTAACATAGGCGGCTAAAGCACAAACTATCCACCACACTGATTGGTGGCGTTTTTTTTTTTGAATTTTTGCACATTTATTTTCAGCTCAAAAAACGCGGAAAGGAAAGTGTGAATTTAATACCTAGGTACTTTCGAAATTAATCCATCGGTGGATCAGAGAGGAACATGATGTCGAATATAATCTATCTGTGGATCAAAGTGAAAAAAAAAAACAATAATGGATCCACTGAGCTAGTGGATCAGTGTGAAATAGGTCCTAGTTGGAAGTTAGTGCTCTCGGTAGAAGATTCCGAAGTCATTGTGGTGCTCTGGCTCTTCCACTATCTTCTTCTTGGGCACATACGGGTTCTTGTTGGGGTCAGCGTTCAATCTGGAATAAATCACATATTATACTAAAGCGCACATATTTGGAGGATTAGAATTTGTTAACTTTTCATGCAAAAACTGCTGAACGAATCGGGCTGAAATTTACATAGAGGTCCTGGATTAACATTAGGCTTCTTTTTATCCTGGAAGACCGCGTGCGAAGCCGCAGGCAGAAGCTAATCTGTCCTTAATTTTGTTTAATAAAAAAATCTGTCTTTAATTTTGTGGCAGAAATCTATAGGAGTATATAAATAAATAATGCTTGACAATTCACACAGCATTATCTAGCCCCAAGCTAAGCAGAGCTTGTGTTATGGGTACTAGATAAATGATATACTTAATACAATACACTACTTTTTTTTAGGGCAGAAGCCTTTATTCACAAAGAAAATTACAATAAAATAATAGAAATAAATTAGAACTAGTATTTCCAATTGAAACAATTGAGCTAACTGCTGACTGTTGCAAACAATCTACAGGTAGCTCAACTGATCCATATCAATACCAGTCGGAAGCGTCCCCAAGACGCTGGCTGCATTACCCCGCTATATGGCAGTGCTGATGAGCCGCGCCAGATACTTACCAGCTCTCGAGTCACGCGTCGTCGCTTCGACCAGAAGCCTAGATAATTAATTATTCGCTGGTTACTTACTTGTAATGATCAATAGCTTGAGAACAGTCTACGTTGTACCACCAGTCACAGGCAAACTTAGCCTGGTCGAAGAGAGTCCCGTTGGTGCAGAGGAAAGAAGCTCCCTGTTCACCCTCTCGCCCGTCATGGCACACATGGTACGCCTGTTGAATTAACATGTGTTAAAAAAATTTATTCAGGCGTTACTTTGCGGAAATCCATTGTATAATATCAGCATTAAACAATATTTAGTAACAATTCCGCGCAAAACCACCTCCGATAAGATCCAACAACATCAATCTTTTTAAAAGTTTTATTTAACTTGCAATGTATGTAACTATGTTTTTACGGGTGGAATCTTGCAACTCAACTTTGAAGCAGATGTCTTCAACAGATTGAGCTGAAATTTTGTAAGTATGCACGTTTAGTTTGGATGACTTTTTAAAAAGGTTTCTTAAATATTAAAACGTATTTCATTCTGTTTTAAATTGTACAATTAAGTATGTACACAATGTAAGATTAATTCATTAACCATGTAAATAAATTAACTACCTGTCTACTCATAGTGACGGTTAAAATAATGATAGACAAGAATAAAATTAAAATTTTAAAAACCCCCGATAGATTATCATGAAACATGGCTAAGAACACTTGGGGTAAAATTATCTATGACAAAAAAACTAAATGAAAATCGTTTCATCCGTTTGGGAGCTACGATACCACAGACAGATACACAGACAGACACGTCAAACTTATAACACCCCTCTCTTTTTCCGTCGGAGGTTAAAAACTTAGTCTCTGACCGAGTGTAGATAGTATTTACACTAACTCTGACTAAGTATCGAATACATCAGAACAAATTTTTGTAAAGTTTGTTTTTTGCAAAATCAAGTTATTATTATTATTATATTTGGCTGGTTGAGTACCTACTACTTACCAAAAAAGAGGATTATTTAGTCCTAGAAGAAAAATAACTCTACCATGACCATAATAGTTTTTAATAAAAACCTAGTTAAGAGAATAACCAATTAATAAATTTAAGACATCCATGTGTGTCTCATAGATTAATGTTTTTACGTAATTAAAGAATTATTTTGTAATTCTAATTATTAAATGTCCATACTGAATGGACGAACTGTTGATTCTAGCTAGTATAATCAGATCTTTTGTACAGTTTCAACAATAATAAATATAATTCATTTCATTTCATGATTGTAAGCATCTAAATTTACTGGATTAACTTTAGGTCACCTACCTACAAAGGTTAATCTCCTATTTTCAAAATGTCTTCCCTTTCTATTGGTTACGTAATAACCAAAAATAAACTCAAAACTTAATCAATTTGGAAGATAACGTGTAACTGAATTTCTGCCGCGACCAAAGCAATTTGGCTCGCCTATTGGACTTTGAAGCTTAATGATTTCTAAGATAAACTTGTTCAGGGATGGAATTTTCGATGAGATTAAATAATTTGCGCAAAGTTACAAATTAATTGCTTCTAATCACCCTTTTGTCTGGTAATCCTTTTGTAAATAACGGAAGTAAAGAAACCCGTTGCCTATTCGGCCTAGTCAAATTAACGGGTACAGTCACCTACTCGTTATAGCCATACCAAATTATATTTTTTTCGGGGAATGAGGGGTGGAAGCAAATATTCCAGGGTAGCCAGGGACATTCCCAGGAGCAGATCTCCAGTATTCTCATGATCTAGTGACTCTAGGCGCAGAAGAACCTGATTTCCTGGACCCTGTAGGGAAGATAGTCTGGGTGGACCGTTACATACGCATACGAGAACTTGGCCTCTGAGACCGCGTCGTATATAGGGTAGTCAACACCTGGGTGACCAGGAATAGTAGATCACGGGGTTTATCCTGTTCTGCGACCTACCGGGCATAAAGTCTCAACGTTAGCGTACATCCCCGGCCGGACCGGTACATGTGCACACGTGAATCTGGTTTCCGGGACCGCGTGGGTATATAGGGTAGTCAACACCTGGGGGACCAGGGATAAGAAGATCACGGGACTTTTCCTGTTCTAGCGACGTACCTGGCATCCAGTCTCAACATTAGCGTACATCCCCGGGTGGACAGGCACATGTTTACACGAGAAGCTGGTTTCTGGGACAGCGTGGTATATAGGGTAGTCTACGCCTGGGTGACCGGGAACGTTGCGCAGATCCTGGGGCTTCTCGTGCTCTCTGAGCGGTTTGTGGTGCACTGGTCTTTCTTGCGCGTAGTAAAAGTCATCCTGATAATCTTGCTGGTAATGACGTTCTGGTTGGTATCGCTGGAACAAGGTTATGAAGATTAGATAAAATTAAACGCAGCGCAAGCTTTCATTCATCATTTCATTCGTCTCTCGTCCGTTTTCGAGCTTGAATGGTGTACGTTTTTCGCTGCACGTGTTACCTACCCTTAATTTTTGATCAATGATAATTTTTTTGTGAAACTAATAATGATAAGATCTACCTAATCGTTATACAATTATTATGCATTTTTGAGGTTTTTCTTTTTTTTTTATTGTAAGGTATCTTGCTTTTGTCTCTTAGTAATAAATAAAAAAAATAAGATAAACTTTATTTGTAGCTGAAAAATATAACATGAAAAAGTACTAAAACTAATTAAATTACTATCACCATTTAAACTATACAGACATAAAATAATACAAAATACCTAAAAGCTACAAAATGGCGTACGACTCAGCATAAGTTGTGATAGCTATAGATAATAGCTAGCTACTACAACGCTGATATTCCGTCGAAACCATTGCGTTGCGTCACGTACGCGACTCTTTGTAAAGAAAAGTTGCCAAAAATAAAAGAAAAAATACCAGTAAAAACTATAGATAAATAAAAAATAAATAATACCTATAAATAATTAAATAATAATTATGCCTTTGTGCACAAAAAATATCTTAAATTCTACCGACCTTCTAAATGGAAGAATCATGAAGAAATACCGAGGGTTCCCCTAGGAATGTTACCTACCTACCCATTGTTTTGATTATGCATTAAATTGCTTCATATAACTGCCACTTAAATAGCTTATAGCACCATTTATGTGCATTATTTAAACTAGTTTTAGCAAAGTCCAATGTAACGCATTTCGCAGTTGTATAACAATAGGTATGTAAGTCCAAATATTACCCAGAAAGGTAATTTAATACTAGGAAATGACCAACATGCATGCAATATGCATGAGCTGGAAATTTTCAAAAAGCATAGATATGACGCAATTTATGTTGACATTTAAAACCAATTAGTTAAAACCCAAAAGGTTGTCTGGAACATATTTGTAATTGACATCTGTCGTTTCTACAACAATCTCACCGATATTAAGCCGTTTTAGACAGTAGGTTAGAATGATCATAGAATAGCTATTTTTATTTTATTTTTTTAAAGGGTAATGGCCTTTATTCATAAACAAAATTACCTACAATAAAATAATATGAATAAATTAGAATGTCATTAGAATGTAGGTACTAGATAGGCAAGGAACCTAACATTACCTAATCTGTGCCTTTAGGTATACCTAGGTTCGGTAGGCTAACCTAACCAAACTGAAAAATACAAAAATACAAAATGTTTACTTGAGTAATAAAATATTCCTTACATTTACCTATGATCCGTGCTCCGAACCTCCTTTTAAGTATGAAATACCTGTATTAGGAGATAACGCTCTGCCTTACCTAATACATTATTAATTTTCTTAGATTTTTTTTATTAAAAAACACGGGTAGGTACAATAACTAGGATTAGAGTTTTCCAAAAACTGTCTAGGTTCGGACAAGTTTAAAATTAAAGTTGAAATTGTTACAAAACATTTTTTATTCGGACATATTTCGGACATGTTTGAGACAGAGAAAACATTCAAAATCACTTATTCCCCTATATTCCAGCTAAATCTGAAGTAGAATGTTTGGCAACAAACCACCCATACTTAACCCACAATTCACTCTGTTGCCGCGTCTTTTTATACGCAATTTACATTACTTGTCGATTACAAATAAATATTGCTTACTATTATATTTTGAACTCTACGTAAGTAAGTTTAAGTTTTTTGTGTCGTGGTTTTCTTACAAACCATCTACATTGAGTTTAGCTGGTGTTATATAGATAGTTACTAAATTTCATCGACTGATCTAAAGTTAAAATCTCAAGACAGACAGATCAAATTCAAACTTCCTAAGTAGAAACTGGATCCACAAACCCCGCACAATTTCCTAGAAACATCCACTTGAACAGGGCTTGTACTCTCAAAAACGAAATATAAATTTCTGATTCGTTCGAACACTAATCTTAAGCAAGCGACATAAAGGTTGGTTTTGCACACATCAACGACAACGAAACTTCGATTTTCCTTTTCCGAGAAGGCCCTCAGAATCCTGTCGTGACTTCGCTTCCTAAATTAAAGCTTACAAAAATGCTGCAGCTTCTTGCAACACCCTAAATTAGCTACAAGTATTCAGTAGTACAGTCCTCTCACTGTAGACTCAGTCACGGCCGGCCAGTTGTGCAACGAGCCACGTGTTTGGGCTAGCTAGGGCTTTCGCTTTATAAGGATTACGTGGTAATACTGGTCCCTTTGATTTATTTATTTCTATACTTATCTAGATAGACTGTTAAAGCCTTGAAAGCTTAGAAAAATGGGTCGGTGTCTTTTCGTCTAGGTACATATTAATGTAAAAGTAACCTAAATCGCGAATTAAAGATTTAAATGACGGTATTTTTTCGGTCGGTATTTTTGGACTTAATATCTTAATGTTACTTGGACATACATATACATAGATACCAAGTCCAAAAGATACTGACCCAAAAAAATTGCGTCATTTTAATCTTTAATTCGCGCTCGCTTATTTTAAATTTACGAAATTCAGGACGAATAATATTTGATTGATCGAGGATCAACCCCATTAAAATACAGGCTAAGTATCCTAGCTAGTAGCAAGCACATTAGCACACCAGTTATTCGAAAAGATTAATTAAAACTTTCACATTGATGCTTATTAATGACTTGGTAATGCATTTCTTTGCAAAGATTAATCCTTATTATCATCTGAATCCGTTTGGTGCGAAAATCATATTTTTTTATTATTTTTAAATCACACATTTCGATTTATTGTAAAAGTAAAATATAAAAAAATTACACCTTTCTCAAACTCTCATGGTTTCGAATGTGACCATCCACTCCCATCTTTAAAAGCCACTACTGTATACATACATGCCCTCTCTAGCTCGCTCTGTTATCTGAGCCTGATACCAATCCTTTTCACAAAATGCGATCGAATAAGTAGGCGGCAGATTTGGTCGAGGATCTCAAGAGGCGCAAATATGCAGGTCTCGACAGATCCTACACACTCCCCTCGGAGTCGAAACCCTAGGTCCGAGGGGTACCTAGGCTCTTCGGGTTTTAAAAAAAAACAGAGCGTCTGGTCTAAGCGACGCGTGACCCGAGAGCTGGTGAGTATCTGGCGCAGCACATCAGCAGTTCCAACAGTCTGCAGTTAGCTCAATTGTTTCAATTGTGAATACTACATAGTTCTAATTTATTTCTATTATTTGATTGTAATTTTCTTTGTCAATAAATATATCAATAAGTAGGTAGGTAATAATTTATTCCAACAAAAATCCCAAAAGTTTTCCTCAGAACTGAGTGCCAACAAATATCCAAGATTTGTCCACAAAACTGAGTGCCTATTCAGGTAGAGTCGTCAAATTCCAGCAGCTTACCTGAAGATATGCAGCATCAGACACCAGGGTACACAGCAGGGCTCCAGTCAACGCCCTCAACACTGCCTTTCCCATGTCCCCGCACATTTTTATATTTGTTTAATCTTACAGGTTGAAGAAGACCGTTGGATACAAATTATAGCACAGCACTGGCAGCAGTGGAGCGGCCGCTGCCCCTCTAGCTGTGATGAAATAACTTGAGGAGTGGAAGGGTAATGTTAATTTACTGTGTATAATTTATTTTATTTCTCAGTTGAGCTACCTGTAGATTGTTTGCGGCAGTTTGCAGTTAGGTCAATTGTTTCAATTGTAAATTATAATTGTTATCTTTCAATTATTTCAGACAAATTTTCGGCTTTAGGAGCATAATTATTATATTATTTGATTGTAATTTTCTTTGTATAAAGGATATAAAGGATAAGGAGTAATAAAGGATTTTATTTCTCTCTGATAGCTCAGTATTCAGATAGTAGCAGATCTCTCAGCTAGTAGTTTTGAGGTAAAATGTATCCTACATCCGTAACAAATCCGTGGATATCGTAAATATTTTGATAAATTTAATGACATACAATTTTTTTCTACGATATCTTTTTTGTGCACGGCCTGCGTTGACTGACGTAGCATTATGAATATACCTATAATATGAAATGATAATAAAACAGGAAGAGGATTCACAAACTTCCTGATGCTGTACACCTATCATCTTCCCCCGGCTTCACACGCGTATTTTCGGCATAATAAGTCTATCGTTTAAGTTAGGCTTTGTTCTAAGTGTATGCCAAATTTCATCTTGAACTGTTCAGTACTTTTGGAGATCCTAGGTAACAAAAATTTCACATTTCACAAACTTTCGCATTTATAATATTAGTAGAAAATCCTTTCTGGTGGTATGACCCATTGCAGAAAAAAGATTATGGCATATTGTGAACTATATGTGTAAAAGGAACCCGTCAATGACCTTTCACTATCTAGATCAAACCCTTCATACATGGTCACCTTCATTAGTGGTTTCGCTTTGCGTTTGCACAACCAACCGTACAACCGGTTGGTTGTACGTGGTAGGTACATGGGTACACAACTTGTAATTGTTGCTGGTGAAATATCCCGTCTATAGGTAAAGATCGTTTGGTAATAAATGTAATTGCTTAGATTGGTTATGATCACGTAACAAGTGGTATTTGAACAATAGGCCTAGTGTGGATGTGCGGTGACCTCGCGCGTAAAGGTTGTTTCTGTGGGACAATTGTGAGAATTTTAAGCAAGTTTTTCCTAAATATTTTTTCATTTAAAAGGTCAAGAGACAAATATGCAAAAATTTTGATGTTTTGGGTGTTTTCTATTGATAAATTAAAATATCTATGTGTCTAGGTAAAGTATATCAGTTATTTAATGATAACTGATATACAATATCTACTTTACAACCATATAATAATAAAAACCCACAACACAAGCTCTGCTTAGCTTGGTGCTGTCATGGGGGGTAATGCCCATAATTCCCACGCTGGGCATGCGGTTGGGGATCGCAGTTTAGTGGTAGAATTGTTCTGCAGGGGCGCTGCTGCCCACCCCCGGTGAAAATCCCTTAGTCGCCTCTTACGACACCCGCGGGAAGAGTTGGAGTGGTGCAAATTCTAAGCCGGCACCACATAGCTACGTTTCATGCTCGCTGGGAATGGTTGAGTACATTATGCCCCGTAATACTGGTCAGTAACCGGCTTTAAGAATAGGCAATTGTAAAGCCGCTAGCCGGTTGCGGGAGCCACCTCTAGCTATACCAATTGCAATGCAAACAAAGTAAAACAAACGCCAGGGTATGCTCGGTCACGTCCGTGCACCTCGGCGCGACTAAACAACGCATAATTCACATAATAGATGCGCTAACGCATTAACGATGATGCGATAACACTTTCACGGCCGGAGTGAGGGCAGTGCCCGTACACTAGGTTTCCCCGGACATGCGTGTAAAACTACTTAAAAGTATCCGTCCGGCAATAAAAAGAAGACGATTAGTTGCGTGTTCGGTATTTTAATAATTCTTGTTGAACTATTAAGAACCGCGAATTACGGATGTTTAACTGTACAGGCAGCGCCAGGTAAGCGTTTAGCCTAACTAAAAATAAGATGATTATTTCCTCCGTAAAATTTTGGCTACGGTGACTAGTCTCAACGGCCTCTCTGTCTTATTTTTTCCAACCGAAAATATAGAACTTCCACAGGTTCAATTTTATATAACGTTCTCAGAATAACCATAATACCTAAGAATTTTAAGTCAAAAAAAATAGTGGTCACCACTGGTCACCGTAAATTTTTACGAAGAAACAAAGTTGAATTTACGATGCACACTATTGACAAAAATGCTTAGATTTATTGATATTAATTATGATCGTGTCAATATTTACATGCTCATTCATACTCTGAAATCAAACTTGTTTGACGACCTCCGTGGCGCGGCGGGCGAAGGTCCGTCTGCGACGCAAGAGGTTGCGAGGTCGATTCCCGCCCCGGAACAAATTTGTGTACGATCTGCAGAAATTGGTTCCGTTGGTCGGGGTGTTTTCTATATAATAAAAAAATATCTATCTATGTACCTAAATAATGTATTAAATATATCAGTTATCTAGTATCCATAACACAAGCTTTGAGTAGCTTACTTTGGGGTTAGATGGTGATGTGTGGATTGTCCAGCATTATTTATTATTTAAACTTTCGTAAGTTCTGTATATATATTTGGCTATAAAACTTTTAAATCCATCATGGTTATTAACACTAAAGTCATAAATAACGGGATATTTACCATGATTTGAATGGTATATATCTATATCTATACTTATAATAAAACTGTAACAGGTCCAATTCTGTACATTGAAGATATTTGGAAAATTTTTTTTGGAGGACACTCTACTATCGATACTGAAGCCAAAACTGTATTTTTTTTCATTCATGTCTGTCTGTCTGTCTGTCTGTCTGTTTCTTAAACGCGCATCACGTCGAAACTACTGAAGGTATCGAAATGAAACTCGGCACGATTTTAGGTCATACTACGAGGAAGGACATAGGATACTTTTTATCCCGGATTTCAGTCAGGTTCCCCTGGGAGAGGGGATGAAAGTAAAATTTCTTTACCGCGCATGACGCCGAAAGTGCTGAATGAGTGGGAATGAAACCCAGCACGATTTGATTTCATACTACAAGGAAGGTCATGGGATACATTTCATCCCGGAATTCAGTAATGTTCCCCTGGGAGAGAGGATGAAAGTAAAATTCTTTAACCGCGCATCACGACGGAACAACTGAATGAATTCGAATGTAACTCGGTATAATTTGATTTCATACTACGAGGAAAGATATCTTTTATCCCAGAATTTAGTAAGGTTCCCCTGGGAGAAGGGATGTAAGTAAAATTCCTTCACCGCGCATCA
Source organism: Eupithecia subumbrata (assembly GCA_949316285.1). NCBI lineage: Eukaryota > Metazoa > Arthropoda > Insecta > Lepidoptera > Geometridae > Eupithecia > Eupithecia subumbrata. The sequence continues at coordinate 33,235,390 of OX438640.1, read as the reverse complement.
CGCCGATACTACTGAATGAGTTGGACTGAATTGGTACGATTTGAGTTCAAGGAAGGACATGGGATACATTGTATCCTGGAATTCAGTAAGGTTCCCCTGGGAAAGAGGATGAAAGTAAAATTCTTTAACTATGGGATGATAGTCAAATTCCTTCACCGCGCATCACGCCGAAACTACATAGGTAATGAGTTGGAATGAAACTTGGCATGTTTTGAGTTCATACTACAAGGAAGGACATGGAAATACATTTTATCCTGGAATTCAGTAAGGTTCCCCTGGGAGAGAGGAAAAAGTAGAATTCTTAAACCGCGCAACCCGAGGGGTCTACGCGTCGTCGTCGTCCGATATCATGCATTCTTTTTGTTAGAAACAGTGTTGCAAAATCGAATTTGACTAAATCAGTAGAAAGTCGAGTAGAAAATCAGTAGACTGATGAAATAATCTGTAGATTGAAGAAAAAAAATTCTAGATAAAGGGTAGGTAAGTTCCTATCCAATTTTTCCAAGACGCACCCATTAGTTAGGTTCCTACAATACAATACAATACAAAATTTCCTACCTACTAAGGTGGTGCGTCTTGGAAAAATAAGTTAGGTTCCTACCTTACATGACATATGGTGGTTTAGCTGGTCCGGTTATCTGTACTACCGATGTTTGGTTGGAGTAAGTGGTCCAATTAAAGTAACTGGACCACAGAGAAATATTTTTTACTGTGGTACACAGCCAACTGTACCTACCTACTAACGAAAAAAAAATTACGGTGGTCCAGTCAAATGGATCAGGAGCCCAATTCTGCAATACAATTGCTTCAGTATGACAGTGCAATCGTCGCAGAATCATCACGTAGAATCCTTAGATTATTAAAACTCCAGATAGTGCGTGCGAGATAAATTAATAGTTTCAAACTTGACGCGCGTCTCTCCATCTGCATTCATCATAATTTCTTTCATCTGAGGTGGAAGACCAAAACGTGTCATTCTGTGTCGATACCTGTCATAGTGAAGCGATTAGTATAGCAGAATAGGGCCCCAGCTGAACGGAACCATGAGTAAGAATTGAAAAGAGTATGACACTTCTTAACACTGACGCTGGCCGAGTCGTAGCTAAAAGTCGTGTAGATAAAGAATGGGATTGAAGATGACAACATGCTATCCCCCGTAGAACCTACACGATTTTTTTCACGGCGGCGTTTCATAATATGTGAGACTATGGTTAAATGTGAACTTAATTAGTCGGCCGGTAAGGCAATCGCGAACGAAGTCGCGGGTACAGCTAGTATATATATATAAATGGTAAATATCCCGTTATTTATGACTTTATATTTGGCTACTCTTTCGACGCTTCGATCTTTCTGAGGCTGACTGTTCAAGCGTCTTTCCAAGCCCAACAAGTGGAGCACTAAGTAGGTATCAGTGTTCTGTGAGTGTGTGAGTGCCTTGCTTGCATGACAGTAAGAAACAATATCTAGAGTCAATCAAAAAATCAGTCATGAAACTGATTTGTTAGCAGTTCGTCCAAAATGCGATTCGTCTAAATACAATTTAAACGCGTTTCGTCCAATAAGCGGTTCGTCAAGAATCCTTACGCATTTTTTCCAATTCTTACATAGTACTTTTACTTTAGAATTATCCAAAATAATTTACGTCATATGTGCAAGAAGGTAATCCTGAAGTTTCCACTCACTAAGGAATTGTAGCCTTCCTTTTGTTCAGACTAAGTGTAGGAGTATTTTGCACTTGCTTTTTACTGATACTTTACTTTTCTAAACTTTTACCATCTGGAGTAAAGTTTTAAGTACTCTACCTACATTATGTGACTCATGACGACTTCAGTAACGCAGCGGGCCAGGACAAATTTTTGTACGATCCGCAGATATTTGTTCTTGGTCTTCTGGGGTTTTTCTATGTAGATAATAAATATCTATCTGTTATGTTTTGTTTTAAGTAAATTAGGGGCCAAATTCTGCTAACTAATCGCTTTACTATTACTACAATGGTATCATCACAGAATCGTTCATAGATGAACTCTAGATAGTGCGGGAAGTGTTATTTGGACTAGGATTTCTGCTCGAGAATTCCTGACTCGAGAATTCTCGAGAAATGTGCCTTAAGTCGAGACGGGAAAAAAACTCAGTCTCGAGAATTCTCGAGAAATCATTCCGTGCGCTAGGACACTAAAAAATAACACGCATATGACACGTGACGAGTCTAGAGTATGGCATAACTATCACCGAAAGCACAGATATTATAATACTATACTAGTCCGAAAGACATTTTAACCACGGGACACGTTACTCTGGCCGAGTTACGTCGTCCTTTATCCTACTGCTTGCACAGAGAGATTGATAGAATGGATTCATTCAACCAACCTTGACACTTTTGACACGCGTCACAAAATGTCAAAATATGTCATTCTGAGACCATTTTTATGGTAAAGTCATTAATTTAGTGGAATTAGGGCCCAGTTATCTAGCTTACTACTTAGGTACTCATAACACAAGCTTTCCTAAGCCTTGGTCTAGCTAGATGATGACCCTATTTCCGTGGGGTATCGAGGCTTTTCGGGTTTTAAAAAAATTATCTGAGCGTCTGGTCGAAGCGACGAGTGACCCGAGAGCTGGTGGGTATCTGGCGTAGCGCATCAGCATTGCCATACAGCGGGGCAATGCAGCCAGCGTCTGGTATTGATATGGATCAGTTGAGCTACCTGTAGATTGTTAGCTCAATTGTTTCAATTGTAAATACTAGTTCTAATTTATTCTATTATTTGATTGTTATTTTCTTTGTGGATAAAGATTCTAGATGACTCTGTGAATTATCCAGAATGACTGATTTATTTATATTGTGTAGGTATAACAATCACTGCCCTGTAAGATTTCCCAACAGCCGACTGTGTCAACTCCATCCAGTGAACGCTAGCATTGCAACATTGCAAGTCTAAATGACAGCCTTCGAGGAACTCGTTCCTAGACTCAGTCACCCGTTGCTAATAATATATTTAGGCACATACTGTTCACGCTAGGTATGGCATTCAATTTACCAACTGTAGTATATTTCATCAGTACTCCTCTCTGACCGCGGCTTCGCACGTGCTAGTTCTATGGTGACGTTTAAAGTTTTGAAATCCCATGGAATGAATGAATGAATGAAAGTGTTCATCAATTCCATGGGTTATACAAAAAACCAGTCTGCAGTTAGCTGAATTGTTTCAATTGTAAATACTAGTTCTAATTTATTTCTATTATTAATTCACAAAGAAAATTACAATAAATGCAGCCAGCGTCTTGAGGACGCTTCCGACTGGTGTTGATATGGATCAGTTGAACTACCTGTTAACTAATTGTTTCAATTGTAAATACGTTCAATTGTAAATAGTTCTAATTTATTTATATTATTAACTAGCTGCTGCCCGCGGCTTCGCCTGCGTAGTTCCCGTTCCCGTGGTAATTCCGGGATAAAACATAGCCTATGTCCGTCTCCTGGTTCTAAGCTGCCTCCCCACCAATTTTCAGCCAAATCCGTTCAGCCGTTCTTGAGTTATAAATAGTGTAACTAACACGACTTTCTTTTATATATATAGATTTATTGTAATTTTCTCTGTGAATAAAGATATTAAATATAAGAAATAAATATAGTTCAAAAGACGGCCCGCTGAATGTGATTTCTCCCAGGCAACCTTGGGATGGAGAAAAAGATATCAGAAAAAATGGGAACTGGGAAATGATTTATGGGATAACAAAAAGCCTCGGTTTTATTTCAGATCTAAGTCAGGACCAGCATCTATGCAAAATTTCAGCCTGATTAGTTTAGTAGTTTTGCCGCGAAGGAGCAACAAACATCCATTTATTCATCTATCCACACACTTTCTTTATAATATTTGTGTGATTCTGTGTTAAAGAAGTGATAGTTCTTAAACATGGAAAGAAGCCGAAAGTGAAGTGGACATCTCGTCCGCGGATGAGTTTGAGATTCGGACCAGCGCCCACCAATTACAGTAGCAAATGGCAATGTTGAACGCAACAATTAAATCATTTTGGCAGCCTTAATGGTATCTAAATCTTATAAAACTTGAATAGGGGAAACTTTTTGGCTTAAATATTCCTCCTTTCAAGTTTCAAAAGATTTGGACAGCGCTAAGGCTGCTAAAATGATCCCCATTGTTGCGTTCCCCATTGCCATTTGCTACTGTAATTGGTGGGCAGATGTACCCTAACCCTAGTGGGCATGGACCCAAGTTAAATTTGATTTAGTATGGATTCTATATTTATGTTTTCTTAAATAAGTCGTTAATTGCTAGGTAAATTTTTTCCTATTTGTCGTGCTAAATAAACTATTTTCATTTCATTATTTGGTTTCCGCGTATTAGGACCACAATAAAAAAAATAAATAATGTCCATTACAAAAAATTACCACATGGAAAAGCCAAGTAGTATGTACCGATACTTTAAATGTTATTTAGTAGGCATTTATTCTTTGATACGTTAATTTTAGATTCTTTTTCTTGTGGGTACTACCTATGGTGGTGAGTCAAAATTAGAAATCCACAAATCCTCCCCCAACTCGATGGCCGTAAAAATTTATAATAAACTCCCAGATAACATAAAATGTCTCGAAAAAAATAACATGTTCCAAAGCAAACTGAAAGAGATGCTCATAAAACAATGTTTTACGAACTTGACGATTTCTTCAACGAATGAGGATTCTTTTGCGACTCGCAAATTAAATTATAAATTAGTTTATTAAATTATAAATTAGTTATATTCATCTTTAGTAGAAAGGCACGATACCTGCCAGTCTTCCATTGCAACACCCTACATGGGGTACATACTGTGATCTTAACTTAAACTCACCTAATGACTGACAATCAGGTGTATGAATGCAATAAATAAAATACTGAATACTGAAATACTGAATACTGAATATGTTGTATTGTACGTCCTGTTGGACAAACTGTGAAAACATGTACCTACCATTATTTTTGTACCAAATTGTACAAACAGTTTACAGTAAAATATTCTGACTTCTGACTTCTGTGCTGCTTTGGTCAAAGAGCGCTTTTCGCTAATTAGTTTCAGTAGATAAGTGGTCCATTAAAGACTCTTAAACCAATTTAAAAACTCACAAACTGATGTTCTTTTTTTAGTTCATTTGTGAAAGGAAAGAGTGAAAATACTTTTGTTGTTGAATCAGATTATGGTTTAGACGTAAATAAAACGTACACTGATAATTTTAATTGTTTAAAAAAACTATAAACCGACTTGAAATTGATCTACACAGTTAATATTTATATGGGACCAACTTCGGGGTATGTTCAATCTAATAAAAAAATAATTATCAAAATCATCCCCTGTTTTCCTACCTACGGGTTGCAATTTTTTTTTAATTTTAATGGGACCACTTTAATAAAAATATAATTATCGTAATTGGACTACTCTGTAAAAAGTTATGCGTGGTCAAACATTACAATCAATGAGTGAACAATCAATCATCCCCTGTTTTCCTACCTACGGGTTGCAATTTTTTTTTAATTTTAATGGGACCACTTTAATGTATACCGTTTCCATAAAAAAATAATTATCGTAATTGGACTACTCTGTATAAAGTTGTAAAAAGTAGTAAGTAACCTATTATCTAAGTTAGGCTATGTTCTAAATGTACGCCAAATTTCATCTTGATTTGTTCAGTAGTTTTGGAGATCCTAGGTAACAAAAATTTCACATTTCACAATCTTTCGGCTTTATACTATTAGTAGGACTATGGCCCATACCCGAAATCAGCGCCACCACCTATTTTATCTTATTATTATTTTAAACGAAGGAATTTACTAAAATCGATTTTGCAGTTTATGATACCTATCAGAAGCTTATTTTTAATGCCCCTAAAACTTTAATTTTTAACCCCCGACGCAAAATTTAACGGGTGTTATAAGTTTAACGTGTCTGTCTGTGTAATTGTGTATCTGTCTGTGGTATCGTAGCTCCCAAACGGATGAACTGATTTTTGTTTAGTTTTTTTGTGTCATAGATAATTTTAACCCGAGTGTTCATGGCTAACCATGTTTCATTAAATTCTGACGGGGGGTTTTTTAAAGTTTTGAATTTTATGTATAGTGTAGGCGAAGTTGCTCTTTTTGGCCACGATGATGGCGCTGATTTGGGTCGGGTATGCGTTTTTACAAAACATGTACTGAAAAATAAAGTAGTTAACCTACGAAAAAGTACCCCATTAATTAGCAAGAAGGGTTAATGTACGATGCTCTTCGTTGTGCATTAACTAAACTATCCTGATAGATAAGGAGGCGCAAGGATTACTTAGTTAAGCAACTTTCCGGGCGTTAGCTCTACTATCGTTAACAACTATTAAACTACAGTATTAACCACCCAACTTGTTCCATCTGCTTCGTTGTCTGAAGATAGCTACACGCTACACGCACGGCCCTGCAATTATTCCGAACTATACAGGGTGTTGGGTATTGCGACCGACATAATTTTTTGCAGAGTTCGTCGAAAAATGTTTTAGAAGCAAGAAAAGAAAAATGCCACAAGTGTTACACTGTGCTCAGCAGACCTAGATATACAGGCTATACCTACTTGTATAGGTTTTTTGGGATTGCAACGGACATAATTTTCTTAGGGTTGGGGGGTCATGGACTACATTTCCCCGGTAAGAATGAGAATAAGAAAATTTTATTTATATAATCTGTATTTACAAAAATTGCACTAAGCTAGTTTCTTAAATTACTCAACACTAATGACACTACTAGCAATGTAATTAGAAAACTTAAAGACTCAATTGAATTGAAATTGAAATTGAAAATTAATTTATTCAGACATAGTATCACCCATTTTGTTAGTAACACAATATTATTAAAATTGAGAATTGTTACTATAGTTACAAATCAAATAAATCAATCAATTATAACAATAATAATAATAATTTCATTTTCCCAAGTATCACGTGGTTGCTGAAATATGACTTTTAAAGTAAGTACTGAAACAATCATATCTCAGCGACCGTGATACTTAGGATATGTAGCCCATGAGCCCCAACTCTACAAAAATTATGTCGGTCTCAATACCAAACACCCTGTACATGTAGGGTATGTCTAGGTCTGCTAAGCACGGTGTTACACTTGTGACCTTGGTCTTGCTGATTGCTTCTACAACGTTGTTCTTGATTAAAAAATACATTCTTTCCCTCTTTCTATCAAGGGGAAAATTGGAATACAAGAAAATAAATTCCAGTTTTCCCCTTCAAAAATTTTTTCAAGGGAAAACTGGAATAAATTTTTAAAATTCATGTTTTTCCTCTTAAGGGGAATTTGTCAAGGGGGAAAACTAGAATAACCCGAGAAAACTCATGGTAAAACATGGCTAGATTGATACTCATGGTAAAACAATGCATCTCCTTAGCCCATGGGGTTTTCTTTTCACATTGGGGGAAACTATGATAACTGTCCTGAAAGTTTCATTGAAAACTGTCCAGTGCTGCGCCCTCTGACGACCGAAAGCGACGCCTTACCAATCCAACCAAGCAAAACTTAGTAAGAAAGATATATACAAAATAATGATAAATATAAAGATCTATATTTATTGGACCAAAGTTGTTAGGTTCCATGGTGACATCATAATAAAAATAATATATTCTTTATTTCCAGACACGAGATCCATATAGTATACAATACAATTCTACTTAAAATAATTATAACTAAAACACAAAAATAAATATACAGAATGAGGTACATAGGGAAACTATGAGAAAAAAAACATGTCTGAAAAGATCAAACGATCTGCCAGACTCCTTTCAATAGAGTTTTTACACGAGTCAACTCTGGAAATAAACGAGACTTTTCTCTTTCTCTGGATGGCATGGAAACAGTCAACACTGGCTTGCTAGTAACATTATTTAACATAGTTAAATTATATGTTAGTAGAAATCCTAAATTAAGGCTTCCTGGATGTAAAGGTTCTCATAAATTGCAGTAATAATTATTATTTGTAAGCAAGTATCGGACAATAAGGTAAGGTAAGGTAATAAAATATCTTCATTAAAATATCTATTCAACCGACGCAAACCGTATTTGCTACCGTACCGTACCGTATTAGCTGTGTGGTGCCGGCTTAGAATTTACACCATTCCAACTCTTCCCGCGGGTGTCGTAAGAGGCGACTAAGGGATTTCCACCGGGGGGTAGCAGCGCCCCCTGCAGAACAATTCTACCACCAAACTGCGATCCCCAACCCGCATGCCTAGCGTGGGGATTATGGGCATTATCCCCCATGAGATAAAAGCCAACAAGGGGAGGCCTGCGTCCAGCTGTGGACCAATACAGGCTGATGAGGTTGAGGTTGAACCGTATTCAAAGCTTTTTTATTATAAAAATGTTTGCAGTTTGTGCTCCGCGAGCTCCCGCGAGTTTGTGTCAAAGGGCGAGCGTTTTGTTATTAAAGTGTGTAACCCCACACTAAGGGTAATTTCTAAGAAATCAAATAATATCGCAAAAAATTTCGACTTCAAGGGGAGGATGCGGGTTCTAGTCCCGTCGAAGTCGAAAATTTTTGCGTTAATCTTTGATTTCTTGCGTACTACTATCCTACTAATATGATAAATGCGTAAGTTTGTGTGAATGTTTGTTACCACGTATCTCAGTAACTACTTAACCGATTTAGATGCAATTTGGTAGGTATGTAGATAGTTTAAGTTTTAAAACAACACATAGGCTAATTTTCAAAAAGTGACCTCTTGAACTTAACCTCTCCGTTAAAAAGGGGGTTAAGGTTTCCATCGAAAATTATTATTTCTTTGTTAGATTCACTCAAAAAGTCAGTATAAATAAACTATAAAGTATATAATGAATAGGGGGTGTGCAATAAATTTCTGATATTTGAATGATTTCCACGCGGGCGAAGCCGCGGGGCGCAGCTAGTTTTACAAACCTATGTCCTATTCAATAGAGCACGTTCAAACATGTAACCTAATCTAATCACTGAACCAGAACTGCGTTATTTTTTGTTTTTTTGTGCAAATATACAGAAAACATAGAATGAAAAGGCGTTTTAAAAATTTTTCCACATGTAACGTCGTGTAAAATTTTAAAAAGCAGGGCTCTGGTGAATACGGGGTGTTTCTCTTTGACTCCAGAATGTGCCAACTCAAGAAGGATTCTAAAAGTTACTCTAGAAGGTACTGAAGAAGGACTCTAGAAGGTACTCAAGAAGGACTCTAGATGTTACTCAAGAAGGACTCTAGAAGGTACTCAAGAAGGACTCTAAAAGGTACTCAAGAAGAACTACTCAAGAAGAAGAAGAATAATCTAAGTCTCCAACGGAATAATGCTCTTTGTCATGTCCAGGTGTGACGACCTCAGTGGCGCAGCGGACGAAGGTCCGTCTGCGACGCAAGAGGTTGCTGGTTAGATTGCAGCCGCGGGACAAATGTTTGTACAAAAATTGGTCATAGAATGTATTATCAGCTATCTAAAACCCATGACAAGAGCTCTGCTTGTTTTGGAGCTAAATAAAATGTCCTGCATGTTTTTATTATTAGAAGCTTATGAGACTTCAAACTGATATCTACCTAACCTACAGTAAAAGAGGTCAGCAAACTAACCACACTGAGACAATTACCAAGCTCAATGGTCAGCAGAATGTGGGGTGATAGTAATAGTCATTTGACGATAAACCGACCTCTGACAGCATAATCCGCTGACCAACGCCGTTTCTAACTGAATTTGAGGTCACCTTGTTAGTCCGGATATGCTATTTCAGGGAAATTAAGTTTCGGTAGGAAACGTAGTGTAGCCCATCCACATGTTGGCGAGTCTTGCTTTTAAGCAGGATTCTTACTGCAGGACTCGACTATCAACGGCATGGGCAGTCTTAGTATTAACTAAGACTGGCCATGCCGTTATGGTTTCACAGGGCCTCCGTCCACGTGGTCCGCAGTGTGTTACTTAGTACCCAGAGGCCGTCGTTGGTTTTACTAACGAAAGCCTACAGGTCATGTAGCACAGCTGCGTTGTCGGTTCTGGCGGGGGTTCTGCCGGCCGACCTGCTGCTAGCCCGCGCTGGCCGCAGACTGGCTGCGAGCCTAGAGAGGTGCATGGGCGGATTAGGCGTCGGATTGACGATGACCCCACAGCTTCCTGGCAGGCTCGTTGGGAGTCAGACGACAAGGGCCGTGACCTTTCCAGGTTCTTCCCAGACGTGGGAGAGCGCATGAGAGCGAACCTGATCACGAGGTGTCGCAGCTCCTGACGGGCCACGGATGTTTTAGGAAGCGACTGAGCGACCTGAGTTTGAGCGATACAGCAGCTTGTAGTTGCGGCGAACATGCAGAGACTCGAGACCACATTCTTTGGGACTGTCCTATTTATTCGGAGGGTAGGGACAGGTTACTAAATAGCATAGAGCGGGAGCATGAGGAACCAATCCATTTTCTAAGCCTTGTCTCTTCGGAACACAATTTTAGGGAGTTCAAAATTTTTGCACACTATTGGCATAAATTACGGCGCGCTGAGGAGAGCACATATTCGTTAAGGGATGGGGGGGGGGGGGCACAGAGCAGCACCGGCAATGAAGTCTGCGGGACAACGTGCGTAGGATTTGTAGTCTTGAGTCACCCGAGTGGCTCTTTTCTCACAATTTCGGTCCGGATAACTGCAAGGTTGGCGGGACCATGGGAAGGTTGGAGGGATTGCCCATGCCGTTGATACCCATGGTTTACTCGTACGTATGGTCAGAGAATGCTTTAACTTATGCAGGCTCGTACAGGCTGTTCATGGATTGATCTCATTAGAAAATTAAACGCCGTCTGCCAACAAGTGGGACATATTGGTAGTTTTATAGGGCTTTGATCACTAGGGGCCGATTTTGATCTAAATGTTTTACAGCCTAAAAATGTTCGCGCCCTTTTTTTCGGTCGCAAAAAGTACCGGCGAGCTAAATGTCATTCTCACCGAAAAATCGTCTTAAATTATCCACAAAGCATACCTAACAAAAAACAAATCAACAAAATAAAGAAGAGAAGATGGATTTTTATATCCAAAAAATAATCAGCAATATTGGGTCTTCCGATAATAAGCGTTAGCAAATCAAATTTAGCTGTAGTCAGCACTCTACCGGAGATGAATTTTAATAAGCTTTCAACAACACTGGCTGGGGAGTTGTAGAAATATTAATGATTGGAGCTCATCACCTGGGCCGTAGTCAAGGCTGAAGAGGTATCTTCTAGACCTTCGTGATATATCGTCACTTTCCTGTCTTCTGGGCGAGGTTGTGCTCAAACGAAGATCTATCCTACTTAATATTATAAAAGGAATGTTAGTGCGTATTTTTTTGTGAATAAATTACAAATTTATGGTTTTCGGATTTTTCCCTTTGCTTGTGACCTTGCTGCTCACCATCTTTCATAATTCTAGGTCTACGCGAAGTACCCTATAGATTTTGTATGCATGTGATTCCCTTGGAAATTTCAAAATATTTGGACATAAACGGCTGTAACTTTTCAATGCTTAGAATTTGAAGTTTTATTTATATTGAAGCTCCAAGAGGTTACAAATTTGAGTATTTGACGTTAATTTCAACTCGATACGTCCACGCGTTCATGAGGTAAGGTGGTTAAAAGACGGACAGACAGACAGACAGACGGACAACAAAGTGATCCTATAAGGGTTCCTTTTTTTCTTTTGAGGTACGGAACCCTAAAAAGGTTTTTAGGTACCATTGGAGGGTCAGAAACAAAACAGAATCAATCCTCGATGTGCTGAAGTTCTGGGTAGTGTCGAAATGTCTGGCAGTGTCTCAGGGGAGAATAACTATATATACACGGTTGTCTGGTAGAGATCGCTCTTGAGCGATAAGACCGCCAATTGTCACATTTTTTGTAATTTTTTGTTGTTTTTGTAAATTATCTTGATAAGTGTGCAATAAAGAATTTTCTATCTATCTATCTATCTATATAGATACCTAAAATATGTGGTACGGATTACCATGGGAATCATATCACACTAATATTATAAATGTGAAAGTGGATTTATGTTTGTTACTTCTTCGTCGAAACTTCTAAACGGATCGGCCTGAAATTTTGCATAGGTGAAGTGTATAATAATCATCAATATGATGGTAGTAGGCACTGATTATGGATGAACTAGAGCGATTTTTTTTCTGTAATCACGGATGTGTCTCTAGAGAAAATTCATCTGAGTGGAATATCAAAAACGTCGGATGGAGAATCGCTTCTTAAAATATTCATAACTAAGTTCATTGAAATCCATAGGAGGATCTATCTATCATATAAAAGGAACAAAGGAGAAAGGTCACGAGAATTTAACAGGTAGGGTCCGTAGCCACTCCACGTCCACGGTGATTACAGTCACCAAAAAAAACTTGCCTTATCTGTCCGACGGGACTACAGTTACCAGCCGGTCGTCAGCCGACTTACTTCAGTTTTATCTTAGATTCTAAAAAGGTAGAGTAGGCTTCCAAGGCCCCAATTAAAGTCCTATCTCCGTCTTCTGAAGCAGACAAATAACAGAACGTAATTTACTACAAGAACAAAATTTAAAAACTCCCCTACAGATTTTCATGAAAAATGGCTAAAAATACTCCGGATAAAATTATTTATGACACAAAAAGAACTAAGAATGGCTAAAAATACTCAGGATAAAATTATTTATGACACAAAAAGAACTAAACGAAAATCGGTTCATCCGTTTGGGAACTACTATACCACATACAGATACACATACTCAGACAGACACGTTCAACTTATAACACCCCTCTCTTTTTGCGTCGGGGGTCAAATATTCCAATTGTTTTGGATCTTACATAATGTACGTGTCCATCCTATCCTACTAATATTATAAAAGCGAAAGTTTGTTATGAAGATGTTTGGCCGAAAACGACGTCAAAACTACTGGATGAATCGGGTTGAAATTTTGCACACATAAGGATCTGGACCTGGAATAATATTACGCTATTTTTAGTCCAAAAAACGCGTTCTAAGCTGCGGGCAGAAGCTAGTATTTATATGAAAGATATATTATATATATTTAATATTAATACACATTTGCTCCCCTTGGAGTCGAGACCCTAGGTCCGTGGGGTACCGATGCTCTTCGGGTTTTTAAAAAATTATGTGAGCGTCTGGTCGAAGCGACGCGTGACTCGAGAGCTGGTCAGTATCTGGCGCAGCGCATCAGCATTGCCATACAGCGGGGCAATGCAGCCAGCGTCTTGGGGACGCGACGACTGGTATTGATATGGATCAGTTGAGATAGCTGTAGATTGTTTGCAACAGTCTGCAGTTAGCTCAATTGTTTTAATTATAAATACTAGTTCTAATTTATTTCTATTATTTTACTGTAATTTTATATATAAAAAGTGTACGAGCTCACATCTGAATGTTTTCACAACATAAACCTACCTAATACCCAAAGTACCTATCTAAGAAAGACCTTTACAAAAGAACCGAAATATCAAGAAGCTAATAAGAATCTTCTTAATTTCGGCCTACCATTTCCCACACAATTCCTTTTACAATGTGAAAAGCTGTTTATTTATTAAAAGCAATCTCGTCGTATTATTAGCCTGAACATTGTAACCGCGGGAAAAAAACATTAAAATATTTTTACAAAGACACGAAAATAACAATTCCGTGGCGTAATTTGTGAGGCCATAAGCTGTACGCACTGTAAAAGTGAAGATAAAGTAGCGCAACTGCGCAAGTCAAAGATGTTATATCTTTGAAACGCTTATAAGAAGATGAGATTATATGATTTTCAGCATTTGTAAGGCCTATACGGAAACGATAGACTTTTTGTTGAGTGAATTGTAAATTCAGGTTCTCATTTGTTTCTATTATTGTTCTTTGTATTTTTCTTCATGTATTGTATTACAGATATAAATATATATCTGATTCTGATTCATTTGCTAACACAAAATTCAAATTTGGTCGTACATCTTTTTGTACACAGGGTGATTTTGAGCTTCGTTAACTCTATTGTGAAAGTCTAAATGGGTTTCAACCTTTTTTGATGCGAACGGATGTGGTGGATATTTTTTTTTTAAATAAACAATGTTCAACTGGTTTTGCGCCAACTTTATAACAAGGGGAGAAAATTCAGATTTGGCTACAAAGCGACGGCGTTTTAACTTTGTAAGTTCACCCATGAGCTAGGGCGCGTCATGGATACTGAACGGTCTGCACTTTCAGTAGGTATTAAATTATTTCTGTCTTTATTTTAGATTCTAAGCTGTCCTATTGCGGGAGATAAAATGAAAGAGATTTAACACTTTAACTGAACTGTATTAATGAAGTCTTTAGAAACGCGAAATTACGTTATTTATTTTATTACACAAATCTACATTCTAATATCCTATGCTGATAGGTGAATTAGGCGGGGATAGGGTCATGATCGTGTCTGTCGGAGCTAATTAAGCTATTTCAGCAAAACGCGCTTGCGCCGCGTACTTATATATATCATGAACTGTGTCACCACACACTTGTTACTCGCTTATTTTGCTACACCACTAAACTACCAGATTTTTTTTTACTGGACAATTCACACAGCGTTATCTAGCCCCAAGCTAAGCGGAGCTTGTGTTATGGATACTACTAGATAACTGATATACTTAATACAATACACTAAATAGTTAAATATTTTTGATTATACATAAAAAAAACATCCAGAACACCCTGAACAAATATCTGCAGATCATACAAACATTTGTCCCGAGGCGGGAATCGAACCCGCAACCTCCTGCGTCGCAGGCGGACCTTCGCCCGCTGCGCCACAGAGGTCGTCAAGATGGAAGGTTATTTTATACTTTATGTAACCACTGTCTGGTCTAGACACCTGGCACGGGGACAAGATGACAGCTGGAGTAAGGCGCTAACTAAATGGCGTCAAAAACTCGTACAAATAGAGTTACATTACAGCACTTAAAAGTTCTCTGAAGAAAATCGAAAATTCATAAAATAACTCTTAAAAAAAAACTCTTAAAAATAACCGAGAGGCTTTTCAGGGTAAAAAATTCACCAAGCTATTACAATTGGTTCCACCTACCCCCAGTGACCATACGGCACACACACGGTCTGTTGAGCACCCTGTATATTCTCTGCCTAGCAGTCAACTAGGCAAAGGCATGTCAGGTTGCGTATGATTGTGTATTGTCTGTTTGTGTATTTATTTAAAACATTACATCTATTATTACAGGCACAGGTATTATAATACTATACTAGTATTGAAGGTAACTAATACAACATAGAAAGACTGTAGGCAGATGCTGGATGCGGCAAGCTAAAGACCGGGCGCTATGGCGCTCATTAGGGGAGGCCTATGTCCAGCAGTGGACTAATATAGGCTGATGATGATGATGATGATGATGAATACAACATAGTAGTCAGCTAAATCGCACTAATATTATAAATGCGATAGTTTGGATCGACGGATGGATGGATGTTTGTTACCTCTTCACGCCTAAACTACTGAAGGGATCGGGCTGATATTGCACACAGGTAATTCTAATCCTGGAATCAAACATAGGCTACTTTTTGTCCCATAAATCAGTCCCCATGGGATAGAAATCCTCCACCTTTAAAGGTTTCCATCGAAAAATGCGTGTGAAGCCGCGGGCATAAAGTAGTAATTATTTAAATGTAAATCAACAAGCAAAAAAAATCAATAAATCAGTAAAATAATAAGAAAATAATTCAATACAAAAGTCAGTAAATGATGATGATGCTCCTACTGTATGTAGGTGCTATACCTACCCTTAGATAGAAGGTGTAGAACAATCAACTTATATATTAACATAAATTGTCCACGATGACAATAACAAACAAAAGTAATAAAATAAATCACAATTCTATGAAAAACAATTTATTCAAATAAGTCCAGACTTACTTTTGTCACAAAAAGAGTTTTATTATTTTCCGAATAACGTTTCTTCGGAATATATTTATTTATTTATTTATTTATAAATATTGGGAAAGCGATTACGCACTTTACAAAACAAATAAACTACGTGCATGAGAGTAACGAGGAAAGAAAAATATCTTATTTCTGCGACATTATGTAATTCCTGTACATTATTTACTCACATTAGTACATTATGGTACTAGTGTAACATTGGTGATTAACGCCGAGGCGCCCGAGACCCGAGCCGTAGGCGAGGGTCTTAAGTAAGAGAGCCGAGGACGGTAATCATCAATACATATGTACGTGTATCATACGACGTTTTTCAACAAACTTGTGAATAAAATAACAATACAAACTCATTTTATTACAGAGAAAACAAAAGTTATATTTGCGTGAATGTTTTATTTATTAAACACGTATTAGTTAAAATTATCTATTTAAATAAGAAGTTGCATGAAATGAGCAAGCAATAGGAACATTAATTTATTTGTTCTATTGAACACGATCTTTTTTTGAATAAAAACTTTTTTAACAACAAAGCAACTCAAAGAAAAATTAAAAAAAAAAAATTATAACTCACTAGTGAGTTATAGCAATGAAAAAGTCACAGTTTGATTATGGGTGTCATTCTGTGCCTAATTGCGGTGACCATAGAACCACTTTCTGAGCAAGTGTGCTGAATAATATTTTATTTCCTATAATTTCGTCACATAATATTTTAAATATGGACTTAAAAAAAGGAGCTGGTTTTTAATTCTGCTGAAAGGATGTTTTTTAAATGGAAATGTGGTTTTTACTCAGTATTGATTGATGATTCTTTCGCTTCTGTGTACAGAATCAATGTATTCAGTTCTATATAGAGAACGATCTAAAAGTAAGAGGAAACAACGTATATAATATAGTGTACTATCATGTAGTGTATTGTATTAATTGTATCAGTTATCTAGTAGGTACCCATAACACAAGCTCTGCTTAGCTTGGGGCTAGATGATAATGTGTGAATTGTCAACATTATTATTATTACATTCATTCATTACATTAATATCGTATCTATGGTAAATAAGACATTTTAGTTGTTGTGTCCCCAAATATATTCTACAATCCTGCAAACTTAAACATTTTTAGAATAGAATAGAATAGAAAAATCATTTAATTGGACACAGGTACAAAAAAAGTAACAAAATAAACAAAAGAAAATCAAAAACGTTATAACATGGATACCTCCATGTTATAACGTTTTTGATTACCTTTTAGTGACACGAAAGGGTGGTAGTTTAAAATATAAGGTGGCTTTTAGACAAAGAAGAGGGTAAATGAGAGAGAGAGAGAGATATATATATATTCTTTTATTACACCCAAAAAAACACAGTAGGTAGAGATAAACCATTTTAAAAATGCACGCCGAGACCTATGACGTTTTGTGGAGGGGGCGTGCATTAATTACGGATGCAATCGGGTTAACTACGAACCTTATTTGTGTTGGAAGAACACCAATGTTTCATCTCTTACATCCGTAATGAATTCGTCAAACTACGATAGTTTTTATAGTAAAAGGGGCGTGCATTTTTAGAATGGTTTATCTCTAGAAGTCTAGTAAAAAAACCGTTTATTGGCATAGATACAATGAACAGAAATATACAGAGATAAATATAGAGAGAAATATATAGAGTCTACGTACAAGTGTACAAGTACATAATTTTAGGTAGATGACAACAACACAGATAACAAATAAAGCAACAAGCAATAATGAAAGCCTAAACATGACTTTTCTGTAACGAGTAAATACTAAATTCTGAACGAGTGTCAGATCTAGCTCGCAATGAAGTACCAAAGTAGCTATACTTCATTAAATCTGTGGTGTAAGTTTCATGAGAAACAGCCTGGAGCTCCTTGAGCTTCGAGCATGAGCTGGCAAACTACGTTGTCATCGTGACAGCAAAGTTCAAACTGTTTTAACTTTGCCAGGGCGTAACGAAACCGGCTTAGGGCAAAGATTTAAATCGTTAGATACGCCCTGACACTAAAAACTGAGGCATTGTCTTTGAATGCGTGCGGTAACAAAATGCCGACGCAAACACTATGGGTAGTAGTAGTAAATAGTGTTTTGCCTTGCCAATAATTGTTATTATTACCATCAATGCTATCTATAATGAACAGACTTTTGTAAAAAAAGAAACCACAAAAAACACTCAATACACAGATTCGAAATGAGCGAGCTATCTCATTTCGCGTGGCAACAACACGGCGCCGTCTCACTACGGAAAGGGCTTATCTAAAGATTAAAATCTTTGGCTTAGGGCACAACCTCGACTGCAAATATACTGTTGTCATGCCTATTCCGAACAAGGGGGTTTGGCATAATTAGCGCATGGCAGGCGGTTTGGTGATGAGACGTGGACACTTACGGTAGGTCTGGTCCACCAGTTCAAAGTTGCTCAGCGAGCAATGGAAAGAGCTATGCTCGGAGTTTCTTTGAAGGATAGGATTCTTAACGAATACATCCGACAGAGAACCAAAGTTATCGACGGTTTTTTGTTATTAAAGTGCGTAACCATACACTCAGGGTAATTTCTAAGAAATCAAATAATATCCAATAGACGGGACTTGAACCTGCATCCTTCCGTCAGTACCGGAATGTGCTAACCAACTTACACCACGAGGTCAAGTGACGTGGTGGGAGTCGAAAACAAATGTAAGTCTTTGAACAGGATTGGATAAACTTCAATGTTTCCCCTGTAGTTGGAGCTAACGGCGCTAGAGTCCGTAGTAAGTCGCAGAGATTTTCGACTTCCACGTCACTTGACCTCGTGGTGTAAGTTGGTTAGCACATTCCGGTACTGACGGAAGGATGCGGGTTCAAGTCCCGTCAAAACCGATTTTTTTTGCGATATTATTTGATTTCTTAGAAAGTTATCGCCATATCTCAAAGAATTAGCAAGCCGAAGTGGCAGTGCCTCGCTTCTGTAGTGCATCAGGGATGTTTGCTGAATATCAAACTGATAACTTCGGTGCCATCATTCGCAAAAATCTGCATCCCTGATCCGCAGAATGTGCGACAGTCACAACAGCATCCTGAAAACGATAGCAGATCCGATATTCTTCGCCGCTGTGGGCAGGCCTAGTTCGCAGAGTGGTCCCGGAAAAAGTCCCGCTACTCTGGTGAGATCACTCTTGGAATTAGTCCTGCATAAATTATATTTTTATTTTTACATGTCTCGATGTGCTTACTAATCATTTACTGTATTTACTCTGTTACTAACCCCATATGGATTTATGTTGTCCGAAATAAAAGGATTTCATTTCATTTCTTTTCATTCATCATCACCATCAGGTAAAATGTGTTAAGACGTTAAGGGGCGAACCTAGCGGGATTGGTTGTCAAACTAGGCCTAGATCTCAGTTCTCACGGGATCCCCGCGGTAAAAAACTTGAATTACATAAAATTCAACATTTTTCTTAGGTTTCTCAAAATTAAAACCGCGATTGAGAAAGAAAAACTAAAAAAAAATCATGAAAGTGTAGGTAGGTACTGTTTTGCGATCTCAGGAACCCTGCGGTCAATAGATTTTTTTTTGTTTTGATTCGTAGGTAAAAATAATAATTCTTTGGTTCCTTACTACAGTTTCTTCATAAGTTTTGTAGTTTTCTTGTAACTAAGCTAAAACATCATTTTTGCGCTTAGGTACGCCCCGTTCCAAAAACGTATGGTCTGTATGGACAATGTATCCTATGAAAGCAAAATCCTATGCCCCATTCTATGAATTTAAACTATGAACATACCTACCTAATTTCTTCTAAATCAATAAAGTAGTTACGGAGATACGTGGTAACAAACATTCATACAACTTTCGTAATTATAATAGTAGAGTCAATTAAGACAAGTACTAAACATCGACATCTTAAAGCAAACGCTTTAATTATAGGGTTTTCAAAACATCATTATTTCCGATGGTGCTACTCTTTTTGATTAAACTTCAAAACCCCACCAAGAAGTTTAGTAAGGGTAATAAAAGAAATTTTAATTAGAGACTTTCCAGATGGTTAATAATAAACCTTGTGGGGGCTTAAATGCTTGTTTTTGCGCTGGCCCTCATCACTTTCAAAAAAATTTAAATACTTACATGTTATTCCTCTGTGGCCTCTTAGGCCCGCTGCGACGCAGGAGGTTGCGGGTTCGATTCTCGCCTCGGGACAAATGTGTGTAAGATCTGCAGATATTTGTTCAGGGTGTTCTGGATGTTTTCTAATTTTCATGTGGTAATGTAAACATAATAAGTTATATCCTAAGGCATTGGAAAGGACTCATTGAGCTTACAACTCTGTAAGTTAATTTAATATTTTTGTATTTCTATAGTCACAGTATTTTAGCAATATCATTTTCTAGGGCGAGTGAACAGTCTCTACTGAAACAACTGCAATGTATTCTGTAACCCAAGGCGTAAAGGCGAAACAGACCGTTTGAAGTTTTCACTCGTAGCGCCGACGCACCTACTGAGTACCACTCAGACATCAAAGGCGATCCCGCGCTAAGATGGGCTAAGTCTGCATCGCTGTTAGGGCTCCGCATGGATGGTTGCCTAAAAATGTATGTCTTATATTTTCTCGTCATGAACATTTGCAATCATAATGGGAGGTTTTCGAAAAAATTCTTAAAACCTCATTATCTTAGAACTCAATATGAGTAGATCTTTCGCGGAAGTGAGGGGTTTTCGCATTGCATTTATATGAAAAAAAAAAATTGGTACTAAATTTCTCGATATGTGGCAGGGCCGTCCATTGGCAATTTGAGTATATCAATGTCAAATGAAAGGAAAACAAAAACTACAAAAAATGATGCTAAATCGGAAACAAAAACTAGAAACTTGAAAAAGTTGGTTTTCCTTTCATTTGACATTGATATACTCTAATTGCCAATTGCGACACTGCCATCTATCGAGGAATATAAAACTAACTTTTTTTTTATTGCAAATCGAAAACCCCTCATTTCCAAGAAACCAAGGAAGGACTGGATAAACTTCAATGTTTCCCCTGTGTAGGTGGAGCTAACGGCGCTAGAGTCCGAAGGAAGTCACAATGTTTTTCGACGTCTACGTGATTTGTTGACCTCGTAGCGCAATAATTGGTTAGCGCTTTCCCATACTGAGGATGCGGGTTCAAGTCCCGTCGAAGTCAAAAAATAGGGATCTTATTTGTATCTGTTTTTCTTTTCTCTATAATCCTGTGTTTATTATATGATTGTAATGTGCTGTGTTATGTATAGTCCAAATAAATGTATTTTCTTTCTTTCTTTTCTTTCTAGGGATATTATTAGATTTCTTAGAGGAGCCCTAATCTAAAGACAAAACCAACAGTTTTTTCTCAAATCTCTACTTATTGTATCACAAATAATCTCAAGATCGGAACCCGTTCTTCGTGACTGGAACTCTCACACAAAGCCGGTCATATCGTAACGGTCTTTATAGAACTAGGTACACTACATAACTAAGTAGGTACGGATAGGAGCTTTGTAGCTGCTCAGGATAGAAATCTTTAGAAATGGTACGGAATTTTTAATGCATCTGACTTTTTTCTGAAATTCTCTCTGGATGTGGTTTTCAAACGAATAAAAGCTTACAATTTCAGGTAGGTACCTACTTAGTATCTTTTACTTTTATAATAGGTACTGTTTTATTTGCGCGGATTTCCGTTACCTTCCAGGGTAGTTTTTGGTAATTTTTCAATGAGGACATTATTCGCGTAGTTTTTTTTTAATGTCATTATCTATTTCTTAATAAATACATTCTAGTATTACAATCTAGTCTAAGACTAATAAGTATTCGTGTAGTAATATAAAAAGTTTTACGTTTTTAAATCGTCTTTTGATAAATGCTACGTTACGTTATTTATAAAATAAAAACGTACCGAAAATGCGACAACATAGTTACGGAAAATACCGTATATTTTCCGTAACTATTTTATCGCATTTTCGTAACCGACAACGGTTCTATAAAAAATAATTCCTCATAAAAATCCGAGAAGCGTCCGACATCATAATGGTATTTAAATGAGAATTTCAAGCTTTCGGATGGAATTTCTTTTTTTAGCTCCCACGTGGAATGGTTGGTATTTATTAGAAGGATGATAAGCATTCCAATGATTGAGTTGTAGGCAAGTTAATTTGAGCAGCGGTTCATACTAGCGTGTTTTATTTGACTTCCGATTTTGTAAAAGTTAATAGCCGCACCACGCATGATGTAGGATGTACCTATTTCTTAAATTCTCAATTGTCAATATTGACAGATGTAAGACATTAGTGTTATATAAAGAACAAAATTAAAATTTATAACCCCCCCGAATAGATTTTCATGAAACATAAAGCTACGAACACTCGGGATAAAATTATCTATTACACAAAAAAAAAACCAAACGAAAATCCGTTCATCCGTTCGGTAGCTACGATACTACAGACAGATACACAGATACACAGACAGACACGTTAAACTTATAACACCCCTCTCTTTTTGCGTCGTGGTTTAAAAAAGCCATTTCATTTCATTTCGTAGTAATAAGAAAATAATAATCTAAGTATCAATATTATCTCTAATAATCTTATCTAAAAACATAAAAGCTGGCCAGTAAATTTTGGATGCCAAGTAATTTTATTATTCCCTGAACTGGTTTCCCCCGAGAAACATTTTTTGAACCAAAATGTGGAATCTATAAAATATCTCATCGGATTGCATTTCCAGCGAGATATGATATCGAATCGTGAACCTATTTTCGATTAGAGGTACCTTCGTCTATTCAATAGGATGTGATTTGACTTTTATGATCAGTTACTGGGGAATCATAATTCGATATTTTTATTGTTACCTATTGGTTTGTTACTAATGGGATGACATGGTTCAAAGTTCGTAGATAATGTGAAATTAAAATTTCAAATAAATCAGTCATATTGTGTTATACATAGCTTGCGGTTTTGCCTGCATTTATTCCGGAAAAAAAGGTAGTGGATGTTTTATCTTTAAATCATCTTGATTCTGTTTAGTAATTTGGGAGGGCTAATAATAATAATATGCTGGACAATTCACGCAGCATTATCTAGCCCCAAGCTAAGCAGAGCTTGTGTTATGGGTACCTACTAGATAACTGATATACATAATACAATACACTACATAAATAGATATTTTTTTATTTTACATAGAAAAACATCCAGAACACCCTAAACATATATCTGAAGATCGTACAAACATTTGTCCCGAGGCGGGAATCGAACCCGCAACCTCCTGCGTCGCAGGCGGATCTTCGCTATTCACTCGAGTCAAAAATGTTACAAATTTAACGGTTAGAGGTCTTCAATCCTACTAATGATATAGGCGCGAAAGTTTGTAATTGTGAATCTTCGCAACGACAAACATTTGTTTAGCCGAATAAAACGCCCAAACGATTAAATGGATCGGGCTGAAATTTGTACACATAAAGATCTGGATCTGAAATAACGTTATAGGCTAGCATTTTTTTTAAAAGCGTGCGAAGCCGCCTGCAAAAGCTAGTCCATCATAAATTAAGTTTAGGTGGACTTATGCCAAGACAAGTTCCCCAGGTATCTAAACTCTCTACTCTGAACAACAACAATCATGATTTGCAAAGCTTTATACGGTGTTGCCAACTCACTGTCAATAATTTCTAAAAGTTAAAATATTTCTAAAGTCAAATACTTTATTGAATTTGCTAGCGTGGTCCTGACTCGTGTGTGCCGGATGCTCAAAGGTGCTGTCTGAAATTTGACTAGGGATTGTGGGAATTCATTCTTTGCAAGTATGAAATCTTTTCGACGGACGCTGTATCTGAATCGAATTATTACTTACGCCGTTTTCTGTTTACCCGGTAAGGTTTCGGTACAACATCAGCACTTTCCCACTTGTCTGCAAAAATTATATAGAGCCGCTTGTGACGTAGTGAAATAATGTCCTCTTCGGCCCTTTTCACATGCATAGGTACGGCATATGAGACCGTTCCGTGTGTCGCCCGTTTTTATCCACTACAAAAACGGT
Organism: Eupithecia subumbrata; assembly: GCA_949316285.1. Lineage (NCBI taxonomy): Eukaryota > Metazoa > Arthropoda > Insecta > Lepidoptera > Geometridae > Eupithecia > Eupithecia subumbrata. The sequence goes on along the minus strand of OX438640.1, from coordinate 33,211,437 downwards.
TTCGTTTCGACGCGTTTCGACCTTGATCTTTACAGTTGTGTTTTGACTTGTATTATACATAAACTCGTTCACATGAACATGAGCACAACACGGCATGGCGAGCGTGGGGAATGTGATTCCTATTGGAAAAAGTCTATACTTATACTTTTTATTATTAGTATATTTATTATTCTTAGCAATAGGACTAAATAAGGCTTAATACATTTTTTATTCCATTTAATAATAAAAACGACCGACCGAAGTGAAGTCTTACGTCTGGTAGGTCCCTCGATAAAACTTATACTGCGATTGCCGCCGCCGTCGGGCGATCGTGCGTAAATGTCTGTGTGTCCGAGCGTTCGTTCGGCTCGGTAAAATGTTGGATAACGCTTGCTGTACCAAATCTGTACCGCACGCGTCATCCAACATTTAACTGCGCTTATCGCCTAATCAGGAACGCTCCATAGAAATATGTATAGGCGCTCGGTAAGGTTCCGGTATCGCGTATACCAAGCGTGCTCATGTCGTACCGAAACCTTACCGAGTAATGAGAAAACGGCCTTAGGAGCAATGCTCAGCTGTTAATACTATCCATACTATTTTATAAAAGCGATAATATCTCTGTCTGTCTATCCGTCTGTCTGTCTGTTAGCTTTTCACGTACGGCAGAACGGATCTCAATGAAATTTAGAAGGGAGGTGAATGGTGTCTCGAAGGCTACACAAGGTAATAAAGGCTAATTAAAAAGCGCGTGCCAAGGCGCGATTTTCTTAGTACTTCCCGTAAGGGTTAACGCATTCACTGCCCAGCCTAGCCCCTGCGGCTCGCACCGTGCCGCCCCCCGCCCCGCCACGAGGGGATGTGTGCTTCTAGGGGCCATGTAAGTGTTAAAGAAATAGCGTATTTATTAGTTGCTAAAATAAGTAGTACTCTCTAACTTTTTGTTTACTGCTGTTTTATACAATACTAGCTTATGCCCGCGGTTTCGCACGCGTATTTTCGCTTTAATAAGTAGCCTATTATCTAAATTAGGCTTTGTTCTAAACGTGCGCCAAATTTCTTCTTGATCCGTTCAGTAGTTTTGGAGATCCTAGGTAACAAAAATTCACATTTCACAAACTTTCGGCTTTAGTAGTATAGGATTTTTTTATAAAACCTGTGTTATTCTGTGAGACTGATAGCAAATAAATGATATGTACCTCTATGGATTTCGCCTATGTCTGTTAGATTCAATATTGAATTCCTGTTTCCAACAATTATAATGGTTCGCACTGATGAAGTTGCAGTTTCTATTTCGCGGAAGGCATGCAATATCGTAAGGTACAAAGAAACGACTCTCAATACGCAAGAAAGTGGAAGAGTACCGAAATAGACAAACAGATGGTTTATTTGGTTCAAACATAGACAGCACCAATGTATAACATCAACTTCTGCCCGCGGCTTCGCAGGCGTATTTTCGGCATCATAACTAGCCTATTTTCTAAGTTACATCAGCTAAGGTTGATGTTCTAAATATACGCCAAATTTCATCTTGATCTATTCAGTAGTTTTGGAGATCCTAGGTAATAATTTCACATTTCACAAACTTTCGGTTTCCTAATATTAGTAGGACACGACTTCTAACGATTGATCGAAAATGTTTTTTTTATAAATAAATATACAAAATTCATTTATTTATCATTACAAAAATGCATAGACAGTTTACTGGAAGTTCTCGCACTAGGTTCAGAACCTGTATCGCAGGACGCCGAATTACAAACAGAATCATCACTACATAATAATATAAAAAAAATATCTATCTATGTAGTGTATTGTATTAAGTATATCAGTTATCTAGTACCCATAACACAAGCTCTGCTTAGCTTGGGGCTAGATAATGCTGTGTGAATTGTCCAGCATTATTTATTTATTATTATTTATTATTTTTTATAATATAAAACAAAGTAGATTCCTGTCTGTCTGTCTGTCAGCCCTATGTATGCTTAGATCTTTAAGGGTCGGTACATATCTGACGGAAGATGCGTCACGTATTATCGGTCGCGAAACGCCAAAACAAACAAATACATAATAAAACATCCATCCTTTCACACCTAACCGATGATGCGTTAGTGCGTCGAGCGTACAGCGTCTGTTCCGTTTCCGTCAACGCATTGTCGGTCGATTTCACAATCGTAAGGAGTTCATCAAAAGTTTCTACGGATATACGGTAAAACTGAATAAATCTTGTTGGGTACTCTGTTAAAGTTACCTATAGACAATTAAATTGGCCACTTGATATTCTTTTAGTATTTAAAGGATGCACCCAATGTCGACGTTTCCTTTTACGATCTTGTTCAACCCAGCCTCCCAAATAGCTATTATTTCGATGGGCTTCATTTTAAAATTTAATATCACACAACACAACCGCTCTGTAGATACTGAACGCAGAAACTGACTAGACGCCTAATGTAGCAGGTCTAATTTGACGGAATAGACGCGACCGATGATACGCTCGACGCATTTTCCGTCAGATGTGTACCGACCCTAAAACTACGCAACGGATTTTGATGCGGTTTTTTATTAGATAGTGTAATTCAAGACGAAGGTTTATTATGTATAATACACGCATAATATAGTAGAGAAACACTGATAATTTTAGAGGTTTCTAATGTGATGTCGTAAATAAACACATTTTTTACGCCTACATTGCAGACGCTGGCTGAACCCTATGAGATAGATCAAAATGGATGGTATATGTCTATCTTTTAGGGATAACCCACAATAACCATTTTTTATCCTTTACTTTTTACGAGAAATATTGGCTTATTTACGAAGCGATTTTAAGCAATACAGCATTAATCCTTATCCAATTAAGTACATCCAGCATAACACCCATGAGAAGCCGGGGCGGGTCGCTAGTTACTTCAAGTATATTCAAGACTAAGAAACAGGGCAGCAGTTCATTCTAGAAAAATACTTTAAATACACATACTAATAATTAACAAAAATAAAACCAAAGAGAGAACCAAGGAGAATGACACGTACATACATTAAGAAACAATCTAGTGAAAAACTGGATAATATACTAATTTTTGATAACGACAAATACACAACACGACTTAGAGCGGGATGATGCAGGGGGAGGGGGTTCCTAGAAATGTTGAAAAAAATCAGTAGATCACCGTTGAAATGAAATTGAGAATGAAATTACTTACATTCACGAGAACCTCGACTCGTGCCAGCCACATAATAACATCCATTGTTCATTTCACACAAATCCTTAATAGGCTACCTGACCTTACTAAGTACTACAATAATCTTCCATCCTCATTCGTGCTTTGACCCCCACAATGTTATCACTACTAGTATTCCTTACTCTTACTCTAAATCTATCAAACTCATACAGAACGTTAGAAGATCTAAGAGCCCATATGACGACGATACAGGACGAGAAAATGACCAAAGCAGAATCTTTAGTTGGCAGAGCTATGGAATTTATGTATTCTAACAAGACTATTATGAACCTTATTGCCAACGAGTTGTGGAATTTTGGTTCTAGAGCGGTGGATACTATTGTGAAGACGCAAGAACCTAAACGTGAGTTGTACCTTCGTACCTAGAAGAGTGCATATTAGAGTAGTAGTGCATGCAATAACAGGTTTTTTTACGTTTATTTTGTTGAATGTTGAGTTCGCTTAAGGAACACAATAGAATACATACAATACTCTTTATTGCACACCAAATAAAACAGAAACACAGGACAGGAAAAGACAAATACTAATAACGTTGCACAATGGGCGGAACACAGTGATCTAACCGATTTTTTGATTCGATGCTTAATGCGATAGAAAAAACAAATTTATTATTCACTACCACAAAAAATCAGTAAGCTACACCTAAAAAAATAAAAACGCAGTAAATAGCTTTTTTTTTGTCATTTTTTATTTGATTGTCAAAAAAATATATTTCCAATATCTAATTAGAATTTTTTAGAACACTAGCGTGTGACGAAGCCACGTCGAGTCGTTCGCGACTTCTTGCAAAGTTACAAATAGGTAGAGAGATCGCAAAACTTAATGAGCCCTGTGAACTTAGGCCCGAAAGCAAAACTGCGCAAGTACAATCAAATAGAAAAGTAATATTTACCAACCAGCGACGCACCTCGGCTTCACGCCCGTGCAAAAGATAAACCTTGAATTGAAAGTGCTGATGTCACACAACGTTAAGTCTGTGTGATCTTGCAGTTTTGAGTAATGCATAGTTACTATGAAATTTTTTGTAGTTGTTTATAGACTACAAACTGAATACTTAATATTTTTGTGGCATATTTAACGTTTAAGAGACAACAGATACTATCAGGGAATACTCCACAAAATCGCAAGAACAAACTATCAAATCAACAAAACGAACACCGAATAACCGTCAAAGACTTTATTGCGTCATTGTACTCAAAAGCATTCATTCGACAGTATTGCCAACTAGATTATAAATAAATTTGCTACCTTGTAATTATCTTATTTTCAAAATTGGGTTAATTGCGTCCGATAAAAAGTTTAATTTATTCTAACATTTTGTGTTTAAATAATCTGTCATGGAGTATAACATGTTTTTACATATCTATATATATATAAAAGAAAGTCGTGTTAGTTACACCATTTATAACTCAAGAACGGCTTAACCGATTTGGCTGAAAATTGGTGGGGAGGCAGCTTAGAACCAGGAGACGGACATAGGCTATGTTTTATCCCGGAATTACCACGGGAACGGGAACTACGCAGGCGAAGCCGCGGGCAGCAGCTAGTTCTTTATATAATTGAATTGAAAAATGACTTAATGCAGAACAAAATGTGCTAGACAAAATAAAAATACGCTAAAATTGTTGCTGGCTACCCTGGTTTTATAGACAGAACTCCTTTCAACATGTACTTTCCCCTCAACGCCTTATTTACCGTTCGGTGCGAAGCCGTTGAAGCCGTTGAGCTCAGAGCTCATAAAGATTTGCGGGTACTCTACCTAAAAATAGCATTTATTAGAAACTAGCTGCTGCCCGCGGCTTCGCCTGCGTAGTTCCCGTTCCCGTGGTAATTCCGGGATAAAACATAGCCTATGTCCGTCTCCTGGTTCTAAGCTGCCTCCCCACCAATTTTCAGCCAAATCGGTTCAGCCGTTCTTGAGTTATAAATAGTGTAACTAACACGACTTTCTTTTATATATATAGATAACAAAACAACCAACACAAGGCGTTACATATTGCTAAAACAACAGTTTAGCCTAAATAATTATTTACCTAAAATAAGTCTTCAACGTGTATCGTCCACACGGAGGATGTAACCTATTCTGTACTAGGTCTCTGCTAGCTGCTAGTGCATATTTAATATTTACCGTCAACTTTTTTATTATTTTATTCCATGATCATCAAGACCATGGTCCATTGCCATCATTGCCAGTCACCATTCGTTACCTCAACCTCAACAGCCTGTATTGGTCCAATGCTGGACGCAGCCTCCCCCTAATAAGCGCCCTATTGGCTTTTATCACGTGGGGGGTATTGCCCATAAACACCACGCTGGGCATGCGGGTTGGGGATCGCAGTTCGGTGGTAGAGTTCTTCTGCAGGGGGCGCTGCTGCCCGCCACCGGTGGATATCCCTCAGTCGCCTCTTACGACACCCGCGGGAAGAGTTGGGGTGGTGCAAATTCTAAGCCGGCACCACACAGCTTTCGTTAGCGAAATTTGCAAATCGCTAACTTTCCCGTCACCCCATTATCACTAGCAGATGAAATACCCCGCTAACGAGGTATATCGTTACGGCTCAAATAAATGCCTCGATTTATAAACTTGAAGTTTCAAGTAATTTACATTTTGATAGGGCGTAGTTAAGACTCCTTTAGGTACCTACCTATTTCATTAAAATTTAATAAAGTTTAAGTTGATAATTTATTTTATAGAAGGCTTTTATATCATACTACTGCCCGCGGCTTCGCATGCGCTTTTCAAGTAGTCTATGTCCGTCTATGGGATATGATTTACTTCTCTGCCAAATTTCATTAAGATCCGTTCAGCCGTTTAGCCGTAAAATGTAACAGAGAGATAGACAGACTGACAGACAGACGGACAGATTTTCGAATTTATAATATTAATATGGATTCAAAATAATCAAGTAAAATTAAAACTATTTTGATTTTTTGGTTGGTTTGGTCTTTGGTTTTTGGTATCTTTAGAAATTAGGGTTTTCCTTATTTTTGTTTTAGTTCTAATACAGGTATTAGAATTAATAATAATTAATAATATAAGTAGGTCTACTTAAATTGTAGTTTGCCCTCATTTTACTGATAAAATTTGTCAACTTTAGAAACGATGTTTTTTCTTATTTAGACGTATGTTATCAGTAGGTAGGTACACAAAACCGATAGGGATACTTCCCGTAGACCTAAAACATAAAATTTGGCAAGAAGCAACTTCCTATGGCACAAGTAAAGGAAAAAACAGTGACTGCCTCGTTGGTCTAGCGGTCAGCTTGTTCAACCGCTGATTATGAGGTCCTGGGTTCGAATCCCGGGTCAGGCCAATAGCAGTTGTTATTGGGGTATTTCTAGCAAGAAAAATTCACAGTAGCAGCCCCGGAGTCAGGAAGTTGGCGGTGTTAGACCCCGTGCTTCGGAAAGCAAGTTAAGCCGTTGGTCCTGCGCTTGTACTCGCCCCGGTCATGTCGTTCTGTCGTCCTATCGGATTATGAGAGTGAGGGAATAGAGAGTGTACCTGTGTTTGCGCACACACTTGTGCATTATAATATGTCCTGCGCATCTGGCTAGTCTCCGATGAGACTGGCCGCCGTGGTCGAAATTCGACTAGGACATCAGCAAAGGAAAAAATCCGAAAACCGTAAATTTTTAGTTAATTCACTTCTATCAAATATTCCGCGGCCTCCTCGGCGAAAACTTTGATCGATGTTAATTCACAAAAAACACAGAAGAAAACTTATCAATTGCTGAGAGAGGTTTCTAAGTAAAGGTTATTTATTTTGTTCCAGGGCAAAAGACAACAACTTATTCACCTTTCCAAGGACAATAGAACATAGAGTAGCATCATCATCACGGTCATGTAACACACCATGGAGTCATCATCAGCCTATAGGTACTACTCCACAGCTGGACATAGGCCTCCCCATAAAAGCTCCATAGCATACTGTCGTCAGCTTGCCGCATCATCGTGCAGTCTTTCGGGTTTTCATCCCACCTGGTCAGAGGGCGTCCTACATTAAGTTTGCTGAGTCGCGGTCTCCACTCAAGATTTCTAACACCATAGAGTACATCTTACTAACATAGTGGTGAAAGTCTGTGAAGGAGTAGGAAGTGCGAAGTCAATGCCAAACTGCAGAACAAATTGAGATGGGATTCTGCAGAGATATAGTTCTAAATCAGGAAAAACACAGGCTAGTTTTTAACATGCTGAACGCATGCAAAGCCGCGGACAGGAGGTAATGTGTTTATAATTCTATCAACAAGGTAATATATTTTTTAAGTTCCTAATAAATTTATTTTTGATATAATATGTGATTTAGCAGTTACTTGGATAAAATGTTAAATTTCGTTTTTATAAAAAAAGAGAAGTTTTATTTACCTACTAACTAATCAACCACCATTATTTATTTTAAGTTTTTTAACTCCCTCTATTTTCGTTTTAAAAATAAGGGCAATTTTAAAATAGGCAAGCTTTTTATGGAGTAGCGACATTATTGTGCTAGTTGATTGCTAAGAAAATTTGCCTTTGATCAACCTCTCCCCTCGCTTAATAAAATACCTACGTATGTTAAGCACGTTCTCTCAAAAGGCATTGTTCAATTGGGGCACCCTGGCGCACCCTGGGGCACCCTAAACAAAAGCGAAATCATCATCATTTTAAAACCCCTTCAACACCCACATCCATAAATTTTTAGGCATGTCACTTGGATACGCTTGCCTTTTGTACCCGACTTCGAAAGAAGAAGGTCCTATGTTAGATTTTTCCGATAGTTTTGGGCGGATTTTGATGATTCTTTTGGTTTGTTTAACGCATTCACTGCCCCACCTCGGCGGTGCGACCTACAGGGGCACACCGCTTCTACATGGGAGGGACGTAACCATCTGCGTCTTGGTCCATGATAGTGTTAGTATATCGCATTCACTGCCCAGCCTCGGCGATGCGACCTGCAGGGGCGCGCCGCACCGCCGCTGCATGGAGGTGAACATGACCATCTGCGTCTTGGTCCATGATAGTGTTAGTATATCGCATTCACTGCCCAGCCTCGGCGATGCGACCTGCAGGGGCGCGCCGCACCGCCGCTGCATGGAGGTGAACATGACCATCTGCATCTTGGGCCATTATAGTGTTAGTATATCGCATTCACTGCCCAGCCTCGGCGATGCGACCTGCAGGGGCGCGCCGCACCGCCGCTGCATGGAGGTGAACATGACCATCTGCGTCTTGGTCCATGATAGTGTTAGTATATCGCATTCACTGCCCAGCCTCGGCGATGCGACCTGCAGGGGCGCGCCGCACCGCCGCTGCATGGAGGTGAACATGACCATCTGCGTCTTGGTCCATGATAGTGTTAGTATATCGCATTCACTGCCCAGCCTCGGCGATGCGACCTGCAGGGGCGCGCCGCACCGCCGCTGCATGGAGGTGAACATGACCATCTGCGTCTTGGTCCATGATAGTGTTAGTATATCGCATTCACTGCCCAGCCTCGGCGATGCGACCTGCAGGGGCGCGCCGCACCGCCGCTGCATGGAGGTGAACATGACCATCTGCGTCTTGGTCCATGATAGTGTTAGTATATCGCATTCACTGCCCAGCCTCGGCGATGCGACCTGCAGGGGCGCGCCGCACCGCCGCTGCATGGAGGTGAACATGACCATCTGCATCTTGGTCCATGATAGTGTTAGTATATCGCATTCACTGCCCAGCCTCGGCGATGCGACCTGCAGGGGCGCGCCGCACCGCCGCTGCATGGAGGTGAACATGACCATCTGCGTCTTGGTCCATGATAGTGTTAGTATATCGCATTCACTGCCCAGCCTCGGCGATGCGACCTGCAGGGGCGCGCCGCACCGCCGCTGCATGGAGGTGAACATGACCATCTGCATCTTGGGCCATTATAGTGTTAAGTAATGATCCCGTGATACCCCGGGCATATAATTTATATAGGTTTTTATATACATAAAAACCTATATAAATTATATGCCTGAGGGATTACTATTGGGGCCGCAATATTTAAAAAAACTGTGTAAATTAAAGGGGTTTGAAGATTTTAGACCTAACATCGGTTAACATTTTTTTGTCACTGTAAAATGTGTTTAAAGATAACGAGTTTAAGCCCATAATTGAAATCAAATTGTTGTGCTGTGCGGTTATGTTGTTGGATTAATGTGCGAAGAGCTTTTTATCCCGGAAAAATACGAGCGAAGCCGCAGGCAGAACAAAATAAATATATTTGGTAAGTATAAATATAAGTCTCAGTATAAATATACTTGGTGGAATAGACTTTAGGCTGATAACAGCCCACGCAATAGGAGTTTAGGAACCTAAGTTATATAATCGTATTCGCTGTATCCCCACCTCGGCGTAAATACCTTGTAATGATGCGTTCGGAGGGCCCGCTAAGTGGCCTCCACATCAAAGCAGTCCCCCAAGGTATAGGGACGCGAAAATTATTTATTAGTTGCGAGAAACGAGTTTTATTACTTCCGAAGTTGTGAGTCTCTGGGCACCGCAGTGGCTCTGTGGTAAGAGATAATGATTACGGAAATTAAAGTTCTGATGGGATTTATGATTGTTTTGCCAATCTTCATACTATATTTTACTATAAAAACTATCACAGTTAAACGAATTCAGCACTAGTTTATGACCGTAGCTTCGCTCGCGTTGTTTCTATGAAAACGTTTAAAGGTGATTTCTATCCCATGGGAACTGATTTATGGGATTATAAGTAGCTTATGTTTAATTCCAGGATTAGAATTACCTAGCTGGAAAATTTCAGCCCAATCCGTTCAGTAGTTTCGGCAGGAAGAGGTCACAAACATCCATCCATCAGCTCTGACATCCATCCAAACTTTCGCATTTATAGTATTAGTGTGATGTGATGTAAGCGGGTTTATTAATATTAACGCTTAAGGCGCTAGCTCGACCCAAATCAGCGCCACCACCTATTTTATCTTATAATTAGGTTAAATGAAGGAATTTTAAAAAATCGATTGGCCAGTTTGATAATGTCATAAGCTTTTTTTAATGCATCTATAATTGTTTTAGTTTGTATTTGAAGGCAAGAATGGCGAAGTTGTTTTTTTTTTGCCACCATGGTGGCCAAAGAGCAACTTCGTATTTCTGCTTAAAGTATAAAAATGAATCTTTTACAGAAGCATTAAATAAAAGCTTATGATAGGTGTAACAAACTGACCAATCGATTTTTTAAAATTCCTTCGTCTTACAGAATAATAGGATAAAATAGGTGTGGGCGCTGATTTGGGTCGGGTTAGCGCCCTAACTTACTAGGAAGTTTGTATAGATGAAGTAAATAGAAGAACTGGGTAGAAAAGCTGCAGTAGTGAAAGCCCTTTCTAGACTGTTTTAATAAGGTACCTATACTACAAAACTACAGGGGTAAGGCAAAGGCGAGCTTAAACCTAAAAATAGGTCTCTTCCAGCAAACCTTATTGAGAGAGAGAGACAATAAGCATAAATAAGTAGGTAGGTAGGTATGTATGCATAACTTTAATAATTACAGAAAAATTATTTAACTCAACAAAGCATTAAAACTTAGCTATTTCACTATGTACTTGAATGAAACTCCCAAAAAATAGAATAGGTACCAATAACGATACAACATGGTGTCGCGGCGGGCGGACTAACGAATTTGTATAGGATGGATATACAGGGTGTCCCACGGATATGCCACATGGAGGGAAAGTACCTTGAATATTGTAGATGGAGCATTTTACTGAAAGAAGACATTATTTGAATTTAAAAAACAATTTAAACTGCATTCATAGATATTTAAATAATTACATGGTTGAACCGGGAGTCGAACCCGTTACACGAGAAAAATAATCATCCTCTAGCTTTATCATACCGATCGAAAGGCTTCATCATAAGGATTATTTTTTGCTATATAACATAGTGTCAGAAATAAAAGGAAGACCGTGAATTTAAACATTAGATGTGAAATTTTGTACAGAAAAATTAAAAGCTGGCATTGCCGTAAGGAAGTACAATTGCCATTATCATAAGTACCTATTACCATTTTGTAAAAAGATTTTGTAAAAAAATTAGTTTACAAGAACAAGTATGAACGTGTCCATGAGCTACAAGCAGAACTTAGACGTATTATTCTTAATTTCCACCACAGCAAGATCAAAAATCGACAGGGAGCGAAATAATCAAAAGATTGCGACTTTGTATTCAACAGAAAGGGACTCATTTTGAGCATTTGTTAATTTGAATAATTTTGTATTAAAAATGTTAAAATTCATGGTCTTACTTTTATTTCTGACACTATGTTATTTAGCAAAAAATACTTATGATGAAGCCTTTCGATCGGTATGATAAACTACAGGTGTTTATTTTTCTAGTGTTACGGGTTCGATTCCCGGTTCAACTATGTAATTATTTAAATATCTATTAATGCAATTAAATGGTTTTTTAAATTGAAATACTGTCTTCTTTCAGTAAAATGTTCCATCTACATTATTCAAGGTACTTTCCTCCATGTGGCATATCCGTGGGACACCCTGTATTTCGTTATAGGAAACACCGTAAGGTACAAAGGTAAAAAATAATTAGTCGGAATCAAATAAGTAAATACGACCTCTGTGGCGCAGCGGACCAAGGTTTGCCTGCGACGCAGGAGGTTACGGGTTCGATTCCCGCCTCGGGACAAATGTTTGTAAGATCTGCAGACATTTGTCCAGGGCGTTCTGGATGTTTTCTATGTATAATAAAAAATATCTAGGTATATATGTTGTGTACTGCATTAAGTAGATCAGTTATCTAGTACCCATAACACAAGCTCTGCTTAGCTTGCGGCTAGATAATGCTGTGTGAATTGTCCGGCGTTATTTATTTATTTATTATTTATTAAATAATTAATTAATTATGGTATGTCAAAGTATGCTGCTATACATACGTATAAGTATGAATACTAAAGCTATTGTGTTGTGTATGATCCAGAGGGGTGAGTCTATTTGACGTTAGTAATGACACATGCTCGTTACGTCTACTTTTCAAACGACGAAATACAAAAGGAGGTTCTCAATTCGGCGGTATGTCTCAATGTGAGAATGTTACTTATTAGATATCTTCGCGAATTATTGTCCGATTTTGATGATTCTTTTGATTTTGTAAAAATAGAGAACTAGCTGCATTCTTACTACCCGTTGTTCTATTACCCGTTTTCCCGTAGGAATGAAGCATTTGCCCGCGGTAAAAAGTAGCCTATGTTCATCAGGAATAATGTGGGCTTTTATGTTAAAATAATTTTTCATATCGGTCCAGTAGTTTCGTAGCCTATTCAATACAAACAAATAAACAATCAAATCTTTCCTCTTTGTAATATTAGTATAGATTATCCCGAAGTGGGGACCATTTAATAATAATTTTATTCACGAGGAATTAGATACTTTTTATATCAGAAAACTGAAAAACATGTAAATATTCAGTAATTTGAAGTCAGTTTTTTGTTTTTGTAAACGTCAAATTAGTCCATACAATTTTATACAGCAGCGTCCTTATCGTCAAATCGCACACTGAAAGAACACGTCACGATCTCGTCACGTAAATAAAAATAAATAAAATAAAAAAGCCTTTTATTTCTTCCAGAAAATACTAGTTTACAATGTTAATTTTGTTTGTTAGTATAAAAAAAATATTTAATAGTTTACTATGTTTAGTTAGTAGTTACAGTTTCTTAGCGAGAGTTTTAGATACGTTAATATTAAAGAGTAATTATTCTGTAGGAACCTCTGCAATTGAGCCAGTTTTGACTGTTTGACCAGTTTAGACTCACCCCTCTGATCACTAAAGACTGTCTACACATCTATCGACACAGCAGTTAGACGAAGTTCCACCATTCATTCGGTTCTCCACAGTTCCCATTTAAATTCCACTGGCACGTCTGTTTGTAATTATCTCGTCAACTTTTTCAGGGCAAACTTATTTCCGTACGGCTTTTCATTTCGAGTGGGGTGTCGTTTGAAATAGCTTTTTCAAAGAGATGTCTTTAATGAGCTTCCCTAACAAAACGTTGTTTGTGTCGACGAGACAAAACTCGGCGTTATGGTACCTGTGTTGCCGAGGAACTTGGAAATTTGGTGATTGTACAAAGTGATTACAGGGTAGGTACCTACATTTGTGAATTAACATAATATACCTCACATTTCCTGTTTTATTTATAAGTTTTTAATAACAAGCCCGTTAAAATAAATTTTATTCATGTTCCTCTAACTTAATCAGAGACATTTTAGAACTTTGTTTTATATAAACGTATTTATATTTATTTTATGTCTATTGTTTATATAATTTACTTATTATTTTTTAACAGCTTAAAGTTTGTGTGCTATATTAAACATATATTAGTATATAAATCATATTGTACGTATCTTTTTCTTAAAATGTCCTCCTTTACGATCATACATCACACTAATATTATAAATGCGAAAGTTTGGATGGATAGAAGGATAGATACTACTATCGAATGGGTATTAGGACACTGTGTGCAGTTCAGACAAGGTAGATGCAGTCGCTAAGGGATTACCGACCACGGGTACTTTACTTGCATACCTCAAAACGTTGGCACTATTTTTAAACCGCTTTAAAAAAAGGAGGTTGTATGTTCAGTATGTACCTATAATAATAATTTTTTACCCCGACGCAAAAAGAGAGGGGTGTTATAAGTTTAACATGTCTGTCTGTGTATTTGTGTATCTTTCCGTGGTATCGTAGCTCCCAAACGGATGAACCGATTTTCGTTTAGTTTTTTTTTGTGTCATAGACTATTTAATTCCAAGTGTTCTCAGCCATATTTCAAAAAATATCAGTCCTGGGACTTAATTTTTTTTTAATTTTGTTCTTGTTACTTCAAGACGTTGACACCATTTTTAAACGACTTTGAAAAAAGGAGGTTAATAATAATAATAATAATTCTTTATTGCACTAAATAGGTAGTACAAGTAAAACATATCGCAAGAAAAATAAGAGCAAAGGCGAGCTTAACCCTAAACAGAGTTCTCTTCCAGCAAACCTTATTGGGAGAAGAGACAAATTTAGAAAAGTGGGTAATGTGTTAAAACAGAGGATATAAGATTTTAACCTACTTATTAAATAGACTACTACATAATATAATACAATACATAAAATACTATAACCTAACAAAAACTATAATTTCATAAGCATATAAATTCATAAATACAACAGAATCATAAAGATAGGTAGGTCTCTTTGACTGAGGTTCTATGTTTAATATGTTTGTTTTATTTATCTATGTTCGTCGATTTCTCAGTCATTTATGGATCGATATGGATCATTGTTTTACAGTTGTAGGTACCTACCTATAGAGAATGAACCCGAGGTGGTCGCATAATTTTTTTATTTCCGAGGGATTAGTATTTATCCCGCAAAACTTACAAAACAGTTTAAAACTAAGGGATTCGAAGTCGGTTTTTAGTTTTTTAAACCATCTAATTATAATAAGTTAACTATTTGAATAATAGGTATTCATCAAATAAAATTTTAATTTTAATTATGACAGGATATTCGGTGATCATGGCGCATGAAACTGTGACAAAATCATTCATCAAGGTTTTCGCCGATGGCCGCTGAATATCTGATCGAAGGCTAAAATATTGGAAAATTCAAAAGTCAAATTATGGTACCTACGTATCCCATTGTAAATAACTTTCATACCTATCTATACTATATAATATTATAAAAAGGAAAGATTTGATTGTTTTTTTGTTTGTATTGAATAGGCTCCGAAACTACTGGACCGATTTGAAAAATTCTTTTACCATTAGAAGCCCACGTTATTCCTGATGAACATAGGCTACTTTTAACCCCGGGAAAATGCATCATTCCTGCGGGAAAACGGGTAATAGGACAACGGGTAGTAAGAATGCAGCTAGTCATCAAATAAAACTTTGACTCTGTGACTGAAAGGGTGTGTATATGTATAATTGCACCCAGAGCCATAATGTTGACACAATTTTCTCTTTGTTCTTGAAACGAATTGTTTTACTCGTAAGTCGAATTCTTACTAGTCGAAATGTTTTTAGACGAATTGTTTGTATTTAGTCGAATGTTCCGCAAATCAAATATCCCGTTGTAAATAACTTTAGTACCTATTCAATAAAATAATTAGTCAACATAAAATAATTAACATTTCAGATCAAAATTACCCATTCAATTTTAAATCATACCCAATTTCATGTGCCTCATTAATTATTAAAATGATCATGAATATCCGAAATACTGAATAATAATATTTTGCAACTATTTACGAAATGATTAAGATCTAAAGTTTTTGTTTTTATAGTGCGTAAGCCTCACACTCTGGCAAATTTTTGATTAAGATCTGTTTAGATTAGTCTATTTTATACTTTTAGGCTCCAAGAGGTCTACCGGATCGCGCCATGAGTAAGTTAGTAAGAGGAAAACTTACTTACGGCGCGATCCGGTGAGGCCTATTGAAAATAATGATGTCCTCCTAGCCGAATCTTCGGCCATGGCGGCCTTTTTTTTTTTTTTTTTGGAGGGGGGAAATGCCCTCGCACTTCCCTTCCGCCATGGGGGTGACGGAAGGGGGTATGTGGGACTCGAACCTACTAAAACCCCCCCGTGAAACGTCCACCGCCGTCATGGGGCGAGATGGGGTCGCGTTGGCATTCACCATCTCGCTCCGGCGGGTGGCCCGGGAACCGGTCCGGGCCTCGGCCTCAAGGAGGAGCAACCCTTTCACACAGGTCACCCCTCAGACGCGTGGAGCCGTGCTAGCCGGCAGAGAGTCCCCCGACTCTCCACCAGTGGCCCCACTACGGGGGACGAAGGAGGCGGGCGAACCGCCCCCTTCGTCTCCCTGGACGTCTGCGCCGGAGCGGGTCAGATTGGGCGTCATCCTCCCTGACCCGCTCAGCGGCCTCCTTCTGCGACATAACCTCTTCGCAGAAGGAGACCATGGCCTGCCACTCCCTTTCGCCGTCGAGCATGGCGCTCACCACGCTCGGCAGCGAAAGGTCCCGGCCCAGGAACGCTGAAAGCGTGTGCCGCATGGGACCCCACGCAGCACACGCCTCCAGCGTGTGGAGCGCCGTATCCTCCGGCGCCCCACATTCGTGGCAGACCGGGGTCGCCTCCCGTCTCGCGATCTGGTGCAGATACTTTCCAAAGCATCCATGCCCGGAAAGTACCTGCACCAATCGGAAGGTCAGCGACCCGAACCGCCGCCGCACCCACCTTCGGAGGACCGGCCTGATGGCGTCCACCGTCCACTGACCAGGGACCGGTGGTGCCAGGTCCTCCGCCCACCGCCGCAACAAGGCGTCCCGCGCCAGCCGCCGCATGCGCGTGACCTCCTCCCACACTGGGCGCTCCCCGGCAGATCTCCTCGCCGCCACGAAGTGATACTTCGGCGAGGATCTCCGCCTGAAGAGCCCAGGGGGGATCACCGGCCAGCACGCATGCTGCTGTCCAGGACACCGTCCGGTAACCGCGTATCGCCCTCGTCGCGATGACCCGCTGCGGACGTCGCAGCAGGGTCAGGTTCGCGCGACTGAGGGCGTCCACCCAGACCGGTGCCCCGTAAAGGGCCATACTCCGGATGACCCCGGAGTACAGCCGGCGACATGTGGCGCTCGGGCCGCCCACGTTGGGTAGCAGCCTCCCTAAAGCGGCCGCGGCTCCCAGGACTCTTGGGGCCAGTTGGGCGAAATGGGCCCCAAAAGTCCACCTCCCATCCAGGATGAGACCCAAATATTTCATCTGGGTCCCAACCCGGACCTGAACCCCGTCCAGAACCACCCTGGTTCCTGGACGAGGCCCTCCCCGAGGCCCGTGGAACAACAGGGCCTCGGTCTTGGAGAGGGCCACCTCCAATCCCAGGGAGCGGATGCGGTCGACCACTAGGGTAGTGGCCATCGTGGCCAACCGCATCGCCTCCCCGAGGTCCCTCCCCTTGACCACGACCAGGGTATCGTCCGCGTAGCACGCCACTCGCATACTTGCGGGGAACGTGCCCCGGAGCACCCAGTCGTAGCCAATGTTCCACAGGAGCGGTCCCAGCACCGACCCCTGTGGAACCCCGCGGACGACGCGACGGTGTCTCAAGCCGTCGCGTCCCTCGACCAGGACCTCCCTGTCCTGGAGGTAGTCCGCCAACAGCCTCCGCAGGTACAGGGGCACTCCGTGATAACGGAGCGCCTCCCGTATGGTTCCGTGCGGCAGGCTGTTGAAGGCAATGTCGAGCGAAACAGCCAACGCCTTTTCCCCCTGGCTGACAACATCTTGGGTCCAGCCCTTGAGCCAGAGTAGGGCGTCTATCGTCGAACGCCCCGCTCTGAACCCATACTGGGCCTGGGACAGGTCAGGCCCAGTCCCCTCCAGGTGCCGGATGACACGGGAAGCCAATACTCTCTCCAGCAGCTTCCCCGTGTCATCCAGCAGCACTATTGGCCTGTATGCGGAAGGCGAGTCTGCGTTTCGACCTTCCTTCCGCAACAGGCACAACCGCCCGTCCTTCCAAAGCTTCGGGAACCGTCCAGACGTGAGACACGCGTCGAACAGTTCCCGAAGCCGCTCGCCCATCTCCCCCAAGGCGATCCGCAGGACCCGCTTTGGGATCCCATCCGGACCCGGGGCCGTCCTTTTGCCACGCAGGCGTCCAACGGCCACTTCCATCTCCACCTCTGACACAGGTGGGATGGAGGCCGGGTCAAACTCCTCGGGGAGGACAGGCGGCGCCGCCATCGCGGGCGGGGTGTGGAGGGGGTCGATGTCGGGGAAGAGCCCCTCCATCACCCTGCCCAGAAGCTCCGGCTCTAGAGACTCCGCAATCGGGGACGTCTGACCCCGGAACTTTTTCCGGGCAGCCCTATACGGACGTCCCCACGGGTCCCTGTCGAGGCCCTCCAGAGCCTCTTCCCAGGCCCGCGTCTTGGCCCGACCGACGGCCAGCTGCAGCTCCCTTTTCGCTTCGCGGTAGGAGCTGTACAGCTGGTTCTCGGCTGCCAGCTCCTCCGCTGACAGCTCCCCGTCGGTGCGGCCGTGACGCCGCCTCCGGCAGCGGGCGTAGGACCGCCGCGCCGCCGAGCAGGCGTCTCGGAGATCCCCGATCTCCGAGCTCCACCAGTACACCTCTCGGCGACCGGGGAGGCGCCGGGCCCTGGGCATGGCGGCGTCACACACCGCCGTTACCGCATCCCGGAAGTGGCTCGCCTCTACGTCCACCTCCGGGTGCGTGGGCGCGGCAAACCACGAATGGACGATCGCCGCCTCAACCGCAAGATCGCGGTTGAGGCGACTGACCGTCCAGCGCGGAAAGTCCGCCCGCGCCCCACGACGGCCCTCCCCTTGGACATCGGAAGTGGATATCTCGAACCTTATATATTTGTGGTCCGAGAGAGTCTCCACTTCCGACATCACCCTCCAGGCCC
Organism: Eupithecia subumbrata; assembly: GCA_949316285.1. Taxonomy (NCBI): domain Eukaryota; kingdom Metazoa; phylum Arthropoda; class Insecta; order Lepidoptera; family Geometridae; genus Eupithecia; species Eupithecia subumbrata. The sequence continues at coordinate 33,192,802 of OX438640.1, read as the reverse complement.
GGGCATGTGCCGCAACAGCGGGGGTGGCGAACGTTATGTCCACCACGGACCCCCCTCGCTGTCGCACGCACGTGTGGGCCGACCCTCTATTAAGAAGGGTCAGCCCGGTGGCAAGCGCCCACTCCCTGACGATCTCCCCTCGAGCGTCAGTAGTGGGGCTGCCCCAGTCCCGGGCCTTGGCGTTCAGGTCCCCCATGATGAGGACCTGACGTGGCGCCTGCCTACGCACCGCCGCGGCTAGGAGGTCCATAAAGACCTCCAGCTCTGCAGCGGTTCTATTGGGGGAGAAGTATGCGCCGACTATCACATACACCCCCCACTTGGCCACCACGTACCCCGAACCCCTCTCCTCTACTGAGAGGGGGGGGACGCCACTTCCCTTCCCTATAATGACCACGGAGCCGTCCAGGTCCCCAGCCCAACAATGGTTTTCGGGGGGGACGTAGTACGGCTCCGCGGCGACCGACAAATCAATTTCCCACTGCGCCAGGGACTGCATGAGCAGATCCTGAGCCCTGGCGCAGTGGTTGAGGTTCGTCTGGAGGAAGTTGAGATGGCCGACCTGATCCATCAGTCAGCCATCTCAACCTCTTGGCTCAACGCCGCGTGAGCTCCGGCAGAGGGAGCGGGGGCGATCCGGGCCCCGGCGGTTTTCCCTTTCGTCTTTGGGGGAACGCAGCTGCGTCCCCCCATTACATGCCCAGAGGGCCTGCCAGACTCTGCGCATATAGCGCAGTGTGGCTGGGCCCTTCCGCAGGTGGCCGCCTTGTGACCTTCGCCTCCACACCGGAAGCACAGGTCACCTCTGTCCGCCGCCGCGGGGCACTGGGGGCGCGTGTGCCCTAGCCCCATGCACCGGTAGCAGCGCATGGGACGCTCCCCCAGCCCCACCACTCGTGCCGAGCTCCACCCCACCAGCAGTCTGCCCTTTTCCAGCAGCACTTTGGCTGCCGGGATCGGGCAGGAAACTAGGGTGGACCCGGTGCCACCAAAGCCGGAGCGGATCTCCCCGGCCTTGACGAGCCGCACATCACAGCGGCCCGCCTCGGCGACCGCTGCGGCCACCTTCTCCTTGGTGGCCGTGTCGTCCAGGCCCGTGACACGGATATCCGTGGATTTCACGGGCCTGGTGACGTTAGCCACTTCCGACAGGACCTCGCGGAGCTTCTCCGCGAGCCTGTCGGCCTTTTGTCCGTTTTGGGAGCCAGTGATCTCCAGCATCCTGGCTCCCGTGGCAGTCTGCCGGAACCCGACCCGTCCTATCTCCATCTCCTAGAGGCTCACTTTCTCCTGCGCCAACTGGAGAACGGAGGAGTAGGTCACCCCTTTTTCCGCAGCCCCGGGCTGTAGCGAAAGCACGACAGCCGCGGACTTCGGGGACCTCAGCGCCGCCCTGGGCTTTGGGGCCGAAGCGGTGGGACGAGCCGCTGGAGCAGGCGCAGGTGCAGAGGGGGGAGAAGAACTCTTCCCCTTCCCCTTTCCCTTCTTCGTCACCGTCGCCCAGGTCTCCCCAGACCGGGGAACGGCGACAGCGACCGGGGCAGCCTCCCTCGAGGGACCCGCGACTGGCACAGGTGCCACGGCGGGTGCCGCCCTCTTGCCCGCTTCGGAAGCTTGGTCACGCGCCTGCTGAGGTGGTGTTGGCCTCAGCGGCGCGGCCACTTCTGCAACCTTTTTCGTGTCCGCCCTCAGTGGCGGACGAACGACCGGAGCCGGCAGGAGGCGCTCCTCAATCCCCGCGATTCGGGCGTTCAACATTGTCCCGAACGTTGAGGTCAAGGAGCGCTTCAGCTCTTCTATTAATTCCGCCCCCACCTGCAACATGGCGGGGGCCCCCTGATTCCCTGCAGCGGCGGATGCAGCAGCGGCATTACAGGCGGCGGCGGCCTCCGTCTTCACCTCGGTGAAGGCGCGACGAAGCGACTTCACCTCGGCCTTCAGGGCCTCCGTCTCCAGCCGTAGACGGCCGTTCATTGCCCTCAGGCGCCGCGTCTCCTCCGCTTCACTCCGGTCTGCGAGGGCATCGACCACCTCCCGCAGACTAGACGCCGACCCCTTCAGGCGGCCGACAAACTCGCCCTTGAGGTTGCCGGACTTCCTGGCAACCTCCAGGATACAGGCGAGCTTCTCGCCAGCGTGGGCCCTCAACTCTTGAGCGCTCAGCGCGCTGATGTCCCCGACCCGCACGGCGGCATCGGTATCGCTACCGGTCGTCGTGAGATCGGGGACAGCAGCGGCGCGCTCCTTCCCATACTTCCTGCTGAGCAGGACCTCCGTCAAGGCCTCGTCGACCGGGAGAGGCCTCAAAAAGGTCCCCCTGGCCGACGAAGCCTTCCCAGACTTCTTCCTCCCTCTACAGGCCGTGTTGACCTTAGCGGCCACTGTCCCCTCGGTCTCCGTGTCCGAGTCTAAATACCCGGGCACGAAGAACGAGGAAGACGGCCGCTTCCGGGCCACCACGTCCTCCAGCATATCCTCCGCCGTGTCGGGCTCCGCCCTTACCTCCGAAGAGGGGCCCTGAGAAGGGCCTTGTTTGGGCGGAGAACCGACGCACACCTCCTTATCATCTCCCTCGTCCGACTCCCGCGGGGAGGGGCCCTGAGAAGGGCCTTTCGAAAACCTCCCCGTCACGTCGCGCAAAGGCCTCGGCATGCCTTGGCCCTCCGCGACTCAAAACCCAACCCTAACAAACAAAATCAACCGAAAATCCAATATAAGGTGTAGCACAAGGCTACTTATTCTCCTCCGTGAAACCGTCCAGCATCCACTCGTGCAACTTTAGTCCTATCATAACCTAAACTTATTAATATAATAAAAACCGGCCATGGCGGCCTGTCTCAACGGAGACTAGCCTGGTGCGCAGGACATAATATTATAATGCCCAAGTGTGTGCGCAAACACAGGTGCACTCTCTGTTCTCTCAATCTCATAATCCGATGGGACGGCAGATCGCCACGACCGGGGAACGCTCAGGCGTATGACCAACGAGGCACGGGTACACCCCCGTGCCAACTTACTGATCCCGGGCTGTTTCTGTAAATTATTAACTTACAAGAAAAATCTCAATAACTACTTTGCAAACTAACTAACTAAAAAAAACTAATAAACTAACTTACTATTAACTACCCAGGAGTTTTTTTTTTAGTTATTTTTTTAAATTTTTCTCCTCAATATCAGCGGTAGAACACACGACCGCTAGACCAACGAGGCAGTCGGCTAATAAGCTAAGTGCAAAAAAGGATTACTTCCACTTATCTTTAGTAAACTTCATGATTTTCCCCATATTATTAAAAGGTAAAATGTTTTAAAGTTTTATACCTCATATTTGCATATCGAAAATGTCAAACGGCCGAATTATTTGCTGTATTGTGGAATATAAAACTTGGCGTTCTCTATTTCCGTGTCAGTTTAACCCAAAGATCTTATGACTACGTTCTCAGTTTAACCCTTTTAAAACTAAAGCCAAGATGTAGGATTTTTTTTGAGAAAACTATGTGGTAGATAATCTTATGCCTAGTCTAACGATACCAGTAATAGTAGAAGCATTTTGTGTAATTTTTGTGTAAATATTACTTATCCCTTTTCATTCGAAACCCTCCAGATATATCTATTGAATTCTTTATCTATGTGTTCCCTTAGGAATGAAACTTGACTAACAATCAAAATTACAATCAAATAATAAAAACAAATTAGAATTAATACTTACAATTGAAACAATTGAGCTAACTGCAAACTGTTTGTTCCTTAGATAAAAGATTTTATCACACTCCTTCCCAAAATACTTCGGCCTATGTGAAATGGAAAAATAAATCGTCAACCACTCTTATAAAGAGAACCATACCTCTGTATCTTGTTCTTTATAGCCCAGAGGCAGAATTCTGCTAACCAATCGCTTAGCTATGGCAATGGTATCGTCGCATAATCCTACTATCCTACTTCCTATCCTACTAATATTAAAAAGGCGAAAGTTTGTGAAATGTGAAATTTTCTGATCTCCAAAACTATTGAATAGATCAAGATGAAATTTGGCATACACTTAGAACGTAGCCTAACACTGCTGGACGCAGGCCTCCCCCTTATAAGCGCCTTATTGGCTTTTATCTCATGGGGGTAGTGCCCATAATCCCCACGCTGGGCATGCGGGTTGGGAATCGCAGTTTGGTAGTAGAATTGTTCTGCAGGGGGCGCTGCTGCCCACCCCCGGTGGAAATCCTTTAGTCGCCTCTTACGACACCCGCGGGAAGAGTTGGAGTGGTGCAAATTCTAAGCCGGCACCACATAGCTAACTTAAACAATAGGCATATATATATACTTATTATACCGAAAATACGCGTGCGAAGCCGCGGGAACAAGCTAGTAATATTATAGAGCTAAAAGCTTGTAAAATATGAATTTTTGTTATCTAGGATTTTCATAACTACTGAACAGATCAAGCTGAAATTTAACGTACGTTTAGAGTGAAGCCTAACTTCGATAATTAGGCTACTTATTAAACCGAAAAAACGTGTGCGAAGGCGCGGGAAAAAACTAGTCGTCCATAAATGAAAGAAACCCTAGACAATGCGTGCTGTGCTATTTACACGAAGATATTGATAGCTTGGTTTCAACCTTGACACGCGTTCCTCCATCTGTTGTTTCTTGTAGTTTCTTTCATTTATTTATTTATTTATATATTAAGTAATATATTTACTTTGTCATTCATAACAGTGAAGCACCAAATCGACAAAGAAATATAAAAGAGATACAATGAGAAAACCCACACACAAATTTCACCAACGAGCTACTAACTATAACTTAATACTATATATCTATTCCTATGCGTCCTATCCAAAAAAAATTAAATTGCATCCCTGAATTTTGGTAAGGACATAGAGAATATATCAACATCTTCATCTGCACATAAACAATAAAAAGTCCGAAGGGCCCGTGTGAACGGGGACTGGCTCAGGAGGTTAGTTCTTGCCCTCGGATTCGCAAGTAGCCTAGATCTTCGGCGTGCGTACACATACTTGTTAGGTACGTGCAATCCTATGTTCATTAAAACCAGAGGGTTTTGTATCAAGCCTCTAATCAGACTAAAAATGTAAATTCATAAAATGTGAATTGCCATAATGTGTCTGCCATAACTCTGAGATATTATTGTAGATAGATAAAAAATTTATTTGGTACTACAGACACACATACAATTAACAAAGATATACAAATTTTAAAAACAAGTACAGTATGTTTAATTCATCAAACGAGCACTTTAAAAAATAAGTAAGTATTTAGGATTAACATAATGTGAGGCAAGTTTGTGTGTGCTGCAGCACGGCAAATAGGCCATGGCTCAGTGAAAATTTTTTGCTTAAATGCAAAAACATTGATTTTCAGCCAAAACCTGATCGAGAGCGAGCAGAACGAGTACAGACGGACAATGTGTGCTAATAATTAATGGTGTAAATTATTGTGGTTGTGAAGCAATAGCAAAAATTTTTGTGTTTGTGTAGCAAAATATTCATGATTTTTAAAGATGACAGAAATAATATAGATAAATGGAACATGAAAATAGTGCAAAAAATAATAATGAATAAAATGAACTGACGACAGCTCTTTGTTCTGAGACGATGCCACTGTTATGGTGAAGCGAAGCGATTCATTTAGTGTGATTCGGCCGCTGTTTGTGTTCTCAAACGGTCTGTAAACAAAGCTAACTTGACCAATAAGACGTTCAAGTTAAGACACAAAGCCTTTCAGGTACAAAACGCCTGTCCGGGGCTGCAATAGTTTAGTTTTATTTCAGTGTTATTGCGGTATCACGCGGGACGGCCACCTGGGCCGTTTCCTACCGAGGTTTGAACGTACGGCAGTTATTCACGTCGTACTTGCTCGTACTAGATAATTTGAATGTTTTGAAAAAACTAAAAACTGACTTTGAATTCCTTAGTTTTAAATTGTTTTTTAAGTTTTGTGAGATAAAAACTAAAAACATGGGGGTAATGCCCATAATCCCCACGCTGGGCATGCGGTTTGGAGATGGCAGTTCGGTGGTAGTATCGGTCCATTAATGACGGAGAAATGGACCATACATGAATAAAACGTCAAGTGCGAGTCGGACTAGCGCACCAAGGTTTCCGTATAATGTTGTTGTGTTATCTTGTTCCTTGCCAAATATCATGATTCTAGATCAACGGCAAGTAGGTACCCTATAGGTTGGTCCATGGCGAGAATCAAAAAAAATTTTTGTGAATTCCAAAAAGTTTACGGTTTTCGGAATTTTCCCTTTACTTGTGCTATAAGACCTTGGTTCTTGCCAAATTTCATGATTCAATGGGAAGTACCCTATAGGTTTTGTGTGCATGACATGTGATTCCCTTGGAAATTTCGAAATATTAAATAAATAATTAATAATAAATTTAATAATATTCGGGCAATTTTGGCTGTATCTTTTGATTGCGTTTACTTAGAAGTTTAATTTATATCACGGCTCCAAGAAGTTACAAACTTGAGTATTGGATGTTAATTTCAATTCGATATCTCCACGCGTTTCTGAGAAAAGAGGGTAAGAGGACAACAAAATGATCCTATAAGGATTCCTTTTTCCATTTGAGGTACGGAACCCTTAAAAACATTTATACAGCCGAACATAGACGTATTTTTACAAAGTCGGTTTAAAATACAAGGTTAAAAGCTAAGCTCGCCCCATTGCAATCACGTGTGTGCTCACAACAAAGCCACTGGTTGTATGTTTCTTCCACCGCGCTGTCCCACGCACAGACAGAGGTAAACCCTAGATTCTTCTAGAGAACTATTGCAGGCTTAAATCTTGGCATTTAAGGCTACAAATGGCTTTGATATGTTATCTAATAAGATAATACTTATCAGATACAAAATGGAATCTGGATTCTGGCTCAAATGAATAGCATCGAGCACAAGATCTACACATCCGAAGACAGATTACAAAGTCGAAAAGCTGTAGAGCACCGTTCTCATTGTCAACCGACTTCAAGAAAGGAGCAGATTCACATTTCAGCTCTTTATATGTGTGTTTGTTACTGGATATTATGATTATTTCACTGTTGTATAAATAACTAGCTGCATTCTTACTACCCGTTGTCCTATTACCCGTTTTCCCGTAGGAATGAAGCATTTTCCCGCGGTAAAAAGTAACCTATAGTATTGAGTTATATGATGAGCCTATTCAATACAAACAAACAATCAAATCTTTCCTCTTTATAATATAAGTATAGATGATTTCGAAGAGGTCTTATAAAAGTTTTGTAAAGTTTGGTTTAATGGTTTTCTATGATCAGGAATAGTGGCTAAGATTTGGTGTGGATTTTAAATTTGTTTTCGTTATGTCGCTATATTTTAAAGAGTAGGTAAGTATTATATTGTTCTTTATGAAGGCCATTGACCCCTGGATTAACAGAAGCCGCCTAAGACTGATGTGAGCATAACAATCCTCAAATATTTACATAGTTATGAACACACAGTTCATATTTGTTAACATTAGTTCGGACTGGAGTAAAGGACCTGACAAATTATGTTTATTTAGGTTTTCAATGGACCTCTATTGTTTTAAGGCCAATTGGAGAAAGCCAACGTTAGACTGTACAATAACATTGTAAACACAAGAGCTAACTACAATAGTAGCTCAGCTCCTATGGAGTCATCGGACTGTTAACGTGTTAAACATGGACTTCCCAAGTAGCAAATTAAATACTTACCTTTGTGTGATATTTACAATCTTTGAGATACCTATGTAATTTGTAAAGTAAAAATAATCAGTAAAGGTATGGGACGGACACTCACGTACTAAATACTTACTCCATTCTGGTCAACACTTGGTTACTCTCAGGGATTTCCAAGTAATACAATTACATCAAGCTAATTACTTTATATTCATGTGAAAGCACTAGTTTTTAAACAACAATTATACTTTTAGAATAATTACATGACGCGAGACAGTTTCTAACGCCAGAATCTATTATTTGTTTTATTATTTAGATTTAAAATGGTTTCGACAATGTCAAAGTGTGTAGAGTAAAATGTTGTAGACATGATACGCCGTAGCATTTTGGTCAAAGATATAAGTATAATAAAATAAATAAATTAATAATAAATATGTATTTTTGGTACCTTCCCCAGTGCCTACTCAATAAATGGCCTGTGTTGTGTTACAACAAAATGCAACGACACGTTATTTCTAATGTTTTGTAATATACCTACCTACCTAATTGTATGACACAAGAAAAGGTAAATGGAATGACGAATACAGACCGCAGGGATATGTGAAACCAAATGCCACAACAGAGGAAATTCTTAAATATTGCGACAAAGTAGAGAACCAACTTTCAAAACAAGACATTGTAGTATTAAGTATAGGTAACCATGATGTCAGTCCTCACAAAATATATAGTGCTTTATGTATAACGCTTTACAAACTACAAACCACAAACGTCATTGTGCTTCCAGTTATTAAAAATAATTACCTAAACGAGGAACGGCTGAATATGAACCTACAACTTTTATGTAAAAATTTTGATCACTGTAATTTTATCTCTATGAGCGCAATCCGTACAAATTATTTTTATAAAAATAAGGCTAATTTTGTCAAAGAACTATGTAATGTCATAAACGTAGCGATTGACTATTCAGAATATAAAGCGCAATACTTAACATTTGAAAACCTTATTAAAAACAGGGACATGTTAAACTGCTTTAAAGTTTCAGCACGACAAGAAAAAAATAAACTTATGATTAGAAATTCGTTGGAGAGGATCAGTGACACGGTTTCAGCCGGTAACAATGGGCAGTTTTTTCGTTCCCAATGAGAATAAGTTTGTAATATTCCACCAAAATATTGCAGGTGCACTTAGCAAACAAGATCAACTACAAATAGCTCTAGATGATTTATCCAAGCAAGATTTAAATATTGATGTGATCTGCCTTACCGAGTCATTTATTCTATCCGGCCATGAACGAAACCTCAATTTAGCAGGTTATCGACTGAAATCGAGTTTTTCAAGAATCGATAAAAAAAGATCAGGGGTGTGTATTCTGTTAAGAGATAACATTCCATGTACTAATTTAGTGGTAACTAAAGAGTTTGCGGAACCGCGAAGTTTTGAATGCTGTGGAGTCGAATTAAAGGGGAAGAAACTTTGTATAATCTGTCTTTATCGCACGCCCGATTCCAATATAAAAATATTTTTTGAAAAATTAAATTTATTACTGAATAAAATAACAAGACGATCGAAAAAAATTATTTTGGCGGGAGATTTAAATATTGACACCTTAAAACCTAACAAAAATTCGAAAGAGCTCCGTGACTTACTATTGAGGTATAATTTGCAGCTCCACATTAATACACCTACAAGAAAACAAACATGTATTGACCACTTAATAAGTAATATTTCTCCTGCAATAGGCCGAACGCATGACTTAGGTTTATCAGACCATAATACGAGTCAAACTCTTGAATTGAACTTAAAAATTAAATTCCTGCGACCATTTTATTTTGATGAAATACGTGATTTTTCTTTGACAAACGAAAGTAAGTTTATTCAAGCAATAACATCACTATCATTTTCTGACGTATATGCTGAATCGGATACAAACACAGCCTATTTATTATTTTACGACTATTTAAAATTATTTTTTGACTTGTGTTTTCCCAAAATAAAGATAAAAATCAAATCAAACAAGAACTTGATAACAAAATGGCTAACCAAGGGCCTTAAAAAATCGTGTCATACAAAGAGACGACTCTACCATAAATATACTTTCAATGCGGATAATAAAAATGTAAACAAAATTAAATATATAAATTATTCGAAGACACTTAGACGTTGTATTCTTCAGAGTCAGAAAATTAGTAGTTTTAGATACATAAATCAAACCAAAAACAAAGCTCAAGCTATCTGGAAACTAATTAAAACAAAAAGTGACACGGCGGACTCTGAAGTTGACATTGAAAAAATTTCTTATAAATCTGACATCTTAACAAAACCACTTGACATTGCATCCGCTTTTAACAATTATTTTATATGTAATACTAATGCAAACCAAAACGTTACTGCCTGCAAAGACACCTTCGAAAGTTGTAATAGTAGTATCTTCCTCACGCCAACTACTGCTAAGGAAATTCAAATAATTATACGCATGCTAAACAATACCAGATCTATAGGTTATGATGAGCTACCTACAAATACTCTGAAACAAATTTCAGCTAACATCTCAAAGCCTTTGAGTCACATTATCAACCTCTCATTTAGTCAAGGAGTATTCCCTAATTCCCTAAAAAAATCCATTATAAAACCGATGTACAAGAAAGGAGACGTAACCAATATCGATAACTATAGACCGGTAGCCTTAATACCAATAATGTCAAAAATTTTTGAAAAAGCTATGCTTAAAAGGCTAAATAGCTTCCTTGATAAATTTAAAATTATAAGAAATGAACAAAACGGTTTTGTTAAAAATAAATCAACTGCTCTAGCCAATTTTAACCTTATTAAATCAATTTCAGAACATATTGATTCGGGAACGCCCGTTGTCTCATTGTTCTTCGACATGAGCAAAGCCTTTGATTTTGTTCATCACGATAGATTACTGTCAAAGATTTATAAATACGGCATCAGAGGTACAGCTTACGATTGGTTTACAAGTTATTTGAAAAATAGACAACAATGTGTAGAGCTAGCTAGAGTTAATAGTTCTATGCAAAAAATCAAGTATAGATCTGAATTTAAGCAGAACAATCATGGCGTTCCTCAAGGGAGTATCCTGGGACCGAAGCTTTTCCTGCTCTATATTAATGATCTACCTGATGCCACAAACCATCAAGCCGTTCTGTTTGCAGATGACACAACATTGATAATTGAAGGTAAGGACATTGCAAATTTAGAAACTGACATTCATAAAGGAATTTCTGACATAGTGAACTGGCTTAGTAATAATAATCTTCAGGTAAATTTGACGAAAACTAAGATAATGCGATTTCAATCTATTCGACGTAAACCTCTTAAACTTGACATTCAATTTAATAATTCTAAGATAGAAGAAGTAACTTCATTTAAATTCCTAGGAATACATTTAGACTGTAATATTAGCTGGCGAACACATATTGATACCGTGTGTTCAAAATTGAATAGATATGCATATGTATTAAAAAGATTACGCGAGATTTCGTCTATAGAAACAGCGCTTAGTGCGTATCACGGCCATATAGGATCGGCTCTACAGTACGGTCTACTTCTGTGGGGCAACAGTGGAGATTTGGATAGGGCATTCAGGGCCCAGAAAAATTGCGTTCGTTCTTTATGTGGAGCACATTTTTTAGAACCTTGTAAACCACTCTTCAAAAAATACAGAATTCTTCCTCTGCCATGCCTCTACATAAAACAAGCGGCAGAGCTCGTCAAACAGCATCCAGAACTTTTAAAAAAAAAAGTAGACTTGAGATCTAGAAGACTAAGAGAAATTTCCGACAATAGATTGCACGCACCAAAGTTTAAATTAAGAATGACACAGAACCAATCGTACTATATGACAATAAAAATATTTAATAATCTACCGGAGGATCTCAAGAACTTATCTGGAAACTTATTCTTTATACAAATAAAAAAATGGCTTCTCAGTAAATGCTACTATTCTATTAATCAATATTTTAATTACAGGGATTTGGAAGACTTCGAATATATTCATTGATTTGATTTTGAATTTGTTATTTTTCTAATTAAGTATTTTTTTTTTAAATTTATCTGTAATTTAGAAATAGCATATGTAACTGAAAAACAATATTTGCATGCCTATGTTAGGTAGAATATAACTGGACGTATATAGTTTTAAGACCTACATTGTAACTTATATTCTTGCAAATAAACATCTTTAATCTTTAATCTAATTATCAACAAAGATGTAGTTGATGGTACGTCTTACAATACAATACAATACAAATATACTTTATTGCACACCAAGAAATCAAAAATCACAGAAAACAAAAAACAAATACAAATAATGTACAATGGGCGGCCTTATCGCTAAAAGCGACCTCTTCCAGGCAACCATAGGATGGACAAGAAGTGATCGAGAAATTGTATACGGTGGCGTGAAAACAGAAATAATGTTTAAGAAGAGATAAATATACCAAGCTATATAAATATCTAAATGTATATACTTAACATAAATAAATACATATAAAAATATATAATATAAATATTTCATAACACAATAAAATATACTAAATATATAAAATTACTTTTGATTTTAACAGTTTGTTGTTAAGCTGAGGAAATGTTCATAGACCATGTTTTTGAATGCAGGGAGAGACTTGTCTAATAGAAGTGGGTAGGGCATTCCACAGCTCTATGGCATGTATCGTAAAAGATGAGCTATAGGAATGGAAGGGGCGGAGAGATTTCAGTTGAAGAGTGTGTGTTGAGCGGAGGGAGCGGCTATGGGTCTGGTGGAGGTACTGAAATCGTTCCTTGAGGTAACGGGGTGTATTAGGGACAAAAAGTATAGAATATAGGAGAGAGAGGAAGTGTGCGTCCCGGCGAAGACGGATGGATTTAAGCTTTTTGCGGTACTCTGTAATGTGGTCATACTTTCGCAGACCGAAGATGAAGCGTATGCAGCGTATGTCTTACGTACCCGTCGTTACCCCGTGTTTCCGTTGTCTCAACAACGGAAACACACGCGAAACACGAATACGAAAAAGGTGCAATTTCAAGTTTGAAAGCGGACGAGAGACAAAGGAAATAATGAATGAAAGCGATCAAAACCAAAAATTGTTAGGAGCTTCTGCATTTTGCTCCGATGATGACCAATGTCGTCAAATATTTTCCACCAATAAATATTTCTTTAGTTATTTTGTTACCAAATGATAATCTAGGATTTTAGAACCGAATATAGTAGGTACAATACCATGCGCAAAAGCTTGTTACCGGCTGAAAGCAATGAAACGGTTTACAGCCCAACTTGCTTTCTGCACGTAATAATTTCCCGTTATAAGGGGCTAAAGTTTATCATTCTCTTCAAACAAATAGCTTCCTATTTCCCAGTCCGTTATATGCATAGCGTTCATATAAATTGCTCAACATTACCGTAAATTTTAATCGGCCATACCTTCACGTAACGATCGTTAATAGATTCATTCACCTGTAGCCATTCCTTCTGGCTTATTTACTGCCGGCTATATATTACTTAAGGCAACGGCCGCACTGCACGATGGTTTATGAGAAAACAAACGTATGAATACGTATGGAACCGCTCACACTGCAAGCGTCTAGTGGGATGTAGCGAGGCGATATCTGTTTTCAGATTTTGAACTGTAAAGTTTTTGAAGTTACGCGATCAGAACACTCTAGCAACTCTAGCAACCTATCTTCTTTTCTAAGTTCTTTTCTTTTATATTGTATGTGATTGAGAACACAAAAACATTTCGAGTTCTTATATTATCATAATTTGAACACTAAGTTACGAACTCTAGAACGCGCCTAGCTACCATCGAAGCAACCCGCCAACCTAGCTTCCTACCATCTTGCAGTGCGGCTGCGACCTTAGCTTTATCGAGTACGGTGGAAGGTCAGCGGCGAATGAAGATGTATTGCAATTGATTGCAGCTGGAGTGTGGCTCCAGACTAATCTAAAAACAATTCATGCTGATTTGAAAGGATTGACTCGATGCTGCGTTGTTGGAAGAATTTTCCTACTGAGCTTTATTGGTACATTATTCTGTTCAGGGATTCTGCGCAGATAGATAGTCAGATAGTCATTTTATTGTTAAAAATAATGCTGGAATATCCACACAGCATTATCTAGACCCATGCTAAGCAGAGCTTGTGTTATGGGTACTAAATGACTGATATACTTAATACAATACGTTACATAGAGGTAGATACGATATATTTTACTATACATAGTAAATACCCAGAACACCCGGAACAAACATTTGCAATATTTGCATCGTACAGACATTTGTCCCAAAGCGGGAATCGACCCGCAACCTCCTGCATCGCAGGCGGAACTTCGCCTGCAGCGCCACATCGGTCGTCGATAAAATAGAATATTATTTTATAAGTACCCAAATAAAATTATATTTTTACAAGTCAATAAATTATTACAACACAATTTTAAATATGAATAAACGATACTCAATCGCAACAATGGTGTCAATTCAGATGAATAAAAACTGAAATAGACCAATTTGACACTATTCAAATGAGAAATCATTTTATTTCGATAAGAAAAGGGCGGCACCCTTTCTTATCAAAATAAAATGAATGGTATTAATTCAAAGAGAATTACTATCAAATAATAGACACAAATAAGAACTAGAAGTACAGTTGATAAAACTGAGCTAACTGCAGACTGTTGCAAACAATTTAGAGGTAGCTAAACTGATCCATATCAATACCAGTCGTCGCGTCCCCGCTACGCTGGCTGCATTGCCCCGCTGTATGGCAATGCTGATGCGCTGCGCCAGATACTCACCAGCTCTCGCGTCACGCATCGCTTCGACCAGACTCTCAGATATTTTTTTATAAATCCAAAGAGCCTCGGTACCCCAAGGACTCTCGACTCCAAGCTGACTAATGGTCAAATATACATAATGCACACGGTGTACACGGCAGTACATGGTACACCTTCACCCAGACCAGCAAAAAATACTTAAACTACCTTCAGATCACACAAATATTTGTCGTATTGTCATTACAAACATATAATAGGGGCTAAATAATGCATTATCTAGCCCCAAGGTAAGCAGAGCTTGTTATATGGGTACTAGATATTAAAATGTTTGATTTTCTGACCAATGAGATATGTTTGTAATGACAATACGACAAATGTTTGTGTGATCTGAAGCTGTGTCAATAGTCAGCATTAGTATAATTATTTATTTATTATAATAATAACAATGTTGGATAATGCACGCAGCATCATCTAGCCCCAAAGTAAGAGAGCTTGTGTTTTGTGGGTACTAAATAATATTATAAACTTATTGGCTTATTATAATACATAGATGAATATTTTTATTTTTATTATACATATCTACAAAACACACAAAATACTCAGAATAAAAATCTGCAGATCAATATTATAAAATAAATAAATAATGCTGGACAATTCACACAGCATTATTAGCCCCAAGCTAAGCAGAGCTTGTGTTATGGGTACAAGATGACTGACAATATACTTAATACAACACGTTACATTGATAGATATTTTAATTTTATTATAAGTCTATAAAAAATACCCAGAACACCCGGAGCACGGATTATGTTCTATTGGAGAAGGTACCTATTTAGCTACTGTTCCTATTACTATATTTCAGTGGTTCAAGCCATTTGCACTGTATGTGAAGTGAAGCCTCATTATCCGCGTTTCTAAACAACTACGCGTTCGGAAACCGATCAGCTCCCGTGTTTTGTTTATCCTACACTTGTTTGTTGGACAACTAGTTTCGCTGAGCAAACTTAATTTCGGATATGTACGCACAAACGGGCCGAATTCCACTAAATAAATCGGCTTACCTTAGCAATGGTATCGTTACTTTAGACACTAGGCACACCTGGGCACTCGCCCATTTCTCCATACAAAAGTTGCGTCTCGGCACATACACATAGTACATGCGCAACTGTGTGTGTGCCGTCAAGGGTCATTAATTCATGAATAATTTTGCGAATAGGATAGCTGCAAAATACCCCAAAGACATTTTTATTTTAGATTTATCTCTCATTAAAGGTGAAACCTCATAACAGAAGAAATTTAGTATTTCCATGATCAAAAAAAACAAAAAATCAAACACAGAAAAATAAACTTCGTATATAAATATATAAGCTTTTATTCACAAAGAATATAACAATAAAATAATAGAAATAAATTAGAACTAGTATTTTACAATTGAAACAATTGAGCTAACTGCAGACTGTTGCAAACAATCTACAGGTATCTCAACTAATCCATATCAATACCAGTCGGAAGCGTTCCCAAGACGTTGGCTGCATTGCCCCGCTGTATGGCAATGCTGATCCGCTGCGCCAGATACTGACCGGCTCTCGGGCACGCGTCGCATCGAAAAGACGCACGCTCAGATAATTTTTTAAAAACCCGAAGAGCCTCGGGACCCCACGGAGCCAGGGTCTCGACTCCAAGAGGAGCAAATGTGTAGGCTCTGTCGAGACCTGCATATTATAAATAAATCACCATCGTCGTCGTCTGTCAAACAAAGTAATCAACCATGCCTGCGCTCTGTGTGTGCGCCGTGCATCCCTTGCACTTGGATCGCAAACCGAACTTGCTACAACACGGGCGGCGGGGTGAGGAAGCTCGGTCAAGTGGAGGGCTAGGAGCGTCCATTCTATTCTCTGCTTTGCAGTAAGAACTACACTGGTCAAAAGTGTCAATTTGAAACCAATTCACCAATAGCACCGCACGCTCTATCTAGAGTTTCATTCATCTATGGACGATTCTGCGACGATACTATTTACACAGTAAAGTAAGGATGCGCGACTGCGAATGATCTGCCTAGTCGAATGATCTACAACTACTAATTTACTCATTCGACTTGAATATTAGTAATATACTAATCTTCAAAGTCGAATGAAAACTACTAGGTACCTAATTAGTAATTAGTAATTGAGTTCGACTGCCCGACTCGAGCAGTTGCCATTACTAACCATATTAGTGTATTATTTTTATATTATTTCTATGTAGTGTATTCTATTAAGTAGGTATATCAGTTATCTAGCACCCATAACACAAGCTCTGCTTAGCTTGGGGCTAGATAATGCTGTGTGAATTGTCCAGCATTATTTATTATTATTATTATATTAGAAACTAATTTGGTTACTAATAGCGAGTCGTACAGTCGACGCGAAATCAATTCTTTATTCGACGCCACTCGCCATTATTAACCAAATTAGTTACTACTTTGCCTAGTCTTTCGAATGGTTCGAATGATTTGTGAAGTCGAATAATTCGAACGAAATCATTCACAGTCGCGCCTCTTTATAGTAAAGCGATTGGTTAGCTGAATTCGACCCCTGGTTCAAGAGACGCAGAATTACGTTTTGATTGATCACAGAAATGTCAATATATCAGGCGGGATACAATTTCAGCTCGTTTGTCATCAATTTTGTTTTCATATCTGTGTCGTAGTGGAAAGCCAGCCGTTGTTTACTGACCTGCCTCATACCTATTAACTTATACATCCAATGGGCGTATCTTCATTGGCCAGCCCTGCCCGGCTCTGATACCGACACCGACAGTACTGAACGACACTGCACCGACAGCTACATTCTTCATTTGACCGACACGACACGACAGCTTTGTAATTCCCTAGTGACCTTACACGCATGCCCACATAGAAGCGTAGGAACACAACGCATACGAACGCTACCAGTCCGATACTAGTGGGAGACTTGCTGCGACGACATGTCGGCGTCGGGCCGGGCCAATGAGACAGTGTGCCATACACTTTCATAGCATTACGCTATGTCCTAATTAGCTGTTGCAATGCGACACGACTTTTGTAGTCCAATCTACCAACTAACGCGTCAAAATTTAGACACATCTCTTTGAATGGAGCTGTCCTAACTGGACACACCAACGGACATGCAACGTCGCATGGGTTGGTCGGCGAGTTTGAATTTCAAACTTGTTCTGTTTTGTCGTGTCGGTTGCGCGGAAATCAGGTCTTGTTTGATTACAAAAATGAATATCAATTAGTATTTGGTAACCGAAATACAAAGAAGATGTGATTTGATGGAACAAAAACTACAAAACTCGTATTTTGGTTGACAAAGAGTGGTCAATAGTTGGGTACCCGAAGGGTGAAAGGAAGTTATCGTAATTTCTAACATTTTAAGTACCTAGGTAAATTTAAATGTCGACTGACGACGAACGACGCTTCGGTTTGGACACAATGGCATTGACGTACGAGGAGTAGTAAGATATATTGAACACTTTGGGTGATTCTAACGGCGTATATCAAACTGCTTTTATGTTTTTCAGATCATTTTGACTACTCTAGACGCTCATATCAATTTGACGCTGACTGTACGACTAACTAGTCGAACGCCAATGCGAGTGACGTGTTTGTCGTCGAATGACTTTGCAATTAAAACATAGCGTTATGCGTCCACCGATGTCGGTGTCTGTATCTGTGCCGGGCCGGGCCGGCCAGTGAAGAAACGCCCATTGTTGACCACATGCCTAGCTGAAAAAAAAGGGGTTTGAAATAATCACCACGCTTGGCTGGTGGATTGATGATCGCAGTAGAGGCTTTAAGCTTGTCAGGGGGAGGCCTGCGTCCAGCAGTTTAAAAAAAAAAACATATAAGGAGGCGAGGGCAGCCGCCTCCTTATATGTTTTTTTTTTAAACTGGTAGGTTCCTTTCGTCACCTCTTAGATCATCCACGGCCTGAGTTGCAAGGGTCGTTTCTTGGGTTGCGAACGTCACTGACATACCTCGTCGTGGCCATTTTCAATAAGAAGTGGCAAAACAGAAGTTAAGTCTAGATTAGCTTCGAATCCCTACGAAATTCGCTTTATCGGTCTTCTAAAGTTGCTTAGTGTTTATACATACAGGGTGCCACGTTATTTTTATTTTTATTTTATTTTAATTTATTTGGGAAACATACAGTTATTATAGACTAAAAAAAATATATACTTAACTAACACTTAAACCAGCAAAGTTTCCACCATTAAATGAACAATAACAAAAAACAGACAGTTCAGAGATCAATGTGCAACTAAGAAATAAAAAAAAAGCTATCTCAAATATAAGAAGAAGAACTAATCTATGTAACATAAAGGGGCAAAAAAATCTTAAAATTACTTGTGAACATAACAATAAAGGATAAAAAAAATACACAGTAACTTCAACGGTTGGCAATGCTAGACATAACATCTTTACGGAATTCAAACAATGAAGTATTGAAAATATCAATGTCACAAAAGGTGTCATTGAATTGATGACAGGCTCTTGAGAGGAACATATTTTTTCTATAATTTGTTTTAGACGTGGACGACCAAAACATTATAAGTGTACTAAGCCGAAAGCGATTCTGGACTACGATTTATGAATTCCAGGATCACCCCCTTTCGGATTAGTACACACACATGTTAGGACTCATATACACGGACGGCAAGTTGTTGTTGGCAAGGCAACTGCATGTGTCGACGACTGAGGTCAACACATCAACTTCGAAGAACAGGGCCGCGATCACGGTGTGGTAAGGCACGGCATTACGGCTCAAACGTTAGCAGTTGAAACGTTAGGGTGTGTTCACAGGCCCGCATCGGACGCATGCGTCCACTGATCAGCCATCCAAATGATGTCATTCGCATTAAATGGAAAAGTTGCCTTCAAGAATCCTCGCCGGCATTGCTGATAGTCCGCTCCGTGCGGTACGGATCATCTATGTCAAACCATTGACGGGGCCAGTGCGGATTGTCCAATGCCGGCCTGCGAACGCGCATCCTAATGTTTCAACTGCTAACGTTTGAGCCGTAATGCCGTCCCTTACCACACCGTGATCGCTGCCCTGTGGAAGGACTGGATGGGAATCAACAGCAGCCGTCGTCGCGCGTAGTTGTTCGACGTTGACATGTCGACGGCAGCCGTCGATGGGTGCAGTAGCTTTGCCGTCGTCGGCAACGGGCCGTCCGTATTTAAGAACCCTTACGTGGCACCCTGTAGAGACAGAGACCTGCAGGTCAATTCAGATGTATTCAAGACTGTAGCACTCATACAATTTTCGCCGCTCATTGGCTCGAGTCTAATTTAGTTTGATGGCACATGGATGAAACGACTAATGAAAGAAAGGCCTACTTTGAAACACGAAATACGAAGTTTCGGTTGACGGTCGCCCGAAACGAACAACCCTGCTGGTGAACGTGCAAACGTGCGTTGCTTCGGACGCGTCACTAAAAACAAATGTTTCGGATCTCTAAGAAATAAAAGTTAAAATCAGTGTCATAGAATGGTCATCGAAAGAACGGATAAATCATCCTTCGTTTTTCTCTTTCTCTCTCGTTTCTTCTTTTGTTCGTCAATTGTCAAAATTATCATGTGATGACGTTTTACGGCACAAATCATCAATTCCCCGAGAGACAAACTTTTATAGAATCTGAATTTTAAACTATACAATAAATTAACCAATGTTGGATATCCAGCTTTCTTCAACATATACAATTTAATTTTCTATGACACCCAGTTTACCGCTCGAAACAACGTAAAATATTCAAACAGAACTTTGTTACCAGATTCCAGTGAGGGAGAATGCGGAATTTATGAGTCACCTTTCGTTTCAATTTGTGAGCGACGGAACGTCGTTGGACCCAAGACCTTCGACCTTCACACGATGAGGAACATCAACTCATATTTGGTAGGTTCTTAGGTTCTTCTTTCCTTTTACATAGAGCTCGAGAATAGGGTAGTATCTTGGGTAAAAATTATATTATTCTATTTAGCCCTTCAGTTAGATTATCAAAAGATAAATTAGACACATATTTAGTATTTTGTCAATCAAACAAAAAATTACAAAAACAAAGCGCGTCAAAGTTTGGGAGCGAGCTAGTGACGTCACACCTTGCTAAAAAGTGTCGCAAGTTGTGACGTCACGCGGAACTTTAACTGGCTCATCATTATTTGTATAATCGACAAAAGAAAAATACGTGTCCAATATCTTCTGTTATCCTAACTGACGAACTAACTAGAATTTTAAATAAAAAAAGGCTTTATTTTTACTAACTTCTCATTATATTTTTTTAAGAACAATCGTTTTCTTACTTATCGTAACTCATCAAGCACTGCAGTCTGCTTTAAAAGTATACCTAGGTAGTACTTTTAAATGCAATGGGTAGAAATTTGACATTTTATTTTTCAAATTTAAATACCTAATTACGTACATTATGTCTGAAGGTGAGTATAGACTAGATAGAGAATTTGCTAGAGCATTACAGTGTGATGTAACGTTCTTACGAATGTTACAATACAGACAAATGTTCAGTTTCCTTTCCATGTAAAGTAACATTCTTGCGTATGTTCGACGCGTGTTCGACGTAATGCTCATGGAGAGTGAGTATTTGCATACCTATAATATTTCTTAT
Organism: Eupithecia subumbrata; assembly: GCA_949316285.1. Lineage (NCBI taxonomy): Eukaryota > Metazoa > Arthropoda > Insecta > Lepidoptera > Geometridae > Eupithecia > Eupithecia subumbrata. The sequence goes on along the minus strand of OX438640.1, from coordinate 33,171,697 downwards.
CTTGCGTACATTTTCCCTCGGCTCGCGCATTCCCCGCTGGCCCATACACCCGCGCTTGTGCCTTTGCTCGATAAAATGTTACACCAAAACGCTCGTTGCTTTTAAATGAGGTCGTCACAAAACATCAAGCATCTTCGAATTTTGATTCGGGTAAATTTAAAAACAGCGAATGTTCGATGTTCTGTTACAAATGATCTAGTCTATAGGTACAGTCAGCGTTAAATTGATATTTATTTTATTTGTATTTATTTATTTAGCAACTAACACGATTATATTAACCAATTACATTAGTTACATAATAAATATAAGCGTCTAGAGTAGTCAAAATGATCTGAAAAACATAAAAGCAATTTGATATACGCAGTTCGAATCAGTGTGACCAGATTTGAATTGACAAATCTACTGTAACATAGGGTGAAAAATTACCGAAATCTACTTATAATAAGCTGGAGTCTACTAAAAATCTACTATAAAATTAACTGGGTTATCAATCAATTTAACATCAGGAATTCAGTCACAATAGGTAGGTTTTATTCTCAATGAAGGTTCATTTATCACAATTACACAAATCAAACAAAAAAATCAAATAAATTAAACATCAGAGTTTCATCATAATCACACAAATCAAATAAATTTATCTTCAGGAATTCGTCAGTCATTATCACTTAGGAATCTTCATTTATATTATCATACAGATTTTTAGCTTCCATTAATTTTAGCATATCTTTGTCTGGGACAAAATTTGCGCAACCATCTTCAATTTGTCGAAGACCTTCTTTCCCATGCATGATTGCAGCTACATTTTTATTGTGAAAAAGGTTCCTGTCACGAGTTTTAATTCTATTAATATCAGAAAATATTCGTTCTACTTTAGCGTTTGACACAGGCAGGATTGTCATCTGTTTATTATAATGAATGAAAATAGATTGAACAATTATTTACCTTCGGGGGAAGCCCCGGCTGGGCTTTGAGTGTTTGTTCTTTGAGTACGTGTGTTTAGAAAGAGATAGACTGATTCCGATTCACATAATGGGGGAATTCCCATAAAAGAATAGATTATAGAAGAGAGTTGCCATCTTCTTTCGAAAAAATACTACCAATATACCAAAAAATTGCAAATTCTACCAAAATATACTGATATTTTTTTTCCTACTAGCAACTGTTGCAAGTTCCTCAAAATCTACCGAAAAAGTAGAAATCTACTAACTTTGGTCACACTGGTTCGAATCACCATAATGTTGTAAGCACCTAAGGTGTTCAAAATATCTTACTTCTCCTTGTTTACATCCGGGCCTCGGTCTCGAATTTTGCGGGCAGCGGGGCGGCGGCGGCGGCGGCGCGGGAGAGGGGCGGGCAACGCATACCTGTTCTCGAAACCAGCGGGCAGATCGCGCGGCACTGTAGCGGTGTAGTGTTGTGTTCGTGGTTGTGTTGTCGACATTCGCAAACGAAATGTCTGAAAATCGTCGACAACATCTTTTTGATTCAAATGTATTCCTAACGCTCGATTTATTGTGGGCAAAAGAAGAAGTGGATCCCTACTATAGGGCAAGGAAAATAAATGGCGAGTTTTATCGAAATTATGAAGAACAGAGACAAAATCCCGATAAATTCTACGACTACACCAGAATGAGTGTAGAAACTTTTGACTATAGGTATTCTAGAAACTATCAAGAGTGATTTAGAGTCTGGAATTAATCCAAAAAGTTTTAGAGGTATATCTCTAGCAGAAAAATTATACATAACGCTTGGGTAAGTAAAACAACGAAATTGTAATTTGTATTTGCAAATATAATATAAAAACGTTTCGTATGAAATAAGTAACATAACAGTTTGTCATTTATTTTTAAAATCACAGTTTTCGTTTGTACGACGATTAATTATTTCTACAATCACTGTTTTCTCACTCATTTACAGTATTTTTATTACAAGGTCGATATACTTAGTGGTCAGTATAATAATTCCACGCTTATTCTAATCTTAAAACTAAATCTTCTCTCTAAAATTAAAGTTCTCATTTGTACGACGATTAGTTAACTATTTAAATCACAGTTTTGTTATTTATTGACAGTATTTTCATTATAAGATTGATATACCTCTATTGTTGAGTACTATACCCATACATATATGATTCATTAGAAGGGTACGTGCTTTCATTTACACTTAACTCATCTAGAAGAGCTTGATTATTTTTTTGTCTTACTCTAAACTTTTGAACAGGCGTGAATTTTTCCATTTGTGGAAGCAAACTCATAAAAAAGTAGTAGTCATCAGACTTATTCTCATTTCTAGAAGCCTCGTTTCTACTTTGATTTGATAAATCATTTTCCAGCAGTCTTATCCTTTTCCTTTCCAATTCGAAAAATTCAGTTCTTATGTCATTCGCTGTTCTCTTTTTTCTTGATCGTTGTGACGCAGAAGCTTCTCTTGGAGGCGTAGAAATTTCTTGCGATGATGTAGAAGCTTCTTGAGAAGAAACAGGAGCCTGTCGTGAGGATGTAGAAGGTTGTTGTGGATAAATAGAAGATTCTTCATTATGACCGGTTGTATCTTCTTGAGAGTTTTCTCCAGATTTGTCTTCTATCTCAAAAGAATCATTACTTGTCTGATTACTTACTTCAGTACTGCTTAAATTACCCTCAATAACATTTGGTACAACTTCATCTTGCAAAAACCTCAATTGAGAAAAATATTGCCAATTTGAGGGTTGATTAACATTTTCGGCATCTCCTGATCTAGGGGCAAGATTTTTTTTAAATTCCTTTCTATAGTGATCTTTTAAATTTTTTCATTTCTTCTTTAAATCGGTCACTGAAACAAAGAACGAACAGACTATTTATTACATACATAACTTTAACATATACATGCTTTAATTTTCAGGTTTTTGGCGAGTGGGCAGCCTTTCAAAAGACTATCGTCGTTGTCATTCAGAATGGGAAAAACAACGGTAGCCAACATAGTTTATGGCACTTGTAAAGCTATATGGAAAAACTAGCTGCTGCCCGCGGCTTCGCCTGCGTAGTTCCCGTTCCCGTGGTAATTCCGGGATAAAACATAGCCTATGTCCGTCTCCTGGTTCTAAGCTGCCTCCCCACCAATTTTCAGCCAAATCGGTTCAGCCGTTCTTGAGTTATAAATGGTGTAACTAACACGACTTTCTTTTATATATATATATATAGATTTGGTACATTTACATATGCCAAAACCGACAGAAGAATTATTGAAAAATATAACGGAAAAATACTATGAAAAATGGCAATTTCCTAATTGCGTTGGTGCTATTGATGGCAAGCACTGTCGAATAAAAAATCCTAAGTTCGCTGGATCATCGCATTATAATTATAAACATTTCTTTTCGATGCACTTGCAAGCGGTCGCGGATGCTGACAAAAGATTCATTTGTATAGAAGTTGGAGGAAGAGGGAAACAAAGCGATGCAGGGACATTCCATTACTCTAATTTGAACCGTTTACTTCAAAGTAATAACTACAATATACCAGGTCCACAATATCTACCCACATCAGATATCGTTCTACCAATGGTTTTTATTGGAGATGAAGGATATCCACTCAAAACATATTTGATGCGACCTTATCCACAAAGCGTACTTAATGCACAAAATGAGTTATTTAATAAGCGATTATCGCGGGCTCGAAAGACTATTGAGTGTGCTTTCGGAATTTTAAGATCCAAGTGGCATATTTTCAGATCGCCCATAGAGACAAACAAATGTCATGCAAGATTACTCATCAAAACTTGCTGTTTGTTGCATAACATTATCCGAGATAAGGACGGTGATAATGACATTGCCTATATTACTGTCAATACGAATCAACAAACATTACAAACACGATTACAAACCAACGCCCGGGCGTCTTATCAAATAATATTTTGTAAATAATCCCATTAGCTACTAATAATTTGTAAACCATAATAAGCATTGTATATAACATAATAAATAATTTTTATATTCACCTACCTTCAATATTCAGTTCGTTTTTTATTTCTTCCCATAATTGATTAATTATTCTTCTATTTTTATGGTTCACATCTTTGCTGTTCCATATGGGTCTCCTCTCAAAGATTGCCGAAATAATTTGCTCTTGCACGTCCGAGGACATTTTGATACGTCACAAAAAAAAAGTACAACACTATACTACAATGCAGACGCGCAACGCGGGACGGTCACCGCTCGACTGGAATGCACCGCTCGTTGCCCGCCCCCGCGCCGCTCCCGCGCCGCTGTTTTCGAGACCCGGTCCATTTGACGATACGCATAAGATGCTGCCGCTCCCGCGCCGCCGCCGCCGCCGCCCCGCTGCCCGCAAAATTCGAGACCGAGGCCTGGATGCGCGCCCCCTTCACAAAACGTCATAGGTCGGCGTCCATTTTTAGAATGGTTTATCTCTACCTCACCTTGGCTGTTTTTATCTCGGAAATCGCGAGACGCCGCAGGCTCTGTCTGTATCTAAATAAATGTTACACTGAATACAAATGCAATTTTTCACATCGCCCGGAATCTAAAGTCTTGGCAATTTATTCAACTAACTTTATAACGAGTTTGCTAATAGCTAACGTTTATCGTTCATCTATCTATCCAAAACTGCACTAATTGGTTGGTTGATGGAGAACCATCAATATACAAAGCGACGGCCAGTGTCGCTCTTGAATTATGACCTTTACGGCGTTCAATTTAGAGTAGGTAGGTATGTACAAACAGTGAGTCTATTTGACTTTAGTAACGAGATGTGATCGGAACGTCTGCTTTTGCAAGGGATTTGCGTAGGTCCCCGTCCGCACGATAGAGGCACGGTACCAAAGTATATTCCATTCGTCCCACCAACACGCATCAATGCGATTGGTGGGACGAACGGGAAATAAACATAAACTCGCTGTGCCCACAACTAGGCTACACAAAATTAATGTATCTTTTAAAGGGCAATGTATACGCTTCTACAACAAAACTCCTAGTGAGTTGCAAAAATTATCAGTAAATAAATTCAAACAAATTATAAAAACTTTGTTGTGCAAAAAGGCTTACTATAAAATATCAGATTATCTAGAAGATAAAAAAGCTTGGGACGGGTTTTGCTCCAACTCAAAAATTAACAACTAACAGGCTAAAGGTTTCTTCGTCGCTTCTTTACTTTGGTCTACATACCGACGCGACAGAAATCAAAAATATCACTTTATTTCCGTGTCAGTGTTTAGTTATACAATTTGACCTTTTCTAAGTGTACATTTATTGTATTTATGGAAATAAAGAGTTTTTGATTTTGATTTTGATACTTTTAATTCAGGAATATAAAATAACTTAAAATATTAAAACCCCATTCGTCCCACTAGTGGGACGAGGCTGGTGGGACGAACGGGACATCACGTATAAACGTGAAGTGGACAAGTTGGAAAGATACTTAATAATTAATGAGTTGGGGAATGGACTGCTTAAGAAGTAGACAAAAGTTGGATTTAAGGAGTGAAAATGCAAGAAAAGAACAAGACGATTTAGGAAGTGGTCAAGTTAGGAAGTGGACAAGGTCGTCCGGAGGGAAATAGACTCACCCCACAGAGAGTGCTCACAGGTTGAGAGGATTAAATGTACAAACACGCTATCTCGCTCATTAGGGGAGGCCTATGTCCAGCCGTGGACTAATGATGACGTCCAAACATGGCCGCAGACTGTTTTCTATGATAAAATTGCCAAAAAGTAAACCAAAAAAGTTTGTGCTTGCTCCGTCAATGCAAAATGCCTTTTTGAGAGCATCATCTAGCCCCAAGTTAAGCAAAGCTTGTGTTATGGGTACTAGATGACTGGTATACTTAATACAATACATTACATAGATGGATATTTTTTGTTATTCATAGAAAATACCCAGAATATCCGGAACAAATATTTGCAGATCGTACAAGCATTCGTCCCAAGCATCGAACCCGCAACGGGTTCGATCCCCGCCTCTCTCTCTCTTACGCCGCAAAAAAAGAGAGAAAGTTGTGAGAAAATAGTTACGTATCGCGAATTCACTGTTCTACCTACTCACTACCGCATCTATTTCAAAACACCAGTCCATAAAACTAGTGATTTGAAGTTATATTGCCCCTATAATTGTTCACTATTAATAATTAACGCTCGTTTTATAGGTGCTTGGCCGTTATAACTGTGGTAACAACTGCTTTTATTTCGTTGCAATTGGTCCTTATAGCTTTGATTTAGTGAGAAGTGACCGTCGTAATAATTCACTGTGCGATTAACGTTCGTCGTTCACTATTCGATACGTTACCTATATCTACAAAATATAAAAGTGTCAATTGGGTATAGGTGAGGGTTCAGCTTTGAAATTGACTACTCACAAGACAAAATTAAAAATTTTGAAAACCCCCCGGCGTTTATTGGCTGAACAGATTTTCATGAAATATGGCTAAGAACACTCGGAATAATATTATCTACGACGCAAAAAAAAAAACTAAACGAAAATCGGTTCATCCGTTCGGGAGCTACGATACCACAGACAGATACACACATACACAGACAGACACGTCAAACTTATAACACCCCTCTCTTTTTGCGTCGGGGGTTAAAAGGTTGTTTACCGTTAACGTTATTGTTTATAATGCTACGGCTCCACCTGCGATAGCGTTGACGTTAGTGTTAGTGTCCGTTACCGCGTTAAGGCGCTGCCGTGGAAAACTAAGACTGTCAGATTGCATGTGAATATTACCAAATGTGGTCGGCAGAGGCGCTTATTTTTAACATAGACTTATGCCAAATTTATCTGTTGTAGAAGAGGCAAACTTTTGTTTTATTTTGGTTGATAGCACAATCACAAGGTAATAATGTAATGTTAACTAACATTTGCCCGCGGCTTTGCTATCGTTGCATGTAAAATACCTTAATAAAACCTATGTCGCTCATTGTAGCTTCTCAATTATAATAAAAATTACATTCATCGATAGTTATTCATAGAAATCAGAAACACTTAAAAAAATAATATCATCTTCATGCATGTTAAAGTGCCGACAATATCACCGACCATTATGATAATATTTTATACATTAAAAAAATAAACTAATTCAGTCAAAACAACTGAGGTCTAAATGGATTACAAAAGTGTCAATCGTTGAAGATATTTCGATTTGGTTTTGGAGGGCTTTCTCAAAAAAAAAAAAAATATAAATAATGCTGAACAAGCCACACAACATCATCTAACCCCAAATTAATTAGAGCTTGTGTTATGGTATACTTATTTTGATATACTTATTAAATACACTACACAGATAGATATTTTTTATATACATAAGACATGCAATAAAGTGATTATGATTATGATTATGACATCCAGAACACCTGGAATAAATATCTGCAGATGGTACAAACATTTGTCCTGAGGCGGGAATCAAACTAACTGTAAGCTCCTGTGTCGCAGGTGGACCTTTCCCCGCCGCGCCACAGAGGTCGTCCATCAAATAATCAGATATAAAATGAAATATAACAGTGCTTTATTTCCTTTACCCCTTACAGGAGTCTTGGACACGTCAATAAATTCAAATAAGGTTCAAGAGTAAAACTGGGAAATAAAGTGATTACTTTAATTTATTGTTCACTTCAATCTTTTTAAGGTAAAGTAAAGAAGCGAACAAGAAACCTTTACCTTGTTAGGGTGTTAGTTTTCGAGCTGTAATATGTATGTGTGTGCTGTATACATTTCCCTTTAAAAGATAATCTATAAATCGATACTATAAAAATATATAAATATTATATCTATAAAAATATTCGTAAAATAAAATACGTGAATGTTGGAATGCTGAATGATGAATTTCACGGATATAATTTTGTACACAATCTCAGTACCACTCGCTTACATAATTAATTTTATTTTCCGGAAATAAAACGCAACAATCATGAAGATAGTTTTAGTTTAGATACCTAGTTTTAGTTTAATTCTACAAAATAATCATAAAAACCACAACAGACCATGCCTTGCTATCCAAATTGATATTCATACCGATATAAAGTATTCTTTATTATGTTGCTGCCTTCCAAGAACTCATGAGTGATTATGATTAACATGAGTGATTAACAATAATTTTGACAACTGTCATTGGAAATACAATTGTTTTGCATGTTTATTACATTTTTAGCGTCTTTAAACATCTCCTTTACTTGACTTCTATGTTACGCTAACAAAAAAATTATTATATTGATGTCAATGTACACATATTGCCAATAACAAAAAAGTTATGACAAACCGCTCTGTTGAGGTTTTTCTATGAGTTATTAAAAATTTAAAGTAAATTATTATTTTTGAGTATCTGTCCTTTTGAGAATCTCTCTTCTCTAAGAGAACAAACCAATAGAACTACGAGTAATTTAAATTTGCCTGTAGTTCTACTGGTAGAACTACGAGAAAAAATATGCAAATGGTTGGTCCTAAGTAAATCAGTTATCTAGTAAGTACCCATAACAAAGCTCTGCTTAGCTTCGGCCTTGGTGATGATGTGTGAATTCATCATCATCAGCCTATATAAGTCCACTGCTGGACGTAGGCTCCTATTTTAATTTTTCAGCATTGTTTATTTATATATAAGGTCATCAAAATCGCCCTACCTATTTAACATATTTTAACTCGACCAATACTTTTCGTGCTGTAAACATGTTGAGTAGTACCTACCTACCTATCTAGCTACCAGAGATAAAACCACTATAAACCTATTCTACTTAATTGGTAGGTCTGTCAATGAATAAAATTCCTGCAAATTTCTTTTGGCTTAGCTTCAATCAAATATAGACTTTATTTCAATGACGAATGATCCATTTAACCCGCAAAACAAAAGTTGTCGAAAATCGTAATTCGTCCGTCGAACCCAGCTGTCATTGCGAAAAAAGTTACATAACCTCACGTCCGTCCGAGGAGGCATCCAGCCTCCGAATGAAGCTACTGGAAGCTATTTTGAGCATATATTGAAAGGGATGTTTGAGTAATAAGGTTGAAATTCTATTGGCAAAATATTATCATTTTTGCAATTACTTCGCTAAACGCCTTACAAAAATGTGTTTTTTGGGTTTTATTATGTTAATGGTTTTATTTATTTAAAACTTTTTACATATTTCTTTTGTTGATAAAATTTCCTTTCATATAGTATTAAAATAATTAATGGTTGTCACTCAAAATATTGAGCATATCGAGACGAAAATTTTTTTTCTTGTTCTTTCTTGTGATTTTTTTTTTCAAGATCCTAGATCATTTTATAAAATATTTTTGTATAAGTCTTTTTTCCATACATTTGACTATACACTGTTTTTTTTTTGGGCTTGTAATATGTCGGAGAACGGCTAACGGTGCGACGAAAAAGTGTACTTTCTACGGTGTCGCTGTTTGGGTAGCGTCTTAATTAAGGGGCTAAAAATGCATCTTGGCTAAATTTACGTAACAACGCCGCCCGCCAAGAGGTAATTCCTAGTGAAGTAGGATTAGCGTATAATGTAATGTCTATTAGTAATGTCGTTAATAAATGAACACGTTAAAACCTTGGCCACATTAATGTATCTTTTAAAGGGCAATGTATACGATTCTACAACAAAACTCCTAGTGAGTTGCAAAAATTATCAGTAAATAAATTCAAACAAATTGTCAAAACCTTGCTGTGCAAAAAGGCTCAATATAAAATATCAGATTATCTAGAAGATAAAAAAACTTGGGACGGGTTTTGCTCCAACTCGAAAAATAACAACTAACAGGTTAAAGGTTTCTTCGTCGCTTCTTTACTTTAGTCTACATACCGAAGCGACAGATATAAAAAATATCACTTTATTTCCGTGTCAGTGTATAGTTTTATAATTTGACCTTTTCTAATTGTGCGTTTATTGTATTTATGGAAATAAAGAGTTTTTGATTTTGATTTTTTTTGACATCTGCGTAACGCGATAGGACGCAGGTGGAGCACGCCGTAGCATAAGACAATCGATCCATAACATGTGTAAATTAAATTAGCAATCCTAAAGTTAATTGTGTTAACTAAGTTAATTGTAACCTATTGATAGGAACTATAATTATCCTATATATTGATATGGATCAGTTGAGCTACCAGTAGATTGCTTGCAACAATCTACTGTTAGCTCAAATGTTTCGATTGTAAATACTAGTTCTAATGTATTGTAATCTTTGTGAATAAAGGCTTCTGTCCTATCTATTATGTTTGTGAAATGTTAGGTACTTTAGGATATAAGCAATAAATAAATAATAATAAATAATGCTGGACAATTCACACAGCATTATCTAGTAGCCCCAAGCTAAGCAGAGCTTGTGTTATGGGTACTAGTTAACTGATATACTTAATATAATACACTACATAGATAGATATGTAATGATAAAATACTTTACTTAATTACATTAATTTACTAATTACATTACTTATTGCATTCCTATACCTGGCGTTCATTAGGGGAGGCCTATGTCCAGCTGTCCTGTTAGATGGACTTGGATGTCCCCCGATGGTAAATCAAAAAACGAAATTGATTTCATTACCACAAATATGACAAAAAATGTAGAGAATACAAGTGTTCTTCATAGAATTAATCACTCAAGTGACCACAGGATGGTAAGATTAACACTATCTCTCACAAGAAAAAAACAGTCACGCTCCAACTATGGTAAACTTCCTACACAAAATATTGATTGTTAAAAAATTTGAGGAAATACTAGAGACTCACATTCACTCTGAAAATGAAACAGCCCAATCCCTTATGACTGTCTGAAAAATAACCTACTGAAATGCTCAAAAAGCTCAAGCATAAAAAAGAAAGATATCTACACCAGAAATATAGTCATAGATGAACTATTATCATTGAAAAATCAAAGATTTAAGCTGAAATACAAAGAAAATAAAACAAAAGATGAAAAATTGAAACTGAGTAAACTGTACAGGCAGATAAACAAGAAAACTAAACAAAATATACAAAAACATAGACAAAACACACTAAGAAGTTTTATTGAAAAGACAGGAGGAATAAAAAAGGCTTACAAACAGCTGACCCGGAGAAAAGAAATGATGACTCATTTGTATAATGCAGCAGGAGCTGTGGTTACAAATAGGAAAGACATACTGTTAATAGCCACCGAGTTCTATGAAAAACTCTACAGCTGCAGCGACTCTAACAAGAGGTCTTGGGACACACACACCATCACAGAAAACTCAGATCCTGCACCACTTTTCCTTGAACATGAAATATATCAAACTATCATAAACCTTAAGACAGAAAAATGCCCTGGTGCTGACAAGATTACTAACGAGATGATTATAGCTGGCAAGAGCAAATTAACCAAACCATTAACAATTTTATTTAACCTTATTTTACAGACAAAAAAAATCCCAGAACAATGGACAGGCTCGGACATAGTTCTGCTATATAAAAAAGGAGACCCTAAACTTATAACAAATTACAGACAAAGTCTTCTCAGCAACACTACTCCGACGACTGGCTAAAATCTTAGACGAGAGCCAACCAGTAGAACAGGCTGGTTTTCGAAGAACCTACTCCACAATCGACCATATACACACACTGAAACAAATTGTCGAAAAGTATAAGGAATACAACAAACCATTGTATCTATGTTTCATCGATTATTGTACAGCATATGATTCCATAAAACACACATCAATCTGGCAAGCTCTGGTAGAACAAGGCGTCAACACTGACTACATTGATGTTGTTCGAGAAATTTATAGTCGCTGCAAAGCCAGGGTAAGGATGGAGTCTGTGGGTCCTTCATTTTCAATACAGCGCGGAGCCAAACAAGGGGACCCGCTCTCGCCGTATATCTTCATCGCAGTGCTAGAGAGCATCTTACGAAGACTAGACTGTAACGAGAAAGGTATAAAACTTGATGGAAAGTACCTTTCGCATCTAAGGTTCGCAGATGACATTGTATTAATATCAGAAAACCCAACAGACCTCCAAGACATGATAGAATCATTGAGACAACAAAGCAACACAGCAGGTCTAGAAATGAACAAAAATAAAACCAAAATCATGACTAACAATGACAGAATACCAATTGTGATAAACTCGATAAGTCTAGAGTATGTAGAGGACTACACCTTCTTAGGCCACACAATATCTTTCAAACACAGTACAGAAAAAGAAATAACTCGAAGAATTAAAAACACATGGAATAAGTACTGGGGAATGAAGGAAGTATTTAAGAGTACTTTACCTATCGCTCTGAAATCTAAAGCAATGAACATATGCCTAGCACCTTGCCTCACATATGCCTGCCAAACCTGGCCTCTGACTAAGACACAGCTGGAAAGAATAGGAGTCTGTCAGAGAAGCATGGAGAGAAGCTTTATGGGAATACGACTAAAAGATAAGATCAGAAATGTAACCATCAGAAAGAAAACCAAGGCAAAAGATGTAGTACAGAAGATCCTAGAGCTTAAATGGCAATGGGCAGGCCATATACAGCGGCTTCCCCCAGACAGATGGTCACAAATAGCCACAAATTGGATTCCTCGAGACGTCAAACGCAGACGAGGCCGACCAACTAAGAGGTGGTGTGACGACATCAAGGAAGTAGCGGGAAGCACCTGGACCAGAATGGCAAGGGACAGGAGTGGATGGAAAAGCTTGGAGGAGGCTTTCACCGCCAAAGGCGGTCCTTACCGGACAACAACTGCCAGTCCGTTAATGTAAATAGTACCTATAGTTATAGTTTAAGTTTAGTTTAAGATTTATATATATATAGTTATTTATTTTGTACTAGCTGGTAAGGAAAAATAAAGCTCTTTTTATTTTATTTTATTTATTTATGTCCAGCTGTCGACTAATATAGACCGATGATGAAGATACATCACGTTAAATATATCTAATCTCACAAAAACATAATATAAGAAGTTATTCGATTACTTATCACAGTTATCACGTACCTTTTTGTTTTTATTTTCCAACGCCAGCAAGAAACATTTTCAGGAAGCACACCCTGGCTGGGCATCGAAAAGTTTGTACATTGCTACACTTCACATAAAGAAGTTATCACAGACAAAGTAAAGTAAACACACATAAATAATATCACCAGTTTTCCTTTATAAAAATGTTTGTTTGCTGAAAAATATAGTAATAAAGTACGTCTATAAATATAATTTAACTGTGAGCTCTTTGTGCGGGGCTGCTGTGTTTGCAGAGTCCCGCCAATGGCTTTGCATTGTGTCCAAATGGTTGCACCGCGGAATGGTTACTTCTGGAAGAGAATAAAACTACAGATAAAGAATACAAACAATTTCAATTTTAATTTAATCATTTCTTTATATTAATTTCACAAGGAACACTTGGTCTAGTTAATTCTCCAAAATATATAAATAATAAAGGTTAGTGACCGGATAATGAATGATTGTGTACTTTATCGCACTTAAAACAAGAAAATAAAAACCTTATCTATAAATTTAAAACATAATCAGTACATAGGCGGGCTTATGTCCACCTTATCATATAGGTACAGTAAAACATAATTAGTTCAACCGAACCGGTCGAGCTAACTGCGGACTGTTGCAAACAATTTTTGATAGCTGGTTAGTAGTTACCTAGATCTAGACTGTTGAAGTAGTAAGATACGAGTATCTAGATATTTGCTGTGTACTTGAAAAATTTCATACGATTCAGTCCGAAATTAATATAATTTGTGATACCTATTGCCATAGCGCCATTGGCCATTGTACTTGAGTCTTGTAATGTATTTTGTATTGTATTTTTGTGTACAAAAATATAGGAATATTTGGTATGTTTATGATTGAACTTTACTAGTAATGTATGATTTACATTATTTTAAAACTAGCTGCATTCTTACTACCGTTGTTCTATTACCCGTTTTCCCGTAGGAATGAAGCATTTTCCCGCACTAAAAAGTAGCCTATGTTCATCAGGAATAATGTGGACTTCTAAGGGTAAAATAATTTTTCAAATCGGTCTAGCTAGTAGTTTCGGAGCCTATTCAATACAAACAAACAATCAAATTTTTCCTCTTTATAATATTAGTATAGATAAAAAAATTGACACAAAACAAAGCCTCACCAAGCCGATAAAAGAATGGTCCTTGGCACTCATTCAATTTGGCGTCCAGTAGAGACTTGCACCAGGGCTGAACCTCGGGGTGAACGCATGTATATTCGGTCAGAGGACATTCAATACATCAGCGCTTGAATCGTATCCAACCCTACTCAGGTTTGGCACGGACCATGCGATTTCATTTCCTGGCCGTCGCCGCGACTGGCGCATGGCGCCGCAAATGATTAGCTCGCTGGTTATTGCATTATTTTGGAAGCTGTTAATATATAGCTATTATTTATAGTATAGCCCTGTAGTTGGTCATAAGCGGCGATAAGCGGCGAGCTTCACGCTGGATGAATGAACCTGTAGCAACATTCCGGTCGTTGATAAGTGAATGCATGCATGCTTAAGACTGCTATCATTGTAGATGGTTTATATATGAGCTAGGAATATTTATAGTTAAGCGATTTAGATCGTATTTGATCGTAGCTCCCAAACGGATGAACCGATTTTCGTTTAGATTTTTTTTGTGTCATTGACAATTTTATCCCGAGTGTTCTTAGCCATGTTTCGAGAAAATCTGTCAGAGGGTTTTTAGAATTTTTAATTTTGTTCTTGTTATATAAGCGGAACTCTGCTTTAAGAAGTTGGTTCTCAAACTGGTTATTCTAATTTTTTTGGACAACCAGAGCTATTTTATAGGGGAAATCCTTTCTAAAATGTCGAAACGTGAATATTCGTTGACACGGTTCAACGATCCGGCTCGACCGGCCATGTGCACAGTCCAGACAACCGAATGTTTGGAGGCCCGACATATATATGAAATAAAAGGTAGTATTTAAACGAGTGACTGTAAATTAAAGATTTAAGTGACAAAAATGATTAATTTACGTTTTAGTATTACTAAGTGAGCGACTGACTGGGAGTGAAGAGAAATCAACCGAACAACAACTTACAATCATTAATTTTAGTTACTTAAACTTCAAAAATAACGACTTAAACAATTCGTTTCAACAACAAAAAAAATTGTGTCAACATATGGTGCAATTATACATATAGACACATCCTTTCAGTTGCAGAGTCGCCACGGGCCCAATTTATTGTTGACCCCCCCTGAATCGCGGGGGTCGGACGCCTACAGGTCAGGTCAACTCAAGGTCGAATTGCGTTATTTCTAGTCGCTCACTTAGTTATTTAGTCGCTCAAGTTATTAGTGTATGCTTAGAGCAAAGCCTAACTTATATAATAGGCTACTTAGGTATTATATCGAAAATACGCGTGCAAAGCCACGAGAATAAGCTAGTTGTTTAAAACTCAACGCTGAAAAGTTACTAAAAATATTTGATTTAGATTTAATTTTATGGATTTCGACGCGTATCTAGCCAGTGCACGACTCTTTTGAGGTTATTTCGGAACGCTGATGAACATTCAGTAAGTACCAGTATGCAGGTCTCGACAGAGCCTACACATTTGCTCCTCTTGGAGTCGAGACCCTAGGTCCGTGGGGTACCGAGGCCCTTAGGAGGTCTTTAAAAAAATATCTGAGCGTCTGTTCGAAGCGACGCGCGACCCGAGAGCTGGTGAGTATCTGGCGCAGCGCATCAGCATTGTCATACAGCGGAGCTTTGCAGCCAGCGTCTTGAGGACGCTTTCGACTGGTATTGATATACATAGATCAGTTGAGCTACGTGTAGATTGTTTGCATCAGTCTGCAGTTAGCTCAATTGTTTCAATTGTAAATACTAGTTCTAAATTATTTGTTATTTTATTGTAATTTTCTTTGTTATTAAAGGCTTCTGCCCTGTTAAAAAAAAGTAAGTACCTACTGCCGGCGTTACCTATTTCTAGTGACGAAGGGGAAAACCCAACAAACGTAAGATGTAAGACTACCTACAGGCAGCTGTCCTACGTTTCAACAAGTTTCTTAGTCGTTTAAAGTTATCCGATATTGTCTCAGTATAAAGTTGTTACATACCTAGGCAACGGCGCGGCGGGTCCATTAAGTAACGATTGCTATCACGTTTGCTCTTCGCAATTGTATATTTTCAACGAGAAACATAAAATAACCTGAGCGAGATCTCTAAAGCCGCAGCAAACTGGCCGGGGCGTTACGGGGCGTAATGTAACGTAACACCCTGAACCAATATTTGCAGATCGTACAAACATTTGTCCCGAGGCGGGAATCGAACCCGCAACCTTCTGCGTCGCAGGCGGACCTTCGCCCGCTGCGCCATAGAAGTCGTCCGCCGTATAAATAGGTAGTAAGGAAGGCACGAGCAACGGGATGGTCGTTGCTCGTTGCGAGCGCCTTTTTTACTCGCACTGACTGCTCGAACGCTCGATGTGAGGTACGAGTTGGCAGCGGACGACATGAGGCGGCAGCGGATAACGTGTCGCAGCGACACTACTGGTTTCTAAGTATTTCTATGAAATTCTCTCCGTAGTTAGCGACACGTCGTTAGCGACACATTACATACAGTACCTACCCGGCCTTAGGCTGCACGAGTCATCCGGTCCAACTCATCAGTGGGCGGGGCCTAAATGTATACCATCTCATCTGACTTAATAGACATTCTCGCGCGCTTGATGAGAGGCAAATAAATTATAAGACTTTTAGCACAAGGGTTATTATAGAAAAACTATTGAGAATATTATAATTTATTTCAACTTTTCAATAACTAAACTATGTCTGTACGGGCTTTAGTTTAGAGTTTTCTTTCTCCGTACGTTATTTATTTTCGCCCAAAGTTGTGCTAAAATCGATGTTGAAATACGAAAGTTTAGAAGCTTGTATATTTTTAATTAATACTTTTTTACGGTTTCGGGTGCATACAGACATAGATAATGACGAGATAAATTGATATTATCCTTAGTTTTGGATGGTCAACATCAAACAGCGTTGTAGTTACTCTTCCACGTTCGTATGGAAAGATGAGCGACTCGTTCAGCCTTAAGACGTATACAGTAGCAGCAGCAAGTACAATAACGACAGCAATCCACACGGAATCCGGGGTGGGCTCACATCTTAGAAGTTATTACTTTCTAACTATTTACTGAACTTGTATCATTACGTGACTCGATGATTATGACGACTGCTGAGGCGTATTGGAGCAGAAGCAGAGCTCGAGTTTGGTTTCTTGGTACCTACCGAGTCGACAACGAGACGCTCAAGGTTACGCTGGGACAAATGCTTATACGATATGCAAATATTTGTTGTGGATGTCCTAGGTATTTTCCTATGTATAATGAAAAATATAAATCTATGCATGTATTGTATTCAGTAGGTAAATATATTATTTAATATGTATATCAGTCATCTAGTACCCCTACGGTACTTAGCTTGGGGCTAGATGATGCTGTGTGGATTGTCCAGCATTATCTTTACATAGTATAAAACAAAGTCGCTCCCGTTGTCTGTCTGTCTGTCTGTCCTAGATCTTTAAAACTACACAACGGATTTTGATGCGGTTTTTTAACAGATAGAGTCATTCAAGAATCAAGCAATACATCATCAATCCTTATACAATTAAGTACCTTGAGTACAATGTGCATTTAATATAGATCAATATGGCCCTTTACAGCATTTAATTTAAATTAATATTTTCGAAGATTTTACAGATTTAAAATGCAGGGACATAGCAGTTGCGGCCGCATCGGCCGGAGGGCCGATTCTGTAATATATCTAGTATCAGCATTGCACCCGTGCGAAGCCGGGGCGGGTCGCTAGTATATTTATAATGCAGGTTATTAGCGAAGCCACGCGAGGCGCAAAAGGTCCGGGTGTTCTGAGTATTTTCTATGTATAATAAAAATAATGTATCTGTTGTATTCTATTAAGTAAGAGTATATCAATCATCACTAACACAAGCTTCGCTTAGCTTGAGGCTAGAAGATGCTGTACGGAGTGTACAGCATTATTTATTACTAGCTGATGCCGGCGACTTCGTCTGAGCAGGATTAGTTTTTCGAGTAGATTATATTATCTACTTTAAATACTAGAAGCGATAAAAGTATTCATTTAGGAATCAATTTATTACTACCAAATGTGCATTTGAAATCAATTATCAATTTTTATTGTAGTTATGGTTCAGTTATGGTTTACACATTTTGGCTTACTCATAAGATATAGATATATACTGTGGCGGGCTTTTTTGTAGGACTATTTAAGATAATCATTTCCATCATACATTACATATGTGTAACTCTAGCGGTTTTGTCAGCGCACGCCTGAATAGCTCGCAGATGGTAGATGTTTTCCTACTTACTTGACATCTATCGTCATATTTTGGACAATTCACACAATATCTTAATAAATTGTAGTCTATGTGTTATTCTGGTGTACAATCTATAGTATTGTTAAGTTTTATTAAAATCCATTAAGTAGTTTTTAAGTGAAAGAGTAACAAACATCCATACTTACAAACTTTCGCGTTTATAATATTAGTAGGATTATTTGTGAGCCTGTAAGACCAAAATATAAAATAAAAATTATAAGACTTACGTATTTCATAAATAACTAAGTACCTACTAGTTGTTATAATATTTTAGTATTTGTATAATATTATTAGTAGTATTATATCATATTTAGATAAACAATATTTAGTTATAACTTATTTTAGGTCCCAAAGGTTAGTTTAAATATTGTTAACCTAGATTAATTTGTTCTTATGTATTTCATTTTAAGTAAACCCTGTGTTTGTATGAGAAAATAAAGTTCTTTAAACCTAAACAACAACTGTTTGGTGGCCAATAATGGGCAGTAGAAGATCGGACGTCCAGTTGCAAGGTGGGTCGATGACTTGGACGCGTTGGAGGCGTCAATGGACCTCCATTGACGCCTCCAACGCGTCTATGTCATCGGTCAGCACGGGACCGTGGTGGACGGCACCAACTGAGGAAGGCCTATACTCAGCAGTGGGTAAAATCCGGCTGCGGATGATGATGATTACTATTATTAATTAAGGGATTCGAAGTCAGTTTTTAGTTTTTTCATAACAATCAAATTCTCTTACGTTACAATTCTACATCAAACAAACTAATATAAAATCCATTTGCCTGGCTCAGCCCCCGGTCGGCTAATGCTTCCTAATCGCGGTGGTCGGAGTGAGTTCCCTTGCCAAGGGGCTTTTAACATCAAAGGCTACGCCTCTACTCCCCATATTTCAACAGAAAGCAGACAGAGTTTACATACAGATATCGCCAGAACTAAACTTAACTAATTTGTTAACACTAAAAATTATTTTCTATTTCGATGGTTATGAAAGGGCAACATTTTTAGTGTTATATAATATTTTTTTTTTAGCTTTGCCGAGTAAGTAAAGTAGAGAAAGATAATTGAAGGGGGGGTCCAGAGCCCAATTTTGAGTGGAGTATTTTGCAGTGCATTCAGTAATTCGTTGATTTGCGTTTGAATACCACTCCTTCAAGAATCAGAACCGGGTAGAAGCATTTCGAAAAAAAATCGGTCGGTCATTTAGTTTGCCAAGGTTGCATCCCATTTTGACAACGCGCGGAATGTTTCAGTAATGTAGGGTAGGTTGGTTTTCCGTCCGGGTACTATAAACTCAACACATATAAACTCACTCGACTATACCTAAGTACGTAGCAAGTAACACATCAGAACAGAAATCTTCATTTAAAAGCCTTTAAAAACCAAGACAGCGTCAAACTTTTTATCGTCTCGCAATTAAAAAATTAACTGTTACGCCAACGAGAGTCAAGTCTTAATTTTATTCGAGTCGAAAAGTCTCGGCTTTTACGGAACCGCTTAGCTTGCGAGATGCTCGTCTGCCGCTACTAGATAACGCTTGTTTACTATAAGCCACTGCCAAAGAACATATTTCATAGCAGCTCATACCCGTAGATGGGACTGGACTTAACATCATCATCATGTCAGCCCATAACATCCAATACTTGACATGGGCCTCCCCCACCCGATGCCACAAATAGCGCTCCCAAGCCGCCTCCATCCATCGACTCCCTGTGACCTGTACCTAACCAGAGAATCATCATCATCATCAGCCTATATTAGTCCACTGCTGGACATAGGCCTCCCCTAATGCGCGCCATAGCGCCCTATCTTCAGCTTGCCGCATCCAACATCTGCCTGCAGTCTTTCGCAGATCGTCATCCCACCTGGCCGGAGGGCGTCCTACACTACGTTAGCCGAGTCGCGGTCTCCACTCAAGAACACGTTTACCGGGTAAACTTAGTACTGGGGTAAACTTAGTTTACCCCAGCGGTTGTCGGTTCCTCGTGAGATATGGCCGGCCCACTGCCACTTCAGCTAGCTAATTTTTTGAGCTATGTCGATAGCTTTGGTTCTCTGTCGGACGTATTCGTTACGAATCCTATCGATAGAGTGATTCAAGAGGACGGTTTATTTGTATAATACATGCATAATATAGTAGAGAAACACTGATAGATATAGAGGTTTCTGTTGTGATGTCGTTTATAAACACATTTTTTTTGCACTTACATTGCAAACGCTGTCTGAACCCTACGAAATAGGTAGATCAAAATAATGTACTACAGTATTGTATTCTGGAGTTTATGTGACATGAATAATTGAAATCTGTTTTATGGTAACTAACATAGTATATAGGTTGTTGTACTAACATTTATGGTGAATAACCGAAATAAATAAATTGAATTGAATTGAATTGAATTGTACACCTTAAAAAGTTCTACAAAAGAGTCCGCAATGGTATACGTCTATCTCTTAGGAATAACCCACAATAACCATTTTTTACTTTTTTTTACGAACTAATGGCTTATTTGCGAAGCGATTGCCAGCAATACAGCATTAATCCTTATGCAATTATGTACCTTAAATACATTACGCATTTATCAGTGGCTCTTTACAGTATGCTCTATATGCATGCATATTTGACGACTTCCATGGCGCAGCGGGCGAAGGTCCGCCTGCGACGCAGGAGGTTGTGGGTTCGATTCCCGCCTCGGAACATATTTGTGTACGATCTGCAGAAATTTGTTCCGTTGGTCTGGGTGTTTTCTACCTATGTATAATAAAAAAAATATCTATCTATGTAGTGTATTGTATTAAGTAGGTATATCAATTATCTGGTACCCATAACACAAGCTCTGCTTAGCTTGGGGCTAGATAATGCTGTGCGAATTGTCCAGCATTATTATTATTACAGATTTAAAATACAGGGACTGATCAGTTGCGGCGCGCGGTACCAGCAGCCGTGGGGTCGATTCTGTAGTATATTAGCAAGGATTCATGCTGTATTAGCATTGCACCCGTGCGAAGCCGGGGCGGGTCGCTAGTGTATTATAATTTACCAAAGGAGTTTAGATATTCCTAATCAGCACATAAGACGTCCACTGATGATGGCTTTGCCTTAAAGCTTGGTAGGCCAGCAGCGGCCGCACTTTTGTGATTTTTATATCATCTGAGGCTTAGAAAAAAGATTTTTGTTTTTATAGTCACACTCTGGCAAATTTCTAAGAAATTAAATAACATCGCAAAAATTTACGACTTCGGCGGGACTTGACCTCGTGGTGTATTTGGTTAGCACATTCCGGTACTGACGGAATGATGCGGGTTCAAGTCCCGCCGAAGTCGTAAATTTTTGCGATGTTATTTAATTTCTTAGACAAAAAGAGTTAAAAATTGTGAAAAAGATATATATTACTTAAGAATCTTGTCTAGTCAAAGTATTCATTCAGTTACAAGATCTAATGAACTTCACTCGATAAAAAAAAATCCCAAAATTACCCCTTTTTCAAATGTTTTTTAAAAATTCTGACTAGCGAACTACTGATTTTTACTTTTTTGTTGTACTCAACTAAAGATACTAAATATTTCTAAGCAAATTCAAAGAGTTTGACTTGATAAAATGATTTTCTTAATCACCATGTTTAAATTATTACAAAAAACACGACCGCGGCGGCGGCTTGGCAGGCGCGCGTTTTCCCTTACGCCTACTGCTGCAAAAATAGTATGCTGGTAGTAATCAACACGCTTGGCAGATGGATTGATGCTCGCAGTGGTAGTGTTAAAAACACTCAGAAGGAACCTGCTGCCCTTCCTTAGATTGGTTCCTCTAATTGACTCGTACAACAAACATGGTCTGAGAACCAGGGCTCATTGCTTACGCCACGCCAGGTGCCCGCCACGGCATGCTACGGTAGGTTAGGTACTAAGTTTAGGTATTTACAAAGTAGAAAAAACCTCAAATCTCAACAGCCTATATATTGGTCCACTGCTGACGCCTGCCCCTGATAAGCGCCCTATTGACTTGTGGGGTAATCGGGGGTAATCTCTACGCTGGGCATGCGGGGGATCGCAGTTCGGTGGTGGGATTATTCTGCAGGAGGCGCTGCCGCCCGCCCCCGGAGGATATCCCTTAGTCGTAAGAGACGACACCCGTGGAAAGAGTTGGTGTGGTGCAAATTCTAAGCCGGCACCACACGGCTCGATAATAATCTAAAACACATCTCATCCTAATACAAGTCTCACATCTTGCTAAGGAATAATACTTCAAGCTTGACTGAAAATTGGAGCATCTTTATGACCTGTCTCATCTAAACTCGCCTTATCTCTCACAGATGGTTCAGAAGTTACTCTGGGCTCAGTTTATTTTCAGCGGTTTTGTACTTTCCTGTTCGGTGGGGTTTATTGTTGACGATTTTTTATCTCTGCGGGACAGATGACGATGGGAACCGGGATAATAATGAAGCGTCTGTTGACATTACAAAGCAAATTAACTAACAATATTTTTCTTTTGCGTCTACAAAGTCAGAATTGTTTATCTGCTGAGCTGTGCCGAAGGTGCTATGTGTTTTCAATTTATTTATTAACTAGCTGTACCCGCGACTTCGTTCGCGATTGCCTTACCTGCCGACTAATTAAGTTCACATTTAACCGTAGTCTCTCATTATTATGAAACGCCGCCGTGCAAAAAATCGTGTAGGGTCTACGGGGGATAGCATGTTGTCATCTTCAATCCCATTCTTTATCTACATGACTTTTAGCTACGAATCGGCCAGCGTCAGTGTTAAAAAATGTCATACTCGTTTCACTTCTTACTCATGGTTCCGTTCAGCGGGGGTCCTATTCTACTATAATAATCACTTCACTATGACAGGGGTATCGACACAGAATGACACGTTTTGGTATTCCGATCTTGCAACACTGTTTCTAACAAAAAAAATGCATGAAATCGGACGACGCGTAGACCCGTCGTGATGCGCGGTTTAAGAATTCTACTTTTTCCTCTCTCCAAGGGGAACCTTACTGAATTCCGGGATGAAATGTATCCCATGTCCTTCCTCGTAGTATGACTTAAAATCGTGCCGAGTTTCATTGCAATACCTTCAGTAGTTTCGCCTTTACGAAACATACAGACATGAATGAAGAAAAAAAGTTTTGGCTTCAGTATCGATAATAGAGTACCCTCCAAAAAAAAAATTTCTAAATATCTTCAATGTACAGAATTGGACCTGTTACAGTTTTATTATAAGTATAGATATAGATAGATACCATAAGATCACAAGGAACACATTCAAGTCCAAAATGTACTTAGATTAATTACATTTCAAAGCACACAAAATCACAGAAAATAAATGAACAACAGAAAATATTATAAGAGAGCTGCAATAGCATTGTCAAAAATGTTAAGTGTAAATTAAAATTCAAATTAAATGTTAATGTCAGATTTAACGTCAATCATCAATCGAGAAAATATTTTTGTAAGCAAAAGCTTCGTCTTGTCTATTATTATATTATATATTACTGTTAATTATTTAATTTTTTGTGTATTTTACTTTGATGACTACCAAGCAGCATGTGTTCACCATCGTTTAACGACTCTCGACGACAGAAGAGTTATCGCGGATATGTCCTTCCTGCACGGGATATGCAATGGTTATATTGACTCTCAAGAGCTGTGTTCCAAGTTATTACGCCTGAATACACCGCGAACTAGGACTAGACATAGAGGTACAACATTTTTCGCCGTTATATCAACTAAAACGAATTATGCATATTATTCACCGGTCACCCGGCTTCATAGAAATTTTAATAATTTTTAATTCGTTGGATATTTTCTTTAATAGTAAAGTATCATTTAAGCGTGATCTTTTGCAAATACTCTCGGATAAGAGTAGCGTTTCATGGGTGGTTTATATTTTGTTCTAATTATTATTTTGTTGTAATATTATGTGTTTTATAATTAGATATAATGCATTAGCATTATAAATAAGTGAAGGTATTGTAAAGATAGTTTTTAGTGTATACCTTCCTACCTATAATGAACTTAGTTCGACTTAATAGTTAGTATTTTGTTTTGTACAATCTTTGTTTTTTGTAATGTCATACCGATAATTTTGGTGACTGTCGTCTTATGTTTTTCAATTTAAAAAATTTTAAATCCTGTTATTGGCTGTTAGTGATATATCTGCCAATAACAACTCACTCGCAGTGCCGTCAGTTATTCCGTGATCATGGCGCATGAAACTGTGCCGAAATATTGGAAAGCTCGAAATTCAAATCATGGTAAATATCCCGTTATTTAATTCCAACTTTAATTTTGAAAAAAGTCGAAAAATTTACCTTACTCACTTTTACCGAAGCATGCAGAGAGATCCATTTGAAATGTAGGTTGGTACCTACTATTCTTAGGTATTCGTTAAATTGCGAAGTCTCTAACCGGTACCTACTTCTGGTACATATTTGTTGACAAACGTTCGAAACCCTCGGCGCGCGAGTTACACTCGCACTTAACGGATCTTGTTCAATAAATGCTTTAAAATTTACATCTGACCAAAATAATATGTCTTGTTAGTACATTTTTCGGTAACATATTTTATTACAGACAAAACTTTGTTTTCTTTAGTTATCAAAAGTTAATCGCCTGTGAGGAGGAAGCAAACGGTTGCGTGTTCGATTATTCGAACCCTTTAGTCCACGTTCGTAACTGATCTTTGATAACCAGATACGAACATGGAATTTTAATAATATTTTATCCACTTTCCTAGCCGAGTTTCATAACCTGGAAATATCAACTTTTCAATTTTTTTCATAACTACATAAAAAGTTATTTATTTATTTATTTAAATCTTATATTTTTAAGGGGCTTTTAGCCAAACACTGAGTACGTCAGCCCCGTTAGTACATTCAATTAGTTACTAATCTTATATAATATCTTAAACCATTTTATACAGAATCCTACTTTTTATCCCATAAATCAGTTCCCATGGGATATAAATCACCTTTAAACGTTTCCATAGAAACAACGCATGCGAAGCCGCGGGCATTAACTAGTAAACTATAAAATAAATAATGAATCACGTATTTTAAATTTAAAAACTATCCATAAGCACATTCGCAATAAATTCCTGAAATTTGTATGATTTCGCAGCTAATTTTAATATAAATAGGTAGAGCCGTTCATAAGTATGTAATTTTAATATAATGACTGTCTATGCAGACAACAGGCATGTAAGCATTATTATAATGTTTTCTCTGCTACAGAGGTCCTCAACCTCCTCAACAGCCTGTGTTGGTCCACTGCTGGACGCAGGCCTCCCTCTGATAAGCAGAGGTAGGTAATGATAGTATAATCAAAGTCAAGGTAAGTAAAATCAAAGTCAAGGTTTTTTGTCAGATTGTCTTGTTATTCGTAGTCAGATAAGTAAAATTAATTTAACATAAAATTAGGTAAATTTATCATATCAAATAATTTCATGCAACAAACTTTACAAATTTAAATTTATAGTGCTCCAATCATAACGTAAAAATATATTGCGTTATAATGTATGTGATACGATTGTGTTAATTCGATGTCGCCGAAAATAAACTTAATTCGATAACACTATAAATGATGCCATCATTTTAGGAGTTTTATATTCTATTCTTTTGCCATGTTCGTAAAACTGTAATTGTCCATAAATAAATATTCCAACAAAGTCAAATATAAATCAAGAAAAAAATTGTGTATGCACCTATGCAGTGATTGCAGTGGGAACGTTTTTTTTATCTATCGATACATGGTTCCGTTCGCAAAATATTAAACTTTTAAAGGCCGATTCACACATATCATTTAAGTTACAGTTCCGGCACAGTACCGCCACATAAATAAAAATAATTAGCTTTTTGAATTCACATGCCTATAGCCTATACCCTTGTAGCTCTGATTCGGACCGTGCTTGGACATACTGGACATGTTGCCGGAACTGTGACGTCACTGGTGTGTGTGAATCCACCTTTTTCAAGGAGTCAAAATATTGCGCAATTCATGGTAAATTTTAATAAAATGGAATGGGTAAGTCATATGCTGTTTCCTTTGGCCACATCTTTTGTTGAATTGCGTGCCATGGTTTAGGCACTGGTGCTTTTCCCTTCGTATCCTGAAACCGATAGTCTAGCCAGGTGTATGGTTGTCGTCCAGTAAATGCGTCGTACATCCAATCCAATACAGGATGTACGTTAAGCACTGTAAAGTAATGAACTATACCCAGGGATCTCAGATTCATTGAAAAGGCGCACATGGCGGCTAAGCCATCATAACCCTGCCAATAAGCAGGCCTGTACTCGGCGAGGAGGCGATGATAGGCGGCTCCAGATTCAATCCCGTACTTTGCCCAAGTCTCGGTTTGTTCTCCAAGACAAAAATATTCACCCCATTCGACCTAAAACAAAAACACAAACACTCATCATTCCACATACGCATCCTAATGCAAATCCAATGGACAAAGGCCTCCCTCCTCCTTCTCTTATGATGATGGCATTATACATTTATATGTATATCTACTAAAGGAACCGGTTAGAAACTTCGCTGTTGAATAAGTACCTAAAAATAGTAGGTACTAACCTAGATTTCAGATGGATATGAGTTTTTGAATTTTCGACAAAATTATATCAAAAAGTATGAAACATCCAGAAATTTTTAAAACTGTTTTTAAATGTACAAACTGATACCTTTCATTTTTTATCCCACATGGCCCTCTTGATCTCTTGTAAAATTTTATTATATTATATTTTATTTATTATATTTAATTTGTGTTGAGAATTTTGATGTATAATTTGTTTTTTTTCTTTCAATCTGTACAAGCGCGTGAAATGTATTATCCTTTTAAATTTCAAGTTAATAGCTGCGGTAGTTACTGAGATATTAAAGGGGGAAAAGGACAGACAAAGCGAGACTCAAAGGGTTTCGAAACCGATCTCTACTTAAAATTGCGGTAATACATGATTAAGTCGTAGCTTCCCATTTATGCCTTTTACTACATAGCCTGGAAAGTTTACTTGCCTTAGGACATCTATCTAGATAATTCCCCGTCCTCGTAGCGTATTTAATAAACACATTGGGCACTTTTCCATGAGCTTTTATGTATTGATAACCAATAACTAAAACTTTTTGTGGCAAATACGGTTTTGTATGTTCATAATAAAACCTGCAATAGAATGCAAAAGCTGTAAACCCTGTCTCGGCTTGGATCCTGCACACAACCAACAGAGGTCTCAGTTGCCTTCGCAGAGATTTCCACTCGCTTAGCCGTTACGGTATGATAGGTCATTCATCAATCACCGAACGCCTTAAAGCTGGGCGTCCTCAAAAGGTTAGGAGTCAGTTCCTCTGTGCCAACCTTAGTGTTAGTTAACCGACGTGTAGGTAAGGCGCACTGCTGGACAAGCCTCCTCCAAACAAGGATGATTTTCCCATAAACACTATGCTTGGCTGGCAGATTTGAGGTCACAGTGGAGGTGTTGAAATACACAGACGAAAGCTGCTGCCTTTCCTTTAAAGGGCGTCCCACGGGTATGCCACATCGAGGGAAAGTACCTTGAATATTGTAGTTGGAACATTTTACTGATGAGAAGATGACATTATTTGAATTTAAAAAACAATGTAAACTGCATTCATAGATATTTAAATAATTACATGGTTGAACCGGGAATCAAACCCGTAACACGAGAAAAGCAATCATCCTGTAGCTTTATCATACCGATCGAAAGGTAATTTAAATTGTTTTTTAAATTCAAATAATGTCTTCTTTCAGTAAAATGTTCCATCTTCAATATTCAAGGTACTTTCCCTCCATGTGGCATACCCGTGGGACGCCCTGTATGGGTTCTTTAAGCAAAACATTTTTAAATAAATAAGGATCAGTAAAGTTATAGCAGTTTCAATAGGACTAGTATCCACTTTATTCTTTATGACATAAGAATGATATATCTTTTTGAATTATCCAAATCGGACCATTACTTATAATGTATATTATACTGTGTAATAAACATTACGCGCCGTTCATCATCATCATCCGCAACCCGACTTTACCCAGTGCTGGGTATAGGCCTCCAACCTTTGTGCCACTACACACTGTCATACGCGCCTTTACTACTGGTAAAATCAACTTACGAGGGTGCGTGTGACGTTCACTGACTCGGCCGAGCGAACCGAGCGGAGCGCAGCCGGCACTCTTACTTCACGATTCGACGGTTAAAAACGTGAATTAGACACAAGTCGGACACTTAATTTGTTTCAAAGTCACAAATAACCAAACATACGGCTACGGCTAACTGGCGGCGACCGAGGCAGTGACGTCACAGCGACCGCGGCGGTCACTCGGTGAACTTCGCTAGTAATTTGATCATAACTTCGTCAATTTATGTCGTAAAACAAAAATGTTTGCACTGTTTGTTAAGAATTTTTTAGCTCTATAAATCTGCATTCTCAACAAAAACGTTACGGATCCTCATTGAAATACTCACCACCAAATAGTGCCTACTTACCAAGATGGTGCCGCGCGGCTGCAGTACATCACGTACCAGCCAAAGCTAAAATGGTTTGCCCAAATAGCGAGGTCGTAAACAAACGGAAAAGGATGTGATATGTTTACTTTTTCTGGTCTTAAATACTAAAAACAACAAAACATTAATTTTATAGAGTTTCATTGATCAGCTGATCACAAGCCGCAACAGCACCACATCTGGGCCGCGATCACGGTGTGGTGAGGCACGGTATTCCGGTTCAAACGTTAGGGTGCGCGTTCACAGGCCGGCATTGGACAATCCGCTGACAAGTCAGTCCACTGATCGGCAATCTGAATGACGTCATTCGCATTAAGCGGAAAAGTTACCTTCAAGAATCCTTACTGACTATAATATATTGATCCTTACTGATATATATATATATTGAGCCGTAATGCCGTGCCTTACCACACCGTGATCGCGACCCAGATCTCAAACAGTGCCTGGGGTATACACAATGGTAAGTGTGAGATGTGAAGTGTCACTCGAAATCTGCCTTGCATAAAGTGAGAAGTCAGCCAATTTAAGCAAATTTTATTCATTAGTACAAAACATAAAAAAGTCGCTCTCAAGGAGCGACACTAGCAGACAAGTACCTATCTGTTAGTTTGACCACGTATTAAATAATATGTTATGTCATGTAGTTCACGTTAGTATTACATAGTATAGTATTATTATATCTGTGAAGTTAGTAATAATTGGTAATAATAAACTTTTTGAAACAAAAAATAACTTTTTTCAATGAATTTAGACGTCTTCGCGTTTTATAATTTTTACACAGATTTTCGTCTTTGAATGCTCGTACCTTTTTTGGAAGTGATTTGTTACAAAAAAATATTTAAATAAATATTTTGAAAACGTATACATTGAAAAATATAGCACAAGTTACTTTATGGCATTACAACTACAAAAAAAAAGATCTGGCGATTTAAAGGCGAGGTTTTGAGCATAAATAAATGATATCTCAGCAATCGTGGTTCTTGACTTTGAGTCTGCCGGAGAAGGAATGCATGAATGAACACTTTATTGTTATAGTAATTAACATAAATTAAAATCTTATATCTACATAAAATATAAACATAGAACGAAAGGCGGCCTTATCGCTGAGGGCGATTCCTCCCAAGCAACCTTGAGTTATTTATTAAATTGAGTAATGTAGCCCATAACCCCCCAACTCCCCAAGAACTTATGTCGGACCCAGTACCAAATACCCTGTGTATGCACGATACAAAAATTAGTAAACATAGGTACAAAAAAACATAAGTACCTACAGCACAGCATAGAATCTCCTTTTTTTTCTCTTTTTCGGGTTTCGAGATCGAAGATCGGTTTCGAAACCCTAATGCCCGCTTTGTCTGCCCTTTTTTCCTCCTTAATAACTTCTTCTTCTATCTTTTAAAATTTCGCCATCACCATTTGTATGGAAAATGACATATGAATTTTTTATTTGTTTATAATTTTTTTTTATTCTGCACGAAATATATTGTTATTTTAAATTTCAAGTTGATAACTGCTGTAGTTGCTGAGTTAATAAGGAGGGAACCAAGGATAGACAAAGTGAGACCATAGGGGTTTCGAAACCGATCTTCGATCTCGAAACCCTAATAACTAATAAATTACCTGCTGATATGGATCAGTTGAGCTACCTGTAGATACATTATTTGCAACAGTCTGCAGTTAGCTCAATTGCTTCAATTGTAAATATAAGTTATAATTTGCTTCATTACTAATTATTAACAAAACAATCCCCCGAGTTAACAAAGGGGGTTTTCGTAGTTTTCCGTAGACGAAGTTTACGGATGACGTAGGCTCGCACAAAGCGATGGACAGCTAATCCGTTCTTTCGATGACTATGCCACAACCTACCTATAATACATAGTCGTTCGACGAAGGCGTTTTGACAGGGCAATCGTGCGGGGACCAAGGGACGGGCCTCGGGGCGGGACGCTCCCTGCTTACTAAGGCGGTGATGTACGCAACTCGGGAGCGTCCCTCCCCCGACAGGGCAATCGTGCGGGTGGCAAGAGACGGGCCCTTGCCCCCCGCACGATTGCCCTGTCAAAACCACGTCAAAATTCCTTCGTCAAACGACTGCATATAGGTAGGCTGTGACTATATTATGTAAATGATTCTGAAATTAATTTTTAGTGTTATGTGTCAGTTGGCATTTTGGCAACGCGCCCGAAGCAACCTTACAATCGTAAGGTTGTTCGTTTCGTGCGATCGACTTCATCCGTCAAATTCGTTCGTTTTTCAAAGTAGATCTCTAGACCATTCAATTACTTACCTTTGGATGGTAGTGAATCCTGGTTACTCGAGAATAGTAGGTGTTATTATATGGATATTTATATTCGTACATTTCGTACCAAAACCCTAAAATTTTGTCCAGCTTCATTACATTACGATTCTTTTTGAGAACAAGCTCCGTGGATGTGGCTGTAGTCAGTATATGTCTGTTCGTGAGCACGGCGCACCCAGCTAGGGGGGTGAGCACCTTATACGCAGTAGTACAATAACAACCTATGTTCCTGCTGACCGTATCCTAAAAAGGTAGAAAATAATTTTAAGTACGTACCTTATCATCATCATAGTTAAACATAATACATTACGGATGTAAGAGGGTTAACTACGAACCTTATTTGTTTTGGAGATGCGGAAGATGTCCCTCGTTAAGGGATGACACGATGGTGTTCTTCCAACACAAATGAGGTACGTAGTTAACCCGTTTACTTCCGTAATGAATTCGTACAACTACGAGAGTTTTTATAGTAAATAGTTTTATCGTTACTTATTGTGTACCTTGTTACCATAATAATACCTTATCGTCATGAAAAGGCTTACAAAGTACGGTAGGTACCTACAATCAACTACAAACTGTCTGGTCGAAACGACGCTTGACCCGAGAGCTGGTGAGTATCTGGTGCAGCGCATCAGCATTGCCATACAGCGGGGCAATGCAGCCAGCGTAGCGGGGACGCGACGACTGGTATTGATATGGATCAGTTGAGCTACCTGTAGATTGTTGCAGTAAGCTCAATTGTTTCAATTGTAAATACTAGTTCTTATTTGATTGTAGTTGTCTTATTAGATTGTAGTGTCTAGTTCTATCATTTGATTGTAATTTTCTTTGTGAATAAAGATATATCATTGGCTAAAAACGATTAGAGACCAAGCGTCGAAAGAGCATGGTTTGTGAAAAGGGACCTTCCCTTCCTAAGGGGAGAAAATTAGAACATTGTAAATCAGTTGTAAAAAATTTGAATGCATTTTGACTTGACTCGAAATTTGGAGGTTTTGTTTTTTAAAATCGAGTAGGTAATATAAATTTTAGATGTTCTAATACGTACGTAAACATTAAGTTTATTCCATCTTTCAATAACATAAGAGGAAGGAGACAGTCGGTAAGGTCTGTTAACTTCCATATATGGATACTTCCTGTCAAACTGATAAAACCATGGTCTGAAAGGTGGTTCCTCCATCAACCATAAGGGTGTATGACTTTGGCCAGAAGTGATTTCCGTGCCGTTGATGTTCCACATGTACTGAGTTCCATTGAGATAGTACGGTATGTTTAACCTTGAAAGTAAGCAAGAATTATTAAAATTAGCTGTTTTTCTACCGGATCGGAATGGAAGCGTACGTAGCGTTAGGATTTGTCGCTTTGTATTGATTTCTATGGTACAGCGTCCACTAGCTCGGCATATCTGCCGATACCGATACCGCTAATTGTAAATACCGACGCTCCGACTCCGATCCGGTGGACGCACAGCTTCACGTTGGTTATGGCAAGAGCATAATGAAAAAGTTTGTCTAAATTCTTCGACGCGAGTACACAAAATTACAAAAATCTTTTATTGGCGTCGAGTGTGAAAAATAATTGTCGACATTATACATAAACGAAAAATTCTAGGTCCCACCCAGCGGGAAGATGGCAGCTGGAGACTTCGAAAAAATATCGAAATAGAAGATCTAGTGTCCGAGCCGAACATCATAGGAGAAACCAAAGCCTCGAGACTCCGATGGCTCGGGCATGTAGTCCGAATGGGGGAGGATCGGGCAGCCAGGAGAGCGTACATGGGTCGCCCAAGTGGCCGAAGGCCTGTAGGTCGTCCGAGGTACCGCTGGAGCGACGAAGTTGAGAAGGATCTGCTTGAACTTCGTGCCGTCAACTGGACTGAAACGGCTAGGGACCGGGACAACTGGCGATCTCTAGTGTCGGAGGCCAAGATCCACTTTGGGTCACTGCGCCACGCCAGTAAGTAAGTAAGTATACAAACGAATAGTGCAAATTCTGTCAAAAAATCAATGACAAGGAAGTAATATTTTGGTTAATTATGGGGGAAATGTTCACAAACATTCATTTTGAGTTTTGCTGGAGTACCGATAGGTACTCTCTAAAACCTTTCTATACATACCAATATGGGTTGTGATCTTTTTCAACCTGCCTATACTGGTTTTCTTGAAATTTCAAGATTTCATAGCCACGGACAGAAATCACTAATATAAAAAGCGTGTAGCTGAAACAAAGACAATCAATAATTTGTATCTTCATGGTATTCAGTTGTATCAAGAGCAGCGCCGCAAGAAAATCCCACGGAATATCAGAAGGAGTATTTTTTACTATACTACACATTCATCATGAATGTGATCTGACCACCTGCTCACTACTCAGATTATTATCTCTATATAAGTATTCTTCCTATTGTAATTACACCAACAGACACGTGAGTGCGTTTCATCGCATAGTTAAGGGATGAAACACACTCGCTTCCCGTTTCTAGACGAGCGCGTTCCGCATCTCGGTCTAGTAAAAATTAACTATGTTCTTAGTTAACTCGGTTACATTCTTTTTGAAGGAGTACCTACCCAAGTCTTTCTTTACGGCCGAAAACTAGTTAAGAAAATTGTGGAAAATTGCCCAATCCTGTCCTCACCGTTTTAAAGATTTCTTTAAAACTAATCTAATGAATGAATGAAACAAATCACAGAATATTTATTTATTTTATGCTTGCATGTATATTAATTCTTAGGTATAAGTGAATGGTTAAAAAATTGTCACTATAGGTAGACCCACAACTGGCGGATCGCTGTAGAACCATGTCACGGTAACAAACGCCAAAAGTGGCGTTTGTTTCGGTGTTTGGCGTTTGTTTTCTTATTGTGACAAGGTTCTACAGAGATACGCCAGTTGTGTGGATCATGCACCCTGGAGGGGCACTGCAAAACTGAGTTCGACCTTATTGACACATTTCAAATAGAATTAAAAAATTCTTACTAAATTACAACAATAAAATATATTTCAAGCAATAAAATAAGTTTCATGCAAATAAATTAAATTGTATTGAATTTAGAAGCCAGAATGGTCAGTTATTCATTGTTTCATCACTGTTTAGTGTCAATTTAGTTTGTCCGTAGCAAATTGGTCACCAGAATAATAGCATTTTTCCAATAAAATAATCTTAGCTTTCACAATGTCTTTTTCTTATTTTTTTATATATTCAGATAATTTAGTGTATATTTTTGCTGATCTGTGGCTTCGACTAACCAGTT
The DNA here is from genome assembly GCA_949316285.1 of Eupithecia subumbrata. Classification (NCBI taxonomy): domain Eukaryota; kingdom Metazoa; phylum Arthropoda; class Insecta; order Lepidoptera; family Geometridae; genus Eupithecia; species Eupithecia subumbrata. Next base: position 33,137,330 of record OX438640.1, on the reverse strand, counting down.
TAAGTTTAGTTGGAGGTAATACTAATTTGTTCCTATTCCGTTATAGTCAAAATTAATGTCTTGCTTTGTTTTAAAAAAACTTTTGTGTTTCCTTACAAATAAATAGGCTTGCATAATACATATAAAAAGATGGTAATGTCAGTATTATGTTCTTGATGAAGTGCGGCCTACAGCTATCCCATGGTTCAGTATTGGTGAAAATTCTTACACATTTCTTTTGCATGACGAATACTTGTTCGAATTCTACACTGTCGCCCCATAGAATTTTATTGGTATGACCAATATCATATCAAATAACCAATAAGATTGAAATCGTTTTGTGTATAATAACACTAGCTGTTACCCGCGACTTCATCCACGTTGAATTTAATTTCTTAACTTATCCATTTAAACATGGTGATTAAGAAAATAATTTTATCTAGTCAAACTCTGCGAATTTGTTTAGAAATATGAAGTGTCTTTAGTTGAGTACAAAAAAAACTGTGATATCAGTAGTTCGCTAGTCATAGTATTGAAAAAACATTAGAAAAAGAGGTAACTTTGGGATTTTTTTTATCGAGTGAAATCGTAATATATATATCTTTTTTTAGAATTTGAAACACTATTTTCTAAGTCTCAGAGGATTTAAAAATGACAAAAATGCGGCCTCTGCTGGCCTACCAAGCCTTAAGGTAAAAAAATAGTCCATTATCACGGTATGATAACGTTCCTCATTGACAGCTCGGACGAATTTCAGAACACGATGTTGATGAACAAATGTGTGTTGGTTTGTTGGGGATCTACCTACATGCCAAATTGTCTAGTTCTGTTGTTTACGGTTGCTGAAATACAGAGCATTTTTGTTTAAACTTTTAACCCAAATTTTGAACCTGAGTACGAGTTTTCAAAATTCCTTTCTTAGTCACTTTCGTACCGGTTTCGTACAGTTTCAAGTCTCTAGGATAACTGGTTAAGGCTGTAACTTGTCTATATATAAATAAATAAAATTTGAATAAATAAATAAATAATGCTGGACAATTCACACAGCGTTATCTAGCCCCAAGCTAAGCAGAGTATTATGGGTACTAGATAACTGATATACTTAATACAATACACTACATAGATAGATATTTTTTATTGTACATAGAAAACACCCAGACCAACAGAACAAACTGCAGATCATACACAAATTTGTTCCGAGGCGGGAATCGAACCCGCAACCTCCTGCGTCGATCAGGATCAGGAAAAAGAGTTTTATATTAGCATAGATTAGATTCGTTATATAGAAATATTTTAAGCAGTGAGGACAGAGTTGGGCAATTTTACGCGGAATATGTGGCAAAATCACGGTAGCTACCAAATTAGTGAAAAGAAGGCAAATAATACCTAACCTGTACCTAGTTGTAATTTATTAAAAGTCGTATTTACATAAATATTTTTTTTTCAACTGGTTTATGCCCGCGGCTTCGCACGCGTTGTTCCTATGGAAACATTTAAAGGTGATTTCTATCCCATGGGAACTGATTTATGGAATAAAAAGCCTATGTTTGTTTCCAGGATTCGAATTACCTGTCTGCAAAATTTCAGCCCGATCCGTTCCGTAGTTTTAGCGTGAAGAGGTAACAAACATCCATCCATCCATCCATCTATCCATCCATCCTTCTATCCATCCGTCCATCCAAACTTTCGCATTTTTAATATTAGTGTGATGTGATTTTTTATCAAATTCAGAAAATCAACTTCACTTATTTAGACTTGCTACCTTTAATTGTCTAATGGAGTATTCACACCTGTGTCGGCAACAGCCGGGTCGGTGCGACATTTCACTGTATGAATCTACGATCAGGGAGTTTAATGGATACGCGATGACAGCTAAGACCTTTTTTGAATTACCTCATAAACGTTTATACTTAGAGTTTGACCAACCTGTTTAATCGATGTCGATGTCATTTTTCAAGCCAATAAATCAAATTTCTCAAAATCAAAGAACATTATAGCATTATTAAAGAAGATACCTCCTTAGATACCTATCTTATTACATGAATTTGAGCGGCTTATTACGGCGGCGACAGCGTAGGTAACATCGGAGTCGATTTAATCGATAATTCTTATGAAAAATTGAGCTTCAAACTAAAATCGAATTATATTCACGATTATGTGAAGTGTCACAAGAATAATTAAAAATAGAATTACTTAAAATTATGTATTTGGTATATTTTATTCACAATTAACTCAAAGTCCCTTTGATGGGTGGGATTGTTAAAAAAAACACATAATCTATCGAAAAAATCTAGGTAAATTTAATTTTAAAAAAGTATGTTGGTGCTTTCTTTAATGTTCAAATACGTACAATGAATAACATCACTAGCACTAGTTACGCCTAAAAAATTACAATTTAGTACATTTGGTGGCATCACATCTTCTTTACAGACTAGATTTTTTCTCGATTGTATGAATATTGTAGGCAGTTGACAGTGCTTCACAACGTATCCGAGGCCCACTGCCTTCGGTGTGCAGACTGCATAAGCTTGTCACGCCGTGGCTCAGCGGGCGAGGGTCCGCCTGCGACGCAGGAGGTTGCGGGTTCGATTCCCGCCTCGGAACAAATTTGAGTACGATCTGCAGAAATTTGTTCCGTTGGTCTGGGTGTTTTCTATGTATAATAAAAATATGTATCTATGTAGTGTATTGTATTAAGTATATCAGTTATCTAGTACTCATAACACAAGCTCTGCTTAGCTTGGGCCTAGATAATGCTGTGTGAATTGTCCAGCATTATTTATTTATTCTAAAATCAAAAGTACTCACCATTGTAATGCCATCTTGAAAACTTATAATTGCACAATTTTTCTTTAACTAAGACTACCTCATGACAGTTGAAAATCAGACAGACGATTGTAGAAAACCACAGTTTCGAGAAAATTATAGCCAGCCAGTTGTTTGTGCGATAAACAATGTTTCTGTTTTTCTGGTAAAGAATCTCGAAATATCCTTTGTTGTGTTGTGAAGTATTGTGCAAATTTTCTTCAAGTTCATCAAAAAAACACTGTTTGTAAACTGTGGTAGATATCTTAAGTATTAGATATTGTACCATGGAAATCCCGATATATTTCTGTGGAAATCTGTCGATCGAAGTAGCTTGTATTTGTAGCGACCAAGTGTGTTTTTAAAACATACTTTGTTCACTTTCGTCAAATTGGAAGAGCCAGTCATGTTGTATTATTTATTTCACGTATTATTTATCTACTTACTATCCTACGGTGACATATACAATAGGTTCAACCTTATTTGGTAGTGACTTCAACAATTATACATTATAGAATGTGTAACGATTGAACAAAGCCTTTTTTATGGACAATAGACCTTTGTTTGACCGCATTCTCATCTGATGGAAACCGAAGATGTGGCCGACGGTGTATCACGAAGGTCTAGAAGATATCTAGTCAACCTTGTCTTGAAGAGACCCAGGTTGTAATTGGCCTGAAAAACAGAAGCAGGAAGTGAGTTCCATTCCTTAGCGGTGCGGATAATGAAGGTGCAGGATAACCGCTTAATGCGAGTGGAGGGTATTTCCACCGAGTAGGGATGGTACTGCGCTGTGATTCTGCTTGTCCTGGAGTGGCAAGGGGATGGTAGGATTGGGTCATATAGTTCCTGTGAGCATACTCCGAAATGTATCCGAAAAAAGATGAGACAAGCCTCCTTCGGCGGTGTACAAGACTTGGACCTTAAACCCTTATTCTTAAGCAAATTCCTAGAGGTGCCCGCATCTCTGTCACTTCTGCTCCCTCAGAGGCCATTAAGAATGCTTTAATAAAAAACACTAAACGAGATTGCGAGCTACTAGTTTTCCCTTACAGAGTACTGCATGTAAAAAAGATTTGGCCAAACAAATCATCAATCGCGGTTAGGATCAAACAAAATTGTGTAAGGTACACTGCACGCGAAGGGCAGCCTATTTCAATTGTTAATCAGGCAGGACACAACAAAATTCAAAATCTAATAAACCATTGGCTGAGTCTACTACTTACAGACTTGTAGAGAGTAAACTCAGTGATGATGACATCAAAGGTGCCTCTCGCACTATGTTTTCAAATGACACGATGGCACCCAATGTCGATGCTATTCTCATATCTCTTGAGCATCCACCCGCAGGTGCCAATATTCAACTCCCCGATCTACCGGAAGAGAGTGATGTCGCACGACCAGCCAGGACGTGCTTGAAGCTCTCATGTCTTTCCAGAGTGGCTCTGCCGGCGGCCTGGATGCTGTGACTCCACGGCATCTAAAAGATCTTCTATCTGGCGGGTTTGGCCGTGCAGGTGAAGTCCTTCTGGAGGATCTGACATATCTGATCAACCTGATGTTGTCCTCAGTCAACAGCGAGATGACAGAACTTCTTTACGGTGCGAATCTGTGTGCAGTAAAAAAGAAGGATGGCGAAATAAAACACATAGCCGTGGACACCACCTTCCGCCGCGGCTAAAGTCTGCTGTCGGAAACAAGCTGACTATCATTCTAGGCGACTATTTCCGACCAATTCAGCTAGGCTTCGGTTCGCGAGGTGGATGTGAGGCCGCAGTACATTCCCTTCGTACTTTCTTAGACCAAAATTATGGGTAGGTAATTCTAAAGGTAGACTTCAAAAACGCCTTCAATTCCGTAGACAGGGGCGCGTGTTAAAAGAAATAAAGACAAAATTTCAGAATTAATTAACTTTTTTCTCTGGCAATGTTACGGTTCACCGTCAAAATTAACTTACAGGAACAAAGTCATTTCGTCCGCTGTTGGCTGTCAGCAGGGCGACCCTCTTGGTCCGCCCATATTTAGCCTTTCCATCCAACCAATAATTCAACGTCTCCAATTCAAGCTCAATGTTTGGTATTTGGATGACGGAACATTAGATGGAGAGGTGAACACAGTTTTTGATGATATAAAAATCATCAAAGACGAATTTCGGAAATAGGTTCAATAGGAATAGGTTAGAAATTTAATTTTTCAAAGTGCGAGCTTTTTATTTTGGATTCTTGTGTAGTCAAAAACAATATCTTTGGAAAATTCAATAGTTTGACCCCCGACATTACAATTGTAGAATACTGTAGATAAATGTTCACTTCGACTCCTTGGTTCACCAATTCTTGATGAGTCTTTTCAACCTATTTTTAGATGAGAAAGTTCAAAATTTCAATAAAACTTCGGGCAGAATGGTCAAAATTAATAGTCCGCTTAAACAATTATACGGTTTTGTCTATTTGTACCTAAATTAACGTATTCTTTGAGATGTAGTCAACTGTGGAAACTCAGCAAGTTCTTGGAAGGCTAAGACTACATAATAAGGAATCCTTTATCAGCTTAAGCAGCGCCCCCCCCAGATCAATTCTACCACTGAACTGCAATCCCCAACCCGCATGCCCAGAGTGGGGATTATGGGCACTACCCCAATGTGATAAAAGTCAATAAGGCGCTTCTCAGGGGCAGGCCTGCGTCCAGTAGTGGACCAATACAGGCTGTTGAGGTTGACGTTTCCTCCATAGAACACTGGTACTTTATTGGATCTCGTAACTTTCCGAATCGCAACATGTCTTCGATTGGGTGCAAGGTGTTGCGCGCCTCATCTTTTGTGTGTGGTTTCTGCGATCAATACAATACTCTCTCAATAATGTAAGCCTTCGTCGATCGCCCCCAGCAATGACATCCAAAAATCTATTGAAAAAATAAGGTCAACATTTTATATTGCCGACGATATCAGCCAGGAATGCTTTAGGTACTTATCAATTCCAATAAATTCCATTCTTTTATTTTAAACGGGGAAAAATAAATTACAACCGAATATCTGAAATTCTCATTACAATTTCATTACAACGTTGAAGCGAAAGGACTTTGGAAGTCATATTTTTAAACTAACGCTTTCTGAATAGGATGTATTCAGAAAGAACTAATATTATATCCTACTAATTCTACTATCCTACTAATCCTATCCTATCCTATTTATCCTACTATAATATTATAAGGCGAAAGTTTGTGAATTGTGAAATTTTTGTTACCTAGGATCTCCAAAAATACTGAAAAGAACAAAATGAAATTTGGCATACATTTAGATAGGATACTTTTTTAGGGCTTCACCCCCGATTAAGGATTTAAAGTAGGGTTTGATAATTTACTTACATAATGTGTCCAACGAGAAAGGTTCAGGTAAGTAACTCAAGGAACTCACCGAAGCTGTAGATCACCCTCCATGTTTATGTCGGTGCTTGAGAGGGCACAGTCTCTGTCAGGAAGAAAAACGGGGTGTTAGGGGGTGGAGCACCCCTTTAAAATAGAAAAATATTTACTTGGACAACGTCCATTAAAATTTACAACAGGCAGTAAGTTAGCTAGCAATTGTAGTTGTAGGTTGGAATGATATTCAGAAAAAATATTTATAGAAGTTCTGTCTACCTTTAGTTAGATAACTTACCTAGTATCATTATAGTTTTGTATGTATTAGTGTATTAGTTTAGTAGGTATTATGTGTATTAGTATTAATAGTTTAGATTTATGTTAAGTAGCACCGCCATCCTATAATTTTCTCCCATCGTTTTGGTTGCCTGGAAGAAATCGCTTTAAGGATAAGGCCGCCAATTCCATTGCGGTTCTCTACATGTTTCTATGTAAAAATAGTTTTTTATGGTGATGAATAAAAGTATTATCTACCTACCTACCCCGCTAACGAAGTTGCAGGTAACAGCTAATAAATAAAATATTAACCAATGTAGTTCATTGTACACTTATTGAACAACACCCTTTACATTTTAAAGTTTCCAGCATAATTGGTAGATTGGAGCGATATTCCCAGATCAATATGGAACTTAATTGGAACGATTGGGACTTGCATTTGTAATTCAAAGTTATCGGATACAGCTTGAATTTATGTATTTCGTGAACTATTCGAAACTCCTAGATCGGTGTAATTTATACAGGGTTATTTGGTAATTCACTGACACTATACTGCAGGTTCTGCCCACCATCCTGAACACGTCCGAGAAGACACCAGGTCTCAATTCTTAAAATTGGTGGAAATGGAATGATATTAGTAATTGTTTTTAAATAGGAGTGGGAGATCGATATTTGGTAATTAATTGGGTTTCGGACATTATTTTGAATGGGAGGCGATTAAAAAAAAAAAAGTTTAGACCTGGCGTCTTCACTGACGTGTTCGTGATGATAAGCAGAACCTTCAGTTTACGCAGTGTCAGTGAATTAATAATAACCCCATCACATTTTTAAAAACACACTTTTTAGATATGAAAAAGTAAAAGCTGCGGTAAATAAGTATTATTTACCTACTTTGATGATTCGGCCAATATGGGGACTGGCCAAAAAGACGAATCACCTATGAAGTTATAGTTCAAAAATAACATGACAATAGACAATAACAAAAGACTTAGCTAGTCAAGTAAAAATCAAGTCCTGGATAAAAATATACAGGGTACCTGTATGTATACCGTATAATGTTTGATTCCAGGGTTAGACTTATCTGATTGCAAAATTTCAGCCGTTCAGTAGTTTCGGCGTGAAGAGGTAACAAATCCATCCATCCATCCATCTATCCATCCATCCAGCCATCCAAACTTTCGTATATATAATATTAGTGTGATATCCGTAAAATAAAAATAATGCGTGCTATTTAGAAAAAAAAATAGCTGTATCTCGACTTTCCTTGCGATTGTTTCAGTGGACAAGAAAAATGAACTGTAGCACAAGTCAACGTTGCTTTTACTGTAATTGATGCTTTCGTCCATTTTCCTTGTACCTTTCTGTGGCAAAACTATTTTTCAATTTAGATCAATTTCCATAGGTGTACGTTACCTATCGAAATTCAAGACGAGCTAACCTATCAGTGCTAGATAGAGGAAAAAGAACATTTAATAGAATTAAATAAGATGCAAAAATTAGGTAGTAGCAAAACGTCAAAAACGGTATAAATTAAGAGGCTTCGTAAACATAAAAAAAAATTACAACCACATTTGAACTCATCGTATGCGAAATCACCTTTTCGCTTGGTTCACTCCGTTTGCTTGTATCACTCACCCTTTGAAAAGAATAGGGAAATATAAGAAGCAGAGGGACAAGATAGTTGATAGTTTGCAAGTTTATTTGCCCTAGAGGCAAATTAAAAGTAATTAACGATATTAAAAATAATTCGATGTACTTCGCCCAAGAATCTGCCTTTACACCACTATTTTTCTTTGAAGTGACCGATTGCCACCCCCGGCATGTTCGATTTCTTTTGGGTTTTTTTTAAACGTTAGCTAGCTGACCCCGCATCTTTCTTTTGTTCTCTTATTTTGACCAGTCGAAGACATAGACATCTGACATCATTATCCATAGGTTGACATCTGATTTGTTTTGACATTTTTAACAATGATTAAATTTTAAGGGTAAGATTCTGTCATTTTGTTTATTTGTTAACTAAGAAGTTAATTTAGGTAGGTATACATTAAGCTTAATTTTATTTGAGTTTGTGTTCAATAAATAAAGTTGTGATTTAAATAAAGAAGGTAGGTGTTTGATTAATTAGTTCTGGTAATGTTCAACGGATAATATGATTTGATAGTATTTTTCTGTGCTTTGATTTCAATATAAATTTGCTTCACAACTCATTTTTACTCTTTTCTATGGCAAGTACAACCTTCCAAAATGATGTTGAGCAGATGTTGACTGTCCGGACTCTGTATTGGTCAAACTAGACAACAAAGAAAAGAAGGCGTGGACCTCTAACCAAAAACCAACGCAAGGCAAAATAGTGTCAAACTGGCAAAAGGCAGATCCTTGGGCAATGGTAAGTAGATCAGATATTTGTAATAGCCCGCGATAACTGACAATCGTACACAAAGGAACACATCGCTTGTCGATAATACATATGAAATACGTATGGTAACGCTTCTTCAGACCAAAGTTTTCACAAACAGTTATATTAATTACATAATGTAAATAAATAACATTTCGTAAGGTAATAAAGTTATTTGATTTGACCGCAGTGGAAGTCTGCTTTCATGCTGATAATGATATTAATAACGCACGCAACCTCAATCCACCGCTATTATGTCCAATACAAGTCAAAATTTCATCATTTTCTCAGTATCGCGTGCAACTGGAATTGACACGAAATAACTAACGGTACCAAGAAGTTAATATTTGCGTTCTAAATCTGAGGGTTATTTTAGTTTTCCATTCTGAAATGTGTGTAAGGGGTAAAACTGGACTTTAAAAAATGAATACAATGGAATATCTTTATTGTCAAAGGTAAAACACATGAAAAATTATAAGTATACAAAATTTCAGTGTACAGCCTAATGCGGGTTGCAGACCGAAAGCTAAGCTAACTTAGTTTTGACTTAGCTTGCATAGCTGACGCCATTTTTCATACATGTGTGCAGAATGAAAACTTGGCAAACTAAGCTACGAGTGTGTAGTGTGAATATTGAATACGTTAGCTATGCGAGTGCAGTTTTTCATACATGTGTGCAGACTGCAAACTAGGCAAACTAAGCTATTTAGTAAGAATAACTGCGTTAGCTATGCGAGCTTAGATAAACTAAGTAAGCTCAGCTTTTGGTCTGCAACCTGCATAAGACGTCCAGTTTTCCCCCTTGAAGATTATCTCTAAGAGAGATGCCACGCGGGCGCTGCCGCTGCGCTGCGTCGTCGCTGCGACGTCGCAGCGTTGACGCTCCATAGTTCTACATACAAATCTGCCCGGCATGCCACACGGTGCGCTGAAACAACGTGCATCGAAACAACGCACGCGCAGCGCACATGGCACAAGCATAAAATTCTCTAAAATCATATGATATGCCATATAATATACATATATCCCTTAATTTTACACACTTTACACAGTTTTGCGGGATATATGTGTTAGCTTATTTAAAATTATTGTTCTGATTTTAGATGCCTCGCATACATTTTTATATTTATTTGCCATCATTTTTGTAAATAAGAAGCTGAATTTACTTTTGTAACATTTCTACACTAATACTCCCATAATCAGGTAGTGGAAACAGTCACTGGTTTGACTCAACTGGTTTGCGAGTCGATTGGGCGGAGTCAGAAACCAGTACAGAAAAGTCGTTGGAACAAACGTTTTAAAAAGCCAGAATCCGACCAAAACGGGGTTCAGTCGTTCAAGTAAATTCTTAGGGGTAACTCTGCCCGATAAGGAGAAGTAATGAAATTATAAAATCAGTGAAGTACTAGCTAATTGTTTTATTTAAACAAAATCTATAATACAAAGAAAGTTAGGACAAGTGTGTGTAGCAAATCAGAAGCAGGGATGCACCATGGACTTCTGGTGTATTCATACCACCTTGGTGTGACCGTACGCCCACGGCAAACAATGGTATGTAATTTACAATTATAATATGTATTTACGATATAATTTTCAATTGTTAGCTTATTTTGGAGTATAACTTTTTCATGTTACAAAAGACATTATGTTTTCCAAAAAGTTTAGCAAAAGTATGTAGTAGTAATAGTAACTAAAGATAAATTCATTTAATTGCGATAGAAACCTTTTCTTGTGAAATCTTTCCATAATACTGACGGTTTTTTTTCCAAAGAATGATTTTGGCCATTTTAGCAATCGTTTACCTACAAACTGTGAATTTTCAACCATAAGCAATAATAACCACGTTGGAATGCCTACCTTCATATAATCTTTTCTTGTAGGTGAGCATGTTTTTTTTCTAATAAGTACCTATTGCCTTAATTGCATTCCTTTTACAAATTAAAAACAGTATTAAAGCACAATTATAGTATCCGGATATAAAAAAAAATACCACGTTGTCTTTCCTTTTTTAAAAAAGTCCTAGTTTAATACTTTTAGTTAGCTCAAGAAATAAGATGGCGTGAGGAATTTTTAGAAATCGGTAGAAATTTAATTTATTTGAACACATAACACGACATATTACAAATAATAGGAAGGTACAGAAAACAAAAATGTACATAAGAAGAATACAGATAGGTAGGTACAAACAGAAACATTTAGACAATTTGTTATATAATGGGGAGAAAAGGTCGGTGTCTCAGCATTATTTTATTTTTTATTATTTTATTTTTATTTTATTATGCCGCTACAAGCCAAAGCTAGTATCAGCGCTGATTTTCAGACAAGAAGTAGTTTAATGGTACATCGAGCATTTTAAATATTATGATGTGGGCTCAAGCCTGTGGCTAAATAATAAACATGTTTTTTCGAATGGTGTACTCGCTGTTGAAAACATTTCAGGTCGATGCACCAACTGAGCCATGCTGTCGACGTTTGCTACAACCACGTAGTCGTCGCTCGCCGCCCGCAGCCACGCAGTCGTCGCTCGCTGCAGCCACGCAGACATCGCTCGCCGCAGCCACGCAGCCGTCGCTCGCTGCAGCCACGCAGACATCGCTCACCGCAGCCACGCAGCCGTCGCTCGCTGCAGCCACGCAGACATCGCTCGCCGCAGCCACGCAGCCGTCGCTCGCTGCAGTCACGCAGACATCGCTCGCCGCAGCCACGCAGCCGTCGCTCGCTGCAGCCACGCAGACATCGCTCGCCGCAGCCACGCAGCCGTCGCTCGCTGCAGCCACGCAGACATCGCTCGCCGCAGCCACTTAGCCGTCGCTCGCTGCAGCCACGCAGACATCGCTCGCCGCAGCCACGCAGCCGTCGCTCGCTGCAGCCACGCAGACATCGCTCGCCGCAGCCACGCAGCCGTCGCTCGCTGCAGCCATGCAGACATCGCTCGCCACGCAGCCGTCGCTCGCTGCAGCCACGCAGACATCGCTCGCCGCAGCCACGCAGCCGTCGCTCGCTGCAGCCACGCAGACATCGCTCGCCGCAGCCACGCAGCCGTCGCTCGCTGCAGCCACGCAGACATCGCTCGCCGCAGCCACGCAGTCGTCGCTCGCTGCAGCCACGCAGACATCGCTCGCTACAGCCACGCAGTCGTCGCTCGTTGCAGCTACGCAGTTGTCGCTCGCCACAGCCACGCAGTCGTTGCAGCTACGCAGTTGTCGTTCGCCACAGCCACGCAGTCATCGCTGGCTGCAGCTACGCAGCCGCCACCGATCAGTAGCACAGCGCAATACCGTCACCCGTCAGGTACTTAATAAGTCTCGACTAGTAACAAACCCATACAACTATTGATGTTGATAGTAAGGCAGAGGCGTCGCAGTCCGATTCCTTGTAGTAAACGTTCTATTAAAAAAAATAAACAAATCAACGCAATGAGAGACCTCGGTCTGTGACGCCACAGCCTCAGACCACGAATACTATTATTTATGAATTGTTATTAAGTATTCATTATCATACCTTTCGATAATTTAATTAAAAAACGATGGAGTATTTAATTATTTAGTTATCCATCCTGATCCATGAGGATGTCGTGGTAAGGATCGGTAGTAGGTAACTTGAAAATTCGTGGGTACAAGTACAATATGTAAGAGACGCGCACTCCGTCTTTTGGCCGCCGGGTGCGGGTTATGTTTTTTTAACTTCAAAGCCTCTAAACGGTTGAAGCGATTTGAATGAAAGAGATATTTAAATATTTTTCTGGATAGGATTCTATCTCGCGTCGTATCATATTGAAAAAAAAAAGAGTTAAACGCTGGGGACTTAGTTTGTTTTTTTTTCCTTTTAATAAAGTTTCGATTAAAATTTGTTTATACCAATAATTTAATCACTTGTTCAGTGTAAACCTCTCTCTTTCTTACCTACAATGCAATTATTTGAATCACCATGACCGACGGAGGTCGTTCCAACACGTGGGTTTTCAATTTTCATCAGCGCATTCTAGCATTCGTTCACTTTCTAACAACTCCTAGGTTTTTCATTCATTTTATTTTGTCGTTTCTAGTTTTAGTTTTAGTTTAGTAAGAATAATACGTCTGTGTAAAATTTAAGACAAACTCCATAATCCAATGCTATAATTACGAGTAACCGTACGAACGAACGTGCAAACAAACTGCACCAATATTGAGGTGTCTGTAGATTGGTATGGTTTATTGTAGGCAGGAATAGGAATGCCGTCAATTGCATTGTTTACGACTTTAAGGAATAGAAGTCAAAACTGTGTAACAGATTTATTTTTATTACCTTTAAAAAAAAAGTTAGTTTCGCGGGTACTTGGCCTAAAATAAACTTTCTTGGTGTTAATTATCGAATACAATTTAAAGTACCTATACTTGCCGATTTGAGATCCTTTCTTAAATAAATATTACCAACAGAACAACTTTATCCTTATCTCGACTCGTGTAAATTTTAGTTTTTATTCAGATTTTTTGATATTAGTTGCAATTAACTTTTTCGACCAGAATTACGCAACCTCACGTAGTCGCAAAAGGTTTTTTTACATTGGTGTTATTATTAGCCTATTAGAGAGACATGAAACAAGCTGGTGGACATTGAAGAACCATGACGTACTACGTACCTACTTACGACGTACTACTTATATTATTCCAGAAACAAAACGAAAGCAAAGAAAAATAATATTATTGTCCGTAGTGTTATATACTGTCATGAAACAGCTCATTTGCAGGATGTGAAAAGAATTGTAACTGTCCCAATATACCTGATCGCTTAACACATGAAAAATCTCGCTTGTAATATAAACGTTTATAATAGACAGAAGTCACCTGGAGAGATTGTTTTTTAGCCTTTTAGCGCATGATTTGGAAGCTCCTTCTATCATTATCGTACCCAGAATAAATTAAATTAGAACACGAATTAGGTACTTTACCTACTTTACACAATACATGTGTAAAAAAATAGCTAATATCGAGTTAAAATTTAAATAACAACTCTTTTTTCTGCTTGATGTGTTTTGTCGTTATAATAGTTATATTCTCAAAAGAGTAGTAGCACTTTTCCAGTAAAGACTGTTTCCAAACTTAAAATTGTTCTGAAGGGAGGTATGAAATACGAAATTCGCATCAACTACCCCGAACTTTAGATCTGTCTCCTAGACGACCTCAGTCGTGGGGCAAGTAGAGGTCCGCCTGCAACCCGGGAAGTTGCGGGTTCGTTTCACGCCTCGTGAGAGGTTTAGTACGATCTGCGGGTATTGTTTCGGGCCTGGGTGTCTACATAATGCTATGTGGGTTGTTCACCATTATTTAGTTATTTGTCTCGAGATACTATGACTAAAACACAATTGAGGGACATTCAGGTTACCAAAACGATTAATAATTATGGGATGTTTTGTCAGCAATATTTGTACATCATATTATCGATAAGGATGTCTCGCCTAGAGCGAATGGTCAAAAGAAAATTACAACTGGACCAATCCAGATGATAGCCTCTCAAAATTTATGGTAAAGATCGTGGGACGACCGACTCTTAGAAGTACAATGAGGGGTCATATCACCATTAACTAGGATACAATTAGCTTCTTCTAAAGATTAAATTGGCCTAAGACCTGTCGGAATAAAAAGGGATAATTTATCTTGCGAAATAGACAAGGTACAGTGTAGTTAAGACGATTTTCTGAAGCTGAAGCTAGTTTTGATCAGCTCGATTAATTGATAGTATTTTGAGTTACCTACATGTCATGTTTTTATGCGAAAAATGAGTATGGTCTTGCAAAAATAATGAACTCTTATAAGAATAAAATAATAATAAAATTATTCATCTTAAATATAACAAAATAAATATATTATAATCCTTATTATAATAACCTGTATTCAGTCAAAAGGCCGATTGGTTTATCTTGCACAGTGCTATGTTATTTGAGTCACTTTTTGAGTATCTTGTAGGGTTGGATGAGGTAACCTCGAAGTGGTTGTTCGTCTAGAGTAATGGAGGTTTATTGCGTGTACTGTCTTGAAATAATTTTGAAATCTTAGTGGTTCTTGAAATGGGTTGATAAAAAGAGGATAAATGCAAAATGCTCCATTAAAATGTGAGGATTAGTTAGTAAAGCAGACAAAACATAGATAAGTACCTGAAGAAGTGGGAAATTGTTGCCAGAATGTTGAGGGCATACCCAACCACATATTATGTATACAAATATTGTTCCTTTTGTAAATTGAAAATAAATGTCTTATTTATTAATTTTTTTATAATGTCGGCTTGGGGTATAAACCAGTTACAAAAATAAAGAAGTATATGTTTCACTGATAAAATTAGTCAAAGGTTTGTCACCATAGAATCATTACCCTCCTCATTGCGCGGTCGGGTAGCGAAAACGTTGATGACTGGTATGGTAATGAATCATTCATAAGTAGGTATCACAAACACATTGGAATCTTACTTGTTTGTTATTGTAATTAATTCAGATGGTAAATGTACTTGTGAAAAATGTAGTTTATATGATTGTGACTAAAATAATTACGATTGTGAAACCACCTTGAAATGTACAATAAGTTTCCAATGATACTATTGTTGTATGTATTTAATAAACTGGGATGTGCAGTTATTATTTATGTAAGAAATGCTATGTACAAATTGAATATTATGTAGTACTATGAGCACATGAAATCATATAAAATGCACATGATGATTTAGTTTAAGTAAATAACAAAATCACGGATATGAAACCACCTTGATTGTGTACAAAATGTTTTAAATCATACTATCATTTTATTTATAAACTGCGATGTGCAGTTATTATTTATGTAAAAAAATACGATGTACAACTTGAATATTATGTGGTGCTATGTGCACATGAAGTCACACGAGGTGCTATGTGCGTGCACGTGACTTAGTTTTAGAAGTGCTATGTGCACTGGACTCGCCTAGTTTTAGAAGTGCTATGTGCACAGGACTCGCCTAGTTTTAGAAGTGCTATGTGCACAGGACTCGCCTAGTTTTAGAAGTGCTATGTGCACAGGACTCGCCTAGTTTTAGAAGTGCTATGTGCACAGGACTCGCCTAGTTTTAGAAGTGCTATGTGCACAGGACTCGCCTAGTTTTAAGTGCTATGTGCACAGGACTCGCCTAGTTTTAGAAGTGCTATGTGCACAGGACTCGCCTAGTTTTAGAAGTGCTATGTGCACAGGACTCGCCTAGTTTTAGAAGTGCAGAGTGCACAGGACTCGCCTAGTTTTAGAAGTGCAGATTGCACAGGACTCGCCTAGTTTTAGATGTGCAATGTACACAGGATTCACCTACTTTAGAAGGACAATGTGCACAGGATTCACCTTTTCTAGAGTGCAATGTGCACGGGATTCACATACTTTAGAGGTGCTATGTGCACATTGATCTTGTATAGATTAAGATTTAGACACTAAGAATGTGACTTTTTGTGTTACCTATAAAAATGTATTGTTCACGAGGACGCGAACACTTTATCAGGATGGACGAGTTGTTAGCTTATTTAAAACTAGCTGTACCCGCGACTTCGTTCGCGATTGACATACCTGGCGACTAATTAGGTTCAATTCAATTCAATTTATTTATTCATACTATAGATTCACAGGGAACACTTAGTCAAGTCAAATAGATTCATTACATTTTAAACACAAAACAAAACAAGGTTCACATTTAACCACAGTTTCTCTCATGTTATGAAACGCCGTGCAAAAAAACTTCGATGCCCAGAATTGGACCTGTTACACTTCTAACATAAGTATCTTTATTTAGGTACCTAGTTAAATTGTGTATAAATCGAGTAGAGTCTACGGGGGATAGTATGTTGTCATCTTCAATCCCATTCTTTATCCACTCGACTTTTAGCTACGACTCGGCCAGCGTCAGTGTTAAGAAGTGTCATACTCGTTTCACTTCTTACTCATGGTTCCGTTCAGCTGGGGCCATAATCTGCTAAACTAATCGCTTCACTATGACAGAGGTATCGTCAAAAAATGACACGTTTTGGTATTCTACCTTAGATGAAAGAAATTATGATGAATGCAGATGGAGAGACGCGCGTCAAAGTGTCAAGTTTTAAACTATTAATTTATCTCGCACGCACTATCTGGAGTTTTATTAATCTATAAGGATTCTATGTGATGATTCTGCGACGATTCCATTGTCATAGTGAAGCCATTTTATTACAGAATTGGGCTCCTGATCCATTTTACTGGACCACCGTAATTTTTTTTTCGTTAGTAGGTTGGCTCAGTTGGTCGTTAGTCTAGTTAGTTTAATTGGACCACTTACTTCAACCAAACTCTGGTGGTAGAGTTAACTGTACCAGCTAAACCACCAAATATCATGTCCATGAATATCGCATGGACCATCTGCACATTTTACCTACTTTGCCTGAAAAAGGCATTGACGCACTCATTAGTTAGGTTCCTACCTACTTAGGTAGGAACTTTACTAATAGGTGCGTCTTGGAAAAATATATAGATAGGAACTTGCCTACCCTTTATCTACCGATATTTTTCTTCAATCTACAGATTATTTCTTCAATCTATTAATTTTCTACTTGACTGTCTACTGATTTAGTCAAATTCGATCTTGCAACAAACTTACTAACAAAAAGAATGCATGAAATCGGACGACGCGTTAATGAATTCTTAATAAGAACACATTTTGACTTTTATCCCCTCTCCCAAGTGCCTACTGATATCCCAGATAAAATGCACCCTATGTTCCCTCGTAGTATGAGCTCAAATCATGCCAAGTTTCACTTGAATTCATTCAGTAGCATATTTTTACTTTCATCCACCCCCTCCCAAGGGAACAGCACTGATTCCGGGATAAATCGTATTGCTCATTTGAATACATTCTGTACTTTCGGCGTGATGCGCGACCCAGGAATTTAACTTTTATCCCCCTCCACGGGGAACCTTACTGAATTCCGGTATAAAATGTATCTTTCCCCGTAGTATGAAATGAACTCAAATCGTGCCGACTTCCATTCGAATTCATTCAGTAGTTCTGTCGTGATGCGCGGTTAAAGAATTTTACTTTTTCCTCTCTCCCAGGGGAACCTTACTGAATTCCAAGATAACATGTATTCCATGTCCTTCCTTGTAGTATGAACTCAAATCGTGCCAGGTTTCATTCCAACTCATTCCGCAGTTTCGGCGTGATGCGCGGTGAAGGAATCTTACTTTCATCCCCTCTTCCAGGGGAACCTTACTGAATTCCGGGATAAAATTTATCTTTCCTCATAGTATTAACTAAAATCATGCCGACTTGCATACGAATTCATCAAGAAGTTCCGTCGTGATACGCGGTTAAAGAATTTTACTTTCATCCTCTCTCCCAGGGGAACCTTACTGAATTCCGGGATAAAGTGTATCCCATGTCCTTTCTTGTATTATGAACTCAAATCGTACTAATTCAGTCCCAACTCATTCAGCAGTTTCAGCGTGATGCACGGTGAAAGAATTTTACTTCCATCCCTTCTCCCAGGGGAACCTTATTTTGGGATAAAATATATCTTTCCTCGTAGTATGAACTCAAATTATGCCGAGTTCTATTCGAATTCATTCAGTAGTTCCGTCGTGATGCGCAGTTAAAGAATTTTACTTTCATCCCCTCTCCCAGGGGAACCTGACTGAATTCCGGGATCAAATGTATCCCATGTCCTTCCTTGTAGTATAAAATCAAATCATGCAAGTTTTCATTCCAATTCATTCAGCAGTTTCGGCGTCATGCGTGGTGAAGAAATTTTACTTTCATTCCCTCTCCCAGGGGAACCTGACTGAATTCCGGGATAAAAAGTATCCTATGTCCTTCCTCGTAGTATGACCTAAAATCTTGCCGAGTTTCATTTCGATACCTTCAGTAGTTTCGACGTGATGCGCGTTTAAGAAACAGACAGACAGACAGACAGACAGACAGACAGACAGACAGACAGACAGACATGAATGAAAAAAATTACAGTTTTGGCTTCAGTATCGATAATAGAGTGCCCTCCAAAAAAAATTTTCAAAATATCTTCAATGTACAGAATTGGACCTGTTACAGTTTTATTATAAGTATAGATTATTGTTCTGATTTTAGATGCCTCGCATACATTTTTATATTTATTTGCCATCATTTTTGTAAATAAGAAGCTGAATTTACTTTTGTAACATTTCTACACTAATACTCCCATAATCAGGTAGTGGAAACAGTCACTGGTTTGACTCAACTGGTTTGCGAGTCGATTGGGCGGAGTCAGAAACCAGTACAGAAAAGTCGTTGGAACAAACGTTTTAAAAAGCCAGAATCCGACCAAAACGGGGTTCAGTCGTTCAAGTAAATTCTTAGGGGTAACTCTGCCCGATAAGGAGAAGTAATGAAATTATAAAATCAGTGAAGTACTAGCTAATTGTTTTATTTAAACAAAATCTATAATACAAAGAAAGTTAGGACAAGTGTGTGTAGCATATGTATACTAATTCCTCGCTAGTAAAATTTTTATGAGACCACCTTGAAATCATTGTCTATACAATATACAATACAGAAATATTTTTCCAAATCGGTCGAGAATTGACGGAGAAATCGACGAACATTAGATCCGCACTTAGAAACTCTTCCTTTTTTCGAATTTTTAATTTAATCGACAAAAATCTTTAAATTAACCAACTGACACTGATAAAAATCGTAAATAAATTGCTTTGAAACTCTAAACCACCTTATTATTAGTATTGTTAAACGGGTATTTATCGCGTTTATTTACAATACTAATAATAATGTGTTCAGATCGATTTAAAAGAAAATATCTAAACCACCTGCCATTTGCAATTATCTGAATTGCAATTTATTTACGATACGATCTTATTTACCCGGTCTAGGACTATGATAAACTAATACACGTAAGTACACTAAGAAGTCTGCGAAAGACTGCAGGCAGATGCTGGATGCGGCAAGCTGAAGACAGGGCGCTATGGCGCTCATTAGGGGAGGCATATGTCCAGCAGTGGACAATATAGGCTGATGATGATGATGATGATGAAGAAGAAGTAAAATGCATCTCTCGAGAGCAAATCTCTCTAGTTCTCTCGGTTCGTAGCAAAGATTAGGTACAAAGTACCTACTTATAGAGCCACCTACACACAGGTCAACTTAAATTTATAAGTTATCTAGTCCATAAGGTGGTTAGTGATGCTTGACAAAAATCGGAATTTTACTATTTTCTATTTTATGTTCTGGTTTAAGATTATTTATTTCTCTTAAGAATTAGGTTAATTCACTTACAGAGAAACATAACATTATGTATTCAAAATCTTGTTGGGCTTATCGTACTAAAGTAGTAAGAAGCAACGAAAATGATATATTGCCGGTAGTTTGAAATAAGTTGCATTGACGGTGTGAAATGTTCTACAATTAATGTAGATAAGAAGTTTTTAACCCCCGACGGAAAAAGAGAGGGGTGTTATAAGTTTAACGTGTATCTGTCTATGGTAACAGACAGATACACAGATACACAGGGAGCTACGATACCTCGTAGCTCCCAAACGGAACAACCGATTTTCATTTAGTTTTTTTGTGTCATAGATAATTTTATCCCGAGTGTGAGCCATGTTTCATGAAATTCTGTCAGGGGGTTTTAAATTTTTTGAATTTTTTCCTTGTTTCATTAAAGCCTTTATTGTACGACCACTTTTTGTGTGTCTGTTATACCTAAGTTTTTTTGTTATTGTCTCTTTGTATTCAGTCACTGCCAAGCTTCCACGATGCGACCCGGAGCGGCGCGTCACTGCTTCAAAATTTAATTATAATATAACTGAAGTGACTGCTGTAATTAGTATTTCTATACTAGTTCAATAAATTAATTAAATGCTCTGCAAGCACTCGCAGGACAGTGAGAGCGTTGGGCCTGTATTTTAAAAGGCATACCGTAATGAAAGTGAATTATGTTACAACATTTAGGACTACCTATATGCTAGCCTATACCTTGATCTACTTCTAGAACTTCATCTACCAAAATTTCAGGCCGTCCGCTTAGGACGGGCTTTTCCGCACAACATCTTTTTAACTAATGTTCATAACGACGAAGGAGGTTGCGGGTTCGAATCCCGCCTCGGAACAAATTTGTGTACGATCTGCAGAAATTTGTTCCGTTGGTCTGGGTGTTTTCTATGTATAATAAAAAAAAAATCTATCTATGTAGTGTATTGTATTATGTATATCAGTTATCTAGTACCCATAACACAAGCTCTGCTTAGCTTGGGGCTAGATAATGCTGTGTGAATTGTCCAGCATTATTTATTTATTTATTTATTTATTATTTATTTATAACTATTCATCATATCAACCGGAAAAATTTAAGAAAAGTCATTTCAAATGCATGAAATAAGTTTCACTTTTGTCGACTGTATCAACTTTAAACTCCGTTTTAGCATAAAAATCACCTATAAAGTACCAATTTTTTTGTGTTATTTGAAATCTAAAGAACCCATAAAATTTTTGAAATTACCAAGAATTTATTCAGTCATGGTTATGTATTTTTTTTCAAGATGAAATCAAGTTAAAATTTCTCTGAAACAGAAATTTTTATTTCGTGATTAAAATCTGAGCTACTTGTTGTGAGAATTTTGGTGTTTAGTATTTTTACAGACAAACACGTATGCTAACCATGATAATATAGAATATAAAATTAACAAAAAAAAATCTCAAAGAATCGCTTCACCGAAAAAATTATAGCTTAAAACGTCCAAAATTAAATGAATCTTGAAAAAAAATTAAGAAAAATCATATCTCGCAAACTACAATAAATCGCGGAACACACATGGGGGTCCAATCGATAGGTATTGGTGTCCCCTGACCACAAACCTTCGCTGGTACAGGTTGAATGTTACACCCTGTACATATATGCAAATATTTTTTTTATTTATTTTTGATGAATAAGTACGTCCACCTTCTGATTATTTCCCTAACTAAACTGTACCTCAGTGGAAAGCCGTATCTGGATTTTTGTCAAAGCACAGTTCATGCATTGTACAGCAGTCAAGAGGCTTTTTTAACATCAAAGCCGGCGGTTTGTGTGAACACGGAACAGCCCCGGATGGCTTTTGTTTCGAAGATAAAGCAATGCCGTTGCATGTTTGGGATGCGGGACAAAAAAAAAATATTCACGAGATCCCACTAGTTTGTAGAAATTGTTTTTTTTTTTTTTTTTTTTTCTCAGAGGAGTATGGCATGGATTGCTCCTTGCAAATACAGAACCGTCGAAATACAAAAGAAGATCGAGCAGTGTTAAATTATAGAAAGGAACAAGGTTTATGTTAGTGTTGCTAGAATCATTTATTCAGTTGTTTCATGTTGTACATAGGTTTAAGGTAAATAAAGCATTTTATCAAACATGAACCCCGTTGGAGTGCTACAATTTAGATTAGATTATTTGTTCCTGAATTGAATAATCATTCATAATTAATTTGATTTATTTGTTATTTGCATAGATACTTATTAATTAATTTTTATTTGTTAAATTAAGTATTTCAATGGAAGAGCGTCCCGCTTTCCATTCAAATACATAGATTTAAAGATCCTGGCACAAGTATATTTACATACTTAAAAGGATGTCCTACCAACTGTTTAGCATGTAGAGAACATATTTTTTATACAAATATATTTTTTTTAACTTAACTAAAAACCTCTAAATTAAGTGTTTACTAGCTTTTAGGATTAGGTAGTATTTCGAGTAGCTTATAATAATATTATTATCTACTTTATATACCAGAAGCGATAAAAGTATCTATTTTCATTTAGGAATCAATTTATTACTACCAAATGTGCATTTGAAATACATTATCAATTTTAGTTTTCTTGTAGTTATGGTTCACTATTTTGGCTATAATGGCTTACACTTATCACATAGACATATACTGTGGCGGGCTTGTTTGTAGGACTATTTAAGATAAACATTTCCATCAAACATACACCAGAATAGCTCGCAGATGGTAGATTTGTTCCTACTTACTTGACACTTATCGTCATATTTTGGACAATTCACACATTATCCTTAAAAATTGTAGCCTATGTGTTATTATGATGTATAAGCTATATTATGGTAAAGTTTAATTAAAATCCATTCAGTAGTTTTTGCGTGAAAGAGTAACAAACATTCATCCATCCATCCATACTTACAAACTTTCGCGTTTATAATAATAGTAGGATGTATACTGGAAAAATTAAACACATAAAAAGGATCAAACAAGGAAGTTTCGCCATTATCATCACGCTTGGCAGGCGTGTTACTTGTTTCTGGACTCGTTTCCGCAACTAGGCCACAGGTGGGCCCTCTTTGCGTGTCCTGGCAGGCGTGTTAGTGACCAATGCAAAGGTGTTAATAATACACAGATGAAGGCTGCTGCCCTTTCTTTGGTACGGTTCCTTAGACCTCTTTTACGACACTGGTTCATATTCACATGATACCGATATGTCTGTTGGCAGCCCTAAGTCCCAGCGACCTTGAACGGGTTAAGGGTGATATTGCAGTTAAATTACCATGTTTTGTTGTCGGTAATGCGTCAACGTCACCATCACTCATTCTGTCTCGCAAATCAGAGGTTGCCGTGTAAAATTGTTTACCATAGTAACATAAAAAACAGTAGTTGATTTACATCATAATGCAGAATTTCGGCGTCTGATGAGCCAGATGCGCAGGACTTATTTTAGTGCACAAGTGTGTGCGCAAACACAGGTGCACCCTTTATTCCCTCACTCTCATAATTGAAGGTTAAACAAAGTATAGTAGAATAGAAAGTATAGTAGAAAGAATATAAAGTCGGTTTTTAGGGTTTCGAAGATCGAAGATCGGTTTCGAAACCCTTATGGTCTCGCTTTGTCTGTCCTTTTTTCCCTCCTTAATAACTCGGCAACTACTGCAGCTATCAACTTGAAATTTTAAATAATAATACATTTCGTGCGCCTGTACAGATTTAAAGAAAAATAAATGAAAAATTGAAATGAAAATTATCCATACAAATTGTGATGCCGAAATTTTAAAAGATACCTACAGGATCATATGAGGTATCAAATGAAAGGTATCAGTTTGTACATTGCAAAATAGTTTTTTAAATTTTTGTAGGTGTCATACTTTAAGTAGAAAAAATACCCATTCCCCCCCCCCCCCTATCTCCGCAGATTGCAGACCGATCTATGTAAAATGTATTGAGCGTTTATAGATATGGATCTATATTTTACAGAAAAAATATAGAGAAGTTTGTAAAAAGAACACTTTTTGACAAATGGTCAAAAAGGGGGGGAATAATTTTCAAAAGGGGAGGCTACCTCATCGAGTGGGGTATCCAATGAAAGGTATCAGTTTGACATTTAAAAACAGTTTTTCAAATTTCTGTAGGTTTCATACTTTTTGAAATATTTTGAAAAAAGTCGAAAATTTTTCCATTACCCACTTTAACCGAAGCATGCAGAGAGATCTATCTTAAATGTAGGTTGGTACCTACTATTCTTAGGTATTCGTTAAATTGCCTATAAAGTCTCTAACCGGTACTTTTGGTACATATTTGTTGACCAACGTTCGAAACCCTCGGCGCGCGAGTTACACTCGCACTTGACGGATCTTGTTTTTAAATATTTTTCCTCGGTTCTGTGACTGAGTCAGAACCACTCCTGAAAGTTTGGCCCTTACTTTTTGTTATACCGCGTATAGTCTTTATTTGGCTAACAACTTTTTGACCTCGGCTTCGCACGCGTTTTTTCGTGTTGACAAGCCTAGCCTAGACAATGTGTCGTCCTAGGACGTCCCATAATTGAATGTTTTTTTTACGTAGAGGCTGTAAAATTATGTTATTTTTCCTTTTCACCACCCCTAAGTATACCACCGCTATATACCTGTATTTTTTTCTTTTGTTCTACTTCTACTGCTTTTGTGTAAATATTTTTAATTTTAGATTTAGTACCTAGTCTGCAAGTATGTATGTTTCTTAAGAGGAAGAAATAAAAAGAAACCATATTCTTACTTCTTTCAATGTTAATTCAAGACATTCATCAAATTCTGAACAATTCCGTTCAGTAGTTTTCTCGTTAAATGTATGCATTTCAAATATTATATATAAGATACACTACATCACACAAGAACCTTCTAAGCAGACTAAAATGATTGAGTGAAGCATCATACTGTATCACTTCTACTATAGCTCGACGAACTTAATCGCAACTAATAGAAATAGAAACAAAATCAGCGCTTAAACCAATAGCTTTACGTTAAAATCGAGGGTTAAAAAAATAAGCGGTGGGTTTGTTTCGTTTTTTGAATGCGAGATAATCCTAAATGAATTTAACCGCAATCAACTTGTTGTAGAAAGCGGCTCTTCCATGGTCTATTTTTTACTGTGAGTCGTTTTTCGAGTGTTTCTATGTGGTTATGTTTTACGAGTGTTTTTATGTGGGTATGTTTTCCGAGTATTTCATTTTTTAATTGGTTGGCGGACACTCCATTACCTCAAAGCATGAAAACAGCTACAGCGATTTTGATAAATGAGTGATCAATGTTAATGGTTTTCAGCAATATTTTTTAGGTCTTTGCCCCGACATCTTAAGAAAAAAAGCGAAAAATCGGGGACCGATTCGGGTTTTTATTGTTTAATTTAATTACTTGTATTAATAGCACCAATGTTGACCGACAGGGCAACACTGGCCCGTCATATTAATAGCACCAATGTTGACCGACAGGGCAACACTGGCCTGTCATATTAATAGCACCAATGTTGACCGACAGGGCAACACTGGCCCGTCATATTAATAGCACCAATGTTGACCGACAGGGCAACACTGGCCTGTCATATTAATAGCACCAATGTTGACCGACAGGGCAACACTGGCCCGTCATATTAATAGCACCAATGTTGACCGACCGGGCAATACTGGCCTGTCATATTAATAGCACCAATTTTTACCGACAGGGCAACACTGGCCCGTCATATTAATAGCACCAATGTTGACCGACAGGGCAACACTGGCCCGTCATATTAATAGCACCAATGTTGACCGACAGGGCAACACTGGCCCGTCATATTCATAGCACCAATGTTGACCGACAGGGCAACACTGGCCCGTCATATTCATAGCACCAATGTTGACCGACCGGGCAATACTGGCCTGTCATATTAATAGCACCAATTTTTACCGACAGGGCAACACCGGCCCGTCATATTAATAGCACCAATGTTGACCGACAGGGCAACACTGGCCCGTCATATTAATAGCACCAATGTTGACCGACCGGGCAATACTGGCCTGTCATATTAATAGCACCAATTTTTACCGACAGGGCAACACTGGCCCGTCATATTAATAGCACCAATGTTGACCGACAGTGCAACACTGGCCCGTCATATTCATAGCACCAATGTTGACCGACAGGGCAACACTGGCCCGTCATATTCATAGCACCAATGTTGACCGACAGGGCAACACTGGCCCGTCATATTAATAGCACCAATGTTGACCGACAGGGCAACACTGGCCCGTCATATTCATAGCACCAATGTTGACCGACCGGGCAATACTGGCCTGTCATATTAATAGCACCAATTTTTACCGACAGGGCAACACTGGCACGTCATATTAATAGCACCAATGTTGACCGACAGGGCAACACTGGCCCGTCATATTAATAGCACCAATGTTGACCGACCGGGCAATGCTGGCCTGTCATATTAATAGCACCAATTTTTACCGACAGGGCAACACTGGCCCGTCATATTAATAGCACCAATATTGACCGACAGGGCAACACTGGCCCGTCATATTCATAGCACCAATGTTGACCGACAGGGCAACACTGGCCCGTCATATTCATAGCACCAATGTTGACCGACCGGGCAATACTGGCCTGTCATATTTATAGCACCAATGTTGACCGACCGGGCAATACTGGCCTGTCATATTTATAGCACCAATGTTGACCGACCGGGCAATACTGGCCTGTCATATTTATAGCACCAATGTTGACCGATAGGGCAACACTGGCCTGTCATATTGTTTAATTTTTATTTTATTACAAAACTGGCAGCTATGGTTTTACAATCAGGTCATAGATATTATAATACTATACTAGTACTTAAGATAACATGTTTGATACATGCATGATATGCTACTGAGGGTTAATTTCAAGATTTCACATGTATAAAAAGTATTTGCAAAAAAACTAAGGTAAAAACAATAAACGACGTTATAAGGAAAGTGCTGTGTGGTGCCGGCCTAGAATTTTCGCCAACCCAATTCATCCCGCGGTGTCGTAAGAGGCGACTAAGGGATATCCAACGGGGGGCGGGCAACAGTGCCCCCTGCAGAAAAATACCACCGAACTGCGATCCCCAACCCGCTTGCCCAGCGTGGGGATTATGACCATTATCCCTCATGGGATAAAAGCCAATAAGGTGCTTATCAGGGAGAAGCCTGCATCAGGCAGTGGACAAATATAAGCTGTTGAGGTGAGGTGCCGATATTGAAAGTATATGATATAGGGTATGTTACTGTGTACCTACACACAAAAAGATAGATACCTACACAAAAACTAAATTAATTTAGAAAAATTTGATTAAAGAAAAAAATCTAACTAACACAGGTACTAATCTATCTTCCATTTAAATTAATAAACGGATGTTATATCAAATTAACGGAGTGTAATATTTATTTACCCTTTTTGATACCCTAAATATAGCGTCTACTTTAGCGCTTTGGTACGGAATCATTTTACAAAATTAGTTAAATGGTAAGTGTGAGTATAATCAGCTCGAGATCAGAGGGGTGAGTCTATTTGACGTTAGTAACGAATTGTGATCGTTACTTCTCCTTTTTCCATTCAATTTGGTACAGCAGCGGCTTTATCGTGCGGACAGGGAACTAAGCAAATCACATACGAACGATCACATTTTGTTACTAACGTCAAATAGACTTATGGACTTTATGGCATACTAGTTTATGCTGTAGTCTGTTTTTGATTTCAGGATTATATTTGGCTGTATGCAAAATTTCAGCCCTATCCGTTCAGTAGTTTTGGCGTGAAGAGGTGACAAACATCCATCCAATTATAAATGCGAAAGTTTGGATATACATCCATCCAAACTTTCGCATTTATAATATTAGTGTGATATCCAAAACCACTTTTAATATACATTTTTTTACTTTTACACTTAATCATAATTTTTAACGGATCGCTTAGACTCAAATGTTGGTGAACGATGCTCCTAACCAAATATAAAACAAAATTGTTCTAAGCCATGATAACGCTGTTTACGAATCGCGCTTCCGCTGCTTTTTGTTCATACAAAACGTCTACACACAAAAGTCGATTTTGCTTGTAGATATGATGTCAGAGAGCCTTAGTTTGACACAGGTCCTTTTATTTATTACTGCCCAATACGTGTTTGAAACTCTCTCTTAGTTCAAAAGTTATGAAAGTAATTATTTGCTCATCACTAATCCCCGTAGCTAGCATCTACGGCGTAGCTCATAGCTGCTACGCCGTAGCTCGTAGCTGGCCTACGCGGCTCGTAGCATGACGCCGTAGCGAGTAACCGCTACGGCGTAGCTCGTAGCTGCTACGCCGTAGCTCGTAGCTGGCCTACGCGGCTCGTAGCATGACGCCGTAGCGAGTAACCGCTACGACGTAGCTCGTAGCTGCTACGCCGTAGCTCGTAGCTGGCCTACGCGGCTCGTAGCATGACGCCGTAGCGAGTAACCGCTACGACGTAGCTCGTAACCGTTACGCTGTCGTTACATTTGTAGCGTGTCTTGGAGGCTGAAGTGAACTTATAGATACTTAATAGCATCAGTTGGCAGGCTTGGAGTTCACAGATGGAACCCGCTTCGCACTGACCGCATCAGAAGGATTTTCATTAGGGGAGGCCTATGTCTAGCTGTGGGCTATAATTGGTTGACCATGATGATGATTCAACATTGATATTCGGATTTTCGTAGCAAGCGGACGAATGAGAATGGCGACCCAGAGACGCGGAGCGCGGGAGAGAAGAAAGGCGGACGGAGCGCTCCGTTTAGGGTGCCTTCAGATTTGCCGCAAATAGACGCGCGGAGGCAGCGTGTCTGCAGCGCTGCGGCTGCGCTGCGGCGCTAGGTTCAAGAATTGTGGTGTTCGTACATTTAGTTTCACGATAGACTCTGACGAAGAAACACTGATTTAAGTGTTTCTATTAATTTTATTCGTTATTAAAAAAAAAGGATTTTAAACAAAGAACATAAAAATAAACCTAAGTAAACGTTGCCGTTATTTTATAGAACTCAACAGACTGAATTTAATAAAGTAAAAGGCTTGGTAACAAAACATTTCAGAATTACTTGACTTACGTGACTTAAAGCCTATTTTTTCGAATTTATCTTCTAAAAATAATAACAATATGTATATTTTTTTGTTCTTGTTCTGTTTTTGCCTAACTACTATCATAATGAATAATAATAAACTTAAATCCATCCGATTTATTCTTAGTGGACACCAGCCTATTATGTCAATGCCCGTCTAGCGATAGCAACGCAAGTTCGCATCAGTGAACTTATCATAAAGTTAATTTAATAAAAAAAAGCTAATTTATCCGACAATTATTGTCGGGTAAATTCGTTTACCCCGTAACTCTGTTTGTCAGTCACTAGTCGATCAATGAACTGATGCGCGGCGACTGTGCTGCAGTCGCTAATTTTTTTTATATATGTATATGGATAAACAAAGCAGCGCGGCCGCAGCGCTGCCTGCGCGCACACTTTACGGCAAATTTGAAGGCGCCCGAAACGGATCGCTGGCATTGCCGATAGTCCGATGCGTCCGCTCCGGTGCGGATCAGTGGACGCATTTACTGTGACAAACAATAAAAAAATACTAAAATATGTTTTGTTTTAAAATCATGTTAAATGTCCCCTCGAACGTAGTCTTACAGCTAAAATAAAGTGTACGAGCGAGTTGTAGCAGGCCTGTGTTAAATAATGGTGGGCATTAATTCAGATCATGCAGTGTACGGAGGGTAAACATTAGTTCGCCCTAATTCTAAGATAAGTTTCGTCATTAAATAAAAGTTAATCAACGGATTAATGACAGCTTTGCGGTTATTGCGGCTGAAATATTGTTAAAGTTTTATTAGTTTTTAGCTGGTTATCGTTATTTGATCTGAGAAAATTTATGGATATTATTTTACGGGAAATAAAATACCAGAAACTTCGTATATTCGGGCGTTTTTTCGTGGTCCCGTTGTTTTGTCTCATTAATGGGACCACGAGTGATAGTTATTGGTCGTGGCCCCGTTGCTTTCAAAAAGCTTCTAAAACTATTTTGAGATGGATAGATAAATACAATACAAGAACTCACATACAAACCGATGCCTCTCATTTAATACCCCGCTCGGTGAGGTAGCCCCTTCTTTAGAAAATTATTCCCCGTTTTTTTGACCATTTTTCAAAAAGTGTTCTACCTACAGACTTCTCTTCTCTCTCTCGGCAAGTTTTTCGACTTTTGTCAAAATATTTCAAACAGTATGAAACACGCAAAAATGTCTACAACTATTTTGAAATGTACAAACTGATACCTTTCATTTGATAAGCCACTAGACCATGTTAACTCTTTTAAAATTTTGACATCACAATTTGTACCTACTGAATCTTCTTTCATTTTTTAATTTTCTGTCTTTAAATCTGTACAGGCGCACGAAATGTAATATTATTTTTAATTTCAAGTTAATAGTTGTGCTAGTTGCTGACATAAAGAAAGACTGAGCGAGACGTTAAAAAGACTTCTTGTTATAGGGTTTCGTAATCGGTTTCCAAACTCTTTGGTCTCGCTCTAATCAAATTTTGATTGTTTTGAAAAAAATAAAAACTGAGTTCAAATTCCGTAATTTTTAACACTGTTTTTATGGTTCCGGACCTCAAAAGGAAAATGGGAACCCTTATAGGAGAAATTTTGATTCTTGCTATAGACCAAAACCTATAGGGTACTTTTACGTTGACCTAGAATCATAAAATATAGTAAGAAGGAAGGTCTCATAACACAAATAAAGGGAAAAATCCAAAAACCGTAAATTTGTAGTATTAAATAAATTTGCACAAAAAATAATAATTTTTGATTCTCGCCATTGACCAAAACCTACAGGGTACCAAATTCCCGTTGACCTAGAATCTTGATAATTTGGCAAGATAGACACAAGGTCTTTGTGTGCGAGTCCGACTCGCACTTGACGTTTTATTTAAGTTTTACAAAACAAATATTTATTGCTCTTTTTCCCATCTCCGGATTACTTCTATAATAACAGCGAAAAAATCATGCAAATCGATCCACAATTGACGGAGTAATCGACGAAAATACATAAAAAAACATACACAGCCGAAAATAGAAGTCTCTTCCTTTTCTTGAAGTCGGTTAAAGAATTTAACATGAATACACAAACCATAGATGGAGCTCGCACAAAGACGCTTTCTTACAGCTAAATCTCAAACATTCAGTAACTAGACGACATAGTGTCCGCTTGCCGTCAATTGAGTGTCCCATTGAGTGTCGGCTGCCAGGGAAGCCGATGTCTCGGAAATAAGACCTGGGCATCCGGCAAAATGAACTAAGATTTACAATACGACGAACTCACAGCAAAACAGAGGTATTCGTAGACGACGTAGACTTATATGGGAAAGCGTGGAAAGTATTTTTAAAAACAAAAAATTAAATTGAAGTTGAATTTAATATTTTAATGATTTTACAATGATGACTTAATTACGACTGAGGCTTTGAGTCTGGAGTTCTCGCATCACAGGACGCTGATAAGAATGTCCAGACGCTTAGCTCGACGATATTGCTCGTCGTGAGAAAGCGTGTGGGCGTCTGTTATTAAACAAGCAATGTCCGATCTTATGGGACGCTGAATACGGACCCTGATGCCATAACTACGTAGTTCGACATAAACATGAACTGCTGTGCCTATCAACTAGTTACGACAATGTGATCACCAAGAATCAAATTAAATCATTGATCTACCGTAAATTCACAAAGAACACTTGGTCAAGTCAATCGCTACAAAATATTGTATGGGTACAAAAAAATAGTAATAATAATCAGAAAACAATAAAGTAAATGAATGGCTGTAAAAAAGCCATTGATAATAATAAGTTTAAATAATCAAAATAGAAATTAAAAATGAGTGCAGCTGTATGGTAGCTTTGTCTTTAAAAATAAAATTTTGGCTAATTAAATTAGTTCAGGATTTTTGTCATTATATTATATAGTCATTGATGCAATAATAAATAAATAATTTGGATAATAATTTTTAATTTATTTACTTATTTGTCTAGCATTATTTATTGATGCAATAATAGCCTTTTCACCACTTTCGCTTGAAAATGGTGACTTTGCTGCTCAAAAACAGTGAGCAAAATCAGTTTTTACTCACACGTGGAATAAAGAATATTATTCAACTTGTTGAAAAAAGTAATTTGAATTCGGAACAATGCAACCCTCATAGAAAAAAAATATTAAATAAAATATTTCGTCCGTTTGAGGCTTGAAAGAGGTTTGTAGCATTTTTACCCTCCATGCTTATGGACCAAAATGAATTTCTGACATTCGACCTCTTTTATAAATTACTTAAAATTATTTTCTCGCTAGTCATGGTGAAATGTTGTTTATTTTTTCGTTTGACTCAAGTGCAAATATTTTTCGTTTCGTGCTTTTTAAATCCCTCGCTACCTCAGCAGTCTACTTTAGAGCCCCTCGCTACGCTCGTGACTCTATTCTAGACTGCTTCGCTAGCTCGGGATTTAATATCGGCGCGCTCAACAAAAAATCGTTTTGCCCACTTGTTGAACAAATAACTATTTTTGATAGGTTTTTATGAACATGATTCTTAAATGCTTTTTTCTGGCAAGTTTAAAATATGACTAGGAATGTCGAAGAATAGCAGAAGGTCGATGAAGTCGAGATTTCTCCACTACAACTCGCCTACTGGTAGTAGGCCAGTTGTAAAGGAAGCCCCCCTAAAGAAAATACAAAGTGGTGGTCGTACGCAGGTAGGTAAAAGCCACACGGGGGCCTGCGGGAGCGTACCCCCTCCCTAAAAGAAAATACAAGTCTTGGTTTCCTGTGGTTGCTCCCAAACTGGCAGTTAGTTGCTGCCAAGAAAGCCCATCATAAAAACTGAATCTGTGCTGCGTTGGTGGTTGTAGATTATTTTATTGTTTTGACAACTTCTTATGAAAGAAAAAATCTTCTATAATGTGTTTTATTAAAATCCTACTGATCCAACTAAAATAATACAGCGAAATTTTATGAGTTGAGCCGTTGTAAAGGGGTGGGGGACGCCAGTACTGTGAGCTCGCCGTACTGTATGTATCCTAATAGACAGTACGGCGAGCTCACAGCAATACAGAGGTATTCGTAGATATTCGTAGGAATAAGGCTCTAAATAAGTCTTTGTAATGTGTATTGTGAACCAGTTTCTGCCCGCGACTTCGCACGCGTTGTTTCTATGGAAACGAGTAAAGGTTAATCCTATGAGACCTGATTAAGGCCAGGTAGTCCTGCAGCAGTAGGCATAAGGGAAAATGCGCGCCTGCCAAGCCGCCGCGCTCGTGGTTTTTGTAATTATTTAAACATGGTGATTAAGAAAATCATTTTATCAAGTCAAACCCTGCGAATTTGTTTAGAAATGTACAAAAAAAGTGTGATATCAGTAGTTCGTTAGTCATAGTATTTAAAAAACTTTAGAAAAAAGGGGTAACTTTGGGATTTGTTTCTATCGAGTGACGTTCATTAGATCTTGTAATTGAATGCGACTTTGACTAGACTAGATCCTTAAGTAATAGATATCTTTTTTTCAGAATTTTAAACACTATTTTCTAAGTCTCAGATGGTTTAAAAAATCACAAAATGCGGCCTCTGCTGGCCTACCAGGCCTTAAGGAATAAATAGTAGCCTTTGTTTTATTCCAGGCCTATATTAACCTGTTTGCAATTATTATTTCAGTCCGATTCGTTCAGTAATTTGGCGTGAAAGAGGTAACAAACATCCATTCATCCATACAAAATCCATTTATACATCCAAACTTTCGCATTTATAATATAGTGTGATGTGATATGTGCGTATTTTCTGTGTACAAACAGGATCTTAGCTCACCCTCGCATTTACAATAGATTCAGAAAAAATAAGAAAAGATATAAATAAATAATGCTGGACAATTCACACAGCATTACCCAGCCCCAAGCTAAGCAGAGCTTGTATTATAGGTACTAGATAACTAATATACTTAATACAATAGACTACATAGATAGATATTTTTTATTATACATAGAAAACCATCCAGAACACCCTGAACAAATAACTGCAGATCGTAAAAACATTTGTCCCGAGGCGAGAATCGAACCCGCAACCTCCTGCGTCGCAGGCGGACCTTCGCCCGCTGCGCCACTGAGGTCGTCAAGAAAGTAACATAGATAGTTTTATTGACTTGACTTCTTGACTTTAATTGACTTCTTTTGTTATTGGCAACTTACGTGTCTGGTTGTCACTTTTTTGCCAGTGTCAGCTTCATATAGTTAAGATTAAATCATATGTCAAAATGATTTGAAGCCTAGGCACTTTTGTCGATGAATTTAATGTATCTACAGACAGAACCCCATCAGAGATGTACCGCCAGTTTTCTGCGAAACAGAGAGACATTTTCCCTAATGTGCTCATAAGTAACCCGCAAGACACTGAACTTGTTATTTATAAACACGGCTTAATTACAGAGTGGAAAGAAAATTGTAGATTAGGCGAGCAGAACTCTTGATAAGTATTATAAAATCACCGTTAACGTAACGTTATATTACTTTATTTTTATTAATATTTCTACTTGTTTAAAAATAATAATTATTATGACATGTTTTAATTTCTTATTTTACATACTTCTTATTATACTACATTACCTTTCTCATTATTCGCTGATGATAGCACAACACTATGTACGCATGCTACGCTTAATATGGAATCTGACATTAATAATTCACTGACATTTATAATAATTGGTAGAAATTTAATAATTTAAACAGTATCCTAACTAAAATATTCCTTATGAATTTTGAGTGAAGGCCATCTACTTCACGATCATTAGACATTCACTATCCAAGGAAGAGTTCTTTTTTTTTTTTTTTTTTTTTTTTTTTTTTTTTTTTTTTTTTTAAAAAGATAAAAAACATTTATTTACAGCAATAACTAATACAAGATACTTAAACAATAATTTATTTCTAAGTGTAAGTATAATCCTTCTAAATTATGTAGTATAAGTACCTACATTTGGTTGTTGCCGAGACGTATCTACATAGATGTATTCTGATGGTTCCCTCACTAGGCTAGGCCTGTATCGAGGAAACCTATGTACGACAATTCAATGGGTAACATTACGGAAAGTACTGATATAAAATCAAGGACGAATTTTAAAATAAAGAGGTTTCGGAAATTATAACTAAAATAATACCTAATTTAACTTAAAATACGAATATTAATGATTAAATACAAAATAAAATAAAATTCCTAAGTATAAGTAAGTAATAAAATTGGGCAAAACTATTGAGTACATCTCTAGGTTATAGCTAGTAGAATTTCTTCTGTTTTGTCATAGGACAAAGTAGCTAGCCACTTTTGTACAGTATGTTTAGCTTCGGTAATACTTTTATTCCTGATATTACAGTTTTTAGCTACATTATTATATACACGAATTTTCATAAAACTACCTGTACGTTGTGCAAACTTTGAATTAATGGCGGGAGTAATTAATCTGTAAACTCTACGATTGGACACGAACTCAAAATCAGGAGAGGAACTGAAGGACTTGTGGACTGAAAGGGTAGATTTTAGAATGTAGAGTTGGCGAACAGTAAGTACACTAGCTTCTTTATAGAGATTCGATGTAGGATATCTGTATGGCTTACAGAGCATCACTTTTAAAACAGAGCGCTGTGCTCTCTCTGCTTGAATGATAAAAGATTTAGCTGCACTACCCCAACAAGAGATACAGTAAGTTATAAGCGATTGACACAGAGCGAAATATACTAACTTAAGGGTATCAAAGCATGCCACATACCGAAGGTTTTTCATAATACCTATAACCTTTCTAATACGGGTTGTGAGAAAACCAATGTGTGTTTTGAATGTTAGTTTTTGGTCAATGTGTACTCCCAAATATTTAAAGTCTTGTGTACGGGTAAGCGTTTCACAGTTACAGCGGCTTAGGCGATAGCATGTACTTTCATGGACTTGAATAGTTGCATTGATATCTGGAGCTGAAGCCGCTGTTTTGTGGAAGCTCAAGAACGAGGTTTTTTTGGTGTTAAGAGTAAGGAGATTTTTTTGAAGCCATTGACCTATACGTTCAACACCACGCTCTGCAAGTGAATACACCTCGGGCCACGACGGACCGTCAAAGATTATTGCAGTGTCATCTGCGTAACACAAGATATCTGCATTTGAGATGGGAACGTCATGGATGTCATTAATGTAAAGAAGGAATAAAGTAGGGCCAAGGATGCTACCTTGCGGTACTCCAAACCTAACTGATTGTGGAGCACTTGTAACCTGTCCAACCCTTAGACACTGTCTCCGATTCGTAAGATAACTTTCGAACCAATCGAGCGCGATGCCTCGAATTCCAAGGCCTTCCAGTTTATGAAGAAGTATCGGAATAGAGACAGTGTCAAAGGCCTTGGCCAGGTCAAGAAAAACTCCAACACAGCATCGTCCTTTATCTAAATGTGATGACACCGCTGAAATTAGGTGAGAGACTGCATCATCTGTGCTTTTTCCTCTTCGAAACCCATATTGTTTTGAGGAAAGGATATTGTTGGATTCTAGGAAGTTCACAAGGCGTTTATTCACTAGCTTTTCAAGGATTTTCGAAAAGGTACCCAAAAGAGATATCGGTCTATAATTATCTACGGAACTCTTTGTTCCGCTCTTATGGATTGGAGTGACTAATGCAGTTTTCCAGTCATCTTGGACACCTACTTTTTATCAGATTATACATAAACAATCTCCCATTAATTATCAATAAAATAAATCAACATAATGACATTATTCGTCGATGAAATTATAAAATTTTACTTTTTAATGAAAAAATAGAATCATTTTTAACATTCACTAACGCAATCACTTACCTAAATATAATTTTTTTACATTACTTCCAATAACTAAATTATTATTTTAGTTACTGTCTCTGCATGCCGTTTCTCACAATTTGTACACCGTATCGGTAAAACATATTGATATCTGCATACCTGTCTGTAAAATCTTACATCTACACAATTGTTTATGAATATAATGATCTTTATCGTTGTCTTAATCAGAAAATACAATTTACTGAATGCACGAGATTTTGGGAATGCAGATATTTTCCATTGCTTGTATTATTTATTTATTTTATACTTAACACGCGTTTATAATTAACACGAGAATCATACAGTAGCGAAGGCAATGTAGCTGGCATGCGCACAAAGAAAGGATTAAGTAGGTTCGCACTTTACGGAATAGAACAAAAGAAGTACTGAACATAGGAGCCTCATTTTAATTTAGAAGGAATTATGAACGTCGTTCATGGCAGAAGTATTGAGGCACTGAAAAACTGAAATAAAATATCTCTGAAAATAGTCAAACCTATTACTACTAGACGACTACTAGACGACCTCTGTGGCGCAGGTCCGCCTGCAACCCAGGAGGTTGCGGATTCGATTCCCGCTAGATATTTGTTCAGGGTCTTCTCGGTGTTTTTCTATGTATTATAAAAAATATCTATATGTAGTGTATTGTGTTATATAATATTATCTAGTACGTATAACACAAGCTCTGCTTAGCTTGGGCTAGATAATGTTGTGTGAATTTTCCAGCATTATTTATTTATTTATTGTACCGGGTGCCACGTAACATGTGTAGGTACTAAGTCGAAAGTGTGTGATTGGGACCCCGAAGGGACCAACCCGTGATTTTTTCTGTTGTATTTCCTTTTCGTGTTCTTTTACACGCACTTTTGCATTATTTAACATATAAAATATTTCACAAATGTTATTAGCTTGTTTTTTCAGCAAAACAGTTTTATAAATTTTTCATGAAAATATTACAAAAAATTAATAAATCCTTTGAAACTTCAAAACAATAATAATAACGTAAGAATACACGTAAAATAAGAAGAATACGAAAAAAACCTCTGAAATAAAAATAAAAAGTAAGAACAATGTTCGAGATTCAAAAATTCGTAGAACACAGGTTGATCCCCTCGAGATTCCGAATCACCCTCTTCCGGCTTAGTACACATATTTCGTGGTACCCTGTCTTTTCCATTGAATATTTCCTATGTGGGATAACAAAATGCGAAAGACTGCTGGTAGACCTATTGAAGGTGGCAAGCTGAAGACAGGGTGCTATGGCCATCAGTTCGAGAGCGAGAGGGAGAGAGAGACTATATGTTGATCACTGGCCAAACATGCGTGTGTGATAAATAATCTAATATAAATAAATAATGCTGGACAGTTCACACATCATTATCTAGCCCCAAGCTAAGCAGAGCTTGTGTTATGTGTACTAGATATCTGATATACTTAATACAATACACTACATAGATAGATATTTTTATTATACATAGAAAACATCCAGAACGCCCTGGACAAATGTCTGCAGATCATACAAAAATTTGTTCCGAGGCGGGAATCGAACCTGCAACCTCCTGCGTCGCAGGTGGACCTTCGCCTGCTGCGCCACGGAGGTCGTCAATAACAGATAACTGATAGGTACGGGTTTTGTGGCCAATCTATGCCTAGATCTCAATACTGACGACCTGCAGATCGTACAAACATTTGTCCTGCTGCTGGAATCGAACCCGCAACCTCCTGCGTCGCAGGTGCAGCTTCGCCCGCTGCGCAACAGAGGTTGTCAAAGTGTTGATAGTAATACAAATAAAATCGATGATAATCATAATGGAATGATCTCTTAGGATTTTAGGAAAATCTGAAACTAACAAAAAATATAATGTGTAGTCATAGAAGAAGAAGGCTTTGAATGATAAAAAACACAAACTATGTATAGCCAAAAAATTGCGACAAATTAGTCTCAATTTCCTATTCGTATTCGTGCGCTTGTGAGTGTGAAAGCACTGAAGTTGTATGCTTGTCGACTCACACGTGGATTCTTTTTTGGCTACAATACCAAGAAAATTTGTTGCATGACACTATCCCTCTGCTTTGCAGCATGTTTTTACTCCTTGTGTGTAGTGTTCTAAATTTAGGTATAGGTTACATTAATACAAAGTGTAGGTAGCTGTCTAGAACCTAGGTGTTATTAATTAGCCTCAAAGGGACACTTACGCAGCAATCTACAAGGTGTAAAGGCGAATCAGCTCGTTTGATGTCTCAAGTCTCAGGTAGAGATGGGCTAAGCACGGGTTTTATCGGAGAATATTCTCGTTCGGAGAAACGGTTTGCTCATCCTTTTAGCCATGCGTATTGTTCAAAAATTTACTCATAGTTCGATTACATGTTCAAGCATAATTTCTGATATAGCCAAGAAGATTTAGTAAAAAATGCTGCCTTTTTTTAGGTTAGTTACGGAACTTTAAATCTACTACTTACTTATTTTCTTTATTTACGTTTAAAGCCGGACATGCCGCAGACAGAGCCGCCAGGTTATGTCATCGGCCCAGTGACTTCGGTATGTAGACTCTAGAGCTTGCAAGTGAGTTACTGCTTTAAGAACTTTTCTGTAAATATTCGTCATTACCGAGCGTTCCAAAACAAATCCAACCGACCAAGCTAAAATACCGAAATACAAAACAAGGCCCACCCCGTCTCTACTTCTACCGACGCCAGACGCCCTCGGCAGCACTCGACATCAAAGGATCTGTGATAAGTAGGTAGGTACGTACAGTGCAGTTTTATTTGCCTGATGAGTATTGTCGAGGGCCTGAAGATGGGGATTTTGGACGAGTGTTCGTATAAATTGGGTACTTGGTAGTGAGAGCTAATCGATGGAGTCTATAAAGCGTAAAGATAGGCGGGCCTTAATATATAGTGGACTTTATTTTGAGGCAAATTAAAACAACAAAGGTAATAAAAAATATCCATTGTAACTTATAATTCAGTCAACTTGGTTTGTGGTTTCACCCTATAGAATACTGGAGTATCCAAAGTACATGCAGCATGCAAGTGCAAAAAATTAAAGCACACAGGATGCTATATTTTTTTTCAGTGTTCCGTCGGACTGCAAAATAAAACGGTAAAGGCCTTCCAAAATCTTTCCACTCCGTGCGATCTTGAGCGATTTCCCACCAATCACTTTTAGAAAGGCGTTGAGGTCTTCGGTAATAATTAATTTTATCGTGGGTTGAATTGACAATATATTTTGAGTCGAAATAACAATTTTAAATTCGTGGGATTAGAATTTGTTAACCTAAAATGTTTAGTAATTTTTATAAATTACGGCGTTTTTTGTTAATTATGATTGTATGAAGTGGTAAAACTCGCCCGCCGGCCAGTTTTTTCGCGGGCGGGATGTACCCTAACCCGTAAAATTGAATTCTTGATTCACAATCGTACCGAGTAGGCCTGCTCCTAAAGATCGTTTAGATATATCTACGATAATAATACGATAATAGGTAAAAGTGTATATATTAGTTGTAATTGTTTTATTCTGTTTCTGTAATTTTCTATGATTTCTGATAAATAAATATGATTGTTACACCTTAAAAAAAAACCTACGATAAAGGTTATATTACTTATAATTTAGTTATAGGTTGTTTTTTTGGCCAAAATACGAGAATGACATAGTCCAATACCAATGAATCAGTCCTTTAAATAATTTAAATAAAATCTTAATACGATCTCTGTGAATTCTACAGAACAAAGCTACCATCTTGTCTATATAAAGTCTCATTCGTCTTTCTAAATAATAATCGAGTATTTTTTCCATCACTTCTTGAAATCTTATCGAGACCCATCTTTGGAAATCTAAGGGAACGTAGGATCTACTGAGTGGCTCTCAGAAGATGAAAGCGACCTTTTTATAGAACAAGAGTATAAGAAAACGATGGAAGTGGGCGTACACAAGATGTACTTAAGTAGTACATTGTTTTCTTATTTTCTAAACACTGTAGGCGCTATGATGTATATTACATTTTTTTTCTATATTTATTATCACGTGTTTTCTACAAATTATCAAACTCGGTTCTATATTAAGAGATATTTTATGTCAACAGAGATATTTATATCAATGAAAACTTAACTGGGGAGGTACTAGATAATTGTTGATAAACTTAAAACACTAGATAAATATTACTTTATTAGGTATACAGGGTGCCACATAGCATGTGTACTAAGCCAAAAGGGGGTGATCACCAGGGTTATTGCGAATAGCAGCATCAGCATCCGCTGATGATCAGCATTAATTTAGATATCAGCATCAGCATCCACATTGATCGATGCTAATTTTCAATGCTGATGTTCGAGTCAATATGACAAGAAGGAGCGATTCTTAAAGCGCAGTTTTGTACAAATCAGATAGACAAGCACAAACCTATTTATTCGTCGCACTACACATTGCGTGGGGGTGAAATACTGGTTTTAGTGCTCGTTTAGTGTTCGTATTTTAAGTAGTAGTAAGTGCGCGTCTTTTGTTAGTAGTATTGTGTTGTGGTGCGAATATAAATAAAATATAAAATATATATTTTATATTATATAATATAATATAAATATAATAAATGTGAGTTTTAATAATGTCAGCACCTCTAAAAAGTGAGATATGGACATTTTTAAATTAATTAATGCAAAAACTGCAAGGTATACAGTTTATAAAAATAATTAATCCCATAAAAAGCGCACTAATACATCATTAAAGAATTATCTGAAGTGCCTACACCCTACCGAGTTCCAATCATTTCTAAATTCAGAAAACGAACAACATAAACGAATCCTAAGATACAGCCCGCTGACAGACTAAAAGACAGACAGACAGTGGAAACTTAATAAAAGGGTCCCGTTGGCACTCTTTGGGGACGGAACTCTAAATCGGCATAATTTATCGAGACTCGGTTTCGATGTTGGAAGGACCTAGGTACATTATGGAACATTAAAGAAGTGCAGAAAACTCGGTTTGCGAGTCAGACACGCTCTTGGCCATAATCAGCATTAGCATTAGCATCCGCTGATGTGTCTAAAAACTGCATCAGCAACAACCGTGGTGATGACCCTGAGGGAATAACGACGTTTATAATTTACTTTTTTTTCTTATTTTTTTCTTCCTATTTGTTTTCTTTTGCACACACTCTTGTATTATTTAACATTATCAAATATTTGACAAATGTTTTTCGCTTGATTTTTAGCAAAACCAGTGTTTTGTTATAAAATTATTACAAAAAATGAAATTTCTAAACAATAATAATGATGTAGGAACATACATAAAATATACGAGTCAAGTCTCTAATTTAAAAAATAAGAAAGAAAAATCGTATATCGAAAGTTGATCGCCTCTTGGTCCAGAATCACCCTCGGCTTACTACACCAGTTTTGTGGCACCCTGTATATTAAGATATTCTGTGGTAGTAGATAGATAGATCTTTTTATCATACATAGAAAACCTCCAAACTAATAATAATATCAAACCGCTATTCCCTAAATAACAAGCCACGAGCGTATAAGAGGTACCGAGGTATTCGATCGATATAACTAATTGGGTATCGGGTTGATATTTTGAGATTCATGAAAATACAAAAATAGGTCACGTCACTCACGCTTTACCTTCATTTCAATATTTTACGAGAGGATTTCGATATCAAAGAGTTCCAATTTTAATGGGTACCTACAATAATTGAATTGGGTAGGTATTGAGCGATTATATTATTGGAATTTTGGAAGTTTTATTTTTCTTTACGCCTTGAAGAGATGGGTGATTTTTGAGAAAAAGGGAAGCAAATACATTTGCTTCATTTTTCTTTTCCTTTATCTCAAAAATCACCCATACCTTCAAGGCCTAAAGAACTGATTTACCCGTAGCTAAATTAAAAGTGATTCGTTTAGTGTAGTTTCGGCGATAGAGGTACCTACTTACGATTCGACGTCGAAGAAAATTACGACATAGCGTTCTTTCGATTTCGTGATCTTTCGGTACAGCGAGCATTCGAGAGAGTGATCGTCCGGTCTACAGTTTTTTGGTGTTGTGTGCTTTCGGTGTTCCGCACTGCGGCCTCATGTGCTTTCGGTATTTCGAGCTGCAGTTTCGTGTACTTTCGATTTACCGTTCTCCGGTATTTCAACTTCCGGTATTCCGTAGTACAGTCACCTGCAGGCTGAGCAGGGGGATTGTTCTCTTGGGTAGGATTGACAACAATGCTATCGCATCATTATACATATTACTTAATTCAAGTTGGAGAAATGAATTTCATAAAAATTACGAATCCGATGACAAAGTGACGTAACGTTTTTCTATTCTACCCTATACAATCGCCGTGCTTGCCCTACTGGGGTACTGCTAAACCGAGGCCTAAAACATTTTGCTTAAATAGAGATACAAAGATGTGTCATTAGTACTACCAGTTGAACTTGCTTTTTAATTTGACGACCTCCGTGGCGCAGCGGGCGAAGGTCCGCCTGGGACGCAGGAGGTTGCGGGTTCGATCCCCGCCTCGGAACAAATTTGTGTACGATCTGCAGAAATTTGTTCCGTTGGTCTGGGTGTTTTCTATGTATAATAAAAAAATATCTATCCATGTAGTGTATTGTATTAAGTATATCAGTTATCTAGTACCCATAACACAAGCTCTTATTATTGGGGTTTTTCTAGCAAGAAAATTCACAGTAGCAGCCCGGACTGAGGAAGTTGACGGTGTTACACCCCCGAGCCTCGGAAAGCATGTTAAGGCTGGGTAGGCCAGTAGAGGCCTACCCAGCCTTAACTTATTCTTATGATTTTTAAAATCATCTGAGATCTATTAAGGACACTTTATATTTCTAAACAAATTCGCAGAGTTTGACTTGATAAAATGATTTTCTTAATCACCATGTTTAAATAACTACAAAAAAGACGAGCGCGGCGGCTTGGCAGGCGCACGTTACACATGCTGCTGCAGGAATACCTGGCCTTAAGTCGTTGGTCCTGCGCCTGACCGGAATAGAGAGTGAACCCGTGTTTGCGCACACACTTGTGCACTATGATTATGTCCTGCGCATCTGGCTAATCTCCGATGAGATTCCGCCGTGGTCGAAATTCGGCTAGGATATCATCCAGTATTACCATATCTACCCATAACACAAGCTCTGCTTAGCTTGGGGCTAGAGGATGCTCTGTGGATTCTCCAGCATTAGTTATTTCCTTAATATGTAGGTAGGTATATGGCGGGTGGGTGCTTCTTATAAGTGACAAAAGAAAATTATATGGAAATTGGGTGAACGCTTGTGCGTTTGATTTGACTTATGCGTAGTCGGCTAGGCGCCGAGACGGCCGAATCCTCAGGGTTCGATTTGTTTCAAATCGTTCGATCCCTTTTTAACCCCCGACGCAAAAAGAGAGGGGTGTTATAAGTTTAACGTGTCTGTCTGTGTATCTGGGTATCTGTGTATCTGATGTCTGTGGTATCGTAGCTCCCAAACGGATGAACCGATTTTCGTTTAGTTTTTGTGTCATAGATAATTTTATCCCGAGTGTTCTTAGCCATGTTTCATGAAAATCTGTAGGGGGGTTTTAAATTTTTTAATTTTGTTCTTGTTGTTTATCATGAGGCCTGCAAAAATTGCATGAAAAAACAA
This sequence comes from Eupithecia subumbrata, assembly GCA_949316285.1. Taxonomy (NCBI): domain Eukaryota; kingdom Metazoa; phylum Arthropoda; class Insecta; order Lepidoptera; family Geometridae; genus Eupithecia; species Eupithecia subumbrata. The sequence goes on along the minus strand of OX438640.1, from coordinate 33,092,746 downwards.
AAGACAATAACGCCAGCTTTTGAAAATGAACCTATCTATGCGTCGGCTTATCTCATTATTGCTTTTGCAACCGGAAAATTCGAAGAACTTTTTTAATAAATCAGCCCCTAAAATTAATTGGTAATCCTGGTAACGGACGAAATATGGTTATTTAAATTATAATCAAGTGCGCATGGCAGGTTAATTATTCAATTACAGAACCTGCCGGGGGCTGAGTTCTGAATTCCGATTTGCATAAAGGTCAATCAGGCCCAATCGCCCTGTGATTACGGGGAGGTATTGTACCTACACTTTGCCACGGGTCAGATAAACGGGACACCGCATGCGCTTTGCGAAATACTTAAATTTTCCTTTTTCTCGACCAGAAAAGGAATAATTTAAGTTTTTAGCCAAGCCGGCACACCCTCTAAGGGCACACCTGCACAAAGTCCACTGCTTTTTATGACATTTCTTGACCCGTATTTTTTATTCCAGACATTATATTTTTATTAATTTATTATTAATACGAAGCCCTTTTACAGCCAACCATTTTTTATTTTATATGTGTTCATAGTTCATAGTTCATAGTATTTATTCATAACATAACAAGTTAAGTGTTTGTGAAGGCATTACAGACTCTGTTTTTTCTCTCTTCTTCTGCTTCCATGTTCTTTATGTACATCTTCTTCGTCCCTTATAGAGCTGCCTTCCTTTTCAAAAAAATTGTGTGTGTTGAAATAATTAATCAAAATTATGAATTATGTTTAATAAAGCAATGGTAAATTAAATAATAACGACATCAAGTGTATGTATACATATGATTATGCACTTACGGTGGAATAAATGAACAAATGAACCTGTATTTTTATGATACCTACGAATACTATACAATAATCTATACAATAAACTACTACTCGCGCCATTCATTGAAGCAACATCTATAATTGTTTGCTCCGTGTTTGAAAAATCTTTTGAGTGGTTAAATTTGAAGTGACCTTATTGTGACTTATACTCATTTGTGAACAGTGAAAAACTCCTTTTTGTGACGCTTTGACTAAACAAATCGGTGGAGTGATTATCAAGAAATAGCTAAAAACATCTTAAAACTTTTTATAACCGAGCGCAGGCCGTTTGCTCGCTCACTGCGTTCGCGCGCGGTGAGTCATCCTCGCGGCCGGTACACTCCCGCTGGCGTCGGCCGCGGTTATTGTTCGCACAATAAACGGTGTACTACCCTCCAACTATCGCTGCGTAACATAATATTTGCGCGTGCGCGGTTTTTTGAATTGCTATCGCTACGTGAATTTGCTAAGCTTTCCCGCTATGAGCTGCTCCGCTTGCAGTGGCGATATAGTTGACGAAGAAGAAATCTTACGCTGTGTTATAGAGCAGTGCAATAAAGTCTATCATCCGCTCTGTGCAGGCGGAAAACGCACGAATGATGAAGAGTGGGTATGCCCTGAATGTCGTTGCTCTATGAAAAAAGGCGGCGACAACAGCTCGACGCCCGTAGGGCTGGTGAAGAAACAAAGAGATCCGAATGTCACCTTTCGTAAAAAGATCCCGCCGCCGCCACTCAGCCCCGTGGATGTGCGCGCGTGTGACGTGCAGATTGACTTCTTCGACGAAATGAGAAGTATGAGATCAGAAATGGCTATTCTAAGAGACCAGCTGACCCATGCAGTCACGCTTATTGTTAGCTATGAGAATAAGTTTGACAACTATGCTTCTCAAGTAGCCAATCTCACTCTGAAACTTGAACGTTATGAGAATAAAGTGGTACACACACCATCATTTGAGTATAAAACCACTACACCACCCAGAGCCCAAGAATTTCAACCACCTAAGATGGTAACGCCTTTCAAGAAGCTCGGGAAATTACCAAAAGCGCATATACCACGTCAAGTGAATCATTCACTAGAAAAACAAGCAGGTGTACTGGATCAAGGCCTAGACACATTTCCCGCCACAGTCACCCGCACCACCTCAGTGATAGCTGCTTCTCACGAAAACCAGTCTAGCTGCGAGGTCTTCCTAGATTTGAGCAGAGCCCCTAATGACCAGCAGTGGACTGAAGTAAGAAAACGGAAAAGCCGCGGTCCCACTTCTCTCTGTGGCGCGGCCGGACCTTCTATAACATCGCTGAAGGCAGTAGAGCCAATGAAATACCTGCACCTTTGGAACATGGCTTCTTGCTCCACTGATGTTCTTGAATACTTAAGAAAGTTATGCCCCACGGGAGATTGTACCGTTGAAGAGCTTACACCAAAAGGGCAATACAAGTCGTATAAACTCGGAGTCCCAGAAGTATATTACAATACGTGCTACTCCATAGATGTCTGGCCTATCAATGCCAGGATAAAACCGTGGATAAACTATAAGAAACCGATGGCCACGGCAAAATTGGGTGTATTGGATTTATCCGGTACAACTTCGGTCACCAGACCGCAGCAGCAGCCACAGTCACAATCACGGCCGCTGCCTCAGCCCTTTCGTGGCACAAATCGCTCGCAATAAGGCTTCCAGCCTCCAAGTCTTCTACCAAAATGTACGAGGGCTCAAAACCAAACTTCGTCTCTTTCGCAACAACCTGGCCCTGCTGGACCACGATCTCGTCGCAATAACGGAGTCATTCCTCGACGGCTCCGTCCATGATTCAGAAGTCACGTGTGCGGGCTGGAGTGTCATCCGTCGTGACCGGCAAACCCACTGCGGAGGCGTCCTGCTGGCCGCCCGCGCACCCATTGTACTGTGCCGGCGAAGGGACCTCGAGACTGACGGCGGAGAAGACCTTTGGGCAAGCTTTTGTTTTGGTGGGCGCACCTATTACGTATGTGTCTTTTACATTAAGCCATCAGCCACTGATGATGAGTATATGAATATGTTTTATAAAATTGAAAGTTTTTTAGATAGATTGAAAGGCAAAGTTTTTATTATTGGTGACCTTAATTTGAATAGTGCTTCTCAAAATATTGCCCATTACTATTGCTATTTTTTATCATTCTGTAATTTAGTAGACAAAAACACCGTGCTCAATATAAACGGCCGCATGTTAGATGTAGTTTTAGTCCGAGAGGACGACGGGGTGCGTGAGGTAGCCGTCACCAGCACGGATTGCCTTGTGCCGATGGACTCGCATCATCCAGCTCTTGACATAGAGTTCGGAATCGATTCGACTCGTTATTTGGAACGTTAACCCCGACAAAGATTGGAACTTCAATAAGTGTAATTATGAGCAGTTACTCACTTTACTAGCAGCAGTTTCGTGGGATAACGTTTTAAATTGTGATGATATCCCAAATGCAACGAATGAACTCTACAATACCATTTATAACATTTTTAATAATTGTATACCTAAGAAATGCCGTAAGAGGTCCCTTACTCCTAGATATCCTGTTTGGTTTAAGCCCGACATAATTCGTGATACGAAAATAAAAACCAAACTGCACTCTACCTGGAGGCGCACCAAATCGGAGCAGGACTACAGGGTATTCTCGGACCTTAGGGCTTCACTGAAGTCTCGGGTCACGTCCGCTTATGCCGAACATATGAGGCAGATTGAGGATAGGATCTCAATAAATCCGCGTAAGTTTTGGAGCCACATTTCTAGTCTACGAACCAAGGGCGGGTTCGAACCCAATGTTACATATAAGGGTGTTGCATGTTCGGGAGTTGCTGCAGCGGAAGCTTTTGCAGACTTCTTTGCAAGCGTATTTCAACCTGATATACCACTCCTTAATGCTCAAACTGCTAACAGCAATAATGTCGAACGGAATAGTAATTATATAAATATATTTGAATTTGCACAAAAGGATGTAATCCAAGGGATAAATAAATTAAAACCTAGTAGCTCTATTGGACCAGATGGTATTCCTCCAGTTATTTTTAAACATGCGAGAAGGCATTTTGTGGCTCCTTTGAGACACATTTTCAATTTGGCCCTGAAAACTGGAGTTTACCCTGCGCAATGGAAAGTAACTAGAGTGACCCCAATACCCAAGACCTCGAACAAGCTACCAGTTGAAGAATACAGACCTATTGCGATCCTGTCGTCACCTGCTAAAATCTTTGAAAACATACTCTACAATCTCATCTACACACAAGTAGAAAAATACCTATGTAACGCGCAGCATGGCTTCAGGGCAAAGAGGTCAGTCAATACTAACTTACTGACTATAGTAGACTACATCTCTACGCAGCTAGATAAAGCGCGTCAGGTGGATGTACTCTATTTTGACTTTCGAAAAGCGTTTGATAGGGTAAACAATGACATACTGCTTGCAAAGTTAAGCTCCATAGGCTTTGCTCCCAGCCTCTTACAGCTCATTGCCGACTATCTGCGTAATCGGCAGCAATATGTCAGACTCGGCATGTACGAATCTTTGCCCTATCAAACGCGATCGGGCGTAAATCAGGGGTCAGTTTTAGGACCGCTCCTGTTTTTGATAATGGTCAACGACCTACCAACCGTTCTACGACACTCAAAGTGCCTTTTGTATGCCGACGACCTAAAGCTCTACGCGACTATCAACACTCTCCCCGACTGCTTAGATCTACAGCACGATATTGATGCGGTCTATCAATGGAGCGTCAAAAATAAAATGGAGTTCAACCCATCTAAGTGCTCTGTCATGACTTTCGGTCGCATGTGGCACCCAATTGTCTATAATTACAATATCAACGGCATTTTGATCAGCAGAACAACGATGATCAAGGATCTGGGAGTCACATTCGACCGGAAACTGACGTTCAATGACCACATCTCTATCGTAGCTAAGGAGTCCTACATGAGGCTGGGTTTTGTGCTTAGAAATGCACGTGACTTTCGGAGCGAGTACGTGATAAGGCTCCTTTTCAGCGCTTTGGTCCGTAGTAAGCTGGAGACCAGTTCCTGTGTATGGAGCCCACATGAGGAAAAATATGATCTGCTCCTAGAAAAAGTTCAAAAAGCATTTCTAAGACACCTCTACAAGCGCGTGGCAGGATATTACCCATTTATGTATCCCACGAAATTCCTGCAAGGTTATCTAGGTTATAACTCGCTTAAAACTAGACGAGCGTATGATCAGCTTTCAACCGTATTTAAAATGTTTAGGAACATTATTGATAGTCCTGATCTTCAGAACGAGCTGCTTCGCCTTTACGTGCCGAACAATTATATCCGCGGTAGAAGTCACAGGCTCCTAGCTCTACCACCTTGCCGCACTGTAGGGCACCATCAGTCGCCGCTGCCTCACGCTCTCGACGCCCTCAACGGGTTACTTAAGGCTTTTCCAGACTGTGACATATTTGCGGACGATTGGAAGGACCTAATGTCAGTTTGTCTGCTCTATTGTGAGAAGGAAGAATGACCGATTTCTTCATAATGTATAATTATAAAAGATTTATTCATAATGTATAATTATTATTATTATTATTATTATTTTATTTTAATGTATAATTTAACTTTGACTTATTTATTAGAACATAATAATTTTTAATTAAATTTTATGTTAGTTTGTAAAATAATTGTTCTGTTAAATATAAATTATGATTAATTAGTGTAATTGGCAATCGCCGTTCTAATTAATAAGTAAATAAATAAATAAATAAATAAATAATGCTTTATTTTACGTACGTAGTACACCAGAATAAAGATATTACAAAGAAATGGATATAACGTGAGTTTTTTTCTTTTTTTTTTAACTTTCATTGATCGCAAGCAAGCTTAGCAAGCAAGGGACGCTATGAGTAAAAAGAAAGAGGTTAAAAAGCGACGCAAAAAAAAATCCTCCGTTCATGATTTGTAAGAGGTTTATAGCATTATTACCCTCCATGGTTGTTGACCAAAATGAGTTGCTCCTTTCGATCTCTTTTATAAATTACAAATTATTTTCTCGCTAGTCGTGGTGAAAAGTAGTATATTGAACTAGAGAAAATGTTTTTCGTTTCGTGCCTTTTAGATCCCTCGCTACCTCAGCACTCTACTTTAAAGCGAGTAGCTTTAAAGTAGAGTGCTGAGGTAGCGACCTCGTGACTATTCTGGACTGCTTCGCTAACTCGGGTCTTAATATAAGGGTGTTCAACAAAAAAATGATTTGCCCACGCGTTGAACAAATAAATATTTTCCGTAGCAGGCATATTATCATTAAATTCTTTGCTTCATGACCACCGATGTGGCGCGGTGGGCGAAGGTTCACCTGCGACGTGCGGGTTCGATTCCCGCCTTGGGACAGATGCTTGTACGATCTGCAAATATTTGTTACGGATCTTCTACAAATTTTCTATGTATAACAAAACATATTATATTTATGTATGTATTGTATAAATAAATAAATTTATTAGACATCTTATACCCGTAACACAAGCTCTGCTTAGCTTGGGGCTGGATGATGCTGTGTGGATTGTCCAGCATTATAATATATTTATTTATTTATGTGAAACGATTATTTATTTATACGACGTTCTCCTTTCCTCTTCCGTGATCAAGTTACCTACTACCTTTACCTTTCTTATTTGAATAGGTCCTGTTTGAAATTCGAATGCGTGCGTATAATCAAGACTTTATTACTAAGTTCGCTTCGTATTCCGATTTTCCTTTGACTATTCCATCCTATTGTGTTGGGTTGGGATGATGTTGATGAAGATTTTGTTTTGTTATTTTCTACGGCAGAAATGGGGAGTATCGTATCTTGGAATTTATTTTGGGATTCTTCCCGTAATCTACTGGGAATTACACTAACATCATATCACATGAATATTGGCGCCCTAAAAGGATACAATAAAATTCTACGATGAAATTTGAAGACGTCTCACTTTGGATTGCAATAAATAGGTAGGTACTTGAATTACAGTACGTCGCTACATCCTCGAGATTTTTCAATATTTTGTAGTTCATTCTTCAGTGTACTAGACAACGAACGTGTTTGTAGTACACTGAAGAATGAACTACGAATATTAAAAAATCTCTTCGGATGCAGCGACTCGTGTTATTATGGTCAAACTTCATTTAAGGTAAGTTTGTTTAACCTTGAATTTCACACTAACATAAATTCGAAAGTTTGGACGTATGGATGTTTGTTACCTCTTCACGCCAATACTACTGAACGGATCGGGCTGAAATTTTTCATAGGTACAGGTAATTCTAATCCTGGAATGAAACACTGGCTGCTTTTTATCCAATAAATCAGTCCCCATGGGATATATATCACCTTTAAACGTTTCCATAGAAACAACACGTGCGCAGTCGCGGGTAGAAAGTAGATTATAAATAGAAAATTTTGGATGTTTACCTAAATCTTTTGACGTTACCTCTACACGCTAAAATTACTGAACTCGTAGCTGAAATCTTGCATATGTGTAGTTTTAGATCTGAATTGACATATATGCTACTTTTAATCCTGAAGAAACGGCAGAAACTCGTTTTTAAACGTTCACCAGTGGCGGACATTAGAGAACGGAGAAACCTTTAGAGAGCAAAAATTAAGTTACTCACCCCGAATACAAAATCCTCGAATCTCTTTGCATTCGATGACTGTGTAACGTAATTTTTTCTATTCTACCCTAGACAAAAATCCCCGTGCTAAACTACAGGTGAATTTTTGACAGATTTTCTTTGAAAACTGGCTATAAATCGCGATATGAGACGCGCTTAAACGTTAGTTGTGTTTGAGTATTCGACGGGTTAACAGGTTTTTTTTTGTAGTTATTGAACGTTGAGTGGATCACACAAAAAGATAAAAATAATATTTTATATCGTGTTAATCAATTTTGTGTGATATAAAATACCCCGAACTCCCTGAACAAATTTAGGCAGATCGTACAAAGATTTCACTATCTATATTTGCTCCCCTTGGAGTCGAGACCCTGGGTCCGTGGGGCACCGATTCTTTTTGGGTTTTAAAAAAATTATCTGAGCGTCTGGTCGAAGCGACGCGTGACCCATGAGCTGGTCAGTATCTGGCACAGTGCATCAGCATTGCCATACAGCGGGGCAATGCAGCCAGCGTCTTGGGGACGCGACGACTGGGATTGATATGGATCAGTTGAGCTACCTGTAGATTGTTCGCAACAGTCTGCGGTTAGATCAATTGTTTCAATTGTAAATACAAGATCTACTATATCTATTATTTGATATAGGTACCTACTATCTAATTCACCATGGAAGCGATCGTTTAAGTTTGAGGAATCAATATTGTTATGAAATAGCTTACATTAAAATAGAGAGTAATATTCACCCTCGCGTTAACAATAAAATTTGCATTAATATACATTTAGCTTCTGCCCTTTGCAAGCGAAATTGCAATGGGGGTGATTTATTGTGCTTTTATGGGGAAATTGTTTACAGTTCTTAAAATGAGGTACCGTAAAACGGGGTGAATAGAGACTCCACGGTGAATAGAAATGGACGAAATACAGGAGCAAGACATTCTGTGTCCTAATCGGGGGGAGGAAAGTTGACGGAAGAATGGGGTCGGCGAGTGTGTGGATCGGTGGGCTCGCCGGCCAGAATAGTATAGGAGGAAGAGGGGACAGTCGGGCCGCGGAGGTTTTAAATTTTCCCGTGGTTCAGCGAAAATGGCGAGAGAGGGACACCGGAGAGGTTTTTAGTGGGTATTACGTTCTTTTCAGGACTTCGAGTCCCACATAATTCTGGTCCCCCCCGGACCAGTTTATTCGTAAAAGAAATTTCCTAGCCGAATAAAAAAAAGGAGCAAGACGTTACCTGGCTGGTAGTAGTGGAAGTCTCCTTAGTTCGTGACTGTTCACCTTCGGTGTCAGTCGACCTGACCTCTGCAAAAGGATGTTTAGCTCCAGTATTTTGTTCATTTCTATTCACCCTGGAGTCTCTATTCACTGCGTTTTACTGTAGGTTCCTTTTTAATCGACTACAAAAAAGATGGAGGTTTTATGTTCAGCTGTATACAGGTCGAGCCGTAAAGAGTGGTCAAGCCTTTACCTACGGGTAAGGGTAAGGTACCAACAATTCTGTTCAGAAAAAAAAACGTACCCAGTAAAAGTCCCACGGTTTTCGAGTTAAATGACATTTTAGAATTTTTTTAACTTTTTTTACCCTTGTCCATACTTTTCGGTTACAAATCAAGGAATTTTCTCAATCTGTTTTTGTTAAAGCGTTCTTGGATAACTGTGCTGCCATTTGTGAGCCAATAGAACACTTTTTCCATTACAACATGCTTAACAAACAAAAATGTATGTAATACCCGAAAGTGAAGTATTGACCATTCTTTACGCCTCAGCCTGTATATTGTAGCTGTAGTTGGAAAATCACACGAAAGTCAATAATTCGCTTTAATTAATTATTCCAACTGCAATTTGATAAAACATTAAAGATGTGTTACAGTTTAACCGTATAACTTTTTGATTAATTATGATATCGAAACTTTAGTGATAACGAAAGATGCAGCTTGAATTGAACTTTATGAAAATGCAATAAAGTTGATTTCGCAAAATGTGTTAGTTAATAAATAATAATAATAATGCTGGACAATTCACACAGCATTATCTAGCCCCAAGCTAAGCAGAGCTTGTGTTATGGGTTCTAGATACCTGATATACTTAACACACTACACAGATAGATATTTTTTATTATTCAGAAAACATCCAGAACGCCCTGGACAAATGTCTGCAGATCGTACAAACATTTGTCCCGAGGCGGGAATCGAACCCGCAACCTTCTGCGTCGCAGGCAGACCTTCGCCCGCTGCGCCACAGAGATCGTCAGTTATTTAATTTTCCACCCACAGCGTCGATAATGTTTTTTTTATGTATGTTTGTTGACTTCTCCGTCAGTTATATACCGATTAATTAAATTCTTTTGCTATTGTATACAGAGTGATCCCGAGGTGGTACAATAAAATATTATTCCAGAGGAATTAGTATTTGTCCTGTAAAACGAAAAATTGAGTAAATACTAAGGAATTTGAAGTCAGTTTTTAGTTTTTTCAAAACAAACATAGGGGATATAAAAACAAAAGGTACGCGATAAATACCCGATCTTTACAAATCGCGAAAGTTTAAAAAGTTTTATTTTCAAAACAATCAAATTATACAGGGTTATTGGTAATTCACTGACACCTTGTGAACTGCAGGTTCTGCCCATCGTCACGAACACGTTCATAAAGACGCCATTCCTATTTTTTTGTAAATCGCCTTTAAAAAAAAACGTGTTTGTCCGGAACCAAATTAATTACTTAAGACCAATTTCATTCTCCCATACCCACTGCTAATTCAGCGCAGAGTCGTTTTAAAATTTATTTTCAAATAAAGTCTCTCAAAAGAACGATTATTGTATGAAAGGGTACCTACTACCAATACAAAATTTAAGAATTAATAATAATAATAATGTGAATTACATATAACCCTGAATAAATAAATAAACTATCTTATCCCTCAGGCCATGGCATTACAAAATAACCTCTAGAGACACAAAGGATATGACAATAACAAAACAATTTTGGGCACATTGCACAATCCGGGCAAGAAAATTTGCCGCCCCGCGGCCAACGAGCATATTTGTACCGTAATTACTTTTCTTGTTTGGAAACGGCAAAACAAGAACTTTGATGTTATAAAAAAATGTTTATCACGCCGTGTTGCTGTTCCAGGGGCTTATAATAGACCTCGCAAATTTTTATGAATTCTCGGAAGTACGCGCAAGTGGCTGCACAGTAGCTTATATAAGCAGACTTTAGCAGACATACCTAACACCTAAACGTTAGTTTTATTAAACAACCTTAAATATTAATTATCTTCCTTAACAAAGACAATTTACATTCAAGAATAGAAACAAATTAGATATAGTATTAACAATTTAAACAGTTGAGCTAACTGCGAATTGTTGCAAATCAAACAAGCGAGGTAGCTCAACTTATCTATAATACCCCGCTGGCTGTAAAGCAATTCTGATGCGCTACGTCAGATACGTGCCAGATACATGAACTACACCGCAAATACAGGGTTATTGGTAATTCACTGACACTGCGTGAACAGGTTCTGTCCCTCATCACATCACGAACATATTTGTGAAATGCGAAGTCTTAATTCCTATTTTTTTGTAAATCACTTCTAATATGTTATGCATTGGCGTCTTCTCGAACGTGTTCGTGAGGATGGGCAGAACCTGCAAATCAAGCAGTGTCAGCAAAGTACCAATAACCCTGTATAGGTAACATAAAATTCCTATCATCGGTTCATCGGAGCTATAAAACTCCACTCTATTTCACTTGATTGCGGAAGTCCATTACGGAATCAAAGGCTGCAAACTTACAAAGGAGCTAAAATGAAAATATTATCTTATTGATCTTCGGATTACTCGGAGGGAGGTAGTTTTTAGTTTTGTTTTGAAAAGCGTTTACGGGTTAGCTTTGAAGTTTTCCATTATCTACGTAGGTACTCGTACCGTTCGAAAGCTTCATGATATAAAAGTTAAAAATACTTAAATACTTATTCCTCCGTGACGACCTCCGTGGCGCAGCGCGCGAAGGTCCGCCTGCGACGCAGGTGGGGGGTTGCGGGTTCGATTCCCGCCACGGAAAAAATTGGTGTACGATCTGCACTGTATTGTATTAAGTATATCAGTTATCTAGTACCCATAACACAAGCTCTGCTTAGCTTGGGGCTAGATAATGCTGTGTGAATTGTCCAGCTATAACTGGAGTGCCCCCAACGAGGAGAAACCCCAACAGTCATAGTAGGACCGGCGCCCCCGACGTTCGTGTTTCGTATGCGTATGGTCGCATTTCGGTCCAGATACATCTTTCCATATTAGTTGTTCATGCGTAAGGTATATTGCAATAGATTGCAAATAGCGCGTCTTTGCATTTAGCTGTAACACAACACAGGTCATTTGTTGAGTTAGCGCTGGGAGTAAAATTTTGTAGTTTCTAATCCTTATCTACAGAATTTTACTTAGATTTAAGCTTATAGTATATCGCATTCACTGCCCATCCCCGGCGGCTCGACCCGCATGGACGCGCCGCCCGGCGCTACACGGACCTGAAGTTGAACTAGTGCGTCATGGGCATGAAAGTTTTAATCGGCTCCTTCGGAATACCAGCGCTGGTTGTACGCAAATACAACCAACTCATGCTGAGACAGGGACCGTTTTGTAACTCTAGCAAACTGTCTATGTTCTTTTGTTTTAAATTGTATGTCTGTGTTTGAGTTACAGATAAACGTTACTATTTATGGCCAGGTAGTCCTGCAGCAGTAGGCGTAAGGGAAAATGCGCGCCTGCCAAGCCGCCGCGCCCGTGTTTTTTGTAGTTATTTAAACATGGTGATTAAGAAAATCATTTTATCAAGTCAAACTCTGCGAATTTGTTTAGAAATATTAAGTGTCCTTAGTTGAGTACAAAAAAGAGTGTGATATCAGTTGTTCGCTAGTCATAGTATAGAAAAAACGTTAGAAAAAGGGGTAACTTTGGGATTTTTTCTATCGAGTGAAGTTCATTAGATTTTGTAACTGAATGCGACTTTGACTAGACTAGATCCTTAACCATCTGAAATTTAGAAAATAGTAGACATTTATTACGTCTACTATTTTCTAAATTTCAGATGTTTTTAAAATCACAAAAATGTGGCCTAAGCTGGCCTATCAAGCCTTAATATTGTGAATTCAGAAGTCTGTCTGTCTGTTACCTTTTCACGCCTAAGCGACTGAACAGATCTTAATGAAATTTGACAGAGAGATAGACGGTATCCTAGGGACGGACATAGTTTAGGTATAGGTTTTGAATAAACTTGGCAAATATGTGTAATATCACTTTTTTGTGTGTAGTTATTTTGGAATTTTTCAAAGATCTAGCCTATCTTGCAAGTGAAATCGTAAGGACCTATTATGTTAATGGTAATTTATTGGTGAAACTTTAGTTTAAGGAGCAAAAAAGCTGAATAAAAAGCAAAAACAACGATCCAGTTGCAATTTATATCAGTTCCAGTGACCTCGCTGCTGCCGTGATTTATAAAGAACCACCTCACGGAACGTTTAACAAAGGAAGTGAGCAAGTGAATAAATAAAATTTAAAACAAATTCGTGTGGAAAAGAGCACATGAGATTTATTTACGAATGTGTGCTTTGTTAAATTGTTTTTGTTTTGCTTTTTTTTGAAAGTCGAGGTTTCCCGTGGCTCGCTTGCCTACCATTTGATGGCCCAGAAGGTATAATTGCCTCCTGGGAAAAAACTCTCTCTCTGGTCTCTGGGAGAAGTGCAGTTTTTTGGATATACGTTGGCCCTTAAATTCGATTCCACTTCTGAGAATTGAATCAAGTTTTTACACGCAAAATATATTGAATGAAAAATTTGCTAAATATTTAGCATAGCAATACAGTTGATTGTAATTTTTAGAAGAAGTGATACGAGGCCTTCTGCTAAAAAACCTTTTGGCAGAAGGCTTCGTATCTCTGAGTCTATCGACTATCCCGTACTCAAAGTCATAATAGTATCTTCAAGTAGAGCGTTCTTTAGAGGAAACATTGTTGGTTGATACATTGAACATTTGCCTGAATTCATTATACAACAAATGATACATTGAACATTTGCCTGAATTCATTATACAACAAAGTACATTCCTATTATACGGGGTGCCACGGAAAGGATGTACTAAGCGGAAAGGGGGTGATTCTGGACCCCGAGGGGATCAACTTGTGAATATCGTTTTTTTTTTAATTTCGTAAATTTTTTGTGGAAAAAATAAAGTGTTTTTTGTTGTTTACACGCACTCTTGCATTATTTAACGTTACAAAATATTTCACAAATGTTTTTCGCTTGTTTTTTCAGCAAAACCAGTGTTTTGTCATGAAGTTATTACAAAAATATGATGCAAATCCTTTGAAATTTTAAAAATTTAATATAGTAAGCATACACGTAAACGAACTTTTTTTTTCGAAAAAAAATATGTTAAAACATGTTCGAAATTTAAAAATCACCCCCTTTCGTCTTAGTACCCGCTTTTCGTGACATCCTGTTTATATGAAATCGATTCCTAGAAACCAGGTTCTGGTTTCTAGAAATCGATTCCAGAATTTAGCTTTACGGGAAGGATAATATTTTCGCACAGTTTGATCCCAAACCAGAACAAACAACGCGACTCCGCTATAAGCAGGAACTTATAAATATTCATGGAACACGATTGGTTCAGTACCTACCTGATTTAGCTGATGTAGTATATACCAGCTGTTAAATCCATTCACTCGAAAATCAACCATGCTCTATTCCAATAACTCTCATTATTCAATGCTCTGTGTTTTGAAAGGATATTTGACTAATGACATGGCTTTTCTATGGATTGGTTTTCGCGATTTGCCTGAATTGTTTTGGCGATATGGAATTTGGAGACTCAGAATAACTATAGGTATGTTATATATTGAGTATATCAGTTTTCTAGTACCCATAACACAAACTCTTCTTAGTTTCCGGTTTTGATTGTGCTGTGAATCGTTCAGAATTATTCATTTATTTTACAAAAAACTCAAAACCGGAGTTGTCCCGTTTTACAACTCAATTTTTTAAATTTTGTTATTAAAATAGGAGTTCTTCCACCTTATAAAATACAGTAGATACCTATCGATAAATAATACAGTACTACAGCTCGTGCCACACTCTAGATCACTCACGGTTCAAAGAAGGAACCGGCCGATTTTCACTTAACCATCACCATTTCCCAAAAATATACCTACGTTCGAATTGCCTGCATCTCAGTCTCAATGTAACATAGCACGACGTTCTATATGGGAATAAAAATATAGATATGAAACTCCCAGGAGTATTTGGTCTTCCCCAGCAGTGGGGAATGCAGGGCTGAGTAATGACACTCCAATATCCAATACGTTGGTCTTTGAAACGTGAAACGATACAAAAGGATCAAAGAAATATACATTTCAGTATTCATATGCGTATTCATATATATCTAAGTGGTCTGTAAATATATCGGTCAGGTATGAATTAATAACGCTGAATTGTTAGTGGTAAAAAGCCTTTATTTAAGAACCATCAATTTCACCTCACTGAGAACCCGAAACGCTTCGTTAGCGCGATCTAGAGCTGGGTCAAAATTAGCAGCGACATCTAGTTGTTGAACAGGACGAAAAAGTTTACAATCTTACACAACATACCGCCCACCAAGGACATAAACTAAATGTTCTTAACTTAATAAATTATGACCCGCCCACCATGACATGAGATAGGGTATACCTACACGCAATGTGGAATATCAAATGGGTAACTTCATTTCCAACAAAAAAACTTAACTTCTTCTGACTAACTGAATGAATAACAATTTTATTTAACGAACTACTTCTATGTGGACTGTATAAACAACTTAACCTAACAACTTAAACTTAACAAACAATCAATCAGATACTGGTAATATACATAGTTTAGAAATTGGACGTTTGATCAACGATCCATTACATTTGAGCGTAACGACGCGACAAATTTTGTCCAAACCAGGATGCTTTTCAACAACCTTTCCCAAGAGCCAGCGAGCTGGAGGCATATTGTCCTCCTTCACCAGAACAATGTCGTTGACCTTAGGTTCAGGAGTGCGTTCGTTCCATTTGTACCTGTGTAGTAGATGCACCAAGTACTCCTGAGACCACCTCCGCCAAAACTCTTGCAGTATGCGCTGCGTAATTTGCCACCGTTGCAAAGAACCTAAACTGCGATCCTCGTAATTACGATCGGGGACTGTTACTAACGATGCGTGTCTTTTACATATGGCACATTTGCGGACAAACATCTTCACCCAAGTTTTGGCCGAAACAATCCAAAACTTCCTTCGCAAATAGTACAACATCAAAGTCGGACCTCCATGCAGTGTTGCCTTGTGCGCCTCCGCAATCACCAAATCAGTAAAATGATTCTTATGATGAGGCAAAATGATTGGATGCTTGAGGTCTTCCTGTACGTCTGCGTTTTCAATGCGATCACTGCTGCGTAGAATTCCGTCTTCATCGATTGTTGGACAAAGAGACTTGAGGCTACTCTTATTTTTAACCCTTCCAGTCTTTCTTACTTCGTCTATACCTTCACCAAACTCTTGCCATTGGACATATCTTATACAAACCTTTGTAGAGTCATCTATTTCTTTCTTAGTTAGATAAGCTTCCACTCTCCGGTCATTTTCTTCTCTAGATTTCTTCTTCCACTTCAAAACTCTTCTGCAATAGGCAACAACTCGCACTAATTTGGTGAATGAAGAAAATCTAACCCAGAAACAATCTTGCTCTGGGTGTTCATGTCCTACCAAAGCCTTAATGGACCTTTGCTCTTCTTTAGTCGCAATAGACTTTGGTCTTGAGTAGTCGATTGTCTCATTTTTCAACCACGAAGGACCTTGCGCCCACAGCTCACTACAGACCAGCTCTTGCGGAGTCACTCCTCTGGACGCCATATCAGCTGGGTTATGCTGTGTTTGAACGTGAGCCCAATGTGTGTTGTCGAGTTGAGAGAGGATTGATGAGACTCTGTTTCCAACGAATGTAGACCAGCGGCTTGGGTGGCTGCTGAGCCAAGCTAAAACCACTGTTGAATCAGTCCAGGCATGAATATGAGTTTCTGGAACCTTCATGACCTTGGCAACTTCTATGAGCAACTCTGACAGTAATACCGCTCCCATCAGTTCCAACCTGGGAACAGATTGCTGTTTTACTGGAGAGACTCTTGTTCGAGACGTGATAAGACTGATCTTGATGTTTCCCTGAAAGTCCACAACCCTTAGGTACACCACCGCAGCGTAAGCAGCCAACGATGCATCACAATATCCGTGTAACTCTACCATTTGATCGTCAGCTCTCGTATTTACCCATCGCGGTATTGTGAACTTACTCGTCTCTAGAAGGTTCTCCCTGTATGTCTGCCATTCCGTCAGCAGATCTGGTGTGAGCTCATCATCCCAATCCAGTCCGGAAAGCCAGAGCTTCTGGATGAATATTTTCGATATTACCACACAAGGTGCTGCCCAACCCAACGGATCGAACAGGCGAGCGATATCGGAGATCACCCGTCTCTTTGTGACTGGAGTCTGCTGAGGGGGAAGTATTACTAAATACTTAAACTCATCGCTATCACGATCCCAGCTTATTCCTAACATCTTCACAATTTCATTTTCCCTTATGTCCTTACCTCCTTGTAAATTAACCTCGCTCTTCTCCGCTTTCCTTTCTCTGCTTGAAATTTGCATGTCTAACTCATCACAGCTACTCACCCATTTCTGTAATTGGAAACCTGCCCTGCTTAGTATCTCGTTCATGCTTCGCTGTAACGCTAATCCATCACGAACTGACTGACAACCTGTCATCAAATCATCAACGTAAAAATCTCTTTTTATTTTTTCAGCAACTTCAGGATTCTTCGCGCCATCGTCGACTGCAACCTGCTGCAAGGACTTCACTGCAAGGTAAGGAGCTGAAGCTGTTCCAAAGGTAACTCTCAATAATCTATACTCATCTATTTCAGATTCGGGGTCATCGCGCCACACTACTCTCTGGAAATCAACCTGTTTTGGATTCACCTTTACTTGCCGGTACATCTTGACGATGTCTGCACACAAACTGATGGGATGTGTTCTCCAGCACATGATGATGTGACGGAGTGGCGGCTGTAAAGTTGGACCTACCATAAGATCGTCATTCAACGATACTCCATTAGTGCCTTTCATAGACGCGTCGAACACTATTCGAACCTTAGTTGTGCTTTTGTCGTTGCGTATCACAGCATGATGTGGCAGGTAAACTGCTGTTGGGTCTCTCATCATGCTTGCTGGGACACGCTCCATGTGACCAAGGTTTAAATAGTCGTGAAACACTTCAGAGTATTTTCTTTTGATTTCAGGATCTCGCTCAAACTTCCGCTCAAGGTGATGAAATCTTTTGATTGCAAGATCTCTGGAATTACCGTATCGGCACTGTGGATCGTTAGAATTGAATGGGAGATTGACTACATACCGACCACATTCATCCTTGACTGTGGTGAGAGAGTAAATTTCTTCACAACGCTGCTCGTCTGAACTCAGTATTTTCTTTTCCGGAACGACCGACTCAATTTCCCAAAATCGTCTCAAGAGCGCGTTCTCATCAACCTGGGAATTATTGACAATTGAATTGTGGTAACAATGTGTCGACGAGCTCTGATCATAGTCTAAGCGATGTGTAGGACCCGAAATAATCCATCCCAAGGCTGTACATTGAGCTGTAGGCATTCCCTTGGAACCCTTGATCAGACCTTCTCGAATTAGCAGACCATAAACGTCTGCTCCAAGCAAAATATCTATTTTGCTCGGCGTATGAAACTGGGGGTCGGCTAGAACAATGTCTGCCAACTCTGGCCATTCCACATGTGTAACACTGACCCTTTCTGATGGCAAAAGGTTGGTTATAGCACGAAGAACATGTGCACGTACTTGAACTGAGAATTCGGGATCACAACGCGACTGAACCTTCATGTTGACGATGTACCTTGATGCCAAAGTACCTGCATTGCCGCCTAATCCTGAAATGCTGCTCCTACTTTTAATCTTCTTTAGCCCAAGTAACTGCGCTGCAGATTCTGTAATAAAAGATGCCTCGGAACCCTGATCAAGAAGAGCCCGAAGAGTGTGAGCATCTCCGTCTCGAGATTCAACGTTTACTAAAGCCGTAGCTAATAGAATCTTTGTGTTGGTTGTCCTTTTGGAAAAGTGTGCTGAAACATTCGACGTGGACGCAGGAGAATCTAACGATGCCTTAACTCCGGACACCGTGTCCTTAACTTCTTGCTCTAAAGCGGGTTTGCTTGATTCTGTAGAACCAGGCTCAGGTTGTGGATGAAGTAAGGAGTGATGCTTTCTCCTGCACACGCGACATCTAACTGGTGACCGACAAGTCTGGGCGGAGTGGTTACCGAAACAATTGAAACAAAGCCTGCTGGTTTGGACATAATTGTGACGCTTAGTAAAATCCTGTGCAGCAAATTGTTTACAGTGTGCCATTTTATGGTCACCCTTACAGTACGTGCAACTGACTGAGGAATTTTGTGCAGTGGAACCCGAGGCAGCATGTAGAGTATTTTTCTTTTGAGTTGTAGACTTTCCCTTTACATCTATAAATTCAAGAGACCTAAACCGCGTTTCTAGAAACTCCCTAAGTTGTCTCAAAGTTGGTAGCTCGTCAGATGATCCAATAATCAATTCCCATTGCTTGCGCGTGTCGGCATCCAGCTTTGAAACAGCTAGGTATATTACAATGGTGTCCCATGAACTAACGTCTATGCCCAAATTCCTCAGTCCGTTCAACGTATCATTGGTCACATCAAGTAAGTTTTTAATGGCGTTGCTCGACTCTGTTCCTAAATTGGGTGAGCTTACAAAACGCTTCAACAAACAATTAGCAAGATATTTTTTATTATTAAACCTACTATTGAGAGTAGACCACGCCTCCTCATAATTCGCGGCTGTGATAGGAACATGCCTCAATAATTGTTCCGCTTCTCCTGCTAAATAACCTTTGAGATAGTGCATTTTTTGTACATTATCTAAAGACGCATTATTATGCACTAAAGATACATAAAGGTCCTTGAATGTAGTCCACTCGGAATAAGCTCCGCTAAATGTAGGGATTGATATTTTAGGTAGTTGTATTTGCTCAAACCTTGAAGGAGACTCCGAAGTGGTACTACCTTGCTTGCTATTGGACTCTAATTTCTCTCTAATATCAGTTTTGCATTCTATATAGATTTCCTCTGCCAGATCATACATACAAGTTTTAATATAAGGGCTGTCCGCTAGAGCCTCTAGATCGCTTTCCGTTAGCAATTTCCTGTGATTTTCTGAGAAAATCCGCCATTTTTCTTCCAAACTCTCAAGTCTAGTAAGTAGGTATGAGTCCTTATTAAGTCTCTCTTTTGGGGATTTTTTAAAATTCTCATACGCCTTTTCTATCATTGATTTGTAACCTAACTGCGCCTTTAATAGAGCGGAAAAAGACATTGTAAAATAATTTTAATTACAATACAAAAGCGAACAAAAAAATACAAGTCTTTGAGATTTTATAAATTCTAACGAAAATTGGGCATAGGTTCCCCGTCGGATCTCTTTTTGCAAAACTATTCTAAGTCCTAACTAACTACAGTAAAATTATTCTAAGTCTTAATCAAAGTAAAATTTTAAAGTCCAAAAGCTGCTTGATATAAGGTTGACTTTTCTATAAATCTTCACTGCACTAGTTTGTATAAATTCAAAAGTACTCACTATTTCACTCCGATTACCACTTGACACTGAATCCGCTCCCAGAGACCGATGTATCCTCTACGTCACTGCTGTGACGTCAGTAGCGCAGGCCAACACGTCACTCCTTGTGACGTCACCAATGCGCTTGCTTGTAGAATTGTGTCCAGTGTTACGTCAGCCCAATGTCGTCACGAACTGAACACCTTCACCACGGCGCCACCAGATGGCGCTGCTGGAGTGGTGTGGGTTTCTACCACCTTTCTCCCTTCCTTGGTTCGATGATGATGGGGTGCGCAATACTAGCCACCCGCACAGGACACCAGAGATGTCACTGTGATCGAACCCGGAACACCCGCGAGTAATAACCGACTACTCTTGCTGGGCGTGATAGTGCAACTTAATGCAAAAAAAAACAATTCACAGCGAAACTTCAATATCCGGCTCCGTAGGACCATGTAAATATATCGGTCAGGTATGAAATAATAACGCTGAATTGTTAGTGGTAAAAAGCCTTTATTTAAGAACCATCAATTTCACCTCACTGAGAACCCGAAACGCTTCGTTAGCGCGATCTAGAGCTGGGTCAAAATTAGCAGCGACATCTAGTTGTTGAACAGGACGAAAAAGTTTACAATCTTACACAACAGGTCACTGAGTTTATGCTGTTTTTAGCTCCGCGCGCGTTTCCACGATGAAAAGTACTAAGGAGGTAAAGTATTAAATTTTGACGTGACAACGTCTTATAAATTGGTTTGCCGGGTGACACTTCAAGAAACTGCGTTACGCTCCGCTCACGTTATGCACTCACAATGAGAGCGAGTGAGAGGCACGCGTCCCTTCCACTCGGGCATGGTTAGCCCGCCTAAGAGCGAGAGAGACAGACATAAAAAGTGAAAGGCACGCGTATTTCATCCTTCTTCCTACTATACGAATGAATATTCACATTAAAATTATTTTACCACTCAAAGTCGTTGTCACGTAAAACTTTCGCCCGTATACCGACTTTACAGGCAACCAATTTTTTTTAAAGTAAAATGAGTTTCCCTTCGTACTTTTTCCAGGCTTAGGACTGGGTGGGTCTCAAACTATTTATTACTTAATAGATGTCCAGGCGCACTTAGAAGTTCATTTCATTTTATATACATGAGTATTTTTTTATATACATATCTTTTTTTGTATGTTTATGCATTTTTTTTTATGAACAGTTTTTTTTGTCTTTATGTTTTTTTTTCTTAAAAGTCTTTGATATAGGTACCAGGTTTTGGAATTAGGCTTACCTACTATACTTAGCTATCTTCTATCTCATCTCATCTACAGCCCATATTCGTCCACTGCTGCATGCAGGCCTCCACCAGAACCCTTGTTGTATTTTTTCAGGTAGTATTGCCATAATCCCCACGCTGGGCAAGCGGGTTGGGATCGCAGTTCGGTGGTAAAATAGTTCTGTAGGCCCTGCTGCCTACCCTCTGTTGATATCCTTTAGTCGCCTCTAACGACACCCGCGGCACAGATATTATAATACTATACTAGTACAGATGCCTCATCTCATAGTAAAAAATGGGACACGCTTCGGGCGAGATTTGAGCGGGCCAACCAGTTATTGTTATAAGTTCACTAGATGGCGCAAGTCTTGGCCCGCAAGAACGAATGAAAAAGTACCACCTTTCACTACTAGATGTCGACTCATGCGATATTTTAATGACGCCATCTAGTAGTGAGAACATTTACTTGTAATTTTCTAAGAAGCGTCAAACCTAGGGTTTATTTAATTTTAGAACAGACTTGATGAAAGTTTTTCGTCGTATGTATTATTGTGTTACCTACCGACTTTAGTGATAGCACAGATATTATAATACTATACTAGTATATGTGTATGTAGTATATGTAGTATGGTGATAGGTACTTATTTTATAATCCTACAGCAAGTTCCACTTAGCTTTATAGGGTAGGTACCCACATAAGGTGGGCATCATAGAATGGATCCCAGATGTGATGACCTAGGTAGGTATTATGTGCTGATGACTTAAGAAGGCTACGAACCTCTCCCAAATCTCAGCGGCCGGCCCATGCGGATTTGTTGTTGTTTTATGTCGAATGAAATGGGGCGCGTTAGGACGTTATGTTATGATTATGAGTGAGAAAGCGCGTCTAACCATCGAAATGCAAAGCTGTGGCTGTGTGTGTAGGGAGTGAAGCCTGTGCGTGTGCTCGGTGTCGCCACAGAATAGGAACTATTTAGTACGTAGTCGGTCGATGCAATAATTTACAATAGGTAGGTAAGGTAATACAGAATAGGTAAGTAGTAGGTATGCCTGTAGGCCTAGCACGGGGATTGTTGTCTAGGGTAGAATAGACAATAATGCATCGATAATCGCATCGTCATACATTGCGTAAATTATTGAAGTTGAAGGAATGAATTATTATTTTTTAAATTATTATTATTATTATACACTCATTTATTCTTTAATCTCGTTTATAAAATACATTTTTGACTATAGAAAATAAAATGTTATAAAACTATTCTACAGTAAACAAGATCCGTCAAGTGCGAGTGTAACTCGCGCGCCGAGGGTTTTGAACGTTTGTCAACAAATATGTACCAAAAGTACCGGTTAGAGACTTCGCAATTTAACGAATACCTAAGAATAGTAGGTACCAACCTACATTTCAGATGGATCTCTCTGCATGCTTTGGTTAAATGGGTGGTTCGGTTAAGGTGGGTAATGGTAAATTTTTCGACGTTTTTCAAAATATTTCAAAAAGTATGAAACCTACAGAAATTTGAAAAACTGTTTTGAAACGTACAAACCGATACCTTTTATTTGATACCCCACACGGTGAGGTAGCTCCCCCTTTTGACCATTATTCCCCCCCATTTTGACCATTTTTCAAAAAGTGTTCTTTTTTCAAACTTCTCTATATTTTTCCTGTAAAATATAGATCCATGTCTATAAACGCTCCATACATTTAATATGGATCGCTCTGCAATCTTCGGAGAAAGGGGGGGGGGGGAATGGGTATTTTTTCGACTTTTTTCGAAATATTTTAAAAAGTATGAAACCTACAAAAATTTCAAAAAATATTTTGAAATGTACAAAACGATACCTTTCATTTGATACCCCATATGACTCTGTAGGTATCTTCTAAAATTTCGGCATCACAATTTGTATGGAAAATATTCATTTTCATTTTTCATTTATTTTTCTCTAAATCTGTACAGGCGCACGAAATGTATTATTATTTTAAATTTTAAGTTGATAGCTGCAGTAGTTTTTGAGTTATTAAGGAGGGAAAAAAGGACAGACAAAGCGAGACCATAATGGTTTTGAAACCGATCTTCGATCATCAAAACCCTAAAAATATATCAAAACGGTAAATATATCTAATTAATATATCTTCGGTGGCCGCGAAGCTAGGCTCAAGCGGCCGGTGACTAGGGCTGCAAAGAGAGGAACTTCCTGACGATGCTTATTATTATTATTAGAATTATTATTTTTAGAATTATTATTTATTATTTTTCCTTTTCGCTGACATCCATAATCGTTTTTAGGGTTTCGAAGATCAAAGATCGGTTTCGAAACCCTTATAGTCTCGCTTTGTCTGTCCTTTTTTCCCTCCTTAATAACTCTGCAACTACTGCAGTTATCGACTTGAAATTTAAAATAATAATACATTTAGTGCGCCTTTACAGATTTAAAGAAAAATAAATGATAATAAATGAAACATTAGAATGAATATTTTCCATACAAATTGTGATGCCGAAATTTTAAAAGATACCACAGGGTCATGTGGGGTATCAAATGAAAGGTATCGGTTTGTACATTTCAAAATAGTTTTTGAAATTTTTGTAGGTTTCATACTTTTTGAAATAATTTGAAAAAAGTTGAACAATTTTCCATTACCCACTTTAACCAAAGCATGCAGAAAGATCTATCTGAAATGTACTATTCTTAGGTATCCGTTAAATTGCGAAGTCTCTAACCGGTACTTTTGGTATCTACATATTTGTTGACAAACGTTCGAAACCCTCGGCGCGCGAGTTACACTCGTACTTGACGATCTTGTTTTTTTTGAAGATCTCAAAGTACTACCTAAAACATAAGTAGGTAGGTAGGTAGGTAAGTAGGTACCTACCAATACACAGACCAAGTCGTAAGTTTTCCGAATAATATAATAGGTAATATAGGTAGGTATGTAGGTACCTATCTCGTTAGATTACCTACGCAGACGGCAAAGCGTGTAGCACAATTAAACAACCAACAGAGAATAGCCGACGCCCGACCGACTACGTACGAGTATCTACGACACGGCTCGTCGCATCGTCGTCGTGTCGGCCATTCATTTCATCCCCCCTGCGTCTCATCGCCCCCCGCGTGTGAGCAAGTGGTTGCAGAAATTAGAAGGAATTTCACCATTTTGGATATTTTTTCGTACTTTCCGATTCATTTTGATAAACGACTGATTTCAGAAATATTTTTGATTACTTCTAATGTTGAATCTATTTAAGATGTTTGTTAACTGACTGACAATAAGTTTGCGTTTTGTTCATTCAGAATAAGAAAACCGATACGCCATCTATCAAGGAGTAGCACTTACTATTTACTATCCTACAAAAGTCGTGAGATTTGATAAGTTCATAAAAATGCCGCCAGAAGAACATCGATAGTGTGTCGATAGTAATGAAATTTTCAAATTTATGAAAGTTTTGATTTAAAATCATACAATTTATTTATATTGTATTCAAGGGTTTTTACCTAAAAGAGTTCAGACATTTTATAAAGAAATTCTTTATTGTTTTGTCAGTTTACACAAACCTCGATAACTAAGTGTAATACACCTAACGCCATCCATTGTAATTTTTTTGAACTAAAAAACTTTTCTATGGAATGAGACCCCATGCCCGCGGGAAGAATCGGGGAGGTGTAAATTCAAAGTTGGCATTCAGCATCACACGGCCAGCTTAGAATTTGATATTGCTTGGATAAGTTGCAATTATCGTATGCAGAAAGCGCCATGTAATGCCTATTGGCTCTTGATCACTACGCAGTACGTTGCATACTGCGACACAACGGGCTTACTGCCCCTTACCACTAAGGCAGACTTCCACGGAACAAAATACCACTCTAGACGTTTTCCAAACGATCATGTGTCCGGCACCGCATAGCGCAGACCGCATCGTGCTGCGTAGTGATCAAAAGACTAAGACTTAGTTTCGCATCCATCCAAAATTCCCTGCTTCCTTATCGACAGTAACATACAAACTTATTGCGTACGTAAAATTCTATTTGGTTGGCATTTTCACTTTGTCGGTGACACGCGGGAAGGCAAATGCGGTATGAAAATTTAAGGACGTCTCCCGCTCCACTCCCTTCGGGTATGACCGCGACGAACGTGACGAATGCTCACAGTAAGTAACGGCGGATTTAGAGAGACTGGAACTGCCATGGGCAAAGATATAAGTAAAGAAAGAAAGAAAAATATTTATTAGACACTACAGTACACTACTAATGAAATAAAATAAAAGACTACTTAGTAACACATACCTACCTACAAAAACACAAGTGAACAGGACTATCGCAATACAATACGTAGGTACTTTAACACAAGGACCTATCTACCTCTTGGGTTGGTACTAAGTAGCCCACTCAGCAAGCCGACGAGCGCGTGTGTGTAGCTCTAATAGGGCCTGACTCAGCTTTATAAGTAACATTCTGTAGGTAGAGATGGTATGTTCTCCTAGCGCTAACTTAACAAACGACCTGTATTGTGTTACCTTTACGCAAAGTCATGTTATTTCCAACCTTTTGCAATATGCCTACCGACGAACAACAAAGACGTACCCAGACCGAAGTGCGACCAAGACAACAATACGCACGTGAAACATGAAGGCGGGCGGCGGCGCCGGTCCGACTTTAACTGAATTTTACTGACTTCCATCGTTGGCCATGGGTTCACTTGAATAGTGATTTGAGGCCCAGTCTACACCAAAGCGGAGATGTGCGGAAATGTCAGATTTTTGAAATTTCAGAAAATTTACATCATAATTATTGTAATAATTTCATGAAAAAACACTGATTTTGCTGAAAAGACTAGAAAAAAAAACATTTGTGACATATTTTGTTACAATAAATAATGCAAGAGTGCGTGTAAAATAAAACGAGAAGAAAAAAACTTTATTTAACCATACTACGTCTAGGCACCATCTAGAATCTAGACATTTTATATATCTTTAGCCCAAATTCAAAATACGATACATTCGCCGCACAGTTACAAAACGTAATATATATAATTTGCTTACGATCGCATTTTGTGAATGTATGTGTATTATGTGATTACTTAACACTCGTAAACTTTTATATACTCACCAACTTTATACGTTCTACTCATTCTGACTGATTTATTGCCACACATGAAATTTACGGACTTTTATTTTTTCTAGAATATCCTCATACTTCGTGTTTTTTTTTGAGATCGTCCGAGTTTTCTAGTTTTGTGTTTTGTAAGTGCAAATACCACGATTTTTTTTCGCAGTTCGTCCAACAAGTGTTTCGTCCAATAAGCGGTTTGTCAAGAATCCATACGCAGCTACACTCGCGTGCAACTGAATCGACTCAAGCCGTACTTTTGCACAAAAAGTAGATTCAGCATTAGAAAAACCGTTCCCCTGGACGCCATTGTACTCGGCCTCTTCTGCCGTTACTTACTGACGGAAGGATGCGGGTTCAAGTCGCGTCGAAGTCAAAATTTTTTGCGAAATTATTTGATTTTTTAGAAATTAGCCAGAGTGTGAGGCTTACGCACTATAAAAACAAAAACTTTAAAAGTTGTATGTAAATCGGAAAAGTTTTCCGAAAAATCAGATTCATTTGCAATGTAGGTACATACGTGTGGCTTGAGTCGACTCAGTTGCACGCGAGTGTAGTCCAATTCTTACTAAATACTTTTACTATAGAATTTTCCAAAAAAGTTTAGATTTCATGTCTAATTGTTTTGTACATATTTGAAAAATTACAGTTAATGGACCGATTTGAAAAATTATTTTATCATTAGAAGCCCACATTATTTTTACCCTTCCCATTCCCTTATTCAGCACTTAAATCCACAAGCACAGGCTGAGTTGAAAGGGTCGATTCTTACGCCGATACCGCCACAGCCTCTCTCGTCACTCTCTATCTTTTACCTAGGAACTCAAAATTGTAGAAAAAACAAGGTTCTCCAATTTTAGGATAAAATAATATGTACTAACAATTCCGCGCAAAACATTATCTGATAAGATTGACAAATTGACATGCCATGCAATCAGAGAAGGTAAAAAACAGACTTACGCAATATAAAATTGCCAAGTAAATTACCCTCCAACTTTAAGCACGCACACAACTTAATTTGTAAAAGAAAAGACCACACCAACACACAGTGAAAAAACCCATCAAAGTAAGTCGTCAACTAGTTTCGTTTCTCCACGAGACATCATCACGACACCACAACAATACTCGACTTTGACACAGAGACTGCCAAGCAACAATGACAGAGTTGTGCCAGTGATGTTGCCTCTCTGAGCTTCCTGCGTAAGGTTCTCCATTTGTCAAAAGAGTGACGTAGGTACCGATCATCATCATCAGCCAACGTTAGTACACTGCTGAACATAGGCCTCCCCTAACGAGCGCAATAGCGCCCTGTCTTTAGCTTGGCGCGTCCAGTATCTGCCTGCAGTCTTTCATCATCCCACCCATCCCACCTTGCCGGAGGCCGTACCTATAATGATGCTAAATTTATTCATAGAGAACTGTGACGAGTACCTATAACCAAGATTGTTGTTACCGAGCAACCAGACCGGAAATTTTTAAAACTTTCCTTTTGTTCGCAATGATCACAATAGTGCTTGTCACTTTGTGTTGCAGATCAACATGTTCTTAGAATTCAGAAAACGTAACACATCTGTCACAGCTGCTAATTACCCAAGTGTAATTCATTTTGGCTGCTCGGTTCAAAGAGTGAACGTGTTTTATAAAAGAGTAATAATGATCCTCTCGGAGTGTTATTTCCATCAGATTTTAATATTTGTCGTGATATTAATAGCATTGGAATGTGGTACACAGCAGTTTACATTTGTTCCGCCAAAAGACTTTGGAGATAGCAACTGGTTTTCCAGGAATGCCATGGATTTGTGGAGCGGGAACAAGACATTAATAAATATAATTTCTAAACAGTTTAACAACATGATGCTAAACATGGCGAGGCGAAGTTGTGAGTACCTAATTAATAAAAAAATTCATAATTGAATGGTATACAAACTTACCAGTTTGACAGATTTACACGAGTCGCTGCATCCGAAGACATTTTCCTAGCCTAGAACATTGAAGAGCGTACTACGCATGTTAAAAGATGTCGACGATGCAGCGACGTAGTGAAATGAATGACATTGTCGTATAGAATTAACTAAAGTTTATTTTAACAGCGAGAAGTGCACAATTCACTGATGAGGGCAGCCATAACAGCCGCAGCACAACGGAATCAGATGAAGATAGCTAATAGGACTACAGGAACTGCTACTGCCAAACATGGGCCGAATTCCACTTAATTAACCGCTTCATCATAACAATGGTCTAGTCTCAGAATTACTCCTTTTGACATTTTACTTTGATGAAAGAAAGTACAGATACTACGCGTGTCAAAATCACCAAGGTTTACCAAGGTGTACTATCAATCTCTCCGTGCACATAGCACCGTACGCACTATCTATCCAGTCAACAGAGCGGCCGAATTTTTCAAAATGACGTCAACAGTGTGGCCCGATATGGGCTGGAGCCGCTGGAGGTTTTGATCAAAAAACTAAAACTGCGTTTTTTGGTGTTTTTAACTGATCAAGAAATGTCTTTATTACCATTTCATGTAATTTAAATGGTACATGCATGAGAAAATAAAGTATATTAGTGTAACTGTAACTTCAACTGCGACAATATGTCATAGTAAAGCGATTCGTTAGCAGAATTCCGCCCCAGAACCGAACTCATTTGATTTGACAGTTGTTGCGAAGTAAAAATAAAGCATCTTCTAGTAGTACATAAATTTCCTTACAAATTTTTCTTTCAAACTTTTACAAATCCTTTAAGGCCTATACATATAGTACTACTTTTTTACAGAAAACACGCGAAAACGCAAGCAGATGCTTGCGTTTTGTAAAAAAGTAAGGTTTAGGTATGTTAGTAGATCAACATCTTTGCAATATTTTTGCTAGAATCGATAGTCAGTAGTCCGAACTAAAAGCGCATTCCTCTGTGTGTGATATGAGACTGACGTATATTATTATGAGACGTCAATTAGATGTCGCCAAAACTGATTGTACTACATACCGAAGCGACAGAAATCAAAAATATCACTTTGTTTCCGTGTCAGTATTTGATTATAATTTGACCTTTTCTAACGCCCGTAGCACACCTCCGCTGCGGAATACGAGTAGCGGACCCGCTGGATGAATTCCAGTGTAGTTTGAGTTGCGGATCTATAGCGGTGGTGTGGCTGACGTCGGAGCAGATCGTTCGGAGCAGAGTGTTCCGCTTCTCCTACATACGGAAAAGACATGGCGAAATTACTGCGGTTCCGCAGCGGAGGTGTGCTACAGGCTTACCTAAGTGTACATATTTTATTGTATTGGAAATAAAGAGTTATTGATTTTGACACCAATGTCTGTCGTGTTTTTCGTAAGCTGTCAGTATATTTTGCCGCCCACCCATTTTGCCGCCAGTGTAATTTCTTTGAAATTCATTCATATTTGAGTTTCTAAAAGCTAAATTTAAAATTAGATATCTGTTGAGCGCGTGTTTAACAAAAGCGTTACCACAAAAGTGCGTCTTACGACGCGACGGCTTACAGTTAGACACGGCTTAATTCACAGATTAATTAACAAAACATGATATAAAACATACTTATTAACATCTCTTATAGTGTGGACGGACGTGTTACAATCTAACATGTTAGCTATATAATTTATGTTCCATAACATAAGTTATATAACATGTTACTAAATCTGGACGCACCCTTCTGTAAAATCTTGAGCTATTAAAATGTAGAACTCTAAAGTTCATTAAATGGGGAGGCAGGCAGGCGCGAGGTTAAAATGCATTTCTGAATCTGTTTATCCAGTCCTTAGTATGGGTTGTAAAGATAATAATTAATAAATAAAAAATAATTCTGGACAATTAACACAGCATTATCTAGCCCCAAGCTAAGCAGAGCTTGTGTTATGGGTACTAGATAACTGATATACTTAATACAATACATTACATAGATAGATATTTTTATTATACATAGAAAACACCCAGACCAACGGAACAAATTTCTGCAGATCGTACACAAATTTGTTCCGAGGCGGGGATTGAACCCGCAACCTCCTGCGTCGCAGGCAGACCTTGGCCCGCTGCGCCACGGAGGTCGTCAAAGATAAAGATAAGATAAAGACATTTATTTGCAAAAAACACGTGTACAAAAAAGGTATAACATTATGTTTAGGTAGAAATAACATGCTTGTCCGTTTACGGGATGCAAAATTAATTAGAGAGATGACATGCACACAAAAACTATCTACAATTTATCATTAAAAAAATCGTCTAGGCTATAGTAACGTTTTGATATAAATAATATTTTAATTTTCTGTTTAAAAGTTTGAACATTCAGGTTTCTGTAAAGTTTAGGTAATTTGTTATTATTTGTTGTGCATTACTTTACAATAGCGATAAAAAAATTCGTTTACTTCTATACATTTGGAGCCTTGCAGCGCTTCGATATAGAGAAACTGCTTTTCATATTTTGACAGATCTCGGATGGTTTTGAGAGATTCGACGTAGGGTATTTTTTCATTATATTTAACTAGCTGCTGCCCGCGGCTTCGCCTGCGTAGTTCCCGTTCCCGTGGTAATTCCGGGATAAAACATAGCCTATGTCCGTCTCCTGGTTCTAAGCTGCCTCCCCACCAATTTTCAGCCAAATCGGTTCAGCCGTTCTTGAGTTATAAATAGTGTAACTAACACGACTTTCTTTTATATATATAGACTAGCAGCGCCTCGCGGTTTTACCCGCGTAATTCCCGTTCCCGTGGGAATTCCGGAATGAAATATAGCTTAGGTATGTGCTATTCCAGACTATAATCTATCTCTGTGCCAAATTTCAGCCAGATCCGTTCAGTAGTTTTTATGTGTAAGAGTATAAAAAATCCATCCATGCATACAAATATTCGTGTTTATAATATTAGTCGGATATGCCTCATTAGTTTTTAGTGTAAGCCAGATAGAAGTTAAGGTCTATCGAGCTCAAGAAAACTTTTTTCGTATTAGTATTCTATGCACACTGATACTAAGCCAAAGCGTCCTGTTTACTGTGAGAGGTAGTGACCTAGATGAGTTGAAATCAAATTAGCGCCACCGTCGTTTCCGCCGTCGGCCCTCTTGTTTGTGCCTTGATCAGAGTTAACTTGTTCTCAACATGCTATTCAAGCAAAAATTTATGATAAGAAAACGGAGCATCTCCGAGTCATTCTTTGGAAAACAGGGAATATAAATTATTATGTAATTTAATTTTAAGCTAAGAAATCACATAATATCGCAAAAATTTTCGACCTCGACGGGACTTGAACCCGCATCCTTCCGTCAGTACGGGAATGCACGAGGTCAAGTGAAGTCAAGTCAAAAATCTGTGCGACTTCCTACGGACTGTAGCGCCGTTAGCTCCTAATCTAACCTCCTAGCTTTAATTTTAAGCTATGAATTTTTCTAAAGTGTAAAATTGATTGGTGCTAGAGTAAAATAACAAAAAAACTTCATAAATGAAGCGGTTAGATAGTTTGCATAAAATCGGTTGAAACAAACATTTTGTTAAAATATTTGTTTTGTCCAAAACCAATTAGCGAATTCCAATGTTTTCATTCTAGCTATTCGTTCTATGGTTTTGTATTAATGAAAAGCCCTCCCATGAGTGTGGCAATTAGGTATTTACTTTTATATCGAGTGTTAAAAATGAAACTTTTATATACTTTTGAAGCTTTTCTCATTTTTTTTAAAGATTGTATCATATACTAGTCAGTTTGATGAAAATTGAATAATGAGAAGTGAAAAAAACCAGTCACCCCGTGGACCATATTTTAAAGGCTAGCGACCCGACCCGGCTTCTTTAAATGAAATGAAATGAAATGAAATGAAATGAAATGAAATGAAATGAAATGAAATGAAATGAAATGAAATGAAATGAAATGAAATGAAATGAAATGAAATGAAATGATATTTTATTGCATTAAACATGCTATAAAAGGTGGTTCGTTATATTATTCTTCGCACGCGTGGACATATTTTTTTTACATGTAAATATAGCCTACTAATTTATGCCCGCGGCTTCGCACACGTTGTTTCTATGGAAACGTTTAAAGGTGATTTCTATCCCATGGGAACTGATTTATGTGGTAAAAAGCCTATGTTTGATTCCAGGATTAGACTTATCTGTATACAAAATTTCAGTCTGATCCGTTCAGTAGTTTTGGCTAGAAGAAGTAACAAACATCCATCCACCCGTCCATCCATACTTTCGCATTTATAATATTAGTGTGATTCCACAAAAGTTTTTGCTGGGTTTTTCAGCAAATACAATGTTTTGTCATGAAATTATTACAAAAAGTTTATGTAAATCGTATGAAATTTCAAAACAATAATCAAAATGTATGCAGACACGTAAAAGAACACGAATATGAAGAAAATAAGTAACATTTTTTTTAATAATTCAAATATCTTCGCGGCCTTTAAAAAATCGTAGAAGAAAAGTTTTTCCCCTCGGGTTCTATTATCAGCCTCTTTCGGCTTAATACACATGTTTCGTGGCACCCTGTACAGTCGAAAGTGAGTCAAGGCCTCGTCCCGGGATATCGCTCAGCCCCCGAGTGGAATCCCAGATAATCCGTGGAACACGCATGAGTCCACTTCAATGAGGTATATTTCCCTTGGTCGATGTACCTATACCTACCAACTTCCAACGGCTAAGTAGGTAGGCACCTACTTAGCCATTGGATTGGAAGTTGGTAAGGTATATATTTATCTTTCTGCCTCGTTTTTCTAGCGGTCAGCTAGTTCAACCGCTGCTTATGAGGTCCTGGGTTCAAATCCCGAGTCGGGCCAAAGAATTACTTGGGTGCGTCAGTCCAATGATCTTACACTTTTAATATCAGAAATCTATAAAATATTGGTTTATTAAGTTAAATACTATACAGAAAGTATTTATTAATTACGCCATTGATATGACTCAAGTAACCTACTCATCATGACGTCTTTAGTTTCGGCGGTTAGCAGTTAATCATCAAAAGTTACAAGGACACGGAACTTTGAACATACGATAAGCGTTCATTCTAACTTTGGCGAACATTAACCACAGAGCCTGTACATATTCCCTATTATTATGGTGATAGAGTTTTAACTAGTTTTATGAAATCAAAGGAAGCTCTACAAAGTTTTATAGTTCTATAAAATAATTATTTAATACTATCACTCAGTATTTAAAGAGGTATTTTCGCTACCAAGTCTGGAGACCGAATGCCCGACCTCTCGTGTTTTTCCCACCAAAACCGCTTCTGCTCAATATGACGTCGACTAACCACAGACAACACAGCGCTGCTTAATTCAAAGACAACGCGTCAAAGTCAAAATAGAAGAAAACACGAAAAGTCGTTAACTGTCTACAAGTCAAGCGAATACATAATAAGTAGATTTAAATTAGTCTTATATTACTCTAATGGTTATTATTATTTTACCATAAATATCTGGTCAAAATGACCTGGATTTACAATTTTATTCAAAACAAATACCGAAATCATTACACTAGGAATGTCAATTACAATCACATTGCACTTTAAAGGAGATTTTAGACCTGGAAAATATAAAGGTAACTCTTATACTTTCGTCTACATCTTGCCGTATCTGCCTGCAGTCCTTCGCAGGTTATCATCCCACCTGGCCGGAGGGCGTCCTACACTACGTTTGCCGAGTCGCTGTCACCACTCAAGAACACGTTTATCCCAGCGGTTGTCGGTTGTTCGCGAGATATGGCCGGCCCACAGCCACTTCTGCTTGCTAATTTTTCATAAAGCTAATTTACAAAAAGAAGCCACTTATTATAATAAATCATCTTTCGTAGTTATAAATAGGCCGATTTTGATGATGTAAATAAAAACGGGAGTGGAAGATCGGTCTTTATTAATCAAAATAAATAATTCTGAACAATCCACACAGCATCATTTCTACCCAAGCTATTAATTGGGTTTTGGAAATATAGGTTAGGTTAGGTTAATTATAATTATATTTCTATTAATTACCTTATCCTAATTTTATTTATTTATTTTAGAATTTTATGAAATCTTACAGGTACCCTAGGTACACAAAACATAATTAACTATCAGAAATATACATGCTGCGGGTACCTACATGTCAGCTGAACGCCAATTATAAATTTCCACTTATAGGTTACTAATTAGATGAAAACAACCCCATCACTAGACCCTACATTGTTATTGGTGCGCACATGGAATAAAAACTTAACATTTATACCTACTGAATGAAGCCCACCAAAACCGGTGCGCTATGTGGAAGTACTTTGGTGCGTTTCATCTGGGTGCGCTACGAGGAATACCTCTTATTTTATTTAACATGAGAAGTGATTTAAATTAAATTTTAAGAATTAGGTATAAGACTAAAATGATCTTCATTAACGCGTTCGTGATTATGGGCAGAAACTGCAGTTTACGCAGCGTCTGTGAGTTACCAATAACCCTGTATAAGAGAAAGTGCCTGAGTCAGAGAGAAAGAGTTTTATAAAGTCACTAGCGACCCGCCGCCCCGGCTACGCACGGGTGCAATGCTGATACTAAATATACTACAGAATCGGCCTCCCGGCCGGTACCGCTGCAACCGCTATGTCCCTGCATTTTAAATCTGTGTTATCTTCGAATATATTTATTTAAATAAATTACATGCTGTATAGGGCCATCTTAATCTATATTAAATGCACAATGTACTTAAAGTACTCAATTGGATAAGGATTAAAGCTGTAATGCTTAAAATCGTTTTGTAAATAAGCCATTATTTCTCGTTAAAAGTAAAGGATAAAAAATGCTTGTTGTGGGTTATCCCTAAGAGATAGACATATCTACTATTTTATGCATGTATTATCCATATGAACCTTCCTCTTGAATCACTCTATCTATTAAAAACCTCATCAAAATCCGTTGCGTAGTTTTAAACATCTAAGCATACATAGGGGCAGACAGACATACAGGAAGCGACTTTGTTTTATACTGTGTAGTGATTTATGAAGTTTATTCTACCTGGGTGTTAAAAGGCCTAAGTTACTAGTTAATAGTCATATTTGAACATAAACTAGGTATCCACGAGTATGTACATGTTTCCAATAAATAAATGAAATGAAATTAAAAGTAAGTTTCACACAAAATATTTATTTTTCTCCAAGATTTATTATTAATTTTACTATCAAGACCATAACAAAATCTTGGAGTCTTCAAGACCAGGTTAAATAAGTTCCTTCTGGAAAAACGTGTTCCATCTGAGGCCACATCTTCACTTACTTTAAGTGAGTTGGTGGCCAAACGCTTGACCATTATCAATAATAAAAAAAAGCCGCCAGCTCCTTCCAAATTGTTCTATCTCTAGCCTTTGTCATCGAGTTAGGACCAGCTCTCTTCATCAAGATGTCTTGCCACCTCTTCTCTGGTCGACTTCTAGATGTCTTCTTATCCATCCTGCACATGTGCCCAGCCCAATTACATTTTAAGGATCTTATGACCTCTACGACGTCCGCGCAGTTTTGTCTCACCTCTGTTTTTATTGTTTTTAACGCCCGAAGCAAAAAGAGAGGGGTGTTATAAGTTAAACGTGTCTGTCTGTGTATCTGTTTGTGGTATCGTAGCTCCCAAAAGGATGAACCGATTTTCGTTTAGTTTTTTAGGTGTCATAGATAATTTTATCCCGAGTGTTCTTAGCCATGTTTCATATAATATAGCAATTTTTCCAACCCTGTAATGCCAAGCCTTGAACATGTTTCGTTGATTTATTTCATCGGCCCATTAAACCCGATTTAATTCAAAAAGCCCGATTTTAACTGAACCGTATACATGGCAATCAATTTAACCAATATAAATATTTTGCTGCAGTAGCGATTCCCAATTTGTTTTATTCCAATCCAACAAGGCTATTTTGAATTAAAATACAAAGATCGCTCCCATATTTATGATTGTTTTTAATGTCTTTATAAAGAAAGATGTTTATTTGCCAGAATATAATTATGTAACAATATAGGTCTTAAAATTATAACACGTCTAGTTATATTGTACCTTACGTAGGCATGCAAATATAAATTTTCAATCGCACAATATAATACAAATATTAAATGAATGAATTAATAACACAAAATAATTGTAAATGTCAATAAAAAAATAAAAAAATAATAATGCAGGACAATTCACACAGCATTATCTAGCCCCAAGCTAAGCAGAGCTTATATAACTGATATACTTCATACAATACACTACATAGATAGATATTTTTGATTATACATAGAAAACACCCAGACCAACAGAACAAATTTCTGCAGATTGTACACAAATTTGTTCCGAGGCAGGAATCGAACCCGCAACCTCCTGCGTCGCAGGCGGACCTTCGCCCGCTGCGCCACGGAGGACGTCAATGAATACCTTTAGTCCCTTATATTGATTCATGGTATAATGGCATTTACTTAACTCGAAAAAATTTTTTTTTACTATTTTCTAGGTTTTACAAAGGAACCGAACAAAGGCAGGGTACTAAAATACCGTCTGCCTACTGAAAAGGGGAGAATTGTGATCAACCTAAGTAACCGATGTCTAGCAGTGGAAAAAAGCTAGTAACATTACTATTTGATTTGTACGTGGTGATTCTATAATAAACCCTATTAAGTAAAGGCGGCGTCAAAGCCTTCACTGTAGGCACAGGTAAGTATATAATACTCGCTTGAGCCTTGACATGAAAGACTTCGTTATTAATTACAGGTAACAACTTAATTATATAGGTTACTTAAGTACTTCTGTGTGAGAGTTTGAAATGTTTTAACTTTTCTCGCTGCTTTTGAAAGAATTTACTCAGTAGCGCTATTCGTGGCGTCTCGTTTGCGGGTCTCTTGTCCAGTAGACGTTTACGGGCTGATGATGATGATGAACCTAATTATACAGGGTTATTGGTAATTCACTGTCACTGCGTGTACTGCAGGTTCTGCCCATCATCACGAACACGTTTGTGAAAACGCCAGGTCTTAATTCTTGAACCGGGTACTGGTATTCGGTATCCCCTCCATTCAATAATAGTTCTTTAGAGAAGCCTCTATATTCAAATAAATCCTCAACCTCAACAGCCTATACTGGTCCACTACTGGACGCAGGCCTCCCCCTGATAAGTGCCTTATTGACTTTTATCTCATGGGGGTAATGCCCATAATCTCCACGCTGGGCATGCGGGTTGGGGATCGCAGTTCGGTGGTAGAATTGTTCTGCAGGGGGCGGTACCGCCCGCTCTCGGTTGATATCCCATAGTCGCCTCTTACGACACCCGCGGGAAGAATAGAGGTGATGTAAATTCTAAGCCGGCACACCACAGCAAATAAAGCCATTATTGATTCCAAACATAAACACAGCCCTAGATTAACAGTGGATGTGGGAGTGAGAGATCGGGCTTTAGTAATTCATTGGGTTTTAGACAAATTGGTTTTTTCATGTTGTATCAGAGATGATTTCCAATTTTAAGAATCAAGATCTAGCGTCTTCACGAACGTGTTCGTGAAGATGGGGAGAACCTGCAATTTACTCAGTGTCAGTAAATTACCAATAACCCTGTATAGGTTACTTGAGTACTTGTGTGAAAGTTTGGAATATTTTTGAAGTGAAAACTTCTTTAGCGGCGTTGAGCACTTCTGTAATGGGTATAAAATCTTAAACTCGCGTCAGGACACGTGACCTGATCGAAAAAGCGTAAGACGGATGGAGCAACGACGACATTATGCCGAAGGAATAAAGCTCAAAATTGTGCAGGATCTTCTTTATAGATAGGAAATTTCTTGAAGTTTTGTTTTGAGATAGAGTTCAAAATCGAACATTATTTTTAGGTAAACAGAATAGATAATAGTACTAGTTTCCGACAACAACAATAGGCCCTAGCTTACGTAATAGTTGCTAGCGTCCGGCTCGCTTATACCTACATACTTATGTATCTATAGATAATTAATTTCTCGAACGAATCGAAAAGAAAGACAAGGACAAAAATTTTCATTTATTCATTAATATAATTTTATAATTAAGGTTAGGTTTCGATCGAGTCTATCGTACTGCTTAACGGGTGTAAACAGACCCTTCACGAAGCCGTCAACCAAGCATTCTGTACATGAAACTAAGTAACACTGCGCAAAAATAATTGCTGGGAAACGGAATTTATTTTTGGACTTTAAAAATAATCAGATTTTTGTAGCGGGTAATGGTTTGCGCGCAACCGGCTGTAAATAATTGTAATATTATTTAATACTAGCTGTACCCGCGACTTCGTTCGCGATTGCCTTACCGGCCGACTAATTAAGTTCACATTTAACCATAGTCTCTCATATTATGAAACGCCGCCGTGCAAAAACTCGTGTAGGTTCTACGGGGGATAGCATGTTGTCATCTTCAATCCCATAGATGAAAGAAATTATGATGAATGCAGATGGAGAGACGCGCGTCGAGTTTGAAACTATTAATTTATCTCGCACGCACTATCTGGAGTTTTATTAATCTAAGGATTCTACGTGATGATTCTGCGACGATTGCACTGTCATACTGAAGCAATTGTATTGCAGAATCGGGCTCCTGATCCATTTGACTGGACCACCGTAATTTTTTTTTCGTTAGTAGGTAGGTACAGTTGGCTGTGTACCACAGTAAAAAATATTTTTCTGTAGTCCAGTTAGTTTAATTGGACCACTTACTCCAACCAAACATCGGTAGTACAGATAACCGGACCAGCTAAACCACCATATGTCATGTAAGGAAGGAACCTAACTTATTTTTCCAAGACGCACCACCTTAGTAGGTAGGAACCTAACTAATGGGTGCGTCTTGGAAAAATTAGATAGGAACTTACCTACCCTTTATCTACAAATTTTTTCTTCAATCTACAGATTATTTCATCAGTCTACTGATTTTCTACTCGACTTTCTACTGATTTAGTCAAATTCTATTTTGAAACACTGTTACTAACAAAAAGAATGCATGATATCGGACGACGCGTAGACCCGTCGGGTTGCGCGGTTTAAGAATTCTACTTTTTCCCTTCTCCCAGGGGAACCTTACTGAATTCCAGGATAAAATGTATTTCCATATCCTTCCTTGTAGTATGAACTCAAAACATGCCAAGTTTCATACCAACTCATTACCTATGTAGTTTCGGCGTGATGCGCGGTGAAGGAATTTGACTATCATCCCCTCTGCCAGAGGAACCTTACTGAATTCCGGGATAAAATGTATCTTTCCTCATAGTACGAACTAAAATCATGCCGAGTTGCATTCGAATTCATTAAGTAGTTCCGTCGTGATGCGTGGTTAAAGAATTTTACTTTCATCCTCTTTCCCAGGGGAACCTTACTGAATTCCAGGATAAAATGTATCCCATGTCCTTCCTTGAACTCAAATCGTACCAATTCAATCCAACTCATTCAGTAGTATCTGCGTGATGCGCGGTGAAGGAATTTTACTTGCATCCCTTCTCCCAGGGGAACCTTACTAAATTCTGGGATAAAATGTATCTTTCCTCGTAGTATGAACTCAAATTATGCCGAGTTCCATTCGAATTCATTCAGTTGTTCCGTCGTGATGCGCGGTTAAAGAATTTTCCTTTCATCCTCTCTCCCAGGGGAACATTACTGAATTCCGGGATGAAATGTATCCCATGTCCTTCCTTGTAGTATGAAATCAAATCGTGCTGGGTTTCATTCCCACTCATTCAGCACTTTCGGCGTCATGCGCGGTGAAGAAATTTTACTTTCATCCCCTCTCCCAGGGGAACCTGACTGAAATCCGGGATAAAAAGTATCCTATGTCCTTCCTCGTAGTATGACCTAAAATCGTGCCGAGTTTCATTTCGATACCTTCAGTAGTTTCGACGTGATGCGCGTTTAAGAAACAGACAGACAGACAGACAGACAGACAGACAGACATGAATGAAAAAAAAATACAGTTTTGGCTTCAGTATCGATAGTAGAGTGTCCTCCAAAAAAAATTTTCTAAATATCTTCAATGTACAGAATTGGACCTGTTACAGTTTTATTATAAGTATAGATTGTAAAATAATTGTAATAGTTTTAAAGTGTTAAATTTTTAATGTAATATAAATTGTCATGTTTGTGTACGATAGCGCAATAAATGAATATTGTATTCTACCACATAAATGATAGTACTTTTATACTGATAAAGCAATTGGTGCAAAATTATTCCCTAACCATTCCAAAATATCAAACATGCTCAACGTTAATAATCAAGTTTTCACTTCTGCCGGCACTCCCGGAGTGCAACCCGTCTTTTTTTTTAACATTAACATAATTTCCTCGCAGTTCTTGAAATAATTTTCCTTTGGTATCATGATTGTTATCTTATAAGGAAGTTATGCAATGATTTGTTTGTTTCTGCTGATACAAATAAACATAGGAAATAAAGTCAACATCAGAAACAGTTTCAGTTTTTAAGGCAGTTTGTAGGTTTTGAATTGCGATGTTCATACAAATAATAAAATTCAAAACATATCTACAGGATGGCTTTTTGAGATGGTTCTGGTTAATTCAGAAACTATGAGAGTTTGAGAAAAGTCATGAAATGA
Source organism: Eupithecia subumbrata (assembly GCA_949316285.1). Classification (NCBI taxonomy): domain Eukaryota; kingdom Metazoa; phylum Arthropoda; class Insecta; order Lepidoptera; family Geometridae; genus Eupithecia; species Eupithecia subumbrata. The sequence continues at coordinate 33,051,660 of OX438640.1, read as the reverse complement.
ACAATTTGCGAGACAAAATAGTTTTTGAATTTTTTAATATATTTTTTTTTAATCAGTTGGTTTGATTTCCTGCAAAAGTAAAAGAGTTTAAAAATCTAAATAAGCAGTATTTGATCTTACTTCTCGACTCCTTTCAGGACTTCTCTTTAACACACTTTATTTGTTTCGGATTCGGCCATTCACTAACATCTCAAAAAGCCATCCTGTATATTATTGTAGGTAGGTAAGGTACAAACCGAGACAGATGCGTTTGGGCTCGTTTGGAAAAGGCTTTCACGGCCCTTTTTTTAGTTTAATTAGTTAGTCGTTAAGTCAACTTTGGTTCACATTATTAAACATAAGGTAGCCGCGGCATATAAGGCCCACCTAACTTGAAAGTGTTGTATTATCATGTGTAACAAGACTAATGAGATGAAAACTGGGTTTATCCTAAACTTTAGTTCAATATACTACTATTTAAATTAAAAAAAATATGCTTTATAGTGGGAATTACAAGCTAGTTACTGAACGATTTTTAATGAACTGAATTCAATAACAGTATCTCGCTCGGAGTGTACCGGAAACTACAAAAGACTGATTTGTTCCGGGTAGGACTCACTTTGTGATAATATGTGTTTGTATCAGTCTCTTCTAGTTTATGTAGTTAGTAAGTTATAATTCGAGTTCCCGTGCCTCGGAAATCACGTTAAGCCGTTGGTCCCACGCCTGACCTCTCCCCAGTCGTGTGCGAGAGCACCTGTGTTTGCGCACACACTATAATCTCAGTCTCTGTTAAGACAGGCACCGTGGCCGAAGACGACATGCTTCACGATCTCGCCTCTTTTAGCTTATTTAGCCCATATTTGTTAAATGGAGCCATTCATTTATTACGTAAGACGATTTTCGCTAGTTTTGGACCCCCTCCCCCCATATTATAAGAAACAATATGAATGGACCGACCCCCTCCCCCCTGTTTAATAATTTATTATGTAAGAATCTAAAAGAAAAAATTAATACCTACACATTTGATTTGTTTGAATGTTTATTTTTCAAAGTGAAATTTTTTAGAAATGTTTATTTGTACCTACTTACAAAGGTACTAATAATTTTTATTTTTTGGTAGGTAGTAGTAAACTTTAGTTTATTGTGATCTTACGTAAGAACTATAGACTCCCTCCCACCCCCTTGTAAGAAAAAATAAGACATGGCCGACCCCCCTCCCTCCCTAAATCGTCTTACGTAATAAATGAATGCCCCAATGAGACATTTTTATAACTTTTACATAATAATAAATAATTTTCATATTTTTTTCTTTTTTTATATTTTTTTTGTATTGATATGGATCAGTTGAGCTACCCGTAGATTGTTTGCAACAGTCTGCAGTTAGCTCAATTGTTTCAATTGTAAATGCTAGTTCTAATTAATTTCTATTATTTTATTTTAATTTTCTTTGTGAATAAAGGCTTCTGCCCTTATTACTTTTTACAGAGTAGTCCGATTTTTATAATTCTTTTTGCTCTCGCCTCGGGTTGATGATCGAAATAAAGAGCTCCTCCTCATTGACATGGCCATAAGTTAACAGATTCGCTTCGAATTTTCGATCATCAACCCGAGGCGAAAACAAAATAGCGTTTTAAAGATCCGTCGGATTCGATTCAAAAACGAATCGGTGAATTAAAATCCCCCCGCAGTGCAGACGTAGGTAAGCTGATGGATCAGTAAGTGAATTGATAGGAATTAAAACTACAGTTTCAGGATCATGGTTGATAAGGAGTCAGATTTTGCTGTGTGCGAATGACCCCAGCTATGAGCCTACTGAAGGGATATTGGAGGAGCTGCAATTCAACTGGCTAGGCATACTGCAGTACATACATGGTAAGGTTTATTGCAAAACTAATCATACATATTATAACATAACTATGTGGACGACCTCTGTAGCGCAGCGGTCGAAGGTCTACCTGCGACGCAGGAGGTTGCGGGTTCGATTCCCGCCTCGGAATAAATGCTTGTACGATCTGCAGACATTTGTCCAGGGCGTTCTGGATGTTTTCTATGTATAAATAAAAAATATCTATCTATGTAGTACAAAATGATTTGTAATTTGAGAATGTTTTCACCATGGTTTGCTATTATTTGTGTTAGGATAGTATTTATATAGGTTCCTGCTATAAGATTTTTTCAAAATACTTATCTACACAATAACTAAGACAACATTCATTCTTTGATGTAAAAATGCGATTAAGTTTAATTTCATTTCATAAAGGTTTTTTGAAAAAAAATTGTGGCAGGAACCTAGATAAATACTATTTTAATACAAATAATAACAGACCATAGTGAAAATATGCTCAAATTAAAAATTATTTTGATATTTCGTTTGTATGGGAAATACATCCGTCGCCGGACCCTTCAGTTATCTAGTACCTACCTATAATACAAGCTCTGCTTAGCTTGGGGCTAGATAATGCTATATGAATTGTCCGGCATTATTATTATTATTTACAATTGAAATAGTTAAGCTGACCGCAAACTGTTGCAAACAATGTAGAAAATAATTTGAAAGGACGATTTCACCTCGGTGATGGTAGACCTATTACCACCTTAGAGCCACACCTACCTCTAAGTATATCGTGCGGGGGGCAAGGGACGGGACGGGGGAGGGATGCTGCTAGTTCTAATTTGTTTTTATTCTTTGATTATAATTTTCTTTTCAGAATCTTCAAAACCACCGTAATATACGTATTCTGAGTTAATTGTATTTCGTTTTCTAATTTTTAGTCTCAGATTAAAAAATTGGAGTTATGTAAATATAATCGATGGCAATACCGGCGCGTTTTTCACTTGGTTCTTTTTTTAAATGAGTGTTTCGAAAATGAAAAAGGCCGATATCATTGGCGAACTCAGAAACACAGTAGAAACTTTTTTCCGTTTGACCTTCATAGAACCGTGATAATAAAATAGACACAAAAATGGAATTCCAGTATTTTCTACACGCACTTTAGTACGACAGTAAAGACGTACTACCTACTTATTTTTGTACATTCTGCCATGTTTCTGCCTCATGCTTAGAAAAGAAATAAGCCACATTCCAAGTAGGTATGTGTAGTATATAAGTAAGCAGGTACATCATATCCCATAAAAAAAAATCATTGACATTTTCCAGGAAACCTGTTTTATAAAAAAACCATCACTAAAGAAATGCAGAGCACCCTTCTTTGGTAACGGAACATAATTTATAACCTAACTGGATTTTAGTTCGTCGTAGGGATAAACTCGATGCTCTCTGCTGGCTCACTGACGCTGGACCTGGATGTATGGAGGGAGGGAAAGGAGGCCTTCGCCCAGCAGGATTCTACTGATAAGATAAGGGTTCTCGTAACATTTTCTTTTATTTACAGTAAAGAAAGGAACACCTCACTACTTCAGAGCGCCTCGCGTCATCCTCATCTCTCAACGGTTCGTGCTGGCTACAGCAAAAGACGCCGCACAAGTCCCCGACGAATATGCTTTGTATGTGTCTTTTGACTTTATTTGTTTACATAGAGAACTACCTACTACTAAAAGTAAGTTCCATTTATTTTTATATAATACTAGCTGCTGCCCGCGGCTTCGCCTGCGTAGTTCCCGTTCCCGTGGTAATTCCGGGATAAAACATAGCCTATGTCCGTCTCCTGGTTCTAAACTGCCTCCCCACCAATTTTCAGCCAAATCGGTTCAGCCGTTCTTGAGTTATAAATGGTGTAACTAACACGACTTTCTTTTATATATCGTCCCCGTAGAAGGAAAATTAAATAATTAACACATTTTGCGAAATCGACTTTATTGCATTTCTATAAAGTCTAATTCAAGCTGCATCTTTCTGTCTTACTAACGTTTCGCTATCTTAATTTATCAAAAAGTTATCTGTAATTGAAACTTGCAAGTCGGAACAGATGGAAAAATAAACTTCTCAGAATACACAAAAAAGTAGCGAAGGAAAATTAAATAACGCAGCCATAAATAGATAAGTGAAATCATTGATCATTTTGCGACAGCGTAAAGGCCATAATATCACTTATTTAGTTTTCCCTCGACAAATTTATGATTCATCAGGAGCAAATGAAATAGGTAAAATGAAATAAGGTAAGTTATTGAATTTTCGTGTGTTATGCTTAGCTTATGCTGCGTAAGTTATTGATTTTTAAACGGTAATAAGAATAGAATTTGGCGCGAAATGCATAGGCGCCTCTATTTTTTTATGATCCCGGCTAATAGCCTTGCTACGGTGGAGTTAGCGGGGTGCAGGCGTGGCCTTGAACTACTGACGGAACAGTATTTGTTTAAGTGCAAGCATGCACCTATCAATACCTATCATATAGCAAGCCCCTATGTAATCAATACTTTAGGACACCAAATCCCAATGAAGCCATCAAGAATGAATACATCGAACACGTTGCATCATTTAAGTCTAAAGATACAGACAAAAAGAAATCCGAAGTAGATCCTACCTTTCTATGCGTGACAATGGATCTGCAGAGCTTGCTGCAAATTCCATCTACCGCTGACAGCCTCATGTATTACTCTAGGAAGCTAAATCTGTACAACTTATCTGTGTATGAATTTAACCCTCCAAGCAACAACGCGCATTGTTTGATATGGAGTTATGAACCGAGGTGAATGGGAAAAGAGGCAGCACAGAAATAGCTTCAGCCGTTAATAGGTACATGGGTCAAAACCATCCCAGAAGAAGTGTCGAATGTCACACTATTCGGATACTTGCTCAGGCCAAAACCGAAACCAATACATGTCTGCCTATTTTTTACATCTCGTTCAGACAAACCCAAATTTGAGTGTAGTCGAGCAGAAGTACCTAGAAAGTGGCCATAGCTTTATGAAGGTAGATTCCATGCATAGCTCAATAGAAAAGGAAAAGAGACACACAAACGTGTACTCAGTAATTGACTGGAAAGGTATCATGAGCAGAGCGCGATCCACAAGGCATAAAAAAAGTGTTTCCCCGTACAATGTTCATGAATTTACATTTATAGACGTGATAGACGTTAAGGAACTGGCGAACAAAATTATAAAAAACAGGAACATCTGTACCATCGGAGAAAAAGTCAACTGGCTTAAAATAAAATGTTTAAGATTTGAAAAAGAGTCTCCAAACATCATCAAATTCCGGTATGATTACGATGGCCCATATAATTCACTGGACTGTAGTTCTTCAGGACGTATGACCAGGAGGGCAAAAAACGTCGAAAATACATAACATTGCCCAACAGGTACTGACTATGGCTTATGGAAATCATCTTCCAATCACGGATGCAAAGAAAAAAGACCTACTTAATCTATGCAAAAAAAAACTAGTACCCCATGAATTACACGGTTGGTATGAAAGCTTGCCTTCGTCAAATACAATATTTGACGATTTCCAATCTGGAAATGATTCTGATTAGAATAGAAACCACTAAAATGAATAGTAAGTAAGACTGAAGTAATAAAGCTACATAGTTAGTGAGACAGAACTTAAAGCCATTGAATCGATCTCAAGTTCAATTTGATTTGAAGTGAGTTTATAAAGATGAGACTGAATCAGAGTTGATTATTTTAAGGTTTGTTAATTAAAGTTTATGTACCCAAGTGCATTGTTTTTAAATAATTTAATAGTTTTTGTGTTCTAAAGTTGTTTATTTTGTAGATTTTATGTGAAATAGTAGTAAGTTTGATAAGTAGTACCTAATGTAAACATTGATTTTATAAGTCCGAGTGAAATATAGCCGTTTCAGAGGATTTTTTGACAATCTCTTATTAAAATGAAATTACAAAGTATGAATAATTTGGTTTTCTTTTGCATTTTATTCAAATGAATAGGATGGTTTTACGAATTATAAAGTAAACAAGAAGGCAGTTTATGATTTCATTGATGAAGGAAAATTAAATAAGGGCATTTACCGTATGCTTTTAAAGTTTCAGCGGAGAATATTGTCGGAGGAAAAATGAATAACTAGCATACACAATTAAATAACTGACATAAACAATCAAAACTCTGGCGAGGGAAAAATACATAGTTGCTTTTGTTTTTTTTTCTTATAAACCAATCACCTTAATTTTTTGTTTGTTTAATTATAACCTAGGTAAAGTTATAATCTTTAAAATATCAAAAAGTGGACGGTAAATTTATTTGCCAAAAAAAAATTATCGGCATTTTTGTCGCAAAAAATCGGTAAATCGCGTTTTTCTCGCGATTTTGGTTTTGTCAGTTATTTAATTTTCCTTCTACGAGGACGATATATAGATTAGGATGAACAATAGGTATTTAGTAACAATTCCGAACAAAACCTTCTCTGACAAGATCCAACAAAATGTAATCCGTGTGTACCGCCCGCCCTGTAAAAGAAAAGACCACCAATTACAAAATGAAAAAACTCATCAAAAATAAGTCGTCGACTAGTTTCGTCTCTCCACGAGACATCATCAACTTCAACTTCAACTTCTTGTCAAATTGCTTCTGCATCTGGTCGAGACATCATCAAGACGCTATAAAAATACTCGACTTTGACACTGAGTTGTTGTTTTTATGTTTTGCTGGCACGCTCCGGGCCTCTCAATATCAGAGAAGTTGGGTTTCTACAGTAACTTCGTGGTGTATTCCATCAGCAAAGATATTGTTACTACGGAACGTATTCATAGGATCTTTGTCCATCAGCCGTTACCATATTTAGAAAATGTGTTAAAAACCAAAAAGGTAACTGAAACTGTATGATGTTCTGTTTATTATCTGTGGAACGTCAGAGAGCGAGAGAAGGACGTAATTAACCATTGATTTATAGTCTATGGATGTGCCCCAATTATACAATTTTCGTGTTTATATAACCTAAAACAATTTAACTTCAAAATATGGTACAAACAAGATTCGTCAAGTGTAACTCGCGCGCCGAGGGTTTCGAACGTTTGTCAAAAAATATGTACCAAAAGTACCGGTTAGAGATTTCGTAATTTAACGAATACCTAGAAATAGTAGCCAACCTACAGTTCAGATGGATCTGTCTGCATGCTTCGACGTATAACATGGTAATATTTCAAAAAGTATGAAACCTACAGAAATTTGAGAAACTGTTTTGAAATGTCCGAACCCATCCCTTTTATTCGAGTAACCCTTCCTTTTGAATAGTATACCCCCGCCCCCCCAGCCCTTTCAGCCCTTTCCTATGGCAACATCCCGTTTTTTTGCAGATACGGATTTTGCAGTATTCCGTTTAGTATATGGTGTACGTATTTCAATTCTAACCACGCGATTCCTGTTTATGGTATCTTGCAAAAAACGGACACGTTTATTTTTTAGTTTAGTTTAGGAACTGTTCTCACTTCCTGCATACCGTTTTTTGCAGAATGGGGTGCGGGGAGCGGGGAGAGTTGGAATTTTCTTAGATCTAATAACCGCTCCTTGCTCTACCGCAAAAAACAGGATGCAAACTACTATGTGTGAACATCAATGATTTTTGCGGAATCCGGTATAAAACCGTCCCTGGAGAACTAGATTTTTTTATGGCCGTAAATCACCCTTTTTTATTTTTATTTATTTATTTAGGGGAAAACCAAAGGCTTAAAAATTAACAGAATTACTAATTAATAAATACCAGTAAGCTTATTGAAGGCTTTCACGGATAGGTGGTAAACTTGTAGCTTTTTTTCAGAGGTAACGTAATTTTTGGAGACTATGAACGAGATGAAGAGGAATGCGGTCTAACTCCCGAAGCACATTACAAGGGTATCCCGTGCGAGCCCGCTATAGTGACTATACCACTTGTGGGTAAGATCCATGTCCTCGAGGTTAGCGGTGATTGTGCAAGGCGGTACAGTCATTTAAATGTACATATATTATTTATTGTTTCAACAAAATCAACAGCCATTAAATTTCTAGATAATACAAACCTTTACAGCGGTACTACAAAAAAACACCCACGTTTAGACACTATTTAGCTAAACGCTTGTTAGACCAGTTTTTACGTTGGCTTTTGTAGTACCGCTGATATAATTGATCTGGTGGACGATTGGCTAAACACTCTACGGTTTCAATTGTAAATACTTATTAGTCGATTGTTAATTTTCTTTGTTAATAAACTACTTACTACATTGAGAATAAAAAATTAACATGATATTTCTTCGTCATCAGATGTGCTTCTACATCCGGAATACAAACACTACGGAGCCGAGAACTCCCTGGCTTTACTGAAGATGATCACACCCATGAAATCAGGTTAACTTAAGTTTCCAGTACGATTTGAACGATATCCACCGTGGGCGGACAGCAGCGCCCCCTGTTGAACAATTCTACCACTTCTTCTAACTGCGATCCCCAACCCGTATGCCCAGCGTGTGGATTAAGGAGTAACCCCCCACGAGATAAAAGCCATTGAGGCGCTTATCAGGGGAGGCTTCCGTCCAGCAGTGGACTAATAGCCTATATTAGTCCACTGCAGGGCCGCGATCACGGTGTGGTAAGAGTAGTTATCTATTGGCATTACGGCTCAAACGTTAGCATTTGATACGTCAGGGTGCGCGTTCACAGGCGGGCATCGGACAATCCACTGAGTCCAGAGAAACACAATCCAGTCCGCTCCGTGCAGATCTTTTATGGCAAACCATTGGATAAGGCCCCAGTGCGGATTGTCCGATGCCGACCTGTGAACGCGCATTCTAACGTTTTAACTGCTAACGTTTGAGCTGTAATGCCAATATGTAACTACACCAGTTAATGGTTTGTTATAAAAAGAAAATTACAATAAAATAATAGAAATAAATTAGAACTAGTATTTACAATTGAAACAATTGAGCTAACTGCAGACTGTTGCAAACAATCTACAGGTAGCTCAACTGATCCATGTTATAAAAATAACAATGGTTTGTAATAAAACTATGTTAACGAATCGCGAAAGCTTAAAAAGTTTTATGTAACTACACTTACGACACCGTGATCGCGGCCCTGGACGCAGGTTGTTGTGGGGTGTGGTGAAGTATATGAACGATAGGGGGATAATCATAGGGGTGGCCCATGTCCAGCAGTGGACGTCATAAGGCTGATGATTCGAACCATTATGAGTGGAAGGAGAGAAGGCCTTTCGGACAGTAATGGCAAAGAATATAATAATAATAAATACCATCTACTAGATTTAGAACGTTATCTAAAGATGAACTGGAGGGCGATTACGGTACGATAAAGGACGGCATTACGGCTCAAACGTTAGCAGTTGAAACGTTCGGGGGCGCGTTCACAGGCCGGCATCGGACAATCCGCATTAGCCCCTTCAATGGATTGACATAAAAAATCCGTACCGCACGGAGCGGAATGTCGGCAATGCCGGCGAGGATTATTGAATGCAAATTTTCCGTGCATATGACGTCATTCGGATTGCCGATCAGTGGACGCACTTGTCAGCGGATAGTCCGATGTCGGCCTGTGAACGCGCACCCTAACGTTTCAATTGCTAACGTTTGAGCCGTAATGCCGTGCCTTACCACACCGTAATCGCCCTCCTGGACGCCTACAGTGAAGTGTAGTCACTACTGGCCGAAGTGAAAAGGGAATCATTTGCCTTTTTATTTTAGGTTTAGTTGAAATGTACTTAATTTTGATTTATTAATCTTAATTTTTCACAGCATACATGATACCCGTCTGTTTGCCGTTCCGGGACAATTTGTCTAACAGAATTTATTTCACGAACTACACACTATGGCACGTTGACTTCGCTTCTAGTAAGTGATAACCAGAAACACACTATTTATATAATATATATACGCACATATGTGTAACTGTGTAACTGTTGGCGAGTTAAGCCTCTACCCCACAGCCGCGATTTTAAAGCGCGTCTTGTGTCGCGCGATTTGTCGTAGACCTATTTCTATGAATCCTGTTACAATAAAGTATGATGTAACGTAGCTTTTGGTTATATGTTTATTTTTAGTAACAATGCTCTTATATTGTTAATTGCTCGAAAACTAGCACTACATCAAAATTTGTTACAACATGGGTTCATTGAAAATGTTTTATGATTTATGGAAAACTACTTTTCTGATGGTTTAATTCCTTGCATAAAATATTAAACAGAAAATAAAAAACAAAAATCGCAAAAATATTCAAATTTCGCGCGAACCTGTGTCAAATTCTGTGTTGATGACTCGGTAGTCTGAATATCCCTGCTGGATGAAGATGCGTGGAGGAACCAGGCCTTTGCCCAGCAGTGGAACACAGTGGTTACCTACCTCCGTTAGAGCCGTTACGCACTGTCGACTGGTTTGCAACGCGGTCGACGGCGACTGTGACTTTCTATAAAGAGATCCCTTAGAGGATCAAGTGGTCTCATTGATCCTCCATGTTCTTCCTGCCTTCAAGCTTCAAGCGGAGCAATTGGTCCGCGGACAAAGGGAGAATTTAAATTGTATTTATATAAAAATTAGACTCATTTCTCATTGGTATTGTCCTTGAATCTGAGTGAACCAGAACGTATTCTAAAATATGGTCTAGAAGAATGACAGAAAATAAAGCGCGCGCGTGACCTCGGTGGGTGATCGATCCTTGAGTGATATTCTCGTACTCTCATAAAAATCCAGGAAGGGTATACGTGTTTAGGCTGTTTAGGTTAATCCATTTTGGCCTTAGTGTTTAATATATATTTGTAATATGTATAAGTATTTATATGGAAATTGTATCGCTGTGGTTTACCTCAATAAATAAAAATAAATAAATGAGTAACTTCCTTACAATTTTAGGTGTACCGCGAGATTTCTTTGACGAAGAGAAAGAAGTGACTCGGCTCAACCTACTGCCTCACGCACTTTGTTTTTTGTATGATGAATCCGAAGTAAGTACGATTTGATGTTATTTCTCATGGGCCATAAGACGATACTGATCTTCCCGTGGATTTCAAGAGGTCAAGTGACGGAGGAGTCAAAAATCTCTGCGACTTCCTACGGACTGTAGCGCCGTTAGCTCCACCTACAAGGGAAACATTTAAGTTTACCCAATCGTGTTTAAAGACTAAAGTTACATTTAGATCGTTTGACGAGAGGTGTCACGTTGCCTAATTCTAGTAGCTAAGTTTTTTGTTATTATAGTTCGTAACCCCACACTCAGGGTTATTTCTAAGAAATCAAATAATATCGCAAAAATTTTCGACTTCGGCGGGACTTGAACCCGCATCCTTCCGTCAGTACCGGAATGTGCTAAACAACTACATCACGAGGTCATGTGACGCTTACGCCACGTAACTTAACCTCGTGGTGTAATTGGTTAGCACATTCCGGTACTGACGGAAGGATGCGGGTTCAAGTACCGACGAAGTCGAAAATTTTTGCCATATTATTTGATGCCAAAACTACTGAATGGATCGGGACGAAATTTTTCATACAGGTAATTCTTATCCTGGAATCAAACATAGGCTACTTTTTATACCATAAATCAGTTCCCATGGCATGGAAATCACCTTTCAACGTTAAACATAGAAACAACGCGTGCGAAGCCGCGGGCATAAACTAGTATAAATACTAGCCACACGCGCTTTTTAAGTAGCCAATATCCATAGCCAATAGATCCATAGTATCAATAGCCGTACCCGCATTAATATTTACCTCCCTGCCAAATTTCATTGGAATCCGTTCAGCCGTTGACGCATGATGCCGTCACCAAGGGAAATAGGGATTCATCTTTATGTGTATAGATTTTGAGTACAGCTTATATTATTATTTAAATGAACATTATCGTGCTGAAGTCATTTATAAAGGGATATTCACCACGATTTGAGTTTTGAGCTTTCCATTATAAATAAATAAATAATGCTGGACAATCCACACAGCACCATCTAGCCCCAAAGTAAGCTACTCAAAGCTTGTGATATGGATACTAGATAACTGATGTACCTACCTGATACACATTCCCGTCTGATGTCCTCTGCCCTTAAAAACTACTAGTTTCTGTTCGCGGTTTCACATGCGATTTTTCTATAGAAACGTTTAAAGGTTATTTCTATCCCACGAGAACTGATTTATAGCATAAAAAGTATAGCCTATGTTTGATTCCAGGATTAAAATTACCTGTACGCAAAATTTCAGCCTGATCCATGCAGTTGTTTTGGCGTGAAGAGGTAACAAACATCCATCCAAACATCAGTACATCCAAACTTTCGCATCACACTAAGTTTATATGTATGGATGTTTGTACCTCTTCACGTTAAAAGTACAGTACAGATCTGGCTAAAATTTTGCATAGATGTAGTTTTAGATCTTGAATAAAACAGGCTATATTTAATCCCAAAAATAAGTTCCCCTGGCTTAGAAAAAACTTTTAAACGTTTCCATAGAAACAACGTGTGCGAAGAAACTACTTTATAATTTACGTTATAAGAAACGTTTAAAGGTGATTTCTATCACATGGGAACTGATTTATGGGATAAAAAGTAGCCTATATTTGATTCCAGGATTAGAATTAGTACCTGTTTGCAAAATTTCAGCCCTATCCGTTCAGTAATTTTGGCGTGAAGAGGTAACAAACATCCATCCATCCATCTATCCATCCATCTATCCATCCATCCATCCATCCATCCATCCAAACTTTCGCATTTATAATATTAGTGTGACTTTAGCTGCATTCTTACTACCCGTTGTCCTATTTCCCGTTTTACTGTAGGAATGAAGCATTTTCCCTTGGTAAAAAGTAGTCTGTGTTCATCAGGAATAACGTGGGCTTCTAATGGTAAAATAATTTTTCAAATCGGTCCTGTAGTTACGGAGCCTATTCCATGTAAACAAACAAACAATCAAATCTTTCCTCATTTTAGTGTAGTAAAAGTGTAATCAAATCATTTCAGAACATCACTACCGAGGTGGCTAAGAGAAGGGTTATGTGCACAACGGAATGTGACTTCCACTCGGGAGCCCCCACCGTACTTCATGAGCATACGGGCCATTGGACTGCAGTCTCCTTAGCTGAAGGTCAGGATTAAGCCGGAAACACGATTGACACGCCAAGTCAAATCAACTACTCTTTATTTCAAATAAAGTGATATTTTTGATTTCTGTCGCTTCGGTATTTAGACTAAAGTAAAGAAGCGACGAAGAAACCTTTAGCCTGTTAGTTGTTATTTTTCGAGCTGGAGCAGAATTCGTCCCAAGCTTTTTTATCCTCTAGATAATCTGATATTTTGTAGTTAGCCTTTTTACAAACGATATGTTTGACAATTTGTTTGAATTTATTTATTGATAATTTTTGCAACTCACTTGGAGTTTTGTTGTAGAAGCGTATACATTGCCCTTTATAAGATACATTTATCTTGTGTAGCCTAGTTGTGGGCACAGCGAGCTTATCCTTATTTCTAGTATTATGTATGTCGCTATTTTTAGGGAATAGATTGATATTTCTATGAGTGAACAACAGGTTTTCATAAATATATTGACATGGTACTGTCATTATGTTTATTTCTTTGAATTTATCACGCAGGGATTCTCTGGGGATTTCCGGAAAATGCCACTAAAACAGTTCGTCTAAAACAATTCGACTAAAACAATTCGTCTAAAACAATTCGACTAAAAACATTTCGACTAAAGCAATTCGACTAAAAAACATTTCGACGAACAAACAATTAGACTAAAACATGTGTTAATTACTGTCCTATCCTTAATCATAAATAACAGGATATTTACCATGGTACATATCCCGTTATTTATGACGAAAGTTTTCTGGGTGGTTTTTTCGCCTTAACCCTTTATTCCGCTTTAAATGACTTTTCGTATATATGATACTTAATTACCTAGGTACTTTTTAACCTACTGTTATATTACCTACTATTATATTTACCTACTATTATGTTACCTATTATTACCAGAGACCCTTTCTCTCAAAAAACCTCGAAAAACCCACGATAGATTTAGCCTCACTAAGTTACTAGCATATTTAAATGTCTCATCTATCGACCTATCGAATTTCACGCAAATCGGATCAACGCGGTTGGACAGTTATTCTCAAGTGACTATTTTACCATACAGCCAAATCACCCAAGCTGCCACTGAGAATTATTTATCTATTTAATGACTTCATCATTTTTTTCATCTTTCATCTTCCGAGGACATCCCTGAGGGCAGGCACGGCGGCTGATTTGGCCGAAGATCTCAAGAGGCGCAAATATGCAGGTCTCGACAGAGCCTACACATTTGCTCCTCTCGGAGTCGAGTCCGTGGGGTACCGAGGCTCTTCGGGTTTTTAAAATATTATCTGAGAGTCTGGAAGAGTCTCATCCGAAGTGACGCTTGACCCGAGAGCTGGTGAGTATCTGGCACAGCGCATCAGCATTGCCATACAGCGGGGCAATGCAGCCAGCGTCTTGGGGATGCTTCCGACTGGTTTCGATTGATATGGATCAGTTGAGCTATACCTGTAGATTGCTTGCAACAGTCTGCAGTTAGCTCAATTGTTTCAATTGTAAATACTAGTTCTAATTTATTTCTATTATTTTATTGTAATTTTATTTAATGACTTATACCCGATATTCCAGGCAGTGCCCCATGTTCGGATCCACTGCGAAAAGCGCCTCTCCCTCCTCCCCCGCGGCACATCAAGCTGCACCCTTACGTACCGTGGATCACTGCTGCTTTGACGGGGAAGAGAATCACCGATTACACTTCTAACGACCCTTTCGGTAAGGTCTTCACACAGCTCGTTTACGCACACACTTGTGCACTAGAATATGTCTTGCGCACGTCGCTGGTTGACGTTGTGACTGGCCGCAGCGCCCCGTGGTCGAAAATTCGGCTAGGAGGACATCACCTAACTCGATTCTGCCCGCGACTTCGTATCCAGGCTTAGAACTACAACTATTTTCATCCATCCATGCAACTTTTAGCATTTATAATATTAGTTTCTGTACGCGGCTTTGCAGAACAGTACATAGCATAAATATTATAATGGTATTTAATACAGGGTGGTTTTTTGAGAAGGGCGGTGATGGCCAAGTCCCCCTAAAACCACGAGAGTGAGAGAAAAATGGTGAAAGGAGAAGACATGCCCTCGATTTATAAGAAAACAATAACTGCATATTTATTTATTTTTTTTACTTTTGAAGGAAATCGAGACAAGTATTAAAAGTAATTTGTAAAAATTTGCTTTTTCCTTTTATTTTTAGTAATACATTTCTCTGCAAAGATTGATGCTTATCAGCAACAAAATTCATTGGTTAAATAATACAGGGTCTCTTTTTTTTTAATCATTTGTGTCGATTTCCCTCAAAAGTAAAAGGTTTAAAAAAATGTAAATATGCAGTTTTGTTTTCTTATAAATAAAATCGAGAGCATGTTTCCTTTCACGACTTTTCTCTCACTCACGTGGTTTCGGACTTGGCCATCACCGCCCTTCTCAAAAAACCACCCTGTATAGGCGTATTATTAGTATAGTATTTATTATTCCCTACGTAAGTTAGCATTCCGAGTAGGCCTTCTGGTCACGAACGTCCTTCGCCAAGACTCGACCACAATATTTAATCGATTATTATTCGCAGGTTTCACATTGCCCCGTCAAGCCGCCGAAGATAACATTTGGACGGCTTGGGTTGGCCACTGGTGGTTAGCCGGATTGAAGTGTTACGACCGTGGATCTATCGCTGACAAATACTTCAGATTTTACCATGAGATGTTTACCATCAAACCTGATAGATTAAATACGAGGTTTACTTATTTTTTACAGGTAGGTACAGTTTATTTAACGACCGATGTAGCGCGGCAAACGAATGCCTGCGACGCAGGTAGGCCTGCGATGCGGGTTTGATTCCCGCCTCGGGAAAAAAATCTACGATCTGTAGATAGTTGTCCCGGGTGTTCTGGGTGTTTTCTATCTACTACAAAAATATCGATATATGTAGGTATGTAACATATTAAGTAGATCAGTTATCAAGTACCCATAACACAAGCTCCGCTTAGCTTTGGGCTGGATGATGCTGTGTGATTGGTCCAGCATTAAGTATTTATTTATTTTTTCATTGTCTATGCTCGTAAAACGCACTTTATACGTCGTGTATCTCTAACCGAAAGCAATAGTACGGTCAATGAGTGCTCAAAGGATGGGGGTGGATGGGAAGGTCTAAAGCAGATACTGGAGGAACTTTGCTTAAACTAGTTAGGAGACAAACATTCTAAAAAGGGGCCACAAAAAGGTCCGGTTTTTTAGTTTCTCGTAAACAATTCGTCATAGGAATTTTGGTAATACTACATAATGAAAGTTGATAAATTCTCTACAATTTTGGTGTAACACATTTTTTATACATTCCCAATCGATGTGAGTTCCCCCAGAGTCACTCGTCTGTCGAATCGTGACCAAATTATGGTACGAAAGCAAATAAATAATAAATGCTTTATTATATTCTATTATAGTGGACACTCACGGTAGGGCTGGTCCACCAGATCAAAGTTGCTCAGCTAGCTATGGAAAAAACTGTGCTCGGAGTCTCTCTGAAGGATAGAATTCGTAACGAATACATCCGACAGAGAACCAAAGTTATCGACATAGCTCAAAGAATTAGCAAGCTGAAGTGGCAGTAGGCCGGCCATATCTCGCGAAGAACCGACAACTGCTGGGGCAAACGTGTTCTTGAGTGGAGACCACGACTCGGCAAACGTAGTGTAGGACGCCCTCCGACCAGATGGGATGACGATCTGCGAAAGACTGCAGGCAGATGCTGGATGCGGCAAGCTGAAGACAGGGCGCTATGGCGCTCATTAGGGGAGGCCTATGTCCAGCTAATAGACTAATATAGGCTGATGATGATGATGATTATTAATCCACATCCAGCATAACCTACAGTAATCAGTGGTGCACCAAAATATTTAGCATTAATAATTATTTCGGTGCAGCTGGATCTTATGTTTGGACAGGAACCAAGAGGTTATTTTATTCCGTGTCCACCGTGTCCCTCCTGATAGTTCAGGGGGATCATGTTCAAGCTAAGCCTGAACCTGTTGGTAAGTACGGAAAGAGTGCTTCTTAGCTGCTCCCTGGAATTCTTTGGAGGCAATGTCAGTAAGCCAAGCACGGGGATTGTTGTCCATGGTAGAATTGAGAAAAATGACATCGCCTCGTCATACATTGCGTAATTATTGAAGTTGAAGAAAGGACTTTCAAACGATTTACGCATTCGATGACGAAGTGACGTAATTTTTTCTATTCTACCCTAGACAACCTAGTCGGCTTGCTGAGTGGGCTACTTAGTACCAACCCAATGCTTAGGTAGGTCCTTGTGTTTTGTATTTATTTATTCCTTAATAACAATATACATTGTGTGCGGAAACTTAAATTAAATTAAACTAAAGAAAAAATAATCATTTTATATTACATAATTGAATAATTGTCACATAAAATAAATACAATTTTGATTACATTAAATTTTAAAATAATTGAAGTAAATGGTCAAATTACAGATTAAAAAGTGTGTTGTGAAATGTTGACAAAATGACATTATGAAGACAGATTTAACTATGTCATTTTTAGGGTTTTGAAGATCGAAGATCGGTTTCAAAACCCTTATGGTCTCGCTTTGTCTGTCCTTTTTTCCCTCCTTAATAACTCAAAAATTACTGCAGCTATCAACTTGAAATTTAAAATTATAATACATTTCGTGCGCCTGTACAGATTTAGAGAAAAATAAATGAAAATAAATGAAAAATGAAAATGAATATTTTCCATACCAATTGTGATGTCGAAATTTTAAAAGATACCTACAGAGTCATTTGGGAAATCAAATGAAAGGTATCATTTTGTACATTTCAAAATATTTTTTGAAATTTTTGTAGGGTTCATACTTTTTAAAATATTTCGAAAAAAGTCAAAAAAATACCCATTCCCCCCCCTTATCTCCGAAGATTGCAGAGCGATCCATGTAAAATGTATGGAGCGTTTGTAGATATGGATCTATATTTTGCAGGAAAAATATAGAGATTTTTGAAAAAAGAACACATTTTGAAAAATGGTCAAAAAGGGGGGGAATAAATTTAAAAAGAGGGAGCTACCTCACCGAGTGGGATATCAAATAAAAGGTATTGATTTGGACATTTCAAACCAGTTTTTCAAATTTCTGTAGGGTTCATACTTTTTGAAATATTTTGAAAAAAGTCGAAAAAATACCCATTCCCCCCCCCTATCTCCGAAATTTGATCCATTTAAAATGTATGAAGCGTTTGTAGATATGGATCTATATTTTACAGGAAAAATATAGAGAAGTCTGTAAAATGAATACTTTTTGAAAATTGGTCAAAAAGGAATAATTTTCAAAAGGGGGGCTACCCCACCGAGTGGGGTATCAAATGAAAGGTATTGATTTGGACATTTCAAACCACTTTTTCAAATTTCTGTAGCTTTCATACTTTTTGAAATATTTCGAAAAAAGTCGAAAAAATTACCATTACCCACCCATTTAACCGAAGCATGCAGAGAGATCCATCTGAAATGTAGGTTGGTACCTACTATTCTTAGGTATTCGTTAAATTGCGAAGTCTCTAACCGGTACTTTTGGTACATATTTGTTGACAAACGTTCAAAACCCTCGGCGCGCGAGTTACACTCGCACTTGACGGATCTTGTTTTAAGTTATATTTCCTCAATGGAGTAGATAGATACACATCACATTTTGTTACACATCTATCCACATAAATTTATGTACATCAACAACAACAACAAATTATTTTTTAGGTCTCTTGTTACTAAGTAGTCTTTTATTTTAAAATTAGTGCAGTGTTTAGTAAACAATTTTCTTTCTTTCTTTCTTTTATACAACGATCCCCGTGCTGGGCCTACTAGTTTGACATTTGATACCGACTGTGGGAAACGCTGGTAGCGACAATAATTAACACATATTCGAAAATTGGAATTTTTCGGAGCTCATGCCTACACAAAATCAAAATCAAAATCAAAACTGCAAACTGAAAAATAAAAACTGTATAGAACCAAAGATGTAATTTTTTTCAACTTTCATTATGTAGACTCTAAAGAACTATTCTCCATTACCAAATTCTAACATATCGAATGAGATCTCTTAGTTCGAGCTCCGTGGTCAACATTTCCATACATATTTTGAGGTTCCAAATTCAAACTCATTACTCCGTTGGGAATAATGAGTTTGAACAACACTGCTTTGTGCCCTCGGCCTGGCTGCTTAATCGTAAGCAGCTGGTCTTTTTATATTCCGAAGCACGATAGGAAGGTAAAATTAAATGGAATTTATAACAACATCATTTTGCAGATAAACGGAGAAAAAGGATCAAATATTGTATGCGTCAAAGTGAGAACGATCTATAAAACGTCAACTCCTAAAGTTTGGGGTATAGAAACATCAGAAGTAATGGTAATGTAAAAATCATCTAGAATCTATTCAAATAATGTCAATAACAAGTGCCTACATTTAGAATAAGTATTGTTTTACTTATAACCATAGTGAGTATCTGAAGGGAGGTTCTTAATTCGTCGGTTTTAGCAATATTTTTCATCACATTGCCCGATTTCTATGATGCCTTTTATTATTTCATAGAGAAAAAAATAGTATATATGCACTACATGTTGGTTTTTTGGACGGTGCAGTAACGGGATGTACCTTAACCGTTGCAGCTACAGAAAATGGTCTTGTATTATGCGTCTAATATGGTCTTTTCAATGGGTATGAAAGTTTTTTGAAAATCATGGATATTCTCCGAAGTCATTTTCCTGTAGCTTCAACGTTTCACATTTCAAGTTGGGTTTTGGATGAGGCAGTAGGGTCGAGTGCTCTGCGCACGCGCCGATAAGAACCGGCAGTTTAAAAAAAAAAACTTTTTCTTTGTTTAAAAAATTCTATTGTTCGAGTAGCTGGCTGTCTACACAAAACCACAAGAATCATCAAAATTGGTCTACCATTAACAGAGTAACCGGCGAACATGGAACCTCCTTAACGCCCGTAGCACAAACCATAACAGGTTGCTGCGAAACCATAACAGCGGAACCGTAGTAATTTCGCCATGTCTTGTCCGTATTGTAGAAGCGGAACAAGCTTTTTATTTTTGTCGACTTCCACAAACACGCGTGAAAACAACGCGGGACCGTAAAAAATGGCGGACGGAGCGAGGAAGTGTTTCTGACGTTGGTGCAGATGGACGAAACCGCGCGGGGAAAGAGATAGATTTATAGTGAAATCTATGCGTTAGAACAGGCAGTTTCGCTAGTGTTCCGCTTCTTCTACATACCGACAAGACATGGCGAAATTACTGCGGTTCCGCTGTTATGGTTTCGCAGCGGACGTGTGCTACGGGCGTGAAATAAAGTTTTAGAAAGAAAGAAAGAAAGAAAATCCATTTATTTGACCCAATACACATAATAAAAGAAAAATAAAAAAAATACATAAAAGGGGCCAAAAAAGTCCCTGTCTCAGTATTTAGTATCTGTGTTTTAAAGTTATGACTTTTTACAGCTTCGAATCCCGGTAGGCCCATTGCCTGCAACTGGTTTCCAGTTCGAAGTGGAAGGTTGGGGGGCAGATGACGAAGATATGAAAGTTGACAATGACACAGGAACATCTCTTGAATCCGTTTCTTCGAGTGATGATGATGATTGATGATGGTTGGATAACCGTAAGCGTATGGGCGCCGTGCAGTAAAGACGTGTTCACAAATATTTTTAAACATTTTATCAAAATCCTTTTACGAGACTTAAGACTCAGTGATCTTAATGCATTCAAAAATGTTCGTCCGACACTAATATATAAATGCGAAAGTTTGGATATTTGGGCGAACGTTTGTCTCTTCACGCCAAAACTACTGAATGGATCGGGCTGAAATTTTATGCAGGTAGTTCTAGGCCTCGAATAAAACATAAGACTTTTTATCTCATAAATCAGTTCCGATGGGGTAGAAATAACCCAAAACTAGTTTTCTAATAAAACATTATTGCGAGTGCGGGTCAAGCAAACCTGATCATAAGTGCCGTAATCTAACTGCAATCTTAAAGCTTTATCTCACTGGTGATTCGCGAGCGATTTCAAAGCGATGCGATTGCGCAGCGGGAAACTCTGATTTCATTGGCACGGTGCTAATCGCGGCGTGCTCGCTGCGCAATCACAATCGTGTGACAAGGCTTTTATAGTTAACTCGCGACCAAAAGCCTGCTCTCGGAAACTGATCAAGTTCAACTAACGCAACCAGACAAGTGATTATGTAGCTACTTTTGAAGAATTGTGTGTCTGTATAACATCTATTTTTTTTATTATTTTATATTAATTAATTAATCATGATTGTCTATTTACTTCTCCTTTAATTAATGTAAGTGGTTTATTTGACCGTGCTATTTAAAGTTAATAAAAAATAAAATAAAATAACCTCCATCAAATAAAATAAAATAAATATAACAGTTATGACCGAAACTCTTTCTTCTGAACCAAAGTCTATGAAACAGGAAATAGAAAATCTGGTCAGTGGCAGGAATCGAAGCAGTAACATTCAGTGCAACTCTCGTGTCGCATGCGCACCATCATCAGCTGCGCTATTGAAGTAGAAATTACGCGTGAAACTGTATTGTATAAATACGTACTTAATGTATACAGGGTGTCTGTGTATTTCATGCATTTGAAATGACATTTCTCAATTTTTTCCGATCAATATGCTGAATAATTCACGGAACATACATGGGCGTCCAATCGATAGGTATTGGTGTCCCCAGACCACAGACCTTCGCTGGTACAGATAGCATAGCTCCTTGTACATTCCGTTTATTGTTATTAACAGTTTTGCTTTTTGAACAACGCAACTAAGAAAAAAATCATGATCACTGTGCGACCGACGTACTTAGGTGTTACAGCCGCGAATTAACTTGGGAAAATAGAAACACAGTGTACGCAATCATTTGATTAAATTACATGTTATTTGACCGCATCCACTAAGCTGCTCCGTTACGATATATCAAAAAGCAAATTAATAATAATTCTTGCAGTCGCAAACATCCTGCATCCGAAAAATCTTTTTTTGCGCTGTTGTGCATACCTGAATATGGAAAACAAACAACAAGTAAGCTCAGCGCCATAAATATACCTACTATATCATACACACCTATCTATTTAGTTTGAAAAGTTAGTTTTAACATAACATTAGGTACTAGAAACAGCATAATATGGCGCAGTAGGTAGATAGGTTCCTAAGTGCTCTGATGCGATCTCGACAAGATTTTTTTGTATCTTCAACAATCAGTGTCAAATTTTAACCAATTTACGCAAAACCTTTATGAAATACACATGAGATCCTCATGAAAACCGTATGAAAATCCGTTCAGTAGGTTTTGATTTGATCGTGTTCTGTTTGACAGACAGACGCCGCGGCGGGGCACTTTGTTTTATTATTTTTTGATTGTTGGTTTCCAGTTTTATTTAATTGTTGTAAGCCCCCGACTAAAAATCTCTCAAGTTTAATCAATGGTTCAGCAGTGTTCCTTTTCTATATTATAACGTACCTATCTCAACATATAAAAAACAATATGTTAAGGATACACGTAGATGGTAAGAAAGAAAGAAAGAAAGAAAATACATTTATTTGGACAATACATAACACATTACAATCATATATACTTACAGAGAACACAGTATTTTATAGAAAAGAAAAACAGAAGGAAGAAAACAGATAAGTAAGGTGCAGCAAAATATTTTACTAACCAGCAAACATAGGGATGTGAATGAATGAAAACGAACTGTTATATTTTCAGATTATACCTACTACATATTTAAGAATCTGACTGTACAGACCAGAAAACTTTACCTAATATTTAATTTTGTAAATTGGCAGTCGAGTTCTTTATTTGGCTGAGACAATTTGTAGACTATTAATAAATTTGAATAAAATGTGGTATCATCAAGTTCTTCTATTCATTTGTATTAGTAAGTACAATTGTTTTAGTTTGTACCTACTTACCTTCATTATTCACTAGATAGTACTTACGTAGAATAATAAAAATAATTTATTAATAAAAATAACCTCTTAGTAAAATTATTGACGAAATATCAGTTTTCAGTTTTGATTATAAATTTGGATTAGAATCCTACCTAAGGGTACGTTCTCACAGCAGTCCGTTTTACATGCCCGTTTTATCGTATTCGTTTTTATTTGGTGACAGTTTTATTATAAGTATAGATATATAGTTTTTTTACTTTCAACGTTTATTAGTTATACTTTAAACTGTATAACAATCTGCCAAGTTAAGCGGATCAATCGGCACCCAGGGTTCCCCTACCACAACATTACCCATTATTACCTTTAATTTATTTTTATTTTGTTATGAATGTCAGCGGGTTTATTACGAATATAAAAAGCGTCCCAGAATTCACTAAGCTGGAAGGAAGAAGTTACTAAATTAATCTCATTGCTTCAACGTCTTGATGGTCAATGAATGATAGGGTCTCTCTGTGTACGAGACGCGGGCTTCATAGTTTTTACCATTTGTTCGCTCCTTGCTCACTGGTCCCGTTGACTTGACTACCGAAAATGTAAAACCGAATACATTGGCTACAGGCTGCGACTTGGTAAATAGCCAATTCCTAGAATGCCACGATGACATCCTCTACGAGCCTGAAGATGGAATCTTGAACGACGTAGAGTTCACCTGGCTTGGCTTGCTGCAATACATACACGGTACCTATAGTAAATTATTCTTATCACTTACACCGTAGACAAAACTAACTCTGGACCTCAAGTGGTTGATTAACCCCTCGCGTTTCCGAACCTTGCATTTCATTGCAAAAAATTACCAAACGCGACATCTTTGGTTTTTGTAGAGGAACTACGCAAAGTAACTTTTTATTCTGTTCAACGAAGGAATTTTCAAAAAATCGATTGGCCAGTTTGTGATACATAACATAAGCTTATTTTAAATGCCTCTGTAAAAGTTTTATATACTTTAAGCAGAGATGCGAAGTTTTGGCCACCAACGAGCAATTTCGCATCTCTGCTGTAAACGTATACAAAATAAAACTTTTACAGAGGCATTAAAAATAAGCTTATGATAGGTATCACAAACTGGCTAATCGTTTTTTGAAAATTCGAAGAATAATAAGATAAAATAGGTGTGAGCGCTGATTTGGGTCGGGGTAGCACCTTAAGGTGTGGGCGCGAGGGGTTATTATTCAATGATTATCACCAAAATTACAAAACAAACAAAAAATACCTCCACGTCCTGGTCTGTTGCACATAGTTTATTGTTATTCTAGTTATTTACCGAATAATATTTATTTAGTGTGGTTTGTTTGGTGCCAAGTATTTTGTATAAAATGCACGAAGAAATCAAATTCCGATTTCATTTAATGAGTTGATCGTAACTAAACTAATAATGGAAAAAATCAATCAAATGTAGCCATTCTAATTTATTATTATCCAACGTAATTATTTGTGTAATTCCTGATTGCTTTATCAATTTTCTGTACGTTTTATACTACTAATTGACTAAAATTCGAAACCCTCGGCGCGCGAGTTACACTCGTACTTGACGGATCTTGTTTATGGTGTAAATAAAATGCCTTTGTGTCAGAAGTACCATTGATTTGTACCATTGATTGTACAAGTGACACAACTTTGTATCCTTAGTACCAGTAAAGAAAAATGAGGATATTCCTCCGTAATGTTAACCGATTACTATGGAACTAGTGATACAACTTTGTATCTCAAGTACCATTAAAGAAAAGTAAAGATATTCCACGTAAATTCATTTTTGACATGCATTTATTTTGTATTGTCACAAAGATATAAAATTCAAAATGTAACTGAAAATTCTTAACGCAAAAAAATATGTCTTGTCATCAGCACTGGGACACCCGTGTGCATCCAGCACAACGCCGGCTAAAAGGCCATATTTGCCATAAATGCTGCTACGCACAAAAAAAATCTATTTGTAACGATTTGCTAGTATTAATTAACATAGTCATATAATTGTGTATAGTAGTTTTAAGATAAATACAAATATTCTCTCTCTCTCTTCAATTTCCAGTAAAGAAGGGTCATCCCCACTACTTCAGAGTGCCTCGCGTGGTGCTCATCAGCCGGCAGTTCGTGATATCCACTGCTGTCGACGCAGCACAGGTGCCCGACGGTTATGCTTTGTAAGTTAACCACTTCTAAACAATCATTGTAAATGGTGGCTCATCCACATTCATTCAGGTACGTTAGTGGTGGACTAGATAGACCAACGACGAAAGCCCTGATTTTAGTAAGTCCATAGTATTGTCTCGCTCGACGAAACGTTCCTTTTTTTCACACTTGACACTTGCGCGAGTGACACTTGCGTGAAGGAGATTTGCGCGAGAAGACATTTGCGCGAATAACACATTCGCCAAGGACATTTGCGCAAGTGAAAACTTGGACAAAAAATCATATAACTCCTAATATCTGATGAAATTGACATAACAGAGAGTTGCGGATTTTAATTGTTTAGAGGATTTTGCTCTCCTTCCTCCGATATATCTCACTTTTCCCTAATCCTCCCCCTTAATCATCTCAAAGACAGATTTAGAAGTACTAACAGATTCTTTTTTTTTTACATTCGTAAGGTGCAATATCCATTCATCCACAGTTTTCTTAAAACTAAGCTACAGAGACAGAAGTGATCACTTTCGAATCTATAGTAATATAAAAACAGTATTTTTAGGGGTCCGTACCTCAAAAGGAAAAAAGGAACCCATATTAGGATCACTGTGTTGTCCGTCTGTCTGTCTGTCTGTCTGTCGGTCAACCCTCTTTTCTCAGGAACGCGTGGACGTACCGAGTTGAAATTAACGTCAAATACTCAAGTCCGTAACCTCTTGAAGCCTCGATATAAATAAAACTTCTAAGTCAACTCACTCAAAAGTTACAGTCGTTTATTTCCGAAAATTTTGAAATTTCCAATGGCACACATGCACACAAAACATATAGATCATGAAATTTGGTGGGCAGCAAGGTCTTATAGCACAAGCAAAGGGAAAAATCTGAAAACCATAAATTTGTAATTTATTCACTAAAACAATTACTTTTAATGCTCGCCATGGACCAAAACCTATAGGGTACTTCCCGTATACCTAAAATTATAAAATTTGGCAAGAAGCAAGGCCTTATAGCACAAGTAAAAGAAAAATCCAAAAACAGCAAATTTATAGTTTATTCACAAAAAAAAATACTATTGATTCTCGCCGTGGACCAAAACCTGTAAAGTACTTCCCATTGACGTAGAATCATAAAATTTGGCAAGAAGCAAGGTTGAAACACAAGTAAAGGAAAGTTCATAAAACCGTAAATTTCTAGTTAATTCAAAATAATATACCTACTTTTGATTTTTGCGATAGACCAAAACAGTTACACAGGGTAAGTTCTTTTCGTTGACCTAGAATCATAAAATTAAGTATGAAGGTTGATCTTATAGCAAAACTAAAGGAGAAAATACAGAAAACGTAATTTTGTAGCTTTTTCACAAAAAATAATAATTTATTATTCTCACCATGTACCAAAACCTACGGGGTACCTACTTCCTGTTGACCTAGAATCATGATAATTGTGCAAGACACAAGGTTTTACGGAACCCTTAGTGCGCGAGTACGACTCGCACTTGACGTTTTATTTATCTATAATATTATCATTTATTTTCAGAGGTAACGTGGTATTCGGTGAGTACGAACGGGATGAAGGGGAATGCGGAATCTCTTCCATTGACATGATGAGGAATGGCGCCTGTAACCCCGCTGTTATGATCGTCCCTCTCTTGGGTAAGTCGAACAGACTCCAGAATCCATAGAATATTCTATACCGGACACTTGATCCAATCATATGAGCTCTATTTTCTCCATTTGAATAGAATAGAATAGAGATTTATTTAGCACACAAAACACTGAGGGGAAGTTAAAACAAAACAAACGAGTTACACTAAACATCACAATAGAGACTGCTTAAAACAAACAAACAAACGTTATAATAAAGTGCTTTAAATAAATAAAAAATACCTCTACGTGTAGAGTCTGATGAAAAAAAATTGGTCTTTCTCTAGTGCGTGGCCAAACAGGGCCAGCCTCAGCTTAATGCCGCTACCGCCGTGGACGGAAACAGTGTTGGTTTTCAGTCTGAACTTCTGGGTGAAGTCACATTACGAGTTTTTTACTGCCTCGTTGGTCTAGCGGTTAGCTTGTTAAACCGCTGATTGTGAGGTCCGCGGTTCAAATCTAGGGTCGGGCTCGGTTGTTATTGGGGTTTTTCTAGCAAGAAAAATTCACAGTAGCACCCCGAGTCAGGAAGTTGGCGTTACACCTCCGTGCCTCGGAAAGCACGTTAAGCCGTTGGTCCTGCGCTTGACCTATCCCCGTTCTTGTCGGTCTGCCGTCCCATTGGATTATGAGAGTGAGGGAATAGAGAGAGCACCTGTGTTTGCGCACACATTTGTGCTGTATAATATGTCCTGCGCATCTGACTAGTCTCCGATGAGACTTGCCGCTATGGTGGAAATTCGGCTAGGAGGACATTATTAGAACTCCATAGGTACTAAACGATACTTAGGCAAGTCGTACTATGCAACGCCGTATTATTTTCATTTAAGCATGCTATAATGTATTCAGTGATTAAACATCAATACATGTTAATAATAGTTTACGTTTGGCTAGGTTAGGTACTCAATAAACTAGTAGGATGAATGAGAAAAGTGCTCCCTTTCCAGACCTTTTCTAAGTGTACATTTATTGTATTTATGGAAATAAAGAGTTTTTGATTTTGCTCGTTTGGATTTATACGGATGGATCAGTGTTTACGCGCGCCAAACGCGACCCCTACGCCTTATGTGTGTAGTATATTTATGGCCAATAACATTTCCAATTCATGGTACATAGTTTAAAAAATAATAATAATAATAATGCTGGACATTTCACACAGCGTTAACTAGCCCCAAGCTAAGCATAGCTTGCGTTATGGGTACCAGATAACTGATATACTTAATACAATACACTACATATGTAGATATATATTTTGTATTATACATAGAAAACATCCAGAACACCCTGAACAAATATCTGCAGATCGTACAAACATTTGTCCCGACACGCGATCGATCCCGCAACCTCTTGCGTCACAGGCGGACCTTCGCCCGCTGCGCCACAGAGTTTGATTCCCCTGGCCGGATTTTATTTTATCTACCATATTTCTATTTTCACGGTTTAATTTATTTAACTAATGATGAGTCTATATTGTTGTTTTTTCTTTTTAATTCACTTTTATCGTTGTGAACCAATAAATTTATCTTATCTTATCTTATATCTCTCCGTAGATGTGCTGCTTCACCCAGAATACAAATATTTTGGACGACCGAACTCCATTGCTTTGCTAAAACTGATCAACCCCATTAAATCAGGTAATTTACCCGCTGATGTATCTATATTAGATAGTATAAAAAGCCGCTTTTCGCGTGCATCTGTCCTGTCTGTTTTCCCCATAACATACGAATTTTCGTAAGGTTTCCACCAATGGACGGAGTGACTCAGAAAAAAGGCATATGAAAATTTAATCATTAAGCATTGTCTGATTGTCTCATTGATATGGCGCTTATTAGAGGAGGTCCTATGTCCAGCTGTGGACTAATATAGTTTGATGATGATGATGATGATGATACATTGTCTGAAATATGACGACGATTCCGATGCGATTGCGCAGCGTGCACGATTTTATTAGCTTTGACGTAGTTTATCGCGGTGAGCTCGCTGCGTACCCGTGGCGTGCTCGCTGCGTCGTCGGAGCGTGCTCGCTGCGTCATCGGACCGTGCTCGCTGCGTATCCGTGGCGCGCTCGCTGCGTCGTCGAAGCGTGCTCGCTGCGCAATCGCATCGCTCTGAAATCACACGCAAATCACCAGTGACACACGGCTGTAAATTAGGTTAAATGTACCGTAAGGTCTTAGTGAATGGTAGAGCAACAACTTGCTGCTTCGGCTGCATTCTAGAGACCTTCGTTACCCTTCGTTAACCTAACCTACATACCTAAGTAGTAAGGAACACTGAATACGTAATTAAATAAATAAATAAATAATGCTGGACTATTCACACAGCATTATCTAGCCCCAAGCTAAGCAGAGCTTGTGTTATGGGTACCTACTAGATAACCGATATACATAATATAATACACTACATATTTAGATATTTTTTACTATACATAGAAAAACATCCAGAACACCCGAACAAATATCTGCAGATCGTACAAACTTTTGTCCCGAGGCGGGAATCGAACCCACAACCTCCTGCGTCGCAGGCGGACCTTCGCCCGCTGCTCCACAGAGATCGTCAATTTTATGGCACATTTGAATGAATAATGTATAAATTTTCTATTACAAAAGATTACACTTTTAAATTTTTTGGATTAACTTTAATTTATATCTAGTTATCTTGTTTTGCAAGAGACTGGTCAGAGAGAGGTTTATAAAACCTTGTGGTACGGGTCACCAGGGTCTTCCTCCCCAGGATAATTAGAGATACATAAAATAATTTGATCTAATTCAGGTAATTCAGGTCCTAACATATTTATTTTTGTTTTATAATCATGACTCTCTGCATAGCATACATGCTACCGGTGTGCTTGCCGACCAGAGACTACAAGATGCGCGTAGAGCGCCCTATGAAGAAACCTCTATGGCATATCGACTTTGCCTCTGGTAAGATGTTATGTTAGCGATTGGTTATGGTATATGCTTGTGCCCGTGGTTTCGCACGGTTTTCAAGTAGCCAATGGGTATGTTACCTTACCATGATTTGAGTTTGCGAAATATAGGAAAACTCTAAATACAAATTATGGTAAATATTCCGTTCGAAATGCCTTTATTTATAGGTATGTTAATGTTACTCAAGATCTAGAACTTCAACTATGCAACATTTCAATCATATCCTTTCAGTAGTTT
Organism: Eupithecia subumbrata; assembly: GCA_949316285.1. Classification (NCBI taxonomy): domain Eukaryota; kingdom Metazoa; phylum Arthropoda; class Insecta; order Lepidoptera; family Geometridae; genus Eupithecia; species Eupithecia subumbrata. The sequence goes on along the minus strand of OX438640.1, from coordinate 33,021,785 downwards.
TGTTTCTTAATTATAAGTATGTTTACTCAAATGAACTCTATCGTATAATTTTCTATGGTTATTCCATGTAATAACACTTTTAACTAACTTATTATAGAGTGCCTTTTAGATTCTGTGATGTGTGGTAGATGGTTGGCAGTAGAAAATGCCATCGAATAGTACGCTTTCGTACATCGTGTGTGTGTAATAAATTTAGCCCCTTTTTTATGGATTTTTGAAATCTGCTACCCAAAGTTACCCTTAAACCGATCTCAATTTTCCATTTACCCTTCCACAGGATCGCGTTTGAATAAGGGTTAAGTTTTCTCACACTTTTATGATCAAATTTTTTTTTAAGAGTAAGTAATTTAAATTTGGTACCCCCTTTTCAGATGCACCCCGAGAGTTCTACGGGGAGGAGAAAGAAGTAACTCAGCTATTCTTGCTGCCCATGGAACTATGTTTTTTTAACCAAACCGGGGTTCGTTTAGCTCCATTAGTCTTATACAGGGTTATTGGTAATTCACTGACACTATGTTAACTGCAGGTTCTGCCCACCATCATGAAAACGTCAGTGAAAACGCCAGGTCTCAATTATTTCTTTTCTTTCTTCTTTTCATTAACAAAGTATTTTGTGTCGTTGTTGACATGAAGTATCTTGGAAAATCATTTTATTGGTTCACAGTATCAAACAAGATCCGTCAAGTGCGAGTGTAACTCGCGCGCCGAGGGTTTTGAAAGTTTGTCAACAAATAAGTAACAAATGAAAGTACCGGTTAGATTCTTGTTGACTTCGCAATTTAACGAATACCTAAGAATAGTAGGTACCAACCTACATTTCAGATGGATCTCTCTGCATGCTTCGGTTAAGTGGGTGGTTCGGTTAAGGTGGGTAATGGTAAATTTTTCGACTTTTTACGAAATATTTCAAAAAGTATGAAAGCTACAGAAATTTTAAAAACTGTTTTGAAATGTCCAAACCGATACCTTTCATTTGATACCCCACTCGGCGGGGTAGCCCCCCTTTTGAAAATTATTATTTTTTGACCATTTTTCAAAAAGTATTCTTTTTACAGACTTCTCTATATTTTTCCTGTAAAATATAGATCCATATCTACAAACGCTCCATACATTTTAAACGGATCGCTCTGCAAACTTCGGAGATAGGGGGGGGGGAATGGGTATTTTTTCGACTTTTTTCGAAATATTTTAAAAAGTATGAAACCTACAAAAATTTCAAAAACCGTTCTGAAACGTACAAAATAATACCTTTTATTTGATACCCCATATGACTCTGTAGGTATCTTTTAAAATTTCGGCATCACAATTTGTATGGAAAATATCTGTGGCGTTTGGTATATACATGATAAGTCCGAAATCGGTCATTTTCTGATTATTTATCACCCGAAATCAGTTTTTTTTTCTCTTTCGTTTGATCTATGTAAGGTAAGTCTACGAATGCTAGAAGTATACGCAATCGTTTGCTCTATGAATGATAAGTCATATAAATTATGATCTATTTATGATAAAAAAACTTATCATGCCTTTGCAACACAAATACGTATTATGCAACATGGTCCACTTCATATAAGTGTACTTATCATAATTATTTCAAACAATGTTTGTTCCGAAATTTGCTTTAAACGTGTTATGTCGACTTATCTTACTTGTATCACTTTATTATTCAAACACTTTTTTGCATATCTGCGGTTCTATTGTGATAAGTGTGAATTATCATATTAGTATCAAAATAATTTGGAAAAAGACAATCTTCCACCAACTGTATTATCAGAATTTATCCACATATTTAAATGCAACGAGTTCATTTCGCGCCACATCGTACCGTTCCGAGACATTGTTGTGATTGGCTAAACCATTTTGTTGTCATATGGAAGCCGTTCGCATCTTGAATCGTGTGCAAAACCGATTTCTTCGGATTTTCAATAGTAGGTACATTTTACACCTAGGCGAGAAAGTGATCGATTCCTACCGAGTGTGTCGTTTTGGACCCGAGGCGCAGCCGAGGGCCTTAAAACACACGAGGTAGGAATCGCACTTTCTGCCGAGTGATTAATAGTGCTTTATACTACACCTTCGAGGAAAATAAAAAGCAGAATAATTATTAATTGAAATTTAGAAGAACTTACCGCGCCCAATGATGTTGGTAAAACTTCACTGACCACGCCAGCCTTTGGGTTCTTTTTTCAAAATATTGTTCGGAAATCGGAGGAGGCCTAATGGACTTGGAGTAAAAACTTTTTGTCGTTTGACCGAACGAAAATAACCATAGCTACCGGCCGATCTTTTAGGAAATTAAAAAAAAAAAATAACACGTTAGAAATCATGGATTTCCATACACTTTTTCCTCCCGCTAAAACACGTGAGAAATGAAATTCCATAGAGTTTTTCCTCCCGGTTTCCTATAGGCCTGCAAAGACATACTTTCTATTCTATAAATTGAAAAGGAATAGGCAACTTTCCGAGCAGGTGTAGTATAAAATACTGTTCCATGCAAATGTCATCTTATCTCTCGCGATATTTCTCTTGATAAAGTGGGTCGTCAATAGTTTTATACTACACCTGCTCAGAAAGTTGCCTATTCCTTTTCCATTAATAGAATAGAAAGTATGTCTTTGCAGGCCTATAGGAAACCGTTTTGGTTGAGTTATGAAAACTCTAATGATGTGGGATTTAAATACACACTAGAAGAAGAAGAACCGTTAAGGTTTTTCTCTATACTGAGAAGAGGGAAATCCTTGGCCGGAATAGAATTGCCTTTGGCGTACGATGAACCAATAAATATCGATATTTTAAAATACAAAGATATCCAAGATCTGCTGCCATTTATCGATCCAATATACCATGATTTTTACAAAAACTTACCGCATACCGGAGCAACTCTCCAAACATACATGAGCGACAGCAAAGATAACTATGAAGAAGCGTAAATGAAAATGATTATTAACTTAATATTTGTTGATTATTAAGTACCTAATAAATAAGTATAACAAACATTTAATTTTTTTATTTTAATAAAATGTAGGATAAACCTCCCGGTATCTGTCTTCGCAAGCCGCGCAGACTAAGAGGTTAGACTGAGGTGATTCTTTTTCGTGGTTTCGTCTTAATTAAATGTTGGGAACCGTAATAATAATTTGTGCTTAGTTATAGTGACTCATACATTTTAGAAGTACCTACCTAATGAAACATTTAAATACGCCTAAAATAAAATGCATGAAGGCAATCATTTGGTCAAATGATGATAGGTGCGACATTTTATTAAAAAAAAAAATCGTCTTGTTTAGTACAAAGTTGATAAGTACCAATAATTCCTAAACTAGACCATTTTTTATATATTTTCCTTGTGTAATAAAAACTTGACCATATTATATATATCATTAAAATAAAAAAATAACACTGAGTGTCTTTTCCTATTAGTTATGATTTTTATAAACTTCAAATGCTCGTCCTGTAAAAACTGGTTTTTGGACTTATCATGTAAATATCAAACACCACAGATATTCATTTTCATTTTTCATTTTTTTTCATTTTTTTTTCTCAAAATCTGTACAGGCGCACGAAATGTATTATTATTTTAAATTTCAAGTTGATAGCTGCAGTAGTTTTTGAGTTATTAAGGAGGGAAAAAAGGACAGACAAAGCGAGACCATAAGGGTTTTGAAACCGATCTTCGATCTTCAAAACCCTAAAAACCGCAGAAAAATATAAAAAAAACCTTCATAACACAAGCTCTGCTTAGCTTGGGGCTAGATGATGCTGTGTGTATTGTCCAGCATTATTTATTATTATTATTATTAAAATATGAACGAAAAAGATCCGTGTGAGGCCACACGGAAGGTCGAACTGGAGACGAACGTTATATCGAGTTTGTTATATCTATGACACGTACTTTAAATGACTGGATCTCAGTCAGTATTGCACAACAAACAAGTGAGAAACGGCGCGGTTCGGCCAACCATCCCTCCAACCTTCCCATGGTCCCGCCAACCTTGCGGTTATACGAACCGAAACTTTGAGAAAAGAGCCACTCGGGTGACTCAAGACTCAACAAATCCTACGCACTTTGTCCCGTACACTCTCCCCCTTCTGGGGCGTGCCACATCACATCACAGACTTCATTGCCGGCCTGCTCCTCTCCAGCTCGGTGCTGCTCTGTGCCCCCCTTCCCTTAGCAAAGGAGTGTGCTCTCCTCAGCGCGCCGTAACTTATGCCAATAGTGTGCAAAAATTTTGAACTCTCTAAAATTGTGTTCCAAAAAGACAAGACTAAGAAAATGGATTGGTTCCTCATGAGAAAATGGATTAGTTCCTCAGGGGTTCGGCCAAAAGTGGGACAGTGTAGGGTAATAATAATATATAAGTCTAAGAAATACTTCCAATCTTTTTTTCAGGACAACTCTAGTTCGTCCAGCATAAGAGAAATGTGCACGACTGACTGCAACTTCCATTCGGGAGCACCCACGATAACCCACGAACACACAGGGCACTGGACTTTAGTCTCCATATCTGAAGGTGAGTCCATGTGCTACAGACTTATAAACTGCGATTAAAGTGTCAAACTTTATTCACAGTTTAAATAGAGACTATAGTCTCCATATCTGAAGGCGAGTCCATGTGCTACAGACTTATAAACTGTATATAAAGTGTCAAAATTTGTTCTCAGTTCAGATAGCTTTCAGATATGGAGACTTTAGTATTACAGTAATTCTAATCCTGTAATCTATTACCGGATTAGAATTACTGTATGCAAAATTTCAGACCGATCCGTTTTAGTAGTTTTGGCGTGAAAAGATAACAAACATCCATCTATCCATACATCTAAACATCCAAACTTTCGCATTTATATTATTAGTGTAATTTTTAAATTTGGTTTCGTAACATTGATAGCGCTTGGCAATACCATTATTGGCGCACGTGATTGGACGACACGTGCAAACGAATAGCAAGAATTCAAGGCGCGTCCAATCGCGTCACCGAGCATGTAAAATCGCGATGTAAAAGCGTTCACTTCGGTCCCAAACGCCAACCTGGCAAGTTGTCTTGAATTAGATCTACTAAAAATAAAAGTTATATCAAGTGTACCTAAAGTGTTCATAACATATGTGTAATGTCGTTACAGGAGGTTACCCATGCCCTGACCCTTACAAGCCCCGTATGCAACCGCTGCCGCCGCCGCGCCATATCCTGCTGCAGCCTTACGTGACGTGGATCACCATTGCTGTCTCAGGGAGGGAAAAAGAGGAAAATGGAAAACATTTGAGAAATCGAGAGCACGACCCTTTCGGTACAATTGTTAATCAATAGAAAGAAATATTATACAAATCAGAACTATTATTTACAATGAGGAACTGTAACGTTTTTAGTTGAGAATGCAAATTTATAGAGCTAAGAAATCTTTAACACAGTGCTTAAATTTTTGTACTACGAAAAAATTTACGAGGTTATGACCAAATTACTAGCGAAGTTCACTGAGTGACCGCCGCGGTTGCTGTGAAGTCACTCCGTCGCTCGCCGACAGTTAGCCGTATCCGTTTGTTCGATTATTTGTGACAAATTAAGTGTTCGATATTCACCTTTGTAACTGTCGATTCGTGTAGTAAGAGTGCTGGCTGCGCTCCGCTCGGTTCGCTCGCCCGAGTCAGTGACATCACACGCACCCGCGTAATTTGATTGTACAAACAGTAACGGCGTAATATTTATTACTTAATATCTTCGTTAGTTAAAGAATAACGTAGATAATTAGTTTTATTGAAATAGCTATAACTTTACTGATCCTCATTGAAACAGTTGAGCCACTGCAGACTGTTGCTGCAATCTACAGGTAGCTCAACTGATCCATGTTAAGAGAGCGTATTGCGAGCCATTTTGCCTTATTGGCTTTTATCTCATGGGGCATAGTGCCCATAATTCCCACACTGGGCATGCGGCTTGGGGATTGCAGTTCGGTGGTAGATTGTTCTGCAGGGGGCGCTGCTGCCCCAAGTGGCCGATGGCCCCTTAGTCGCCTCTTACGACACCGGCAGGAATAGTTGGTGTGGTGTAAATTCTAAGCCACCACTAAGGCACCACAGAGCTCCCCTTCTCCTTCTTCATCTTTCTTATAAAAAAGAATAAGAACTTAAGTACCTAAAATTGTCCGTGTTATTTGTGCAGGCTATTTAATTGCTCGAGAGGGAAACCCAGATGGGAGTATACCACTGGACCCTCGGGGCTGGGTGGGCCGCTGGTGGCTGGCTGGTATCCGGTGCTTCGACCGCGGAGAATCTGCCAAAGAAATCTACAGATTCTACCACGAGTCTTTCCTTATCAACGGGGCACATACGATGGATTTTACTTATTTTCTTCAAGTTAGTTTAATTTCAATTTCAAGAATTATTTATGATGAATATCCTTATTGATTTTCTATGACGATACACAGATTATACTTTTAAACAATGAAAAAATTCATCAGGTATTCATTCCAGTTTTTGAAACAATCCTGAAATTGGTGAAAATCCATATTAATCTATTCAATCTTCATCATCCGCCATTTTCCTAGCAAGTACCTGCGAGTCAATAGAGTTCTTGTAAATTTCATACCTACATGCTCTAAGGGTTACCATATATAACATTGATCTGCTGCTACAGTTTCTAGTTTTAGTTAAAAAAGTTTAAATTGTAAAGGAAAAAAAAACATAATAATGTATAATGTAGGTATAAAGCCAAACATAGAATCCTCCTTCTCGAAGTGGGTTAAGGCGCTACCCCGACACAAATCAGCGCCACCGCCTATTTATCTTGATATTCTGTTAAACGAAGGAATTTACAAAAATCGATTGGCCAGTTTGTGATGCCTATCATAAGCTGATCGACCGATCGAAAGGCTTCATCATAAGGATTATTTTTTGCTAAACAACACAGTGTCAGAAATAAAAGGAACACCACGAATTTTAACATTAGATGTAAAATTTTGTTCAGAAAAATGAAAAAATGTCCTTACGGCAATGCCAGCTACAGGATGATTGTTTTTCTCGTGTAACGGGTTCGATTCCAGTTTCAAACAGGTAATTAATTAAAAATCTATGAATGCAGTTTAAATTCATTACGGATGTAAGCGGGTTAACTACGAACCTTTTTTGTGTTGGAAGAAGAAGAACCTTATTTGCAGTTTAAATTGTTTTTTATATTAAAATAATGTCTTCTTTCAGTAAAATGTTCTATCTACAATATTCAAGGTACTTTCCCTCCATGTGGCATGGCCGTAGGACGCCCTGTATATGGCCTGCAAAGACATACATACTTTCTATTCTATGAATGGAAAAGGAATAGACAACTTTCCGAGCAGGTGTAGTATAAAGTATAGTGTAGGCAGAGATGCAAAGTTGCTCTTTTTTGCCACCATGGTGGCAAAAAAGAGCAACTTCGCATCTCTTCTTAAAATATACCTAATAAATAAAACTTTTACAGAGGCATTAAAAAAAAGCTTATGTTAGGCATCACAAACTGGCCAATCGATTTTGAAAATTCCTTTGTATTATAGAATAATAAAATAAAAAGATGGTGGCGCTTATTTGGGTCGGGGTAGCGCCTTAAGAAGAGTTCTCTTCCAGCAACCATCTTGGGAGAGAGAGAGAGAGGGTATAAGTATTTATTTATTTCCTAACTTATTATGATACCGTACCCTTGTTATGTTTCAGATAGACGCGATAAGTACATCTAAAGTAGTGTGCTTGAAAGTGGGGACGCCCTATCCGTTAGGACAGCCAAAGTGCTGGGAGCTAAACTCGCCGACAGTTTATGTAAGTATCTTACCATTTTTTTAAGGTCGTCTTGTGATGCAAGAGGTTGCGGATTCGATTCTCACTTCGGGACATATAAATAAAATATAAATAATGCTGGACAATTCACACAGCATCTAGCCCCAAGCTAAGCAGAGCTTGTGTTAGGGGTACTAGATACAATACACTATATACATAAATACATATTTTTTTATTATACATAGAAAACACCCAGACCAACGGAACAAATTTCTGCAGATCGTACACAAATTTGTTCCGAGACGGGAATCGAACCCGCAACCTCCTGCGTCGCAGGCGGACCTTCGCCCGCTGCGCCACGGAGGTCGTCAAATGTTTGTACGATCTGCAGATATTTGTTCCGGGTTTTCTGGGTGTTTTCTTTGTATTAGTAAAATGTATATATCTATGTATAGTGTACTAGCGGCCCGTCCCGGGTTCGCATGGGTGCACATTTATTTTTCAATATTTTGGGGATAAACGTAGAGTAAATGTATGTAAAATTTCTGTGGCAGGCCATTTTATACTTTTATCAGACTGCTTCGTCCGGGTTCAAATCCCGGGCCAACATTTGTATCATTGGGTCTTTTCTAGCAAGAAATATTCACAGTAGCAGCCCAGAGCTTTAACTTTCCGAAGCACGGGGGCGTGCCTCGGAAAGCACGATTAGCCGTTGGTCCTGCACTTGAGCTCTCCCCGGTCGTGTTGGTCTGCCGTCGTATCGGATTGTGAGAGTGTGGGAATAGAGAGTGCACCTGTGTTTGCGCACACACTTGTGCATTTGTATTTTGAGTTAATTCGTTACAAACATACAAAAATCCAAAAATACAAATCTTTCCTAGATTAATATTGATGGATTATCTTTGTATTTGGATACCTACCTTTAGTTATTTTTCATGCAATGTTTAAAAATATACCTAAATTTTCGTCCTCTCGTTTTGAAATACCAGGTGTCTCCCATGATCTAAGAAAACAAGGTCTAACATTCCCCTCTGGACCATCTGACCACCATGAACTTGCCACCGGTTGTCAATTGAGACGGAAACCACCCCACCGAGATCTTCCCAATGCTAGTGCCATATTATTTCGTCATAATGCTAGTGCCAGATTTGGAACCTCAAAACTCTGCGTGGCACTATTAGTACATTATAAATAAAATTATAATAAAACCTATGACTGGATCTCGAATTTCCCAAACCAAAAAGTTTGAGAACCATCGTAGCGGATATGACGTGGCTTGGGAAAACCCACATGATCGTTGTTTCTCGGAGTAGGTATGTTATTATACCATCGGTCCTCGGTGTCCCCCAAACAACTGCAATCCAAAACAAATGAAACTAGATTAAAAATTATGGACGAATACGTTTGAAAAAGTGGCCAGAAACTTCCTGACTAAATGGCAGTCATTTCTGCTTGACACGAGTGGATTCATAATTATTATAATAATTTTAAATCATTAATTTATAATTATTCTAATAATTTTTATTTGTTTTTACTTTTTATCCATTGCACATTAATTACTTGTAAAGTATGTTTACAATCTATACAATACAATCCCTTGTATAATTACAATCTAGACACAACGTGGGCTAATGAGTAATTTAAATTTAACTTAAATTGCTAGCAATTCGATAATGATGATAAACATACCTCTGCATGTTCTACCTACGACCTTAACCGCCAATTTCTCTCAAGCAGGTCAAACTTATCAATTGTCACATTCCGGAGTCATGGCACCCCTGAAAGTTACCTCTGGTTGCATTTTCACAATGGTTAGTGACATATACGCAAGCGACTATACATATACACACCCATTTCAGTAACGGAGTCACCACGACCCCCCTCTTCCGCTGCGCGGGAGTTGGTCGTTGGGCGCCTACAGGCAGGGTTAACTGAAGTAGGAACGCAAAACCAGCAATGTATTGTGAAAATGCAACCGGGGGTATCTTTTCGGGGTGCCATGGGTCCGCCCCCAATTTACAAACCTCTTGGTGCATATGCACAGCAATGGTGCATGATTTTGCTAATAGCTATTGCAGAAGTAGTCCACAAATCTTTCAAATATTTCTAAACACAATCAAATACCGACAGACTTCGAATTTTAATTTATAAAATGTATTTGCAGCTACGAATCCCGGTGCGCGGTGTTTTGGAACAACTGAGGTTCTTCGTCGAAGCCTGGGCAATTAAAGTCCATGATGAATTGCAGAAGCAGATTGAAAAACTAAAACCGACGCCGGCGAGTGCCAGTGGAGATTCTAAAATTTCTTCTAGTGATGAAGAGTGGCCTTGAGAAAATAGGAGCGGTTATATTGATAGTGATAGCATAGGTAAAAGGATATTAGTTTTAGTAAAAAACGTGTTCTTGAGTGGAGAGCACGACTAGGCAAACGCCCATCCAGCCAGGTGGGATGAGGATCTTCGAAAGAATGCAGGCAAATGCTGGATTCGGCAAGCTGAAGAAAGGGCGCTATGGCGCTCATTACGTGAGGCCTATGTTCAGCAGTGGACTAATTTAGGTTGATGATGATGGTGATGAAAATAATCTAACTATTTTACATTTTCTTTGCCCTGCAGTGGGATCCAGAGGCTAAAATAATGATTTTAAATTTAGGAGGCTTAGGAGCAGGAAGAGACAAAATGTAATTTTCCGTTGAATTAGATTTTTAAGAGATTTGATAAGATCAAAAAATATAAATGTATAAAAAAGAAAAGATATAGTCTAGTATGAGAGAAAAATGTTAATTATAGTTTATAGTGTAGTAGTTTCTGCCCGCGTTTTCGCGCGGGTTTCTTGGAAAAAGCAGTATCAAAGCCTATGTTATTCCAGATCCAGATCTGTGCAAAACTTCAGCCCGATCCATGAGAAGTATAATGTGTGAATTAAAAATTTAATCTTTCGTTTTGTTTCATTTTTAACTATTAAAAAGTGTACAGATAATGTTTTCATAAAATACATAGGTATACTACTTAAGTTTTTGAGACAAAATAAAACACGGTACCTACTCTTAAGTTTACCAGTAAACCACGAGGGAATAAAGCTTCATTAAAATTTTAACTTCGCGGTTTCATTTTCTATACGAGAAACTTACACCGCACTGTGAAAGCGAATCCGCACTATATGAAACTTAAAAAACATCTGAAAGTTCTTGTTATTTGCTTTAAACTAACAACTTTCATTCAGCCATGAGGCTAGATGCTCAACTTTACGACATCGTTATACCGTTTATGTAAGTAGGAATTTTTCTTCAATGTAGAAAAATCATGATAGAACAAGATCCGTCAAGTACGAGTGAAATTCGCGCGGAGGGTTTCGAACGTTAGTCAATTATACAAAAACTATGTACTAAAGGAACAGGTTAGAGACCTCGCGCAATTCAATGAATACCTAAAAATATACCAACACCTAAATTTCAGATGGATCTCTCTGCATACTTCGATGATAATGGTAAATTTTTCGACTTTTTTCAAAATATTTCAAAAAGTATGAAACGTACAGAAATTTAAAAAACTGTTGAAGACCTAGATATATTAAAGACCTTTTCTAAGTGTACATTTATTGTATTTATGGAATTAATGAGTTTTTGATTTTGATTTTGATTTATTTTACAGGAAAAATATAGAAAAGTCTGTAAAAAGAACACTTTTTTGAAAAATGGTCAAAAAAAAATAATTTTCAAAAGGGGGTCTACCCCATCGAGTGGGATGTCAAATGAAAGGTATTGGTTTGTATATTCCAAAACAGTTTTTGATATTTCGGTCGAGTACACACTTTTTGAAATATTTTGAAAATAGTCAATAAATTGACTTAATATCCGAAGTAGGTACCTATGCAGAGCGATCCATTTAAATGTAGTTTGGTGCCTACTCTTTTAGGTAGGTATTCATCAAATAGCGATGATGTCTTTAGGTAGTAATGTAGAAAATGTACTAAAATGAAGAATGTATATGTAGTATGTTAATTACGTAGTATGTTATTTTAAAACTATGGACGTGTCCGAAATAAATAATAATAATAATTATTATTATTATATCCAGTATTTAGTATACCTATGTATGTATAATCGACAAACGTTCGAAACCCTCGGCGCGCGAGTTACTCTTGCACTGTACGGATCTTGTTTTTTATTGCATTCGCATCATGCTGCTTCGCTATGCGGCTTGAAGTAGATTTTTAATGAAGCGTGCACAAGACAAGAGGCTGTAATCTCCGACTTTGCTTTCATCAGCCGCTAACAGGTAGTGGTTTATATTTACTGCCGCTTTTCAACACGCTGGAAAACATGTTTGCCATTGTAGCTATAGCAACTTGTTACAATGAATAACTCAAGATTTTTTTGCCTAAATCAGTTTCGTTGTGTAACTTTAAATTTTACATATGTGTGTTATTAAAACTCCAATTAGGTAGGTGCAGTATTTATTTGATCACCAGATGTTTATCAAAACAAATCCAGTCCAGCCACTTCTTTTTCCCGCCGCCATTAGCATAATCCTTCTTTTCTATATATCACCAACCAAATCAGTCTTCTTCGCCGTTCGATGAATCCACCAATCCTGTCAAGCCTACTTGCCGCCAACCTAGGCAAAAGTCTCCGTGATTGGTAAACTAATCCATACAGCTATTACCAACAGATCTGATGACTGAACCTCAGTGTTGACAGCTGATAACCTTCTTTTTCCAACGATATGTATTACATTAGATTATAAATTGTTTTTAAAACTTTGAAATCATGACATGTGGCTATGTGGTTTCGTAAGAGGGTTATGCTTTTCATTGTATATCAAAAAATCATAATATCATCTAGAATAATCTTCGTCCGGCTCGATCAAAATCAGAACTTTAGTAAGTCCCCATATTTTTCGAGTTGACAGTTTCGCATCACAAACTGTCAAAAGTAACTGTGTCTATGAATTATTTCAGAGATTATTTCATTCTGTCATTCAGTCTTCATTCACTCACCTGTCAATGTCAACAATTAGGGAACTGCTTATACCAAAAAGAAAATAAATTCATGGTTATTATTGTAAAATATTTACTCTACCAAGGTTCCATTCCGTCCCATTGTGATTCCGCGCATCGTATTGCATTGCATCTTTGCGCGCGCGGACTAAACCACCTGATTACGTACGTGCAAGCTAATCCCTTGATCAACCATCATCATCAGCCCATATTAGTCCACTACTTGACATAGGCCTCCCCTAATGATCAACCATAGTTTGTATGAATTTTCAAACCATTGCAATACATGGCAACATTACAAATTTAGTTTCGCCGAAGTAGAAAAGTAACCTACCACAACAGAATACTGAGCCAATTTCCTATTCAATAAGCTACTGTCGACTGCGAAAATAGCATTTTTATAATATAGTAGGTATTTTCAACTGGTCACGGCGAGCTGTCGACTTCTGAATAAGAATATTTCTTTCGCTTTCTCTTGATGCATTTTGTTTTGGGGCAAGTTATGAGCAACAATTCAGTTAATATTTTAAAAATAATATTAATAAATATTTATTTCCGACACGACATCCAGTTTACACAGGTAAACAAAGTAATGATTAAAAGTAATTAAATAAACAAATAACAAAACAAGTACAAAAATACCCTTGAGTTGCAATCAACCATATTATGGCCGATTTTCGCGATTTTCGGCTTGTCTTTTGTTTCGTAGAAGTTTGGATACGTACAGTCAACTTATAAGCCGTGTCAATGTCTTAAAAGCTGACTGACAGTTTCAAACTGACGTCAAGACCATAAACAAACCAAGTTTAGAAGAAATAAAAAAAAATCGTAAATACAAAATTGAAATCTGATACGTGCGCCATTTTTTCATCGTTTAATGGTTTGGAAATGTGTTCTTTTTAGTTTTTAGGGTAACAATATGATGGTAAATCTCTAAAATAAAACTCAAACTTGTCATAAAAACTGTAAAGTTGATTTTTATGATTTATAAAAACTTTCAAATTTCACCATATTTACGCAATTATAATTAAATTTTAATTCAACCTCATTAGTTACCTTACACAACATCAGAATATTTACATGTTATTTTGTAGAAAATTTTATGGAGAATCCAAATATATATAGATGTTACCAGGTATTACTAGATAATAATCAAGAAATCAGCGAAATAATGCACCACATCCCATTTCCGCGCTGGAGGGCAGCATGCTGGCGGAAGTCGTGCCTCGCAATGGGGTATAGCGGCGCGTAGGGCTTGCCAACTGAGAGGATCCGCTCACGTGGCAAGAGGCCATAATGTGGCCGATTTTCGGCTTCTTATAAATCGTCGAAATTAGGGTACAGAGTGTCAACTTTTGACAGTGACTGTTTACTCATCGAACCGGCAACCTTCTGCGTCGCAGTGACCTGTGGCCAACGCAATGTTGTCAAAGGATATTGTTAGAAGTGGGTGTTGCTAGAAGCGGGCATTGTTAGAAACAGACACTTCCAGTAGTAGACGACTTAAGGAGTTGGCATTCATCATCATCATCATCAACCTAAATCAGTCCACTGCTGGACATAGGCCTCCCCTAATGAGCGCCATAGCGCCCTGTCTTCAGCTTGCCGCATCCAGCATCTGCCTGGTCTTTTTAAGGAGTTGGCATTATAAAGAGTTATCCATTTTAATAGTGGTTTTTAAAACCATAGATATCTCAATAAATAAATAAATAATGCCGGACAATTCACACAGCATCTAGCCCCAATAAGTAATAATAAGGCTTTTAATTATAATATGTCTATGGATAAAACTAGCACTTTGATGGCCGACGACGCAAATGTATACCTACCTGGTGGTCTTCAGGCGGCGCGGAGGCTGGGCAGTGAATGAGTTAACCGCCAAAACGATTTGGAGGTTATTCCCATGTTATTCCCGCTTCAGGCCCCCGCATGCACCAGGTATTACCATACTTCGGGCAGGTGTGGCGAGCTACTCAGTCGTCGCAATGCGGTATGGGGATCTTATATTCATATTATTGTTGCGAAGCGGTTTCCTGGGTGCTTGAATTTTGGAATCTGATTTGAATTTTGATGCTGTTTTAAGAAACATGTCTGCGACTTCATTTATACAAGTTCTGGGATGTTTCTCAATTCCATTGTTGTTTTGTTTCTTTAAAACGTGTTTGCATCTCTCATAGAACAAGTAATAAGACTCGAGTTCACCAACAGATGGTTAAATTTTAAACAGTTGTTTTAACGTTTTTGACACAAGTTTTCTTGCATTAAACGTCAACGTTATCCGACGAAGCAGCCTAATTGTCCGATTATCTTTTGGTGAACACAGACCTTAAATAAAACAAAATAAATTTGGAGTTTTCTTAACTGGAAGAGATCGCTCTTGGCGAGCGATAAGGCCGCCCATCGTGCAACTCTTTCTGTATTTTTCTCTATCTTGGTGTGCCATAAAAGTTACCTTTATGTATTGTAAGGTCAGTTTCATTAAATTTTATTTTTTAACCTCCTCGGTGACTCTCCACAGTAACAAGCCCGAGCGGGCCGTTCCCGAGTTGAGTTATTTAAAAAAAACATTCTCACCCGCTCCCGTTGTCCTGACGACCATATTATAATTTACTCGATATTCAGTCCTCACCACTTCCAAACCCTGATAGCTCCACATCATCCAAAACTCCAAAGAATCCCAGCTCACAGCAATTCGTCGTCGACATCCGAACCTCGTCAAATGAATCATCCATATAAACCGCGGCGGCGGTTCCGACCCATAAATATTCAGAGATGAAGTAACAGCCCTCCACACACAAATCATACTTTAGTTCCATTTACAGCAAGACCTTGTTAGGTGAACTGACATTGTTTATTTACTTAGTCACTTCTGAGGGTGCGTTTCCACTGACGCGGAGTGCTGGGAGGGGAGAGCAGCGGACCAGCCCGGATGAATTGGCCAATCAGTGCTTGAAATCTCCATTGCACTGTGATTTGACAATTTAAGGCTTGGTAGGCCAGCAGAGGCCTACAAAGCCTTAAATTAAAAAAAAACTGAATATGCTGTTTTTTTTTCTGATAAATCGAGATCATGACTCCTTTATCACGACTTTTTTATAACTCTTATGGTTTCGATTTAGCCATCCACTCCCATCTCAAAAGGCCACCTCGTGTAGCCCGCCTCCCACCTCTGACCACTGTTATTTTACTATACCATGTGTCCACCCAGGACGCAGCCCAAGCCTGATAAACACATCCCTAAGGGTCTGGGCGCAGTGGAAAGGAGCGAACATAAAGGCCAGGTAGTCCTGCAGCAGTAGACGTAAGGTAAAATGCGCGCCTGCCAAGCCGCCGCGCTCGTGTTTTTTTTTGTAGTTATTTAAACATAGTGATTAAGAAAATCATTTTATCAAGACAAACTCTGCGAAGCTTGCTTAGAAATATTAAGTGTCCTTAGTTGAGTACAAAAAAAGTGCGATATCAGTAGTTCGCTAGTAATACTAGTATTGAAAAAACGTTAGAAAAAGGGGTAACTTTGGGATTTTTCTCTAACGAGCGAAGTTCATTAGATCTTGTAACTGAATGCGTCTTTGACTAGACTAGATCCTTATGTAATAAATTATCTTTTTTTCAGTATTTTAAACAATATTTTTAAGTCTCAGATGATATTTAAAATCGCAAAAATGCGACCTCTGCTTTCCTACCAAGCCATTTGGTTCTTATCAGGGGAGGCCTGCTTCCAGTAGACGAGCAGTTTACACTGTAGATGCATTCCTAACTGTAGTTTGCGCCTCAGCTCCAGGTGAATCCTCTCTCTAATCCCACCATGTAAATCTTGTCAGTCAAGCTAAATCTTTTCTTATCTATCTCTTTTCTGGTATCATTGTCGACCCCAATAAAAATAAAAAGGTTTCAATCATACATTCTAGGAATAAAGTTACTTGGCACATTTCCCGTCTGGTAAGCGGTAACATTTGCCAAATGCATCTGCAATTCCGTTTTGTTAAGACAGTGTAAATAGGCTAATAATGTTTAGTAGCATTTAAATTCAAAATGGTCCTTCTTTTCGTTAGCATTTATTTTCTAAAACATTGTACTTCTTAGTATTCACTAAAAACAAAATACCATAATTTATAATTAGTCTCATCTCGAAATAGCACAGAATAATAAAAATTCATATTTTTTTAAATAAAGCCTTTATTCACAAAGAAAATTACAATCGAATAATAGAAATACATAACAACAAGTATTTACAAGTACAATTTTAATAATTGAGCTAACTACAGACTGTTGCAAACAATCTACAGGTAGCTCAACTGATACACATCAATACCAATCGGAAGCGTCCCCAAGACCGCATCAGCGCATCAACATTGCCATACAGCGCGCGGGCAATGCATGCCCAGCTGTATGGCAATGCTGACGCGCTGCGCCAGATACTCACCAGCTCTCGCGTCACGCGGTAATACTTAAATAGGTACTTTAAGGGTATTCCGCCTGATGAGACCGGTATTTCCTATCCAGAGCGGTATCGAAATCCAAGTGGGTATGCGGTTATCCTATTGTACTAAAATACCTGGCGGGATTTCACGCGAAATTTACCGCTACCTACCGCTCTGGGTTACGAATACGAATGGTTTAAAGCTAATATTAGTAATAACTTAGGACTAAAATTTAAGTTCTTGCTATGAACAATCAGCTATTGCCAACCAGAAAATAGACACATTAATTACAACAAAATAAACTCAATTTAGAATAACAGACCCATTTCTTAATCAACAAACTATGGAATTAATTAAGAAAACAGAACCATTAACGTTGGAATGTTAAATAAATAGTTGCTTCGAAGCACTGAACCGACAGTTATTATTAGTAGCTGATAGAGGCGAAACTCCTTAAATTTTAAGTTTATTGTCGAATGACACTCTTTATGTAAAGTAAACTTAAAAAGTAAAAATCATTTATGTTACACAAGAAAACATACAATCTATATGAATCCATAGACTCCCGAACTAGTAAAAATTGTATTTCAGGAAATCAAATATTTCAAGTATTTCAGAAGGCAGTGGCTTTTCCCATGAAAATACATTTTGTGTTCTTCATAAGATGTTACATAGAGTCCTAAAGATTGTTAACTAAATAATAAAAAATAATAATGTTCCTAGTTTTAACAAATAAAATAAAATAATAGACAAAGATAATGGAATAGAGAGGAATGGTCTCTACTCTACCACTCACTTATTTATATTATGTTCTTCATAAACCTGGCTATGTTGTTCCGTCAATGTTTCTCTTTCGGCTCATATATTTGAGCCGAAACAAGATTGCCTTTCAAGGTTAACAAACTAAGGTATTTGGTTTGATACTAAAAATAAACGAGGTAATGTTAAGAGTTTTTTATAGTGCTTACCTACACTTAGGAAAACTTCTAAAAGTTCAAAATTATTTGAGACCAGTTTGACACTGAAAGTCGAGAGCTTTCAGTATCAAATTGGTGTCGCATGACATGGCAGCGGCCGACAGCGTCACGTTTGGCCACTGACTTGCCGGTGTGGCAGAATTGTGTCAAACCAGATGCAGAAGCCATTTGACAAGAAGTTGAAGTTGACTTGCAGGCGTGAATTGAGCCTAACACGCTCTCCAACCAGCACGTTACATATGTACGTGACATTCATCCTATTGTTCTAAATGAGTGTCAGTTCTAAATGATTAATAGTTTTTCACGACAAAAACTCGTAAATAACAGTGACGAGTTTCTCTAGCTGCAACTATTTCGCGTGTTTGCCAGAATAGTTTTAATTTTCAGCTTACAGTAAGGATTTATGTATACCTAGGTATTCAATTAACACAATAAAATCTATGCATTGTATCAAACTTAATCGTGCATTATAAAGGCAAATAGCAAAACGGGGGCACTTAGATTCTAAGGGCTTTAAGTACAATAAAATTGTTAAAGATCCTTGAAAACTGTTGATAGCATTATCGAGCGAGGCTATCTCGCTTTTATTTACAACAAAACTCCTAGTGAGTTGAAAAAACTATCAGTAAATAAATTCAAACAAATTGTCAAAACCTCGTTGTGCAAAATGGCTTACTATAAAATATCGGATTATCTAGATGTTATAAAAGCTTGGGACGGGTCTATATACCGAAGCAACAGAAATCAAAAATATTCCTTTATTTCC
Organism: Eupithecia subumbrata; assembly: GCA_949316285.1. Classification (NCBI taxonomy): domain Eukaryota; kingdom Metazoa; phylum Arthropoda; class Insecta; order Lepidoptera; family Geometridae; genus Eupithecia; species Eupithecia subumbrata. Next base: position 33,002,887 of record OX438640.1, on the reverse strand, counting down.
GTGTCAGTGCTTAGTTTTATAATTTGACCATTTCTAAGTGTACATTTATTGTATTTATGGAAATAAAGAGATTTGATTTTGATTTTTGTTTATCAGGATCTCTCAGCTATCCTGGTGAAATTACTTGCGCTTCAATAGATTAATTATGTCAATTTTATGTTTTTATTTCAACCAATTTTGTTGCAACGTTGAACACGCAAGCACCCACCCACCCCTTCTATACCTAGGGTACAAGTTGGCACATAGGCATTAACGTAGTACTTACATAGTTGGTTTGAGTTTTTAATTATTATTTTTACGTGATATATTTTACAATCATCTGTAATATAGATAAATTTAATTTTTCCGCACCTCAGACTGTCAATATTTACTGATTAGGATTTGAAACGATTTCTACGGAAGTCGGTTCAAAGGATTCCCAAATGTTTACGTAAATAAAGTATGATGTTCCTTCGACGTGAAATTGAATTTTTCATCTGAATTTCGACGAAGGTTTCAGCTTATTGATTACCTACCTAACTCTCGATGGATTGATCGATAGAAAATGCTTTATTGTTAAATCGATAGAAACAGTTCATCAAAACTATTAAAAACTAAATGACAAGTTGCGATCAAGAGCAAGTATAGTTCAATCGTTAGCGAATCAGAATATTGTAATAAGGTACCTAGTTTTCACAATCCTACAAAACTAACCTATTAGGTTCTCAGACGTAAGTCACTCGTCATTACTGCCAAAAAATTTAACATTTAACATGAGTAATCAAGCATTGATTGGGTAAAAATTTAGCTTATTTTATAGACACAAAAGTGCTCTCAAAAATTGATTGAGATTTTCCGAAGTTGGAGTTTTTGGCAGTGAGGCACGAATCCATACTGAACATCAATCCTGAATTTAATCGTACGTGTTTACTTTTGCCCGAATATCAACGGAGTTGATTATTACGCCGTAGCCGATTGTACACCGCGAAAAAAGCAAGATCGTCGTGAAGGGAAATCAGGCGCGATCGTCTTTACAAGAATCGACGTTACGGGAATCGACCTAGGGTGAATCGACGAGCGAGGAACAATTCAGGTATTCAAGGAGACATTTGCATTTGCGCTGAACCTTAGCGTGCCTTTTCTCAGTGTAATTCGTAAATAATAATAATAATAATAGTTAAAGAATAATAGCCTTTATTCACAAAAAAATTATAATATAGGTAATTAGTATTTACAATTGAAACAATTGAGCTAACTGCAGACTGTTGCAAACAATCTACAGGTAGCTCAACTGATCCATATCAATACCAGTCGGAAGCGTCCCCAACTTGTTGAAGGAAGAATGTGATAAACCTGTCAATAGGTCTGTAGGGATTCCATAGACCGATAGTGTACACGATAAGGGATACATCGGCTCGACACAGCCGAGGCATTCATCAGCTCATGATGATCAGCTCGACCTCCTCCGCAGTCGGCATCCGTTCCCTGTCAACCCGGATTCCCGCCTTCTCGGCTGGCCATACACTACAAGGTCGACATTCGACTTTTGAGAAATCAAAATCGCCGCTGGCATTTTAATTCTTACAAAATATTTCACGTATCGATCGAATAAGGCGAAAAAAGTAACGGGTCTGAATCCAAAAGTTTTTCGAAACAACATTATATACTGTAAAAGAAACTCCAGTAGAAATTGCAGAAGCGGTAAAGAAGCAGTTTTCCAATCGGGCGGGCAACAACCTTCTGTTACATTAGTTAAAACTCTACCTACGTAGTACGGTGCAAGGTCTACCAGAGTAGTAAGTTCCTATATAAACATTATTGCAAAGATTATCTGTCACTCTTATGGAGTCGAACTAATCACCAGAGTCGGCTACGCATTACGGAGGGTTGGTGAAATGAAATGAAAGTGTTTTACTTACCTTAAATCTTGTACACAGCACATTAACTAAAGACACTATAATACTATGTGCACCAAAATATTAAGGTGCTTCTGATTCTGATTCTGAATGGGGGAACTGAGATATGCACGGACATCTCGCATAGGAGTGTATTGTGCATTGTCCCCCTGCCTAACCAGGCCCTAACCAGCCCAGCTCCTTAAGGCCAGGTAGTCCTGCAGCAGTAGGCGTAAGGGAAAACGCGCGCCTGCCAAGCCGCCGCGCTCGTGTTTTTTGTAGTTATTTAATCATGGTTATTAAGAAAATCATTTTATCAAGTCAAACTCTGCGAATATGTTTAGAAATATTAAGTGTCCTTAGTTGAGTACAAAAAAAAGTGTGATATCAGTAGTTCGCTAGTAATAGTATTGAAAAAACGTTAGAAAAAGGGGTAACTTTGGGATTTTTTTCTATCGAGTGAAGTTCATTAAATCTTGTAACTGAATGCGACTTTTACTAGACTAGATCCTTAAGTAATATACATCTTTTTTTCGGAATCTTAAACACTATTTTCTGAGTCTCAGATGGTTTTAAAAATCACAAAAATGCGGCCTCTGCTGGCCTACCAAGCCTTAAAATATCGGAGCAGGACCTTTGGCGATTGACAGCTTCGTTTCAGCTTTTCTGTAGGCGTGGACGGGTTTGATTCTTCGATGAGAGTCTTCAGTCCCGTTTCCCGTCTGGTGTCCTCTGTGGCTGTGCAGTGTACCACTACACGTTCCACAGTCTCTTCTTCCTGGAAGCAGCCACGACACAGACTACTGTCTGTGGCTCCAGTTTTGAGAAGATGATGGTTCAATTCACATTGACCAGTGATGATGTCCATATTAAGGTGCTTATTTTTCGTGCGTAGCAGGGTATGTAGCAGGGTTCAGCGTAAACATGGCTTCCACTCAGCTTGTGCTGGATAAACACTGGTATGTTCACCCAGAGCTGGTTTTCAGTAAGGCCAGGCATGGTGGGACATTTCTGTGTATGAATATTGTAGCAGTGTTTTGACAAACAACTTTGGTCTGTAAACTGAACTATGTGGCACGGCGGACGACGACGGTCCGGCTGTGATGCAGGAGAGACAAATGTTTATACAATCTGCAAAAATTTGTTCCGGGTGTTCTGGGTATTTACTATGTATAAAAAATATCTCTCTATGTTATGTATTGTATTGAGTATATTAATCATCTAGTACCCATAACACAAGCTCTGCTTAGCTTGGGGCTAGATGATGATGTGTGGGTTGTTCAGCTTTCTTTTTTAACTCCATAACATTCATGAAAGTTGTACCTGCAAGCGACTTTCACCTATTTCTGACATAATCTTTTCAAAACTAAAATTTCGAAATTAGTAGGTAGTGTGAGCGACTCTAGCAGTGAAAGTAAAAGCATTGGTGATAAAAGTGATATCTAAAATATATTTTATTGAATTTTAAGAATTCCTTGGATAGTTTTACTGCAGACCTTTTTATTTAATTATTGACTTAGATACCTTACTTACTTATTTTTGTAACAAAAAATAAAGTGTAGACCAGGAATATTATAAAGGTTACTTTTATTCAGAAAAACATGTGCAAAGCTACAGACAGAATCTAGTTTCAACACGGCTTTCCAAAAAACGTGTGTAATGTTTTAGTCATTTATTTGGTCATATTGTAAATTATTAATTAGAACGGCGAAAACACCAATTACACTAATTAATTATTATTACAAACAATAAAACTTATTATACGATCATTAAATTGAAATTGTATAAATTTAATCAAAATGTCAAAGTAAAATTATGCTTGGTTAAATTGTTAATTATTATTTAAACATGAGATAAAAAAAGAGAGAGAGTTCATGTGTGTGAGTTTCTTTATTCCACCCTACCATTTCAATGAAATCAACGTCTAATCAGATTTGGATGTATTCGTTATCTAAAATCATTACATCATCTTGTGTGACACAAGCTTAGTTTAGTTCAGTTTGTTTTTTAACCCGCGACGCAAAAAGAGAGGGGTGTTATAAGTTTAACGTGTCCGTCTGTGTATCTGTCTGTCTGTGGTATCGTAGTTTAGTTTTTTTTGTGTCGTAGATAATTTTATCCCGAGTGTTCTCAGCCATGATTCATGAAAATCTGTAGGGGGGTTTTTAAAATTTTTATTTTGTTCTTGTAGATAACGTTTTTAAGTGAAATGTCCTGTTCTTAATTCTAACTAAGCAAGGTAAAGGTTATTTTTATTATCCTATCATGGAATCAATCCGACTTCAGTGGACAGTCGGCTTTGAACCTCCAATTCAGTAATTGTTTTTCTTCAACATGCCAAAGTTTGAAAACTCCCAACTCTTTTCCTGAAAGTTACAGAATGCCATTTGCAGATAATTAATGGTAAGTTATTCTCTTCTAAACGGGCCAGTCAGGGCATTGAGTTTTGGGTGGTGTCTCATTTATTTGAGAGCTAAAAATAATTTAAAGATGTAGCTAATATAGCCTGCGTGTTTGTGTTTGTATCTAAAGATAACATCATTCTCAATCACATTCTATAGAAAGTGATTGAGAAGTTATCTATAGACTGATGTGGCGCGGTGGGTGAAAGTCCGCCTGCGACGCAGAAGGTTGCGGGTTCAATTCCCGCCTTGGGACAAATGTTCGTACGATCTGCAGATATTTGGTGGAGCACTTGAGTTTTGATTTAAAAGTTGATTGAACGAGATTTTATATAGAATTGGATATGGATAATAATCAACATACTAACTATTTTGTCCTTTCTGTCCAATTTTTTCATCGTCAGTTTTTTCTCAATCCTATTTTTACTTTCTAGAAACTTAAGAAAAAAAAATGTAGGTAATTCGAGTTTTTTACCACGGGGATTGCATGAGTACAGAAATCTAGGCCTAGTTTGACATCCAAACCCGTTGGGGTAGATAAATAAACATTATATTACTTCCACATCAGTTACCAAAGAAACGGGCCGTGAATCGTATCTCAAACATCCCACAAGTAGGACATAATAAATCCGAAGATTTGTACAAATCAGAAAGCAAATAAACTATATGAAAGAGGTTAAACAACGACCTATATTTTATTTCCAATTCATTAATTCCTGAGTTATTGAGTCGGGAATAAGACAGAAAAAGACGGAATTTTATGTGTCTTTGATCGGAGGCAATGGTTGGTATGGCGCATGTGTCTAATGATGATCCCAGAGGGATTCCAGTAGGCCTAGCATGGGGATTGTTGTCTAGGGTAGATTATTATTATTATTTATTAAGAGCCTATATGATCCTACTGCAGTGCAAAGGCCTCCCTTTCCACCTTCCATACTTCTCTATTGTTAGCCAATTGGCCATTTTTGGTTGTAGGCTTCCAGTTCATATTTCCATCTCCGCCTTGGCCTTCCACGCGGTCTTCGCCCATTAAGAACCCAGTCTGTGATAGCTTTCGCCCATCCTAAAATGTAATGTAAATGTTTTGAAAAAAGCCGATGATGTATCATCTATATGACGTCCACCAATGCCATTCTATTTTGTGCTTATCCGAGAAAACAACCGAATAAAAAATTTGCTACCCAAGTAGAAAGAATACTGGACTCAACAACACATCACTAAACTTATTGTTTCACTGTAAAAACTGTCGTGTTTGACGAATTCGTTGTAAATGTGAATTGGAACCAACCTCACCCTGAAGATGTCCCTCGTTAAGGGATGGAACGTAGGTGATCTTCCAACACAAATGAGGTTTGCAGTCGACTCGCTCACACCCATAATAAGGGTAGTTGACTATTTTATAAAGTAGGTCTTAAATTTAAATAATTGTCCGATTAGAGGGAAAAAAAATATGACTTACCATATTTTTAGGACCTAGAAAAACGCAAAACTTTATTTTTAAAGTTTACTTTTTATAAATAGTCGAAAAAGCTATCAGCCTTATTTATCAGTGCTGTGAGGTCATACGGGTAGTAAACCACAGACATAATAACGTTTTTTGTTATTATAGTGCGTAACCCCACACTCAGCGTAATTTCTAAGAAATCAAATAATATCGCAAAATTCATTTGATTCCAAAGTTATTTGATTTCTTAGAAATTACCCTGAGTGTGGGGTTACGCACTATAATAAAACAAGATCTGTCAAGTGCGAGTGTTTCGAGCGTTTGTCAACAAATATGTACCAAAAGTACCGGTTAGAGACTTCGCAATTAAACGAATACCTAAGAATAGTAGGTATGGTAGGACCAACCTACATTTCAGATAGATCTCTCTGCATGCTTCATGCAGCGATCAATGGTAAATTTTTCGACTTTTTTCAAAATATTTCAAAAAGTATGAAACCTACACAAATTTGAAAAACTGGTTTGAAATGTCCAAACCAATACATTTCATTGGGTATCAAATTGGTCACTCGGTGGGGTAGCCCCTCTTCTGAAAATTATTCCTTTTTGTAAATTTTTTAGTGTTCTTATTACAAACTTCTCTGTATTTTTCCTGTAAAACATAGATCCATATCTACAAACGGTTCGTACATTTTAAATGGATCGCTCTGCTAACTTCGGAGATAGGGGGGGAATGGGTATTTTTTCGACTTTTTTCAAAATAAATTCAAAAAATTTTAAAAACTGTTTCGAAATGTCCAGATCCGTACCTTTAATTTGATACCCCACTCGGTGAGGTAGCCTCCCCTTTTGAAAATTATTCCCCCCCTGTTTGACCATTTTTCAAAAAGTGTTCTTTTTACAAACTTCTCTATATTTTTCCTATAAAATAAAGATCTATATATCTATAAACGCTCCATACATTTAACATGGATCGCTCTGCAATCTTCGGAGATAGGAGGGGGGGGGGGGAGGGGAATGGGTATTTTTCGACTTTTTTCAAAATACTTTTAAAAGTATGAAACCTACAAAAATTTCAAAAACTATTTTGAAATGTACAAAAAGATACTTATCATTTGATATCCCATATGACCCTGTAGGTATCTTTTAAAATTTCGGCATCACAATTTTTATGGAAAATATTCATTTTAATTTTTCATTTACTTTCATTTATTTCTCTTGAAATGTTCAGGCGCACGAAATGTATTATTTTTAAATTTCAAGTTGATAGCTACAGTAGTTTTTGAGTTATTAATGAGAGAAAAAAGGACAGACAAAGCGAGACCATAAGGGTTTCGAAACCGATCTTCGATCTTCGAAACCCTAAACGTTACAATTAAGCAACGCGACACCTCTCGTCAAACCAACTTAATGTAACTTTAGTCTTTGAACAGGATTTGATAAACTTCAATGTTTCCCATGTAGGTGGAGCTAACGGCGCTAGAGTTCGGTTCGGAAGGATGCGGGTGCAAGTCCCGTCGAAGTCGAATATTCTTGCGATATTTGATTTCACAGATATAATACCACAAACTAGCTGCGCCTTAGCTAACTTCCATCATTGTAAAAATATAGACAGATTACAATAGCGATTTTCACTCTTAGAAGATCCGACATGAAACCGGCCGACGGCGTTCTCAGAGTTCAAAATTAAAAATTAACAAAACCATTTTTAAATTGAAAATTTGTACCTACACATCTTACACTTTTCATATCAGAAATCTATAAATATTGGTTTACTACGTCAAATAATACAGACAATTTTTGCTCTCTCACTGTCTTGTACCTACGTATTATTCCATAAAAGTACAACCTCATGTGTCTCCCCTTTCCGTATCCATTCGTGATCCAGTGACCGTATTGGAAGCCAATGGCAATGGGATGTAAGGTGAGGGCAGAGTTGATGGCAAATCGATAGCCATTAACCCGGGAAGGCCAGGCTCATCTCTGCCACAATATCTTGGGACAACCAGAAGCATTGCTTTAGAATTGTAAAAGATGCCAAAGCCTGAGACACGAGTACATTGAAGCCTTTTCCCCACAGTTGCGATTTTGAAGCGCGTCTTGTGTCGCGTGATTGAATGAACGAATGAATGAATTAACACTTTTTTGCACAAAATTAATAAAATAACTTAAATCTAAATAAAATAAAAACGTACAATAGGCGGCCTTATTACTTAAAACAATTTTTTCCAGGCGATTTGTTGCGATATTTTTTTGCAGTAGGTACATTTTGTACTATACTAAGACGCATACAACCTTATACACTGCTGCGATTTTGATCGCATACATACATAGGTACATTTATATTCATACAAATTACCTATTATACCATCAATCTTACAAAAATAAGCGGGTCCCTAAAAGGGATAACCTAAAATAACTTTTTTCTCCCAACTTGTTAAAAGTTTATTATATTGATTTCGGAATCCTTTATGTTCGTATTATTCAATTTAAATGGCCTGGGTAATGCACGGCGCCAACGAAAGTTGGGTCAGCAGTTGTATGGAAAGTTGCCAACCTTCTTCAGAAAAATTGAATTTTTGATAAGCTTGAGGTTTCAAATAAACCATTTTCTATTTTCATACTCTAAAGTACTTATACCTTTATACACAAAGAAATTATGTACAAACAAATAATATAAATAAATTATAACTAGTATTTACAATTGAAACAAATTAGCTAACTGTAGACGGTTGCAAACAATCTACAGGTAGCTTAACCGATCAATCAGTAAATTAAAAGTCCCTCAAAATAACTACATACCTATTAACTTAATTCAGGATTTGTCACCCGGAAAATCAAGTTGCACTACTGGAATGCTTTTGTTACTGCGATTTCATTGTTCGCTTTGCCGAACAAATTGTTTGCCTACGCGATAATCTTATGGATTATGAAGTCTATCAGTAGATATTGAGGCAGGTTATGGTTAAATCGATAAAAGCAAAACTTAATAGCTGAACAAAGGCACGTCTATTTCTCTTGGTCTTTTATTTCTGGTTTTGCGTTTGAAAGGCGAAAAGCACTAATAGGGCATATAATTAAATATAGATTTGTGTTCAATTAATAAATGTTTAAGGACTTATAGTTTTAGATCATATCGATTTAGATCAAGTAGCCTATTATCTAAGCTAAGCTATGTTCTAAATGTACGCCAAATTTCATCTTGATCTGTTTAGTAGTTTTAGAGATCCTAGGTAACAAAAATTCAGATTTCACAAACTTTCGGCTTTATAATATTAGTATATATTTTGATAATCAGTTGAAAAATTGTCATAATTATGTACCTTTTCTAAGAGTTTCTTTCGTAAGGTCTATGAATGAACGATATTAAATCTGAATCGATTTATTACACTAGTAAAAAGTGCTTAGTACCTATTTATGAATAAAAATTGTAAATCTGTAAAACACCTGCAAAACGGAGCAGTTTCGAAGATTGGCCGGCAGGGAACAGTGCAGGTGTGCATCGCTGAACGGATCTGCACCTGATGCGATTCTCGGCTCAATCGCACTTCAATTTTACAGACAGTTTCACCATTATTGCTTTTTCTCAGTTTCTTTGCAGATAAAAACCTGGGAAATAATCTTTCTGCGATGCTCGGAGTTTGCAGAAATGGGAAAAAGATTCTGAATTTTTTCTCAAATTGTAATCCATGTTTTTTGCAGATATATGGTATGGTATTTGTACTCCATAGGTATGTAGGGTAAAGACTGGATTGATGCCAAACTGCCAGAAAACCTAACTCCAGAAAATCGCAAACAAGCTTTGATAGGCGAACTGTAAAGGTAGCTTATAGAATACTAGCATCTGTATGCGGCTTCGCACTCTCTTTTAATTAGCCTATGTCCCCGGGATACCGTTTACCTCCCTGCCAAATTACATTCAGATCCGTTCAGCCGCTTAGGAGTGAAAAGGTAACACACAGACAGATAGACAGAGAGAAGTATTTTCGAATTTATAATACTAAAGAATAAAATATAAACTATAAATACTATATTTTGAATACCCACTCATTTCAAGCCATTTTATCTAATTTGTATCTGAATAAATGAATATCCTATCGCTGCCGCCTCTACCGAATAGTATCGTAAATACTAATTCAAAGCAGAATATACCTGCTCAGTGTGACATAATCTTTACCTGTCATGGGATCCTGGTGAACTCAAGAGTTCACCAGGATCCCTGGGGGGTACATCTGGGGGATCCTGGTGGCCTGACCCTAATCGACTATGCACTTACGTTATGTTATGTTTTATTTAAAACTAGCTGTACCCGCGACTTCGTTCGCGATTTACATACCTGCCGACTAATTAGGTATTTACATTTGACCACATTTTCTCTCGTAATAAGAAACGCTGTGCATAAAAAGAACTTCAATGAACAGAATTGGACCTTTTAAGTACACTTTTAATATAAGTAGGCACCTACCTTTGTTTAGGTCCCTAGTTAAATTGTGTACATATAAATCGTGTAGATAAAGAATCGGATTGAAAATCAAAATAAATATAATAATCTACGCGGGATAGCATGCTGTCGCGCTGTCATCTTTAATCCCATTTTATATCTACACGACTTTTAGCTACGACCCGGCCAGTGTCAGTGTCAAGAAGTGTCATAAATTGCCAAAACAAATTAAATAAATACATACATAATGCTGGACAATACACACAGCACCATCTAGCCTCAAAGTAAGCTACTCAAAGCTTGAGTTATGGGTACTAGATAAATGATATATTTAATGCATTGTATACATACATAGATAGATTTTTATGATACATAGAAAACACCCAGACCAACGGAACAAATTTCTGCAGATCGTAGACAAATTTGTTCTATCGAAATGGAATCGAACCCGCAACCTCTTGCGTCGCAGGCGGACTCTCGCCCGCTGCGCCAGCCACTGAGGTCGTCAATCAGTTTCGCTTCTGTGACTGTGAGATCGTCACTGTATTTTTTTCACCCTATTCATACGAATACTTCTCGAGCTAGACTTCTAGTGATGGAATAAACTATACTAAGTATTCGCCAGAAAATAAAGACACCTTTTCGCCTCGAATATCAGTTCAATAACTGACTCTGCGATGACTCAATATTTTCAGTAAACTATATTACGATCTTAATCGACTAAAACTTACAGCATAATTTCAGTAATTGCATGTTACTATAGTATTCCTAATGCTACGGCCTCATTACAAGGCGAAGATTCTTGGCGAAGGTTCTATGGCGAAGTGTTTGGCTACATTGGAAAAAAACTTCGCTAGGGTGCGCGTTCACAGGCCGACATCGGACAATCCGCACTGGCCCCATCGTTTGAAATAAAAGATCCGTACCGCACGGAGCGGACTGACGGCAATGCCGGCGAGAATTCTTGAAGGCAATTTTTCCATTTAATGCGAATGACGTCATTCGGATTGCCGATCAGTGGACGCACTTGTCAGCGGATTGTCCGATGCCCGTCTGTGAACGCGCACTCTAACGTTTCAACTGCTAACGTTTGAGCCGTAATGCCGTGCCTTACTACACCGTGATCGCGGCCCTGTTCTGACCAAAATCTGAAGCGCGAGTTTAGTTGTGTACGGATCTATCGGACCACATGATTTTTAAGCCGCGCGTTACCACAGTGCGCGGTTCAAAATGCCTTATGTGTACTAAGTCTAAGGAGAAGGCGAAAAAAATAAAAGACACATTTCTTAGAAAAACTAATTTCGTCGATGAGTATCATCAAAAATCTAATCATCCTCCAGGGCAAGGCAATAGACCGATAACGTACTTTCGATAATATTTCTTATCGAACACCCACCTGTTACATAATGGGGAAAATAAGAAACAGTAAGCATTTTCCCTAACATTTGGAGTCTCTTACGTAAATTGGATTTCTGAATAGATATCACTGATTGAATTAGCTGCTTCATCGGCCTTGCCTGTATCGATTCTGGATATAAATGTGAGAGGTTGAGAGGCTGAACTTTGAGGGTGTATAAAGTTTCAGTTTTGAGAAAATTACTATGAAATTAATAATAATAAATAATGCTTTCGGATATGTTTTCGGACAATAATCGAAATTCAAATTCAATTATCTCAAGTCTTCAACCACTTTCTTTCACAAGAATAATTCGGTACGAAAAGTATAATATGTATTACTGTGTATAGGTATGTTTATTTAGTAAGTATAAATGTGAGTAGTACTTATAAGTTATTATGTTTCTTATGTGTATTTATTTATGTTAATGGTAAAGACACAAATATTTTATTGTACTTACTATTATTATTTTTCTTGTTTTTCTGTAATTTTTTTAATCTAGCACTACCTAGGTACTAAATTGTTGTCCACACAGCAGGTTGAGAATGCTATCTAGTATGTTGCTTGCCTATGTACAACTTTGGTAAAATAAAGTAAATTCTATTCTATTCAATTATAATTATTTTTATTAGCGTTACCTTTCATAATTTTGAGAGTTGTTTTATTGTACTGCTGAACGAAAATGGCTTCCCCAAACAAGTAGGCATTTTGCCATAATCACCACGCTTGACGGATTCCGCAGTTGAAGTGTTAAATATAGAAAGAAAGAAGCCGCTGCTGCTCTGGTAGGTTTTCTTAGTCGACTCTTACGACAGCCGCGGATTGAGATGGAGGGTTCGATTCTTACGCCGCGACTGCTACGGCAATAGGCTACTTGAATCAAATTCGGCGCAATAAATTAATATTTCAACACAAGATATTCTACATAAGTGGGCCTTTACTCACAAAGAAAGTTACAATAAAATAATAGAAATAAATTAGAACTAGTATTTACAATTGAAATAATTGAGCTAACAGACTGTTGTAAACAATCTACAGGTACAGGTAGCTCAACTGTTCCATATCAATACCAGTTGGAAGCGTCCCCAAGACGCTGACTGCATTGCCCCGCTGTATGGCAATCTACATTATTAACCTAAAAGCTGTTTAAATATATTAACACGTATCTTAGGCTATAAATATGCAGGCATTAACCAACGCTGCATTAATATACGTGTATGTAAATCTATTATATGGAGTCTTGTCATCGATGACCTTTACAAAATGGGTTACCAGCTAGATGTCAGGGGGCTACAAGTGTGTCCCCAAAATGGCAAGACATCAGTATAATATCAAGGCTAAAGTACCTCTTCCGATAACTCCTCATAAATTTTGTATTTATTTATTCCATCGTAAGTAAGAATAAGAATAAGAATAAGAATAAGAATAAGAATAAGAATAAGAATAAGAATAAGAATCATTTATTTGCATAAAACATGAGTATGAACATGGTGCGAGCATGCAATTATGTTAAAATATAAATGACCTACATGTTTTGCCATTACTGGCGTGCAAATAGGAGAGGGCACGCTGCAGATTTGTCACTAATGTGATATGTCTTATATTATAATGTATACAATCAATCATAATACAAAAAAATAAAAATTATCGGATAAACTTAAAATAAATTATAAATTCTAATTGGTATAGTCAAAATTTGTCATCAAGAAAGTCATTAACGCTATAATAACATTTATCTATGAGTACATTCTTAAGTCTATTTTTAAATACATTTGAGTTAGTACCAGAGTTACATTTGTTTAAACATTTAACAGCTTGATTATATATTTTGGGTGCCATACCTAAAATACTTTTTCGTATTAGGGCAGTTTGCGATGGGTGCATACAAAGTCTATTATTGTTACGTCGGTTACGTACCACAACGTCAGAGAAAGTTTTAAATAAATGTAAGTTATTTTTCACGAACATAAGTAAACTTCATATTACACTTGATTTTGTTACGTTATATATTTATGTACTATACTATCTATACTAATATTATAAATAGGAAAGATTTGATTGTTAGTTTGTATTGAATAGGTTCCGAAACTACTGGACCGATTTGAAAATTTCTTTTACCATTAGAAGCCCACGTTATTCCTGATGAACATATGCTACATTTTACCGCGGGAAAATGCATCATTCCTACGGGAAAACGGGTAGTAAGAATGCAGCTAGTATAACAATAACACACAAGAAATACCGTAAGGTACAAAGGTAAATAAAACAGACATGAATGAAAAAATTAATAAAAAGAATTAGTCAAGAGTCAAAAAAATAATAATTAATTATTAGCGGGTATGTCAAAGTATACTGCTTATAAAGAAAGTAGTATATAGTAGTAGCTATAAATAGATTATCATCGTAGGTACCGACAACAATTTTTATGACAGAAATCAAATAATATCGATCAAATAATATTGACGACCTCCGTTTCGCAGCGGGCGAAGGTCCGCCTGCGACGCAGGAGGTTGCGGGTTCGATTCCTGCCTCGGAACAAATTTGTGTACGATCTGCAGAAATTTGTTCCGTTGGTCTAGGTGTTTTCTATGTATAATAAAAAATATCTATCTATGTAGTGTATTATATTAAGTATATCAGTTATCTAGTACCCATAACACAAGCTCTGCTTAGCTTGGGGCTAGATAATGCTGTGTGAATTGTTCAGCATTATTTATTTATTTATTATATCCCTAAAAAATTCTGACTCGAGCAAGCGAAGGAAGCGAAGGAAGTACCAGAGTTTTTCGACTTCTACGTCACTTGACCTCGTGGTGTACTTGGTTAGAACATTCCCGTACTGAGGGATGGATGCGGGTTCAAGTCCCGTCGAAGTCCAAAAAAAAAAAAAGAAATATTCTTTGATTTCTTAGAAATTACCGTGGATGTGAGGACTTACGCACTATATATCATAAACAATATCAATATCATAAACAATATCATAAGTTTTGTGATATTTGTTGCAATGCAATATAAATATTCATGTACGATCAATGCAAATGTAACTTCTACATAAAACGCTTACAGGAGACTAAGTGCTACCCGCGGTCGCACGCGCTTTTCAAATAGCCTTTGTTCATGGAATACCATTTACCTCCCTGCCAAATTTCATTAACGGTACGGAAAAGGTAACAAACAGACAGACTTCCTTCCAAATTTATAATATTACTAGTTGATCCGCCCGCGATTTCATTCGCGAGGGCCATAATAGTACCTCAAGTAATTTTGGTTTCCCTAAATCAACTTCCTTTATATAAGTTTAAGTTTCTATTATATAAGTTTCCTTTTATAGACGACCTCCGTGGCGCGGCGGGCGAATGTCCGCCTGCGACGCAAGAGGTTGCGGGTTCGATTTTCGCCTCGGAACAAATTTGTGTACGATCTACAGAAATTTGTTCCGTTGGTCTGGGTGTTTTCTATGTATAATAAATAAAAAATAATAAAAAAAAATATATCTATGTACCAGTATAATGTATTAAATACAGGGTGTTAGGGTAAACAGTCTTATCCTTGAAACCAGAAGTTCAGAATCATGAGCATTGTCCAAAACCGATGAAAAAACTAAACTTTTTTTTTACATAATTTTGAAAAAATATCCTCATACATCCTAAAAGCATTTCACCCTACATTTATACCTACGCCGCCTGCTCTGTCGGTTTCCAACAAAGACCCGCTCGCGCGCCGACTTAAAGGCGCCGCCTACCTACATACCTACGCCGCGTTTCAAACAAAGACGCCGCTCGCGCGCTCGTCAGTCGCGGCCCGTCTGCTAGGTAGTGAGCACGTCACGACGCGTTCCGTGCTAATTTGTGATGTGCCGATTTGTTCGCGTATTGTGTTAAGTAGAGAAGTGACGATGTCGTTCACAAATGAACAGTGGACTGAAATGGTGCGACTTTATGCCATCGCTGGTGACAACATGAACTTGGCTCGTACGATGTACGCAGAGCGGTTCCCAGAACAACGTGTGCCAAGCCGGGAAACGATCCTAGCGGCTACACAAAGGCTACGTGCCTACGGCCAGTTCAAAACATTTTATGCCTAATGTGAGTAAATCAAACTGTACATAAAGCTGTAAATTTTAATTGAATTGTATATAAAACTTGATTGATGATGAACTTTTTAAATACCTACGCCAAAAGTACCTACTTACTTTAGCCTAGGTACTTACTGGCAAATGTGTTAGAGTAGCTATTTTTGCCTGTCCTAAGCCAGGAAAAGTATGAAGGGAAAGTTCCATCACAAGTTGTAGGTACCTACAATTCGAGTGGTTCGATACCTACACCACCGGCCGGCTACAGGCGAGAGCGGGCGGCGCGGCGTGATAAGGTCACTAGGGTGTCCATGAAATCACGTAGGATAGCAGAGAAATGAATTATGAAATTCCATCGAAACTAATTGACTTTTATTTTTAAAAATAACTTGTATCGTCTTATTTTAGGGGTGTACATACGTGGTTTCAAGGATAAGACTGTTTACCCTAACACCCTGTATATCAGTTATCTAGTACCCATAACACAAGCTTTGAGTAGCTTACTTTGGGGCTAGATCATGCTGTGTGGATTGTCCAGCATTATTTATTATTTATTTATTATTATTATTTATTCCTATCAACGCCAAATTTTACAACCAATTACGATTTTAATGATCCCACTTCACCCTTCTTAACATGCTTGTTTAAATAATTACTTATTAGATTACGACCCCATTTTAACTACCTTAGAACACGAAATTCCAAAATCCGTTCTTAGCGAGTGCCTACTTTCTAAAAGGAACTCCCATGCAAAATTTCAGCCCCGTAGCTCTGGTAGTTTCAGAGATATCTCTGAAACTACCAGAGCTACGGGAAAAGAGAAAACTGGGTGACTCATTAAGAGATATCTCCTAATGAGTCACCCAGTTTTCTCTTTTATAAATATAGATTCGTATCTAAACCTGTATCTTGTATGCACACGATAATAATGCAAGCGACATAGGAGTTGGTTTTGCACGACGACAACGAAAACGAAACTTCGATTTTCCTTTTCCGAGTTAGCCCCAGTTTCATCGGTTTCAGTTCTTTGACTGTACTTGCCTGTTAGCAAGATTTGGGGCCCAATTCTGCTAACCAGTCGCTTTACTATGACAGTGGTATCGTCACAGAATCGCCTCATGTAATCCTAAGATGAAAGAAACCACAGATAATGCGTGAGGGATTATTGAATGATTCTAGATTGTATTTGTCAATCAGAATAAAACCTTTTGTAAGGACCTCTGTAGTTATCATCTCGAGAAAAAAGAAGTAAATAAAAGAAGAAGAAGTGTGAATCGTGACGTCATGTCCACTCTAGCCAATACTTGGGCGTTTAGAATTTTTGCAATTGAGATTTTAAATATCTACTTTTCAATGGTTAAATTTTACAATAAAAACATCAAAACATGCAAAAATTTATAAATAGATAGATTTCCTTATCAATAGAGAAAACGCATAATTTTTATTAGCCATTTTGAAGTCACCTGCGTAATTATGTAGTTAAGTAGGCCAATAAGATTTATATATAATATCATTGAAGTAGGCCATATTTTTCTATAAGAAATGATGCACATGTACCCAATAACGTTGTTTTTCTCTCCCAATAAGGTTTGCTAGGAGATAACTCTTTTTAAGGTTAAGCTCGCCTTTGCCATTCCTTACAGTTTTATGTTTTATTTAGTGCAATTAAGAAATACGACATCATTGTAAAAGCGATAATTTTAGCAGAATAGGGTCCCTGGTAACATCAGTAACACAAAGCTATCGAACTATGCTCCAGCTCCCACAGTGTGGAAGGCCTAACAAAGAAATGTCAACCGATTACAATTCCCTCATAATGATGTGTTACAATCACGAATTCCGCCCCAATTATAACTTTGAATTACTTGAACAAAGGAAGTGTATTTCTGTGCCTCGTAGAAAGCCTTTCTAAGGCGTATTATTGGTCACAGGTTAAATAATCTAGCTGGTTCACAAACAACAGAATGACATTGAGTATTTTTTTTGTAACTACAGCTGTGTGGTGCCGGCTTAGAATTTGCACCACCCCAACTCTTCCCGCGGGTGTCGTAAAAGGCGACTAAGGGATATCCACTGGAGGCGGGCAGCAGCGCCCCCTGTAGAACAATTCTGCCACCAAACTGCGATCCGCAACCCGCATGCCCAGCGTGGGGATTATGGGCATTACGCCCATGTGATAAAAGCCAATAGGGCGCCTATCAGGGGGAGGCCTGCGTCCAGCAGTGGACCAATAGAGGCTGTTGAGGTTGAGGTTGAGGATACAGCTTCTGTCAATTAGAGTCACAAAACGGTCTATCTCAGCTAGTTGTAAACACGTTACAACCAACGCTGGGGGGTGATTCACTATGACCAATGCAAGCGTGTTACACACCTACGACACGACAACGGCGTGGATACGTACAAAACCGTATTCTGCATGCCCTAGTTGTCATTCCTTACCACTGCACGGCACGATTTGAACTGTCAAATAAACGAGCTCGTTCATAGCGTGTTAAGGCACAGATTAGCGTGTTCCTGCAATAGTTAGTATGGCTCGTTTCGTCGTTCGTATTTTGAGGTTTTAATAAAATCATTTCATAAAATACAACCCGTAAGATAACTTTTGTTGATTATGTTTATCAAAGAACACAATAACAATAACACAATCCTTAGGAATGATAAAATTTTAGGTTATGATAATCAAAACAAACGTTCCGAAACTAGTCATGACTGACTTGAATGTATTTACAAATCATTATTTTTGGGCTTTTAATTTTCAAATCACACTAAAATATTGTAAGCTCGACAATTATTGATGGTTGAGCAAGCTTAAAATTCAAAATATTTATTATTTAGAAACAAAAAATAATCTATACTTATAATAAAACTGTAACAGGTCCAATTCTGTACATTGAAGATATTTTGAAAATTTTTTTTGGAGGGCATTCTATTATCGATACTGAAGCCAAAACTGTAATTTTTTTCATTCATGTCTGTCTGTCTGTCTGTCTGTCTGTCTGTCTGTCTGTCTGTCTGTTTCTTAAACGCGCATCACGCCGAAACTACTGAAGGTATTGAAATGAAATTCGGCATGATTTTAGGTCATATTACGAGGAAGGACATAGGATACTTTTTATCCCGGAATTCAGTCAGGTTTCCCTGGGAGAGGGGATGAAAGTAAAATTTCTTCACCGCGCATCACGCCGAAACTACTGAAGGTATTGAAATCAAATTCGGCATGATTTTAGGTCATATTACGAGGAAGGACATAGGATACTTTTTATCCCGGAATTCAGTCAGGTTCCCCTGGGAGAAGGGATGAAAGTAAAATTTCTTCACCGCGCATCACGCCGAAAGTGCTGCATGAGTTGGAATGAAACCTAGCACGATTTGATTTCATACTACAAGGAAGGACATGGAATACATTTCATCCCACAATTCAGTAAGGTTCCCCTGGGAGAGAGGATGAAAGTAAAATTCTTTAACCGCGCATCACGACGGAACTACTCAATGAATTCGAATGAAACTCGGCATAATTTGAGTTTTACTCTTTGAGTACGAGGAAAGATACATTTATCCTGGAATTAAGTAAGGTTCCCCTGGGAGAAGGGATGAAAGTAAAATTCTTCACCGCACATCACGCTGAACTGCTGAATGAGTTGGACTGAATTGGTATGATTTGAGTTCAAACTACAAGAAAGGACATGGGATACATTTTATCCGGTTCCCCTGGGAGAGGGGATGAAAGTAAGATTCCTTCACCGCGCATCACGCCGAAACTGCGGAATGAGGGGAAAGATACATTTTATACCGGAATTCAGTAAGGTTCCCGTGGAGGGGGATAATAGTCAAATTCCTGGGTCGCGCATCACGCCAAAAGTACAGAATGAAATCAAATGATGCATTTTATCTGGGATATCAGTAGGCACGGTTCTCTTGGGAAAGGGGATAAAAGTCAAAATGTGTTCTTAGTTGTAATTCATTAACGCGTCGCCGATTTCATGCATTCTTTTTATTAGAAACAGTGTTGCAAGATCGAATTTGACTAAATCAGTAGAAAGTCGAGTAGAAAATCAGTTCATTGAAACAAAAAAATCAGTAGATAAAGGGTAGGTAAGTTCCTATCCATTTATTATTCCAAGACGCACCCATTAGTTAGGGTTCTACCTTAGTAGGTAGGAACCTAACTAATGAGTGCGTCAATGCCTATTTCAGGCAAAGTAAAATGTACAAATGGTCCATGCAATATTCATGAACATGATATTTGGTGGTTTAGCTGGTCCAGTTAACTGTACCACCGAAGTTTGGTTGGAGTAAGTGGTCCAATTAAACTAACTGGACCACAGAAAAATATTTTTGACTGTGGTACACAATCAACTGTACCTACCTAATAACGAAAAAAAATTACGGTGGTCCAGTCAAATAAATAAATAAATAAATAAATAAATAATGCTGGACAATTCACACAGGATTTTAATAATAATTAATTAATTTTAATAATTCAATTCAAATGGATCAGGAGCCCAATTCTGTAATACAATGGCTTCACTATGACAATGGAATCGTCGCAGAATCATTACGTAGAATCTTTAGATTAATAAAACTCCAGATACTGCGTGCGAGATAAATTAATAGTTTCGAACTTGACGCGCGTCTCTACATCTGCATTCATCATAATTTCTTTCATCTAAGGTAGAATACCAAAACGTGTCATTCCGTGACGTCAGTGACGTCCCTGTCATAGTGAAGCGATTAATTTAGCAGAATAGGGCCCCAGCTGAACGGAACCATGAGTAAGAAGTGAAACGAGTATGACACTTCTTAACACTAACGCTGGCCGAGTCGTAGATGAAAGTATTGTCGATAAAGAATGGGATTGAAGATGACAACATGCTATCCGCCGTAGACCCCACACGATTTATACACTATTTAACTAGGTACCTAAATAAAGATTCTTATATTAAAAGTGTAACAGGTCCAATTCTGCGCATCGAAGTTTTTTTGCACGGCGGCGTATCATAATATGAGAGAAACTGTGGTTAAATGTGAACTTAATTAGTCGGCAGGTATGGCAATCGCGAACGAAGTCGCGGGTACAGCTAGTTTATAATAAAACCGTAAATTTTCCGAGTAGTCCGAATGTAAGATTTTGAACGAACCGTGTGAAATAATCGAAAAACAAAACACGGGGCATAGACAACCAGTCTTGTGGCATGCAGAATTCAATTTTTCGATTCCACATCTAGGCTCGTTTGAATCGTGTTAATGTTTAGAACACGTTGTGACGTCCACGTTTTGGGCATGTTATCTCTTAGGTCATAGAGAATCATGCCCCTGGTCTTCCGACAGAGCCGTTTGGTGACGTCACGGAAGATAACACATAAGACATAGACGCGAAAGTTTGGATGGATGGATGGATGGATGGATGTTTGTTACCTCTTCACGCCAAAACTACTAGACGGATCGGGCTGTCGTGTATTTTTCATATAGGTAATTCTAATCCTGGAATCAAACATAGGCTACTTTTTATCCTATAAATCAGTTACCATGAGATAGAAATGACCTTTAAACGTTTATAGAAACAAGTTTATAGAAGCTAGTTTAGAATAATGTTTGCCGAAACGCAATTTTCACCACATTGCGATCACTTGTATGGATATTTTAAAATGTTGTCCTTGTGCCACATACTGAAAGTAAAAATTAATACATAACTAAGTCCGGTAGCAGGCCTCTCGCTACTAAATCGGTCCAGGAATAAAACAGATTACTTTTGTTTTCCATAGAATAGCATTAACCTTTAAATATTTCCAAAGAAATAACGCGTGCGTAGCCGCGGGCAGAAACTAGTAGTAGATATAACTCCCGTTAAGTTTTAATTGTCTCTGGTCCGTTTTCAAACGCGAATGTGCACCTTTTCTCTGCGCGTGACCTACAATTATGCGTTGTTGAAGTTTATGTATATTAAAGTTGTTACCTTGCCTATTATATGTAGTTGTTACGTTGTTTGGTATTAATTTACGTTTTTGTTAAGTTTCTATGCCTACATAAATATATCTCTGCTTACTAAAAATATCTGGGATTCTAGGACCGAAAACTAGGTACTTAGCTACTTACTTATTTAAAGGCTTCTGCCATGTTTAAAAGAAATAAAAGATACTAAGCTAGATTTCATTGTAATTAAAGGTCTTAGGGGCAAACGTGTTCTTGAGTGTAGACCACGACTCGGCAAACGTAGTGTAGGACGCCCTCCGGCCAGGTGGGCTGACGATCTGCGAAAGACTGCAGGCAGATGCTGGATGCGGCAATCTGAAGACAGGGCACTATGGCGCTCATTAGGGGAGGCCTATGTCCAGCAGTGGACTAATATAGGCTGGTAATGATGGTGAAATGACTTAGCTTGTACCTTCATCAGCTAAACACGGGAAAGAAGAAAATAAAGGCATTGTAATGTGCGTTCATGCTAAGGGGTTGTGCTTACATTTTCAACTTAATTCATACTCAAACGTATGTTATTTGCATAACTTTGAAATTATTTTAATTGTTTCGATGGGTTTCTTTCTTATAATTGGATTTTCTTCACCCGCCATGCCGTGACGTCAATTTGATTTTGTTTGATAATTTTGGTCTAACACATCGGGTTTTCAATTATAGATTATAACAACTAACAGGCTAAAGGTTTCTTAGTTGCTTCTTTACTTTAGTCTACATACCGAAGCGACAGAAATCAAAAATATCACTTTATATCCGTGTCAGTGTTAAGTTTTATAATTTGATTTATGATTTTGATTTAACAAGGCCTTGGTTGAGAAAATACAAGGCAGCTAAGAAAACAAAAAAATTCCCTAAAAGTTTTCAAATTCGACGGGACTTGAACCAGTGTCTTCCCTCAGTAAGGGAATACGCTAACCAATTGCACCACGAGGTCAAGTGATAGGAATCGAACATTTTGGGTTTTCCTCCGGACTCATTTATACAAACGAAGTTTATACAAACATTGACGACCTGTGCCTGTGTGGCGCAGCGGGCGAAGGTCTGCCTGCGACGCAGGAGGTTGCGGGTTCAATTCCCGCCTCGGGACAAATATAATAGTAATAATAGTAATGCTGGACAACTCACACAGCATTATCTAGCCCCAATGATTGTACGATCTGCAGACATTTGTCCAGGGCGTTCTGGAAGTTTTCTATGTATAATAAAAAATATGTACCTATGTAGTGTATTGCATTAAGTATATCAGTTATTTAGTACCCATAACACAAGATCTGCTTAGCTTGGGGCTAGATAATGCTTTGTGAATTGTCCAGCATTATTTATTTATTATTGAAGTTTATCCAAGTTCAAAGTGTGAGGATCTACGCACTCACAAAAACCAGCCAGTAATTTTAGCTACAACGTTTACAAAAACAGAGCAACCAGAAATTCCTACACGATATGACTCCTGTAATATTTTTATTTGTGTGACATCAAAGATTCCGAGCCAGCGAGCTGAAAACGTTTGATCCCGTACAAATCTAGCATAAACTGAACACCTTCGATTGTAGTTCTGAGCAAGCTTACAGTTGACAGGATCATACAGCGTGAAAATGTTTACTTCCCAAGAGACTGTCGTCGTTGTAGATATTTATTGGTAATAGGCTCTGGGATTTACAATCCTTATTTTTTCTGGGCTTGAAATTATACTGAAAATGGTGTCGGATTTTTCCGTAACAAAACGAAAAGCTCTTTCAAGTACAACTATTTATTGCGTAGTCCACCTACCCACACAATTTATTCGAGGTTTTACCAATGACAAAGTAATATGACTACGTCGTAGCAGCATTTGGCAGTCTGTGTGTGATATTAACTGATAGGAGTAGGTAGGCATAGATAGGTATACATCAACACCCGGCCCTCAGACTTGAGAACACAATTTGGGAGCCCCGCCATAATTTCAGCTTACGTACAATTTGTACGTCAAGGGAACGAATGGAGCGAGCCGAGTGAATAATTTCATGTTCAAGAATTGTCGTGGAGTATTTTGTTGTGTTGAGAAAATGAGGCAGGCGAAGGCTTAAGTAATTTTAAACATATTTTGTTTGCTAAAAGATTTACAGTGTCGCGGTGAAATGTTTCTGAGGAATAGCTTTGACAGGGATGGTTACAATGTCTGAAGAAAACGAAAATACAATTTATAATATTTATATTTCCATCTTATTTTGTCTCAAAGACGTTAAAATGAGGTACTATATTTTTATCAGGAAAATAAATAAAAATGTTCGAAACGTACATGACACATTTCTGTGTACATAATAACTTTTTAACGGAGAGACATTCGTACATATAATGAAACAAAGAAAGTCAGTGTAAAGCAATGAATTTAATAGTAAACAAAGAAATTCATGAAAGTGTGAAAATTTAAAACGATAGATAATAAGTACCAGAGTTAGCTAAGTATCTACTGATACCATTAATACAACGTGCGATAAGTTGCATTATTTCTCTTTTTTAACAAGAACAAATTTTTATACTGCCCCAACTTAAATTTTCCCAAGAAACTAATTCGATCAAAAAGTTGGTCGATTCGACCCTCGCTTCCGATGTGTTTGCAGTTTGGAAGATCATAGCCTCTGTCACTTCAAATGACAAAAATTCTCGGGGTTAAAACATAACTCAAACTAAGAATCACTTGCAGTCACCCTGAACATGTCCGTCATTGAGGGATGAAACGTGGTGTTCTTCCCACACAAACGATTTTCGTTGTTTACCCGCTCACATTCATAACGAATGGTAGTGAGTCCTTATAGAAGAACAAGATTATTGTGCGATCTACCAAATTATTATTTATCGATCCGCAGTATCAAAAGACTGATTGTTTTTTTTTGTATCGGCGAAACAGCGCGTCGTTGTTGGTGTAAAACGGAAAATCCAATCGAAAATAAATACAATTTTTTTTCAAATTGGAAGTCTATTTTGAAACATATAAGGGTTATTCTCTTTATTCAGTAGCTGTTTAACTCATTCTATTCTGCGAAGAAATCAACCTTACGAACGAAATTTTTAAAACAGTTAATTTTGACTTCTTCGAAGTAAAACTTTTGCACTTAAGTATCCTGAAGTTGGTACAGTCGTGAAGATGATCCCGATGAACGATTAATACAATCATAAAAAAAATTGTTTGTTTGTTTAGAAATTGGTTTAGTCAACGCAAAGTGTAGGTATAGCTTAGGTATAGTGATCAAAGGACAGAAAAATTTGCTATGCAAAAGTAGAATAATGTTTTTATGTATTTCAGAAGGTTCTAATAATGACTAAATTATGTCAGGAACAGGTAATTAACACCCACAGTCACTTTGATACTTGGGTTAGGAGAATTTCGAACATATAAGACGTAGGAAACGCTTGGTTTTTATATGATCATGAAACAGGTATACCGACAACTTGCAACCCCTTTTAGTATATTTTAAAAAACGACGTCGAATTATTTTATAATTTCACAATTTTCTTAGTTCAGCCAGAAAAAAATCTCTTGACAACAAAATTTATATGTGATCATCCCGAAATCATTCTCTTTACCAACCAAAACAATCATCAACATCTGCTTACCATTGACGGAGAAATAGGCGAACATACGTAAGGTACACAGCCGATTTTTCGAAGTTCATAAAAAAGGTACCTACCACTTGCATCCCCCAAAAGTAAAATGTGGTAGTAATACGCTAGTGCTCGCACCTGTACTTCCGACTGTTTGAAGCCCTCATAGCGTGTAGTGAGTACGGTGTAAATCGTTTTAAATGAGGGGTTCATGAGTGCAGATAAATTACATTAAATCTCCGGCGCACGTTCTGGAAAATTCGTGAACATTCCTCTGACGCAAGCAAGACGAGTTTCTGCTACTTTTAGAAGTTTGCTAGCGTACATGAGTGCCCATATACTGAAGCTGGAGTTGACTCTAACTTTGGAGCATTCTACTTTCAGCAAATCAATTTCTGCGCTATTTCGTCTTGGTACCTTTAATTTAAGTTGAAAACTTTAAATTAATGATTGCAGATAACGGGTTGACAAGATTTCTAGTGACTTTAATATTAATTTTGAATCATAGGAATAAGTGCCCTTATACTTATAAACCTCTCTTAGCTTTAGGCATAGTTAAGAGTCGTTTGTTTTCTTATGTTATCATAAGTCAGGAGGAGAAAAAACTCTGCAAAAACAGATTTATAATATGAAAGGGGGTTGCTTCTCTATCTAGAGTATGAAGCAAAAGTCAGCAGTAAACAGAAATAAATATTGCTGGACAATCCACACAGCATCATCTACCTTGAGAGCCAAGAACTTGTTCTATGTGTACTAGATAGCTGATATACATAATACATTAGATTCCATATACTTGGAAGCGGGTTTGCTTGTCTAACTTGGCCTAGATGTTAGAACCCACGTGATCCCCGTGTTAAAAAAACCAGAACTACATAAAATTCAAAATGTTTTCTTCGGTATCTAAATTGGAAAACAAGATTGCGAAAAAATAATCATCAAAGTGTACTGTTTTGCTCCTAATTTGGTCGAAATCTTAGCAACCCTGCGGTCTATAGAAAAGATTTTTGTGTTGATTCGTAGATTATTACTAATTCTTTGGTTCCTTAATACAGTTTCTTCATAAGTTGTGTAGTTTTCTTGTAAATAAGCAGAAACATAATTTTTGCGCTTACGCCGCCGTTTCGAAAACGTATGCTCCTTCTCGCTACTTTACGCGAAATCCTATGCCTATCCATTCCACAAAGTGGCGCGCAATACGCCCTCTGAAATATAGAAAACACCCAGAACACTAGGAATAAAATTGAATAGTAGACATTTGCCTCAAAGCGGGAATCGAACCCACAACATCCTGCGCCGCAGGCGGACCTTCGCCCGTGGCGCCACTGAGGTCTCCAACTTTAGAAAGATGATTCACAGATATTCGAAACATGTAAAAGCCCACTTTGTACAGTCAATATCAGGTAAATAAATTCTGAAACTTTCAGCTTTCCAGTCACGTACCTCTGTCAAAATTCTCATACGTTTTGATCGTGTTATTACGTGCGTCGTGCAAAACAAATGAGATGACTGTACAGAATACAAATACTGGATGTGGCTGCTGTCCACCGATATAAATTGAATTAAGTGTTATAAATGCAAAGTTGATAACTTCTCAGACTTGATATGGAAAAAAACTATGATCAGATTAAAGTTTTTAACTGGTTCTGGACCTAAATGATAAATTCAGGCGTTATTTTTGGAAATCAATTAGGATGAAAAAAAGAATTATCAACAATTCTGCTTAAAACTTTCTCTGATAAGAGCCAACAAAATGCAATTCGTAAATAAAACTCAAAATGGTTCAGGAGAATCAGAATCAAAGAATTGAAGAATTTGAATGGAAACTTATGTAAGAAAAAGTTAGATATTTGGTTGCTTTCAAATTGTTTTTATAGTGTAAAGGAATTCTTAAATTTTAAATTATAAGAGCAATAATTAATGATAATATTTTCTACCTAATAATGAAATATTTAATATTTACACATCAGCTGCTTGCGGGTCGAATACATTGTCATCACATAGCTTTAATGTAATTATTGTATTCTGCAAATAAACGATTGATTCTGATTAAGATACCATCAGGTGAGAAATGTGGTCAAACGAAGTTCTATCGTCTATAAAAAAAACCCTTCATTTCACATCACACTAATAATCTATATATATAAAAGAAAGTCGTGTTAGTTACACTATTTATAACTCAAGAACGGCTGAACCGATTTGGCTGAAAATTGGTGGGGAGGCAGCTTAGAACCAGGAGACGGACATAGGCTATGTTTTATCCCGGAATTACCACGGGAAAGGGAACTACGCAGGCGAAGCCGCGGGCAGCAGCTAGTATAATATAAGTACATACAATGTGCTTGGATGTTTGTTACTGTGACAGCAGCCTGTTTTCACTATACTAATGTTTTATAAGTAAAAGTGTTCTATTGACATCAATAGAACACTTTTTACTTTACTTTACGTATATTAAATTACGTATTGTGTTATTATTGTTGACTTGTGTTTATTTGTTAGGTACGTGTTTTATTTTAATATAAGTGTAGTTTTAATAAACAATTTTCTTATTTTCTTTCCTTGTAATAAGCCTATACGCAACAATGTCAAAAAAAATCTGTCATTCCTTTTTGTGTGGGCCAGCATGGCAAGATTACGCATTCCCACGATTTCCCTAAAGGGCGTTGCGGAGTTAAATATCTACCTACAGCAGCACTGCAAGCGCAGCTAGGTTGTCGGGTAGGTAAGCACTACCCTGCGTCACTAACCTACCCGCCAACCTCTACGTTTGTTCACAGGCGTCTTGATACCAGAGAAAACTAATATATGAAAATGTACGGGACCGGTCACACTGTAGCTCTTACTGCCGGGCGCTACTTTGCCAGGCGATGCTCATTTCTTTTTCTTGTTTTCTACCTAGCGGATAATTATTATCGACGTTTGGTTTCCAGCGCACCTAGCACGGGGATTCTTGTCTAGGGTAGAATAGAGAAAAATTACGTCACATCGCCATCGAATGCGTAATATGTTTGAAACTCGTTCTTTCAACTTCATTAATTTAAGTAAAAGAGCATGCTTAATTTTTTGGCCAATTTCTACATAAACATAACTTTGTTTTGAAGTACACAAACTTACGGAAACACTTCGTTCGCCAATTATAAAAAGCACTGGCTTTGTTATTTCTACCTAGTTTGAATTTGCTTTTTTTTCAATTTCTTGTAAACTTGGTTAGGTTGGTAGGCTTGACGTCGTCGTCTTGAATATGTAATAGCACCATGGAAAGATTGACTTGGCTAGTTGTAAGTAGACTTAGCAAAGTTGGCCCCTCCGTACCCTCATCGACGAAACAAAAGACGCTCGCCACTCAACGGTAAATTTTAATAGTCCAAATTTTTAACACTGCTAAGGGAGAGGGTATAGATCCTGTCTTTTGCACCAATCTACAGGTAGATATAATTTTTTTTGCAACGTCTTCATTTCAAAAATTTTGACACATCACTACTTGTTGGTATTTCGTTTTTCTGGTCACCTCAGAGGTTATTTCTGAAAATCAGTGTTTGCTCTTCGACAAAACTATGCGCTGAGTTATTGCCTTTTTGCTGGGCTGCAGTACACATTGTGTATTTGTAAACTTATTTTACTTATTTTCATGAGCTGTATCATTAAATCAATATTATTTTTGTTTCCTTATCAGCTAATTATATTTTTTTGTCAAATGTTTTTATATAAGATCTGTACTATGTGTTGCAGAAGCAAATAAAAGTTGATCTACCTATCTATCTAAATAGTAGGTGCGCCTGGCGGCTTTTCCCGCGTGGATATCATACAAATTACAGAAATTTATTGCACCCCCTAAGGGTAATTTTGTGAAAATAAAAAATATGTGATTTATTATTATCGGGTTTCGAAACCGATCTCGAAAGTTTATTTATACCGACTTTAATGGTTTCCCTTACTAATTTCCCGTAGTAGTAGGTACTAAATACCCTCCGCCTTATTTTTTAAGATCTTTTTGTATACAGTTTCGACAGTATTATCTTAATTAACTAGCGGCCCACGACTTAGCACGATTTGACATTTATTTTTTAAACATTACGGGATTAACGTGGAGTAAAATTATATAAGTATTAAACATAAAAACCTTCCTCTTGAATCCTCTCACTGTCATCTTTCACCTATTAAAAAAACTGTATCAAAATCCGTTGCGTAGTTTTAAAGATCTAAGCATACAAAGGGACAGACAGACAGAGAGCGGGAAGCGACTTTGTTTTATACTATGTAGAGAAGTCACAATGCACGTTCCATTATCACTAGTTTGGTGTAGACGGGTAAGTGCGTAAGCTCCCACGTACCAACTCCAAGGTGAATCACAAAGGGCTCGTATCATTACTGCCGTACCGACAATTCTTCATTCACAACTAGGTCGGATATATCTGCTTTCAGATTGTCTTTATTTTTCAGATGATGATGTCCTCCTAGCCGAATTTCGACAATAGCGGCCAGTCTCATCGGAGACTAGACAGATGCGCAGGACTTATTGACGCACAGGTGTGTTCGCAAACACAAGTGCACTCTCTATTCCCTCACTCTCTCTCCGATGATGGAACGGCAGACCGACACCACTGGGGAGATGTCAAGCGCAGGACCAATGGCTTAACTTGCTTTTCGAGGCACGGGGGTGTAAAGTGTAACACAAATTTTTCAGATGGAATTAATCCAGCCAATAATTAATATAGCTACTAAAGTATATTCGGTTTTAGAATCCTTAATATTTTTTGTAAACAAAGGTGTTACAAAGCCAGCCATTCCTTCCAACTTCGTCGCTCCAGCGGTACTTACGAGGAACAATAGGCCTTCGGCTACTTGGGCAACCCATGTACATTCTACTGGCTGCCCGATTCTCCCCATTTGTTGAATCAGCATTTAGTTATAACAGCATTTATAACAGCATTTTATGAAATTACAAAAGCATGTAATGGACTTTGGGTGTAAATAAAATTGTATGTAATAAACCAGACCGCCCATTTGGACTACATGCATCGGAGTCTCGAGGATTTGGTTTCTCCTATGATGTACGGCTTGGACGCTAGATCTTCTATTTCTTAATTTTGTCGGTGCCATCTTCCCGCTGGGTACCCCAGTATTTTTCTGACACCCATGGCCGAAATTCCTTTCGGCCATGGATATGATCTATCCAAACTTTTACATTAACAAATTAGTTAATTGATTTTGTAGATAAGAAACTAACATTTGTTCAGAAACTCTTCAATTATTGTTCCAAAAAGTTATGAAAAGATAATCTATCATCTTCAACAAGGTGCTATGTAATCAGTTCGGTTAATTATTGGTGGGCGTACCCACCACATCGACCGCTCAATCTATCACAAAGTCAATTTAACCGTCGCGTCAGGCCATTAAGTAACTTTCAAACTACAAACTACCGTGATGGGAGAGCTTGGAATAGACTGGAACGTCGACGCCTTAAGGCGGTTGTATGCCGAACACTAGCGCCGCCCAACTTTTACTTTTAAATGCGTTAAACACAATAATTTTCAAATATCCACTGTATAGTTTGTGATACTTATCCTAAGCTTTTTTTAAATCCCTCTGATATACACTTGCGAGCTTTAAAATGGAATCGCTTCATCGGGAGTTGATCAAAACAATTTTTTTACAATTTATGTACAATGAACTATAGATTGTGGTATATCATTTGAAAGGTAATTTTGTTACCTTTTAAGTGATATCAAGAAGATTTAAAAGTAATTAAATTGGCTACCTAAATTTTGGGAATTATTGCAATAGGTCGAAGTTGCATCTATCGGCTTCTATCGGCGCCGGAGCTGGATTAGCTGGATTTCTCCCTCGTATCCGCTGTTTTAGCTCGTCCCACATATGCCAGATTGGGTTCAAGTCAGGAATAAGGGCTGGCCAGTCTAGTGTGGGAATGCCGACATGGAAGACGTCTGTCGGTACTGTCTAGTCACTGCTGCGGTGTGGCAGCGGACATTATCGTGCATTAAATAAAAATTTATCGTCGCCAATAAATCCTGCGTAAGGGAAAACATAACTTAACTCATAGTTAAGTTATGTTAACTCGTAGCAAAGAAATTGAAAAATTAGTCTTGAACAACCTTTGAAGCGATTCCAGTTTAAAGCTTGCAAGTTTAGTTTAGTTTCGTATAATTTAGATAGAGAAGCGAAAACAGAGTACGGTGGCTACCAAGAGCAACTTCGCTATTCTGCATAAAGGAAATGAAAGAAAACTATTTTATGGGCCTTAAAATAAGCTTATGACATGTATCATAAACTGTACACTGGACTTTTACAAATTCCTTTGATTAACGTTTAAGAAAGAAAAGGCATCGGCGCTAGTTTGAGGCACACAACCGCCTTACGGCTGATCGGCACTCGGTCACACGATCTTGTAATTATTTCAATGACATCTAATTTTACTAGTTAACTAGTTAAGTACGATTTACTCCTAAAATATTCATGTGCCTGTACTCGGGCGAGATTATGCAGCTCTATTTTATTATTCCATAATTTTTTTGTACCGTATTTTGTATGAATAAATGTTACTGGATTTGTAATTTTTGCGTTCTACAAGTATTAAAGGTTATAGTGAGAAGTTTTGCGGCAATTAGCTAATAACAAATGCTTAAACGAACTTCGAATCAAATATCATTTTGGAGTATTTTGACACTTAGAATATCTATACTAATATTATAATGAGGAAAGATTTGATTGTTTGTTTGTGTTGAATAGGCTCCGAAACTACAGGACAGCCACATTATTCCTGATGAACATAGGCTACTTTTTACTGCAGGGAAATGCTTAATTCCTACGGGAAAACGGGTAATAGGACAACGGTAGTAAGAATGCGAAAGACTGCAGGCAGATGCTGGATGCGGCAAGCTGAAGACAGGGCGCTATGGCGCTCATTAGGGGAGGCCTATGTCCAGCAGTGGACTAATTTAGGTTGATGATGATGATGATGATGATGAGTAAGAATGCAGCTAGTTTGAATTATAAACATAATGCTAACACACTCCAAAACGAGAATTGAAGTATTAGCAAATCTTTCTAGCAAATTATTTACAATGTTCGCAAAACAACTGTTCTGCTAGCTATATATTTTACTGGTAGAACGAAGAAAATAAAATAAGGAAATATTTAAATTTCTCGCGAGCCTGGTGACGATCCTATACAAAACAAAACTATTACAGATACATTAAAAAAGCTCATAATAAGTATCACAAACTGGCTAACGTAAATTTTGGTAATTCCTTTCTTAAACGTAATAACTAGATACAAAATAGGTCGCGGTGCTAGTGTGAGGGGAGGCAGTGCCTTAAGTTGGAGGAACTACGAACGTAACTAAGTTTCTAATACTCAGTTCAATCAGAAGATCATGTCCACATTGTCTCGTGACGGAAGTGGAACCATTAACCTCGTTCGAATCAACCCGCTCCCAACGCGCAGAGGTTAAACCAGACTAACCTAAAGCCGCTGCCCCACCGCTGTGTACGGAGAGACTACGCACGTGTGTCGAGCTTCGCTTTTTAAAGCTTGGTAGGCCAGCAGAGGCCGCTTTTTTGTGATTTTTAAAATCATGTGAGACTTAGAAAATATGTTCAAAATTCTCAAAGAAAGAACTATATTACTTCAGGATCTAGTCTAGTCAAAGTCGCATTCAGTTACAAAATCTAATGAACTTCACTCGAAAGAAAAAAGTTACCCCTTTTTCTAATGCTTTTTCAATACTACTACTTGATGATGACTAGCGAAATAGTGATATGGACACTTTTTTTTGTACTCAACTAAAGACACTTAATATTTCTAAACAAATTCGCAGAGTTTGACTTGATAAAATGATTTTGTTAATCACCATGTTTAAATAACTACAAAAAACACGAGCGAGGCAGCTTGGCAGGCGCGCGATTTCCCTTACACCTACTGCTGCAGGAATACCTGGCCTTAAGTAAATAGATATGATGTAAATAGATTAAGTAAGTAAATAGATGTGATTTCAATACAATTGTGTATGCTCTACAAAAATTCGACATGTAAATTGGTTTTATCAATGAATTGTTTATCTGTATTTCAAAACTGCACTACAGTTGTACATAGTCGTGGGTTAATTTTCATTTATAGCGTGTGCTGCAGTGAAAACGTAGACCCATATTGTCAAGCAAACAAATCCACGCAGCTGAAATGCGCTGTGTTTCCGTACTCACCGTGCGTCGTGGTGGGGCAGCGGCTTAATCATGTACACCTAAGGGACCACGTACATATAAGTGCGACTGTCGCGCGATTTGTCAAAAAACTATCGTGACGTGTGGTGAGACACTCAAAGAGATTATCTGACCCAATGGGCGTCGGCAACAGTGGTCGCGATTCCGAAGTCTCCAAAACTAAACTAATTTCTTTAGACAAATTTCACGATACTAAAAGTGCTGCTGTTTCATAACGATCGAAATAAAAAGGATCGCATTATTTTTAGTGCTGTCAAATTAGTTTAGTTTAGTTTTGGCGACATCTGAATAGACACCAGTATAGTTAGATACTCTGACCTGTGGATGTGGTCTCGTTGTTCAAAGTTTGTCTGGAAGAGATCGCTTCTAAGCTTCTAGCCCAGTGTACTTTGGTATTAATGTTTAATCTTCCGAGTGTGCAGATGGACATTTCTAGTTCTGAAGAGCAAGCGAGGGTAGTTACAAAAAATGCTGAGGTTTGAGGTAGAGGATGCACCGGTAATGCACATCCATTTCTCTAATTTCACAGGATCAAAGTACAAGCCCATGCATTTTAATTAAAAAGTTAACTTTGTCTGCCTCTACACTCCATTGCCGAAGTTTGGTAGTCCGAAACAGGTGGATGAACTTTGTCGATGGCTAAGGACTGAGATACAGTGTACCTACATATATAGATTTGGTTCAAACTTTGTGCTTTGTTAACATTTATCCCCGCTGTCGTTTCGGTTTACCTTCCCACCGGATTATGAGACTGAGGGAATAGAGAGTGCACCTCTGTTTGCGCATACACTTGTGCACTATATATAATATGTCTTGCGAACATGGTTAGTCTCCGTTGAGACTGCAATGGCTGCCATTTTTAGGATTTCGTATCTCAAAAGGAAAAAAGAAACCCTTATAGGACAGACAGACAAACATACAGACAGACGGACCACAAAGTGTTGTCCTTCTGTCTGTCTGTTTGTCTGTCTGTCCGTCTGTCAACCCCCTTTTCTCGAAAACGCGTGGTCGTTTCATGTTGAAATTAACGTCAAATACTCAAGTCCGTAACCTCTTGGAGCCGCGATATAAATAAAACTTCTAAATCAACGCACTCAAAAGTTACAGCCGTTTATGTCCGAATATTTTGAAATTTCCAAGAGAATCGCATGCACACAAAACTTTATTTAACCTTATTTAATTAACACCACAGAAAACGTAATTTTGTAGTGTATCTAGAGGTACAAAAAAATATTTCTCTGGGATTATTGGATTTGACAAGACACAAGATCTTACGGAACCCTTAGTGCGCGAGTCCTACTCGCACTAGACGTTTTATTTATAATAACTGAGTCTAGCCAAGGCAGCCTATGTCAATAGGCTGCCTTGGCTAGACTCGGTTAGTTTGTGGATGGATCTGGACCATTACCTATGCAAATCGTACTTGGCTTGTTCTGAATAACCTAATAAGAAAAACATCAATCGAAATAAAAAACTGCCATTCATTCATGTTCTACGGCGTAGCAGACTGTCGTAGCATGCCTACGGCGTAGCATACTTAGTAGCAAAACTGTGAGAAATAAAATACAGGAACTTCTTTTTCACAGGTAATTAAAAATATTCTAGTATTTTATTTCGCAGCTGGCAAGCTTTTGCCCGCGGATACAAAATAGTCTAATTGGGTTTTACATGCATGAAAAATTTCATTTAGATCTGTTCGGTTGTTTTGGATATCGTAAGTAACAAAAAGTGTACACTCAAAAACTTTCGCGTTTTTAATACTCGTAGGATAGATTTTGCCCAGTTAGTGGGATAAGTTTGCCTAAACTGTAGGTGCCATGGCGTACTGCCGCTCAAGGATAGATAGATAGAAAATACTTTATTACACACTTGAATCGATAGAAACAATACAACAAAACAGCTTTAAAAGAAGCAAAGTCACAGTATACTCATAGTATGAAATATACTGTTCATAAGTTCCGTTTACTTGTTCGCAAACAGTGTAGGGTATCGATCACATAATCAAAAATCGGAAATAGTATACATTTGGAAACATTAACGGCCGTTAGGAACAGACCTTTCACAGAGAGAGAATCAATCAATGCCGTTTTCCTACCGTTTTGGGGTTCCGCCCGACCAGTGAAAAATTAAACTCATAAGGAGTCTGTTTGCTGATTAGATGACATCTGATTTGTGTTGTTCGGGATAGCAATAATACAATTACGCCAGGTTGACATTGGGTTCATTCCGAAATACGATAACGTAGCGCTGATAGCGATAACAACGATATTTTGCGTTCCAAATTATGTCAGTCAGGTACAAGTAAACGAAAAAAAGAGAATACAATATTACGATGAATGCTAATTGCCAGTTTTGACAGAGCGCTCACAGTGATTTCAGTTTGTCGGATGACCATCTTAGAAAGAAAACCTAGTATGACATTTTGCGTTATCACCGACCGGTGATATCGCAAAATGGCGCGTGTAATGACTGCACCCATGACGTCACACGGGAAATCGTAGTTTCACTCACAGTAATTTGGAACGATGCTTGTGAGCGCGCTTATATTGATCTTAGCCTAATTCAGAATGTAACCATTGTTGCAGTCGATAGCCCGCACTACTAACTAAGTACCAATCACAAACACTGCAAGATGAAGTGACATAGATCTCAAAGAATCGAAATCCGTTAGGGTAACGTGTACTTGGGTGGAGACCGTGACAGGCAAACGTAGTAAAGGACACCCTTCGGCCAGGTGGGATGACGATCTACGAAAGACTGCAGGCAGATGCTAGATACGGCAAGCTGGGAGACAGGGCGCTATGGCGTTCGCCGCGCCATAGCGCCCTGTCCGGTCCAGTGAACTAATACAGGCTGTTGATGATGAATCACAATCACTATAATATGATCGAGACATGCATCGACCAGAACAAGCTGTGTGGTGCCGGCTTAGAATTTACACCACCCCAACTCTTCCCGCGGGTGTCGTAAGAGGCGACTAAGGGATATCCACCAAGAGCGGGCAGCAGCGCCCCCTGCAGAACAATTCTACCACCGAACTGCGATCCCCAACCCACGTGGGAATTATGGGCACTACCCCCATGAGATTAAAGCCAATAAGGCGCTTATCAGGGGGAGGCCTGCGTCCAGCATTGGACCAATACAGGCTGTTGAGGTTGAGGATGCATCGAACAACGATAGCTGACAAATGGAGAGTGACGTAGGTACCTAGTCTTTTGTGAGCCTGCGGGAGCACTGACCTTTCCATACCGTTCGGTGGAGGCTATGTTTAATTTTGAACGTTTGTGGGCATTTTGTTAATATACGTAACAGTCTGACACACGAATAAACTACAAAGGGGCTTACTCAGAAAGGACAATCGAAATTTCTTTTTCATTGTCGTGCAAAACCAACTCTTATGTCGTTTGCATAATCATAGGGTTTGCACAAAACAAATCAGGAACTTCAATTTCGTTTTAAGTTACCTACGGGCCCAGAACTGCTAAAAATAGTGTACAATCATTGTGCATAGTTCTCGTTGTATTCACATACCTTACCGCAGGAAACAAATGAGTGAAATCCGCCGAATCGGGCGCTCTCTAATCATTCGTCCTGCTCTGACCCGCGCTGAATAATAGATGTGTGGCTCGGGTCCCGGCGAATCACCGGCTAAATTATTGAGCACGGCACCTCTAGCCGTTACTGGGGAATATATAACAATTTGTTACGTCCGTCACTTGTCCTTTTTTGCTTTCGATGTTTATTGATGGGACTGGGGATTCATAATTGTGAGTAAACTATCAAGTAGTCAACCAATCAATTCAATCAATGTATATTATTCGATTAGGGGCCCAATTCTGCTAACCCATTGCTTGACTTTGACAAAGTATCGTCAGAACAGAATCCTCAGATGAAAGAAATCCAGGTAGTACGGTGTTATTTACCTACATGGAGAGTTGAGAATTGGTCTTAACCTCGACGCTTTTGACGTATGTACGTCCCTCCATGTGTATATTCTTTCGTCTGGGGAGAGTACCAAATTATGTGGTAGTGATTCTGCGACGAAACCTTTGTCATAGTAAAGCGCTTGGCAGAATAGGACCCTGTTTCAACTGTCACATGACTTACTTCCTTCCACACAACATGCCAATAATTGCTCATCTTATTCGTCACTGGCGCATATTTTAATTTTCTTCTGAATAACTTATTTCATACATTACGTACTTAGTCTTCACCTCGATTTTTCTCTTCATAAATCTATATAATACTTTACATTTTGGTACCAAATTAGCTAAGTGTTCGTTCACGCAGTAACCAAGCGATTTCGAAAACATATCGCTTTAATATAGGCACAGGCGCATGACCCAGCCTCATTGCCTGACCCAATTAATGAACTTGCGGGAGGAACTTTTATTTGCCTGCAATTTTTAATTTCATTATTTTTGCTCATCTCATGTGGAATGTGGCGGCGTGAAGCGTAAACATTACATTCCTGGCATAATTTAAATTTAATTGGTAAGTAATTTGGTTTTGCGTGAGTGGTGTGGGTGTCAATTTACCGTGATACTAATTAAGTACATTTTGGTTTCAAAACCTCATCGAACTCATCGTGTTGGACATTTTTGTTATTGCTATTTTGTTTCTGCCTTCCACACAAAAATAACAAATGCTTGAATATACGCGGCGTGAATGTCAATCCACTTTGATCCGTAAATTTCACAAGGATGTTTCGGGGATCTGCCTTCTGCCTGTCGTCGCGGAAAATGTTGCCCTAAATCAAATCACCCACTATCTACCCTACGACAAGATAATGCGTAAGTTGGTACTGAGATATGATATCACGAGGAAAAAGGAACGTGGGTAGGTACTCTGTGGATATGGTCTTTCTGCTAGCTTTTTGCGGATAAAAAGCGGAAAGAATTTCCCACGTTTCGTGGCGAAATATGCGCATTCGATTTTATAGGTTATCTTCTGATCTTTGTTCCTTGGATTTTGTACAAGAGAATAATAATATTTATGCTTAGGTATCTACAAGTTATTAGTTGAAGTGAACAATAAATAAAGAGACCAGTTTATTTTCCACTTTTACTTCTGTAAAAGTTTTTATTTTTTCATAAATTGAGCCTCTAAGTCATTTCACAAGTTTTTTCTAACTCTCATGGTTTCGAATTTGGCCATCCACTTTCATCTCAAAAGGCCATGCTGTATAATAATATAATGTACATAATATGTTTACTTGAATTATCTGCAGTATCTAAGAGGTCTGTTTTGGTACGGTCTAAACTAAAGAAATAAAACAATCTGTACTCTTAAACTTGTTCCGGTGGTTCTGGATGTTTTCTATGTGTAATAAAAAATATCTATCTATGTCGTGTAGAGTATTAAGTACATATATATATCTATATCTTGTACCCAAAACACAAGCTATGCTTGAATGGGGCTAGATAATTGTGTCCAGCATTATCATTATTATATTATTAAAAACTTCAACATGTAGGTTTGTTGACCTCTGTATAGTCACCGATGTTAAAGTCACGAACAAGTGAAAATAATTATGTTGAAAGGCATAAATTAAGCCAGAAAATGAGTTATAATGGCGTCCTTGTGTTTGTATGATTGAATGCCAAGAGAGGTCATGGTATCGATTCCGACGAACACGTAAATATTTGTGTCGTTAAATTATTAACGACCTTCTTGGTGTAGCGGGCAAACAGTCGACTGACTGGTTGCTAGTTGCTCTCTTCTGGAATAATAGCTCTTCTGTACCTTACTTTGCAAGTCTATTTTGAATGAACGAATATTAACATAAATTTATTGCACAAAATTAATAAAATGACATATCTAAATAAATAAAAACGTACAATAGGTAGGCATTATTGCTTAAGGCAATAAGGCCGCCATTTTGTACCGCGGCTGTTATTTTGTACCTGGTTTCTTTGTTTCTTGTCCGTTCGAGATCAGATTCCGCGAGATGTCTTCGCAAAGTCCTCAAGTTTCAGACACATCCAGGAAAGATGGAAGCAATAAGAAAACGCTCGTGGTTACTGGCAAAGTGGATGGAAAGCGAGCGCGTGGTGCGCCTCATGCGTTGATGTGACCCAATCTCTCAACGCTCAATGCTGAAATCCAGCATGAGCGCTATCACGCTCTTCCCGCTGCGGAAGACTGACCCTGATGGAGACAGGCCCTACGCAAGGAGGGATATCATCAATCTTGTTTACGTCTAGGTACATAATTATACTGAGCAATCACACTCATATTGGAAAATTTCGCTGTTAAAATGTTTGGAAATAAGACGTACGGATGTTTAGATATTTATTATCTCTACCCGTCAAAACTACTGCACGAATCAGGCTGAAATTTTGCATACAGGTATTTCTTGGTCTGAATTAAGTTATGGGCTACTTTTATGTCGATTTTTTTGAATGCGTGCAGAGCCGCGGGCAGAAGCTATTGAATAAATGAAACAAAGTTTTACACAACGATCGGTTTATTTATATCAGGGAATTTCACAATAAAAGTCTTAAATGGATCTTATCCTTAAACGGCAAATATGCACAGCAAAATTTTATTATTATTTTTATATTATTCAAATGAAAAACTTAACTAGCTACAAACTTCATATAAATATTTACATTGGCCCTTATTCACAAAAATGTTATTGAAATTTAGAAGTTGTGCCGAATAAAATAGAGTTTTTTTTAGAATGCAGTATTAGCTCGCTTTGTAGCCACTTAAAAAGCTACGAGTATCGAATTGTATTTTACTGAGTTTATTATGATGTCATTGCAGGCCTTAGGCCTCCCCTGATACCGGAGCATTGATAAGCTGGCTAATTACCACTAAAAAGTTACCATTTTAATATTTTTTACGAAGTGGAACAAATGCATTAGGCCAGTGTCTTTAGCATCACCTAATTTTGTTTCAAGACAAATATCTTACTACTAACTATTTTGGTATGACAACATCAATAAAAATTAAAATACGAAGGTAATCTATACAATTATTAATAAGTCGGATATAATAAACGAATTTATTTAAGTAGATCCACCATAAACTTGAATAAGCTTAGATGTGTCCTACTTAGATTTTATCGTGAGTCCCAAAATGGGCATTGCAATTTTTAATGGCAATGTTTGGTAGCCAACTCTAATGCTAGATAACTTTTGAACTATCCGACACGACTAATACTATCACGTTAAAAGAGAATATGTTATGTCGTCGTTAAAACACCATACCAATTTACACTAGAACTTTAGTGTGTGTATTCTGTACCTGATCACCGCGTCGTCACGTCTTCGTCAGTCGTGTAGGATAGTATAAAAGCCTTAAACTCAAAAGTGCCCTTAATCCGAGCGTAGCAGTACCGTTTTAACATAGCTACAATCAAAATGCTTTTATGTGTAACATTTCAAACTGCAGTGAAGAAAATGTGACACAAAAATCAAGCCTTGCATAAACTCCTTTTTAGGTTATGGTTAGTTTAATATTTGGCATGTCATCGTTTTAATTTGGGTTTAGACTAGAGCTTTATACAAATTATAATTACAAATGCAATTACACTATGCTTTGGTGAATACAAAAACTATTACATAATGCTCGCTACGTTGCTTTGAGGATGTCTAAGTCTTTTAAGTTTGATAAAACTTATCAAAACAAACTTTGTGGTCTACGCGTTCATTATTATTCGATCGAAAATGTTCCATAACTTTCAAAGAAAGTTACAGCTAAATAATTGAAAGAAATTAGAACCAGTATTTAAAATTGACACAAAT
This sequence comes from Eupithecia subumbrata, assembly GCA_949316285.1. NCBI lineage: Eukaryota > Metazoa > Arthropoda > Insecta > Lepidoptera > Geometridae > Eupithecia > Eupithecia subumbrata. The sequence continues at coordinate 32,961,721 of OX438640.1, read as the reverse complement.
GAACTAACAACTGGCTGTTGCTAACAATCTAGGGGTAGCTCAACTGATTCAAATCAATACCTATCGGAAGCGTCCCAACGCTGGCTGCATTGCCCCATTATAAAATCAACAAATGAGACCATCTAATTAAGACTCCGAGAAATATTTATAAAAATATTATAAAAATCACGTACCTACAGTTCAAATCTCAGGAGCAATTTATTAAAGAAGTAGTAGTGTAAAGTGTGAGTTAGTGAAATAAAGAGATTTTATGTATAATTATCAACTGCAAACGGTAATGTTTGGCTTTTAGTTGTTTGTCGCGTTATATGTCACAAACAAAGGAGTTCTTCGTTCAAACAAGATACAACCACATTAATTTACCTTCTGTAACTTTATCACCCACAAAGTAATGTAGCGAGCTCTGCTTAATTTAAACTGACACAGGAATGGCGCGCGTTTGTACAAAAACAAAATAAATATCGCATATTCACAAAGTAAATTAATTTATTATTTGAGCTAGCACGGGCAGGAGTAACATCGAAACTGCTGTGTAGACGCTGGTCCCTGAAACAAAGGATTAAAATTATGTCACATTTTGTAGAAATATTGGTTTATTTTAATTATATAGGCTTTATTCCCGTTTTAACGATGTTGCGTTACCTAGTCCTTTTTGAAGATATTTATCGTTCACAACGTCAATTTCCATAATGAGAAAACCAATTATCTGAAGTAATTAATAGGGTTTCCACACTTGCCTACGACCATGAAACAATCTTTATTTTACTGGTGTTCCCGTTTTTTAAATATACACTTACAGGCATAATTAACCGCACACCCATATTTTTCGTCATCCTGGTTGCTTATGTTAACTGTGGCTTAACTTATGTTGTTTTTTTTGTTAAATGGGTTCTTTAGCAATAAACTAAATACTTATAACCTTATTTCAATGAATAAACTTGTATCACCGAAGACTTATAGTCGTTGTTTGAACTTTTTGCAATCACGTTACCGTGTCTAAACACGGTAATATGATTGCAAAAATTTCAAACTAATAATGCAGAAAAGAACAAGGAATGTACCTAAGTACATTTCTTGTTCTTTAAATTAATTTTCTTGTTCTGTAAAGAACAAGGAATGTACCTAAGTACATTTCTTGTTCTTTTCTGCATTATTTTCATAAATTTTCAACAGAATACTTAATTGTTATCCCACAGCCTTGCCATGATATATCCTTAGCGAGACGGGGATTTTGAGTTGAAAATTGTAAATGGTTATGGAGAGAGCTGTGCGGAAGACCCTGATCGCTAATTGGAGGAGTTAGATCGACACTTGATAAGGCTGTGCAAGCCATTAAAACAATTAAAACAGAGCTTTCAGTCGCTCTCATTAATTAAAAGGTGAATTATTTTGGAAAAATATCATTATAAACTTGATGAGAGAAAGAATTTTGACCTATTTCGACGAGATTAACTTAGATACACACACAAACACACAATGACCCTCTATGTGTGTGTTGTGATGATAGTGTTTGTTTATCTTATAAATTGTTTCTCCACGTATTTTGGCCGATATAATGGTGGCCAAGCCAAGTATAAGCCAAGTCGATAACTCAAATTGTGAACGAAGCGTTTATTTAGGTTAGGTTAATTATAATTTTCCTTTATTTTCTTTTCGTCTTGTAAATATTTTAATTTTTGTGTACCTTCTTTGTCCTTGTTTATTGTTTAACGCGCGTGTCACAGCTGCTGATGCTGCGCCCTCTAGGTGTCGCATACAACCAGCGCACAGTAGCGCCATCGTTACTGTGCATTACGCTGAGCGACGACCTTTTTTGATGTCACGGTTGTAACTTTTATTCGTTTGTAACTTTACTTGTAATTTTTGTGACTCAGAATAAATATTTTTTGCTTTTAATTACTTTATTATTTGAAACGTTCATTTCTAAAATGTATGTACGTAGCAATGGAACTTGAACACTATCTCTGGTGGTAGCTATAATGTAGCTGTGTTACAGGCGAACAGTTTACAACAAAATATAATGTTGACGGTTCAGCAGTTACCAACATATGAATGCTATTTAGTATTTTCATATACGTCCACTTCTGAACGTACATTCCTCCCCTAACAAGGGTGACCCACCCGGGTTATCGTGCTGACCATGATTAGTAATTACCTACTGATAATCAATAACTGAATTACCTTTGGAACCAACAGCTGCAGCCAGCTGAAAGTCCGCCGCCGTGGGCATCTCAGGAGTTGTGCTGATCGGTCCTGGAAAAAAATGTTATTAATGTTAAATAGAATGTATACACTACGTTTTAAATTGTAGCGTTGAATGGAAGCGGTTGTTAATTAAGCTATAGGAACACATTAGAATAACTCTGTGCATAGCCTCAGTAGGTTAGAAAGAGACAGCATATAGGTGTGATATTTGAATGACCCATTTTATTTAATTCATACCAAATATACTAGTTGAATGAGCTATGTAATGCTATGTTTTTTTAGTAGGTTAAATCATAGGCAAAGGAAACGAATAAAACATAGGGCTTTGCATACAAAATTCCTGAGAAATCATGACTCATACACGTCATACATTTCTCCGACCCCTGTCTGCGCGTAACCACAATGTGGTTGCTTCAGTGCGCATGTTCAAGATGGCGGACGTCAACCAATGACAGGCTAACACTTTGGGGAAAATTACCATGATTTGGGGTGATAAGAATATTCCTTAATTCTGTGTGAAAAGGTTTATAGGTTCTATTATTTATTTATTTATTTCCGTTGTAACGATTTTCTTGTTGGTATATTTATTTTACGTTAATCCGTTAAGAATTGGGTGAAAAAATAGAATGTAGGTTATGTTTACCAATCAGGTTTTATTCGAACCGAAGCTTCCCAAGCCGTGTTCAAGAGAGAAACGGAATAACTCATACGTTCCATGAATATCATGAACCAATATCTCATTTGCATAACTTAATTTATATCCAGACGTCTCATCTTTATAAAATGCAGGGCGGAATGTGCAAACAATCTTTATTTTCGCTCTCGCGCGATTTTCGCAATTTATAGCTCAAGAAAACAATGTAAATGTTAATTTTTCCCATTTCGTATAACAATGTCTAGAGATGCATTCTTTTGCCCGAGTAAGAGAACGTAATAGTGTGCCACCGACTTTATTATGAATAGGGCTCTGTAGGCTTTTACTTATGGCAGTCTAGTTTATTTCCGCGACTTTGCTTATGAAAGATAGAAAGAAAGAAAATCAATTTATTCACTCACAAATACACATTAATACCTCAACATCAACAGCCTGTATTGGTCCACTACTGGACGCAGGCCTCCCCCTGATAAGCGCCTTATTGGCTGTTATCACATGGGGGTTAATGCCCATAATCCCCACACTGAGCATGCGGGTTGGAGATCGCAGTTCGGTGGTAGAATTGTTCTGCAGGGGGCGCTGCTGCTCGCCCCCGGTGGATATTCCTTAGTCGCCTCTTACGACACCCGCGGGAAGAGTTAGGTTGGTGCAAATTCTAAGCCGGCACTACAAAGCTAGCGGCACACATTAATAGAAAAAACTTAAATTATATTGCTTACGTGGTAACCTAATTTTCTAAGCCTAAGGGAAGCATAATATTATGCCCTTCTTACAGAATACAATTTATTATATCTTTCATCACTATAACAATGGTATGGTGTCAAAATAACACATCTTGGCATTTACCTTTGATGAAAGAAAATACAGGGAGGGACGCGTGTCAAAAATGTTAAGACTGAAACTGAAACCAATCTATCAATCTCTCCGCGCAAATATCTAGAGCATTGCACGCACTATCTAGAGTTTCTTCCATTGTCATAGTAAAGCGATTGGTTAATGGGATTCGGCCCTCGTTCAGCCGTTTACACGTCAAAATGATGACAATATATTATATATTAGTAAGAAAGACAGTAACATTTTACTATAGTGGAATGTATGAAACTCATCGACGAATCGAAAATCATTCCCAGGTTATTGTAAAACATAAAGAAGTACCTAAGTGGTGAAGTTTTCAACTGTCTGAAATTAGTACCAACTACTGTCGGAGTAAGGCAGCCTTGTGGTAGAACACCTGCCAGATGGTCAGTCGATAATTTTCTTCGGGATGCCCGGCGAATTAACTTAATAATTAATTAACGAATTAACTTGTTCGTTTCGTGTTGGCGCGAGATCAATTTGGTGGTTTGGTTTTTGTAAAACAAACGTAATTTACCGCAAATCGTAAACCATCTTCTATTAACTTACGAAAAAACTAACTTCGATTCACTGGTTATTTTGGAGTATAAACGAACAACCTTAATGAATTACTGACGCGTTCAAAATCGTGATGATGCGAAAGAATATTGTGATCTAAGGTGTGACCATCTTAAAATGATATCTTTTTCCATTCAATATTCGTCAAAGCATCCAGAGATCACTTTATAAGATACGGATTTTTTCTGCGTCCAAAATATTATCTTTTCGCCACCGCCCACCATTTTAGCTTTTTATCAGCAGAAACTTTGAGCGCAGCCGTCATAAGTAAACTACGAAACGGGGCAGCGGGATAATTTTGCGCTTCGTTTGCTCTATTGTGTGAGATAATGCCTGCAATGTACCCCGAAAAGAACATTTACTTTGAATTAGAACATTTTTATTTTCCGTCCATTACGTCTAGTATTTATTTTCGTATTTGAGAAGTAAAAAAGTGTTGTATTCGTTATTTCGTCTGGTAATTTGAACATGATCCGATGAAGGCTTTGAAAGTCTTCTGCGAACCTTTATTTTGAGTTGAGTACAAGATCGAATAAGAAATGGCAAAATTGCTTGAAAGAAGATTTTAAAGCTCTTCAAATCTGCGTACTAAGCGTACCTACACACACACAAACAACATTATGCATAAGTATATATAAATTATATAAATTGTGCGTGTCATTTCAAAAACTAAAGGCATTGATATATTTTTTTTTACATCTATGATTAAAGGGCTACTTTTGGGTCTTTGTCCTTTTTTCTCTATCTCTGTATTTCACCATTGTTTGTCACAAAAACTTCACATGCGTACGTAGGTACCTACGCAAATACCTTCATATTTGAAGATCACCTACATTTAACGATAAATATTTATCAAGTTCACTGTGAAAATCTATCAACTTGGACTTTGAAAGATGGTTTGTTATGATAGATCGAGTTTTTCTTTGTTGGACCAAGGGGTCTCTAGGGTACACAAGACTAATTTAATGTCGAGTGGTCTCAACGACAATGTGCCTTCACAAGGGGATAAACAAACATTTATCAATCCAAAATTTGACCAACAAAGGAAATCAAATGAATTCAAACTCATACTTATGTATATATAATCGCCGTAGGAGCACAAGGCATACTAGGTTAAGTCAATTTACATTTCACATTATATATAAATAAATAAAACAAATAATGCTGGACAACTCACACAGCATTATCTAGCCCCAAGCTAAACAGAGCTTGTGTTATGGGTACTAGATAACTGATTTACTTAATACAATACACTAAGATAGATAGTTTTTATTATACATAGAAAATATCCAGAACACTCTGTACAAATATCTGCAGATCGTACAAACATTTGTCCCGAGGCGGGAATCGAACCCGCAACCACCTGCGATGCAGGAGACCTTCGCCCGCTGCGCCACTGAGGTATCGCCTCTAATAAGACAAAATAAATAAAGTAACACAAAACAATGAAATCAATACCTATAAGTATCAACTGTAAATGGGCATTGTCAATAATCAAGTTTTAAAGAATAATTATAAAATGTATTACTAGAGCTGCTGTAAAAGGACAGTGTCAATATTATTTTTTATTAATTAACTACATAATAATTTTATGAAGTTACCTACCAATTTACTCGTTTCTTTTTTGAAAAGATCTCTTGAAGCTAAATTCTTGAATAAAATGACTCTCGAAAAGGTTTTCTTTTTCTTTTATCTTTACTATTCTCAGCAGTTATTTTATTACTTTCGAACAGGCCAGCTGGCGGGTCACTTATTTTATATGAAACAATTTTAATTGTAATAAGTAAGTCAATCTACATTTTAATTAAAATATTTTTGATTGGTTGAAATTTCGCAGTTACAACTACGATCTATACCTAACAGCCAAATCGCCGAGTCTAAGCTCACCACGTTGATGCTGAAAACTATTTTACGGCTTAAAATGGCGACTTTGCTAGTGAAATTCCGTTTAAATCTAACTGACAGCAACCAACCGACTGCAGATTACCTATAAATAAATAAAGAATGCCGGATATTTCACATAGAAATGAGAAAAGAAATCAATGACAAAACTCACGGCAGAAAACTGCTAGACTGACCATGCAATGCTTTGTTCCTTTTTAGCTTAGTGCATATCATTATACCATAGGATTTGAATTTTTCATTGACTTGCCATGACTCAGTGACTGTCAAAACCAACCTAAGTATAACCTACAAACAGAATAAAACCACTACGTTATGAGCCAACATGCGGACAGACTATAATAGAAGACTTTTATCCTGTTGGAAACGTCGATTGGACGTGCAATACCGAGAATGCCATTTCAATATGCAATGCTGGTCAGACGTGTGACAGTCTAGTGGACGGAATACGAAATAGACGGGATATGGCGTTCATATTCACACTTTTCTAGAAAAACATTAAGCGAACCGAATGCTTTTAATATTTTTAATGATAGAAAACTTGTTTAGATCATAGTGAAATTCGAGAGCTTATTTGTATGGACCTTGGGAATCCGAACGAATACCTAAATGAACGATGAAAAGTCATTACAAATCTGGTACTGATTGTTTTTTTAAACAATTATATTCGAATTACTTACGAGCCTTCTTCAAAACGATAATAAAAATGCCTGCATATTATTTTAATGACCACAATAATAACGATTTACTTCCACATTTCATCTACAACTTAGACAGGTCTCATAATTATCTAGAGTTACAAGAAGTCATCCAATTATGGCGTCCTGCTCCGTTGATGACGTCATTTTCAGTCCCATTCCTGAAGTACTCAAGTTTTGTATTTATTTTTTATTTTATTTTTTATTTTATGTACACTCACCTGGATAATAAATAGCTTCTTTCCGAACGGCATATTTGGCCTGCGGTATCCTCAGCGTGCAGATGAATTCTGCTGGCGTAGGTAGATCTGCGTCGTTGAGTGTCACTGACGCTACGGCGGAGTACCTGCCGTCGACTGCTTGCTTCAGGTTCTGGTTCACACCTTCGAGCCGTCTGTAATAGAGAAGTAACTTTAGGTCTTTAGGTCTGGGTGTATATTTAGTTTCATCCTGGTCGATTTTAGCCTCAGACTTGCGCTTCACATGTAAGAACTTCGTTCGTGTGCTCATGTGACTGATACAAAAATGCCTGAATGTACACCAAAAAAAGAACATTACAAAGAGACATAAGAAAAGTCTCTTTGTAATGTTTCTCTCTTCGGTTGGACTTCCTTTAAAAAGTACTTCCTTTGGATCCTTTGGACGTTTGGAGTTATATATCCCTATTTACTATAGGGTATGCCAAAACTACACTACGTAAAATACATAGGTATTTTATAGTATTGGTATTGACACGAAGATCTATTTGATAGGAAAACTTGAACATTTGTAATTAATTAAGATTGTGGTGCAAGTATCAAAACTTGGACAACCAAAGTGCTGAAGAATCTGGTAGATACTTGCGAAGTGAATGTATCTAGATTGGTTCGTAAATCACTTTCAAATTATTTGAATACAGGGTATTTTCAAATCCACCCTTGTGCACTTTGATAATTGATATGGTTCCTCACCTCAACAGCCTATTATTGGTCTATTATTGGAACTACGGGGAAATGGTCTTAGGACTTTTCTATTTTATATTTAGAAAAATGTTCATACCCGGTCACAAATTTTCATAAAGAAATACAGTTAGCAAGCAATGGCTTTTTGGTGACAATCGATCCTGTTTCTTAAAAAGGGTCAAAAATGTTTATCAGACCAAGTGAGTGGTGTTCTTCCAACACAAACTAGGTTCGTAGTTAACCCGCTTACATTCATAATGAAGACCAAGTGAGGTTTGAGTACCTACTAAAATAGTCAGAAAACGTAAAAACTTTTCTCATACATTTTAAAATTCGAGAACTGAGTCGAGTCTAAGAACCCCACCACAAATCTTGGAAACCATCTCAGACCCTATTTATCCAGCACAGCAATAACGCAATAACCAAATGTAGGTAGGTAGGTATAGAATAAACTAAAGAGCAATCACCAAATAGTTTGAGAGACATAGTAGAGCGGTGTGATTGTCCACGTCCTGTATTTGTACCACACAACACATTGCAGTTCCTTCTGTAGGGAAGAATAAAAAGAGCTGGTGGAAGACTCGGTCTAGTGAGTGTAGTTTAATTATCTTTGAGAGCTCAGTGAAATATTTAATTAGTGAAAATTGACGTTCTATCAGGCACTTGTGTGGAAAGGACACGAGTTTGACGAGCAGTGACAAGTGAGGATGTAGGTACTATAGGTAGGCCACACAACTGGCGGATCTTGTAGAACCTTGTCACAGTAAGAAAACAAACGCCAAACAGTAACAAACGCCAATTTTGGCGTTTGTTACTGTGACATGGTTCTACAGCGATCCGCCAGTTGTGGGGTCTACCTATGGGTAGTTCCGAGAGTTTTGTCAATGAGCTTTAAGTGAGTGTGCGAGTGAGACGAGCGAGTACCTACTCGTATCGTATTGGGGTCGTGTAATATGGCCGTTTGTAGAATGGCCAAGCCGATTTTAAAACGGCGGTATTTAATCAATTGCCTACGCTACATGTGTCGACACACTTGTGTCTTCCCATCTTCCGAGGGCAGGTGCGACGGCAAGTTTGGCCGAAGATCTCGAAGAGGTGCAATATGCAGGTCTCGACAGAGCCTACACATTTACTCCCATTGGAGAATAAAGATAAAGATATAATGAATTGCTTTTGCCAACAATATACTCGTAGCTAAACGTAACTTAGCCATCTCCTCAAATGAATTAATTATGTAGGTATGTAGTCCCAACAATTCAGCGTTCGTTTTGCAATCGGCTTAGCCATTCTACAAACGGACTAATTCTACTATCCGGCGGCGACATACACATTCTCTCGGCGAGTGTACTGATTCTGACCACCAAGCGAGCATCGCTCGACAAATACTATATTTTATAGCTCTTGGCGCGGCGAACTTAGAGATAGTTCTCGCCGCGGCGGTGGCTGTGTTAACGGTCAACGATGAATAAAGAATCTTCTTTATTTACTATATCTTAGTATTGTATATACGTTTCTCAAGCGAGAAAATAGTCGATAATAAGTCGCTATCTCGTCGACGGCGTTGGGCGTCTAGTGACTCTGACGACCGATGTGGCGCGGCAAACGACGGCCCGCCTGTGGCGCAAGAGGTTACGGGTTCGATTCCCGCCTTGGGATAAATATTTGTACCTCAACCTCAACTTCAACACCCTGTATTGGTCCACTACTGGACGCAGGCCTACCCCTGATAAGCGCCTTATTGGCTTAGGGGTAATGCCCATAATCCCCACGCTGGGCATGCGGGTTAGGGATCGCAGTTCAGTGGTAGAATTGTTCTGCATGGGGCGCTGATGCCCGCCCCCGGTGGCTATCCCTTAGTCGCCTCTTACGACACCCGCGGGAACAGTCGGGGTGCTGCAAATTCTAAGCTCGCACCACACAGCAATGTTTGTACTTGTGTATTTATTCCGGGTGGTCTGGGTATTTTCTATGTACCTCTATAGTAATAAAATATCTATCTATTTAGTGTATTGTATTAAGTTTATCATACATCTAGTACCCATAACACAAGCTCAACTTAGTGCTAGATGATGTTGTGTGGATTGCCCAGCATTATATTTATATTTATAGCTTTTTGTATAGGTACTTTTTGGAAGCGTAGGTAAGTACTGTAAAACTCAGCGAAAGTCTTTCCCTTGAGGTTTAACAGATTAAAAGAAAGTTTATCTTACTTGACTCCATATAGCATCTTGAAACTTCATAGAAAATTTATGTTGGTCTATCAAAGTTTATGAAATTTGAAACTTAAACAGAACTACTCAACTTTCTAATTTAACTTTGTGCGAGTATTGCCGAGTGGCGACCACATGTTTGTACAACAACAGCGGAGCTTTCGCTATATCTCGAGGGAAATAATGTCTTGCAAACTCAGTTTAATCAGGAGAAAAATTACAAGAAATGTTCACGAGGTTTTCATTGAAAAATATCTTGAATTAAAGAGTTTTCGATAGTTATTTTTAACCCCGATGCAAAAAGAGAGGGGCGTTATAAGTTTAACGTGTCTGTCTATGTAGGTATCTGTCAGTATCGTAACTCCTAAACGGATGAACCGATTTTCGTTTAGTTTTTTTTTTGCGTCATAGATAATTTTATCCCGAGTGTTCTTAGCCATGTTTCATGAAAATCTGTCGGGGAGTATTTTAAATTTTAAATTTTGTTTTTGTTTTCTCATTGGTTGCGCAACGCAGCCTTCTTCACAGGGACTAGAAATGGTAGTGGAATCAATTGATTGGTATTTTAATTATTCTACTTACTATAGTACCTTCAAAGTACTTCATACTCGTGGTGGCTCTTGCAAATAAATTCATGATGAATGACTTGTTGTTATAATGTTAGATGATATGGTACCTATATGCTTATTTTTTTCCGACGATTATGTGAAGATCGTATCGATTCATGAATTAGAATTTACAGGATTTTACTCCTTATCTTTATTACTAAACGATCCCATAGAACAAGTATTATGAAAATAGCTATGAAAAATGATGAAAAAACCTAGACAACCAAAAAATTGCAAAAATTAGTCAGTAACCTTTTCTTCTTGATCTTTGTTCTTTACCGGTCGGTAATGTTAGAATTACAATTAGCCACTATTGGGCAAAAGCCTCCTTCTGGATAAATAATAACAATAATATAATTGATACGAATACGAATTTTCCAATATACATCCATCTCCTCATCTCCTAAGTATATTGGATAATTTCTTTAAAATATCAGCCAAAAATTTATCCAAGCCAAATTATTTTTTCTGACAAAGCATTGTAGATCAAGAAACTTGGCAACAGAGAACATCAGGTGGTGGGGTTGAATGCCAACTTCCGAAAGATATTAAATTACCGCGTTATTATTTTCAGCCTACATAATACTTTTATGTCTGAAGGCATTATTATATTATCAAAGAAGATTTACGGGAGAAGGTGATAGAAGTGAAATAATAGATATCAGGTAATGTAGCAAAAGGTGTAGTGATACAGTTTGTTCCATCGCGTTATTTGCTTTTTGACACCTCATCATATTTAACTTTGTGTTGGTGACTTTCGAAATATAAGCCGGGCAAGTTCGATCAGTAGTTTAATTGCGTGGAGTGCGCTTCGAACAATGTATATTAGATGTATAATTATATATAAAAAAAAATGCCGGACAAAATTGATATTTTATCAGGTATTAAAAAGAGTTTTCTGTCGTTGTATCTTTGAAACTATAAGTTAACTTTAAACTAAGTTGTGTCTCAACGGCTCTTACCGGAATAGAATAGATAGGCCGATCAATTATCATTATCATATTATAAACAAAATATTAATAAAAATTATCTAGTAACTGGCATTGATATGGATCAGTTGGGCTACCTTCAGATTGTTTGCAACCGTCTGCAGTTAGCGCAATTGTTTCAATTGTAAATGCTAGTTCTTATTTATTTGTATTATAATATTTTAATTTTCTTTGTCATTATAGGATCTAGTTGTTTGGAAATCAAATAATCGCCCGGAAATATTCGATTGGGGAAGCAGATAAACTAGGATTAATAAGAACGTCAAAAATAATGAATAGGTATATTTTTCAAATTTTACTTATACTACACACTAGCCCAACTCGATGTATAATAATTGTGTGAGTGGGAGTGTCCCGTGTTGAACAGTACCTAGATAGTCATAAAGAATTTACTCAGGGTTTTCTTCTATATTAGATAATAGTGAATTATTAATATTATTATTTTTAAGTTGTTTCGTTTATTAATTCGTGTAAAATACATAGTTTAATTTCACTATGTACTTATACATTTTTAATATAAATTGTAATATTTTTTTGAAGTGAAAACTTCTTTAGCGGCGTTGAGCACTTTTTCTGTAATGGGTATAAAATCTTAAACTCGCGTCAGGACACGTGACCTGATCGAAAAAGCGTAAGACGGATGGAGAGTAGACAGCTATCCCCTCTCTACGGCGCGCGGCGCGGCGAAAATGTATGCCTAGGCCTACTGTTTCGTTTAGGCAGCGCAGGGCGCTTGTTTGTCTGTCAGCTGGTGGTCAGCGGTGGTCAGCCATGTAGACACGCACGCAGCAAAGGCCCTGCCAGAAAACCAGCATTGCATTCTGTTGAGCAACAGAAGGTCTAACCAAAAGGTTCTGCTGAGGCATGACCTTTTGATTCACATGGTGGATAAAGTATTTTTAACCCCCAACGCAAAAAGAAAGGGGTCTTATAAGTTTAACGTGTCTGTCTGTGTATCTGTCTGTGGTATCGTAGCTCCCAAACGGATGAACCGATTGTCGTTTAGTTTTTTTTGTGACTATAATTTTATCCCGAGTGATCTTAGCCATGTTCCATGAAAATATTTCGAGGGGTTTTTAATATATTTAATTTTGTTCATGTTATATTTAAGTATTTTATTATATTGTTTAAGGTATTTTGTGAGCCAATAAATTATTTTCTTTCTTTGTTTCTTCTTTCTAGAATGTTTGTAAACAAACCGCCCATAGTTAGCTTAAAGTTGACTTCGTTTCCGCGTTTTTTATTCGTAAATTTACATGACTTGTCGATTGGAGATCCTTCCTTCAGTAAATATTTCTTACAATTAATCTGAAACTCAACGAGCAATTTTTTTTCTTTCGTCTTGGTTTGTTTACAAATATTCCACATCGAGTTTGGCTAGTGTATATATAAGTACATTTGAAACTTGTACGAGTATCTCTAATTTTATAACTTGTTTAGAATTTTAGTATCTTTATTGTTCTTACAAACTTTACGGAACAAAAGCAAGGATCGCACAATTGTTACCAAAACTTTTGTTGGCATATGCTCCAAAAACCAAAGAAATATTATTGTTCCTTCAATAACTCAAAAGAGTTTATGATGCGAATAATTTTGTATTCCCCAACAAATTATTCACTCCAAAGTTTTCAGACTAAAATGTAGTTATATTCTCGTTGGCTCAAATTCGAGACAATCCCCGCTAAACAATATTTCATATCAGATTCCTAGTGCATTACTGCATAGTACCGACCCCGCAGTGCGGCGCGGCGCCGCGGTTGCTATATGGCATCGGTTACTTCATACATCAGAATGCATCCAGCTTACCAAGACATTTGAAATTCTAACACGATCCCCCTGAACGCTTCAACTATTCGCACTACACGAGGGGTTGGGTAAGTCAAGTTATGTTTGCCGCCTCGTCTCCTTGACAAGTGAATCGCTTGAAATTAGAGGGAAATCAAGGGAACGAGGAAGTTCAGTGTTTGAGGTTGAGCGGCGCTATGAATAATATTGGCGTCAATAATTTATCGGCCGCCGGAGTTTGGCTCCGGCATTGGCGAAAATTAAATTTTGAATGCATCTGTTGCTCCGAGCTCATGGGCTCGTGGAAATAATGGCTTGATATTTTGTACGTGATTTTTATCGAACAAGAAACACAGTTTTTTTGGCAATCAGTTGACAGGGATTTGTTTTCGTTGTTAATATTTCACAGAAACGAAAGTAGGGCAGTGAGTGGTTTGATGATGAAGATGTTATTATAGGTACGTATCCTGTACTACTATTTTTAACCACCGACGCAAAAAGAGAGGGGTGTTATAAGTTTAACGTGTCTGTCTGTGTATCAGTGTATCTGGCTGTGGTATCGTAGCTCCCAAACGCATGAACCGATTTTCGTAATAAAATTTAAATTAAATAAAATTTAATGCGGTAGGTACCACAAGGCATTCCCTCACTGAAACCCCCTAAGATCGGCGATTGGCTTGTAAACAAGGTATGCAAACCTCAAGGGCTGTCTCATGGCGCCCGCAACTTCGGAAGTCTACTCGAGCATTAAAAATTAGTGTCGGGAAGAAATCGATACCTCAGCCCGCGCCGACAGAAGGCTGAGAAAAAGTGAGGCCAGGTTCCTTGTGGCATTAAGTTTTAACCTACAATGCATTAATAAATAAGGTTTCTTAACCCCATATGTATATACAATTCTTCAACTAATCCTCCACTCAAACTCGTCTGGGTTTGTCGTGCATTCCACCTAAACATACTAACTCGAGTTTGGTATACTTAATCGTTAATTTGGTTAAATCTAAACTTCATTCGAACAAGGTTGAATCGTGTCATTGCGTCGTCAATGTAAATGAGATATTCCCCAAAATCCATTATAAATAACAACAAACTCTTTTGAGGAGGATGCACGGTAGAACGCGAAGTACCTTGAGATGACAGTTCATTTCTCCACTCGTATGAGATTTTTTTTTAAAGTTAGTTCGTGGAGGAATTTTGTACGATCAAGCATGCCGAAACGCATTTGGAGTTTAAGGATAGGTTGGTCGAGGTCGAGGTAAGGATATAAGAGCGTAAATTCTGTTTAAAATTTAATGCTCTCTCTAACAGTGCGTCCAGATTATATAACACTAATACACGTCCACATTATAAAACTTGTTAAATAAATATGTTTTATAGCATTAATCATCGCACATCTTACAACATGAATACATGTTGTAACCGTGCGATGGTCAATAATAATAATAAATAAATAATACTGGACAATCCACACAGCACCATCTAGCCCCAAAGTAAGCTACTCAAGGCTTGTGTTATGGGTACTTAATAACTGATATATTTAATACATTATATACATAGACAGATATTTTTTATCAATGTTCTGAATCCGCAGGGATACAATTCATATATTATATACAACTGTGCGATAAACAGATGATTTGATATGAATCTCTTATCAATTACAAATTTGACAAGGGAAAGAACTGCGTCTTATTTGACAAGATTTTTCGACAAAAAACAAAAGGAGGGGTTCTAAATTCAGCTGTATGGTTTTATGTATGTATGTTACTCGATATTTTAGCCAATTAGTGGCAAGGCCATAGCGCCCTGTCTTCATGCCCTGTCTTGTCTTTGTTCATTAGGGGAGGCCTATGTCCAGCTGTGGACTAATATAGGTTGAGGATGATGATGATGGTTGGCAAGGTGAATTGAGAAACTCATCCTTTTGTTTTTCGTTGGTGTCCAATTTTGATGATTCTTTTACTTTGTTATAGAGAATTATCCCAAGGTAGGAATTATCCCATAAATATTATTCCAGAGGGATGACTGTTCTTGTAAATCTTAAAAAGCTGTATATGCAAAGCTATATGTATTTTTTGTAAAAACATCGAATTATTGATTATGCATTACGAAATCAGCAACCGATCAACCAGCTGTTAGAGTGGCGTTTCTCTAAAAAAATTTCGTCACAGAAACCTGAGACGGAACAGCTAAAGCGGTTTATTCTCGGTCCTAGAATTCAAGATATTTTATGTCAACAAAGTCATTTATGATTGAAAACTTAAGAATGATTATTAATAACAACTAAATATTTTTTTGCAGAACCCACGACGGATACTTAGTAATCGAAAACGAAAAACATTTGCAAAACCCCCAACTAAAAGGAATCAAAAAAGGCAAATTAGCTCAATATTTCAATTTTAAATACCAGTTCTAATTTATTTCTAATAATTGATTGTAATTTTCTTTGTGAATAAAGTATATGAAAAGGCAAATTATATATTTAACAAATATAGCTTCCTATTTTTTTTCAGCTACCCATTATTAATACAAAACCAAAAAATGTGCGCTTACTACATCAACTCCAGATCGCCTCGCCCGCAAGCTTTTGCTTTCCGTGGACCACGTGGACCACCCGCCGTCCACGCGTGGTAGCGCGTGGAGCATTCGCTGTTAACTCGTTGCTCGCATGCTTGCCATGCGTTGACATCGCATTGCCAACGTTCACGAAAACGAGATTCACTGGTTGACCACGCATCGTCCACACGAGGCGAGGCGGTCCGGGTCGGGTGCCGGGTGGCTCCAATGAGCTATGACCTTTACATTATAATATATCGTACCAAGATGACGTCGCTCAATCACACCGGTAGACCACAAATTAGCGTAACTAATATAGAACCAATCAGCGTGTGGTGTTCTATGACGATATCTATCTGTAAGTGTTCTATGCATTCCATATTGGGTGATTGTACTACTTTAAAAAGCTAGTTACGGAGCTCTTAAGGGACTTAAACAAACAGACGGGGGTTGGGGGGTGTAGCCCCCCTCTTAAAAGAACCAAATCTAGACATGGTGGCATGTTACCACTGGATTATGAAAATTTTATTCCTAACCATCACACCATTTTGACAGATGACAGTGAGAAGGTTAGAGCTCATATGCACGGAATGTCGACTCTCGTCTCGTCGAAAAAAGGTCATAGAGTCTTAAAAACGGACGGGGGTTGGATTGTACTACATTGAAATAGTTCATCAAAACTATTCTAGACAATATATAATAATAATAATAATAAATATTGCTGGACAATTTACACAGCATTATCTAGCCCCAAGCTAAGATATAAGATAAGACAAGTCTAGGATAATTTAATCCATTTGGCTGCATGAAATCTAAGTAAATCAATTTCGATATTCCTGCCGCCAGTGTTTGGAATAGATTCAGAGCGTAACTTTAAATAAAATAAATAAATTGTAACTTGGTTTTGGTAAATTGCGAAATGGTTTTAAATACCTATACAATCGTAACCATATATCTAAGTAAATTTTACTAAAAACTGTAATCGTAACATAAGAATTACTGATACGAGTTCCGACCCCGACATTCAATTCCTTTTTTGAATCGAATCCGACGGATTCGTATTCGATTCCGATGGATCTCTAGAACGCTATTTTGATTTCGCCTCGGGTTGATGATCGAAAATCCGAAGCGAATCTGTTGACTAATGGCCATGACAATGAGGAGGACCTCCCTATTTCGATCATCAACCCGAGGCGAAATAAAAATAACGTTTTATAGATCCGTCAGAATCGAATCCAACGGATTCGAATTCGATATAAAAATATAGTATATAGGAATATAATATAGTACATAAGAATACTCCTGCGTGTTATACTCTTCTTAATGTTGTCTACGTAATGCTACGTAATGTTGTAACCTATAATAGTGCTTCTGTGATTTGTTCCATTTTAAAATGAATTAGTCCCACTGCCAAAAATTCCAACTTCATTAAATTTTGACAGTCTCAAATACACTGGAAAATAAGCTAAATATGTAGCCTATCAATAGGTATTTGATTGTGATTCATAGAAGCTAGGTTTTTGACACGTCACGTGTTACCACTAAGCGACTAATTTCAACTTTACCCTTCGTAATTTCGGTCATTACAAATTATTTATTTGACCATAGGAATTTAACACGACAGAACCAATCAGCCTAAACAATTATACTCTAGTAAAAAAAAACAACACTTGAAATCAAATCAAATCAATAAAAATTATATAGCAGAATACTATTCATATAAAAATAAAAACAAAAGAAAGTCATGTCCGGCGCACATGCCGAGTGTCCATTCAGTTCAGCTAGCCGAATCGTGATCGAAATTCGGCTAGCTAGAAGAACATCATTAATCACATCACACTAATATTATAAATGCGTAAGTTTGGATGGATAGATGGACGGATGTTTGTTACCTCTTCACGCTAAAACCACAAAACGGATCGGGCTGAAATTTTGCACAAAGGTAATTTTAACCCTGGAATAACACATACTTTTTATCCCAGAAATCAGTTCCCTTGTTATAGAAATCACCTTTAAACTTTTCCATAGAAACAACGCGTGCGAAGCCGCGGACATAAACTAGTTTACTTTAAGTTTTAAAGACTGGACTCACCGTTCTGGCGTGGCGAGCGTGAGGTTCGGAGCGGGGAAGGCGCCCTCCGCCGCACAGATGACGTTCACCGTCTCGTCATCCGTTTTGTTCTGGATGAGGCGGAAGTTCGTCTCCGGTACTGAAACATGATACTCTTGGTAAATGCACGGACAAAGAACGATTAGGTTTGTTCACGGTTGAGTTGTTGTGTTTGGTTTTTGCATGGAAGTGTGGATGGTTTGGACATGAGGACACAAGGTGACAAATGTGTGAGTGGTTGGTGTGTAGTTGCTTTCACTATAGGTGGACCACACAACTGGCGGATCGCTGTAGAAACATGTCACACTAACAAACGCCAAAAGTGGCTTTTGTAGTAACAAACGCCACTTTTGGCGTTTGTTACGCCAACCACAGTAGTGTTTGGCGTTTGTTTTCTTATTGTGACAAGGTTCACAGAGATCCGCCAGTTGTGTAGTCTACTTATAGTCACTACATTTCACTTTGTGCTTCTGCAATCGTTGTTATGAGTCCGTTGCAACTAGCGAGTTAAGTATATCTGTCATAGCTTCATTGGTTTAGCGGGTTATTTTTTTTGAATTGACTAAATTTCTCTTGACCGCAGATGGCCGTGACAGCGCTCCCGGGCTATGGCGAGCCCAGAAGACGCTTGTGCAAACGCTGATAATCAGTTCCCCGGATTGAAATCCCGGGTCAGGCCAAAAATACGCGGTAGCAGCCCGGAGTCAGAAAATTGGAGGTGCTTCTCTCGCGTGACTCATAGAGTACTATAAGCCGTTGGTCCAGCGCCTGACCTCTCTTCGGTATATCGGTTTGCCGTCCCATAGGATTATGAGACTGAGGCAATAGAGAGTTCTCCTGTGTTTGCGAACACACCAGTGCAATATAATAATATCCCGCGCATATTGAGACTAGCAGTCGTGGCCGGAACTCAGCAAGGAGGACAATACAAAACTGTATGTAGTACCCAATCAGACCGACACAGTGCATAACAAGTTTCTAGTAATCTTCCATATTGACTCGTCAATATTTTCGTCGCATGGTTATACAGATTACTAGAGGTATTTGCTTGAAGTAGTAGATTTTTCTAGAAAAACGATAGGTATGTATCTTTCTATCTTTCAATGTGAAAATAATTTAAGAAGTAAGTGATAACGGTAGTCAAACGATGTCAAATCACTCTACAATTTGTTATATACAGGGTGGAAAGAATCTATGGGCTCTGGAGGGGAACTACCTCAAATCCATTAGTTAGCTCATTTTACTGAAAGGAAACATTCCTTTATTTTTAAAAAGAAACATAAATGCATTCAAAGATTTTGAAAAAATTCCTTGTCTCATCTGGGAATCGAACCAACTAAAAATTAAAAAAGTAAATCCTCGCTATTTTATTATGCGAATCAGTAGGATTATTGTTCAGGATAAAAATTTTTTAATAAACATTGGACCTTTCACTCATCTGTTGTTTATGATACCCATGAAGTCGAATATTTATTACATGTTCTTTATTAACAATACCTAGTATTGTTCACTTGTAACAAGTAAATGACACGTTATAATTTTCTTATCTCTAACATCCAAAGACATTGTATGATGAAGAGGCTTGCTAATGTTATTAATTGCTAAGAAGGTACCTTGTTGCTCACCTCGATAAGAAAATCGTTAAATGGTAATAATAAATCTATGCACAATTCTTTCTTACATGAGGCGTTCTGACGAAATGTTTAAAAATGGAGTGTGTTTTATATCAACTTGCGGCAACAAATTTGAAGTTCGAACGATAACTTTCATCATTTTTAGGGTTCCGTACCCAAAGGGTGAAACGGGACCCTATAACTAAAATTCCGCTGTCCGTCCGTCTGTTTGTCTATCCGTCTGTCACCAGGCTGTATCCGTAACCTTGATAGTTAGACAGTTGAAATTTTCAGAGATGATGAATTTCTGTTGCTGTATAACAACAAATACTAAATACAATTGATTAAAGACAATTTTTATCCTGAACAATAATCCTACTGATTCGCATAATAAAATAGCGGGGATTTACTTTTTTAATTTTTAGTTGGTTCGATTCCCAGATGATACAAGGATTTTTTTCAAAATCTTTGAATGCAATTATGTTTCTTTTTAAAAATAAAGGAATGTTTCCTTTCAGTAAAATGAGCTAACTAAAGGATTTGAAGTAGTTCCCCTCCAGGGCCCATAGATTCTTTCCACCCTGTATACTGTTCTTTACTGTCAAATCAAATTGAGTTCGTGAAAAAAATGACAGCTACGAAAATGGGCATTAAACTTTGAGAATGTAGCGAAAAGCAGTAAGTTTGAGCCTTATGGAAACATACTAAGCTGATAAAATTAGGGGCTTACAACTGCGTCATGCAGTGTACTCAAGCAAAATTAATTTTGTTAGGTACTCAAACATCCGGAAGGAGGAAATTATGAGAACTTGAAAGTTCAACTTCTGGTCGGAAAGCTTACAAGTACCTACTTCTGATGCAAAAAATGCGCACGGATAACAGTTGCAGGAAGGTAAAAACTTTGTAAATGGTAAACCTAGAGAAAAAAGACGGATATTTTCCTGGCGTCGAGGGCTCCTGACACCTGCTGTATAAGAAATCTTAAGAGTTTATCAAAATTGGAGAAGTATTTTTATTTCTAAGTTATATGGCGAGCAGCAACTAGATATAAAATACTTTTCATGCTTCCCCCTCTCGCCGCTCCTTACATATACTGAACTTGCCTTTTTACCTATTATCATCAAATCAGTCCACACACGTCCACGGTTGGACATAAGATTCCTCCATAGGACACCATACAAGTAGCAGTCCTGTGCCGCGTTCATCCATGGACTTCCTGCGATCGCTACAATGTCATCGGTTCATCAAGTATTTAAAAAAATGGATAGTCTCTCAACTCTCCGTTTCGCATTGGATCGCGGTCGCCACTCAATAAGCTTTATACCCCAGCGGTACTGTGTGTGTTCTTACCAAAATTATAATGTAACTGTCTGAGTAATAAACAGATAAACAGATAAACATATATTTATATATAATAAATAAAATATTTATTTCTGCGGTTTTGCCGGTGCCATCAAAAACCTTCTTTCTCTACACAAAGCCGAACATTGGAATAAAATTAGGCAACATGCCGCATTACGAAAACATTAACGAAAAAGAAATGGACATCCTCCGGGACTGACTACCACGGTCAAATAAAATAGAAAAGAAATATGGTACGTCAAGTCAGATATGTGGATGGGTAGGTAAGTTTACCGCTGTCCGTCTGACGTGTTCACTGACCGTACTCGCCTCGCTCATGTGTTAAACGAAGTTATGTTGAAATGCCAGGTCCAGTCGAGCCGAGCTTTCGAGCTTTTTTGTTTAATACAAGGCGGCTCTCAAAATGTTAAGGCGATGGCGTGATTGAACAAGTGAAAAGACCTTACCAGAAAAGAATCTGTTAACCAATCGCTTTATGATGATAATGGTATCATCGCAGAATCGTCCAAGGATGAAATAAACTCTTGTTCTTCATTCTTGTCCTCCATAGATGAAAGAAACTCTTGTTCTTTTAGATAGTGCGTGCGGATTAAATCTTTATAGTTTTGACACGCGTTCCTACATCTGTAGTTACTTTCATCTATGGTAAAATGCCAAAATGTGCCATTCAGAGACAAAGCCATTGTTACTCTGAACCGATTAATTTAGTGGAATTAGGGCCTAGTTTAATAGACTAGACTGAGACCTTTTTTAAATTAGTTTACTGTCTTTCTTTACAAAAATTTACGTCTTTCTATATTTTGTGATATGGGTTCCTTATTTTGTATTATGTGTCTGAAATAAACGAATTTCGTTATATTTTATTAAATACTAGCGTTTGTTTGTGATTTGTTTTTCTGAGATAAAAGTAGGTTATCTGTTCTTTTGGGTTCACAATTTGATGCATGCAAATTTTACGTCCGATCTGTTCAATAGTTTTGGAGCAGTCTCTAGACAAACACACATCTTGACATCCTCACAACATCTGAACTGTCGCATCTATAATATAAGTAGGCATGGCTAGGAAAATCGAATTTACCTAGCGTTGAGCTCCAGTTAGGTAAATTAAATTTTAGCAACACATGTGCTAACCTGATTCAATACCTTAGCCGCTAGTAACGTTTTAGAAACATTATTATCATGCAGTAGAACTAAAATGGTATTTAATTCTGAGTAACTTATGCTAACCCGCGTGCGGTTTAATTGGTGTACTAATTGGTACGTAGTGGTTCATTCACAAAGTAGGCCATCGGTGAAGCCAAACCGTTTTCACTGGTGGAGCACAAATATTTTGTACAAATTTAATGCCGGGAAATATTGGAGAGTTGAAAAACTATACCTAGTTAGTTTATCTCTATGAACGCAAGTGGTTCACGGAGCTTGATTCTTGAATTTAATTTTAGCAGGGAAATTTTCTACTATACAGGTTTATGGTTTTCGGTTTTTTTCCTTTACACCTTTACAAATGCACATAAAACAGTCGATCTGTCTGCAGACTGTTGCAAAAAATCTTGAGAAAGCTCTCGGATCAATACCAATCTGAAGCGACCTAACGATGGTTTTAGCTGTTTTACACTTCACTTTTCCTATATCCTCATTCTAGAACTTTGGAGTTTACCAAGGTCGTCATTGTATAAATCGACGAATCAATCTGTGTGTTCTTTTATAGTTTACATAAGAGAAGATCAAGAGAAACTCACCAAAAACAGTCATCTCCTTCGTCCTCGAATCTTCCTCCATAAAAGTAGACACTACACACGTATAACTACCAGAAATGTCAATATTTGGCTTAACTATCCTCATAGCTCTATGCATTTTCAGCGGATCCGTTGAGGCTCTATACGACAAGTCAACTCGCCCTCTCAAAATGCCCATGTCCTGAGGCTTCTGAGTGGCTATCCACTGGTACACTGGCCGAGCTTTGTTCTTAAAGAACCACTTCACCATAAGTCCTGCTGTGTCGTTGCTGAGTGTGTAGTCACAGTCTAAGAGGACGGCGTCCATTACACCATATTGAATTATTTCTGGCACAACTATTTTCACAATTTTCACTGATGCTAAACCTGGAACAAGAGAAAGAGCAATTAGAAAAAGATCAAAACATCCTTGTTTAACTGATTTTATCTAATTTAGAGATTTTGGATACCTAATCTCGGACGACATAATAAAAAGACTAAAAGAAAATTGAATTATTTTTCCTTTACAGATTTTGATGAAGTGGACATTTATTTGGATACGAAAGTAAAAATGCTATAAATCTACAAACAAGCCCATAATGTAAAGTTAGTCTGCAAAGTTTTTATGTTTTGAGAATTTGAGACTTTTCGTGACCTGTTTATTAATATTCCAAAATCTTACAAAATCCCTGACAAGTAAATCTTCAGCTGGATAAAATCAAATGCTTAAAACGCGTAGTCATGCTTTCAGGTACCGGGGATAAAATTTAAATAAGCTTTCAACAACTTGGACTTGGAACTGCATAAATAAATATTAATGACTGGGATGAGAATATAGCGGAGATAATGGACAGAGAGTAGCCGATGCCTTGTACACTTCTCGAGCTTTCTAATAAATCGCTTTTTTACAATTTGTTGAAATATAGACCTTAAACATTACTTTTCATCACATTCATCACAGTCAAGGAAGATGAGTACCTATATAATATTATCGTAGCTGCTTACCTAGTCGATCATTCGTTACCAACTTTTAGTAGGTGATGAAAAAACTTATATAGAGTATTATCAAAAAATTAAAAATGAAGAAATTCTTAGAAATGTTGGTAAGAATGTAATGCCGAACCCAAGGACCAAAGTTTCATTTATTGTTGTAGTACCTACAACAGTTCAGCCCAGCTCAGTAAAATCTTGTTTCAATTCGAGGTCTGAAGTTCTTGCGATTTAGCCTTAGTAGGAAAAAGACTGAATTACATTCACCGATGTTAAGTAATCTCTGTCAGCCGTCAACCCCCGATTTATCATTATTGACTGTTATTGACGTATCGGCTAATGCAGCCGTCATCCAAATGGACGTTTAGCCGAAAAATTATCAAACTTTTGTTGTTTTAAGATGTTTTCCGCCGGGGAACGCTTTTGTTGACCGATCCCTTAACAGCGTTGAATTTGATTAGTTAAATTGACATCGTTGAAAGCTAAAAGCATTATTTTGGCTTCGAAGCAGAGATTATTCTGAGGAACAGACTGTATTTTCTTTCTGTTTAGGAACGAAGAAAAATCGCCGCCTTTATTTTCTTCACAACGAAACTCAAAAGACAAATTTTTATACTAACAAACATGAAAGAAATCAGATCTTTCCTTTGGGCACACATATAGAATATAATAAAGTTATGATACATGAACAAAAGTGATACTGAATAGTCAAGTAAACTAATAAACATTTATGAAAGTGACGGCTTGAGACGTGGGTCTCATTTCAAACGTCAGTAGTAAAAGACGTGCCATAAAAATGTAGACACTTCCTACTTCATCGCCATTACCCCAGTCGGCATGTTCGGGAGAACTTTTATTGAGATATTTGTAGTGACTTTCCAAGTTGGATAACTTAACTTTATGAATAACTTCACATTACATTATCATATCAAATCTGAACGATTTATACCGTCTGAGACTTCTAACTTTACCTACTCAAACCTCTTTTTAGGTAAGTCTCATCTTCGTATTGCCTATATGACCTGTTAAGACTGTTTCGAATGGTTGAGAAAACTTTTTACTTCATAAATTAGTCAATCGAAACCATAAAAAAGATAGAAAGAATCGCTTAACAATTCTATTTATGTATCTAGTGAAAGCACAGGCTATTTTGTTATTACACTGAAAAAAATATGGACCAACTAAGGCGCATTTTATCTTAGTTGGCGTCAAAATAGTTGGAATGATAAATATCTCATTCAATACAAACAAGAATGCATGGTAGCTGCAACATATTGAATTTGTTTAAAACAAAAAATATGCACATCATTGACATAAATATCAATGCTCTAAGTCAAAATAAATATTCACTTTGTCATATTAAACATTTATTTGCACGGGGCTAGCAAACAAGTTTGTTGCATTTAATCTCCGAATTAAATTAAATAACTTTTATAAGGCCAATTCATTACTTGGTAGGAGCTATTACGATTTAATTAAATTCTCATAGTCACAGAAGACAAGATCTTATCAGGATCATATGGATTCATGTGCGTGATCACATTAAACAAGATCTAAATGTAAACATTTTTTTTTTCAGTGTACGTTTTGCAGCTTAATAAGGCAGTACACTTTAAAACATTCCGGCCAATTTTTTTACCTACTGTCGTTATGAGACTTTAAAAGGTATAGGTATTAAAAAGCCTTTCCCGAAAATGCGTGATGTTAAAGGCACGAAGGCGAGAAGTGCAGGTCCATTGACGTGTTAACACGAGTCAAGTTATCGGAGCCGCTTTGACAACTTTGTTGACGAAGGTCTAGTGGCATAATGTGACGCCTCTTGTGTGCTCGGCTCGATAATAGAATAACGACTTTCGTCCTACTAAAGATACAAAGTATAAAGTTTGCGTTTCTTGGGATTTTTTGTTCTTTATAGATTTTCTTTAGATCATTTTGGTGGGGTTTTATTATAAGTTCTGTATACGTTTGTGAAGATGCCTTGGTACCTATATGATGGTATAACCCCGTCTACTGGAAGTAGATACCCTGTAAGTTTTGTGTGCATGTGATTCCCTTGGAAATTTCATAATAATCAACATTTGATTGCGTTGACCTAGAAGTTTAATTTGTAGCGAGGCTTCCAGAGGTAACAGCGGTATTTGATGTTAATTTCAACTCCATACCTTCACGCGTTCCTGAGAAAAGGGGGTTGACAGACCGACAGATAGACAGACAGACGGATAACAAAGTGATCATACAAAAAAAATATTGTCCATGGTTTTTTTCTTTTTTAATTTATAATTTGATGTTGATAATTCAACTTTGTCTCGCTCAAACGTAATATCTTCATTTTCTATCAAAAAATTTGTAACTTGTATTACTGTTAGAAAGCTGATCATTTAATGCAAGAAAGCACGATTCTTAAAGATTTTATTAGAAGAAAAAAAACCTTAAATTCCAAAGAAAAATTTTTAATATACCGTTCCGCCCCAAAATTTTCAAACAAAACCTAAAAAATTTGATAAATTGAAAACCACGAAAAATCGGGGAACATACATCGGGTATTTTCAGGTACCCCGGGGGTAAGGCATTAATTTTTTTTGACGTCACTGTTTGGTTCAACCTGAAGGTGGTCTACAATAAAGAAAATTAAGATATTCTTATTGACAATCGTTGGTTTCATATAAATTATTTAGCTGCTTATTTTTATGATTTAGTTTGTTGAAATGTGCACTTTTCTTTATGTCCCATAATAAACCATAGTTTTATTGAGACGGCAACATCACACTAATATTATAAATGTGAAAGTTTGGATGGATGGATGGATGTTTGTTACCTCGCCAAAACTACTGAACCGATCGGGCTGAAATTTTGCACAAAGGTAATTCTAATCCTGGAATCAAACATAGGCTACTTTTTATCATATAAATCAGTTCCCATGGGATAGAAATCACCTTTAAACGTTTCCGTAGAAACAACGCGTGCGAAGCCGCGGGCATAAACTAGTAATAAACATATTTTTCACACAGCAACCTGTGAAGGATCATTTATCCTACACAGATTGCGGTGTGAAAGATGTCCTGTATACCACTTATTCAAACTTTCAATCCTTAAAAATGCTATAGCTAAAGAAGTGCACTTCAACAATCAGGCTGACATGTCCAGTGTAGTTCCCAAGAGTCAGCTTCAAGTTCTAACGAGGTGACCCCGAGTTGTCATTTGTACAATCCTCACCGGGTCAGCAAGTGACCTCATAGGGTTGGGTGGACCGGCTTTTCAGGACTTTGGACGGATAAAACATCTGACCATGACATGTCACCTAGTAAACATAATTCCATCATCAAATAAGCCCACACACGTCCATTGTTGGACATATGCCTCCCCCATACAACGCCACAAATAGCGGCCCTGATCCGCCTCCATCCGTTGACGACCCTGCGACCGCTACTGTAATCGGTCCATCGTGCGATTGTACAGATTTAAAAATAAATAAAAAATTTGTACAATATAATTTGAAATTATTTTGAAAAAAGTTGAAAAATTGACCAAACCTACAAATGTATGTTTGTAGACATGAATTTATATTTTACTGGAAAAATATAAAAAAGTCTGTACGTACAACACTTTTTGACAAATGGTAGAGGGAGGGGGGAATAATTTTCAAAAGTGGGATGTCAATGAAATGAAAGATATCGATGTACATCATAAAACGGTTTTTGAAATTTATGTAGTTTTCTGTAGGGTTTTTGAAATATTTTGAAAAAAACTGATAATTTACCATTACCCCTTAATCTCCGTAGTATTTGAAACTTTTTCCAACTACAATTTTTAGGTATTCATTAAAATAGCGAAATCTCGAACTAGTGTCTTTAGAACAAGTCGTATTCGTATAATTGATAAAAGTTCGAATTCATCATCGGCGCACGAGTTGCAATCGCACTTGACGGATCATTTTTCAAATTCCATTTTGTCGCTCTTTCGCCATCCGGACAGTTGTGTTGTGTACAATATGTTTTTCCGACCATTCCTAATGCCAATCTCTACCGACCGGGTCGCCGTCAAGTGGTCATTGTTACTGGTACGATAACAGCTATTCTGCTGACCGTCGAAAATTGTAAAAATGTTTTTATTATTTTTATCGTAATAAAAATGTCGAGAGAGCAGCGCGCTGGAAAGCTGACCTCCACATTACGATGTGAAATTTGGATGTGTTAGTAGATTCCCGAATTTCTGATGCTGATATTCTTTTTTAGCAATATTAAAATATGATTTGAATATTTTTTCGTTTTTTATTATTTTTGTTGACTTGGCAAGTTCATTTGATAAGAATTGATCTACTTGCTAGGACATTCAAAGGACGTATTTGAAATAAATTGTTCGATTTCCACGATGTCTAAATTGATAGAGCCCACCCATTTGTATTGTTGTTAATTTTTAAAAAAACGTTTATGGTTATGATCATTTTGATGATTTAGGTATCAAATTACTTAATTACAAATAAAAGGACATCTGTTTTGTCACATGTGAAATTGAAGAGACTCGCAAGCCTACTAATAAGGTACCTACTTATTACATCATAATGTTCTATGAATTGAGCTTATGATAAGACAGAATATAAAACAAAGAAGAAATATTACTCGAAACCTGAAGTGAGTGTTACTTGGCAAAGTTTTATGCCATTATACCAACCTAAGAATAACAAACCAGCAGAGCAAAATAAGACCATTCTGAGAGTTCACTTTATGAGTGAAGACAAACCGTCGGACCCGCTTGCTTATCGGCTGTTAATTTTTCAGTCATTCGTACAACGGTTGTTTTATTGACAAATTGCAGTACCCACAGCCTACGGCTACATCCAAATAAACAAGGGCGTCAGGGGCCATAAAATTCGGACAGGTCTACCACAACATCCGTCAATCACGTATAAAATAAAATTCCTTTTAAAACTGAACGACCTAATTCAACCTCCAGATGTACCGCCAGCAGCAAAAGGTCATCGGAATAAGTTATTCCCCATTGCCAACCTCTGGGCTGGTCCAGGGCTATTAATAATTGGGGTTCTTTGCCAACGCTACTTGCGCCTGACAGTAACGACAGCACTTTTCTGTCATTTATCGTGTCGCTTTATGATACCCACTTGAATCTTGAATGGTTTGTTAAGATGGTTCATCTTGAAATTCAATGGAATTTTGACTGCATCTTTTCTTATAACTTCTAATATAATCATTATTAAGTTAATAATGGTAAGTACTGGGGTTTGAATATAGGAGTTTAAAAGACTGCAAACACGTTCGTCTATTCCGGTTTTATTTTCCTGAAAGATTTTCGTAAGAGCTGTGAAAGCGCGACCTCCAGGTCAACTATTTATTGATCTTCGAAGGCACAAAAGGGTTTACTGTAGAGAAAATGTCTTTAGGGATTGCTTGAAACATGCCACTTGCTCAGAATGAGTTTCTGTACTTTCTTTGACCCACATATCAATTTCAGCTCAATTGGCCCTAACAGTTTTTGAGTTATACCAGGCGAGGGTGTAGAACGGATCAAATTCCTTTCTTAGCGTTAAAGTGATAGTGTATTTTCGACTTTACGGTTTCGTAGTAAGATTGAAATTGTATTTTGCTGAATCAAATTGGATTGGCTGCGGAACAGTTGAAGGTTCATTCCGCGAAATGTGGAATCAAAGCGTAAAAAGAATCGTAAAAATCGTAGTTTTTTTTGCATAATTTTTGTTGACTTGTAACTTAAACCCAATCTTCATTCAATTTTGCTTATGGTATTGCCGTTGACTTTTTACTTACAACCACCTACTTCAACGGAAAACTCCAGAAAGTGTATTCATTATGCTGTCGTCTATATTTAAAAGAACTGCTTTAAAAACATTGCAGAAGCTATTAACTAAGCAAAGACGCGAACGCGTGAGTCCAACATCAGAAGAAATTACAAGGCTTGCGGCTACAAAGGTGGTGGTGGAAGTCTTAAGCTCATAGAGTTTTTTTAATAATAATTATTATTTGTGTATTTTCCTCTTCACAAAAGGTTTACATAAAATTTAGTTATTATAAGCTCGTAGAACTATGTTTAATCTGTATTGTGAGAGGAACCTGTAACAAGTTGGTGCGGTGTTTGTATGGGTGTGAATCTAAGTAGTGTTCATCATCCAGACCCCATCATCCAGCCAGGTCGAAACGACGTAGCCTTTGGGTCAAACAGACATTTAAGTGGCAGATACTTTACACAAGACTAGGTAGTTTCTTTTCACTTTAAAAATAAGTTTATTTAAGGTTCATAGTCTAAGAATTTATAGATTTTCAGTTTCTAAATAATGTGCCTATTTAATGCAAAATTCATGAAACTGTAAGCTTCTTCAAACAAAAGAAGAGGCTTGAATTTGTATAGGTACAGTAATAAACCAATTAATACAATATCAAGCAAGACATTTTGTGTTTGTATTTTTTATTTTTATTTGGGGCAGGATAAGGCAAAATCCCCATAGCCAGTGGGGATCCGTGCCACCTTTCTAAGCAATGAAATAGTATTTATTTACTTAGATATATGATAACAACGTTGGTTTTAGAATATATGACAGTTAGTCGTGCAAATGTTTATTAGTAATTTAAATGAGTTTTATGCGTATCGTCAAAAAGCTTTTCTTCAATACCCAACAACCAAAAGTTCATTGTGAATTTGTAATTTCTACAAAATCGCTCTCTGCTAAGAACATAGGTCCATTATAAAGATCTTTGTAACCGGCTCCAGCAGTGACCTACATTCGCAGAAGAAGCTGTGATATTTTTGTGCGGCGCCAACATTGTTCTGCATCCATTGTACGCTTTAATTAAAAGCTTCACTTTCGGCAATAATTCTTGTTTGTCGGGAAGCATTGAGCTAATTGGGAGGAAGTTTCAAAAGTTTCCATCTAGAAATATGTTTTTTATACAACATATCGCAAATTGATAGTCTCTATGTATCTAGAAATGTTAAGAAGCATAGAGAGGTGACCGAGACAGGTGTATATAGAATATACGTACATTAGTTGTACATGGGCGTGCATAATGCTCGAAAGCATTCTCTACCTGCTAACCTTTGGGTAGTGTGGACAAAGATTTAGTAGGTAGTGCTAGATTGTAAATGCGAGACCCACACCTAGAAGTATGGGGCGACAATGCCCATCTGGGCACAGAGGTACACATTCGCGGTTCCAACTGTGTCTATCCTCTCTCTGTCCTAATCGGGGGGAGGAAAAGTGACGGAAGAATGGACGGCGAGTGCGTGGATCGGTCTTCTCGCGGCCATGTATAGGAGGAAGAGGGGACGACAGTCGGGCCGCGGAGGTTTAAATGTTCCCGTGGTTCGGCGAAAATGGCGAGAGAGGGACACCGGAGAGGTTTTTAGTGGGTATTAAGTCCTTCTCAGGGCGTCGAGTACCTACCACATAATTCTGGTTTGAATACGAATTCGTCCGAAATCCGGTACGAATCTCCAAGAAGAATAAAAAAAGGTAGTGCTAGCTTACAAAATTTACAAAAGAAAGTACAATTCTTATTTCGTCTCTTTATCATTAACATAAATGTACTAGATAAGTACTAGTACATTAATATTTACTTAGTACATACATACTTTTAAAATAACTCAATCTCAATAAAATCTGTCAACTTAAATCTTCCGCCATAAGTCCTTTAGCAAAAGTAAAACGTACGGCCTTATCGCTTCCAGGCAACCTTGGGTGTAATTCAGAGTGAGAATGAAAATGGTTAGCCCTGCTTAGCCATTGCTTGACGGTTTGAAGTAATGGGCTTTGGCTAACAGATTTCATAAAAAAATACAAAAATGAGTAAAAATAGAGTAAAAGTAATGAAAATTTTATAGAACTAAAGTTAATCTCCCGCGGGTACGAAACCACTTTCAGATTTAGTTCAGTTCACTTATTTTCACAGCTTGTGTCGAAATATTAAGTAAGACCTTGTGTCTTGCGTTGACTTAGAAGTTTTATTTATACTGAAGCTGCAAGAAGTTACGGACTTCGTATTTGATGTTAATTTCATCTCGATATCTGAACGCGTTCCTGAGAAAAGGGGGTTGACAGACGGACAAACAAACAGACAGACGTACAGCAAAGTGATCCTACAAGGGTTCTTTTTTTCCTTTTGAGGTACGGAACCATAAAAATAATAAAATAGAGATTAATTTCACACACGTAAAAGAAGATTTAAGCTACTTTGCGACGGCACTTGCGTTCAAAACAATAAATTATGATGAACTTCCAAAAACAATTAAGTAGGTCCCTACCTACATCGATTTCGTAGCACCCGAAATACCCGAACCACATAAAATCACATGATGAGTTCAAATGTTCAGCTACCGGCCTATGATGAGACGGCAATTCCGTTGTCCCGTGAATCGATTAGCGATTCGGATCGGGCCATGTTTACCATCGGTGTTTGATACCTTGTTTGTTTCACATTGCGGGAATCGACTCCACTTGAATGGGTACCTGGCATAATTGGATACCATGAATGAAAAGTGGGTTGGTCATAGAGGATAAAATCGCTGCTGTCACCGCAAATTCTAAGTTCTTTTTGATTCTGCTCATTATTTGAGGGTAGTTTACACTGTTACGAATGCTTTATAATTAAACTACACACAGCATCGATGTAAAGAACTTTTTTCTTTACATCGGAGGTGATGATGGTAAAGCCTCTCGAAAGTGGAATGCTCAAATTAAATTATAAAATTATTCACAGGTATTTATCGCGTTTATTTACCTATTTTTCCCGTTGTTATAAATACACGTGAATATTTTTAATAATGTGTTCTGATCGCGTAAGTTTAAAAAACTTTATTGCTCGAATTAGGTCCGCCGACTTAGTCTTAGTCGGACTGGTGCCGCCGGCCGCCAGCGTTCGTGTTTCGTTGTGTATAGTATTAGCATCACTAAATTACTCTCATCCTTGTAGAGCTTATAATTATATTTGCCTGCAAAATAGATTCAGACCGATCCAAAATGTCAATGTCACTTAGAGGGACAGAGCGACTCTCGAAAAAAAAGTTGAGGAATTAATAATGGGAGGATATTGGGAATTATTTTATCAGGAGAATTATAAATGTAAAACTTAGAAAAACAGGGAAAAAGGCAAAATTCTAAGGTCAACTGATTATAATTAAAGTAATGTATTACTTGAGATTGGTGTTTAAACTCATTTGCTTACAATAGTTATCTCGGTCGCGCTTCGCGCTTCGGTCTAAGTTGGTCTTTGTTGTTCATTATAAATATTGCACAAAATTGGAAATGTAACTGTGAGCGAGTGTTTGCGTGTAATAAGAACACAGGCTAGATGTAGAGTAAGCGCGGGGAGAGCGTACCATATCTACAGATTCTACTTATATCTATGATACACAAAGACCACTTTTTACTAAAAAGGCGTGCGTAGCCGTCGGCAGAAGGTAATAAGGGAAGAATTATACTAGACCGGGCCGCGCCCGGGGCGTGCTGTGTACGTAGCCCGGACATTGCACGGATTTGAAACGTTACATACCTTTTGTATGTAGCAGTTTATATTAAACAGTGCATGAGCCGAGCCCCGTCCGGGCCCATCTTCTAACGTTCTCTTCGGCTCCCGCCCCGGCCTCGACCCGGTCCGGACACGGACCGGTCTAATATAAATCATCCCTAATGCAGGTACGTACCTCTCCTCTTTTACTATTTCATGAAATGGCTCAGTTAATCATCATAAAACCACAGTCAAATATAAATAAAGTACCTATCTATAAGATCTAGACAAGGGTAGGTAATAAGTAATAATAACTAATAACGCGACCTAGTATCACTTTTGCAGGAATAACCCGCCATTTTAAAACTGTATCCCCTAGCGGCCTCTAAACTGTTTATAGTTGGTTTAAAAAATTCAATAAGGCAGCTGTGTTTCCATATTCTAACTCATTTTAAAACTAAAATGCCACATTTATCAAAGCGTGAAAGAAGTGATCTTGGCGTCTACTTTTTTCATACGATTTGGTACAGCACAGGTCCTCTAACAAGGAACTACGCAAATAAGTAAATATATAATACGACGTGTTTTACAAAACGATAAACCGACTTCAAATTCATTTAGTGGCGACATCTAGTTCAAATTCGAGTCTAATTTAGTTTGATGACACATCGAGGTATATATTCTATCCAATAAAAAAACAATTATTAAAATCGGACTACTCAGTAAAAAGTTATGCGTGGTCAAACATTACGATCAGTGAGTGAATAATCAATCATCCCCTGTTCTCCTACCCTTCGGGTTGAAATTTTTCAAATTTAAATTTAATCTTTGGGGTATGCCCTTTCCAATTTTTTTTTTATCGAGATAGGACTACTCCGTAAGAAGTTATGCGTGATCAGATCATACATAAAAAAAAATATACCTACGCGTCGACTTGAAAACCTCCTCCGTTTTTCGTCGGTTGAAAAAGGAAAACGTTACTAATGTCGAACAGACTTGCCCCTGTGCACTCAAATTTAGCGACCACCATGTGATAAATTTACCGTCGATCGGTGATACGTTATTAACGTTAATTAAAGTTAACACACAAAGTTGATTTTCCGTTCACCGTGTTATGCGCCTTTTGAAGGACGTTTATATGAATGGATCAATGGAAGCGACAGAGGGTGAAGGGTGAATGAAGGTTTAAAGCAAATGGAGCAATCCGCAAATGGATACGACCGCTCATTTTCAAGTCTGAATATTTAATGGGCATTTTGTGTGATTGAAAATACCTGATTATTTTACAGTGTTGATGAATATTTGTGGTTTACACCAATTGACACTACGTTACGAATTTAAATAAGGTTTTTATTAACGCCCGACGCAAAAAGAGAGGGGTGTTATAAGTTTAACGTGTGTGTCTGTGTATCTGTCTGTCGTATCGTAGCTCCCAATCGGATGAACCGATTTTCGTTTTTTTTTTTGTGTCATGGATAATTTTATCCCGGGTGTTCCTAAGCCATGTTTCACGAAAATCTGCCGGGGCGTTTTTTAAATTTTTAATTTTGTTCTTGTTTATAATGATAAATCTAAAGGTAGGTTTAATTATAGCCTTGGTATTTTATCTGAGTGCTGACTAAACAAAATTTTAGAATTACTAAATGGATCACCCGCTCCAAGCAAATCGAATTTATCTGCACTATCCGCTCAGGGAAATTCAGTTCTAAGTCCCGGGACCGAGAACTGAATTTCGCTAGCGCGGATAATCCGTTATACGCACGGGGATTTTGGTTCAGTGGCATTGGCATAGTTGCATTGGAAAATATAATAATTCAAAGAATAGATAGATACAAGAGAGTAGCAGTTTTTGAAATTTTTGTAGGTTTTGTACTTTTTAAAATATTTCGGAAAAAGTCGAAAAAATACCCATCCCCCCCCCTATCTCCGAAGATTGCAGAGCGATCCATGTAAAATGTATGGAGGGTTTGTAGATAATGGATCTATGTATATTTTAAAGGAAAAATATAGAGAAGTCTGTAATATGAATACTTGTTGAAAAATGGTCAAGAAGGAATATGGGGTATCCAATGAAAATGTCTAGGTACGTCTTTCCATCTTTGTCATTAATTAAGTAGGTTTATTGCAAAAGATTGGTAATAGCGTGTCTTTGTTTTTAGTTGTAACACAACACATGCCATTTGTTGAGTTACCGCTGGGAGAAAGTACAATCTCTACAGAATTTTAAATATATCTATGAGCTTAGACATTTGTGAACTTATGAATTCATGACTTTCTTATTTATCAAAAGTGAAGCACTTCCATATCATCCAGAAGTTTTATTAATTTTCATAAACTTGCGCAAGATTCTTCTAGCGGTAGGTAAGGAGTCCAAGGAAAAAACTACGGGCGCTTTCATTTTTCTTTACACATCTCTTGGGCGAAGTTATAATGGCTTTTCTTCCCATCGCCGTAAATTGATGTTTAAAAGTGTTCAACGTTGTGCGCGCTGTGATTTTTGATTTTAAGGGAGTGAAATCGCTTATCTTATAAATTAATAGTAGGTATTTAAACTATTGTTAATTTTTTCTATGCAAGAATCTAATATTTTCAGTAATGTTGACGTGAGGACGTAAGGTAACGAACATACATCATAAATCAGGTCACACGGGATAGAAATTACACTAAAACGTTTTCATCCTTTGTTGACTTTCTTATCTTTATGCTACTTTGTACCCAGGGCTCTTAATAAAATGTCAAGTGCGAGTCAGACTCGCACACTAAGAGTTCCGTTTGCAAAGGCTGTTTTTAGGGTTTTGATGATCGATGATCGGTTTCAAAACCCTTATGGTCTCGCTTTGTCTGTCCTTTTTTCCCTCCTTAATAACTCAAAAACTACTGCAGCTATCAACTTGAAATTTAAAAAAATAATACATTTCGTGCGCCTGTACAGATTTTGAGAAAAATAAATGAAAATAAATGAAAAATGAATATGAATATTTTCCATACAAATTGTGATGCCGAAATTTTAAAAGATACCTACAGAGTCATATGGGGTATCAAATGAAAGGTACCATTTTGTACATTTCAAAATATATTTTGAAATTTTTGTAGGTTTCATACTTTTTAAAATATTTCGAAAAAAGTCGAAAAAATACCCATTCCCCCCCCCCTATCTCCGAAGATTGCAGAGCGATCCATGTAAAATGTATGGAGCGTTTATAGACATGAATCTATATTTTACAGGAAAAATATACAGAAGTTTGAAAAAAGAACACTTTTTGAAAAATGGTCAAAATGGGGGGGAATAATTTTCAAAAGGGGGGGCTACCCCACCGAGTGGGGTATGAAATAAAAGGTATTTGTTTGTACGTTTCAAAACAGTTTTTCAAATTTCTGTAGGTTTCATACTTTTTGAAATATTTTGAAAAAAGTCGAAAAAATACCCATTCCCCCCCCCCTATCTCCGAAGTTTGCAGAGCGATCCGTTTAAAATGTATGGAGCGTTTGTAGATATGGATCTATATTTTACAGGAAAAATATAGAGAACTCTGTAAAAAGAACACTTTTTGAAAAATGGTCAAAAAGGAATAATTTTCAAAAGGGGGGCTACCCCACCGAGTGGGGTATCAAATGAAAGGTATCGGTTTGGACATTTCAAACCAGTTTTTAAAATTTCTGTAACTTTCATACTTTTTGAAATATTTCGAAAAAAGTCGAAAGATTTACCAATACCCACCTTAACCGAACCACCCATTTAACCGAAGCATGCAGAGATGCATCCATCTGAAATGTAACCTACTATTCTTAGGTATTCGTTAAATTGCGAAGTCTCTAACCGGTACTTTTGGTACATATTTGTTGACAAACGTTCAAAACCCTCGGCGCGCGAGTTACACTCGCACTTGACGGATCTTGTTTTATTCAAATAATGATCTAGGTAAACGCGAAGAAGGTAGGTACTCTATATATTTTGGTCCAGAGAGATCAAAATTATTTATGTTAATAGACTACAAATTTACGGTTTTCGGATTTTTTCTATTATTTGTTCCGTAAGACCTTGCTTCTTGCCAAATTTTATGATTCTAGGTCAATGGCAAGTACCCTATGTGTTTTTTGGAAATTTCAAAAGATTCGGACGTGAACGGCTGTAACTTTTGATTGCGTTAACCTAGAAGTATATCGGGGGTTCAAGAGGTTTAAATCGAGGGTTCAAGAGGTTACGAACTTGGGTATTTGATGTTAGTTTACTTGATACCTCCTCGCGTTCCTTAGAAAAGGGGGTTGACCCAGACAGACAGACAACAAAGTGATCCTAAAAGGGTTTCTGTTTTGTTTTGAGGTACGGAACCCTAAAAATGAAATCAAAGTTTCTGATTCCTTTTTGTGCAAGCGCTAATTTTATGCAAGTGACATAAGAGTTGGTTTTGCACGACAACGTAAACGGAACTTCGATTTTCCTCTTCTGAGTAGGCCTTCTGGAAACAACGTGTGCAAGGCCGCGGACAAAAACTGGTTATACCACATCCCATCTCACTACCTACCTTACATTATAAATGCGAAAATTTGGATGGATAGATGGATGGATGGATGGATGTTCGTACCTTCTTCATGCCAAAACTACTCAACGAATAGCATAGATGTAGGCGATACCTAGACTGGAATAACTTTGGTTACTTTTTAATCCATAAATCAGTTTCCGTAAGAGAAAAGTTACATTTTAACGTTTCCACAGAAAGCCGCAAAAACTAGTTATACCTACATAATATTAACGAATCTCATAAATCCAATGCCAAAAAAATTAAATAACAAAACAGTACAAGTATTTTAATTCCCTAAAACACAGTAAGTCCTAACAAATGTCAACACTTTTAATACAAATGATTCCACTTTACCCCCTTAACTAGAATCGGGTAGGTTGTCCGTTAGGGAAAATGACAAGGCATGACTGTGCTTCACTCGCTAAGTAATTACGTACACGTCATACGTCGGCGTTGAACGTAATGCCAGTAGGGTTGTCACGAAATCTTATTAAATTTTCAAGCCATAAAATTGTGATTTGAAGTAAGTATTCAAGTCGACGCTTTTAGAGTGAGCCGTAAAGTAGATTACGTGTACTTACAGCTACGTGTTTAGTAGCGTTGGTGCCTGGATTTTAAACAAACTGAATATTTTTAACTAGATTTGTCTCTTAGAACGAACTTTATTTTTCGGATTTTAAAGCTGGTGGCTGGGTCGTGATTAACCATTTGTATAGTGGCGTATTTACCTTTAGGCCACGTGGGTCATGGCCCTGGGTGTCAGGCCGCCCAGGGTCGCCAAGCCAGGGGCGGATTTCGCGGCGCCCCTCACTGACAGCCGGCCGACCCGCTCACTGTTCTCACATCAAAATTTTTACTTGCCTCTGGTCCGGGCTCATCTCTCATTTATGTAAAACACTACAAAAAATCGAACAAAACCACAAAATTTTCGCGGCTGGCTCCGCTCGCCGGTAATATCTTGGTATTTTGTGTACGGTACAATGCTCCAGTGGCGACGTGGGAGGTTAGAGGGCGGTCCGCTCCAGGTACTAAGCACCGTGACAACGACTGCTCACTCACACAGCCAGAGAATACTTACAGAAGACTCCGCAAAAACATACCTACCACTTTACCAGACATTTAGTATTTGAGATTTGTTGGCTGAATGTGAAACTCTAAAGTAGAGCGTGTGGACGGTCACCAAGTGGCAAAAGGCGCTAAATAAAGTTTGACGTCCAACTCTTTGGAAAGCTTGCTACCCCCGCTGCACCTCATCTCGAACATAAAAAAACCGCGGCTCGCTCCGCTTGCAGTTATTTCTTTAGGTACTACCTACTTTTCTTCTTTTACGACGACCTCTGTGCTGCGGCCGCGGCTTGAAGAAATTCGCATTCCTTAAGGGAAAAGTTCCTTCTCCTAACTGCGATTTGTACGGTGTACTTGGAGGACGTATTACCTACTTGTTTTCATGGAGTGTGTCCAGAATGACAAATTCCGGACAGAGAAGTATAAATATTTCTTAAAGAATTTTCTGATTGTAACTAACACTATCAAACCCCGATTCGGAAGAAATTAAAAATCTAGTGAAATTGTACAACATTAAGTTTAGCTACGGTCAGACCGATCGGAGCTGACTTTTATGTTCTTATTTATTTATATAGTTTAGTAGATGTAAGTTTAATCTGTTTAGTTTTTTTAAGTTTCTTACAAGTATTTGTTGTTTTTTTTTGTTAATTAGTAAGAGCGACATAATTGCAGTGTGATTAAGCTCTATAAATAAAGAAAAAAAAGCAATATTATTTTATTCATTTATTCTTAAGAAAATTATGGGTTAGGCCGGTAGGTACCAAAAGTAAGGTATATGGAATCTTTCATAGTAGGTACTAAATAAGTAACTGTTAAAAATTGTTCCAGTTCAGAAACGACAACCATAGTACTTATGATCTCGAATCCGAGAGTAGAATAATATTTCGTCAACGTCCAAACTTCCGCCAATTAGTCGAAGAAATTCCCAAAATTTATTATTCGTAAGAAATTGAATGCCAACCCTAATTTACATGAAACTTCACACATTTAAAGCAAGCACGTAAACTGGATGAGTCGCAAATAAAGTAAGTAGACGATGAAATTTCAGCCGATGAGTTTTAAGGAGTTTTCAAGATATTGTATCTAATATGATTTTCATAAAATGCTTCCGGAATTGTGGAAATTTCGACGTAAGCACCTGGCTTATTCCATCCATTAGTGAGGGAAGGTGAAATTATGTACTAAACGTATTTACGTGAACGTAACGTCTTGAAATGTTTCTACATGTAGAAACATCTTAAGACAAGCTAAACGCAAATATCTAGAAGATTTCGTCGCAAGAATGGAATCATTGATTAAAGCGTCTGAGACTAGGCTCTTTTACCGTGAGGTAAGAGAGACAAAGAAAGGCTACCAGCCGTCAGTACAAGCTCTCGAGGATGACGAAGGCAACCTCGTATTCGAACCAGAGGAGCAGAAGAACATGTGGCTCAATTACTTTAAAGATCTGCTTAACTGCCCAGCGATCCATTCTAGAGCCGAAGAAGCGGATTATAACAACGAAACAGTACCACCACCATCTGTCGACGAGATAACAAGAGCTATCCTAAGGCTGAAGAACAATAAAGCCCCTGGAATCGATGGTCTGCCAAGTGAGCTTTGGAAATATGGAGGAAAGGCAATGAAGTCACGAATCTACGAACTGATCCAAATGATCTGGGAAAAGGAACAGCAGCCTACTGAGTGGAACATCGGAGTCATATGCCCTTTGCATAAAAAAGGGAATAGGAAAAAATGCGCCAACTACAGAGGAATCGCCCTACTTCCTACGGCTTACAAGATCTTAGCATATGTCCTACTGTCGCGACTGGAACCCTACGCTGAGGAAACCTTAGGGGATTACCAGGGTGGTTTTCGAAGAAATAGGAGCACAGTAGACCAAATATTCCTACTTAAACTGCTCATGGAAAAGAAATGGGAGTACGCTCAAAGCATCCACTTCTTATTTGTCGACTTCAGAAAGGCGTACGATAGTATAGATCGCAAAACTTTGTACGACATATTAAGGATGTTTAAGATACCCGATAAACTGGTAAGGATGATAGAAGTTGCCACGAGCACGAGTAAAATGACGGTCAGAACGGGAGTCGGCCTAACGGACCAGTTTGACGTCGTCACCGGTCTCAAACAAGGAGATGCGCTCTCTCCCATCCTTTTTAACTTGGTGCTCGAACACGTCATCCGGAAAGTCTCAGGACAACATGACGGCGGAGTAGAGTTAAATGGAAAACACCGGATTATTGGGTACGCGGATGACCTGGCCCTTCTGGGAGATAGGGAAGATGACGTGCGGACGGTGGCCCGGTGCCTGCAGGAAGAAGCCGCAAAAGTTGGTCTGCAAATAAACGAAGAGAAAACGGAATACCTTCACATGAAGCGTTACAAAAACAACCGATTACGCAGAAAAGACCTAACGGTTGGAGAAACCTCATATAAAGGCGTCGATAAATTCAAATATCTTGGATGCATAGTAACTGATACCAATCAAAGGGAAGAAGAGATACAAATCCGAGTCCAAAACGCGCTTAGATGCACAGCAGCTCTACATAAAGTATTAGTGTCCAAGTTGATGACCAGGACCACGAAGCTCCGCATATACAAAACAGTGATACGACCTATCTTAATGTACGGATGCGAAGCTTGGACGCTAACACTAAAAGAAGAGCACAAACTACTGGTGGCCGAAAGGAAGATCTACCGAAAAATTCTAGGTCCCACCCAGCGGGAAGATGGCAGCTGGAGACTTCGAAAAAATATCGAAATAGATCTAGTGTCCGAGCCGAACATCATAGGAGAAACCAAAGCCTCGAGACTCCGATGGCTCGGGCATGTAGTCCGAATGGGGGAGGATCGGGCAGCCAGGAGAGCGTACATGGGTCGCCCAAGTGGCCGAAGGCCTGTAGGTCGTCCGAGGTACCGCTGGAGCGACGAAGTTGAGAAGGATCTATTTGAACTTCGTGCCGTCAACTGGACTGAAACGGCTAGGGACCGGGACAACTGGCGATCTCTAGTGTCGGAGGCCAAGATCCACTTTGGGTCACTGCGCCACGCCAGTAAGTAAGTAACGTCTTGAAATATTGAAATATTCAGCGATCACTTTAAGAACATGCGTATTATATGAGACAGGACTTATAAGAAATTATCTTTTCAAAGAATAAGGAATCAAACATTCTTAATATCCGTAAATACCTACAATAACTATACACTAAGATAAGGTCGAATTCTTAAAATTAACATAGACATAGAAATTAAGTGATATTTTTTATTTCTGTCGCTTTGCTAAGAAGACCACGGTAAAAAAGCGACGAAAAGGCGTTTAGCATGTTGGTTGTTATTTTTCGAGTTAGGGCAAAACTCTTCCTAAGTTTTATTTAAAAGAGAAAAAAATGTGTCTTGAGTAATCAGCATAATCTGACCCCAAAGTAAGCAGAGTTGGAGTTATGGGTACCAATGACTGATAAATTGATAAACAAAACTTATACCTGAACCCACACTCAAACAGTAGAAAAAAAAATTATAATGCCTACACACGTCTTTCTTGGCAACATTGTCTTTGTACTTCTAACTGCCTTCCATTTTATTTCTTAATATAGAACATTTTTGATACGTATCCGAGGCTTCGAGATTTCAAACAAAATAAAAATATCCATTTGTTCAGCACAGAAAAACAACAAACAACTTGAGGACAGTAAAATAAACATCAATAACACTGTATATTGTTTGGTCAGTAATAAATTTTGAACAATTACACTGACCAACTGTGCTACCGAAAATATTAGGATGAATAATGATCATTCAGTCCCCCCTTGTTTGTTGAATACACGCTTTAGCTGTTTGCTGCTTCGGAGTTTTTGTAATTTGTCACGGGAAGTTACATCGGTTTTGCCATTTTTTGTTACAGCGTCAGTAGGTACCTTTATTTATGTTTTCTGTGTCCTAACATAATGGAGTAAGCTGGCTGGTACTACCTGCTTGGTCAAATAAAACTTTGGTTATCATTAACTTTGGTTGTTTGATTGTATTTTTTTGAGTGTTTCTATGTGGTTATCTGATACTCCTTGTAACGAAAGGCCTGCAAATGGCTGAAACGATTTTGAATGTCTATCTCATTTGAAGTACATTTTCTAGGCCTTCGCCTTCTCGAGGACCTTAGTGGCGAAGTGGGCGAAGGTCCGCCTGCGACGCAGGAGGTTGCGGGTTCGATTCCCGCCTCGGGACAAATTTTTGTACGATCTGCAGATATTTATTCAGGGTGTTCTGGATGTTTACTATGTATAGTAAAAATATCTATCTATTTAGTGTATTAAGTATATCAGTTATCTAGTACCCATAACACAAGCTCTGCTTAGCTTAGGGCTAGATAATGCTGTGTGAATTGTCCTGCATTATTATTATTCTCATTTGGCGTAAAAAAATTAAAAAACGAGAACCACGTCGGGGTTTTTATAGTTTTCAAATGACTTTTTCAGTGCATGTCTGAAAACTTACATAACTAGATACTTACTAAGTAAATGTCCACATTGTAGTGTCTCCTAACAGAGACAGTAAAATGTGGATATCCAGTCTTAACACACTGGCCACCGTGGTCGAAAACACGGCTAGATTTTGGAATGACCGGAGCCTTTGCCTCGACGGGTGCGAAGTTCAAGCTTAGGTATGTGGTTTTATAAGCCTCTTCTTCTTTGCTCTCTGTTGCAGGAGAGCTTATCTATGAGTAGCCAACCTAAAACACTAGCCTACAAAGTCCGCAGACAACA
Source organism: Eupithecia subumbrata (assembly GCA_949316285.1). NCBI lineage: Eukaryota > Metazoa > Arthropoda > Insecta > Lepidoptera > Geometridae > Eupithecia > Eupithecia subumbrata. The sequence goes on along the minus strand of OX438640.1, from coordinate 32,918,163 downwards.
ACAAACAGCGATAAATATGTCACTTTATAATCGACAATCGATAATTATCGGGCATTTTGTGTAATTTATCATGGACTGACGTGAGGCCTCATGTTTGGTGATTAGCTCCCCGTTGGCGCTGGACTGTTTACGCTATAATCATCCTTATAACAATGGAAAAAGGCTGTGAATAATATTTAATCATTTTATGTTGAAAATGGGTTGATAAATAATTTTCTATCTAAGCTGACTGTTTTGGGTTAGAGTTCATTTTCGATAAATGTTCATAGATAAATTTCATAAATTCTTGGTTGGTTGCTATCTGTTCGAGCGCGACCTATTGACCTTTCTAGTTTCAGAAAAAGTGCCCAATTAATCACATAAAACTACTGAACTGATGAATGGCAGTGACTAAATAAAGCAAATAATAAAAAAATAAAGGACACCGGCGCCAAATTTAAAAATTGTGCGTTGTTGAATTTTGTGTTCATTTAATAATTTGGTGTTTGTTATATGCAAGACTATGAAGTTCTCTAAATGTTAAGGATAGTGAATAAAGATTAAATGAAGTATTTCATAGACACAATTTCTTTCGACAAATAGAGATGCGAATCTGTCGGCTCGAAAAATACGAGGACTTACGAAAGTTTAGATTTTTATCGAGCCGACATTGTATGTAACGAAGATTATTCTAGATCAGGGATCCCCAAACTATTTTGGACAAGTGACCCCTTTTCCAAAATGAACTGTTACCTCAGACCCCCATGATCAAATTACCTACTTTTAAGATCAACCCGCTTATTCATAATGGTCCGCTAACTTAAAACAGCTGCTACAGAGTGTTATTTTTCATTCTGACTCAGGACAATAGAAAAAGACAGCGTGAGAATTAGCAATGCTTTAAGTAAGCAGACTATTATGAATAAGGGGGCTTATCTTTAGGTTTTTCCTATTGATACAAAATACCTAGCTACTAAGGTAACAATTATAAAACTTTGCACTTGGTTAAGTGAGTAAAGTTGACTTCATTTTCTCATCAAAATTTACCAAAATAAAAAGACATACATACGATTCAGTAAATATCAAGTTTAATTTATAATGATTATTACAAATTAAGTACTTAAAGAATCTTAAGTAGGTAGGAAATTATATTTAAAAAGTATTAATTTGCAAAGAGAAAATAAAACATTCAGTGTGATGGATGAACCTGGTGACTATCTACCAATCTAGCTACATCCGGTTCAATATTGGTGAGTTGCAGCCTTAAATCTCCACGTTCGTTGATTTTCAAATGGTTTCTTTGTTTCGTCAAAATGTTTGTTACCACACTGAAGCTCTTTTCAACAAGGTATGATGATGGAAAAGCGATATGATATTTTTCAGCAATGTTCCACAATGTGTGTGAAATACTGTGTTTCAATGTTGCGTTGCAACCAGAACTTCTGATAGCCTTGGTTGAACTTCTGCTTAAGCTCTTCGTCTGTGCTGATGGTAACCAACTCTTCTTGCATTATCACATTGGCTTCTTCTATGGCTGTGGCATTGTACAGATTTATTATCCATTTCTAAATTTAAAAGATCCTCAAACCTCTTCGTAAAATCCTTGTGTAATGCGTCCAAAAAAATTCTTTTTCAGTCACTTTTAGCTAAGTAATAACTTTGTAATCTCTTGAAATAAATGAGTACTTATATGAGTTATTATCGTTGAAGCTCCAACGAATTTCAAAACGCAAATGAACTTTCAACCTAAGTGCAAGCCGTTAAATAATAAAATATCAGGAACATGTTTGGACTTCAGCTTGATCATGAATTCGTTATTGTTAAATCGCGTAAGCGTCAAATAGAGAGCAAGTCAAAACGCGCCTGAAAGACGTACGCTCGAACTCATTATCTTGCGCAAACTTGTCCTCACTGACTTGCCGAGTTTTTCATCTTGTACGAACTTGAGACTTTACATTACTACAACAATGCTATTTCCTACAAAAATATTAATTATTCTTAGTACACATAGGTAACAACAACATAAACAATACAGTAACTACCTAATCTTGAAAGTTTAAATAAGAACTTGTGTTAATTTAACAGGGGTCGATTTTTAGACCTCGTCGACCCCCAAAATCAGTTTTCGTTTATGTCGACCCCTAGGAAACCGATATCGACCCCTTGGGGTCGATATCGACCACTTTGGTAATCCCTGTTCTAGATGATCCGCACTAGCCCAGCAATGGATTGACATGAACAAATCCGTACCGCACGGAGTGGACTGTAGGCAATGCTGCAGCTTGCCTACAGTCCACTACCTAATGAAAGTTTATTCAACTGTGTCGAGTTATGGTAATGCCTTCCGATAAACTATTGATTGATATTTGAACCCAATCAATATCTTTTCAGTTTAATGAACCCAAGTTTATTCAACTTTAAGAACATATGAACTCCATAAAAAATTATGGGAAGTAATTACTTGATAGAGAAGTTCTTGGGAAGATCTATGATAATAATTTGAAATTCAGCGTGCTCAAAATTATTTTCTCACTTTGAAAAAGTTTCAGCATTAATTCCAATATCAGGCTGCTTCCAATAATTTACTTAACTAGTAAAGAAATTACATAACTAAAAGAAAAGTACATTAAAATAATAGTAATAAAATTAGAACTAGTATTTATAATTGAAACAATTGAGCTAACTGCAGACTGTTGCAAACAATCTACAGGTATCTCTACTGATCAATATCAATACCAGTCGGAAGCGTCCCCAAGACGCTGACTAATAATACCTAAATATACCTGCGTAACTAAAACCTAACCCTGGTAATTCTCGTTGGCCAGCGATGGTATTCAAGAGGCTAGTTTAATATACCAGGCAACATTATTAGGTTTACCTACAATAATTAATGTAGTATCAGAAGTTCGGGTACTAATTTAGTCGACGGGTTTCTGAGACTTTTAAGGCTCAGAACTCCGGTCGTAAAAGAAAAACCGGACTTTTGAGACTTTTGTATCCTTAGTTTGATGTTGTCTCATGCCAAACCGCTTGCCAAATGATCATTGTACACCATAAATTTTCACGACAGCTCAGGAATTCTTTACAACTGTGCAAAAATTGACACGAATGATTAGGAGCCAATAATGCACTTATCAGGGCAAGGATTTGTCCAGCGTTGGACTAATAAAAGGATAGATAAACTAATAAACCAATTTCACTTACCCAGATAATAAAAGATTTATGTATAATACATATGTACTTACAGATAAGAAACTGTTATTTTCATAAAACATTACATAGATATAAATAAATAGAACGTTTAAATCCATCATGGATAAAAACACTAAAGTCATATAGCATTCGTTTTTCCGTCCATGACTTTGGGTAAAATATAATATACCTACTCGTATACCTTTGGAAATACGAGATGTGTCCGAAGGGTAGAAAGGCAACGTTATCTTTACCCACTTGGGCTGAGGGTTCACAGCTAATGCTAGAAATGACGTCATATGAGCTATACCTACGCAAATCGCACACACCAACAGTTAAAATTATGTAAATACATATCTAGTTACTATTGTTACAGTTTTCATTTAGTAACGTATGTTTTTACGTTTATTTAATTTTATTTTTTTAATAAAGAAAGAAAGAAAATACATTTATTTGGACTATAAATAACACTCTGCACATTAAAATCATATACACGTACAATGAACACAGGATTATAGAGAAAATAAAAAAAAAATAATACAGAAAGAAATTAGAAAGTGTGTTACATACGGGCCAAAAAGGTCCCTGTCTCAGCATTTTGCCGCTACAAGCCGAAGCTAGTAGCGGCGCTGGTTTTCAGACAGGTCCTGGTGTAGCAGCAATACAATGAAACAGAATACAAAGAGTAGGTACACAGGTTAAAAACAAGATACGAAACAAGAGAGAAAGGAAAAAAGTATGAAATGTAAAAAATATGAATAACAGAGGAACAACAAAAAACAAAAATGAGCTCTGGACAGTAATTTGTCAGACCAGACGCAGAGCCATAAGACAAGAAGTTGAAGTTGACATATACATGCACACGTAAAACGTCAATTCTGCTGGCAAACACTCTTCAACGTACGTATCCTTCAGTTACCGCGTGAACAAAGACACGGGGAGAAGCTAGTTGTTATACTACCATCGATCACATAATCGAGGTAAAAGTCGGTGAAGAATCCTGCAATTTATGTAAGCGCTGAGGTAATTAATTACAAATTAGCCTGTCTTGAAGCTACCTTGCTTGTCTTGAAGAACGTCGGTAAGCGAAGAATGCCTGCTGCTCAGAATTATCTGCCCCACTTAACTGTTACGTGCCCTACATGGCGCCAGCAGTGCATTGATCGTTACCAGCCTTAGGCAGCTTACTGCACACTCTGTGAAAACCTTTCTTTATAATTAGTAGAACTCCAGTGAGCTCCAGTGAGGGTAGATTAGTAACCAGTGCAATTATTTCTACTACCAATCGATCCCCTATACAGGATGGATTTATTGGACGGGGCAGTATGGGGAGGTACCATAACCAGTAGAAACAGGTCTTAGGAGACTATCCACATTCTTTAGAGGAATTTTCATCCCCTTTCACAGATTTTCATAAAAATGGGGATATTAAACGAAAAGTTTTATTGATGCCGTTCGATCCTGATCAAAAACTTCTATCGGATCAAGTGAGGTTCGAGTAAGTTTATATTTTGTAGGAAATCATCGCAGCTTCGAAACCTTGTGACCCTAAAATACTACTACAAAAAACATAAAAAAACAACTATCTTCACTATCATAATCTTCACATAATATACAACTTTAAGACCAGGCACCACCTCGACTCGGGACTGACTCAAATAGAAACTCTCTTTATGTGAGCACCTGGCCCACATTACCAAGTGCATTGATCGCTACTCTAAGGTTGTAGGTGGTGTTTAAGCCGCAATTAAATCTACTCATATGATTCAGAGCTTAGTTTAGAAAGCTCTAGCCTATATTGCTATGTACGGATTGTTGAGTTTGTTGTTCCAAAATGGTTTAAGAAGAAATTAAAAGGAGGCAGTAGATTCGCTTCTATCTTCAGGGCAGGACATTTGGCAAGACGAGGTGATGGCTGCTAGAGTAAACTTGACCATGCCATTAATTGGTCAAATTGAGCCGTCGAAATTCGGGTCGTTCTGGTATTCAATTCAATTGATATGGATGAGTTACCTGTAGATTGCTTGCAACAGTCTGCAGTTAGCTCAATTGTTTCAATTGTAAATACTAGTTCTAATTTATTTCTATTATTATGATTGCTATTTTCTTTGTGAATAAAGATGGACGTTCTTTCTCAAAATTTAATGACCATATCCGCAAATTCGTAGGGTATCTTTGTATACAAAAAGAGAGAGAGAGCTGGCAACACTGAAAGGAGCCTATACTTAGCAGTGGATGATCCTGGTGATGGCAGTGATGAGTAAACTAATGTGTGTACCTAATAAGAAACTAATCAAAAACTTTTCTATGTAGCTTGTGAGAGATAGATGACGGTATTTTTTTAAACAATTAAAACAAACCTATCAAGGCTGAAGCCACAAAATAGGGTTTATAAAAGCCGTTAAAACAAAAGACTCAATGTCGATTTTAAAACGTTTCGGCACTAACACGTCCTTATCGTTTCTCGCTTACCTCTTCAGAATATTAAGCAGTTTGCAACTTTCTGCTATTTCGTACATTACGGTTTAGTACCTAATGCTAGAACAAATAGCACTACCTATCTACTTTGGTAACTAACTAAAGAACTAAGTTTCAAATACCCATTACTTGCCTCAGGGCTTCATTTATAGCTTATGGCCTAGGGGCTTACTAAGCTAGTCCTAGTCGGGGAGAGCCAATGATGAACAGTACGTATGCTCAGGAAGCGATTGCACAAAGTGAACAAGTGGTAAGCGACGTGAATGCGGACTCGGACTGGCAGGTAGTGCAACGTAAAACACCTAGGCAATATAGACTTCTAACTCAGAAAGGTCGAGCATCTACCGCGCCGGACGGCAAATTTAGGGCCGCGGACGTAAAAGTGCCCTTGTTTATTTCTAACGTTAGTGTAGACGCGAGCGAGGATGATATTATTAGTTATATTAAAGAAAAGACAAATGAATCTGTGACGCTAAAGAAGATTAATATGAGGTCCGCTAGGAAATACAATGCCTACAAGCTGTATGTTTGTAAACGTAAGGTAGATTTATTTTTGAGCGACCAATTTTGGCCGGATGGCATTTCTTTTAGACGTTTTGTACATTTTATGTACAAAACAAAATCTGACGATTGTGTTAAAGTTGGATAAACGTTTTGTATTATGGATAGACACAACAATAAATGCTGTAAATTCACTAGCTTTAATTGTAAGTCTGTAAAACGGTCTATTGACAGTGTAAGAGATATATGTAGGTTGTCAGATATAATAGCACTTCAGGAGACGTGGCTACTTCCCCACGACATTCCCATGCTAGGAACAATTCACCGTGACTTTGAATATACCGGGAAATCGGCCGTAGATACAGCCACGGGTCTTCTTGTGGGAAGGCCGTATGGGGGCGTGGCCATTCTCTGGAGGAAAGGATTATATGAGTCGGTCTCAGTCGTATCATGTAGGAGCCCTCGACTGGCAGCAATAAAAGCCACGGCTGGAGACCGGTCCTTCATAGTGGTCTCTGTTTATATGCCAACCGACTCATCTGATAACTTGCCTATTTTTACAGAAGTTCTGAGCGAAATTAGTGCTATCGAGGCCAGTTGTGATGTCGAAAGTATTTTCATTTTAGGGGATTTCAATGCTCACCCTCATGAACGATTTCACAAAGAGTTGGTCAGTTTCTGCTCGGACCAGTCGTGGGTTTGTGCTGATGTGGAAAAGCTGGGGCTAACCTCGAATAGTTATACCTTTGTTAGTGAGGCTCACGGATGTAGAAGGTGGTTAGACCACTGTGTAGTTTCCACATCGGCATGGCACACGATTGTAAATGTAGGTATAGAAGAGGATGTTTATATGTCAGACCATCTCCCTATTTACATAGAATGTAATCTGCTCGCAGTAAGGCCCAAACTAGTGTTACATAATGCAGCACCCCCGAGTGCTGTTCTTTGGGGTGAAAGGAGTAGTGACCAGACTAAGAGATACCAGTACCTATGTAATAAATGGCTACGAAACTTTAATCTTCCCACGGAACTTGAAGAATGTAGTGATGGGCTGTGCGGCCATCCTGATCACAGACGTGTCCTCGACAAAATGTATAATGATATTGTTTCTATCTTGTGTGAGGCGGCGATGCAGACGAAGCAGTGTGGGGGTGGCAGGCCGGGAAGGGGTAAGGTATTATGTGGATGGAACAAACACGTGCAGGCGGCCCACTGGGAGGCCAGACTAAAATTTGAGAATTGGGTGCTTCACAATCGGCCCACTTCAGGCGATATTTTTGATGAGATGTCGAACGCTCGTAAAATCTTTAAGAGTCGCTTGAAGTGGTGCCAAAACAACCAAGACCAAATAATCATGGACAAAATAGCAACGGAACGAGCAGCCAAAGATTTCTCAAAGTTTTGGAAGTCCACTGGGAAATTAAATTCTAGGCCTGGCCTTCCGGCGTGTGTAGAGGGGTTGAGTGAGCCGAGGGAGATTGCACAGATGTTCATGGACCATTTTAAGGTGCAATCTCCTCTCGGCCCTTCAGCTGATCCGCCCGATGCTGGGCGCAGCCGGCGGGGTGATGAGCCTCTGCTTAAGTTCTCAGAAGACTGTGTAAAAACAGTCATCAAAAGAATGACCAGAGGTAAGTCACCCGGCCACGATGGGCTCAGTATCGAGCATTTGAAATACGCGGGTGTCCACTTGCCGAGGGTACTGTCCAAATTTTACTCCATGTGTGTAAGTCACTCATACTTGCCTGCGGCCTTAATGATGACTACTGTAGTACCTTTAGTTAAAAACAGGACAGGGGATATCTCGGACAAGGGAAATTACCGCCCGATCTCTCTTGCCACCACCATAGCCAAGGTACTTGACAGTATGCTTGATTCTTGCCTACAGAATTGTTTAAACCTACAGGACGCACAGTTCGGGTTCCGACCCGGACTATCAACAGAAAGCGCTATTTTAGGGCTCAAGCATACTGTCCAGTATTACACGGAACGTAGAACACCGGTGTACGCCTGTTTCCTCGACCTCTCTAAGGCCTTTGATCTTGTATCATATGACCTACTCTGGAGAAAGTTGAGTGACAGGGGTATACCGGTGGAAATACTAAATCTGTTCCGGTATTGGTACGCGAATCAAACTAACCGCATTAAGTGGTCTAACATGTTCTCAGAGGCGTATGGATTGGAGTGCGGGGTGCGACAGGGGGGGCTAACTTCTCCTAAGCTCTTCAATTTGTACGTCAATGACCTCATAGCCGAGCTCAGCAGCATGCGGGTCGGGTGCCGCGTGGATGGTGTTAGTGTAAACAACATCAGCTACGCGGACGACATGGTGCTGCTGGGCCCGACTGCGGGGTCTATCGAGGAGATGTTGAAGGTTTGCGGAACATACGCTGCATCGCACGGCCTCACCTACAACGTGAAAAAATGTGAATACATTGTCTTTAAGACCGCCGGTAGGACCCCCAAGAACACTCGTGACTTAACCCTAAATGGTGCCAACATTAAGCGAGTCACTCAATTTAAATACCTAGGGCATTTCCTTACCGACGATCTTAGGGATAATGTAGACATAGAAAGGGAACGTAGGGCTTTGGCGGTTCGAGGCAACATGTTGACCCGTAGATTTGCCCGTTGCTCTGACGAAGTGAAAGTTACTCTATTTAAAGCTTACTGTCAGAGCCTGTACACGGGTAATCTATGGGTTAGCTATACCAAAAAATCGTTGGAGGCCCTACGTGTCCAGTATAATAATACTTTTAGGATGCTGCTGAGACTCCCCCGTTTTTGTAGCGCCTCAGAGATGTTTGCTCAATATCGAACTGATGGTTTCCACGCCATCATTCGGAAGAAAACAGCATCACTGATGAGCAGGACGAAGGCCAGTCACAACAGCATCCTAAAAACCGTGGCGGAACATTGTCTGTCTCCCATGTGGAAACATTTTGCAAAATGTGTTGCTCCAGTCTGTGGATACAATGTCTGATTGCGATGATTAAATTAAAATTAATAAATTAAAATTAAATTGAATTTTACCTAATAATTTGAAATTGTAAGCTTATTATCTAATCTTAATTTTTATTTTTTATTTATTGACTGTGTTATTTTGAATTTTATTTAATTATGTGTGTGTGTGTACTATGGATTATTTTATCTGAAATAAATGAAATACAATACAAAAAAATACAATACAAATAAGCTTTACCAAATATATTTTGGAATTTTACTTTAATCTGTGAGTAAATTTTATTATTTTATTTCACGAGTCATCGTCTTTATCATTTAATTTTAAGTACATAACGTATGTATGCATCATGCAAATAAAGATGCACAAAAAAATGAGCGAGCAACAATAAGCGATTTGAATGTTACTTTGAAAAAAATCGAAATGCTTTTTTATTAGGAAATTAGTATTTACACTTAGAACTATTTCCTAAATATCTTAGCTGTCACCAAAAGGCAGAGTGCCCAGAACGCTGGCAGCATTGCCACGTTGACCGGCTGGGGACCGAAACAGAAGCCAGCATTCCGATCACCTGGTGACTTTATGCGAAGTTTTGTAAGATCTTTGGTTATATATTAAATTAACGTATGATAAGCCTGTAACATATTTTTGGGCTATTACCAGTGTAGTCTATATAAATATAAGAAAATAGAATATTATTTATGGCTAACTTACACGAAAATATACCCACAAACCAGGAATGAACCAATTCTATTCATAAAATCTGAAATATCATCTGTACACCCAGAACAAAATCAATATTCTGATTGAGCTGAAAGCATTGTGTTGTTCGGAGCCATTCAGCTGAAAATATTTCAACTCATTTCAGGGGTAGGTACCACAGAGTCCTGGGACACATTATGGTAATACGACCTCGTTATTTCAATGGGACCTAGTGTGTGTACCGGGTAGGAAGGCAGTGTCGCTGTTCCGGTGTTCAATGGATTTCTAGCAGTGTTTCCACATTGGATATCATTGGATTGCTCGTTGTAATTTTACATTTCACCATTGTTTTTTGCATATTGTTCCTGAAGTTCAATGGTTATGGTTGTTTTAGTGGTGCTCTATTAATAATTACGTCAAATTATTACTATGTTTGTCGTCTCATTATGATGTTTAGGTAAGCATTTAGAAAGAAGCAAGAGTTAGGTCGTCTTTCAACATTTAACGTTCAATGAGGCAGGAGGTTGTGGGTTCGATTCCCGCCTCGGGACAAATGTTTGTACGATCTTCAGATATTTGTTCAGGGCGTTCTGGATGTTTTCTATGTATTGTATTGTATTATGTATGTATATCCGTTATCTAATACCCATAACACAAGCTCTGCTTAGCTTGGGGCTAGATAATGCTGTGTGAATTATCCAGCATTATTTATGTATTAATTTATAAAGTAGGTTACCCTAATCCATACAATCAACGTTTTTCAAAGAGCTCTCCTGAATGATCCTGAACGCAAATGCTCATAAATCTCATGCATTACCCGGAGAAGGACGCTGAAGTATCGTTGAAAGAACACAAAAAGCCCATCAGAAGCAGGTATGTAAATACACTCGTTAGTAAGTGGAGTCTGTATTATAATAACATATTTCAACTGCCGGCCATCTTGCGAACGACGTTAATGACCGCGCCCTGTGAAAAATTAGGATGTTTTTGAAAAACCTAATTTTAGAACTTGTTCCCTGTTTTTATGGTCCAAAACTGGAGGATAGGGGTCAGCGGTCAAGCGAGAGCAACAGGGATATTTATAAATTGGTTTATTAGGGTAATGAGGATTACAAAATTTGCTGGTACGGATAATTCAATATAGGATATATTCAGCTATGTTACACAAAGTTTTTGCTATTATTTCTAGCTTGGGATAGTCATGGCTAGGTTAATTAACTAGTTCTTACTTTGTTTAGAAAGGTCTGAATCTATTATTTCGCATCCAAAACTAAGAGCCGAGCTATTTTCTAAGGAAACAGAGTCACAATGTCGGTCTTTTACCACCATCTCACATAAGGCCACGTGGTTCGAGGGTAACTGCCACACTGGCGAACGACAAAGCCCGGATGATGTCATTAATTGAACTGTGACGGGACACACGTCCCTGCATTAGAGACACATGCCAGCGCATGGTGACCGAACTCATCAACGGTTTCACCGTCACCGGCAACGGTTTGCAACTAGGCAAGGAGAATCTAAGCGCAAAGAGGTGGCCACTCGAAATGAATAGGTATTGGTACTTTCACGTAATTTAATTTTTGCAAACCAAACTCAATAGCAAACCAAACTCAAAAGCAAAGTAAATTCGAATATTGGTTGCGTATTTGTAGACCCCTATGTGTACGAAAATGAAAAGCTCTACGCTACTATACTAAATTGTACTTGGATCATTCAATATTTGAATTTGTTTTGTGGTAATACTCCAAATACCAACAATTTACTCAACTGTATTGATGCGTCCAATTTACTTTGCGAATTTACAGCAACAAATGTTTTGTTTAAACATTTGAATATCAAAGTCACTATGTGGTACAGCAGTAGCTATTTGCCTATAAAATGATTTTGTCTCCCCTTCGTTGCCGAGGGGACATTCCTCCATAGCCCTTCTTATTATTAAATCTAAAATTTATTAAGTTGGGGTAATTCGATGCAGAGTTGTTGATCGAAAATTAATATCGCTCGTTTATTGAACAACGACAAATAATAGTTTTTCAGAAAAGGTCAAAATATCGCAATCCATGTATACAGGGTTATTGGTAATCCACTGACTTTGCGTGAACTGCAGGTTCTGCAAATGATCACGTACGTTTTTGAAGATGCCAGGTTTTAATTCAGAAATTTAAAGTCTGTTTTTGGTTTTGAAATCACGCCAAATTATAGGTACCTACAACATTGTTACTTATTGATATCTCTTCCATCTGTTGTTAACTTGCCTCAACTACTTTGGTCTGATAGAAAAAAGCCAGATAACATGGAGCAACTGTGGCCCACCATAAACAGTTGCTCCATACTGTACCCACAAAGTGGGTGGGAAAAGAACGCATGGCCTATCACTTAGTCGCTGATCTGACATTGTGAAAGATATCAGGAGACTCCCAGTGACCACATGCAGCTCTCAGACAAGCCGAAGATAGGGTGGCGTGGAAGAAGCTGGTCAACTTCTCAACAAAAAAAGGAAAGAACATAATCATCATTTAGACGACCTCAATGGCGCAGCGGGCGAGAGTCCGCCTGCGACGCAAGCGGTTGCGGGTTCGATTCCCGCCTCGGAACAAATTTGTGTACGATCTGCAGAAATTGGTTCCGTTGGTCAGGGTGTTTTCGATGTATAATAAAAAATATCTATGTATGTAGAGTATTGTATTAAATATATCAGTTATCTAGTACCCATAACACAACCTTTGAGTAGCTTACTTTGGGGCTAGATGGTGCTGTGTGGATAGTCCAGCATTATTTATTTATATTTATTTATCATTTACACGTAGGTTGCACACACTTGCCGGGTAAGTATCCGGTAAGTGTCTAAATAACCAAATCCATAAAATCCAAAATTATAATGATGCTATTTTTTATGAGTTTGTAGTACTTCATGGGCAAACTGATGGTGGGCTATGATCAGCACACGAGAGTTTATTTATAATAATTTATTTATAATTAAGTTCACAATTATACAGTTATAAATAACTACTCAATAAATACGCATGCAAGTTCCGGTTGTATTTTAAGTTTTAAATTATTTTCAAACATGCTAGCTCGTAAATTTTGGTAATATGACTGCCAACCGGGGATATAAAACAAAATTATGGGAAATGTTAAATGATTTATCAAAAAAATAAGGAATTCTGTAATATTGATGCTATACTGAAATACTTCTTCGGATATATTTTAAAATTTTCTCATTATTTTAGTTTTTTGAACTTCCACCACATAGATAAATCCGACCTATTTGTACAAGTCAAATATACAAAGTTTTCTACTTAAAACTTTTTTATAAACACAAAATAAAGAGACAAAAAAATCAACTCGTTCGTCCCTACTTGCAGATAAGCGTTGAAGATAACTTGTTTACTGCCGGAGAACAATGATTTATGTGTTTATGTATTGAGATAAGGAGCCATACGGTAGCTTACTATAAAAATAATACTATTGCGCAATTATTTTTCATTACTAGTTATATAAGACTATAAGAACTTTATATAAATTCTGATATTAACATTTTATCTTGTATGCTGAATGTTTTGTTTGCCAATAGCAGATTTATTAGTAATTGGGATTTATATCTTGCAAAGTATATTATTCAGATTGTTTTTGAGAAAACTAAAAACCAACTTCGAATTTTGCTAATGACCTTATTCGTAAAAAAAATTCGTAGTTTTTTAAAATCTAAATCTGAAAATTTTGCTAACTACAGCAGACGAAATATAGACAAACTTATTCTACCTTCGACTACCCTTACACAATTTAGCAAAAGTCCTTCCTCACGATTATTAAATATTTATAATAAAATACCTAACTCCATCAAAGATCTTAAAAAGATTCGGTTTTTCGTAATAAACTCAAAGAATATCTTATATCTAAATGTTACTACTCCGTTGACGAATTTTTAAATGATAAATCTAAACTATATTATTTGGCAGCCTGAGTAAAATAAATTACATACATCCCAGTTATTATTATTACCATTGTTTTGATTCTTGCAGATGATATTGCCTATATTTTTCCGACTTCTATGTTTCTAGCAATAAATAGATTGTGCACATACCTACCTATTATAATAATCTTAGATCAATTGCTGCGCCCTTACATGTATTTAGGGGTACATGTATTTAGCTTTAAGCTAATTACCACCTAAGCTAAAACTCTGTAATAAAGTAGGTATATATTTATGCAATAATTAAATTTGAAATCTGAATGACTTAATTTTACACTGTTTTAGAGTTTGGCGAGACAGATACCCTCGTGAATAAAACATTTATGGAATGACCTCTGATGATTTTCTATACAATAGCGAAAGAATAACTAACTGCAGACTGTTGCAAACAATCTAAAGGTAGCTCAACTGATCCATAACTAACAGAATTAAAAAAACATACATACAGCCGACAATCCTTTTCGTAGTCCACTAAAAAAGAATAGTCTTATAAGAAACACTAAGTTTTCGTTATAAATAATACCCTATTAATTAATACCTATCCATACTTATATTAAAAATTCGAAAGTAAGTTAAGTCTCTCTGTCTGGCTGAATGCTGTCCCGGTGCAAATTGTTATCACAGAAAAACGCGTGCGAAGCTGCAGGCTGAAGCTAGTAATGACATAAAGCGGTTCTTGTTATTCAAATTCCTCGAAAGCCACTGCTTCATTGTTTCACTGAATAAGGTAAAATCTTTGAAATCCCAGTTGCAGCGAGTGATTTATAGATGGCGCTATCGGTCCGCTCCGGAAGAACCGCCGTCTTCCGCCGGAAAAACCCAGAACAAACATATCGGTTCGTTGTTTCGTCTTATCGAACCGAAAATTCGTTTAGTTACAGTTTACTTGGTCCTAGAATCAAGATATTTTTTGGAAACAAAGATACTTATCAAATTTTATTCATGATAACTCACCAAAAACTGATAACAATAACAGGAAACAATCAACCCCCCACCTGACACGCAAAAAGGTCCCACCTGTGGCCTAGTTGCGGCAACCAGAAACAAACGAAGGAAACAGCAAACAACTAGGAAACATCGAGATAACCACTGAAAACAAGATAACAAACATAAACGATGTTTATTGGTGATAGGTTTAACACAAGTATGTTTGTACTACAAAAGTTACAAAATGTCCGGATAATCATTAAAATAGTCTATAAGTATCAACTTTGTAAACCTACCTTTTGTGAATAAATATTTATTATTAATACTTATTAGATTTGCACACCGAAAAACAGACAAGAAACGAATGAAATGAATGAAAGCTGTCAAAAGTAAAAATTGTTTCGAACTTACCAAATTGCTCCGATGATACTAGATGTCGTTACATATTTTCCAGTAATTTTACTTTGGTATTGTACTTATCCCCTTTTGTTTACAAAATAATATCTTGAATTATAAAACCGAGCATAGGTCAGTTCGTTGTACAAACCTTCCTACGCGTTCTATAGATAAAACGGTATTTGAAGGGCATGTTTTATAATCTAACGTTTATTATAAATAAATAAAATAAATAAATAATGCTGGACAATTCACACAGCATTATCTAACCCCAAGCTAAGCAAAGCTTGTGCTATGGGTACTAGATAACTGATATATTTAATACAATACACTACATAGATAGATATTTTTTATTATACATAGAAAACACCCAGACCAACGGAACAAATTTCTGCAGATCGTACACAAATTCGTTCCGAGGCGGGAATCGAACCCGCAACCTCCTGCGGCGCAAGCGGACCTTCGCCCCGCGCCATTTTTATTTTACTTTGTGGAAAATCTACTACAACCAATTTTACCACAAGGACCACTTTTGTCAATGACAGACTTTTCATTGCTTGATGATTTTGTTTTTTTTTGTAACAAAAGGACGACTTCACAGACGGGTCGTAGATAATGGGTTTAACTTTGAATTATTTTGAAATAAGTAATGCTGTTTTTTTAACAATGTTTTTAAAAAGCCCGAATGATATTTCAAAAGCTACCGCGATCTGTCATACTTCGATCGTTTTAACGAAATTGAAATTCAAAAGTGATAACTAGAGAACGCCAAAATTACTGACAAGACCGTTTGATTTGATTTGATTTTGTAGAGATATACGTATTTGATCTGTCCGGTACATTATATTTGCTACTGCAGATCAAATCATCATGATCTGTGTTTGGGCCAAATTGACAAGAACACCGATGCCATAGACCCATCAAATATTTGCAAGGAACAAGAATAACACGAATCAAGTGTCACCAAAGTTGGAGCGCTTCGTAATCGCAGAATGTTTGTACAACTTATTATATACGGGCTAAGTTATGAGAAGAAACTTATGTTTCGCATCCGAAAACATTTCTAGCAAGGCTATTTTGTAAATGAAAATTTCTGAAGCAATAATAAAAAGACAATTTCGAGGCAACAAAATAAAGAAGACAAATATGAATGTAACAAACATTTTGAATCTTAGTACACTTACATGTTGCTATAATCTATTTAAATCTTCTATAACGACAGTTTTCAAACAAACAAACGTCAAAACGTTTTTGAATAATGATCGTCTGGAATAGAACTAGACGTAAAGAGAAATAACAGTAATATGTGGTGCGATCAAGCAAATAGAAGCAACGAAGAATCTCAATATCAAAATAATTGATTATCTACCAGCAGAGGCTTTGATACTCAGAATCGAGTTTTTTTAGATTTGAATCCCATCTAAAAATTTCATGTAGAGAAGATTAACAAGACTCAAAAGCGAAGGTACATGGTTCAAAAGCTATCACTTCTCTCAAAGAGCCAAGCCACTACAAGCCACTCACACTAAACCCCTAATTATTAATTAAATGTAAAAAAATATTAGCTGCGTTAGTTATTTTCATTGCTTTTATTGCTACATATTTATGTACCTCTCCGCTCTATACTCATTTCTTCGTTCTTTTAGTATTGATTGATTGACATCAAGTTATAGCTTTATTGAAATCGGAACTTGGAACCTACGGAACCAGACCAAAGAGATTAAATAATAAGGCAAAAAAATTCGACTTTGAAGGGACTTGAACCCGCATCCTTCCGTCAGTACCAGAATTTGATTTCTTAGAAATTACCCCGCACTATAATAACAAAAAACCTCAGACCAAAGATATTTTAATTTCAACCAACTCTTATAATATCTTCTCCTGTTGTCGATCCTTATTAGGTAGGTAAATACCACCAGCCTGGCGGCTAAAACCCAAAACTTACGTTTCGCGTTCCTTCTGCGTGTTACGCACGGATTCATTTACTTGGCTCCTAGTTCCAACGTCTTCATTAAGCTTGCGTGTAAATTGTAATGATAGTTTTGCTTTGGTTTTGAAATTTATATGAACAACGAGCTAGTAGACTTCTACACGTAAATTTTATTCGTTAAATAGCTTTGACCTCCAATGTTATTGTTTAGTAAATCATTCTTGTATGATATTTTACTCTACAAGAAATAACTACGACTAGTTTGACTAATTCATTAGGAATGTTTTAATTTTACTTAAAATAAATATTTGCTTATAAATTATTATACAAAGAAAATCCTGATTGAAATATTTTTCACTGTTTTTCAATTTATGCCTACATTACAGACTAATTTATTTTTTCTTATTTTAAATAGTGTCAAATGCAGAATAGTTTTTTAAATATTTCCATAAACATTTTCGAATTTAATACCTACATTTCACAAGGTTTACCAAAGCCCCTAAATCATTCTAGGTAGTCTATTTCACCATAAAACCTATCGTAGTTTAACGACTTCATTATGAAAGTAAGTGCTTTATCTTTTTTTGAGATTTTACCAAATAATAATTAAAAGAATAGATAAGAATATCCTGCTAGACAATTTATCAATTTCAATTAATAATCATTACAGAATAATGTCCTAAACCAGCAATGAAATTTCTTTTTCCCAATTTTATACGTGTCGTGTAAAATAATATTTTAAAATGTTTTTATAAACATTTTCGAAACATTTCACAAGTTTTACTAAAGCCCCAATTACGAGGAAAATACAAGGCAAACGAAACCATTAACCCTTCAGACAATAATGAAACAGAAGGCTAAACGGAAACCAACCGTCCACTATCCCAACGGCCGAATCCAGCGGACCGTAACACCCTTATCAAAAAACTTACCGTTAAAACACGTGATGAACCACAACACTGCGGTGCACAAGTGCGCAAAACCTCTTACTCGTTTGCGCACCATCTCACCAGAATCAAATCACCATACTACAGAACCGAACCAATCCAAAACACTTATCGTAACACCCTCGATTATCGTGTGACGTAACTTGCTCGAGTCCGGAGCTCGGAGGGACGTCTGCTCGCGGTTGAGCGGCCTGCACGACTGAACTGAAGCCAGCTGGGACAGGGTAACAGTAAGGGTTGGACTGAGAGGGACAATATTTGTATCCACACAGCCATTTCCCACCCAAGTGGGGACCCACGTGCCGTGTTTAGTCAATTCTTGTCTGAATGGGCTAGGGCTATTTGTAATTTTATTGCCGTCGTTAAACGAAACATCATTAGCGGCGATTGTATTTTCTGTTCATTGGACTCTATTGCCTCTGTTTCAGCTGACGGTTTACGTTTTTACTGGACTTTTTGTGCAAATTAAACGTTTATCCAATTCCGCTCTCAATGTTTTGTTTTCATTAGAAGTAATCCAGTCACTTTGTCTGGTATTTTGACGAAATGCTGAATTTTGACAAATATTGATTTGAATTACCTAATCGACTTGGGGTGTTTATTGAAAAAATATGTAGATTGCCACGAATAGACGAAATGCTTTCTTTCAAATTGTGCTGTAGTATTGGTGGATATTCTAGTTAGGTCATATTTTTCATAACCAGCCTTTTATTTATATAAAGTTTTCTTCATTTTACTCGAGAAAAAACACAAACAAGAATAAATTATGTCAATGGTCAGAATTACCATAAAAATTAACGGTTACTGTGAGATTCAAAGAATTTTTGCTAATTTCGTTACTAATTCCAAGTGTAATCAAAGAGGGAGAATTGCTAAACTTGGAAAGGATTTGCCGGATTCATCTCGACGGAGGAAATAAAAAAACACGATGGTGATTTTATAAAGATAACGTCTCTGAACACCACGAAACTCGTATTAAAGTCGCAAGGATGAGAAAAGTTTGTCGGTTTGACTGTAAGAGGGTTCAACCACCAGATGAAAATGGTTTACTCTTACCCTATAGTAGGCAAATATTTATTCAAAATGTTGCATTTACTAAAAATTGGTTTAAACTAAAAGTTGCACAGTTTTGCAACTTTATCGATTAATTTGAAAGGAAAAACAAAATCGTACGCACAAGTTTTTTTTTTGCAATACAACCGCTAGTTACCGCTAACGACATACCCACTAACTATATTATTTCGTAGGTAATCAATTTCGGATCTAATCGGTCTCGGGTTGATGCGCTTTCAACCCAACTAAGCAAAACCCAATGGACAGTCCAATGGTATAATTGGCCAAGGATTTGACGCAATGTAGGCCGAGACCGCGTTGATACCGTGAGTTTCAGCAAAGCCAAGTGCTGAGGCCCTGCGCTAAACTTTGAGGTTTACTACTCGATTTGAGAACTTTTATGAACATCGAAAAAGGCGTAACGATTTGTTTGAGCTCCAGTTGGGAATAATTGGATTTCAAGTTCCATTCTTTTTTGAACTTTTTGTTGTTGTATTTCTTTCCTAATACTTTACTAGGCACAAACGTAGCATACTGGTATGCTACGTTTTCCCAAAAATTTTTGAATAGTTTATGAAAGCTTCTGATGACGTCACTAAACAGATAAACAGCCGGTTATTCGTAAATTATTCCTACGCTGATCATATCTATATCTCTTCAATTAACTAATAAATTATGAAATATCTTTGTCAACATTATGCTAAAATCAGAAAAAAACAATTTGACAAGAGATCTTGTCGATTTGATCATTGATTAGTTAATCAGAGTACGAACAATCAGCGGCATAATTGTTAAATTAAGGTATGTACCTACATGTACTTACATACATATCTTAGGTACTTATACTAATGACTATTTAGTTTTTGACAATGATATAAGCTCTCAGATACCGTATCCCTATAGGTACCTACAATATGTCGGCCTACATAATGATCATAACGGGTGACGGTTCAGTGGACGGCGGACCTTATAATAAAATACTGTAGGTCCCCATTACGTTAAAGGCTATAAAACGTTTCCGAGTAATATCACGGACATATTTCCAACAAGATAAATGTCCATTGGTTTATTTGAACCACCTTAGATTTGGAATGAAACATTTTTTACTTCACAAGGCAGAATCAAGTCGATAGATGGGCAGCCCTAAAGCTCGCAGAACTCATAACCGCTACGGAGTAAAAGTGCTTGAGTGGCGTTTATAGAATACATTTTAGACAATGCTCACAGGAACTACATGACCTGATTCTACCATCCCCCTTCCACTCCGGGACAAGCAGACGCACAGCGCAATACCATCCCTACTCGATGGATATACCCTCCACTCCCACTAAGCGGTTTTCCTCCACCTTCATTATTCGCACCGCTAAGGACTCGCTTAAGAACTCGCTTCCTGCTTCTGTTTTTTCGTCCATATAACTAACCGAGTCTCTTCAAGACAAGGGTGAAGATACCTATCTTCTAGACCTTCGTGATACACCGTCGGCCACATCTTCGCTTTCCGTCAGGTGAGATTGAGGTTAAACGAAGGTTTTTGTCCAATAAAAAAATTCTGCACAGCAAGTTTTCTGTTTGGTGGCTGATAATGACATATGAGATAAAATCAAGAAAAAATCTACTTCTTGGCTTTAAGTATAGCTCAAACTATGCTGCTTGTCATCCAAACATAAAACGTTAAAATATTTTTAGATGCGCTTTTAGAAAAAGCTTAGAAGTACACTGAACTACTATTACTAGCGACTAGTATTCTCTTTTCTGCTATATTTCAATGAAAACTGTGGAGTCTCAATTTTTTTTAGGGTATATTAAAATAATTATTTTCAAGGGAAACCCATACGAAAGTTTCGATATAGGCAAGTTGTGAGACTCGCTTCCAAAGTAAGCTTATTAGTAAAAGTTTTTACATCGAAATTCTTAGGTAGATTTAGAAGCCAAATTTATTATTCACACGTGAGTAGGTATAAAAATATGGGACAGTGTAATGAGTCAAGAGACATAGAGTCCTTTTGGGTGGTACTCTTTATATGAGCTCAGACATTTTTCCAGTTAATATATCTTTTTAACTACTTCCCTTAGAGCGCGTTCGGGCCATAAATTGCATAGTGCTTTTGACGTCGCGTTTTATAATCTTATAACGCGTCTTTAGATTTCACAATGGTTTTGGGGTTTCATTGTAAAATAAACGTAGGTAGTAAAATAAGTTACTTATCTCTAAATTGCTTGCAACAATCTGCAAATAGCTCAAGAGTATTTTGTATCTTTGTAAATACGTGCACGTACTTAGCTCTTGATATAATTTGTAACCATCCCCATCAACGATCCATGATGGTACTCCTCTGTAAGCCAAATTTAGAAACCTTTGATAACAAACAGATTGGCGAGAATCAGATGTTTGTAATCTAGGGTTTCTAAGGTTTTTGGCTCTCCTAAAATACCAATTGAAATCATTAAATCTAACAGAAATCAACCTTTAAATCTAAAAATGAACTTCATAGCTTTCTGTCAAGACATTTTCGTCCACTAATTCCCATTACAAATCAATATCAATAATGTTCAGACTTCGTAGGAATTTTCAAGTCAGGGTGGCTTCAAGGTAACGAGCTATGATCGATCATAACTATCAGAGAATAAGAAAATAATATTTCTCAAAGCTTTCATTTCTTCATCAGGATAGGCTGATTTGTTTTTTTTCTTCAACATTTGTAGCCGAAGTTAAATAGGTCCTGGTGGTGAATCACTTTACTTCTTACTCACTTTACTGCTCAGCTGAGCAGTTATATCACAGAAAAGTACACACTAAACACAATTTAGGTGTATCTTTTCTGTTATCAAAAATAAATAAAATTTTGGTGCGCAATTTCTTTTTATTTTTATTAAATTTTATTTTATAATATATTTTATAATACGACAAAACAGAAACCAGAAATGCTTATGCATTCCTGGTCTCTATTTTGTCGTATTATTACATCGGCTGAGTTGGCTCTCCCTTCAATTTAGAAAACAAAATGCCTGCCCAAATCGCTCTCTTTTCACAAATAGATAAACCCCGTCTAGCGTACCCTAAAAAATAAAACGAAAATCAAATTGTTGCTACTATCTCGAACAAAAAACTGGCGAAACGCCAGCAATCTAAAGTAATTCGGATAAGCCTTACACGACGAGGCTCGCGTGTTGAGCATCTGTATAATTTTGTACTGGACAGCAATGTTTCCGATGTTTAAAACTAAGGGCCAGAGGCAGATCTAGCGATTTGCATTGTCGACTGAGCAATGAGGCTACTGTAACCACTGGCTAACCACACTGTTTTCTTACATAATTATATCTGCTTAAAAGTAATTCGGATAAGCCTTACACGACGAGGTTCGCGTGTTGAGCATCTGTATAATTTTGTACTGGACAGTAATGTTTCCGATGTAAAACTAAGGGCCAGAGGCAGATGATAAGAAGTTATCCAAATGCATTGTTCTATTAATAATACTTACATTTATATATAAGACGAGTGTGAGCACCAACACAAACATACTGTGGTTTAATGGTGCAACATTGTTAAAACATAATGTATTCTTTCTTAATAAATATATATTCTATTCTATTCTAAAAAAAGATCTAGCGATTTGCATTGTCGACTGAGCGATGAGGGTACTTTAACCACTGGCTAACCACACTGTTTTCATACATATATATCTGCTTAGTACTAAATTATAAATAACTAGCGCTTAACTCTGGCTACGGCTTCACATGCGTTTTCCTTGGATAAAAAGTATGTCCATCTCGTGATATCTCCCTGTCAAGTTTTAGTTGATCCGTCCTGTCGCTTAGTCTTGAAAAGGTAGAACGACAGACATACAGACAGATATAATTAATGATTATTTATCGGGTATTTATCGCGTTCCTTGTGTTATTATTTCTCGTTACAACGATCGTGGTCGAAATAATAAAAACTTAGGGAAATAAAAAACCGCGAAAGATTATAAAATTTTGAGACAGCTACTTCGTTTTTTTTTATTATTTTCCTTCTGTAAGGAATTAGTATCCCTACTATGCCTTTAGCTGGGCTTTGATTTAAAACTTTTCATTAAAAGGAGTAAAACAAATTGTTTACAGTGATAGACTCTCTAGACGTATTCTACATAGTTCGGTATCGGTGAATCTCTTTTAGCGTCGAGGTTCCTGGCAAAGCGTTTACAAGGAAAATAAAACTACACTTTTCCCGTTCTGGATAAAAAATTAGCTGGATTATTTTATTAAAAAAGCAACGTTTACACCCGTTCCGATTGTAATGACTTATATCGGGATGTTTAGCATATTTTTAGTTTTGATATGTAGCATGGTAGATATTTATCCAAACATCCTATGTATTTGATACCTAAGTATCATCATCAACCTATATTAGTCCAGTCAGCATCTGCACGCAATCTTTCGCTAGTCATCAATCCACCTAGCTCTATACTACGTTTGACGAGTCATAGTCTCCACTCAAGAACACGTTTACAAAATAAGTAACAGGTTATAATATTTTATTTTAGATTTTGGGGTTATTATTACCTTATCAGCACACAACGTCCACTGAACGTCCCTCCAACAATCAAATATAATGTATAGATATTTTGAGATTGAAACTGGTTTGATACATAAACTTAAAAGGCTTTTAAGGTTAGTTTTCGATATTATTCACAACTAAAAGTTCCTTAATTTATTCAAAGTGGATTTCACGATCGTCATTCAGCAAAGAACTTTTTTGGCTTTTTCGACTACGAAAAAAAAACATGAGTTAAAATATTAAAAGCCTTTGAATGTTCTGTGCAGTTTAGTTCCTTTAAATATTCCAAAAAATTATTATTCTCTAAAACGATCAGCTGGTGAATGTAATACTTCAGGCCGCCATAAAATATTTCAAGTTTTGCATGCCAAGTCACGCCCCGACTGAGTTTTGCAAAATTTATTTTTAATAGATGTTGCTCATGATTTTGCGTAAATATTTTGCATTTGAATATTGCTTTATTGCTACAATGAAAGAGTAATTTTAAAATATAATATGATAAATATGCTTTCACCAATTAAGTAACGAAGCACTGACATTTTTTATCATCTTTCATCCTTGTTTTTGATCAACAACTGATTTTCTCAGTTCTATTAGTAAGAGAGCACGGCATGAATCTTAAATTTGAAGTTTTAGCTTTTTACGTTTTTCAAGACAGTTTTTGAAGTAATTTTTTTACTTGTAGATTATTTTTTATTGTCATTAATATGTAGTTTTAAGATTGTATAATTATTTACGTAGGTATGTACTTGGCATAATGATTTGGAGGCATCTGTAATGTTACACACAAAAGCATTCTGTAAATAAATAATAATAAATTAAGTCGAACTTACTTACTGACTTAGGTATTCGAAAACGATTAAAGCTTGTTGTTTTGTGTGGTAAGTTCCCAGGAACAAAACAACAGGATCGAATCACGCCGTCTGTTTTAACTGCATCCATAATCCTCGCCGGGCTTCTCAAACTAAGCTTTTCAAACTTTATGCTAACATTGGTTTCCTCATATACCTCATATTTTATGCCCTTTGTCTGTTGAACTTTTGAGCCGCTCGAGAGTGGAATGACGTATGCATGGCCACGATCGGAGCTTCATCATGCAGGCTAACAGAACCGAAGTTTTCTTTGAACCACTGTGGTTTTAAAGCACGTAGTTTGCTTCTAGTCTCTAACTATATATGAACTCAAAATAAACGTGAGCCTTATTGAAGATGTCGGAATTATGAAATAGAAATAGGTAAATAACCCAGACATAATAAGAAGGTAAACCTTATTGACCTGTATGGGTAAGTAATAGTGATAGATTTCAGTGATTGCCTAGTTAGGGCCTAGGACTATAAAATACGTCAAATACCTTTTTAAGGTTTAAAGTTCTCAGTGATCTGTGTGTTTTTATGGTTATTAAAATTTATAGGTAGTATTAATTATATCAGTTATCTGGTACCCATAACACAAGCTCTGCTTAGCTTGGCGATAGTTGATGTTGTATGTGTTTTCCAGTATTATTTATTTATTTATTTCTTTTACACATTTCAACCCTTCAACAGAAAAAGAAACTGATATTGATAACGATGTAAGAAAATATTTCTTACAACCAAAAACATAACGTTTCCGCATTTTCACACCCATCGTTTGTGGATTAAAATACTATGGAACTTTACGCCCACCATTTATGGATTATTTTAGGAATTTTACACCCACCATCCCTATGGATTATTTAGCCCACTCACTAAAAGGAGGCGTTCACACTAGAAACATTTCAACTTGTTTATTACATGGCTTAGGTTTATCTCGTAACGGCAGACAGCTGCAAAATCACTGAACACTTGGAATTTGGCTAGCTTTGCTCTTGGCTGTTCAGAATTACTTTCAAAGTCATTTACGATATTTGATAGCGTAAAATTAGTATCATTGCCTAACGATGGCCAGGAGCCATGGCTCCAGCCAATCGTATTATAATGAAATGGACATTCAAATAATAGATCAATAAGTTACAGAACTTTTAAAGGCAACATTATTATTACAATACAAGCATTATTACTTAACGGTAACTTGCGAAAATTTTGATAAGGTATATTATGCTTAAACATGTTTTCTTTGTTGCTAAGCAATGTATTAAAATAGTTTCTAATAATTTGGAAAAACTAAAAACCAACTTGAAATTCAATATTTACACAATTTTTAAGTTTAATGGGATAAATACTAATCCTATTTTTCCCGACGCTTCAACGTGTTTACGCACTGTCGTAAAACGTTGGGAATAATATGTAAATATATTAATAATAATGTGTTCAGATCACGTAATTGTCGGAAAAATCGACGAACATAACCAAAAAAATATAAAAAAAACCTTACCAGCCGAACATAGAACCTGTCTCCTTTTTTGAAGTTGGTTAAAAATTGTCTATCATTTATCATAAAAGATATCGTCGTATTTTGTTACTATTATTTTCTATAATTAAGTACCTAATAAATAAAGCCTCACCCTCCCTGATTTTAATATTTCCAAAATTTTGTCGTATGTTAACGAAACGCGACATAATAAAAAACATTAGTCTTGTAACAAGTAATCTATGTCGTGTCTTTCTTATCTCACCTAAAGTCACATAAATTAAAAACAGATGGGTATTTCCAGAGTTTTGTTTTTAAAAGAAAACAAAAGACGAATGGTACCTAGTCAAGAGGAGAGAAGCCGTTTCGCTGCTCCCTAAGTGCCATTCTCGTTTTCAGTATCAGGCATCAACTTGATTTCTTTCTGCTGCATTTATTTTTATTAAATCGTTATAATGAACTCTCTGTGGGCTCATTATTTTTTATTTGCTCCGCTAAAACAGATATTATGTTTCCTTATAAAATTATTAGTATTTTTTGTGTAAGAATGCATAAAATTCATGGCCCGACTTCATTAGTATTATAATTTTTTTTTTTTTTTTTTATAAACTTAAACTTGACTTCAAATCCGCGTATCTTACACTGTTTTTAAGCCTTTGTGTCAGAAGTACCATTGATTTGTACCATTGATTGTACAAGTGACACAACTTTGTATCCTTAGTACCAGTAAAGAAAAATGAGGATATTCCTCCGTAATGTTAACCGATTACTATGGAACTAGTGATACAACTTTGTATCTCAAGTACCATTAAAGAAAAGTAAAGATATTCCACGTAAATTCATTTTTGACATGCATTTATTTTGTATTGTCACAAAGATATAAAATTAAAAATATAACCGAAACTTCTTAACGCAAATAAAATTTTAAAGCCTTTGTTACACAACTAACGGCGTAATTTTTCTAGAACTAGTGGCACATTAATTTCACCATTAATGAGCTGCATTTGAACATGCTGTATATATGCACTTCGCTCGATGACGGATTTTGACCGTTTTTTAAACGGCATCGTTGTTTTCGCTCTTACAGCGGTGAATGCTGCATCTTCCATAAGCGTTTTCAAAAGATGGCTGATTGTTGTGGGTCTTCTCTTAAAAATTTTGTTAAATTGCCCATTCCACCCTTCGCATACGTTATTTGTCCTATGTCTTTCGCCAAAAAAACACCACATTGCTTTCTTCGGCATCCAATAGTTTTGAATATAAGACAAGAATGGTCCGAGGTTTCGATGCGTACCAATAACTTGACTTAGGTATATGTTCACCCATGCAGACGGGCCACGGGCAATACTTGAAACCTTGCTATGCCACCGTATTTTAGAAACCTTCCTCAGGTCTAGAGTTCAGTACGAACTTGGGATCGATATTTTCCATACTGTGACTTATATTTATTGAGTTATAGATATATAGAAGCTTGTGGGTTAGACACAACAAAAACTCGCTAGCGACCCTGCGCGTCCAATATAATAATATATTCAGGATGATGTTGGGTCTGCCTCGCTTCTGTAGTGCATCAGGGATGTTTGCTGAATATCAAACTGACTTCGGTGCCATTATTCGCAGGTGAAAGCGCACTCCATCCTTGACCGCATCGTCACTTACCATCAGGTGAGATCGTGATCAAACGCAAACCAATTCCATATAAAATTAAACAAACATCCTGCATTACTGTAACAGTTCCGGTGCATTTATCAGGTTTTTTAAAATTTTTACATCGCCAGATACAGTTACCATTTTCATATTTGGTATGAAAATAATACTGGAAACCTTCAAACAATAAAACATTTCCTCGGCCACGTCGCACTATCTTCATTTCCGAAGCATGATCCGACGATGCCGCTTCGGACATTATTTTTTTATTTATAATTATGAAAATCAAAATTGGGTTGGGTAACAATGGGTTCGACACATGAAAAATAATGAATGCATAATAGTGTCAGACTGACGTAAAACGAAATGTACTTCAAATTATAAGTGGCCAGTACTTGGCGTATCGTAAGTGTAGTATTTATTAATTGCGACAATTCACTTCCTGGGCCCACCACAGTACTTCAATGATTAGTTGTACCATTCATGGTACTAAAGATACATCAATTTTTTATGATGGTACTACTGATCCTAAATAGTTGTCACTAGTACCATTAATGGTACTAAGGATACAAAGCTGTGTCACTTGTACCATTAATGGTACAAATCAATGGTACTTCTGACACAAAGGCGTTTTTAAGTATTAAGGGACACCTTGGGATTATTTTTTTATACAAAAGCATAAGTATGATCATAATATAATAAAATAAATAAAAAAATAATGGTGGACAATCCACACAGCATCATCTACCCCAAGATAAGTAGAGCTTGTGTTATGGGTACTAGATGACTGATATACTTAATACAATACATTTCATAGATAGATATTTTTTAATAAACATAGAACACCCGGAACAAATATTTTTAGATCGTACAAGTATTTGTCCCAGGGCGGGAATCGAACCCGCAACCTCCTGCGTCGCAGACGGACCTTTGCCCGCCACGCTACATTAGTCGTCAAAATATTCTCTGACAGTAGCGAAAGAAATCTTCAAAATCATGCATATTTATATTATCGGTGCATAATTTAAGCAGAAACCGAGGAACATACATAAACAAGAACAAAATTAAAAACTTTAAAAACCCCGTACAGATTTTCATGAAACATGGCTAAGAACATTCGGGATAAAATTATCTATGACACAAAAAAAAATTAACGAAAATCGGTTCATCCGTTTGGGAGCTACGATACCACAGACAGACACGTCAAACTTACAACATATAACGGGGGTTAAAAAACATACAACCTAACATAGAAACTCCTCCTTTTTGCGAAGTTGGTTAATAAGCGAGAGATAGATGAGCGAGCTCGTTGCATAATCATCAAAGGGATCAAAAGTAATTTGAAATCAGAGCGGCAGTTATTCGGCCAGCAAGATAATGCGCCCTCTATGCCCCGGCTTAGCTTAGGTATATAGGGAAGCCTGGCTTATGTTGTCCCGTGCGCTAATGTGTTTTAGAGGTAAGAGGATCTCTGGTGGATTTGCCCGGGCAATGTGTGAATACCGCCTGAAATTATAAACCAACCAAATTACGTACAGTTAGAATTTACCAGAAACTGAGTAATTAAACTAAGTTGTAGCTTAAATGAGTTCAAAGTTCCAATACAGAGAATGTCAGGACAGTCAGGTCAGGAGAAAGCTGACAGCTTATTTAGAGCATTGACCGCGTTCAAAAATTACATTTATAAATTATTTATTTAAAAATCAAGACAGATATTACAGAATTCCTCCAAACCGTTATGTCTCGTATATAGAATGAATAAATAATCATGAAATTACAAAATAATTCACATAAACAAACAATAAAACTAAATATGCGGTACACACACAAGTATAAAATTAACATAGCAAATAATGGTAAAAATCATCAAGCTTATGGTGTAGTCTCAGTAGTCCGGTTACAATTAACTCAACTTATATTATTGATATATAATATAAATATTTTCTTTTGATCAAGTGACGGCAAATGCTGGATGCGGTAAGCTGAAGACAGGGCGTTATGACGCTAACTAGGGCAGGCCTAACATTATCAAAAGTAATAATAATTAGTAAAAAAGACATTTTATACTCTCTCACAAAACTGCAGGCACACTCTTTCAATCATCTCCCAGCCATCCGCAAACACATTTAACTGAGGGTGGTTGGTGATGAGCGCGTTGAGAGTGCGCTGAGTGCCGATGATGGGAGACTGCTGACGATGCAGAGTGCGAGCACGAAGGGGCTTGAAAAGACGTACACGACGTAAAAGACTTGATGAACAAAAAAAGTATAATGCTTACCCACTTAGAGTACTCTAACTTACCTTGCCAGGGCGTCAGTGTCGCAGCTACTCTCGAACCACGTGGCCTTATGCGAGATGATGGTAAAAGGCCTGATGGTATGACTCTGATTCCCTGGAAGATGGGTCGGCCTTTAGTTTGGGATGCCACGTGTGTAGATACCCTAGCGCCTTCACATCTTGCAGGGACATCGGTAAGGGCCGGTTCTGCAGCAACATCAGCGGAGTCCCTTAAACGGCGAAAATACGCTAACCTTGACCGAGGTTACCTATTTGAGCCGTTTGGGGTAGAAACCCTTGGTCCTTGGGGTCCTGGGGCACACGGAATTTATAAAGATCTCACCAAACTTCTTATAGAGTCCACAGGTGATCGGAATGCTGGCTTCTACTTCGGTCAACGAATTAGCATTGCCATTCAACGTGGCAATGCTGCCAGCATTCTGGGCACTCTGCCTTCTGGTGACGGCTTAGATTTTTAAGAAATAGATATAAGTGTATATATTAGCTGTAATTGTTTTATTCTGTTACTGTAATTTACATATTATCTGTCTATGTATATAATGTATTAAAAGTTATTCCTTGCCAGGTATAATAATAATAACTTCGCATTTAGAAAACTTTTAAATTGAAACGGATATACTCTGTAATTGACACCAGTCATAAAATAAAAGGAACTAGCCTGAAAAGTTTCGCGCCAAATCACAAGTTAGATACTTTCAAGAGGGAACTTTGACTGGAAGTGACAAACTGGCGGAAAGTTCTGGAAGCCCACCGGTCAGAGTGTCGTGATTGTGGCAAAAGTTTTTACACTGGCAACTGGCAACTCTAAATAATTCTATAAGTACCGACGAGTATTAAACGTAACATACGACCCGGAAATAGGATCTTCAATCTGACATCGAGCTTTTCTATCTGTATTTTATTTGTATAATGGAAACAAAGAACTCTTATCGTACCTAAAAAAGTACGGCTTACGGTTGTACTTGGTACCACACGCCTGAACGGAAATAAAGAATTTTGACTCTGACATCACTAGCCAGTAACCAACATATTTATGTATCAAAATATGGTTATGACTGACAAGAAAGATTTCATTCAAAAAATTTGATCTCACTAATATTATAAACTATTTTCTGACCGCGGCTTCGCTCGCGTTGTTTCTATGGAAACGTTTAAAGGTGATTTCTATCCCATGGAAACTGATTTATGGGATAAAAAGTAGCCTACGTTTGATCCCAGGATTAGAATTACCTGTATGCAAAATTTCAGCTCGATCAATTCAGTAGTTTTGGCATGAAGAGGTAAGAAACATCCATCCATCCAAACTTTCGCATTTATAATATTAGTGTGAATAGTGTGAATTAGTGTGAATATTAGTGTGATGTGAAAGTTTTGATGTATGGATCGGATTGGGCTGAAATTTCGCATACAGATAATTTTAGGCCTGGAATAAAACATGGGCTACTTATTTTCTCATTTAACAGTTCCCATGGGATAGAAATAACCATAAAACGTGTCTAAAACGTGTCATAAAACGTGGCCGCGGTCAGAAACTAATATTTTTTTAATTACTTAGTTGTTTTGAAAAATGTTTAAAACTAGCTTGTACTTTCGTTTAAGTCAAAACAAGAAACAAAAAAAGATTTCCCGAATTCAATTCACTGAGTACCATACCTTAACAAGGCACCAACCTGACCGAAGCTAGACCCCTAACCCCGACTTAGATCTACGATTATCACCTCACAGCCCTCAACCTAAGGTGCAAGATCTACTGTAAATTTCCAACGCAAATAACAGTCGGCCACTGTAAACTGTGTTACTTGAAATTAGGGGACAAACAAACAACCTGGCCGAATTACTCCGCTTGTATCAAGGGCTGAATTAAAATAGGGGAGTTGTCCTTTACCGCACAAAACAACTAGCTTTTGCCACCCAGAAGGCTTACTCGAAAAAAACTCCAAAATAATTCTCAATCCGTGAAAATGTCCACCGCCGACTAACACCGATTTCTGAGCATGCCATCTGAAAGATCCATGCTTTTACTATTCTGTGTTTATAGCCTGCACTTAAAGTAATAAAATTGTATTCTACCTGTCTTTTCAAATTCAGTAGGCTTATGCATTAAAATGTAAATGTTCATGTTTATCGAAAGAAATAAACATTGCGTTTTAGTAGACATTTCGATTCCAGTACAAGGCACAGCCCCGAGTTTACGAGGTGGTTGTATTTTCCGTGTCCTTTAAAAAACAAGATAATCGTTGAGTTCATTGAACAAAACAAGCCAGAAACACGACGGACTATTAAATTAGTATGCGACATGCTCAAAATAATGATTTAGCTGGATAAATTCAACCAGCAAAAAATATTCAAAGTGCTTTATGTCCTTATGTTTTGCCATACACGAAACTCTAATTATATCATTATGTCAAATATTACAAATTATGTCACATAATTTGTAATATTTGACATAATGATATAATTAGAGTTTCGTGTATGGCCACACATAAGGACATAAAGCACTTTGAATATTTTTTGCTGGTTGAATTTATCCAGCTAAATCATTATTTTGAGCATGTCGCATACTAATTTAATAGTCCGTCAATTTTGTTTTGTTATTCTCGTTGTCAACAAAGGTTGACAACGAGAATAACAAAACAAAATTAAATATTTACAATTGAAACTATTGAGCTAACTGCAGACGGTTGAAAACAATTTACAGGTACCTCAACTGATAATTATATATCAATACCATTCAGTCGGAAGCGTCCCCAAGACTCTAGATGCATTGCCCCGCTGTAAGGCAATGCTGATGCGCTGCGTCAGATACTCACCAGCTCTCGGGTTGGGTGGCACTTCGACCAGACGCTCAGTTTTTTTTTTAACCTATGAGCCTCGGAACTCGGACACGGACCCCACGGGTTTTGACTCCAAGGGAAGCAAATGTGTAGACTCTGCCGAGACCTGCGTATTTGCACCTCTTGAGATCCTTGGCCAAATCTGCCACCGCATCCGCCCTCACGGATGTCCTCGGAAGATAGAAAGGCGCGAGTGTGTCGTCGCATGTAGCCTGCCACACAATGGGCTTCCCAACTCCCATTGGACTAGTGTCATATCGTAGTCGGGCCTCTTACCATCGTCACGCAACAGATCATTTGGGTCGAGAATAACTGATGACCAAGGCCCGCCGGATGATGTCGTTAAGGCTAGCGTGGCGAGATATCCGACCGGTTGCCCTAGTACACGATAATCCGTGATGATCAAGCTGTTCGGCGTGCGCAACACCTTGCACCCAACCGAAGACATGTTGCGATATGGAAACTTCCGGGATCCAATAAAGTGCCAGTTTTATATGAAGGAAATGCTTGCAACCAATGTCCTAAATCCCGGCCAGGAGCCAGGAGGCCAGGAGGCGGGCACGATCCAAGAGCTGGAGAAAGTTTGTAACAAACATCTCTGTATATTTTTGAGATGTTGAAATTTGTCAGGAACAACATGCCGTTGTTTGAGAAGGATGAAAAAACTCAATACAAAAGAAAGATTGTACAAAAACCACTTAAGGTGCCTCAATTTAGATTAGAACTTTGTAAAAGGAACTGCTACGCAATGGCAATACTGCTTTACAATAAACTTCCAAATGACATAGTAAAATTATCAAATAATAAATTTAATCGGAAATTATATAATTGGCTCTGTCAAAACTGTTTTTATAGTATAGATGTATATTTGAAATTTAAAATTATTTTTGACATGTACCTAATATCGATAAATCATTCTATAATAAAGTTTTTTTTTTGTCGGTTTTATGCATATGATCTACATGTAGGTATTTATTTGTTTAAAATTGTGAGATCAAATTTATTAATCAAATAAGTTAAGTTAATTTTCTATTCTAACATAAATGACCAAATTATCATTTGCACGACTATTATGTCAAATAATATTTGACTTATTAGTCGTGCAAATGGTTATGGTTTTAGAATAGGGTAGGTATCACTATATTATAGTGATACCTACCCTATTCTAAAACCATCATTGTTAACCTATATTTAAGCAAATAAATACTATTTTATTTCATTTCATTTCATTTCATCTCAAACGATTCCGTGTCAACTCACACAGAGGCCCATTGTGTAATCGTACAAACATTTGTCCCGAGGCGAGAATCGAATACGCAACCTCCCGCGTCCTAGACAGACCTTCGCCCGTTCCGCCACAGATGTCATCAAAATTATTAACAGATTCCAAATAATACCCATAAACCGGAAAATACAGTTCCCACGGGAACCACAGCTACATTCTGTACAAAACAAACATACTCGCAGTTACCGAATATAAAAAGAAAGTCAACTATTTTTTTATTGCGTTACGCTCCTGTTATTGTATTCAGGCAACGTCTATATTTTATGCTTCATAAAAATTTACTGTATAGGTACTTAAGTCTCGTCTTACGTTACATCAGCGTTATTTCAGTTTCATTTCAGCAGTATTTTTTGTATGGGCTATAAATTTTAAAGGAATCTAGTAGAGCTTACTAGTCGAAACCGGAATTGCTTTGTATTATACTTGTAAGTAGGTACTTTAGCAGGTAAGTTACGGGTACAGCAAAGTACGTTTTTTTAATACCACAAGCTTACGGCCCGCCTGATGGAAAGCGGTTACCGCAGTCTATGAACGCCTTCAACGTCAGGGACACACGCGAGTTGGCCGACCCTTTAAATGACTTAGAAGACCCTTTTTGAAGAACCCCATGTTGTAGTCCTGAGGAAAAACCTCGGCAGGGAGATCATTCCACAACCTAAGTGCTCACGGGAGAAAATTCCTTATGAACCTACAGTCCGCGAACTTAAAGGCTCTAAGGTATTGGGATGATATCTCTGCCGATGGCGAGCGGTGCTATAGTAGAAGGGAGCCGCTGGAACCATGTCAAACGGTTCATCAGCACACAACCCGTTGTACAAGTTGTAGAACAGTCAAGGAGAGAATCTCAATACCATCTGTGAGCAAGGGAACTTCAACCATTCTCACAGTACGTCTTTGAATCGAATCAAGGGGCTCAAGCTGGTGTCCAGACGTTAAAGTAAAAAGCATTTATACGACACAAGGGATTGATTTTAGGTATTATAATATTTCAAATTAGTTGCGCCCCGCGGTGATAAACATTATATTTGAATTATTTAATTATCTCACGGGAACACTGCACTTCGAGATAAATACTAACCGGTAAATCCAGGATAAAAGTTATCCTGGTAACAAAATTCAGACGTTAAAGCGTGAAGGGGTTACAAACATCACACACACAAACTTTCGACTTCTTAGTGTGATTCAGTCCCTAATCAGTAAAAAACTTTCAATTACTTTTCCATTATGGTAGATTTTTAGCACCTTGTGTCCATCAATAGAAAAATAATACACAAGTGTCCTAAAAAGGAAACTGGAAAAACAAGGTTTTCTCGTGTTTTTGCTAGAAGTTACTTACCTACATAATGTAACTAATATAATAACCATAAAGTGAGATCAAAGAAGAGCACCGACATAATACCACAACAAGTTGCCAACTAAATATAAATTATCCGACACTAATTCCCTGATGTCGAGAAAAATCCACCATATATGACATTTCCGAGACAGACATTTCATAGGAATGTGACCTTGTGACCCAGATTCTAAGACGTCGTAGAAATGACATGCGTGAAAAAAGCAATAGATTGGTTTGTGATTCGATGAAAAAACAGTTTTAGTACTTCCCACACGTGGAAAGACAAAATCGCCCTTCTCCCTTACTCATATTATTTAAGGTAGAACAGGTAAGAGAGCTAGCAGATAAGTAGTTTTGCGCAGGATTTTCAAAAACCCATGCTTTCGTAAACTTCTGTTCAACAGTCGTTTAGGAGTATCACACTATTATAAATGCGAAAGTTTGGATGGATGTATATACCAGGAGGTCAGGCGCAGGACCAATGGCTTAACGTGCTTTGCGAGGCACAGGGGTGTAACACCGCCAACATCCTGACTCCGGGCTGATACTGTAATTTTCCTTGCTAGAAAAACCCCAATAACAACTATTGGCCCGACCCGGAATCGAACACAGGACCTCATAATCAGCGGTTGAACAAGCTGATACTTGTAAACTGCAAACTTATATTTCCACCAACAAATAGTGAAGCGGAAAGGACTAAGCGAGCAGAAATCTTTGAAATGAAATCCGCTCTTCTCTCATACATTTTCCAGCCTTTGCCTTGGGGTCCTGGGGCACATGCAATTTATAAAGATCTTACCAACTTCTCATAGAGGCCACAGGTTATCGGAATGCTGACTTCTCTTTTTCATTCAACGTGGCAATGCTGCCAGCATTCTGGGCAGTATGCCTTCTGGTGACGGCTTAGATTTACAAAATAGAAAGTGTAACTGAAATAAATTCAAAATGAAATGATTTAATTTTCAGACTTTACCGATTTTAATTTGCACCTGCTTTTAATTAGCCATACGCCAATCATAAAATTGTATGAGTTATGTAGGTATTCAAATATTCGATCGACATAACCGCTGCTTTTCCCACATTATTAACAAATTAGTGGCTTTGTAATGAGTTTAAATATAAATATGGATTTATTAAAAAAGCGATTTTTGTGAAATTAGGTTACCTTAAGCACAAATTTTTCTAACGGCTCCGTATTTGCATTTTTAACCCCCGATGCAAAAAAGAGAGGGGTGTTATAAGTTTAACGTGAGTGTCTGTGTATCTGTCTGTGGTATCGTAGCTCCCAAACGGATGAACCAATTTTCGTCAAGTTTTTTTGTACCATAGATAATTTTATCCCGAGTGTTCTTAGCCATGTTTCATGAAAATCTGTCGGCGGGTTTTCAAAAATTTGTTCTTGTTAATCCTTCTTACCGATTCCAAAAACAAAAAATTATCAAATTGTCATCCACATAATAAAAAAAAATGTAAAAGTGATGTAATCATGTCTCTCTATTACCTTTTCACGCCTAAACGGCTGAATGGATTTTAATTAAATTTTTCAGGGAGTTGGATGTTTCCCGGTGACAAACATAGGCTACTTGCTATCCCGGAAAAGAGCGTTCAAAGCCGCGGGCAGTCTCATATATTTATTTTTTTATTCAGGCATTCATTACCCGATAATTATTTAAGCCAATAGTGTACCCATTTAGATAACACTTCCAAATTAGGTGGTTATTAGAAAATGATGTCACATTTACGTAATTTATTAATTTGAGCGTGGATAAATACACATCGCCGGGCTCATTTCAAACTTTAATTAAATTTTAGCTCGGCGCGAACTTTGCTAATACTCGGTTGGTATTGAAATGAAACATCTAAAGTAGAAATGAATTCATTTTAAAATAACTTGAGAATTTATTTTCTTTGAAGAAAAAAAACTTGAAAAACTTGAGAACTAGAGAATTGCATTTCGCAGATTTCGCAGTCTAGGCTTTTTATCCCTTAAGTCAGGTTTCATGGGAAAAGTATAACCGTTAAACGTCTCCATAGAAACTTATTTGTAATAATATCTCAAAATAGACCTTATTGTAATTGACTGTACTATTACCAGCATTCTGATAATTGGTACAGTAAATTACAAATAAAGATTTATACAAAAATCTGTTCTGGTTCTCAATCATGCTTCACCCAACAATTTACAAATAACGACAAATCCGGTAAACTTATGGGCCCATTTAGTCCCACAACTTATGAATTATGGGTAATTACCGGTTAAAAGGTTGCCAGAGGATGAGCATCTGGATGCTGGCCAAAAATAACCTCACAGTTTAATCATTAAACTGTAATGTGGAAAACATGAAACTGTCCGAAAATCATAACTTCATTCGCAGTGTAATCCGTACGTTGTCAAAATGGGACGGGACCTTGTCGAAATAATAAAGTCAAGCTCTAAAATCGGCGGGCCGCCGACAAGAAACAACATCCGCTGCCTACAACATTCATACACTGATATGTCGTACCAACCCACCGGACTGTCTACCCGACTTTAGTGTGTAGATTAGACTCCATAAATCTATTTAAATAAAAGAGAAGAGAAAACTTGACTCATCAAGAGATCTCTGAAACTACAAGAACTAGGAAGCTGAAATTTTGGATGGAAACGGATTTTAAGAAATTCGTATTTTAAGGGGGTCAAGGGTCATTTTTATAATAAACTTTTAGAAAGTAGGCCCTCGCTAAGAACGGATTTTGGAAATTCTTATTCTAAGGTACTTAAATGGGATCGTAATCGAATTAGTATTTTTTATAAACAAGCATACTTAGAAGATTGAAATGGAATTTATAAGTTTTCTAATAAATAACTTTAAAATTGTAAAGGATTGGTTGTAAAACTTTGTCGTTGATAGTTTACATGGAAACCAACATTACTTGGGGTATTAGTACTACTAAATTCAACGCGAGTGAAACCGCGGCGGGTCAGCTAGTAACTTCTTTACCTGACAATTAAGTTTGTACCTAAATCTCTTTGTACTTAGTCTGAGCTGTTCTTGCAAAGGTGGCTACTGAGACATTACGGGACTTTACGTTATGTACACAGCAAGCGTTCGTGCAGTCAGTACGAAGAAAAGAAAGAAGAAAGAAAGCTCTCGCAACGAGGAACGAGACGCATTTTAGCACATACAATACAATACAATACAATACAATAACACTTTATTGCACACCAAGAAAATACAAAAATAAAACTACAGGAAAAGAGAGATACAGAGTTGCGCAATGGGCGGCCTTATCGCTAAAACCGATCTCTTCCAGACAACCTTGGGATGGACACGAAGAAGTTGTAGACTTAATGACGGTGGCGTTTTACTTAAATGTACAATATATACATAATAATACATAATATACTTATAATAATATAATATAATAATAACACAACACACGCCAGTTCTGTGATAAACTATCTGATTGTGCGTTGATAATATTTTTCACACAATTGCAAGTAGTCTACCACTATCTATTGTCCGCGAAACCCATAACAGCATATTGTAGAGCGTCCAGATTTTTCCGGAGCTTTACTCCTCCCGCAAGAAAACCTTAGAGCAATGAAAACCAAACCTTGGTTTCACAACATGAACTGCAGTAAAACTTATTATTGTTGACAATTATCGGTTCTGTAATCCTAAATATTTCTTGTAAACAACTTACATAATCAAATAAATTATTATGACACAGATATGTACATCACAGAAGATCAAATAAATTTTTAAATTTTTGGTTTTGAATGTTTTTTTATTAATATCTCTGGTATGTTTTTGAACTCTGTTCAGTTCTATTTAAGCTTTCATTCATAAATAAATAAATAATGCTGGACGGACAACTCACACAGCGTTATCTAGCCCCAAGCTAAGCAGAGATTGTGTTATGGGTACTAGATAACTGATTTATTAATACACTACATAGATAGATATTTTTTACTATGCATAGAAAACATACAGAACACCCTGAACAAATATCTGCAGATCGTACTAATATTTTTCCCGAGGCAGGAATCGAACCCGCAACCTCCTGCGTCGCAGGTGGACCTTCGCCCGCTGCGCCACAGAGGTCGTCATAAATTATATGTTTGCTTACAAAATAATATAAGATTCTGGAAACAAGTAAAGAACTTTAATTTTCTTATTTTCAATACGCTAACAGCAAGCAGTATGATTCAATTACTCTCTCTGACTTCCATTTCCATCAGCTACGAAAGTGTAGCGTTGCTACGTGCTACGTCGTAGAGCGTTTACTCGTCTTTTTATCTTGTTGACTGTTTTTAGATATTTGTTAATTTTCCAGTTGTTCCCAACGTCTTGCGTCATACGCGCCTTTTCCAATTCTACGAATGCGACGTTTGGTTGACGATGTCGGGAGACGTGAGTGTGACGCATCGTTTTTGCGTGGGATTTGCGTAGTTCTCTGTCCGCATGATAGAGGAGCTGCATCAAACCGTAATAAATAGAAAAAAACAGAAGTCACGATGACGTCTAAATTCTATCGTCAACCAAACTCGAGGCTATCATATTAAATACCTTGATGGTACCGCAGAAGAAGGTCCACTTGCGATCCAGAAAGTTGCGGCCTTGTATCCCACCCCGGGACAAATGTTTGTACGATCTGCTATAGGTAAATGCACTCAGTATCGGTTATCTAGTACCCATAACACAAGCTCTGCTAACTTTTTGGCCGGAGCATCCTGCATTTTGGCGTTTAGACTTTTTTAGCCAATGCCAAGGTTACATGATCGTTACTCCCTTGCAAACTTTTTGCAGAGACACCTGTAAGCCAATAACGATATATCCTATGTTATGGCCTATTAATTTGTCGTAGGCAGTGCCAACATAGCAGTTTCCAGTGCCGTAAGGTTAGCATCGAAAACACGTATATTTATGTGAAATATTGAGTTTGCGTAAAGCTTTGTTGCGAGCTGAATTTTCGAAATCTTGGTGAATTCCAACTGTAAAGTTGTGGTCTGGATATTGCGGTTCTAAGTCTGTCCCTTTAATACTATTGAAGCTCTGAGAGTATTATTCGATTCGAGTACATTTTATTTTGTAAAATATGAATGCGGCTTTGCTTTTCACGTCAAGTTTGGCGACCACACTCGGTTTTAGAATCCACGATATTTTTTGTAGACAAAAACATTTATGAATGAAAACTAAACAAGAACTGATAACAATGACAGAAAACACGGTAACGGCAGGGTTACCACTAAAAACACATACATGCGCAACGAAAAGGTGAAAAATCAGTTTCGAAAAGCTGCCAAGTGTTTTGAACTTCTGGGATTAGCTCCGATGATACCAGTGTCCTAAAATACTTTCCACGCATATTTCTTTGGTTTTGCTCCAGTTATGCACAAAATACATATCTAAAAAGAAAAGTATACTTAGTAACTACTAAATAACAATTAAAGCTGACCCCAAAACTCTAACCTCTTGTTCATATTATAAATGTTAAACGTGCGTTTCTTTTGTATGATTAGAAATACTATAAGGATGAAACAATATTTAGTAACAACTTAATCTTTCGTAAATTAAGTTAGGTAGGAGGGTAATTTACTTCATTTAATTAATTTAATTAAATTTAAGTCTATTGTTTACTTTCTCTGTTTGTAAGTAGGAATAATTTACTTAATTTAATTAATTTTAAGTCTATTGTTTACTATCTCTTATTGTAAGTAGGAACAATTTGTGGGAGGGCGGGCGGTACACACAAATCACATTTTGTTGAATCTTATCGGAAGAGGTTCTGCGCGGAATTGTTACTAAATATTGTTTCATCCTTATAGTATACAATGGATTTCCGCAAAGTAACGCCTGAATCTATTATTTATCTTTGATTAGAAATAAATTCTTTATAAAGAAATCAAATAATATCCAAAAATATTTCGACTTCCCGAGTGTGAGGGCTTACTTACTACTTATAAATAAAAAATATACATTATTGTTTTAAATTCTATTCACATCTTAACCATTTGTAGAAACATTGGCCCAGCGCCACGGAAAAAGGAATCTTTGTAAACCTCCATAAATAGTTCAATAAAATCACCAGTTTGCCACATGACATCGTGTGAACGTACCATTTAAAACGCAATAACCTCAGCTTTCGGATCTGAGAGCTGGCTCTTGGCCAAGAGGACACCTTCCTACAAGTACAAGTGCCTTTGGAAGGTCAAAATGTTGAAATAAAATCGTAAAGTCGTACCAGTTTCTGTCCGTAGCTATAATAATAATAATAATAATCATTTATTTCAGACATAGCACATTTTTACATACACAAGTCCATATAGCGAGAATCACAACAAGTAGGTACTGACACAGAAACTAATAACAATAAATTAAATTATAACAATAAATTAGATTGAATTAAATTAAAATTGATTAAGTTAAATTTTAATTTAATTTATGCTACCAGTTAACTAAGTCCAAAAAGATGAAACATTCAGAATAAGAAGGATCTACCTACAAATATGTAGTGGAGAAAGAATTTCAAGTCATCTTAGGAGGACGGCCGATCCGTTCTTTCGTTGACTTTACTATGAAAATGATTCTGACAATAATTTCTTAGAACTCCGAAACGAAAGGTGTCACTTAGTGACGCGTACGAAGCAACTTGGTGGTAAGGTTGATCGTTTCAATATCAACCGTCAACTTCGTTCATTTTTCAAAGAAGACGTCCAGTTATTAGGTATCCGTGTCAAAATATGTGTCAGTTAATTCGTGTGTAATCAAGCAACTGCCAAATAAGTCAAAAGGAACTATAAAACTCAAAAGACTACAAAATATTGGTTGAAAATGCTAATGGGTTGAAAATGCTAATAGTTTGAGTTTGAGTGTATAGTTTAAAATGTTGGACACATTGTTTTAATCTCCGTTTGCTTAGTTTTAGAATGCATTTTCCAATATCAATTCGGCGGAGTCTAAGGACGCAGTCATCCAATGGAAGATTTGTGAACCAGCTGGGTCGAGCGATCACTCAGATCGTGGCGGTGAATTATTGACCATTGAGCAATCAGTAAAATGTGCAGTGCAATCAGCTCAGGTGCAGACGACAGCTTGGCACCACGCCAATCCCCGGTAAACAGTTCCGTTTTTCAAATTTAGTGCGAACACCATGACATTAACTAATGACCTTGCCATAAAGTCGCCGGGCTTGAAGTTGCTGACTGGATTATGCAGTTTTATGCTTGTTTTATACTAACGATGCACAACGGTGCTTATGGTAATCTGAATACTGAGTACTTGGAAGATAATCTGTTTGATTGCCTAGATTATTATTTCTTCGTATCTGTTACTTTAACACATAGATAAAAAACACATCTTTATGGCGAGCCTTGACTTGCTAACCCGAATTTGCCAATTTTATGACAGTCCAAAAGTTGGACAGTTGACAGTCTGACGAAACTGTCAGATTCAAACCTTCTCAAATGTGATTCGCGCAAAGATTTTAGTATCCTAACGTGAGTTAGAATATTGGGGGGTGATAGGCTTGTACGTACAGTCTGTAATTGTTTAAATACGAAACATAAGTCACTAACGAAGCTTGTGATGACACGGCCATCATGTGATCGGAGCATTTAGTTAATTTTTGTATACGTTTTCTCAAATGTTCATAACCCAATCATCATCATCAAGCTATATTAGTCCACTGGATATAGGCCTCCCCTAATGAGCGCCATAGCGCCCTGTCTCCAGCTTGCTGCATCCAGCATCTGCCGTAGATTTTCGCAGATCATTGTCCGATGAACAAATGCTTGAGTATTTCAATCGTTAACAATAGAAACTAAATTTCATGGAATGAAATCAACCTACAATATTCATCTATTTCCATAATCACCTTTAGTCGCTCTACCTTCACCGGTGCAAGTAACGGCCAACGAGAAATAAATTAATATATTACAGGACCATGAATGTTATTAGCATCTTACAGTAAACAAGAGATTTTATGGAAAGGGCTGTTTATGATGTGTGAAGGAAAACGTAGAAGATTTAAGATCTTTATTATTGTTTTTATAATAAACTATTCACTAGGATTTATCGCGTTTATTTACTATATTTGTATTTATATCTATTTATTTGTATATATATACTATTTGTATCTATTTAATTCTGGAAATGGTTATTAAAATGTGATCTGGTCGCGTACGTGTATAAAAACTTAATTAATGGTTTTGTTGAATTTAAACAACTACGCCAATGCATGTAAACAATTGTTTTAAATATAAGTAATCAGAATAACTCTCTATCTATCTGCATCCAGTTGTTCCAAAGCTAATCAGCTTATCAATGATGACAGCTAATCAGCTTATCATGATCAAATTTATTATCAAATTTTGCAAGATATTTGATCATTGATATATTAATCAACGAGGTGATCAACGTACAAGCAAACTGGTGCTGGAAACAGATATTCAAAATTTAATTTAAAGTAAAAGAACAAGGGATATTTTGAGTAGGACTCATTTACAAGATTGTAACAGGTGAAGAACGCTGCTGTAATAAAAATGTGTCGTTAAGAGGGCACATTGCACGCCATTTTGTGTGGGAGGTTTTTGAGGGTTAGGAAAGGGCAGAACATTTGTTTTTGGAACGGCGGCGTAAGCGCAAACATCAAGTAATTGTTTATTTACAAGAAATATCCAACGTATTAAGAAACTGTCTTAGAGGAACCAAATAGTAATTAGTAAAAACCTACGAATCAAAACATAAGTCATTTCAATAGATCGCGGAGTTCCTCAATTATCTTGACCAAATGATATGTGAAACGGTTCACTTTCATGTTTTTTTTTATTGTATTTTTTTCAAATTCTGTTTTCACATTAGATGAACCTAATAAATAATGTTGAATTTTATTTAATAATTTAATTTTTTTTTAGATAATGCTGTATGAATTGTCCAGCATTATTTATTTATTAAAATCAATTTTTTTCTACGGGGATACTATGAGGATTGATATCTAAGGCCTAGCTGGATCTAAACCCGCTATGTTTGCCCGTTTTGAAAGTTAGTAAGTAGTAAACTAGTGAACTAATAAAATTTATTTTC
The DNA here is from genome assembly GCA_949316285.1 of Eupithecia subumbrata. NCBI lineage: Eukaryota > Metazoa > Arthropoda > Insecta > Lepidoptera > Geometridae > Eupithecia > Eupithecia subumbrata. The sequence continues at coordinate 32,873,790 of OX438640.1, read as the reverse complement.
TTTCTTCTTTTCTAAACGCCCGTAGAAATATGTATTCCAACCAAAATTTACTAAATTGTACACACTAATGGGAAAAGTGTTCCGATGTCCACCATAAATACAATATTGATAAGGTCGCTAAGTTATAAAGGACATTAGGGCAGTAATTCGTGTTATTACCTATCTACATTTGTATTTCGGAACATTATAGAGACGAAATATTTCTAAGTGACATCCATACATAATTAACTATGTCGTGGAGGTGAAGGAATGCCTCAAGTTTGAAACTGACTGTGCGCAAGCCACGCAACGTACTCAACGGTATGTAGGAAACGTTGGATGACGCGACGTACGATTAAAGCTCTACGCTCATAAATTCAATACCTACCGCTACCACTCAGTGAAATAAAACGTCAAGTGCGAGTCAGACTCGCACACTAACGGTTCCATATTTAAGACCTTGTTTCTTGCTAAATATCATGATTCTAGGTCAACGGGAAGTACCCTATAGGTTTTGGTTTGTGACGAGAATAAATAAAATAATTAAGTGATAAATAACAAATTTACGGTTTTCGGATTTTATCCTTTACTTGTGCTATAAGACCTTGCTTCTTGCCAATTTTTCATGATTTTGGTCTACGGGATCTACCTATAGGTTTTGCGTGCTAGTGATTCCCTAGGAAATTTCAAAATATTCGGACATAAACGACTGTAACTTTGATTACGTGGACTTAAAAGTTTTATTTATATTGAGGCTCCAAGAGGTCACGCAGTTGAGTAGGTATTTAATGTTAATTTCAAGTCGATCTTTGCACGCTTTCCTGAAAAAAGAGGGTTGACAGACGGACAGACAGACGGACATCAAAGTGATCATAGAAGGGTTCTTTTTCCTTTTGAGGCACGGAACCCTAAAAACGTGCAAATATTGGCTTAAACTCAAAGCGAGTTTAAGCCAATATTAGCAAGTAAAGCACTTGCTTAAAACTTTACATTTATTTTACAGTGACTAAATGGCTTCCCACAAACTTCAAACGAAGAGCAGTGTGTGACATCTGATGCCGTCAATATAAAATATACCTGAGTATTACGAGTTAAAGTTCATATTTGAATGCACATTTTTGTGCTGTGCTGCAGCGCTGCTTTTCAGGCTCGCGACAAATTTTATCAGAGTAAAATACCGTAATATTATTATCTGCACGACTTTCTGTACTACTAACTTTGGCATTCTTTGGAAAAGTTCAACGGTTGGTATTACTAAGCCTCCGCTGTATGTTTGTCCGTCCGTCCGTCTGTCAGCGGGTTTTATCTCATTAACCATAAAAGGTAGACAATTTGAATGCACGTTTTGTGCATTCAAATTGTTTTGTGGTGTGTAGTAGAGGGATTGGTTTAATCAGCACAGAGCTTTAGACAGCAATTCTGATGGGGTTTGGCGTCGTATACCCAACCTCAACCTCAACAGCCTGTCCACTACTGGACGCAGGCCTCCCCCGTTTCGTTATTTTTTGCGTACTGGTACTCCATTTCAGTGTATTAGAGTACACCAATTGGCCGAAACGAAACACGAAATTGCGGGTGGACCTGGAACGACATAGGTATAGGTTAATTTATTTCTTGAAAAGCGTGTGTGAAGCCGCGGGCAGAAGCAAGCATTTAATGAAAAACGAGAAAAGTTTTATTTTTAAATCTGAATCTGTTGGAGAGTGTAAAAGTCGATTTTTGCAGAGGAAACGCGGGTATCTGCGTGCGCATTCATTACGGGGTTTGACCCGCGCGTGACAACGCATAATGTTTGCTCTGCGCGATCATTTATTATTGCGGCGATAAGAGCCAGCAAGAGGGCAAACCATTGAAAAAGTTAAAAGTATATGCTTTGCAATCTTCGCGTTTGAAGAAGGTAGATTAATCCCTAAAGTCGCCTCGAGTACCTACTCCTCAAATTAATGAGATTCAAATAAAATCAAAGTTATGTCAATGTCACTTTGCAGTTGCCATCTTGGATTTTTACTCCTATCAAAATGGTACTCAAATTATTACAATGAAGAAAGAAAACTCAATTTCTTTGTACTAGGCTACTCCCATCGTCTTATGTCTTATAACATAAATGCAACTTTAGCAACCGGATAAATAAAATGAAAGCATGTGTCTATATGACTCGAGTTAACTGAAACTGGACGCGAACAGTGCACGTTGGAGTAATTTTCAAACGTGCGTGACCTGCAAGTTGATACTCGTTAAAGGCTGTTTTCTTTTTTGACACTGTTGTTGTGAAAAAACGGTATTTTATGAGCTTTCATTTACTTGCAAAAAACCATGTAGTTGTTAGTAATTAAAACTTTATGTTATTTTTTTTGTATTTGCTTACTTATTTAATTTACTAAATAAGTTAGGTTATGTTAGTAGTAGCTGATACATAAAAATAAAATAGAGTTGCATACATTTTAATGGATATCTATGTTAGTAAAAGGATAGTTCATTCTTCGAAACGGTAGAAAATTTCGAGAGAGTTGCTAGGAGGGTCCAGCAGATAGGGCAGCATTTGGCCAACTATCTATGTCGAGTCTTGTCGTCATCCATACGGCAGTGCCTGAAAGCCAAAGTTTTCTACCCGTTCTACCCATAGATCGTCATGACATGACCCATGAAGGTGAGACGTGGACATTTACAGTACGGCTGGTCACCAGTTCAAAGTCGCTCAAAGGAGCTGTAAAAAGCGCTATTAACTAAAACAAAATAATAAATTTGTGAATCCGATCCCGAAAACGCGGAATAAAGGATCATTTTTACGGCATCGGTAAAGCGGGATTAGACATACAGGATCTGCGGGATTAGTGGACTGAAAGAACTGGAAATCGAAGAAAATTTAACGATCTTCTGAATGCATATTTGTCCCTGCCTCATTAACAACCGATTAAAGCACTGCCTTTCCTTTATTTTCCTTGGAAACTAATATTTTGTTTTCTTATAGGATCCTTTGTGTCCCCTGTGTTTGCCTTTGGATTATATCAATTAGTGTCCACATCTCTTGCGATCCTCTGGATTCTCTGAAGGGTACCTATTTGATACGAAGCTATGATATGACGAAACGAAATTACTTACCACCTATTGAGTGAAGACGACTCGGCAAATGTAGGACACCCTCCGTCCAGGTGGAGTGACGATGTGCGAAAGACTGTGCTGGTCGTGGCAAACTGTATTCAGGATGCTATCTATTCTTATTAAATAATTTAGATCTGTATCGAGCTAGCGATATAAATCTTTAAAATAAACAAGTGGTTTTGTAAATATCACAAAAAATAATTTCAAAGCTAGAATCGTTCAGATGTATTTCATTACAATTAGTTTTTTCTTTCAGATCTCGCAATTTTTGTTTCGGATTAATTTTAATCTCTAAATAATTTTGAGCGTCGAATATATATTTTCACGTTCAGTTTTCAGCGGTAAAAACCTGAATATCTGTATTAAAATCATTTATTCGACGTAACTCAACCCGAATACACGTTTCGAACATCAAATCAAAATACCAGTAACAGTTAGTGGCATTCCCTGTTACGTTCAAACCAGATTATCCTAAACAGATCTCCGGTGATCAAAGGTACGTATCGTAATACACTTACCAAGTGGTAAAACAATGGGTATTGATATACGATACGGGATTAGGGAAGCCCGCCGCGAATCGATTGGATTATACGGAATAATCACACCTCCGTCCATAAATTCATCAAAGGAAACTACAGCGTAAAGCTATTAGATAGAAAACACGTATTTCCTCTTAGTTCTAGATTTGTAATAAGAAAGTATAGTCCTGAGTCTGATAAAACGGATTAAGTAACAAATTTAGTTCACGAGTGATCGGAAACGTAGGACTCACCTTTAATTGTCATCTTTAAACGTTTTTATTTTAAGGTGTACCGCGATGGTGTATGTGACGTGTACGTAATGTTATATGAACCATTGAACCATTATTGCAACTCAAAAATAACTACTAACGCTGCCTAGAAAAATGTTCTTTATTTCACCTCACCTCAACAGCCTATAATTTGTCCACTGCTGGATGCAGGCCTCCCCCTGATCAGCGCCTTATTGGCTTTTATCCCATGGGGGGGATGAATGCCCATAATCCCCATGATGGGCATGCGGGTTGGGGATCGCGCACCCTTTATTTTTGTCATCTTTTGTTTGATTGACAAAAGAAAAAAATATATGTCTGATAAGTGACGCACTAAATAGCATAATATTTTTTACCCAGGAAACTTTTCATTCTATTTTGTTTTTGATGTTTTTTTTTTCAGAGCGTCTGGTCGAAGTGACTCGTAACCTGGGTGAGTATCTGGCGCAGCGCAACAGCATTGCTTTACACCGGGGCAATGCAGCCAGCGTCTTGGGGACGCTTTTGATTGGTATATTGGATCAGTTGAGCTATCTCTACATTGTATGCAACAATCTGTAAGTACCTACCTGTTTCAATTGTAAATTCTATTAAAAACTTATTACACTACAATTAAATAATAGTAAATTGTTTCTATTCTATAATTGTAATTTTCTTAGTAATAAACTATAACCTTTTTATTTTATTTTATTTCAACATTATAAAAGTTACCTAGTGAATTTATTACACCACCAACGCTCACTGAAATTCGATACAAAAAAATGCTGTCATTAATCAAATCTATGGATGCTTCACGCCTCGTAGTGCCGCTAATCCGAACGCTTGACCGGAGGTGTCATTATTCGCTGTAATCCTGTACCTATAGTTACTTATGTGTTCTAATCCTAAGAGCCTTAACATTCTACCTGATTGCGAGCGTCCTCAAGGCGGAGCGGACAACGAACACGCCGCGCATGCGCAGCGAATTCGTTGCGGACGCGCAACGATATCCCCACGAATAGCACGCCATTTTGTACTGTCTCGTGCAAACGTTTTAGTACGTACGTATTTTTTATTCGTTTACAAAACAACACAAATTAGGTAGTCGCTCTTTTCCATTCGATTAATTGATAATGGATCTTCCCAAATTCGTCGACGCTTTCGTTTTCGTCTCCGACGTCTTTGAAGTAACAAAACTAACAGCAGTGTCTCCTCGTCGAAGTCCATTTTGTTACTGAGTATATTGTACGTCGCTAACTTGCTACAAACACGCGACGAAAACGTTGCGGAATTGCCTCGCGTCCGCGACGTATTTGCTGTGCATCCGCGGCGTGTTCGCGACGTATTCGTTGCGCGCCCGCTCCGCCCCGCAGCCGCTTGCAAACCGCGTGTGATACCTAGTGTCGTGACAGGTCGCGCCTTTTTCAAAGGTTCAAAGGGTTGCACGCGGCGGTAATGGAGTTTTCGCCATAGAACTACATAGAAAATTACAACACGCGGAATGTCGCTTGCAACATGCCGCGCTAATCGGTTAAGGCACTTTCTATGTAAGAACGTCTAAGAGTAAGGTCATATACCTAACAATCAGATGTACTAAACACAATAAGGATCATCTTCTTTCATCGGTGTATTCTAGAACGATTGACAAGGTTTTCTCCTTTTTAAATAAATAAATAAAATAATGCTGGACAATTCACACAACATCATCAGTCTAGCCCCAAGCTAAGCAGAGCTTGTGTTATGTGTACTAGATAACTGATATACTTAATACAATACACTACATAGATAGATATTTTTTTTATGCTTATTAAACATCCAGAACACTGAACAAATATCTGCAGATCGTACAAACATTTTTCCCGAGGCGGGATCGAACCCGCAACCTCCTGTATCGCAGGCGGACCTTCGCCCGCTGCGCCACAGTGGTCGTCATTTTAATGGGCAATAAAAATTGCAATGAGGGGGGAAAATCATTCATCATCAGAATTCATTACAATCAAGTTATCATCACAGTAAATTTAAAAAACAAATAAAACCACAACTTAAAACAATTCAATGATATTTTTTCTCTGATTTTTTATTTCAAATTAAGGTTTTGAACATATCGCCAATATATTTTGTATTGTGCTACGAAACGTGTATAGCAATTACCTATCCGAGTAAACAAAATTCTGTGCCCAAGGAAAACATTCACCACATTCAACAACTGCAAGAATATTCAATCCAGCGTTTTCAGGTCAAAAGAGATGCTGATATGAATAATAAAATGTGATGTTTATCGGTTTGTTTGTCATCTGTTCCTCCGACTATTGGCATATTGCTCTGCCTCTTTTGTGAGTTCCGATTATTTATGTAATTTTGACGTAGACCAGGAAAAAGTGGCGATAAAATAACGCTTGTTTGTCGGTGTCGGGTTTCCTCTTTTTATCTACTTCTGATGCTACATCATATTGTTATCTACAAGCTTTTGCCCGCGGCTGCGAATGCTTTTTTCTGGGTTAAAAATGTAGCTTAATGCTCATCCAGATCTAGATCTACATTCATGCTAAATTTCAGCTTGATCTGTTCATTGGTTTCAGTATGAAGAAGTAAAAGTAACAACAGCTAAACCGCGACGACCTCTGTGGCGCAGCGGGCGAAGAAACGCCTGCGAAGCAGGAGCTAGATAACCCTGTGTGAGTTCCCCATCATTATTTATTTATTATTTATTTACATGTTAACTTTCATATTTATTATAATAAAAGGGTAGTGTGATACCGATACCCATTCATAAAAACACACTAATTTCATTACTGTTAAGGTAACTACGTAAAGTTATTCTGCGGTTTAATCTCAAAATGGAATATCTCAAGATGCGATTCCAGATTCAATGCAATTTATTTCGTCGAATCACAAAGATCATTTCAAAATTACTCGACCAAACGAACGCGTTCTCTGACAAAACACCCATCCCATCAAAATACCTGCTTCAATTTTCCAGTTGATCGCAAACCGGTAGAGGAAGGTACCTACCGGTACGAGTACCTCTGATGGCTATTAAATCTTCCATCCTCAACTTTATCGACTCTCCGCACATGTCAAGACGTCACATAGAGAGTCGAGTGGGAGCTCGGACATATCTACAGACTACCTACATGTTATAGGGGCCTATAAACCAATTTGACAAGGGCTCTGGTGATCTGACTTGAGGAATGGTGGATTCATAGTGTTGGAAAGATAGGAAGGGTAATTATTTTGCGGTTCGGATGAAGATTTCCTGGATCTAAACACACTTTTTGCTGACCGTTTATTGTCTTTTTTGTTGAAGTAACTGTTAAACTGGCTTTGTTAATTGATAACTAGATCATAAAGCATGACTTTGTTCTGTTTATCAAAACTCATAAAAAAAAGAAACAAATAAATTTATTAGTACACAAAAACCACTTAAATTAGTACTTCACGAGAACAAAATTAAAAATTATAAAAACCTCCCTACAGATTTTTATGAAACATGGCTAAGAATACCCGGGATAAAATTATCTATGACACAAAAAAAACTAAACTAAAATCGGTTCATCTGTTTGGGAACTACGATAGCACAGACCGATACACAGATACACAGACAGACACGTTAAACTTATATCACCCCTTTCTTTTTGCGTCGTGGGTTAAAAATAACATCAATCCTACCTTTCCTACGATTAAATCAAGTGTATGTCCAGTGAACCAATAGGCCCCACGTCAGCATAGTATTGCACCACAGAAAATTGAGCAACGCCGGTAGGTAATTATTATTCGGATGAAGATGAAACTTTTTTTATAACCAGTGCACATTAATTACTTGTAAAGAATGTAGCCTAATATGATTACAATCTAACCAAAGCGTAGGCTAATAGTAATTTAAATTTAACCTGAATTGCTAGAATAGCTTAGTCTAAGAACGTATTCATTTAACACCTTTCTTATTATCTTTGTAAGAGATTTACGGGAAGACACTTTGTTCTTGTGTTCTTTAGTTTATTTACACTACATACATTTCACTAATAGATGAAACTGATTTCCAAATAAAGGCGTGCGAATATCTAAGCTATACTCATTTTAGATTTCCTTTGATAATTCAATAGACATTACTAGCAATAATACGAAATTTTCAGAAAACCACTAGCTTGTTTTGTCGGGTTCACCACACAGCACTGTAAATAACTTCCAAAGTTCAAGCTTCACGTAAACAAAACGCCACATGACAAACAGTTAAAACATTGCAACTCGGACGGGGAAAATTAAATGGCGGGTTGGTAATAAAAATGAGTGTTTGGAACACAATGGGTGTGCCAGGGACTCCTTCAATTTGGCCGTCACTGACCCTCGCTGTCTGTCTGTCACCGCGGATTCGTAAAATCAGCCCGTTTGTAGAATGGCTAGGCGGCTTACAAAACGTCGGCATCGCCATTCAATGAAATTCCTATGCCAATTGGGAAACGATCAAGGTTTTTTTTTAATTCTTTATATGGAACTTCGCCCGAATACTAAAACGTAATTTACATTTGAGCACGTCTCAAGTCGCGATTTTTTGACAGTTTTCTATTATTATCTGTCAAAACTTGATCATTTGAGAGGTGCTTAAATCTGAGTTTCGTTTGAGTTTTTGGAGGTTTGAGTAATTGATACCACTATGTCAGTCCCGTATTTTAACAAACAAATTATTACCTACTTAAAAATAAAACTAAGATATATCTATCACTAACTTAAATAATTTTATAGCTGCATCACTCAGTGGTGCGGCTAAAATAATTTGGACAAGACCAGTATCCATTAGGTTAACATCATACAAGTCAAAAATTATGTATACGTCACTGGGACTTCTTGTCAAATTAAATGAATAAGATGTTTCCACTAAATCAGCGTTTGTTTTTTAAGCGACCTCGCCATTCTACAAACAGGCTGATTCCACGACCCGTCGGCGACATGTCCACTCTCTCATTATTAAAGGACGTGTATACTGCTCAAGATATTACAGACAATTTTTCGGGTCGCGTGGCGTCCGGCACTGTAGGGTTTTTTATCGAATCGAGCGATGCTTTTACCGGGATTCTTTCTCTTCTTTCTTCCCTTCAGGTACGATGAACGGTCCATTTGAACAAATGCAGTGGAAAGGTATTTTTTCGTTTTGGATAAAGGTTTCCGGTTTGTGTTTTATGCTCGGAACTTAGTTCTTGTTTCTGTAAGGCGGCGCTGAAAGAGTTTGGCAATTTTCTTTCGCTTGTAAAGCTGTTGGGGAAGCTTTGTGGAAGGTAGGTTCTTACAGAAATCATCCATACAAACAACCACTTACACGATTTAATTCGAATTGAACGATACCTACACAGAAAATAATTACATAAAGTCACCTTATATTTGTGTAAGTGGTTACAGTTTATTATCTTACGTTTTAAGTTTCATTTTTGTACATGCTTAAAAATTTAATTTACGTTTTCAGATAAACTATAAATTTGAACAACACTGGTAGGCCTTTTTGAAACTGATTTCCAGAATTAAGAACAAGACGACATAGGTAGGTACATTTCCATGGTTATTCAAAAGACTTTAAATTACCCCAAATGTGAGGGCTTACGGACTAAAATAAAATAACATAAGACCTTAGATCAAAAACTAGTTGAATAAGGTATATTTCATTGGCAAGTAATCCAGACCAATGAAACTTTAAGAGAGCACTCATAGACATCGCATTACCACACTTAGCTGAAACAGAATTCCAAGCACGTCCACTGATATTATTATCGACTCGACTCCATTATGGAGACTAAAAATTTGCCTAATCACGAGATTGCTATTACACTAGCATAAAGGAGCCGATCTATTCTCTATTCTCGACCTGGGCTACGAACAAAGGGTTCGCTGTGAATGTGACTGACCAAATGAATGAGGTATGACTTTTGTCGGTACACTAGTCAAACTCGATGTAGAGTGTTTGTAAAAAAACCACGACACAAAAACTAAAACTTACTTGCTTAACGTCGAGTTTCAGACAAAATTATAAGCAATGTTTATTTTAGGAATGATCACATTTTAAGTTGAGGGTGTATTGCGCGCCATTTTGTGAACTGTTTTTGCTTATTTACAAGAAAACTACACAACTTATGAAGAAACTGTATTAAGGAACCAAATAATTAGTAATTACTAATTATTAATTAATAACTTACGAATCAAAACAATTTTTTTTCTATAGACCGCAGGGTTCCTTAAATCTCGACCAAATTAGGTGCAAAACAGTGCACTTTCATGATTTTTTATTGTGATTGTTTTTCGGAATCGTATTTTCACTTTTAAGGGACCAAAGGAAAATGTTCGATTTTATGTAATTCTCAAAATTTTTACCACAGGGATCCCGTGAGTAGGTCTACTAAGATCTAGGCCTAGTTTGACAACCAAACCGTTGGGTTCACCCCGTTTGGGCCGTTTATTTTAAAACAGTCTACGTCGAATTTGGCTAGTGTACAGGTGTAATATTCTTTGAATGGGTTTCTACATTCCCGTCTTTATCGGGCCAATAAGTAGATTATTCTCAAAATTATTTTGAAAAAAGTTCTATGTATGATAGGCTCAGGACTTCGCCTTCATAGGAGCGGGATAGAGCATACGTTTTGGAACGGCGTAAGCGCAAAAATCAAGTTTTTGCTTTTATACATAAAACTACATACACATACCTATGTAGAAACTGGTTGAATAAACCAAATAATTATTAATAACCTACGAATCAAAACATAAGTAATTTCACAAGACCGCAGAGTTCCAGAGATCTCAACCGAATTATGTGCGAAACAGTGCACTTTATTGTTTATGTCGGAATATTTCGAAATTTCCAAGGGAATCACATGCACACCAAACCTCTAGGTTACTTCCTGTAGACCTAGAATCATGAAATTTGGCGAGAAACAGGGTTTTCTAACACAAATAATAATAATAAAATCCGAAAACCGTAAATTAGTAGTTCCTTCAAAAATTACTTTTGATTCTCGCCATGGACCAAAACCGATAGGGTACTCTCCGTTGACCTAGAATCACAAAATTTAGCAGGAAGCAAGGCCTTATATCACAAATAAAGGCAAAAATCCAAAAATCGAACATTTGTAGTTCAATGAAAAACAAATTTTTGCTTCGTGTTAAGGACCAAAATATACAGAGCTACTACCCGTTGACCTAGAATCTGACATGATTCTAGGTCAACGGGTAGTATTGGCAAGAAACCTGGTCTAATAATCATACTTCCGTATGTCCCTTAGTGCGCGAGTCAAACTCGAACTTGACGTTTTATTTTTAATTTTATTTACGTAGAAAGCGATAAGTAAACAGTAGGTAGGTACTTTTAAAATCACGTTATAATCGTTACCTTGGTCTTATGCGATCACGACTTCGATAAAACTATAAAAACTTTAGTGATTTAGTAAATCGCTATCTGGGCAAGGTTTATAGCTTTTCGAGGGCATGTTACTTTTGATTTCTGAATTTTATGTACTAGGTATGTACTATTCTTATTTGATTATAGTTTAAAATTTGACTTGTCTAAGAGCTTTTTTTGTAACCGTCAAGTACATTTATAGAAGTGATTAGTACTTTCTCACATTAATTGAAAATTCAGAAATTATCGTTGCAATATTTACATGTATATATACATAGGTACTTAGATCCAGTAAACCCCGTATATAATTGACAAAAGAAAAAATTATCTGAGCGTTTGGTCGAAGTGACGCGTGTCCCGAGAGCTGGTCAGTATCTGGCACAGGGCATCGGCATTGCCATACAGCGGGGCAATGCAGCCAGCGTCTTGGGGACGCTTCTGACTGGTATTGGATATGGACCAGTTGAGCTGCCTATAGATTGTTTGCAACAGTCTGCAGTTATCTCAATTGTTTCAATTGTAAGTACTAGTTCCAATTTATTTCAATTATTTTATTGTAATAAAAATTTTTAAAAAAACAAATAGAACTTTTTTTTAAATGCTTACAAAAATAAATATATTACTTGTTACATAAAACATTCTACAGAAACATAAATAGGCGTGTTAACACTTCAGTCTAGGTATGTACAGGTATGTAAACATGTATCTAAATGTTACTGCCTACGTACAATAGGTATACATGTTTACTCATAAATCATTTATAAAACCCAAAATGGTTATCTACAAGGCAATTGCCTGTTAATAATATAGTAGAGTTATCGATCATTTTAAGGCCCGAAAGCAACGGCAACGGTCCTTAGTCACGAGTTAGTCGATAGTGGAGCAAAACATAGACTTTTTACAAATTTTATGTTTTGTATGTTATGATATGTTATTTATTCGCAAACAAATACATTTGTGTCGGAATATATACAGTTAAAAATATTATAAAATAAAATAATCACATAACTAAATCAAAATACAAAAAGTTAAGATAAATGCAATGTCACCACAAAAATAATGTATAAACAAATTGAAGTAACGTGGAATCTAAACGTTTCCTTTTCCGATTATTACACTGCGATCGCCACCGCGGCGGTGGTGTAGTGAATTATGAATAATAAAATAAATAATAGATTCAACCGTTACTTTGCGGAAATCCATTGTAAAATATTAAGATAGGTAACCTTTATTCCGAATTATATGGTAATTTACCCTAATGTTTTATGAATAATTAAATAAGGAAAGCCAATAAAAAAAAATTATATACCTACTTGTTCTTTTTCCTATATGTTTTAGATATCTACGCCGTGTTTAACCGGTCAGTATCTGAAACAATTTTAAGTCTTTCAAATCTTTAAAAATATTAACTTCTGCCCGAGGCTTCGCACGCATTTAAAAAAAAAGTAACTTGTGTATTATGCCAGGTCCAAAACTTTGAACTTTAGTTTGCAAAATTTCAGCTCGATCCATTCAGTACCCAGTGTTGGCATTGTATTCGCACAAACATCTTCACAACGGCACAAATATCTAGTTTTATTATTTAACCCTAGATCACTAACCATTCGTAAAAATGACGAGGCGTACCTGGAGCATTTAGTGTTTCGGTATGTTCCCGACCTTTGCCACCCCACCCGTTTCTAATACCTTCCTAAATTGTATTATTAGAGACCTGGAGTCACTTATTGCGGATGCACATATGTTGAATCGAGAGATAACGAGTAATAAAAAATTCAGACTGTAACTTTGCACACAAATATGAAGCCAAATCATCGGCGGAATCATGAATATTTATGGTTTTCAGGTAAGCCATTCAAGGTGTTCCCAGAACTTTTAAAACTTGCAGTTAATATCCTACAAAAAAAAAATAAGAACTTGAACTTCTGTAAGGCAGCAAACAAGCGATTTTCAGGGAGCATATTGTTTATGGGTCTACTTACTATTCTTATAAGTTATTTTCGAAATAGACCCTTAAGTTTTACTCAGAGAAGGCTAAACGTTCTAATTATGGTTGTTTTGTCTCATTAATAAAAACTGAATAACAAAATATTGATGTTTTAAGTCGTCGTAAAATTTACGAATGGTTAGTGATAACGTTACTCGAAATTAAGGTTAGTGAGCTAGGGTTAAGAAGGATTGTGTTCGCTTCGCCTGTCGCTTCGCTCATGCATATGCACGCTTTAGGGTCGAGAGTGGTGGGGAGCGATAGCGGATAATGCTTTAATTGATGGTGGGTATGAAATATGTTTCGAAGATTTGTGCGGGGGAGCGTCACAGAGAAAAACACGCAGGGTACATTATTTTATTGGACCTGATACTATGAATTTGAACTGAAGGGGTGAAAAACAAATGGGTTCTTTCTTATAAATAAAACGTCAAGTGGGTGCAGACTCGTGTTCTAAGGGTTTCGTATAATTATAAGACCGTGTTTCTTGCAAAATTTCATGATTCTAGGTCTACGTGAAGTACCCTGTAGGTTTTGTGTGCATGTGAGTCCATTGGAAATTTATTAAACAAAATATTCGGACATAAACGACTGTAACTTTTGATTGCGTTGACTTAGAAGTTTTTTTATATCACCGCTGTAAGAGGTTACGGGCTTGAGTATTTGATCTTAATTTCAACTCGATACTTCCACGCGTTCCTGAGAAAAGGGACTTGACAGACGGACAAACAGATCTGTCTGTCTGAGACGGACAACAAAGTGATTCTATAAGTGTTCCTTTTTTCCTTTTGAGGTACAGAACCCTAAAAATAGCCATCGTCGGTACTCACACTAGTCTTAGCATTTACTTCTGTACTTTTTGTTTTTTTTTTCTGTCTAACTATATAAAACAATGTTTATGTTTAAGTCGCAGATAATTGTTGTTATGTTAGGTGGGGCAACTAGGAGATGTCTATAGATAGGGATGGAGGGTGGTAAATTAGGTAGGCGATTGTGGCGATCTTTAGGTGAGGACTATGTCCGGCATTGGACTTACGTAAGAGATAATAATGATGATGATGATAAGGATAAGTAGATGAAACAACCTTGAAATTTATAAGTTACCTAATTCGAATATAACTTGGGTAAACTGAATCAATATTTCCAACCTGCCCTTTAGCTTCCAACAATTTCTTACACAAACCAGCATTTTGAAACCGTCACGCAACGTCGCTTTTTAGGCTCGACGATTATTAAATAATATATTCATTCGTGCCGTTATAAATTTACATACAGTGAATCACTGCTGAGTAGTAGTAATTGTATTTCGTTACCTTCTCGCCTCTGGGTCATTAGTAAGAAATATGATGGAGCTTTCACAGCGGTTAGCACTGAATTGGTGATTTGCCTTACTGTATTTTATCGTCTTATCAAAGAGTAGAAACAAATTAGAACTTTTATTTACAATTGAAATAGTTCAGCCAACTGCAGACTGTTGCAAACGATATAGAGATAACCTAGCTCAAAAGATCAATATCAATACCAGTCGGAAGTTAGACGCTGGCTGCATTCCCCTCTGTATGGCAATGCTGATGCGCTGCGCCAGATACTTACCAGCTTTCAGGTCATGCGTCGCTTTGACCAGATGACGCCGATGCTCTGATACATTTTTAAAAACCCGGAAAGCCTCGGTACCCCACGGACCTAGGATCTTAACTCCAAGGGGAGTACACCTGCACAAAAATCAAAATAAAATCTCTTTAGTTCCATAAAAACAATAAATGTACCTACTAACACTTAGAAAAGGTCAAATTGTAAAACTAAACAATGACACGGAAATAAAGTGATATTTTTGATTTCTATTGCTTTGTATGTAGACTAAAGTAAAGAAGCAACGAAGAAAGCTTTAGCCTGTTAGTTGTTATCTTTCGAGTTGGAGCAAAACCCGTCCTAATTTTTTTATCCTCTGCATAATCTGATATTTTATGGTAAGCCTTTTTGCACAGCAAGGTTTTCAATTTGTTTGAATTAGTTACTGATAATTTTTGCAACTCACTAGGAGTTTTGTTGTAAAAGCGTACTTTACATTGCCCTTTCAAAGAAACATTAACACTGTGTAGCCTAGTTGCGCACTTGCGCCTCTTGAGATCCTCACCCTTGATGTAGTAGGTAGGTAAATAGTTATTTCTTTGGCTCTCATTAGGGGAGGTCTATGTCCAGCTGTGGACTAATATGGGCTTACGATGATGATCCGTAAAATAGTTATTTCGATGTAAGTGAATCCTATGGAAGGAGATGGAGAAGACTTTTGCCCAGGAGGTTAATCCGGTGAGTCAGGGCTGGCATGGCGCCCGTCAACGCCAGCACAACCACTGGTGTCGCCGGGCACTTGGGGCCTAGTTTGTGAGCTATCCATCATTGTTTGGGAGTTGGGACCATGATCCACCAAGCTGGTCCAGTGCGTGTTGGTGGGTTAATCAGCACCCGAGCTACAACACATGCTCACAGATTTCAGCGTGGCAAGCCTTGAGGTGGGACTGGCGATGAATCGGTTGAAGACCCAAATAATTACGAACTCCACCAAACGCAAGATCAAGGTTAACGGGCACGAAATACATTACGTCAATGAGTACATTTACTTAGGCCATATAGTTTCCTTCAAAAACAGGCAGGATAAAGAGATCGATCGCAGGATCGAAAACGCCAGGAAGAACTACTGGTCCATGAAGGAGCTTATGAAGGGAAACCTTGCATTGTCACTAAAGCGGAAACTCTTCGACCCGTGTATTCTGCCCGTCCTCACCTATGGAGCATAAACGTGGTCTTTGACTAAATGGCAAAAATCCAAACCTAAGGTCTGCCAAAGGGCAATGGAGCGTAACGTGCTTGGAGTAAACAGGATCGATCGAATCCGAAACACTACGCTACGTTCCAAAACTGGAATTGCCGACGTTGGGTAAAAGAAGCCAGACTCAAATGGGACTGGGATAGCCCACCTTTTTGGATGCATGCGGCTCACATACCCCATGTGAGCCGCATGCATCCAAAAAGGTGGCGTCGGATCGTCACAGTAGGTGCCTGAGGACTGGCGACGACGCCGAGGTAGACCAAGGAGACACTGGTGAGTCGATTTCGACGCATTCCGGGTAGATTGGTGGGACCTGGTTAACGAACGCGATTCAAAGCGAAGAGTTTAGGGGAGACAAAGGTCTCCCCTAAACTCTTCCAGGACGTTTAATTTCCAGGTCTGGGCAAAGGCCCAGCCCAGCTCTATTTGGTCAACATTGGTTAGATAAAAAAAGGTTCGGTCCCATTTTAATAGGGTGCGGATTATAGGTAAGGTACCAATCTCTGAAGATCACTTTCTGTCTCTAAGCATAGAACAAAATATGATGCACATATTTTTTACAAAAACAGATCCTATTAAGGTTATAAGCCCTCACACTCTGAGTGAATGCGAAGAAATCAAATAATATTCGAAAACTTTAAAAAAAACGAGAAATTGGGAAACTTATTATTTGTTTTCTTAGACCCTTAGTTATTATCCGACAACAACAAAACAAAATTAAGCAATAATGCTGGAAATTAAACGTGCAGATTGTAATTGGCCATAATTATGAAGGTGAATAAGCTCTTATTAAACTCAAGCCCCGCTGATATTGCAGTGAGACATGCAAGGTGTTAGCTGGGCAATACAACAATTGTAGAAAATACTAGACAAAAACATGTGGAGAAACTACCTAATTGCAAATAAGATCATTTTACTTTGATGATAAGAAGTTTTAATTTAAACGGCAGCACATTATCAAACTAAGCTGAGAACACTATTAAGATTATTTATCGGGTATTTATCGCTAACTCGTCTTCTTCGTTGTTCCGTGGCTTTTGCGACTTTTTGCCAGAATTCTTCCCTTTCGTGTGTAGTTTTAAAATTTTCAGTGATTCGGTGAATTTTCGGAGTAAACTTTGTCAGTTCAACAAAAATTTTTTCGGTATAGTATTGTGCGAACCCTTATTAACCACTCAGAATAGATGCTTTGCTTATGCTGGCCTAAAATGAACTTTAAAGGATTTAATTAATATTATAGTAACAAGTTATACCTTTATAATTTGGTTTTATAGTGTAGGTTGGAAGGTATAATTATTAGTTTCTAAAATAATGTAAATAAATAGCTCAACATTTAATATTCTAGGAATTTTCATACTCCATCAGTCACGTTCATCTTGTTGTTATATTCAAGTAAATTTTGACCTTTAGACTCATTAATATTTCGGTTTTGTAGATCAAAAGAACAAAATACGTTTGAAAAACATTATCGGCGGTACTACAAAAAAGTTAGACATCTGTTGAGCGAGTGTTTAACAAAAGCTTTACCACAAAACTGTGTTTTACGACGGTTTGCAGTTAGACACGGCTTAGACATAGTTTAAACGAGAGTCAAACTCTTGTTAAACCCATGACGAACTGTTTAGACACAGTTTAGCTAAACGCTTGTTAGACCAGTGTTTATGTTGGATTATGTAGTACCGTTGTAAATCTTTCAGTACACCATGTTCGATATACTGCAAACTAAAGTAAAAAGTATTAATTTTGTGTCACAAAATCGTATATACGTCGCGCGCGTCATCCTGTAAAGTAAATTAAATAAATATATTGACGAAACCATTTCACGTGAGGCGTTTTCAAAAAAGAAAAAACGTAAAATAACATAGACCTTGCATAGTTTGTCATGACATCCTAATAACAACCTCTTTTGATTCACTAAAGGTTAATTGCCCTACGTTAGTATTATTATTAAATTCTCGGCCTCTATTGAGTTCGTAGGTAAATAAAGGATTCTGCTTTGGTGGAAAACGTCTCAATGAAACAAGAGCGGTCGGACATTTGTGTCAATTCAGATGTCGATAAAACTGAACTAATATATTTAATAGCAGTTAAAATTATGACATCCTTATTATTTCGATCTCGTTATGAAAGGGACGGCAAAATTTTAGTGCTGTCAAATTAGTTTAGCTTAGTTTTGGTGACATCTGAATTGTCACTATTTTCTTTCATTGAAATAACCGAAATCTAACTTTTGGATGCGTAAAACTTTGACAAAATGTTGTCCCATTGTGATCGCGAATGATCGCGGATTAAGAACACTCGATGACATTAAGCGAAAATCATACTTTGTGGTGGTTGTACAAAAATTAACCACAATTATTGGTCGAATTGAACCATTAAAACACACGTCAACCTACCGATAATTGTTTAAGTGGTCCTCGGAATTAGAACCCACTTTTATGGTCACGCGATGCGAGGTCGGGAATGCAAAGAAAAGTCATATAGGTTATAGGATAGGTCCAAGAAGTGGTACTAACATAGTGGTGCTAGTCACTTTCCATGTTTTAAAAGTATGCGAGCCGCGTAAAGAGAGGAAGTGAAAAAATTACTGGCAGTTTAGGAAAATAAATGGTAGTTACGCTCATAGACGTAATCATCATCTCAGCGAAGTCCACGGCTGGATATAGGCCTCTTCCAATGATCGTCAAAAAGACAGGTCCTGCGCTGCCCGCATAAAGCGGTTTCTTGCGGAGAGATACCCAAATCCTACGTCTTCGGATGTGGACCGACGACCTAGCACTTGGAAAACGAACGCTATTTTATGCTTGAATTAGGGGTTGGATTTGCACGAAAACGAATCAGAAACTTCGATTTTCGTTTTCCAAGTAGGCCCCTAGGTCGTCAGTCCACCTCGGAACAGACTATTTCACTCTCGTTTTTCGTATTACCGTAGGATGTTACCAGCTTTCGCGCCACGCCTAAATTTAGGTATGATTAGGGATACGTATGACCAGCGTTTTCCTAACTCCATTCTTACTTAGTCGGCTTAGTCCAATAACCCTCGGCCAATTTCCCTGCGAAGAGAATTTCTGGACTTTTTATCCCGAATACCCCTGACGACAGAGAAAAGAGACCCATAGGAGACTTGTGGTTTGTCCACAAATCTCCTATGGGTCTCTTTTCTCTGTCCAGAACACCCTGAACCATAAATACCTCCTAACAGTTTTTGCATTTAGTAGGTTTTATAAATTCCATCCACAAACCGGAAGTCGGTTTGCAACGGCCACAGAGCTCCGAACTCCATCGAACTATTAACACGAAAGCACTCTGGAATGTAACCAAAGGAATGCTGCAATCGAAAACGCGATCAAAGGACGATTTACGAAATAGTTTTGAAATGGTTAGCCGGTTTCTGCGGGATAAGTCACAGTGGGTGCAATCTATAGGAAAAATACTGTCGCCGTTGTAAATTATTTGCTTCTCCTGTAAAATTTGCATTGTGTGTGACAGATGTAGGGTTTGAGTAGGTCACCGACGAGATGCTGGATGCGACACTAATATTACAAATGCGCAAGTTTGGATGGATGGACGGATGGATGGATGTTTGTAACCTCTTCACGCCGCAACTACTGAATGGATCGGGCTGAAATTGCGTACTGGTAATTTTAACCCTGGAATCAAACATAGGCTACTTTTTATCCCATTAATCAATTCCCATGGGATAGAAATCATCTTTAAACGTTTTCATAGAAACAACGCGTGTGAAGCCGCGGGCATAAATAGAAATCAAGTACTAGGCTTTCCAAAAAGTACTTATAATATAAAAACATAAATGAAGAGATTAGCCAAAATATCTTTGAGAAGGTAGCTAACTAAATTTCATGTTTGAAATATTGCATTGCAAATTTGAGTACAATTTTTTTATGCAATCGCTTTTAGCTTTTATCTTACAGCCCGTTATGAAACTGAAACTTGTATCAGGAATGTTGTATCGGCTGATGGCTCAAAAATTTTGTGTTTGATGTGTTATAATTATCCATTTACCCATGTGTAATGAGGTCAAAAAGTTATGGTTCACACCGCCCAGGTTTGGATTTGGAACACGCTGCCTACTGTTTTTCCGGCCAATTATAACCTAGTTCTCCCCAAGACAAGCGTGAATATGAGTCACTAGACCTTCGTGATACATCGTCAGTCACATCGTCACTTTCCACCGGTGAGATTGAAGTCAAACGAGGGGCTATAGATTATAAAAACAAGATCAGTCAGATCGTCAGCTGAGGGTTTAGAACGTTTGTCAATTTAACAATAAGGTTTATTGTTTAATTAAAATTAAACAATAAGGGTAGAGACTTCGCTATATAATGAAAACCTATAAATAGTAGGTACCAACCTACATTTTGCATGGATCGCTCTGCATGCTTCGGTGATAGGGGTTAATGGTAATGTTATCGACTTGTTTCAATATATTTCAAATAATAAGAAACCTAATGAAACTTTAAAAACTGCTTTGAAATGCGCAAACCGATACCTGTCATTCGACTCAAAACATTTTCCCACCTTTTTAACTATTTTTCAAAAAGTATTCACAGACTTCTATAAATTTTTCCCGTAATATATAGACCGAAATCTGCAAACGATCCATACATTCCGGATGGATGTCTGTGCAAAATAAACTTTTTTCAAAATATTTCAAAGAGTTCAAGTAAGTATAACAATTATACGTGTTTATTATTTCAACAACCAGTACCTGAGTTATTGTGGTTTAGCATTCAAGGTGAGTTTCCCTAAATCGGTTTGATAAATTATTATATTTTGTGTTGTGGTTTGCTAAATTTGTATTTGGTTAATTTGTTTTAGCGAAATTGGATTAGCGTTATCGACATTTGCGCAGTAGTGGTTTGATACCACAAAACAAAACACGATCATGTTTAATCTCCATTTAACTACCATCTCTTTTAAACCTAAGATAGTTTGTTGTTTCTAATGTTGTCTTGAGTGCTTCGGACGCCTTTAATGCGTTTTAGAAAGAAGTAAAAACGCTATTTATTTGAAAAATGTCATTTTGAAGGCTGTATCTGACCAAGTTTACAAAAATCCTATATATATCCATTGGATTTCTCTTCATATAATAATAATAATAATATATTTATTTCCACTCACAAAAGGTTTTCATAATAATAATTGTGTACAGATTAGGCCTAAAGTATTTAACCTGTTTTGTGAGGAGCTGGAGCTTGAGATAGGCTTAAAAAGTGTTAGATATGTAAGTATATCTATACATGCAGCGTAGGTGCGGCTGCGCCGCACCTCGCGGTAGTTTAATAAACCAGTGTGCAGTAAGCCGTCTTTCCTTACGCATGTCCCGCTATCGGCTCCACAATCGAATATAAAACATTGGCGGCGAGTTACCCACATTTAAAAATAAAAGTGATGTTCGGCACCAATTCTTCGCTGGGAGCTATTGCCAGTTTTGACCACCTTACCCAGGACTGGAAGCTGTACAAAGGCAGGCTTCAACAATGGTTCATCGCCCACGGAGTCGGCGAGGCAGGAGGAGACAAAACTGGGGTGAAGCAGAAAGCGGTATTACTAAGCGCACTCACGGAAAGCACGTATCAACTAGCGTGCAACTTAGCTTTGCCTCGCGAAATTAACGACAAGAGCTACGAGGAGATCGTGAAACTTTTGGACGACCATTTTTTACCGAAGCGCTGCACGTTTGCAGAAAGGCACAAGTTCTATGCGGCTGTGCAGCAACCGGGCGAGACGCATTCGCAGTGGGCCGCGCGGCTGCGTGGCCTGGTCAGCTACTGTGCGTTCAAAAATATTGAAGATCAACTGTTAGACAAGTTCGTCATGGGTATGCTACCCGGAAATGAGCGCGAGAAGCTGTTTGCTAAGAATATCGACCAATTGACGCTGAGCAAAGCCGTGGACCTGGCTGAGAGTATTTGCTGCGCGCGCGCTGGTGCCAACACGGCGCCGGTGGGCCTCTCCAACGCCAACCAGGACGCCGACGGGGCTGTTTTCAAGATAAATCAACGGAACAACAGTAACAATGGACCGCGTAATTCCACCGGCGAGAAATGTTCAGTTTGTGGTTATAAGAACCATAAGTCATCTGAGTGTCGATTCAATAACTATAAGTGTAGATTGTGTAATCAAAAAGGCCATTTACGTAAAATGTGCCCGAATAAAAAAGTGAATTACGTCGAGCAAGGTAACACCGATGATGAAGAAGATGATGGTGAGTTACTTTTAAACATTAATTGCCATAGCGAGGTGCCGATGACCGAAACTGTAAATTTGGAAGGCCGAAAAATCAAATGCGAAATTGACAGCGGCTCGCCAGTGTCAGTGATATCAGAAGGCTTATATAAAAGCCATTTTAGAGAAATTCCGTTATCAGTACCTACAAAAAATTTACTAACCTATACGAGTACAAAAATGGCAGTAACGGGATGTATGCTAATTAACGTAACCTACCTTGGCCGTACTGTAAAATTGCCCTTTCATGTTATTTGCAATGGCGGCCCTCCTCTCTTAGGTCGTGATTTTATGCGAGCTTTTCAATTGCACCTCGTGTCTACTCTTGATCGTTGTTGTAATATTGTGAGTGATGTAAATAATAATGTCATTGAATCCTTAACGAACTTATATCCAGGCGTATTTTCGGATAAATTAGGCTGTTTCACCAAATTTGAAATTAAGCTACCCCTAAAATCTGACGCGCAATCGATATTTTGTAAGTCTCGTTCAGTGCCGTTTGCTTTAAGAGATAAAGTAAACAAGGAGCTGGATAGGCTAGAAGCACTAGGTATACTAAAACCGGTTTCCTACTCTGAATATGCGTCGCCGATTGTACCAGTGTTAAAAAAAGACGGCACCGTACGCATTTGTGCTGATTACTCGGTTACAATCAATAAGCAGCTGCTTGTGGAAAAATATCCACTCCCTACATCCCAAGAGTTATTTACTAAACTACACGGCGGTGAGGAATTTAGTAAATTAGATTTATCAATGGCATACAATCAGATAAAAATCCATGAAAGTTCTCAAAGTATTACTTGCATAAATACGCCAAAGGGCTTATATAACCATACGCGCTTAATTTTCGGTTTGGCCAGCTCAGCATCAATTTTTCAACGAGTAATTGATTCGTTGTTAGGTAATTTAGACGGTGTCCTTGTGTTTCAAGATGATGTTTGTATAACGGGCTCGAACAAAGCACAGCACATGGCTAGGTTAAAAGAAGTTTTAAAACGCTTAGAAGAAGCCGGGTTTACCTTAAGAAAGGATAAATGTATTTTTTTTCAAAAGGAAATATCCTACTTGGGTTACATTATTGACAAAAACGGTATAAGAAAAGACCCCAGCAAAGTTGATGCAATTTTGCAGGCGACTGTACCTAAAACAGTTACGGAACTTCAATCGTTTTTGGGTTTAATTAATTATTATCGGAACTTTACACCCAATGCGTCATCAATACTGAGCCCTTTGCATGAACTGTTAAAGAAAGACTGTAAATGGCATTGGGGCAGTGAGCAGGACAAAGCATTCGAGGAAGTAAAAAAAATACTATCATCTGATAAGGTTCTCGCACACTTTGACAATAATGCTAAAATAATTTTAACCGTTGACGCATCACCGGTCGGGTTAGGCGCGATTTTATCGCAGGTAGGTATCAGTGGCGTAGAACAGCCGATCTCATACGCTTCCCGATCGTTAACCGTGGCTGAGAAAAAATATTCGCAAATTCAAAAAGAAGCCACGGCTATAATTTTCGGAGTAAGAAAATTCCACCAATACCTATATGGCAGGTCGGAACCCTTCACCTTGCGCACAGACCACAAGCCCCTAACGGTCATATTTGGCGCCAAACGTGGTATTCCTGAAGTTTCAGCAAACAGGTTGCAACGGTATGCAATATTTTTAAGTGCATATAATTATAAAATAGAATTTATCAGCAGCGCGGCGAACACAGCTGATTTCTCATCGCGTGCGTTCCCGAACAATAGCTCGGGCCCCCGCCCGCAAGAGACGGAGGGGAGGGAGGTCGCTGCATATGTTAATTTCGCTTTGGAAGGATGCTTGCCCGTTACGGCTAAGGATTTAGAAATCGAAATATTAAGGGACCCTTTGCTATGTAAAGTCTCAAGATTAATTCAAACTGGTTGGCCACCTAAAATGAATGATGAAAATCTTAAACCTTACTTTCTCTGCAGAATGCAATTATCCCTTGAAAATGGAATTTTGATGCGAGGTCATAAAGTTGTTGTTCCTTCAGCTCTTCGAAATAAAATATTAAATGAGCTGCACAGTTCTCACTTTGGAATTGTTAAAATGAAAGCCGAGGCAAGATCGCGATTTTGGTTTCCGGGCATTGACAAAGCCTTAGAAAATTTAGTAGGTGCTTGCGAAGTGTGCGTGCAGCTACGGCCTTCCCCGCCCCGCTCACCGCTCACGCCCTGGCCACACCCGCCGCACGCATTCCATAGAATCCACATGGATTTTCTAGGTCCTATGAATAACAAAATGTTTTTAATAATTGTAGATGCCTATTCAAAATGGGTAGAATGCTACAACATGAATAACAATATCACTACTAAGGCGGTAATTTGTAAGCTGTGTGATTTTATGTCTAGGTTCGGAATGCCACAGATAATAGTAACTGATAACGGAACTTCTTTTGTATCACAGGAGCTGGCGAAATTTTGCAAGCTAAACAACATAATTCAGTTGTTCTCGCCGGTTTATCATGCAATGAGTAACGGTCAGGCCGAATCGTTTGTTAAAATAATAAAGAAAGGCATAAACTCGATTCTGATATCAGGCAGTAAAGATGATTTTCAAAACAGGCTTTCTAAATACCTATTTGATTATCGTAATTCCTGTAATAGCACTACGGAGACTTCTCCAGCTGAGTTAGTCTTTGGTCGGAAGTTACACTCACGATTAGATGTATTCGCACCAAGTATCACTAAACCTTCTTCGTCATCGGAGTTACCTGCTCTAATCAGACAAAAACAGTGCTTACAGGCTAAACATTTTGGCGGCATAACGCAGTGTGACTTTAACGTGGATGACACTGTTTGGTTTAAAAATTTTGTGAACAAAAATAAATACATTTGGTCAAAAGGTCAAATCATTGGAAAGTTAGGAAAAGTCATGTATAAAATAAAATCACCAGGAATCGAAAAATGTATAATAAGACACAGAAACCAGCTGCATGCGTACAAAGCAAACGATGCAGCTGATTGCGCAATGGCTGATGTGTGTGATGTCGGTTTACCCCAGGACGGGAAAGATATACCGTACAGCTTGAGCAGTGACAGTGAGTCATCGCCGTCGTCTCCAGAACCAGAGGATGCACCGGCCGAATCAACGCGTAACAGTTCGTCTGAAGGTGACGCAACAGTAGGAGTGGAAAATAGTGTTAGCACTAACGTGGACTCAACACATGGCTCAGAGTCAGCACCCTCAGGATCTGGAAGCCCGCAGACGCCGACCAACTCCACGGTTGTATACGGCAGTCCATGCGAGACGTCGCCGTCGAGCTACACGGCACCCTCTAGCCCTACTGTATTCAGCACACCTCAGCCTCACCCAGTCGCGAATGATGATAATGATAATGATGATCATCCCCACACACCAGAGCCTGGTCGCAGCCTCAGAAATAGGCAAATCGTAGATTATAAGAAGTTCTTTTAAATTTTGATATTTTGTCTACTTACCTTTTTATTTCCTCGGAGGGGGAAAAGTGTTAGATATGTAAGTATATCTATACATGCAGCGTAGGTGCGGCTGCGCCGCACCTCGCGGTAGTTTAATAAACCAGTGTGCAGTAAGCCGTCTTTCCTTACGCATGTCCCGCTATCGGCTCCACAATCGAATATAAAACAAAAAGCCTGTATTACAAGACACCAGAGCCCCCACTCCGCGGGCGTAACAAGTGCATATTAAAGTTACAAGTTTAAGTGAACTCTTAATTAGGTACCTATTAAATACAACAAACATTAAGTGACCAGTTTGCAATACAAGAAAATTACTACTATGGAAATTTAAACTAACACAAAATAAAAAAATAAAAACTGAACTAAAGAGAGCAAAAAAGAATAACCGATCCTTACATTAGGTAGAGCTAGGATGTTTGATTTATTTATATAAGACATGCATGATGAGAAACTTGACTGTGAGGAGGCGACACCAGAAGGCACCTGTCTCTTAAGAGTCAGGGCAATCTAGGGTGCCAGCCTACAGTAGGTATATGACTGGGTATTAATAGTATTTAATAGTAAATAAAAATAAATAATAAATAATTAGAAGATAAATAAAATAAAAATAACAGGTTGGTAGAAAGAATGCTAGGGGGAGAGATTCATGAAGGAAAAGAGGTTTAAGGCGATCAATGGTACAGTAGGTACTGTCGGTAGTCTATAGAGTATGTTAAGAATTAGAAGTTATGAAAGGGTGACTAAAAGTTTTTCGGTCTCTTCGTAGGTTAGGGCTTTGAGCCAGTTGATGACAGTGGTTTTACATTTAGCTCTAGGTAATGAGAAAATCGACAAGTTTTTATTAACCATGTTATAGATATGAGGGCCAAGAAAGAGAGAGAAGTGATTCGCATGTTTTATGTGAAGTTGTAGAGCTGTGCAGACTTTACCCTTCCTTCTTTTATCTACTATTTGTTCTTTATCATATGTGAGCTCAGTGTGTTTGCTAATTACTATCTGCAACAGAAAGTATTGCCTCACAGTCAGTACTTCCCATTTCATGTAGAGTTCGGCGGTAGGGAAGCGATACGGGAGACCCGCGCCCACCTTTAAGATGGCCCTTTGCGCCCTCTCTAGCTTTAGTAAATGGGATTTGGCGGCACCCCCCCAAGAGGAAATGCAGTACCCAATAACTGGCTGGCATAAGGCGAGGTAAACCATTTTAATTATGTTATGGTCTGCAACATGCCTTAAAGCTTTGAAAATGTAAATAAGTTTTCGCAGTCTCGAGGTAAGGGAGTCTATGTGGTATTTAAATGAAAGTGTCTGGTCCATGTAGACACCCAGATATTTAGCATTACTGACCCGTTGTAAGGAGGGGCAGTTACAGACGTTATTAGGGAACGAGGAGGTATTGCAGTTGTGAGAAAACAGAGAGTGTTCGACAGACGGAAGGAGGCTGGATTTTAGAGCAAATGGCATGAAGTTGGATTTTGCAACATTGAGAGTAAGTATATGCCTTTTTAACCAGTTGCAAACCCTGCTGAAACCCACCTGTGCTCTGCAAAATACATCGCTCCAGGAGTTTCCATTAAAAAGGAGCGCGGTGTCGTCTGCAAATGTTATGACTCTACCATTTTCAAGTTGCATATTGCACAGACCGTTTATATAGATGAGGAACAAGGTTGGTCCCAGGATGCTCCCCTGTGGCACACCGAAACTTACGGAATGCTCCTCACTGATGAGGTTGTTGATTTTGACTCGTTGAGTTCTGTGACACAGATAGTCTCGAAAGAGACTAAGAGGTATCCCTCTTACACCGCAGGCTTCAAGTTTATCTACAAGAATAGGGATGGAGACCGTGTCAAATGCTTTAGCCAGGTCAAGAAATATCACTAGGCATTTCTTTCTTAGGTCCAGGTTTGTGATTATGGAGTTTGTCAGCTCATGGACTGCGTCATTAGTTGACCTCTTGACACGAAAGCCATATTGGTTAGACGATAGAATGTGATTTGCTTCTAGAAAGTTGGTCAATCTTTTATTCATGATTCTCTCCAAAATCTTTGACAGAGTCGGCAGAATTGAAATTGGCCTGAAGTTGTTGACACGGCCATTGTCACCACTCTTGTAGATAGGCCTGATAATGGCAGTTTTGAAAGCCTTAGGGAAGACTCCGTTAGTGATGGCAAGATTGCAGATGTGAGTAATGGGACCAGCTAGGATCGATGCATACCTCTTGATAATTGTGCCAGAGATTTGGTCTAATCCTACAGCACATTTGCTTTTCAAGCCTATAATTAGCTGAAGAACCTCATTCTCATCCGTGGGAAGCATCACTAGTGAGCCTGTTGGAGTTGCACCCTGGTACTCTACTTCATTAAAAGTCACAGAAGCATTGATAACCCTATCAGCTAGTTCCTTATCAATATTTGCGAAAAAAGAATTGACTTCATTAATGCTCTGAGTTTGATTGTTTTGTGATAGCAGATTAGGTGAATGATCGGTAGGTTTCTTTTGCCCGCTTATCTCTCTCATTACTTCCCAGAGTTTCTTTTTGTTATCCTTAGCTCTCTCAATTTCTAGCCTTTCGTAATTTCTTTTAACTTTTTTTAGTAGAGCATTACAGAAATTTCTGTAGCGTTTGTATGTCGTCTTAATGACAATGTTCTTGGGGTCTTGTTTGACTTTTTTATGAAGGTTGTCCCTGTTCCGCATACATCTCAATAATCCCTTAGTTATCCAAGGTTTAATTATTCTTTGTCTTCTCGGAATTTTGAATGTTTTTGTATTTTCGTTTATGGCTATTTTAAGGAGATCAGTAAACATGTCTGTGGCCCTGTTTACATCAAGGCAGTCAAAGACAGGGATGAAATTAATACTGCGCATAGTGCTGTCGAGGCTTTTATAACATACCTGTGTTGCGGAATTAATATTGTAACCTATTGAAGAGTCCAAAGACAAAATTAAGGCCACACAGTCATGGTCAGTTATCGATGCTTCAACAAGGAAACAACATGCATTTAATTTAGTTTTAACCATCATGGGGTCTAAGCAAGTAAGCCTGTGGGTAGGTAGAACAAGTCCCGGAAGAATACTATGACTAGCTAACATATCTAAGTAGTCATTGGAACGTTTGTCTTCCGTATCGACGGTTATGTCTATGTTTATATCACCGCACAGAATAATATTTTTGGAATTACGTACTCTGGTAAGTAAAGAGTCGATACTGTCAAGAAAAGCGGTTGCATTTTGTTGGGCTGGTGGTCGATAAATCCCTAGAACAGAAATGTCATCGTTTACTTTTAGAAGAAGGCAGTTTGCATCAGTAATATTAGGTTCTTCGTACGATATCTTTAGTTGATTATTATAATATATAACTACACCTTCGTTCTGGGTTTTATTCCTCGTTGTGAAAATACTATTATAGCCATTTATTTCCGGTATATACTTATTTGACGGAAGCCAACATTCCGTGAGCACTATTACATCCCAATCTACTTTAGATCTTAGTACAAGAGAAATAAAGCTATTAAAATTACAATTAAGACTTCTAAATATTTTGGGAGACTAATTTAAGATTAGTTTGATTGCACCTGGGTATATTTTTGCCTATATCTTCCACATCGCATTTAATAGTCCTCGCGGTCACCAATGAATCCAAACCTTGATTAATATATTCAATACTATTAACATCTATCATTGATAATGAAGTATGTTAGTATCATCCCTGTAAATGAGGGATTTTAATAGGTTTATATGATAATAATATAAATCAAGGTTTGGGAATAAGCATTGGAGCGATGACCACGGGGCTGGTAGAGTTAAAGGATGTGAGAAGTCGTGTAGAGGGAAAACTTGGACCAGCAGACCATGGTTGTGAGGTCTAGGCGTTAGCCATATTGAAGGCAAACCATTTACAACAATGTGGGTGGCGGCACCTGATAAGGCATCAAAACTCGGGCTCTCAAAATTATGTAGGTACACATGCATAGATGAACGTAATGGAGGGTAAAGGGAAGTTACAAAAAGTTTGAAGTGTTGGGTTATATCAAGCATAGATAACTGTAGGTATCGGTTATTCAAGGATGTACAATAAAGATATTTACTAAGGAAAAGATTTAAAGCTAATAGAAACAAAAAGCTCCCAAAAAAAGACTCGTAGGTGTTAAGGTAATGTACAGCTAGTCATTGCGAGAGCTCTGACAATTCGTCTTCTGTGCCGATACATATCGGCGCCGATCCCTCTTCTCTTTTGACGAGTATCTTCCCGTGAGAGGTCCAGGCAGCTACAAGCTTTTTATTTTTCACACCTCCGCGGGCGAGGAAAAACAAGTGACGGGCCTTACCGGTAAGCGACTCCGATATGTAGATAGTGCGGGATGGGCCTTGCATTTTGATATGCGATGTATTCAGCTGCTCCTCCTTTTTCAGGCGCTTGGTTTTATTTAGTTCCCGGTAGGCGTTAATTAAATCCTGCTTCCTTACCGAGCCGGTGAAATTCACTAGAATAGTGTCGCTTTTTGTGCGAAAAATATCTCTTACTTCTGTGTTCTGGAGTTGTGATTCGAGGCCCAATGTCGCACCAATGTTCTTAACAATAGTAATCAAGTCGCATTTCTTTTCGTGGTCTTGCTTCGGAATATTGCGAATCTCGATGGAGGAACTTTGAGCCTGTCTTTCTAGGTATTCCACTTTGTTTTCTAGACTTGAGATACGTCTCTTATACTCGTTGTTCTCTTGGACTAAACTATCCACTCGTGAGAGTAATTCACTGTACTGTGCATTTATAGTCGAAACAGAGTTTTGAATATCACTGTTTTGACTGATAATTACAGTCAAAGCATTGCTCAGGGAATCAAACTTTTCATCATGTTGAGATTTCATCTTGTCGAACATGGACTTTATTTCTGATATACCCAAGGACGTATCGGGCAAGTCGGTAAAATTTCTTTTCTGGCGTTTGGAAACGTAGTTCAGGATGTCGCTATCGACCCCTATAGCCGAAGTGTTTAGAGCTGTGTCTGAAGAGCTATGTGACATCATGGGTGGTGTCTTCAAAAGCTGAGGCGTTTTGGTAGGTGAGCGTGGAAGTGGCATATTTACTTCGGGCGATTTGAAATGGCCAAAAAACAGAAGAAAAAAACAAAATAGCAAGCCGAGCAATGGATGGATTTGCGATAAAGATTATGTCTTAGAAAGTGTAGCAATGCAATAACTGTATTCCGTGAGTAGCCTGCGTAGCCGCTTCGTAGCGCGTGTAGAGCCCACTGTCTACGCCGTAGACAGCACTTTCGTAGCACTCGCTCTGCGTAAACTCGTAGGTAATTTCGAGCGCGCCGCTCACTGAGAAGATGGTGTAGAGGTTGCGGCACCCGGCCGCGACTCGGCACGCTGCGGGATCGCGCCCGACTGAAGGCGTTTAATTATGCTTTTCACTCACGGCAAAATATTTGTTCGCCGACTCGATCCGCCAGCCAAGTCCAAGACTGAAGACCGCGTCCCAGTTCACCAGATAAGTTGAGGATGTTAGCGAAGTCCTAGGGCGCCGCTTCAACAATTTAATTTATAATTTAAATGCTCAAATACACGAGCGACACGTCCAATCCGTATGACGCCGCGGAGGGAAGGTCATATGGAGGGAAACAGAATGTGACGTGCTTTAGCGCCGTGTTATTTAAATTTTTGTATATTTTAATTTTATTCTTGTATGTTTTTAAGCTGTGTGTGATTTTTCCTATGTGATATGGCTATTTTGCCTAAAATTAACTTATTTTATTTCATGACTCAATTGATGACAGGAATCTTTCGTGGAAGAATAAAAATTGCGGTAGTGTCATGTCAACCTTTACAGGGTCTGTGCTATATAATTTCAAACTGAAAGTGCCATCTTTTCAGTCTAGTGGAACTAATTTTTGAAATTACTAAAACGCCTCGTTTAGTGAGCTTTAATAGCTAAGTAGTTTTTTCCGAAAGAACTTTAAAGCTGTTGACCGCAGATGGTCATGGCAGCGTGATAGCTAAGTAGGTACTTTGTCATTGTTATTTTATATGCCATCAGACAAGAATTTGAAGAAATTTTATATATTTTCCGTGTAATCTCTAATTGGTAGTACGAAAAAATTAATAAAAAGGTGACACGTCACGCGTGACTAACGAGCCGCGTTTTACATCGCTCTATTATGGTTTTTACTATCTTTAAGGATCAACAAGGAAAAAACAAGATCCGTCAAGTGCGAGTGTAACTCGCGCGCCGAGGGTTTTGAACGTTTGTCAACAAATATGTACCAAAAGTACCGGTTAGAGACTTCGCAATTTAACGAATACCTAAGAATAGTAGGTACCAACCTACATTTCAGATGGATCTCTGTGCATGCTTCGGTTAATGATAAATTTTTCGACTTTTTTCGAAATATTTCAAAAAGTATGAAAGTTACAGAAATTTGAAAAACTGTTTTGAAATGTCCAAACTAATACCTTTCATTTGATACCCCACTCGGTGGGATAGCCCCCCTTTTGAAAATTATTCCTTTTTGACCATTTTTCAAAAAGTGTTCTTTTTACAGACTTCTCTATATTTTTCCTGTAAAATATAGATCCATATCTACAAACGCTTGATACATTTCAAATGGATCGCTCGGCAAACTTCGGAGATAGGGGGGGGGAATGGGTTTTTTTTCGACTTTTTTCAAAATATTTCAAAAACTATGAAACCTACAGAAATTTAAAAAACTGTTTTGAAACGTACAAACCGATACCTTTCATTTGATACCCCAGTTGGTGAAGTAGCTTCCCCTTTTGAAAATTATTTCTCCCCTTTTTGACCATTTTTCAAAAAGTGTTCTTTTTTCAAACTTCTCTATATTTTTCCTGTAAAATATAGATCCATGTCTATAAACGCTCCATACATATTACATGGATCGCTCTGCAATCTTCGGAGATAGGGGGGGGGAATGGGTATTTTTTCGACTTTTTTCGAAATATTTTCAAAAGTATGAAACCTACAAAAATTTCAAAAACTATTTTGAAATGTACAAACTGATACCTTTCATTTGATACCCCACATGACCCTGTAGGTATCTTTTAAAATTTCGGCATCACAATTTGTATGGAAAATATTCATTTTCATTTTTCATTTATTTTCATTTATCTGTACAGGCGCACGAAATGTATTATAATTTTAAATTTCAAGTTGATAGCTGCAGTAGTTTTTGAGTTATTAAGGAGGGAAAAAAGGACAGACAAAGCGAGACCATAAGGGTTTTGAAACGGATCTTCGATCTTCAAAACCCTAATAAAGATAACAGGCAAATTAAGATAGCAGACAAGAAGTTTTGCGCACATTGTTTTAGCATGGTTTCATAGCTAATGAGCTATGAACCCATGCTAAAACAAACTTTTGATCCCGTTAGTACCTACATACGCGTTGTATGCAGCCACGGGCAAAAATATAAATAAATAAATAATAATGCTGGACACTTCACACAACATTATCTAGCCCCAAGCTAAGCAGAGCTTGTGTTATGGGTACTAGATAACTGATATACTTAATACAATATACTACATAGATAGATATTTTTATTATACATAGAAAACACCCAGACCAACGGAACAAATTTCTGCAGATCGTACACAAATTTGTTCCGAGGCGGGAATCGAACCCGCAACCTCCTGCGCCGCAGGCGGACCTTCGCCTGCTGCGCCACGGAGGTCGTAGGAAAAGCTAATAAATTATGATTATAACTCTATAAATCGATTAAAAAGAAACTTATTTTCGTATTCTTGGAACAACCTCCTGAAGCCCCTGAAGGCGATGAATGCGAAAGGATCCAGACCCGTTTTAATTAGTTTTATTTCACCAATCCGACTTACGAATCTCATAAAACGTTGTGGTTGAACAATTTTAATGAAAGGGCACAGCTTCTTTGGAAAGTTGTTTAACTTTACGTTAAAATTGTATCGCTGTTAGTACAAAGTGACAATCGAGTTGATTATGAGGCCAGGGCGTCTACCCTGTAAAACAAATATTTTTCACCACTCTCGTTCAAAAACGGTGACTTTGCTGCTCAAAAACAGTGAACATAATCGGGGTTTGCTCACATCAGGAATAAAGAATACTATTCACCTTGTTGACAAAAGTAATTTAAATTCAGAACAATAAAAACTCCATAGAAAAAAAAAATCGTCCGTTCATGGTTTGAAAGAGGTTTGTAGCATTTTACCCTCCAACGTTGTGGTTGACCGAAATAAGTATCTGACATTCGATCTCTTTTATAAATTACAAAATATTTTTTCGCTCGTGGTGGTGAAAAGTTGAATGTTTTACTCGAGGCTTGACCTAGTCGGGTTGTAAAATCAATGAATTCGGCGAAAAATAATTCCCGGAACTATTACTAAATATTTATCTATTATCATAGAACTAAGTAAAACAAGGGAGATGGGGTGCTAAAATAAAATAAATAAATAAATAATGTTTGACAATTCACAGCATAATATAGCCCCAAGCTAAGCAGAGCTTGTGGTACTAGAGGTAGATAACTGATTTACTTAATTATATCAAGTATATCAGTTAAGTATATATTAGTATTAAGTATATCAGTTATCTAGCACCACAAGCTCTGCTTAGTGCTTTTAAAAAATATCTATCTATGTAGTGTATCGACACTACATAGATAGATATTTTTCATTCTACATAGAAAAAATCCAGAATACCCTGAATAAATATCTGCTGATCGTACACACATTTGTCCGGAGGCGGGAGTCGAACCCGCAACCTTCTGTGTCGCAGGCAGACCTTCGCTCGTCGCGCCCGTTCGTTCGCTTGCTTCTCGAAAGTGGAAGGCTCAAATTAGGTGCAATTAGGCGACCCACCTCAGTCATAGTCGGACCAGCGTTCGCGTTACGCGTGTTTCGACGTATTTTATTGTGATTTATTTACTTAAAGACTGGAAGATAGGAAATGTAACTATGAATAGAGTGTTACCGTGTAGTTGTAACGTAGGCCAGTTGTTGAGTAAGCGCTGGGAAAACTAATCATAAATTTTACTTACTCTCTATATATTTCTGTGATCTTAACCCAAAATGTCTTAATTTTCAAATTAATTTATTTTCAATAAAAGCTAAATAGGCCTGCAACTCAATCAAGTTGATTGAATCAGAATGGCTGAATCATTCAAATCGCCGGTTTAGATATCAATTTGTCTGGCGAGTTGTTGGAACCTCTGCAGCACGGAAAGGGATCGCATTTTTCACAATTACTTGGACGTTTTCACGTTAATCCATCTTCTTTGTCCCGTAGACGGCGGGAATTCATTTCCTGAAATTATATTGACTGTCATGACCTATCCATGATGTTTTTATAACAAGCTAGCTGCATTCTTACTACCCGTTGTCCTATTACACATTTATAGGAATGAAGCATTTTCCAGCGGTAAAAAGTTGCCTATGTTCATCAGGAATAATGTAGGCTTCTATTGGTAAAATAATTTTTCAAATCGGTCTAGTAACGTTTGGTTTCGGAGCCTATTCAATTCAAACAATCAAATCTTTCCTATTTATAATATTAGTATAGATTAATCCGAAATGCACTTGCAGGTAGAACTGTGTACTTGATTCGAGAACTAAGATTCCGCTTAAAGCATATCGACATTCCACACTTTGATCACCAGGGTGACTTACGATCCGAGACCTGGATGCTGAATATAGGCCTCGTGCATATGCTCAAAGTCACTCGGCGAGCTATGGAGAGAGCTATGCTCAGAGTATCTCTATGCGATCCGGAATACGGAAACCCGCAGAAGAACCAAAGGAACCTACATAATTCTAAGAGTTAGCAGGCTGAAGTAGCGATGGGCAGGGCTGATGATGATAACGATGATGTATCCACGTGTTGGCCGAGTCATGATCAACCTTGACTCGCATTATGGCGTCTATACAACAAAGTCACAGAGTTTGGTATGTAGAGATGGGCGTCATGGCGCGGTAGATTGCGAAGCATCTTACGGAAGTACTACTGCTAGGTGCTTTTCAACTTCTTACACATAGGTCTGAACTAAATTTTAATTCTATCTTGCATACTATAATTTTTTCTTTCTTAAGTTAAATCGCAAAGTCTATATGTCTACTTATACTATGTATAAGGTCAAAGGAAAACCCTTTCAGTGCACATGACGTCTATATCTATGCTCGATTCGAGCAGGCATCATTAATAATAAAATAAAGTTAACGCTTATACAAATAATAATAAAATAAAGTACAATATTGCCAAATAATTAATGTAAAAATTCTTTAATTCTCTTATTTTATTATTATTATTATTATTTTTTATTTCTTGTTTTGATTATTGTGTTGTTGTGTTTAAATTTGACTAATGTTTTCTGTAATTTAAAGTGACTATTTTATTATTATGTACCTACCAATTTAATGTAATCTATGGACCTATGTATGAAGTCCGAAATAAATGTTTATTATTATTATTATTATTATCATTGCAACGCGCCATCTAGGTCGGCGGCTGGTCTGTGAAAGGGTTTGCATGCTTGTCCAGGATGTCAAATCAAACAAATCGGCGGACATTGGTGATGACTTTACTGAACTTACTTAGCAGAATTATTATAAAGATGGCTTAAAAATAGAAGCGAGCCAGTGCCTTGTTTAAGCCCAGGCAGTTACAAACTTGGTTGAAATTAGGCACACACGGTATATCATATAACACTCGGTCCTAATTTAACTGTTTATATTCATAGCACAAGCTCGTCGGAGGCTTGTTTATCTCGGTTGCGAGTTTGTGGGACACTTGGGTTCGCTCGATAGGCTCTGAAATACAGTCCACATGCTGGCCCATTAAGATATTCTTTTTAAAAAACCTGTACAACATAAATCACTAACTTTATAAAGCTTATAATTTGTACTGATTAATAATCAAAGATCATAATCTATACTAATACTATAAAGAAAAAAGATTTGATTGTTTGTTTGTTTGTATTGAAAAGGCTCCGAAACTACTGGACCGATTTGAAAAATTCTTTTACAATTAGAAGCTCACATTATTTCTGACGAAAATGCTTCATTCCTACGGGAAAACGGGTAATAGGACAACGGGTTGTAAGAATGCGGCTAGTAGATAGATAAAGAAATAGGTAGGTACCTCTCAGAAAATATTTAAACCAATTCGTGTTCAGCTACTTTAGTTGCTGACTGTACCCAACACAGTAGTCGCTTTGTAGCATTATCTTTTTTCGAAACTAACTTTGGTTTCCGTTTGGTTACCGTTACCGTTCGTTCTTACACCTAAGTTTTTTGATTTTTAGAATACCTATCAATTCAAGAAGCTGCAAATAATAAAAGGTTTGTTCTCATAAAAACTCGAAAAGACCGATTCTTGGACAAATTCACAAAAAAGGCAGAAAAGTTTAAAATTCACACATCATTGTTTCAGATTAATCTCACATAATGGTAGAGTAAGCTGTGGTTTCTAGGTAGGATTATTTATAAAACTAAGCAGGCGGGAACTCTACCTATATGGGTACATGAAAATCTGTATAATTCTAAACATTTTCGTTGGCGCGTTTGTTACTAAATCCGGCCGAATTATATCCCGCAGGAATAAATTATGAGGGCGGGCCATTCCCTCTCAACAGCAGAACACAGTATTATAATATCTTTATGAACAGAAGGTTTAAATTATAAAATACTTGTTTCTGCCCGCAGCTTCGCACGCGGTTATTTCTATCACATGGAAATTTTACTATGGTAACAAAAAAAATGACAATCAATTATTAGAAACAAATTAGAACTATTACAATTGAAACAATTTAGCCAACTGGAGACTGTTGCAAACTATGTACATGTAGCAGTTGAGCTATCCATATAAATACCATGGAAATTGATATAAGGGATACATTTTATATCATGGCTTCAATTCCCATGGAACATAACCTTTGAATGTTTCCATAAAAACAACGCGTGCAAAGCTGCGGGCAGAAACAAGTCTGTAATGTGTAGTGTTACAACTATGTACCACAAAAAAAAACGTCAGTTTATGTTTGGTACCTACCTACTTTATATTATATTTATCAAAACAAAGTTTATAGTGAAAAGCAGTTTATTATGCACAGAACTAGGAGACACCTATGGGATTACAAAACGGGCTATGATGTCTTAAACTAAAAGCCTAGCAAAACGCACTGTTACGTTTTTGAGCGTCTTCATAATCCCTTCACTTTCATAAAGAAGACCTTCTTTTCCAAGTCCATAAGGGGTTGAGTCACCCGTGCGGAGGTAATACTGGCCCTTCGTTCCAGGCTTGCAGCCATAACCCATGAAACTGACATCATCTGACATTTCCTCCTTCTTGAATTCTTCCCAATCATTGCATGCTCGAGCTTGGAATGCCTCCGGGTTCCTCACGGATTCAGCGAACAGTTCCACTACACGGTTATGAGACTGGAACTCGAATAAGCAGTTGGGTTGCTGAGCTCCGCCGTTGGGGAAAAAGTCGACGTGACCGACTGGCGACTTGAGTCCGTACACCCCAGCGTTAGTATGTATGACATCAACAAAAGCTGCATCCGAAGCAGCTAGTCTTAAACTAGAATCCAAGTGAGTAAAACACGGTCCGGCTGGGTCCAGGCCAGAAATCCGGCCCACCAAGTTCCCGGTCAGTGTTTGAAAAGTCTTCCCTGCAAATCCAGCGATGTGGGCGCCAAGGCTGTGACCCACTAGATGAATGTTTTCATGGCTGAGGCCAGTTTCAACCATAGCAGCCAAAGTCTGTCCTAGTTTTTCTCCTATGAAGCGGACATAGGTGCTGGAACGCAAGTACATGAACCGAATGAGTGAGCTTGCGTCCAAGGCCAGGATGTTGCAATGGCCTTTACTCTGGAAAGCTTCGTTCACAGCGGGGAAGTTGAACAGCGTGGGGTCATCAGTAAATCCATGCATGAAGATCACAAGGGGCTGCTCACAGTTGTACCCCAGAGTTTTTGGGAGCAGTTCTGCCACGGAGCCGAGCTTGAAGGAAGAGTTCAGGTCTTCAGACAGAAAAGTGAGCTTGAGTTGATCAAGATCTAGCTCAACTGCGCTTTGCATCTGTTCGTAGTCTAACCCCATGAGGTTTTTCAAATTAGAAGATTGGCTGCATCCCAAATTGATAATGGCTTCATCTAAAGGCTTCTTTGCAACAGCTATTTGATTTTTGATAACTTTTCCGGCCATGACAGCGAATTCAGTAGTGGTATTCCGCACTTTGCCATCGACTTCGTCAACTGGTAGGGCTGCAGTAGCGGGTGCCATGAAAGCCAGGGCTGCGTATTTAACGGTGTTGTACATCTTGATTATTGAACAGGATTTCCGATCAGTTGAGTATAAAATACTCTAAGGAGATCGAGGATCTGTAAAACAGAATTTCCAAAAAACCTGAACACAAGTGACCACCACTAAAGGTGTATAGACACTGTCCGACAAAAGCCGTTGCTCTGGCTTAAAACCCTTTACTATTTATACAAATGAGACACAAGGAAAATAGTGGGTATTATTACTTATTGTGTAAATAAATAATGCCAATAATATTCAGCATTTTTTTACCTTAAGGGAAACAATAGTGGTTCTTGTGTTTATCGTAAGGAACCTTCATGTAGTTACGTAGATTTACCTACTTTATTTTGAATTGTATAATAATTATTTCTTTGTTTACAATTATTTATTTGTTTATAAATGGAGTTTCCGGCTGATAAGTAGCGTCATGTTAGTCGCAACATTCAAATAAAATACGTCATGAAGCGGTATGAACGTAACAAAGCTGCGTACGAAAACAATTTTTCTACGTAATCTCATAGTTGTTATTGAAAAACAATAAACAAATTTTTAAGGAAAATACATTAGTTTAATCTACAAAGTCCATGCTTATTCTTTCTTAAGTTATACTGAAAGCGAAAGTTACTCTGTCTGTCTCCCTGTCTGTGTTACCCTTTTAGGACTAAACGGCTGAACGGATCATAATTAGATTTGGCGCAGAGATAGATTGTATCTTATTGCTACGGTCATATTACAAGGCGAAGAATCGTCTTCGCGTTGTAGTGATAAAACTTCGTGTTCGTTCTACGACGAAGTGTTTGGCCACATTGGAAAAAACCTTCGCTACGTCGTCGCGTCGCGAAGGGCATTTGTTTTCGCGATGATGATTCGCGATAAAACGAACTTCTTGGTCAGACTTGTCGCGACAACGCAAATCTTCGTCCTTTCGCGATAATGTGGCCGTACTATTAGAAAGACAAAGATAGTATTTTGTAATGTTTATCTGTTTATCTGTTTATCCAGCATTTTTTTTTGCTCATTTGGCCTCCCAAATGAGCACCAAAGCGCCCTGTCTTCAGCTTGCCGCATCCAGCATCTACCAGCAGTCTTTCGCAAGTTTTCCCATCTGGCTCAAGGGCGATTGCCAATTGCCAAGTCGTGGTCTCCATTCAAGAAAACGTTTACGATAGTGGTACATTCTATTTAATTAATTCAATTCTTCTACCTACATTATTGCCTGCCTGCTACTTCTCTATGCCTACTTGGGTGTCGTGTCTAGGAATAGTGATGAAGATGTCCTGCGCACATGTCTAGTATCCATTGAGACTGGCTGCCGTGACCGAAATCAACTAGGAGGACATATCTGCACCATTATGTGCCCATAATGGTGAACATAATATGTATGCAAAACTCAGGTATACTCTCTATTCTCTGACTTTCATATTCTGATGAGACCGCAGACCCAGAACTCTCTAGGCTAAACTTAATCACACTAATATTGGATTGTTAACCTCTTCACGCCAAAACTACGGAGTGGATCTAGCTGAAATTTTGCATTTTCATTCTAATCATGGAATCAACCTTAGGGTACTTTTTATCCCACAAATCAGTTTCCATGGGATCGAAATCACCTGTGAACATTTCCATAGAAACAACGCGTGCAAAGCCGCGGGCATAAACTAGTGTACAATGTTTGTAAACATTGCCCCTATACATAATATAAAAATCTCTTGCTATTAATTTTTTTTGGATTTACCTACCCACCTTGCCTACCTCAGACGTACCTTGCTCTTTCCTACAATGCATATTGCTGACAATTACATTTCAAGGTCAAAGTCGATGCCAAGAAGATACCTATAGATTTTCTGTGAGGTTCTTTACAAACATTGTATGTACATACATTGAGAATGGCTCGTGTTGAGTACAAACACTACGCACCTACTGTTAATGCCAATCATATTCTGTGACAAGGCTAAACTTTAATTAAGCTGCATTTCGACTGAAATGGGTTCCCTTTTCAAACATTCAGCGTACTTCGCACAGTCGAATGATGTCCAACTTTACTATTTGATCCTTATATCGATTGTCCAAAAATGCATTGGCTTTTACGTGATATCCCGTTTATTCCATTTGCTTCGTCCTATTTATGGGAAGAATTTGATTTTTATTATATACGATTTTGGTGGATATTAAAGGTACGATCGGGATAACAAATAAAATATATTCGCTGCCAATAAATAAGGTAATTATACTTTGGTTGTTCTGGATCTACGGGCAGTGGATATAGCTCATGTCTTCATCTTTTTTACTTCTTCGTGCACAAAAAATCACTCAAAAGTCCGGTTCAATTCAGCAACCAACTACTGAATCGTCGAGCGACTCAGAAGTCCGGCCCACTTAACGTATTTAACCGGACTTCTGAGACTACACCGAAAAAAAAGCACAGACAAGTAATATTTTTAACTGTTGGTTAAAATTTTACACGTCTTTGTGCATATTATTTTGTTAGGCTAAATAACGTCTTGATTTTGATACTTGATTTTAATGTTGCCAACGCTGTTTTTAGGAAGGGAGGGATGTGCAGTCGACGCGCATACAAATCCTAATTTTGTCATTTGTGTTAGTTTAGGTACTAATCAAGAGAACAATTTCACAATTAATTTTAATGTACTAGTTAGCTGTGTGGTGCCGGCTTAGAATTTGCACCACCCCAACTCCCTCCCCTCCTTCCCCCGGGTGTCGTAAGAGGCGACTAAGGGCTATCCACCGGGAGCGGGCAGCAGCGCTCCCTGCAGAACAATTCTACCACCGAACTGCG
Organism: Eupithecia subumbrata; assembly: GCA_949316285.1. Lineage (NCBI taxonomy): Eukaryota > Metazoa > Arthropoda > Insecta > Lepidoptera > Geometridae > Eupithecia > Eupithecia subumbrata. The sequence continues at coordinate 32,831,954 of OX438640.1, read as the reverse complement.
AACCCCAACCCCAGCGTGAAATTTACAAATTGGGACAACTCAATATTTACAAAATAAGCATAATATAGTTGAGCTAAATGCAGGCTGTTGAAAACAATCTAGATGTAAAAGAAAGTAAATGATTTTTATGTTTTGGGTATTATAAAAGAAAATTCTTTTCAAATAATAGAATGAAATTAGAACTAGTATTTACGTCTATCTACGATAGCTCAACTGACCCATATCAATTTTGTGTAATGTACTAATGAAAGGCATTTATTTTATAGCTGTGCGATAGTTGGTTCGTTCGATCAGGAAAAATCTGGGAAAACAACATTGTTGCTAACGCATTGACGTCAAATCTTTCGTGGAAAATTGAAGGAAACCATTTATCTGGTTATTTTCAAATTAGCGGGCGTCATCCTAACGGCAGTGAGACGTCATCCTAACGGCAGTGAGACGTCATCCTAACGGCAGTGAGACGTCATCCTAACGGTAGTGAGACGTCATCTTCCCTTTGTGCTCAAATTTGCTACTGGAATTGAATTTGCCATTGCGTTGGAGAAACAACCGCAAAACCGTGACTCAAGTGTGCAAGACGTTAAGTAGACGTACTGTTATATCATAAATCAACTATGTACCTATCTGTACATTATTTAGTTACTACCTGACTGATAACCAGTGCTCCGAATAGGTACCAATTGATAATTAACTAACCTAATAAATATTTAGTGTCTGGTCGAAGCGACGCGTGACCCGAGAGCTGGTCAGTATCTGGCACAGCGCATCAGTATTGCCATACAGCGGGGCAATGCAGCCAGCGTCTGGGGGACGCTTCCGACTGGTATTGATATGGATCAGTTGAGCTACCTGTAGATTGTTTACAACAGTCTGCAGTTAGCTCAATTGTTTCAATTGTAAATACTAATTATATTATAATTTTCTTTGTGAATAAAGGCTTCTGCCCTTGTTGAAAATTATTTGAATGAATTTTCTTTGTTATTATGTTAAAGATTAAAAAAAAATCTTATTTGTTTCTATGCAGTCAGTATTACATAAAAATTGAACCACGATTACAGCGTTCGTGTAAAAATGCATCGAATTCTGTTTTGGAAAATGACTTAATTCCGGGTAAAGCCGGCATTCAAAAAGCTGGAAAAAACGTCGCATGTTGAACACGTACTAAATAACTCTGTAAATACGCCGGCCGTGGGTAATGGCGACTGAAATGAAGTTGCAAATATTTTATAACATGTAGGATATGCATTATGCATATTGTTAAACAATATACGGCATGCATTATGATAATTTAATATTAGGGATTTAATAGTTATTTGTAGTTTAACCGTAGGTAAATATTAAAGCAAATAATTTACTCCGACCGTGAGTGGGTTAGCTACGATTAAGAACATAATTTGTGTAGGAAGAATACCAACGCGCAACGTTATGATTCATAATGAATTCGATAAACTACGAAATTTTATAGTAAAATTTACTATGAGTTACAAATAAATTTATGAACGTATTTCTAATTTGCTTCTACTATTTGATTGTATTTTTCTTTGTTAATCTATATATATAAAAGAAAGTCGTGTTAGTTACACTATTTATAACTCAAGAACGGCTGAACCGATTTGGCTGAAAATTGGTGGGGAGGCAGCTTAGAACCAGGAGACGGACATAGGCTATGTTTTATCCCGGAATGAGCACGGGAACGGGAACTACGCAGGCGAAGCCGCGGGCAGCAGCTAGTAAAGAATAAAAGAAAAAAAAAAACCCCCTTTATTTAAATCGTCAGTGTGCCATATTTTGCTCTACAACTTTTGTAATTTCATTTCATTACAATGAGTACCTTTTTGTAAGTAACCTGCACCGTGCATAATATATTGGCCCCTTCCTTTTATCCATGGTAGTTTGTCAAATAGAAAACACACACTTTTCATCAACATTCAAAGAAGGAAACAAGAAGGCGCACTTTCTTAGAATTTGCCAGCGAATGTTTTTATCAATAACCGATAGAGGATTCCACTATCCGGAAAAGTAAGTAAACACCGTTGAGGCGGTATTATGGCAATCATAAAATATTATTTTCATGGAGAGATCACGAGGGCCCTTGCTTGCCGTCTGGCACTACCTTGGCAGCCCAACGGAATTTAAGCTACGTTCTTACAACGTTATAACCACCACAGGTTACACAACATTCGACTTTAATGAAATAGCAATAAGACTTTGTCGATTGTAAGGTGTTAAAGGTACAAGTTGCACATTTGGCCGGCGCCCAGCTGAGATTCTGTTCGTCTGAGGACAAATCATTGAGAAAACAGATTTGAGCGGCCATTGTGCCCGAGACCGCCGAGATATAGTTTGATATTGTTGTTTACCCGAGTTTATTTGTACAGAGTTCATGAATTCCAAATACAGATGTATCGAGTGTGAACAAATGGGAAAAGTTTTTGATCGGTTTGTTTTGAGTTTCTCTTTTGTAGGCTCTCTTGCTCTTTAGTACCTTCAGCTCTTCTCGCTACGAGAAAGTAAAAAAAAAGTAAAAAGTAAAGTAAAAGTATATTTATAGAATAAATTTAATAAAATTAATGGGTGTAAGTAAACAGAGCTTTGATACCTCTTTCCGCTGATGGCTTCTTAAATCCATCGCCGTACTTTAGATACTTCCAACACAGTAGCAGTGCGGAGTCAGGAAATTCGCGCTGTTACAACCCCGTGCCTCGGAAAACACGTTAACCCGTTGGTCCTGCGCCTGGCCTCTCCCGGGTTGTCCGTCGATCTATTATCTCATCGGATTATGAGAGTGAGGCTGTAGAGAGTGCACCTGTGCTTGCGCACACACTTGTGCACTATAATACTTCCTGCGCATATCTGATGACTGGTAGTCTCCGATGAGACTGGCCTCTGTGGTCGAAATTCGGCTAGGAGGACATTATTATTATTTTTACTTCCAACACAAATTAGGTTTGTAGTTAACCCGCATACATTCAGAATGCTTAAGGGTGTTTTATCTTAATCAGCGCGGTTGACAGGCGCATTGGTGATCGCATAGAAGGAAGCTGCTTCCTCAGATTGAGTAGGAGAGGTCGAGGATACCCCCTGACATCCACTGCCAATTTTTCAACCAGTAAGAGACCAGTTTTCAACCAGTTTTAGACCCGTTTTCAACCAGTTTTAGACCTGTTTTTAACCAGTAAGTGAACAGTTTTCAACCAGTTTTAGACCAGTTTTCAACCAGTTTTAGACCCGTTTTCAACCAGTTTTAGACCAGTTTTCAACCAGTTTTAGACCAGTTTTCAACCAGTATTTGTCAGAGAAAGAAGTGAAAATTCCGTATCTACTTGAATAATTAATTACTTAGGTTGGTTCGTATATTACTTAGCAAATTTTTCGACATACATAGCTCAAAGAAGCAAGCAAACAAACTGAATTGGCTGTGCCCCGGCCATGTCTCGCAAAAAACCGATAACCGCTGGGGTAAACGTGTTCTGTAGTCGAGACTGCGACTCAGCAAACGTAGTGTAGGACGTCCTCTAGCCAGGCAAGATGATGACCAGCGTGTGACTGCAGGCAGATACTGGATGCAGCAAGCTGAAGACAGGGCGCTATGGCGCTCATGAGGGGAGGTCTTCGTCCAGCAGTGGACCAAAATAGGTTGATGATGATGATGGAAGCTGTTTAGTATTTACTGTACTTATTTCTAATCAAGAGCTAACTATTACTCACTAATTCACATCACAACTCTATTTTAAATAAGCATAAATAATAATTTTAAAGTTGCACCATCGCCTTGTATAATTTGTACGTTATTATAATGTACCCTATTTGATTACTTAATTTATTTGTTGTTAGCACTCTTTTTGCCTGAAAAACAGGTTTTTACCTAGTGCATTATTTAATACCATTAGAATTTAAGATGAAACTCTTTTTTATCCTTGTCTAGTCCTAAGTTTTTTGAATAATTTTAATTAGTTAGATTTTGGACGACTCTTTTAAAATACATAGCCAAAAGCAATAGGTACATTTATTACTATACCTTCCTGTTTCCGCAAAAACCACGTTATGGGAAATAACATTGTGCCTAAAAGGACAAAAAAATGTAAACAAGAAACTTATATCAAAAGGAAAAATGTCTACCGTACAATTTTCCTGTTATCATTACCCACCCTATGTCAAAAGTAATGTAACAGACCATGTTTCGGGTGTGCTATTGTTTTCCTTACGTGTAGGTAGAGATTTTTTATGATAGTGAATGATTATGCCACTAAACTAGATCTAGCCCGAGGCTTTGCACAATTTTCGGTATAAAAGTATTGCAAAGGGGTTTGAAGATTTTTGTATGGAGGGTGGCCCTAACGTTTGTATTTTTTTTTCAATCACCACGCACTGTAATAAATATAAATTTGGATACTTAGAGGACACTAAAACAAAAACAAAGATATAGTTGTTTTTTTTTGTGAATATCTTAGAAAACTGATGGATTTAGGACATTATTTCATAAGATACATATGTTTTATTGTTTGCTATATAACATTTACTGGGCGGGGCGATTTTGAAAAAAAAAAACAAAATGGTGACAGACATTAGGGCAAAAATCTTCTAACCCAAAACGCCAAAAATACAAAAAAAGGTATTTTTGGCGTTGTAATCGCTCTGATGATTAGCTAAAGATGCGCGACTGTGAATGATTTCATTCTAACTATTCGACTTCACAAATCATTCGAACCATTCGAATGACTAGGGCAAATTAGTAACTAATTTGATTAGTAATTGTGACTGCCTGAGTCGGGCAGTCGAACTCAATTCGTTATTCGACGCCTCTCGCCATTACTAATCAAATTAGTAGGTAACTAATTTGATTAGTATTGGTGACTGCCTGAGTCGGGAAGTCGAACTCAATTCGTTATTCGACGCTTCGATCAATTCTTAGAGGCATTAGTAATTTCTAATTAGTAGTTGTCATTCGACTTTGAAGATTAGTATATTACTAATATTCAATTCGAATGACTAAATTGTAAGTTGTATATCATACGACTAGCCAGATCACTCGCAGTCGCGCATCTTTACCACAAGCACAACATTCCTTCACAACTATCGCTTTTTTGAGGATTCTATATAGGATTTCAATTTTCAAGTAGGTTCTGTAGGTATTCGGTGGAAATATTCAATGAATTCTAAAGTTTCCCTTAATCTAGGTTATCGTGCTCGCAGTCGCGTGCTGTGGCCACAGCAAACTATTTCTTGTTTTATTTTAATTTTAAAACGGTGCCACGTAACCAAATAATAGAGTTATTTGTTTTATTTATTGGCAACCTGCTAAAAGCATTTTATATTAAAGAGGTAAACGTTACGTTAATCTTCTTGTTTAAGAATACATTTTGGATTATGAACCTTAATATAAAATATATTATGATAATTGCTTAAGTTATTGCCCTTGGGCATGGTCGTACATATATATGTAAATAACTATGGGACATAACACCCCTACCACAAAGGACAAAAATAAGTGTCCAATATGGGCTTAATCTCGTAATGACTATTTCATATATTATTAACTATTTATCCTCGATTGTGTTATCCTTGATTATTTTCATTATTGATTATCTTAGAGATTTGAATAACCGCGATGTAATATTTGCACACCTGCTTGCGCGTTGAATACATGTGACATTTCTCTAGTCATAAGATCTGACATGTACCTGTAATAATGTATTCGGCCAATAAATGATTAGATCTGGTTTGATTTGAATGTTTAGACACATGTTAGACATACCTACAAATTAATTATTTAATTAGCTTCAAGTTTCCTTTTTGTATAATATTTATGTATGCCTAAGTGTACCGAATGTGTTTTCTAGTAAATAAATTATTGTATTGTATTGTATTTTTGATGTATATGTAATTACCTTGAGTAATAAACTAGCATGCACTGCGACTGGCTGTTTTACTTATCTTCATACCTCTCAATTTTACACTGACGGCCTAAAATACTAGTAAGCGAGCTTGCCACAACCTAGCCACTCATTGGTTCCTGATGTTGCAGGCCTCCATAGGTTGTGGCAACCGCTTTCCATCAGGCAGGACTCAAGTTTTCCACAGTTGGTCATAATTATAAAATAAATAGAAAAGCAAATGACCCCATTTAAATTAAATAAGAAAGAAAAATTTAATAGCTGGCATTCGACGGCTAAAAACAATGGTCGGCAAAAAGTGAATCAAAGCACTTCCATTGGAACATCGAAACTTCCACGCAACCATGACGCGGTACAAAAAGCTATCAAAGCTAATTGTGTGCCAACGAAAAGAAAATTTCGATGGAAAGCTGAGATTGCCTTTGATAAGAGCCCATTACGTTTGGTTCTTTCAAACCATGTTACAAGTACTGGGGTATGCTGCAGTTATTTTACTAAAGGTTTTTAACAAAGGTTAAAAGTAAACATGGTAGGTAAAGGATACGATACGAATAATAAAAATAATAATAAAATAATGTTGGACAATTCACACAGGATTATCTAGCCCCAAGCTAAGCAGAGCTTGTGTTATGGGTACTAGATAACTGAAATAAATAATAAAATACACTACATTGATAGATATTTTTTTATTATACATAGAAATATCTATAGATCTTGCAAACATTTGTCTCGAGACGGGAATCGAACACGCAAACTCCTGCGTCGCAGGCGGACCTTCGCCCACCGCGCCACGGAGGTCGTCGAAGTAAGTTTCGTGGAGTAAATAAAGACCCCGCAAAACATAGTTATTTACATGGGTTTTGACAAACAACATTAACGGCCATTAAACAACTTTAGGGTATTTTTTTTTTATTTTGATAGTGCTTTCCGACTCTGTCGCTACACTGTCTATCTATCTACTTGGTTGAGGGTTCAAGTCTCGTATTTGGTCGTAAATTTTTGAAATACTATTTAAATGTTTTACTATTTAACTTTTTATTTTACCTACTGTTACCTATGTTTTTTATTTGTTTCTTGAAGCTTATAGTCGCTTACAAATGGCACGGAAATTCGAAGTATATAATATCTTGGTTCCAAATTAAATACTTTTTATGTTTTTCCTTGCAAACAAAGATTCGCTACAAACATTTCGCCGAATCAGATTTGCAGCACGCCATAGTTGCATACAAGAGCCTTCGCTCAGAGGTTTTGAAGTTCCTGCATACTGTTCCCATATATTTAACAAGTCCTTAACGAGTTCCTATTTTATTTTGTTCTTGCGTGATTGTTTTCTTGTAAAAGGTTTACGAGTGGACTAAATACTTTGTGCTAAGGCGGTAAAATTATTGTTATGACTTTTAAGAGTGACATAAAAAAACTTACGTTAGCTACATTATTAGACGAATTAGTTTAGGTAGGTAAAGTTATGTAAAATACATAATTTTAGGTAGTCCTCGTGAGACCCAGTCTCCTTCTGCCCTGCGTGAGACGTGAGAGGAGAGAGCGTGAAAAAAAATACTGGCAGTTTTTGCAGATTAGATGTGTAAATAGGAGATGATTCGTTAAAGTCGTTATATTCAGATTAATATTTATATATCCTTGGTTTTCATCTCGATAAAGATCCATACTATACTTACTGAAATATTATAAATGCCAAAGTAACTGTGTCTGTCTGTTAATTTTTCAAGCCTAAACAGATCATAATGAAATTTGGTAAGCAGGATGTTATCCTGGGGAAAAAGAGGCTATTTTTATCCCCACATAACGCGTGCGAAGCCACGGGCAGTACCTAGTAAAGTAACCTTTATTATATTGACATAATAGCGTTTTGAATATCATGCACCCGTGTGAAGGTTTCCAGAATTCCGGTCACTTATACTTGATTCTCTTCGGGGAACCAACCGCTGATTTCCGAAGGCAACTTTTTCCATAAAGCGCATTCGGCACCCCGCCGTTGTTTACACGCAGAAACTTCCAGAAGTTCAGAGACCTACTATAAAACGTGAGACGTGACGACGAATGTCTCAAAGCTGTTGTTCAGCAAGTTTGCGCTGAAACTGTAATTTCTTGAATAGTTTATGGAGACCGTAGGTGCTGTCCGCGATTTTGCACGCGCTTTTTAAGTACCCTATGTCTGTCCTTAGGATACCATTTACCTCCCTGCCAAATTTCATTGAAATCCGTTCAGCCGTTAAGGCGTGAAAAGGTAACAAATAGATAGATAGACAGAGTTACTTACGAATTTAAAATACAGCTTCGCACGGGTGGATATATATTTTATTAAAAAAATAAATATAGCTTATGTTACTCAGGGATAATATAGTATTCTAATGGTGAATCAAGTTTTGAAATCGGTCCAGTAGTTTCTGAGTTTATTCGTTACAAACATATAAAAATAAAAAATCTTTCCTCTTTTTATTATTAGTGTAGAAGTAAAGTATAGATGCAGCTTTTAAACGGGTACTTGCGGTTAGATGATGTTGATTGTTTTTCATGATGCTGAATTTCTACAGAAGTTAAGAATACTGTTCATGAAACGTTGGAAATAATTGCGTCTCTAGTGGGACACTAGAAAAAGTCATGCGTGAGACGTTGGTAAAACTCAGTAATAATAGGAAGCAATTTTAGCTTCATAAGCTTTTTATTTAGCGGGAATTATTTATTGCAATTTACAGTCATGGCGTATGGCGATAGTATGGGCTCTAACTTTTGGTTTCATAATCAAACTGCTACGTAAATTTAATTGTTACCGAATCGATTGGCCTTGTTTAATCGTATCTGGACTTTCGTTTGACCCCAATTTCACTGATATAGACCTGTTTAACGACAGCCTACTTCTATTTATATGTCTCATAGATTGTACCTTAGTTTCAATTAGTTTGTAACCTAGTCCGATAAGTAAGCATTTTAGTGTTAACTGTGAGCTTCTTTAGGTAAATTTTAATAAATAAATGTGTAAATATCTGATGGAAAGTGAAGATATGGCCGACGATGTATCACGAAGGTCTAGAAGACAATTCATTCTAGTCTTGAAGAGACCAGACTAGTGTTTGTGGGTAGTTTGACATCGTAAATCAGTCATTATCATCATCATCATCCTATATTAGTACACTGCTGGACATAGGCCTCCCCTAATGAACGCCATAGCGCCCTGTCTTCAGCTTGCCGCATCCAGCATCCGCCTGCAGTCTTTCACAGGTAGTACACGTTACAGTTCTCCATGGAAATTAGATTAAGTTAGTTTGATAATTCAGCGGAAATTTTGCCCTTCTCCAGTTTTTAGATCGCTTGCTCTCAATCTTAGTTTTTTTATATTTTTGCCTGGAGAAAACCAAGACGTGCGAACTTTATTTGTTTTCGATTTTATTGTTTCATCTGTTTATTCCAAAACGCTCTTTCCACACTGCGTTAGTTCGTTTTTATTTTCTTTTCGCAAAATGACAACATAAACGATTACCTCTGGAGCGGGTTATCACTTATCACCTTAAATATAAGAAACCAAAAAACACCTTTTGCCGCTCCAAATCAGCCCAAAATTTAGGTACATGGCAATTAAAGCAAATTGTCAGTACCTACCTTATCAATTAGTCGAAGGGTCTCTTGTGCACAATTGCAACAAAACGTGCAAAATTCTTTAATCTAAATTATGATTATTTTCCCCTTTAATAATTATTTATTTATTTATAGACCTTCTGTCTGCTAAGCAAAGCCTGGCATTGTTTATAGTTAAGAGGTTTAGGTTTGAAAGGAAAATGTTCTAGCTGGCGTTTATTTTCCAGAAATGTCAAATACAATTACCAAATGAAAAACAATCCTCACTGAAGTTGGCGAGCCAATTACAATTTTCTTTCACTCTCTCGTATACTCGTCTCGTGTGTCCAGGCCATTATTATAGGAAAGTAAATAAAATGGAATGGAATTCTCAAGTTGCAACATATGGCTCGGAGCGACACTATCCGACGTTGAAATGCAATCTCTTGAAAGCCTGCTTCAATGGATAGTAAGTTTGAATCATATTTTACTGAAACGGTCAGGGTCTTTTCCTTATTTATTGGAATAGACTTATTGGTTGACTGATTCAACAGATCATTAACATTCATTCAGAAGTAGAATTAACAAAAAATATACATATTTACAATTGCAACCTAGAAAATGCACATAATATTTGTCTACGGAAAGCTAGGACTAAATAAGGCAAGAAAATAGAATGTTAACACTAGAATGTTAAACATATCAAATACCTAAAAATCCGGGAAACGTGAGTGGGAAAGAGTCGCATAACAAAGGAGTGAAAGGGATAGGAATAATCTCTGTGACTTATGCTTAAACTAACTATTTAATTTAGCCGATACACCCACACGCTAAAACACCACCACCGTAATCAGCGAGTAAGTATGGATAAGAGTATTTGCTTGAGCATTTCAATGTAATGTAACCTTTCGAAATGTACAATACAAACAAATGCTCAGTTTCCGAAAGCATTTCTCAGAAGATTCACAGCTTTCGATGATCTTCACAAATAAAAAGGACATAAAGTAGGATTGTAGATCCTATGAATACCAACCAATTTTAATTTGTTGTTCAACCGCTGATTGTGAGATCCTGGGTTCGAATCCCGGGTCAGGCATGGTTGTTAATGGGGTTTTTCTAGAAAGGAAAATTTACAGTAGCAGCCCGGAATCAGGAAGCTGGCGGTGTTACGCCCCCGTGCCTCGGAAAGCACGTTAAGCCGTCGGTCCTGCGCCTGACCTCTCCCTGGTCGTGTCTGTCTGCCGTCCAACGGATTACAAGAATGAGGGAAAAGAGAGTGCATCTGTATTTGCGCACACACTTGTGCACTATAACATGTCCTGCGCATCTGGCTAGTCTCCATGAGACTGGCCGCCGTGGTCGAAATTCGGCTAGAAGGACTTTTTATGAAGTACGATGCTAGATACCTATGATTACCTACCAATTTTAAATGAATACCTGAATATGTTTTAATAAATAAATTTATTATTAGGTAATTAACATTAATTAAAACACATAAATACATTATTGATACAAAAATAGGCAATGCGCTTGATTTATTCAAAATGCTCATTAATATTCACCATCGTAATTATTTGTAAATAAAACATTGGAGCCATAAAGCTAAAATTATTTTAGTCACGGTATAAATAATTTAAAAAGCTTTGCAATGTAGCCTGCCCGTCTCGTTTGTAGCACGTTTTTCTATATTAAATTGCACTACAAGTACAGTACAGTTAAACCAAATTTTTATGTGCTTTATTTAAGACTTGGTAGGCCAGCAGAGGCCACATTTTTGTTATTTTAAAACCATCTGAGACTTATAAAATAGTGTTTAAAATTCTGAAAAAATAGATACATATTACTTAAGGATCTAGTCTAGTCAAAGTCGCATTCATTTACAAAATCTAATGAAGTTCACTCGATTGAAGAAAATCCCAAATTTACCCCTTTTTCTAACGTTTTTAGGGTTTTGATGATCGATGATCGGTTTCAAAACCCTTATGGTCTCGCTTTGTCTGTCCTTTTTTCCCTCCTTAATAACTCAAAAACTACTGCAGCTATCAACTTGAAATTTAAAACAATAATACATTTCGTGCGCCTGTACAGATTTAGAGAAAAATAAATGAAAATAAATGAAAAATTAAAATGAATATTTTCCATACAAATTGTGATGCCGAAATTTTAAACGATACCTACAGAGTCATATGGGGTATCAAATGAAAGGTATCATTTTGTACATTTCAAAATATTTTTTGAAATTTTTGTAGGTTTCATACTTTTTAAAATATTTCGAAAAAAGTCGAAAAAATACCCATTCCCCCCCCCCTATCTCCGAAGATTGCAGAGCGATCCATGTAAAATGTATGGAGCGTTTATAGAAATTGATCTATATTTTACAGGAAAAATATAGAGAAGTTTGAAAAAAGAACACATTTTGAAAAATGGTCAAAAAGGGGGGGAATAATTTTCAAAAGGGGGAGCTACCTCACCGAGTGGGATATCAAATGAAAGGTATTGGTTTGTAAGTTTCAAAACAGTTTTTTAAATTTCTGTAGGTTTCATACTTTTTGAAATATTTTGAAAAAAGTCGAAAAAATACCCATTCCCCCCCCCCCTATCTCCGAAGATTGCAGAGCGATCCATTTAAAATGTATGAAGCGTTTGTAGATATGGATCTATATTTTACAGGAAAAATATAGAGAAGTCTGTAAAAAGAACACTTTTTGAAAAATGGTCAAAAAGGAATAATTTTCAAAAGGGGGGCTACCCCACCGAGTGGGGTATCAAATGAAAGGTATCGGTTTGGACATTTCAAAACAGTTTTTAAAATTTCTGTAACTTTCATACTTTTTGAAATATTTCGAAAAAAGTCGAAAAATTTACCATTACCCACCTTAACTAAGGTTGCCAGATAGCCGGGAATTCCGGGATAGTCCCGGAATTTCACGTGTGGTCCCGTGTCCAGTAATTACACTTTACCGTCCCGAAATTCATGAACACTAGTTTTTTTCCACAAAGTTACGACACCACGGGGTGGCGGCGCGGCGCATGTTATACTTAAATCGGATACCGGAATTCAGTAGGTATGAAGTTAGCCGCGCGAACGCATTGGGCTGATATTTTGCATAGATGTAGCTCTAAATCTGGAATCAAACAAAGGCTACTTTTTATCCTATAAATCAGTTCATCAGTTTTTAAGTTTGAGAATACCTGAAGTTGATTTTTATTTAAAAGAGTAGGTAGCTTTATTTTTTTTAGAACTAAAAAGACTAATATGTGACTGTGTATGGTAGGTATACTGTGTTAGTTAATATTTAGGTATAGATTTCACATGTTCTTAAAATCATTTGCGTTTTTACTTTTTTCCTTTTAAAATACCTAACTAGTAATTTTCTAATACGTTTTCTATTGGCCGGTCAACAGCAAACATTTGAAGTTGGATTTTGACTCTAAGACTCCAACTCCGTTTGTAACCCCAGAAATGTCCAGGAAATGATAAGCCCGTATCTGGCAACCCTAACCTTAACCGAAGCATGCATAGAGATCCATCTGAAATGTAGGTTGGTACCTACTATTCTTAAGTATTCGTTAAATTGCGAAGTCTCTAACCGGTACTTTTGGTAGTACATATTTGTTGACAAACGTTCAAAACCCTCGGTGCGCGAGTTACACTCGCACTTGACGGATCTTGTTTTCAATACAATGCCAGCGAACTACTGATATCACACTTTATTTTGTACTCAACTAAAGACACTTAATATTTCTAAAGAGATTCGCAGAGTTTGACTTGAAAATCACTATGTTTAAATAACTACAAAAAACACGAGCGCGGCGGCTTGGCAGGCGCGCGTTTTCACTAACGCCTACTGCTGCAAGACTACCTGGCGTTAACACTAGCTTCTGCCCGCGGCTTTACAGCCCTCTCCGGTTTGTTTTTTGAAATTTTTTATTTCGTTCATGTGTTTGGAGTTTTCGATGTTTTTTACCTCTTCACGCCAATCTACTGAACGGATCGGGCTGTGATTTTGCATACAGGTAGTACTAGGCCTGAAATAAAATGAAGGCTTAATTTATATCCTATATATCCTTTCCATAAACAGGAACATTAATACTTAAACCAGAATTCGGTATAAAAAAATATTAATTAATACATTTATAACAGAGAGGTATTATGTAGCCCAAGTTTTACTATCGTACCTCGCTATATAGGAAAGTCCGGATTGATGCCCCAGGAGAGATTCGTGCACACTGCCAAAATACTAAACTTCCAAAAATCGCGTAAGCTTTAATAGGCTTACTATGTAGCGTAAGAAATGACCTAATTTTGAACCTATCAATACTTGATTGCGATTTTTAGAAGTTAGGATATTTGGCAATGCGTCACGGAACGTATCACCACTGCAGCACTGAGGCGACTAAGCGATTTATCCTTATATTGTACGTACCTACATATTTTGTTTCACATTATTACATAAGGTTATGCCTAGTTCATATAAATTGTATATAATTGATCCATTTCAACTTGCATGCATGTAACATGCTAACTGACACTGTCTGATTAATTTACATTAATAACAGTAAGCACTGTATTTATTTATTTATTTACAAATGGACGTACAGTTGAAACCTAAACGTCCAGGAGTCAGATACCTACATAAGAATAACAAAATAGGCACAAAGTAGTCAAATCTAGAAGAATACAAAACAAAATAATGAATACAAATAATTATCAATCATTCTATTCAATTCATTTATTAGCCACATTATAATAAGGTTTATTATAATTTTACATAAATCTTTATATGTATTTTTCCTTGACTCTATAACTATTAATCCTAACTGTAACTGTAACAGCATTATTAACATAGTTTGAATAAGTTGATTTCCTTTCAACAGTTTTCCTACTTCCTGCTTTGGAGCAAGTAATGCGCACATAAACTTTTACTGGCTTGTTATTTTCACCCAACTGACCATCGACTAAATTATTTACGATGTCGTTAACTTGTTAAAGTAGCTGTAAATTACACAGATATCATCTTTACTACCGAAAACTTTTATAATTTTTGGTTGGAAGATTGTTAGTCGATGTAGAGTAAACAAAATAATAAACCCCAGGCCACTACAGAGTCATAAAGTACTTTGAGTTCGATCAGGGGCCCTATCCTGCTAAACTAATCACTTCACTATGACATTGGTGCCAAGCACAGGATGGCAGATTTTGGCATTATGGATGAGAAAAACTATAGACGTAGAGACGCGCATCATTATTATATCAATAGCTTTGTATTTAGCAATGCACGCACTATCTTTGAGCCCTCGTGTCTAAATACAAGTTTAATGTCAACTTAGTTAGAGCGAGGTGTCACTATGTATTGCCCATTATAGGTATGTTTGTACTGTATGTTTGTACTACGAATATTACTAAATGTCATGATAATCATTAAATAGTCTATAAGTACCAACTTTATAAGATATAATATATTGTGAATACACATTTATTATTAATATTATTGTTATATCTAGAGTATCTTTCATGTATGGATTCTACGAGGCGATTCTGTGACGATACCATTTGTATGTGAATGGATGAAAATAAAACCGATTCAAAATGAGTATTGAGGTCACCTCAAACTGGTTCCATCAGAAAACCAACGATACCTTGCAATAAGTAAGGTAGCATTAGCTGAGGTGGAACCCTTTGACCTGCGCAGCGCTACAGCGCGCAGCACACACAGGCACAGCATTAATTTATGAGGTACAACAATATATTAAGAGGTACTTAGTGAGGTACTTAATATGGTTGTACCTGCTAAATTAATTGCATTATTAACTTGTCAATTAATTTGTACTATTCCTGTTGTGTCTTTCTTTCTCTAGTTCTGTTCGTTTAGCCCTTTATGTAAATGGGTGTGTAGGTACATACCTACTCCTTCTTATATTATGTAATTTATGTAAACAAGTTATGTACCTACTATTTCTGTTCTGTGCCAGAGTAGTGTTTGTCAATAAATGTTTCTCTATCTATCTCTAAAATTAAACAAAATCAGTCGGCCATTTACTTTAACAAAGATCCGTCCAATTCAGATGGCGCTCTGATAAGGAACATAACTTAGGTACAATTATGCAAGAGTAAGCTCGATTGATCATTCAATTAACCGGTTGTTCAACCAACAGCTTAGCTAAGTTAGGTAGCTTAGCTTTGTTACTGATAACATACGAGATAGCATGATAGGGAGTGAAACAGGTTTTTCTCTTTATTTTCATACTATAATAAATAAATAAATAATAAATAATGCTGGACATTTCACACAGCATCATCTAGCCCCAAGCTAAGCAGAGCTTGTGTTTATGGTACTTGATTGATGACTGATATACTTAATACAATGCATTACATAGGTAGATATTTTTTATTAATCAATTTAAATTTTACAATTACAATTTAAGTTTGTTAACAGATGAATTAATCTAGATAGAGCAAAATATTATGGTGTGATACATAAAATGGGTCAGGAATATGTTACCTAACTAGAAAATGTTAGATACTTATTCAATCATTGAAATGTCGGTAGATATTTCAACATAAGCGAAAACTCTAACTGGTCCAGCATTTTTTTTTGTTACATGATCGAATATACGATTTCTCGGCCAACAAACGGACAAAGGCCTTTCAATAAAAACAGAAACACAATTGCCCACTCTACCAATTAAATATCAGGTAGGTAAGTAACAAAACGAAACACCCGTGAGAACAAAATAACAAGTGCAGTGGCATATGCACGATAGTGGACGACATGTGGAATTAAAACTCAGGGTGCAAGCTAACGCCCCTTTCACACGCGAGGTGAACCGGGGTCGAGCTGGGTTTGAATTTTTTAATCGCGGCGATATAGTCATTATGATTCGATGAATAAATAACAGGTGCATTGTTTATGGAGGTGGTGACTTGTTGCAGTGAAGCGAAGCTTTACTTTAGAGTTTTAACAATATTTTGTGGTCTTTTGCGTCAGAAACTATGGGTTTTATGTTTTTGTGTAGGTGTACAGCTATGGGTACGGAGTGGGTCAAAATTGACCTTGAGGGTAGCTACCTCTCTACTGATTTCAGAAAGATTTTTTCATGTGCAACTATAGGTTTATTACGTAGAGAAAATGGATTTCAGTTTTTTGGTTTGTTAATAATTCACAAAAAAACAATTTAAATACAAGTTGGACTAAATCCACTTCGAAATCCTTTCCAACTAACAAAACAATTTTTCCAAAGAAACTAAAGCCGCGTTACTAAAGTACGATCAGATCTGGTTGGACAACGCTCGGACCGAGTGGACTTGTAGGAGTACCTAGCTGTTGAAATTTATATAGTTCACTCGGATTATTTTATTAATCAACTTGGAAAAATGTCATGATTAGACGCTTGGTTTATTGATACTAGATGCTTTTGTGTTTTTCTACTCATATACGAGCTAGCTCGGAAAAATAGAACGCGGTCCGAGTCTACTTAGATCGGACGCCGTCGTCCGAGTATTTGCTATCCGGGTCCACTAGGTCCGAGTAGAGTCTGATCGTGTCGACGAGGCTTTACCAAATCTCACCCTAAGATTATGCAAAAAATATTTTGTAGGTACTATTTCTGAAATCTTGAGTTTCAGTGTGTGCAGACAAGTAACTAACAAGAAGGATTTAATTAAAATTAATCCACGTAACATAGTCTAAGCTGAGTCAAGTTCTACAATGATCTACATTCCGACTGAAACTTGAGTCATAACTTTAAATTATTCTACGCTTACTCTGCTTCACTTCTGCATTAAATAGTCCAGTCTGACTTGAAATTGAAGAAATTATACAGCGTAGCAATCCAAGACACATTTACCTATCACTTGCTAGGTGAACAGTCAGCTACATTAATGTATCACACTAATATTATAAATGTGAAAGTTTTGAAGTTTAGATGAATGGATGGATGTTTGTTACCTCTTTACGCCAAAACTACAGAACGGATCGGGCTGAAATTTTGCATACAGGTAATTTTAGATCTGGAATAAAACGTACTTTTTAATCCATGAATCAGTTCCCATGGGATATAAAATAAAGAAAATTAAATTAAAATAAAATAAATGAACCTTTTTTAAAGGTTGTTTAATTACTAGCAAATACCTAATAGGTACGTACAATCTCATATGCTTGTTTTACAAAATTAATTAAGACACCTGTGATAGCTACTGAAGTAACTAACAAATACATACTACATTTTTTTTTGTGATTATAACTAAAATTAAGTACATTAGTTACCTACTTAACTTAAACGCAGGTTTATTGTATACACTTTTGTACCTCGTCAAAAGAGTCAGCTTTAAAGTGACATTTAAAGCTGACTCTTTTGACGACGGTGCTCCGTCCCCCGCCAGTAAGCGCGCCTTGGTACGAAAAGGTACTGAACTGTACCTAAAAATAACCATTACTTACACGTGACTGTACTATTAACCGTGGGTGCGACATACAGTGCTCAAGTTAGCAATATTTTTTCATATATTTTATTCATTAAGTCAAGTACAAAAAGGCAAGGGTTACTCAAGCAAAGAAACAATTATTATCGAGTCGATCCAACAAGTAATAGAAATAGAAAGATTGGCAAAAAGTAATAGAAATGAACATTTGAAAAAAAAAATAGGATATAGAAAAAAAAACCATGGAAAAGAAGAGAGTTTGCTAAAATTACAAAACGGCCCTCGTCTCAGCATGAGTTGGTTTTATTTGCGTACAACCAACGCTGGACTTCCGATTGAGCCTTTTCTTGACGTCACGGAGTATAAAAGATAGGTACAAAGAAACACAAACAATAGAAGAAATACATTGACAACGGTGTTGATTATACGTTGTCAATGTATTTTCGAAAATAATAAAATAAATAAAAATAATATAAAATAAAGAGTAGGTAAAGAAAGCAAGTAGGTAAATCAAATTTTACCAGTTCTTTGGAAAGCCAGTGGAGTAACGAAGCAACGCAACGTACATAGGTATTTGTAAATACCTGTGCACATTATCAATAAACGTTCGTCCCCTTCTATCGACATTTCACTATGAATCTCTATGTGTCAGATTGCAAGCCCGTCCCCACTCCTGACAGCGCCGCCAACTATAAAATTTCATTGGGCATTGGCAAATTTCAGCGCGCATTTTCCCTTACGCCTAACGCTGCAGGACTACCTGGCCTTAACCTTATTCTTTTCCACTTCTACAGGTACTGACTTTGCTGACAGCACAATCATTTCAACAAAAGATAATTTTAAATACACGGTATTCAGTGTATTTAAAATGGTATTAGTATAGTATAGAAGAGTTTCCGTATTAGCGATTATAACGTCATACTACAAAACTACGAAAGTTTTTAAAAATAACGTTATAGTCGAGATGGGTTGCAGAATTCTCAAGATTAAACTCAAGCCACTAAAACTTCCACAAACTTGTCACTAGACACACTAAATTGAAAATAATCCTATGTATATTTCTGAAGCTTTTAAAGAACCAATTTTTCAAATAAATAGCCCGAGCGCCGGCAATTCGCGATGAAAATTCGCCTCACATACTATAAAATACTTTTAAAAACCCCTCTATGACCGTAAACTAGTGTAAGATATTAGAAAAATAAAAGTGTAAAGCGGTTAGCTATAAATAAAACGGCGCCGGCGGTCGCTCTCTTGCTCTGGAGATTAAAGAATAAGAAACACAAACTGCCTCGGGCAATAGCGAAGTTCCACTAAATTTCTAAATTTCTCTCTGGATGACACTAACAAAACTTCAGGCCCCATGCGCCTGTAAGAAAACTCACGGTCGGTGTTTTCGTAACTATACGTCTTATTGAATTAAAATTATAAGACTTTGGTATAACAAAAACGTTTCATGCGGTCCCTCGCCTGAGACCTTGATTTTAGGGATGTATAATTTTTTTGAATAATGAAAAGGGCCATGAAAATATTCAAACCTAAACAATAGTAGAGTAAAAGTTAAAAATGGTAGTGTGTCAATTATTTTCGCGCAGGCATTATTTAACCACGTTAAGTAATTATTTTAAAAGCCAGCTGCAGGGTTTTCTAGGAAAGGCATTGATTTATCCAAAATATTAACAATTTATATTTAATTCGATACAGTTCAATTTACCAGATACCAGTCAATACTAGATCTGTATAGTTTGGACAAGAACTCAATTGACCATTCACGTTGTTCAAGGACTGAGACATTTTACTATAAAAACTCGATAGTTTTTATAGTATACGCTTACATCCGTAATGAATTCGTCAAACTACGATTAGTTTGACGAATTCATTACGGATGTAAGCGGGTGTAAACGTTGGTGTTCTTCCAACACAAATAAGGTTCGTAGTTAACCCGCTTACATCCGTAATGAACAATGAGACATTTTTAGACCAGTCTGAAAAAAAGGCAAAACGTATTGTCATCCTCTCTTCTTCGCGAATCATCCCCACCCACGATTTCTATGCATAAGGTAAAAAGAGGAAATACAAAAATACAACTTATTAGTAAAACCAATTCACATGTCAAATTTTCGTAGAGAATACACAATTGTATTGAAATCACAAATTCAAAAAAAAGGTTCATCTTTTTTGGAAAACGCCACATTCCGTGTGTTTCCACCTGTAGAAGTTCTCGTCTATACAACCACGGACAGATGCAAGTTTAATGTGTCTCGTTTACGTAACTAAACATTTGCATCCACTTCACTTATTTCGAGAGAACTAAAACGAGGATGCTGGTATCTATTGAAAACCAGGACTGGAGGCATCTGTATCTCAGCACAGTGCTGAGTAGAAGTCATTGTACTAGACTATACATTTGACATTATTTTGCGGTATTACGCATAATAACAAAATATAAAATGTTTTTGTAATGTTTTACGTTTGTTAGTAACATTACTTCTCCTCAACACACAAAGGCCGAATTCTGCTAACCAATCGCATTACTACGCTGGCTATTAGCCGGGCGTGAATTACGGCATCTCGACACACGCTATCTCAACGCACGGAATCTCGACAAATATCGACAAACGTTAGCTCGACGCACGGAATCTCGACAAACGTTAGCTCGACGCACGGAATCTCGACAAACGTTAGCTCGACACATGGAATCTCGACAAACGTTAGCTCGACACACGGAATCTCGACAAACGTTAGCTCGACACACGGAATCTCGACAAACGTTAGCTCGACGCACGGAATCTCGACAAACGTTAAAGTTTAAGAGTGTTTATTCCATCATCTACATTCTATACCGGTCCACTGCTGGACGCAGACCTCCGCCTTATTGTTCATTCCATACGTTAGCTTTAGTATTATTTAATCTTTGCTTATACCATGGAATAATAAAATAAAGTAGGTAGGTTCCACTTAAAACCCATTCCGTAATTCACCCATTAGCCGGACGGCCGCAGCTGAAAATAAATAAATAATCGCTTTGCTAAGACAGTATGATTTGATTTGAACCTTGACACGGTCCATCTGTAATTTCTTTCATCAAAGTTCAAATAGCAAAATGACTGTCGTTCTGATGCCCGTAGCACACCTCCGCCTCCACCACCAATTATAGTCAAATCTATGCGTTAGAACAGGCAGTTTCGCTAGTGTTCCGCTTCTCCTACATACGGACAAGACATGGCGAAATTGCTGCGGGTCCGCTGTTAAGGCTTCGCAGCGCACGTGTGGTACGGGCGTGAGACGATACTATTGTTAATAATTAATTAATTTAGTGAAATTCACCCCAAAGGGGAAATGCCAAACACCACGCTGGGCAGGCGGATAAGTGATCTGATCACAGCATGGTCAATGATGACGAATGAAGGCTAGCTTAAAGAGTATTCTTTCAAAACACTTTTCTAACTAACTGTACCTTCCATTGTTTATGATAGAACTGAGAAATTCGTAGCGTTGCGGCACTTTTTGTTAGGTATTTTAAAATCCGAGCATAACGGGACCCGTGCAAAGCGGAACTAACCCCAGAAGTGTTACGAATAAATAAATAAATAATGCTGGAAAATTCACACAGCATTATCTAGCCCCAAGCTAAGCAGAGCTTGTGTTATGGGTACTAGATAATTGATTTACGTAATACAATACACTACATAGATAGATATTTTTTATTTTATTATACATAGAAAACACCCTGACCAACGAAACAAATTTCTGCAGATCGTACACAAATTTGTTCCGAGGCGGGAATCGAACCCGCAACCTCCTGCATCGCAGGCGGACCTTCGCCCGCTGCGCCACGGAGGTCGTCATGCTATACAGGTTACAGATGGTTACAGATGGAAGATGCTGTCCTCTGATAGTTGACATGCTATTTTACATATAGCTAGTGCTTGAAGTCAGAACCAACTCGCTTACCTACCAACCTAGTTAGGATTTTATCTGATTGCAAAAGTTACCCCGCTTTTGTAAATGTGAAATCAACTGCACGATCCGTTTCAAAGATTGATGCTAGATTCGGAACGACCAGTGACTAACTCTCGGAGTAATAAGATGGCTTAGGAAGTTCCTACATTATGTATGAACGTAAACATGACGCGACATTGAAAGCTCCATTTGCAACAAGATGTATGAAAATGATGAACATTCTCCTATTGCGACGATCCATCTTTTATAAGACCTTCGATATAAAATAAATATAATAAAATCTGGATTTTTAAATTGATCGTTTTGTCAATAGTTTTTTATTTTTATTGAAAAAAACTAATTTGAAAACTTTTATTATATTCCATAATACGCTAGATCAAAAGAGATGTATCTAACCATTTCGAACTCATACAACCGCGTTCGGACATTTACTTTTACAATGTTCCATCCCTTTTTGACAGAAGCGCACGGATTATACTAGAATTGTGACGATAACGCCCGAATACTCAATCGCAATCATCGCAACTTACATCTGAGCACTTCTCAAGTCAATATTTTGACTGTTTTCAATTAAATTAATTAAAAATTAAAAAAATAATTTAGTTGCGTTTGAGTATTTGGGGCTTAAACATTGTCAAGGTTTATTCCACGCTATCTTATTCTAATAGTATCAAATATAGGATTAATGTTTTTTTTCGAGGTAAAATGCAAAATCGTTCTTTATTTGTTGCATTCTCACACGCAGCTTAATTTCGTACGTTTTATTAACATTTTGTATATTTTTTCGATTATTTACATAAGGCACATGCGTTAACCGTTCACAGGAGAAAACCTGGTTCCTGAAAAGCTTAAAGCTTAAGCTGGTTTAAAACCCTAATGATTCAATACTAACATACTGTAACATTTTTATTGTGTCAAAAGGTATTTTAAAGTCATTTAGAACGGTATATTTACCATGATTCGAGCTTTGAGCTATTTAATATTTCGGCACAGTTTCATGCGCCGTGATCACGGAATTACTGAAGGCACTGCGTGTGGACCATTTTAGATTTAAAAGTTTGCGGGGTGTATTTTATCGATATGCTCTATTATCGTTGAACAACTCTTCGAGCGCACACTTTAATAAATGGTTCGCTAGAATCGCATTCGATTTCAGGTTAATTACTGGTAGCGTAACAGAACTTAACGGTTGATTTAACCGGTGAGTAGGGTTCGTAGGTGGGATTATTTATGCTTTCAGAGATTACCTAATTATAATTTTGTATACCGGTTTTGTTTGAGGTCAATGAAATATTGGCAGCAAATTTTAAGTAGAGCTATCTATAACGAAGGATCTTTAAGGATCTTTTGCTCCTACTTGAAAAATAACAACTAAAGGTTTCTTCGTCGCTTCTTTACTTTAGTCACCTTTAGTCAACATACCGAAACGACAGAAATGAAAGATATCACCTTATTTCCGTGCCAGTTTATAAATTTATAATACGACCTTTTCTAAGTGTGCGTTTATTGTATATATGGAAATAAGGAGTATTTGATTTGATTTCTATAAACACTCGTAAAGCACAGTACCTATCTTAGTTTAATTTTGGATCGTAGTTAATCCAAAACCTACGTATCGGATAGTGTAATGCCACAAATGCTGCCTTTACGGTAATTTTACCATGCGTACCGTTTGTACGAGATCTACAAATCACGTTGGTCCATTCAATGTAGTCTCGTTCAAATCATGCAAGCTGAATAGGTACACATATAGACCTTTAGAAGGATATCAATAGCCTAAGCTTACGAGGGTTCTCATTCACTGAGTTACTTAGCTAATTATTTATTATACAATATAAGATGGATTAATATAGCAAGAAATCCAAAAATAATTCGCCCACTTAATTCAAGGGTTGACAGAATTTGCCTTGATTATAACACGTGTGGGTGTTTGGATATTATAAACCTCTTCACGTCTAAACTACTGAATGGGTTATATTGAGATTTTTCACGCATGTAAGACTAGTTCGGCAATAAAACATGGCTTATCTTTTCTTTAACAGTTCTCATGGGATAAAAATGACCTCTATAGGTTTGCACAGAAACAACGCGTGCGAAGCTGTGGGCAGAAACCAGTTATTGAATAAAATAAAACTAATAAGTACAAGCTTTTTGAAATAAAATCTATATTTTATGATCATGATGAGACATGCGATCAGATTTTTTTATCAAAAGACACAATAGCCTGATATTATATTATACCAATAAATTGACTGTATAAATTGAAAAGCTGTATTCGCATAATGCGGAGCGATGATAATTAATTTGTCAGATTGAATATTCAGTTTAAATTCACTCTAGACCAAATTAAATATAATGCTCCGAAACTGGAATCATCCGGTTGACCTGAATTTGAAAATGGGTTTATTAATCTGGTAAACATTAGGTAAAGTTTGTTTTTATGGCACCGGCCGGCAGCCGGGGAAGCAAAAATGTATGAAACCGGATCGAAATCGGAGTAGATTTGTTGCTTTATATTTATTTCTATGGTACAGCGTGCACTGGATTGGCATATCTGCCGATGCCGCTGCATTTTGTAAATACCAACCACGTAGACTCACAGCTTAACATAGAAATCATCCAGAACACCATGAACAAATATTTGTAGATCTAACAAACATTAGTCCCAAACAAGTTGAAAACTAATAAAATGACATATTTTCCATTTACCGGCGCCGGTAGTGACAAAGCTGTTGCATACGTTTTACTTCTTGGTGCCGGCAGCCGGTGGAAAAACGTCCAATAAATCGTTTATAGTTCAGAGTATTTCGGAGTAGTAGGAACAGACTTTCTTGTATTAAAGCTGTTCTTACGTCTATTTTCAAAATAAAGCACGTCAGCCCAAAAATTTACACATTTACCTTTGGTTTTTTCGAAGACTATGAGGAAACTTTCAGACCACACTTATTTTTGTTCCGGGCGCAATATCCGCAGCGCAAATCCTCTTCCGTGTAAAAAATATATTCCAAGCAAACAAAGAGCATTTATGGCTTTAAAAGAATCGTAATAGAGATGGAATTTATTAAATTTCGTCTAAGCTACGTGACCGCCGGGGGCCGCAGGGTTTCACCCCCATTAACCTTGTCTCGGTATGATTTAGGGGGAATACGAATTTCCCCCTATTCCGCCATAAGGTGAGGTCCGGGAGGCAACGACTTTATGTGGCGAGGTTACGTCCAGTCACGAAAGGGCTTGTGTTTAAAAATAAATCTATACCTTTCATTAAATAGCTGTGTGATGCCGGCTTACAATTTGCACCACCTCAACTCTTCCCGCGGGTGTCGTAAGAGGCAACTAAGGGATATCCACCGGGGGCGGGCAGCAGCGCCCCCTGCAGAACAATTCTACCACCGAATTGCGATCCCCGACCCGCATGCCCAGCGTGAGGATTATGGGTAATAAATACCCCCCATGTGATAAAAGTAAATAAGGCGTTTATCATATAAGGGGAGGCCTGTGCCCAGTAGTGGACCAATACAGGCTGTTGAAGTTGAGGTTTCAATATATTAAATAGCATATATCCACACAATTTATTGAAATCTAACGAATATTTTGGAATAGAGAAAAGGCTTTTATAATTAAAAGTGGTTTTTTTTCTCGCTACTAACTTTTTTATGTGAGTCTATTTGTAAGTACTGGCCGTCTCGCTTGAAAACCGAACTACCAATATTTTCACTTTCGTCCAACAAATTCTAGAACTACATAATATCTGAAAACAAATTAATTATATTCTCTTGTTTTTTCCCAGTCCTTACTATACGCAATGTTTCTAATAACCACATTGCTCACCCCACTTTCATAAAAATGACCGAAGTAAAAATAGCAAAAGTTGTCCAGTGGAAAGAGCACTGAAAACTGACACACTGTAAGATAAACCAGCCTACGCGTTTCGAAAAAGTAATATTGTCGCCGATCTCCAAACCGAACCTTTTCGCTTACCTTTTTATACGGAACAGATTTTTGTTGGTTTTAATAAACTGACACTCGGTAATGAAGGGAATTACAACTCGGGATGTTCGAGACTGTATTCCGCTTCTCGGATTCTTTATCGCGGTTTTTGAATCTCGAGCGCTAAAAGAATCCGAGTTATCTGAAACCTTTTAGGCATTGCCGGGTTCATTAAGGGTTAACTCGTTCTAAATGCAGAGGACTTTTTTCGGAGGAATAGAAAACTTTAAGGTATAACTGTTTGTTTCTCATCACGATATTATTTACTACTGTACCGAAATAACTCATAAACGTTTGACTAAGGAGGGTTAAATTTAAAAAGAACCTTTATCCTATCACACTAATGATTTGATGGATGGATGGATGGATGTTTGTAACCTCTTCACGCCAAAACTATTGAACGGATCGGGTTGAAATTTTGCATACAGGTAATTATAATCCTGGAATCAAACAAAGGCAACTTTTTAACCCATAAATCAGTTCCCGTGGGATATAAATCACCTTTAAACTTTCTATAGAAACAACGCGTTCGAAGCCGCGGGCAGAAGCTAGTACTTAATAAAAGTAAAATATAATAAAATACTAGGTAAGTACACTATCATAATAGGTGTGCCGCTGAAATGATGTATAATAAATAATAATGAATGAGCTGTACAATATTTTAAATGACGTCACAACACTTATTGTAACTATGAGTAGGAATGCTCATGGAACCTCATCATCATCATCGTCAACCTTTATTAGTCCACTGCTGTACATAATCCTTCCCTAATGAGTGCCATAGCGCCCTGTCTCCAGCTTGGCATCCAGTATCATTTGCAGATCGTCATCCCACCTGGTCGGAGGGCATCCTACACTACGTTTGTCGAGTCGTGGTCTGTACCCAAGAACACGTTAACCCCAGTGGTTTTCCCTTCTTCGCGAGATATGAGCTGAAGCCGCAGTGGGCGCGGCTTCAGCTTGCAAATCCTTTGAGCTATGTCGATAACTTTGGTTCTCTGTCGGATGTATTCGTTACGAATTCTATCCTTAATAGAACCTCACTACCTACGTATTTCGTAGGCGCCTTTGAGAGCACTCATCTCCACTGGCTCGGACACTTCGAGAAAATGGAGGAACCGAGCCTCAAGATGGCGTATGAGGGAAATCCATTGGGGCAAACGCTAGTCGGCCGCCCTAGGTATCGCCGATTGACGAAATTCACTAAAAACTTGACGCTACTAGCGAGAGACAGCTCTGCAAGGCTATTTTAAATCTCCACTGAGTCATCGACACGAAATATGAAACAGATTCACACGAAATTAAAATATTTTGGGTTGCGGGTTCGATTCCCGCCTCGGGACAAATGTTTGTGCGATCTGCAGATATTTGTTCAGGATGTTCTAGATGTTTTTTAAGTATATTAAGTAAATATCTATCTATGTAGTGTTTGATTTAAGTATATCAGTTATCTAGTACCCATAACACAAGCTCTGCTTAGCTTGGGGCAAGATAACGCTGTGTGAATTGTTCAGCAATATTTATTTATATTTATTTAAACTACCAGAAAAGTGGTTTTCCATAAATAATAAAACATTATTCAATGAACCCATGTTTTAACAAATTTTGATTTAGTGCTGCTTATGGAGCAATTAATTAATGACTTTATTACTAAAAAACAAGATTTTACCAAAAGTTACTCTTAACATACTTTGTTGTAACATGGGTTCATAAAAATGGTCTACGATTTGTGGAAAACTAATTTTCTCCTAGTTTCAATTCCTTGCAGAATGCAGAAAATATTAAAAACCGCAAAAATATTTGAATTTTACGCGAATCTCTGAATCTGCGAAATATACAATGTTCAGCGCCTTTTGAAAAATTGCCAATTGGTGTAATTTTTTTTACTCTAGCTAGATCGACAATATTATTTCATTATAATGCCTGTCACCTATGAAACTTTTTACCATTTACTTTTACACAAAACATTCAAAATATTCTGCTCGATATTGCTGGTCCTATCTCTGCATCTACATTTATGATAAGAAACCTCTCCCTACATAAATCCTAACCTTCCGTGAGTTTTCAATTCCTATCCGGTAAGTTACTTCCATTTGCTGATTATCTAGAGGTTTCTAACCGATATTCACGCTAGATGAGGTCAGGAACCAAAAGATTTTACTACTATCTAAGGAGACTTTTCTCTTTTATTACTTTAAGATAAACCTCTTACGATAAATATTTTGTATTAATGTAGGTCATTGTAACTAGGCATTTTAGAAAGAAAACAAGCGGAGTAGCCCCTCGCATATATCAAAATTTTCAAACTGCGTCTTAATTGGTTTTTGTTTGAAGGCGCCCTAGCGGGACTTCTATTTATAACCCCCGACGCGAAAAGTGTTATAAGTTTAGTCGAAAACGATACCCACAACAAATTCTTAGATGGGGAGGGGTTCAGGGTGGCTGGGCGTAGGGGGTCACACGGCTGTCCGTGTATCTGTCTGTAGTATCGTAGCTCCCAAACGGATGAACCGATTTTAGTTAAGTTTTTTTTGTGACATAAATAATTTTATCCAGAGTGTTCTCAGCCATGTTTCAAAAAAATCTGTCGGGGGGTTTTTAAATTTTGTTCATGTTAGGTATAGTCTCTAAACGGTACCTTTGATGTAGCGCTGTTTCACAGCACAGGTTCTCACTACAAATTTATTTTTTGGCGTTTCATACCTAATACATAATATTTGTATAATTGACAAACTTTCGAAACCCTCGGCGCGGGAGTTACACTCGCGCTTGACAGATGCACTTAAATCTATGTGTCAAACAAAGGCTTAATATCTCAGCTTAATATCGATAAAAAAACTTCCCCCATAGACTACAAATTTTATACCTATTAACCCTTGACGCAAACAGAGAGGGGTGTTATAAGTTTCACGTGTCTGTCTGTGTATCTGTGTATCTGTCTGTGGTATCGTAGCTCCCAAACGGATAAAACTATTTTCGTTTAGATTTTTAGTATCATAGATAATTTTATCTCAAGTGTTCTTAGCCATGTTTCATGAAAATCTGTTAGGGGTTTTTAATTTTTTTAAATTTTGTTCTTGTTAAATGTTTATCTGCTCAAATAATAAATTTTAAGTATAAATATCTATCCAACAAATAGATAGGCATGTACGTACGCCCTCTAAACCGGCCGGACTGATATCGGTTGGCCGGAACCACACTCGATGGAGCGGAGGATATTAACTAACAGATAACAACAGATCCTTGGGAAACGGACGTAAGGGAGTGTACACATCAGCGAGTTAGAATTACAACTACAACAACCCTTCAAATAAAATCTAAAAAAACCTCTATTTTTTTGGCAGCAAAGTAAAAATTAACAACAATAAATTGTACGTTAGTCATGAGCATGCCTCTCTTTAAAATAAAAAAAAATAAAGAGAGAAAAAAACACACTTAACTACAGCCCGCGGGTTAGTACGCATTTGTGAGGATATGAGTACATATGTTTTTTGCCCATGTTTTTCCAGAGATGCTTCCAGGTAGCTTTCTGTCAATCTGATCCATTTAGCCGTTATTTGAAAAGGTAAGAGACAGACAAACAGACAAAGTTACTTTTCCATGAATTTCGACCACGGCGGCCAGTCTCATAGGAGACTAACCAGATGCGCAGGACATTTTAAAGCGCACAAGAGTGTGCGCAAACACAGGTGCACTCTTTACTCCCACACTCTCATAATCCGATGGGAAGGCAGACCGACACGATCGGGGAGAGTTCAAGCGTAGTACCAACGGCTTAACGTGCTTTTCGAGGCATGAGGTTGTAACACCGACAACTTTCTAACTCCGGGCTGATACTGTGATGTTTTTAAAACCCCAATAACAATCATTGGCCCGACCCGGGATTTGAACTCAGGACCTCATAATCAGCGGTTGAACAAGCTGACCGCTAGACCAACGATGCAGTCCATTGGCCATTTATAAGTAGTAGTAGAGCTCATGATAGGAATCGTAATCGCTAGGTTCGCCGTCATAGAAATTTATGATTAGGCTTATAATATACTATAAGTAGCAGTATGGAAGTCTGGATTCCTGATCCATCATGAAAATCAACATACAAATATAAATTATTTATTTGCAGACGACGGGTTACAGGTTGGATATGAACATGGTATAACATCGCTTCAATAGAATTAGGAGGAATAATCAGTAGATTATTATCAAATTCATATGCATAGAATGGTTCGGGAAGCGATTGAAATTAAGCAATGTCCTAATTTCGCAGATGCGGTATCTCCAGTACTCCAGTCATCCCGTGACCACGACAGTGTGTAAACCTGTTGAAACGTCGGGAAAATAGGCAAATAAACGCGATAAATACCTGTTTAATAATAATAAATTCATATGCGTTCTTCGTCCCATGCATATCAATGCTGCTCCTAGTGGCAAATTGAAGACTCAAGTAACGTCAAGCTGCACACCGAAGTGTAAAACCAATCATCCCATGCTTACAAAATCAACATGATCCTAGTAGTGTGTACTCACCTTTAGATTGTGGAGCTCGAGGTATCAGCCCCTTTATTATAGGACGGATGTACCGTGCGTACGTATTTCTGTATTAGCATTGGTACTAGGCAACTTCCTCGCTAAATATTGTATAGAAAATTGTTATCATTATAATGTAGTAATTTCCGTAATCATTAAATTATCTAATGCACTCTGAAATCAGAAATAAATCATTTTTATTACGCGACTATCAACGGAGGAGGGTTCTGAGGTTGGCTTGGCAGCCTATTTAATTTCTTTAGGCTTACGAAATGAATACGAGTCACATTTTAAACTATAAATTAATAGCTTATGCCCGCGGCTTTGCATGCGTTGTTTCTATGGAAACGTTTAGAGGAGATTTCTTTCCCATGGGAACTGATTTATGGGATAAAAAGTACTTAATTTCAGCCCGATCCGTTCAGTAGTTTTGGCGTGAAGAGGTAACAAACATCCATTCATCCATCCATCCATCTATCCATCCATCCCTCCAAACTTTCGCATTGATGTTATTAGTAGACAAATCTATATTAATATTATAAAGAGGAAAGATTTGATTGTTTGTTTGTATTTAGTACTGGACTGATTTGAAAAATTCTTTTACCATTAGAAGCCCACATTATTCTTAATGAACATAGGCTACTTTTTACTGCGGGAAAATGCTTCATATACGGAAAACGGGTAATAGAACAACGTGTAGTAAGAATGCAGCTTGTAAGAAATAAAGTGTCAATTGATTTTGAATATACGTATAGGTACGGAAGCGACCTAATTTGTCTGATAGGATTTATATTATAATAATGCAAATTATACAATTCAGCGAAATGAATTGTATAAATTGCAATGAATCGAGTGTGATCTTCAAACGTGTAGCTTGTGTTCAATTTGGCATAATTTTGCGGTTAATATAACAAAAAAGGAATTCGCTACCAAAATTCAGACAGGATCATACACCCGAAAATATTCGTAAAGGGAAAACACGGTTGCGGTTGCTCTACTAAATACCAAATCCTACCCACAAATTTTGCCCTTCCTGGTCTTTGCAATAATGTAGGTAAAAGCAGAGGTGCGTTATCAGCCTTTTTCCAGTTTTACCCGATGTTAAGAATACTCGGTTGTAGAATCTTAAGGGTCTGGCGACGGATACATTTCCTATACAAACGTAATACCATAATGATTTATAATTTGAGCATATTTTCACCATGGTCTGCTATTATTTGTATTAACATAGTATTTATGTAGGTTCCTGCCACATTTTTTTTTTTCTAAATATCTTTTTGAAAGAAATTAAACCGAATCGCATTTATATATTAAATAATGAATGTTTTCTTAGTATTTGTGTAGATAAGTATTTTGAAAAAAACTGGTAGCAGGAACCTAAATAAATACTATTCTAATACAAATAATAGCAAACCATGGTGAAAATATTCTCAAATAACAAATCATTTTGGTACTACGTTTGTATGGGAAATTCATCCGTCGCCACACCCTTAAATATTTTTTGTGAACAAACCAATATTTATTTGGCTACGAAACCGAAGAAAAGAAATATTGGAAGTAAATGTTTTACCTCCAACAAATCGCAAAAGTTCGAAGAAACCTATGGTTTTGGAAGCTTACATTCATCTCTCGTCCGTTTTGGAACTCAAATTTGAACCTTTTCAATCATAAATGTTGATGTAAAAATGATGGATTTTGAATGAGCTAGGACAAATGCCAAATAGTCTTTGTATTAGATTGTTGTTTTATTTTCTAATATTTTTTTTCGTTTGTTTTGTACCCATTAGATAAGTAAAATTATGTTAATAGGTAGCACACTCGTACTTAAATATAAATCTAAGTAGATACTTAAATATAAGTACAAGTTTTGTTTCTCGCATTTAAGTGAACTGTACCTATGATCTTTGAGAAAATAAATAAATAATGCTAGACAATTCACACAGCATTATCTAGACCCAAGCTAAGCAGAGCTTGTGTTATGGGTACTAGATAACTGATATACTTAATACAATACTACATAGATAGATATTTTTTATTATACATAGAAAACATCCAGAACGCCCTGGACAAATCTCTGCAGATCGTACAAACATTTGTCCCGAGGCGGGAATCGAACCCGCAACCTCCTGCGTTGCGGGCAGACCTTCGCCCACTGCGCCACAGAGGTCGTCTGTATGTAAATAAATAATCTTTAAACCGCAAAAAGCGTTGATTTTAGAACTGAGTATAATCGGTGTGCAGCACAGATATCTGATGCACTTCGTCCATATTGGAGACTAGCCTCGCGGTTTCACCCGCGTAATTCCCGTTCCCGTGAGAATTCCGGGATAAAATAACCTATGTGCTATTCCAGATTATAATCTATCTTTGTGCCAAATTTCAGCCAGATCCGTTCAGTAGTTTTTGCGTAACAGAGCCTCACGGTTTTACCCGCGTAGTTCCCGTTCCCGTGGGAATTCCGGGATAAAATATAGCCTATGTGTTATTCCAGACTATAATCTATCTCTGTGCCAAATTTCATCCACAACTGTTCAGTAGTTTTTACGTGAAAAAGTAACAAACATCCATCCATCCATACCTACAAACTTTCGCGTTTATAATTTTAGTAGGATATCTCGAGAATCACCATAGTTGCATGTTGCATTCATGTTGCGTGCGTCTACTACATGTCACTGCTAATTCCCTTACAGCTAGCTGAATTGGCGACATCCTTGAAACGGAAGTGGTTTTAACAAACTACGCACCAAACAAACCTTCAAAGTTTCTAAAAACTCCGACGTTTATCCCTCTACCGACTGGTCCAGCATCCGGCCTACCCCAGCGAGATAAAAGTTAATGGTCCAACTTACCGCGAATTATTCCCCAAGCGAAGCATATTTTTTTTATCTACCCATGTAAATGTTTCAATAATTTAGGCTGTTTTTTTAAGCGGTAATGTTTATGCTAATGCTTTTCCGTTGTCATTCCTAAGGGAAGGTCATTGTTTGAAAAAGTAATTATTTCTTTGTCTTTTTGTGTAGTCATTTTTCGCTGTTTTATGGTTTTAATAGAATAGAGAAAGAGAACGGATCTGAAAAAGTTTTATACGATGTGTGATTTTACGTTGTTACGTCGAATTTAAGAAACATAAATAAATAGTCTTTATTAAAATAGTCTTTATTAAAAAAACAAATGAGAACTTAAAAAAATTTTTGTCCTGACTCTTAGCTCCTGACGCACAGGTAGTGCGTCAGGAGTCGGTAACAAATTAAAAAATATTTCTCGGGTTTGTATCGCGTACCTTTTATTTTATTTTACCCTGCGTTTCTATCACGTTGCAGCGATCGCGGTCGCGCTAAAAGTACGCGATAATTACCCGATTAAATAATCTTTAATCAATTATTACCTATTAGTGAGAAAGTTCGAATGTTTGGATGGATGTTTGTTACCACTTCACGTCATAACTACCGATCGGGCTGAAAATTTGCATAGAATAGCTATAAGCGTAGAATCAAACATAGGCAAAGGTTTTGCGAAGGCAGAAATTAGTCCTTTTTTTATTTATTGGTTAAACAAAATCCACCGCCCTTAATTAATATCTACAAATATGTTACATATCAAGACTTACGGCGGAATATGTACTATAAGTATATACTTATTACTATAAGTCCTGACTCCTAAGCTACCTGTCAAGAGTCAGTTCCTTCCCATGTAGAGTACAATAATATATTGTATATCATCATAAATATGTTTAGGGAACCTATCTAGAAGCCTATCTAGGTTTCTTTGCTCATTATTTCAGTCTACAGATTTAGCTAGAGATCTAGATAGATAGCTAGATAATCATGACTGTTCACAAAAATTGTTAAAACCTAGGCCTATTATCATATGAAGTGATCAAAAATTCCCATTCATTTCGACCTTTACGGGAATTTCAAAGCGTGTTTGGTGGGCCGTCAGCCGCGCGTCCTGAAGATGTCAAAGACTTTTTACAGCTGTTTTTGATTAAAAAAGTTTTATTTTAACATGTTCCGGTTTTAATTGACAGCTTTTTCCATTTTGTTTTGTGAAGCTTAGGTTGAAAATAGCTTAATATAAATAATAGAATAAAAATATTTAATAACGATTCGCGAGTGGCCCGCGTGGGCACGACTGATGTAATTTTAATACCTAGTTGCACTTACACAACAATAAATTCCTCAACCTCAACCTCAGCAGCCTGTTTAAATTTATATTTTGTCACTTGCGCCTTCCCATCTTCCGAGGACATCCGTGAGGGCAGGCGCGGCGGCAGATTTGGCCGAAGATCTCAAGAGGCGCAAATATGCAGGTCTCGACAGAGCCTACACATTTGCTCCTCTTGGAGTCGAGACCCTAGGTCCGTGGGGTACCGAGGTTCTTCGGGTTTTCAAAAAATTATCTGAGCGTCTGGTCGAAGCGACACGTGACCCGAGAGCTGGTCAGTATCTGGCACAGCGCATCAGCATTGCCATACAGCGGAGCAA
This sequence comes from Eupithecia subumbrata, assembly GCA_949316285.1. Lineage (NCBI taxonomy): Eukaryota > Metazoa > Arthropoda > Insecta > Lepidoptera > Geometridae > Eupithecia > Eupithecia subumbrata. The sequence goes on along the minus strand of OX438640.1, from coordinate 32,797,113 downwards.
TGCAGCCAGCGTCTTGGGGACGCTTCCGACTGGTATTGATATGGATCAGTTGAGCTACCTGTAGATTGTTTGCAACAGTCTGCAGTTAGCTCAATTGTTTCAATTGTAAATACTAATTATATTATAATTTTCTTTGTGAATAAAGGCTTCTGCCTTTATATTTTATATTTATATATTTTTAAACTGTAAATATTCCGACACAAATGTATTTGTTTGTGAATAAATGAAATGAAATGAAATGAAATATTGGTCCTGGCAAGCGCCTCATTGGATTTTATCACATGGGGAGTAATGCCCATAATCCCCACACTGGGCATGCGGGTTAGGGATCGCAGTTCGGTGGTAGAATCGTTCTGCAAGAGGCGCTGCTGCCCGCCCCCTGTGGATATACCTTAGTCGCCTCTTACGACACCCGCGAGAAGAGATGGGGTGGTACAAATTTTAAGCCACACAGTTATAAATTCTTTTCCCATCAATTTTAACAAAAACAATACAGACGCACCTACCAAAATAACATTTTCTTTCCCTGTTCCATACAATTTGTTTCCGTTATAAATTCTCTTCTCTACATGTTTATTCGCCATAACCTGTCTGAAACTCTTTTGCTGTGAGAAAATTTAATGACTGTACTGTAGCTCTGGAAATATATTTCTTACTTTCATCCATTGCATGCAAAACTGCAAAGGAGTAAAGACCCCGCCATCCTGACCCTTATACAAAGGTATAAGGGTCAAATCATACAGGGATGGCAGCGGCCGGTAGCGGCGCCTGGGACTGGAGGTCTACTTTGTAAAATGAACGAATACGATGATTGACGTCAATCCCTCAAAACGAATAACATTACCACCATGTTTCTTTGAGCGCGTCACCATCTGACAGAAATAAATGTCAGAATAATTTTCATCGTAAGGTCATCGTAAGAGCAGATCGGCTATCCTTCTTTGTGTGTGATCCGACGAAATTCATCAACTCCGTTCGTTTTTCAAAGTAGACCTCCAGGATTGCTGAAAAAACGCGCGTTGATTTTGATTGATTTAATATGATTTTTTTAATGATTCATTATTTCTTCAAAAGCACTTTAATAAAATTATTTAAAATATGATATACACGAAAAATTACGAATTTACTATAAACCTCTCACAAGAAAAAACTTAAAGATTCTGCAAACAAAAACATTTTCTAAATTCCAGATTTTTATTTTTGTTATATTTTGCAAGAGATTTTACTCATAACTTCAAAACGACAACGTTTGAAACATGATTTTCTTGAAGAATTTCAAGTACATATTCTACAAAATGTATATACCAGCGATTTTTCGTCGACGCTCGGCACGGAAGCGACGTTTGACGTCCTACGTATATTGCTTTCACGATATTTTGGTAGAATTTAAAATTAAAAATACTTACTGCATCTTGGAGGTTGCTGGGAAGAAATTGAGGTAGAAACTTTGTCTTTCAACAAACATTAAATATTCGCTAAGAACACTTGGTATAAAAGTACAAAACTGTAGTTGCTAAGTGCATATTTTAAATTTTTAAGTAAGGCTGGGTTGGGACAAGGCTGCCTACTAAATACGAAAAGAAAAATATTCTTCAGATGATCACCGCTGAAGTAGAGGTCAAAAGTATTTGCGGTGTTTAAAAATCTTGTTATAATATTATCTCAGTAACAGTGTTTGTTAATGCCATTTTTTTACGCCCTAGCGTGATTTAAATGTAAGTACTTATGCAATATTATTTTTTCTATGTTCACATTATTGATTTAAATCTAATCAAAGTTGTAAAACTAAGTTTAGGTACAAATTGATTGTTATCTGATTTGTGAATGAATAAATAAATACGGACACAGTTCAAGTGAACTTGAACCGATTCACGTTTACCACTCTTACGTCTGTGTTCACCAATAGTTGATCGGATAATGAGGCAGCTTCGTCGGTTTACGTTGACGTTTAATGTATGAAAACTTTTGTCAATGACGTTAAAACAACTGATTAAAATTTAACCATCTGTTGGTGAACTTGAGTACTATAAGTTTACTCCAAATTCACTAGATTTAACAGCCGTCATAACAAAACGTGCATGTACGAGTAGGTATATAGGCTTATACAAAATCTAAATCATTTTAATGGAACAATGCAATGAATGCTCAAAGAGTTAATCCGGTACCTGCAAGGTGCACTGAAAAAAAAATAGTCCAACTAAGACGCATTTTATCTTAATTGGCGTAAAAATAGTTGGATTGATAATATCTCATTCAATACAAACAAGAATGCATGGTAGCTGCAACATATTATCGAATTTGTTTAATACAAAAAATAGGCACATCATTGACATATCAATGCTCAAGTCAAAATAAATATTCACTTTGTCATATTCACATTTATTTCGATGGGGTTAGCAAACAACTTTGTTGTATTTAATCTCTGAATTAAATTAATTAACTACACTTTATAAGGCCAATTCATTATACTTGGTAGAAGGAGCTATTACAATTTAACTAAGTTCTCATAGTTACTGAAGACAAGATCTTATCAGGCTCATATGGATTCATATGCGCGATCACATTAGACAAGATCTTAATCAATGTAAACAATTTTTTTTTCAGTGAATTTACACTAAGTACTATTTTAGGAATTTACATAATACTAGACATTTTCTCCTCACACTATCATCTGATGAACAACATACAGTTAATTCCCATTTCTGTGAGTAACAGAACTACATGGCATTGTGTGCCAAGTAAATCCTAAGGGCCGGACTCCACCAATGCGGAGAAGAGATGTGTTTTAAACAACAATAGAACGTCGTTATTCACAAATCTCGTCTCCGCTCACTTTCAGTGGATACCACGAGCGGAGATGTTCATATTTGTAAGCGAAGAAAACAAAGAAAGATCGAAGCGGAGATGTGAGCTGTGTCTCGCAAGCTAGCGACGTCACGCTTCGGAGATGGAAAAAGATGTGAGTGGCGTGCAGTGAGCAGCGCCGCTAGTGCATTCATCTCAACAAACATCCGACGCTCGCACGCAGCTCAGTTCCGCTCTAGCCACACACCTCCGCTTTGGTCAGCACATATATCAGCTCCAGTCTAGCCAGTTTGCTACAGCTTCGGTGGAGACACCTGCTGTATAACTGAAAAATAACTCTTCTCGTCTCCGCTTTGGAAATCTCCGCACAACTCCGTTTTGGTGGAGTCTGGGCCTAATGCTGCATTGATCCAAATCCAACCGAACAATATCCTTCAAAATGGAAATATATCAACCAAATTAGCCCTCTCAAGCTCCAAAGCAAATTGAATAGGCTAAAATATAGGTAGAGTACCTACTAAGATCTCGGTTTCCCATATTTCAGGAGGTCGGAGGCGTGCTTCAACCGTCGAGACAATTTAAGCAGTCGGACCAATTTGTCTTTTGCTTTGCATAGAACAGCTGTGGTATTTTAGAGCGTAGTGCGTAATAGAGAACTAACGAACCGATCTACCTACTAAAAATAAAACATATTTTGTTATTTCCCCCAACTTTACCCCTTTGTCTATCTTTTGCGGACATTTATGGAAGTGGTTTTTAAGAACCTAAAGATGAAATCCTAGTTCGGAAAAAATTTCTACAATTATTAGTGACATACGTCCAAGTTTAACATTAAATTTATAATTGCAAACATGTTTTATTTTATACATAGGACAAGAGCCTTAGGTATTTTATGCATAGGACAAGATCCTTTTTGTTAGTATTTAGCCAATGAAATAATGTTGAACGAATCAAACTATTAAAACTGGGAAAATGAAATATTCTATAGATAACCAACAAGAAACACAGAATTATTATATATGTATACTTCAGCCTACAGTTCAAATTCTTGGAACTTCAATAGCGCTATATGCTATTTAACAAAATGCCTGGCAGTCGTAAACTTAGGAAAGGTACCTACTTAAATAGGTTAAATTGTACCGGCTAATGTCTGAACATAAAAGAGTTTGATTGGAATCAACATAATCAGCGTTCCTCTATGTCTGCTGGTCATCTGTTTGTAGTAAATCGGATTATCTTGCTAATGAAGATTATGGTAAGGCAGGCAAACCTTTTCAAGAATCAAGCCTTTAAAATCCACACCAATATTTTAAAAGCGACACTAATTGACTGGAGCTAGTACATAATATCTAGTACATATAACAAAAATTTGCATAAAAAATATTTAGAGAGGTGAGAAACTTCGTTTCAAAACTTCATATCCCAAAAAACTAACACGAAACAAATTAAACATTTTCCCAGATACTGGGTAACGGGCTAGCAAATTCAATTTAACGGCTGAACCACCTTGTTACAAGGGTCCATTAAGGGAGACCGAAGAAAAAACGCCGATAACAGATGTTAATTAATCGTATAAATCTATTGCCGGCCTTGTTATAGAATGATATTGCTGTTTGGGCAATTAGGAGAATTGTTTCGTTGTGTAGAGAGCGAGCAATTTAGCTCGTTCAGAAGCGAGGCCGAAAAAACGTAATTTTTTTAGATGGGTTGTTTTAAGCCAATAGGTAGGTATTGTGTCCCACTGCAGGGCAAAGTCCTTCCTCGCCTCTTTCCATTCACTTTTATAAACATAATAGGTACCTACTTCTTGAACGGCTGGCTAGTAGGCAAAACAAAAATATGTGCACCTACATAGGTGCACACGTTTTTGGGTTGCCCCAAGCTAAGCAGTGCTTGTGTTATTGAACAACTAACTGAACACATGTTCAGTTCCCTTTTAGCAGATCATCGTAGATCATTTATAATATTTTGGGTATCTTAATAAATTCTAAAGTACCTTTCCTTACCTTCATCTTCTACCCTCAATAACTCAAGCTCTGCTTAGCTTGGGGCTAGATGATGCTGTGTGAATTGTGCATCATTATTTATTTATTTTATTTACCTTTTCGGTCATAAATTGACCGAACAGAAATTTCGGCGTCAAAAACGATACCGAAAGCTGCCTCTTGCCTTTGTCCATTCCGTTTGGTCTATTCCCTCGTTTAATGGTGTTTTCTTTTATTCGTTCCCTTTGTTACACTGTCTTTCATTTGTATGGTCATTAAGCAATATGTTAAGTAATAATTAGGTTGTTTGACGATTTTCTTAAGATCTTTGAATATGCTTTGGGTTGATTTGGTTTTGCAATCTAGAGCATTACGATTAGTATGTACTCCTTACTTCATTCCAAACTTTTCTATTAACTACTTAAACTATAATAGGTACCTACCTCCTAATGTTCTGTTTGAAAAATAACAAGACAATCTATTTACAAACAAGCTACAAAAGAATATAATGTAAAATCCCAAGCGAAATTTCGCAGAATCTTATAGTAAAGAGAAACCAAAAAGAAACAAGCACGAAACTACTATGAACGCTCATTTTGAAGCATTTTCTGGAAAATGCTTGTGACAGGATTATTCTTAGTTCTAGTAGCTTCAATTCAAGTGAAGGTTTAGTGAAGTAGGTTTATAAGTACGTTGGAATTCCAAGCACAAAAGTTGTACTGAAGTCAACTTAGCATAAATGAAGGAAGAAAGTGTCGCGTTGAAGTGTGCAGTTTCAGTTACTAATTAGACTTCAAACTCATGATAAAGTCATTACATGGTACCTGTTTATTACGCAAAGAGGACTTCGTTACATAGAAAGCTGTTTGACGATGAACGAAGCTGCAAGTATACCTACCTAGAGTCGTGCACAAAGAGAAACTAACATAAAATCTATAATAGATCTCCGAGAAAATGGCTTGAAATAAGGTGTAAAACTGGAAAAACCAAATAACTGCCAATAAAATAGGTGGAGGTAACAATGCTTTGTATTATAAAACATTCGTTCTACTACGAATGTTTTATAATACAAAGCTATGGTCCGATTTCACCGTAGCAATTGAACGAGTTCACGTTGCAATTGAACGCGTTCATTGAAAGATAAACTCAGTTAAGCGCTTTAAACGAGTTCAGCGCATTTCACCGACATAAATGTGCAAATAGTAATATACAAGCTCTTCTCACAGAACCATCTTTCAATTCTACGTCATCTTCATCTTCAACGGAGTTCTCTAATTCAGCAATAGCAAGTGTGCACCCGCTCATTCGTATAAGCCCTTCTATTGGGATGGTACAATAAAGTTGACGCAGTTCTATCGCTAAACTGAGTTCAAGACCTGTCATAAAACACAAGTGTGAACTCGATCAAGCTGAGCTTGGTTCTGATGATCTAAGTTTTGGCAGCGATCGGTGAAATAAGACCTAAGTAATATTTAGCTACAACCTACCTGATTTCTACAAACACGAGGCCAAAAGCAATTCCCTAGTAAAATGTGGGTACTTTTACGTAATCTTCAAGTAGTTAATTTGCAAGTTTGCTAGCCCCAGTTTATGGCGTGACGGGTTCACCTACTTTAGTTACATTTTACAAAGCCTACTTATGCGCTGCGGCTAAATAGAACACATGAGAATTGTACAGACTTGGAGTTGAAGTGAAAAACGCTATTAGGCCCGTGACTTTGGAGTAGGAAATTCTTTCACGGAAATGCGCGCTACGACTGAAATGCTGCTTTTAAAAACACGACCTTTATCATTATCATTCGTACTGCTAAGGTATGGAACTACCTGCTTCTGTTTTTCCTACTGACTAATCTGGGTTTCTTCATGACTAGGATGGAGTCTTCTAGACCTTCGTGAGAAATCGACGGCCACGTCGTCACAAATTGTAATCAAACGAAGGTACATGCATAGAAGTATTGGGATGGTACAATAAAGTTGACGCAGTTCTATCGCTAAACTGAGTTCAAGACCTGTCATAAAACACAAGTGTGAACTCGATCAAGCTGAGCTTGGTTCTGATGATCTAAGTTTTGGCAGCGATCGGTGAAATAAGACCTAAGTAATATTTAGCTACAACCTACCTGATTTCTACAAACACGAGGCCAAAAGCAATTCCCTAGTAAAATGTGGGTACTTTTACGTAATCTTCAAGTAGTTAAATTGCAAGTTTGCTAGCCCCAGTTTATGGCGTGACGGGTTCACCTACTTTAGTTACATTTTACAAAGCCTACTTATGCGCTGCGGCTAAATAGAACACATGAGAATTGTACAGACTTGGAGTTGAAGTGAAAAACGCTATTAGGCCCGTGACTTTGGAGTAGGAAATTCTTTCACGGAAATGCGCGCTACGACTGAAATGCTGCTTTTAAAAACACGACCTTTATCATTATCATTCGTACTGCTAAGGTATGGAACTACCTGCTTCTGTTTTTCCTACTGACTAATCTGGGTTTCTTCATGACTAGGATGGAGTCTTCTAGACCTTCGTGAGAAATCGACGGCCACGTCGTCACAAATTGTAATCAAACGAAGGTATATGCACGGTAAAACAGTAATGTTTGATTTCTCCATCTTTTGTAGGTTTACGCATGATCAAAATATTTGTCGTATTTTTCCTACTTACAAAGGAGCAATACCTTATACCTAAAGTAATGATATAAGTCGATAGCTCAGGGACGTGACCAATTAATTCAAAAGGCACCATTTTCCTTTTCTATTCCACCGATAAATAAACCAGTAAGCTTTCAATTCGCTTTTCATAAATGCACAAATAAACCTCCAAATCTCTCAACCCCAAGAAAACCTTACCCGGAATATGACAAACAAAACAAACCCAGGTGGGTCCATTCGGGGCTGCCAATAAAAAGCAGCCGTCCAATTTCTGGTAGCTGCTGATACCGTGTGTCGTATTTTACCGACGTGAATCCTTAATGGCGTCTCCCATGTGACCGGCCTATGGGTCGACTGAGAATCTATGCTGTCTGGAAGAGACATGGTTATTTATTTCAATTTGATAGTTTTTCGTGAACTCTGATAAAGTTTTATTGATTGTTATTTTTAATTATTGTGATGTAAGTAATATAAAGCTAAGCATTAAACATAAGTCAAAATAAGGTTTTAAAATCTTTTAATTTGTGAAAGAAATAGCTGGTTCGCGAGGTCAACGCTACCGCTTATTCTACAAATAATATTCCGAACGTTTGTGCCGTTGGGAAGAAGTTTGGCAGAAGAAAACGCCAAAACTATTGTATGGAGTCCATAGTAATATCGTTGAGATTTTATACTCATAACATACCTAACTAAACAGCCAGGTTGCCTGGCAGAGATCGTTCTTGAGCGATAAGACCGCCAATTGTCACTTAGGTTATAATTATTTATTTTTAAATTGTTTCTTAGTTTTAAGTGTGCAATAAAAGTATTTTCTATCTTTTCTTTCTATCTAAAAATCTGCAATAACATTATAAGCTATTTTTTTATTTCGGAAAAATATTTTGTAAAACTGCTGAAGGATCGTAAATAATTTCGATTTCAATAATTTCGGTCGAAAAGAAATTCAAAGCCAGAAAAGAAAAGCCACCCGTCTTACCTTTCTTCCGAGAAACGAGGATGCTGTACTCCAGCTTATTTCGTAAGTAAGAAAATTTACAAATACAAATACAAAAATACTTTATTGTACACCATAAAATAACATAACAAGGCGACATTACATAAGACAAGTACAATGGGCGGCCTTATCACTTAGAAGCGATCTCTTCCAGGCAACCTTGGGATGGAAAGAATTATGTACTATAAGGAAGGCAGGGGGTGTACCAAAGACTATGTAAAATAGACATATATACATACCATACCGGAAATAAGCAACTCCATCGCTTTGTGAACGTTCATTTCCAGTAAAGTTAAACCTGCAATACCATACGGGTGGAAAAATTAATAAAATTGAAGTATCGCTCTGATATCAAATTAAGCTAATGCGTCCCCGGATGAACGCAAACCTCTGAAATTAAATACTCGTGGATATATCAATTTTCAATAAACCCGGTTACCTTGGTAATCACCTTTTTAATTAATTGAACTCGAAAAATTAATGCGAGATGAAAATCTCTCTCGTTACGTTTGCTTGGGTAGTCATTTTATGAATACCTAGGCACAGATATAATAATACTATACGAGTATGTATGTATACATATAGTACATGAGTGTAGGTGATTTGCGTAGATTGTCAGAGAGTAAAAAAAGTCGTAGAGTACTAAGTCTATTAAATATGTATATGGAAATTTAATAGACTGACCCTCGAATCCTACTAATAATATAAACGCGAAAGTTTGTAAGTATGGATGGATGGATGTTTGTTACTCTTTCACGTAAAAACTACTGAATGGAAGTCGCAGGCACCAGCTAGTATGTAATAGTGACGAATTCTGACAGATTTTTATTGAAAACTGTCAAAAAATTGCAGCTTGAGACGTGCAACCGACACACAGATGTGGGTTTGCTTGTCAAACTAGGGCTTGATCTCAGTACTCACACGGGATCCCCGTGAGTGAAGAGATTTCTGTTTTGGTTCGTAGGTTGTTAATAATTCTTTGGTTCCTTAATGTATTCTTCATAAGTTGTGTAGTTTTCTTGTAAATAATCAAAAACAACAATTTTACGCCGTTCCAAAAACGTATGCTTCGTCCCGCTCCTATGAACGCAATCCTTTTTGACTGAATGGCACGCAATGCGCCATCTTAAATCTGAGGTGCGTTTGAGTATATGCTCAATCAAAGATAAATTAAGTAACGTTTATGCCATAGAAAAGTGTTTCTCATTGATCGGCAACTGAGCAAGGTTTTATAATACGAGTAAGAGTAAACCGAGTGTGGGGGGACTCGGTGGACCAACGACCGCTATGGTCGCAGGGAATCGATGGATGGAGGTGGAGCATAGCTGTTGTGGCGTCGTTTGGGGGAGGCCTTTGTTCAGCAGTGTATGCTGGTGGGCTGTTGATGGCGATGATCATCTTGAAGATAAAATTCAATATTATATTAAGATATATAAACTTACTTAACACTTCAGCAATTCAGGGAACCATTTTAAAATACCACTAGGTTTTTTTAAAGGCGAAAGTTGTTGCTTTGTTATCGCGAAAAGCGCAAATAAAACCAAAAAATATTAGATGTTTATATATATATATATATATAAATAAATATTGCCGGACAAAATTAATATGATATCAGGTATTATAAAGAGTTTTCTGTCGTTGTAACTTTGAAACTATAAGTTAACTATAAACTAAGTTGTGTCTAAAAGCTCTTACCGGAATAGAATAGATAGGTAGATAATAATTTGTTTTACCGTTCATTATTTTCTTTTCGATGTTCGTTTTGTATTTTAGTTTGTCACGCGAGAAGCTATTATATTCAACATAAATCAATAAAATTACTGTTTAAAACACAAGTCACCAAACTTAGCTAGCATTTACTTGGCTAAAAGCTTTTTTCAAATACTGACGCCGCAACGTATAATTTAGCTGCCCTGAAACTTTTTACCCTGCCCTGCCCACCCCTTCCAATTAGCTGCCACTCTTGCAGCTTTCGACATTAACATTTTAGCATAAAACATACCCGGATATAGTTTATGCTAGCATCACTTTTGGCTTAGCATGCGATATGCGGTAAATTCTCGAAGAGTGAATATTTTCGAGACTGAAGGTTTTTTTCGCGAGTGACACTACCTATATTATAAATAGTTTTTGCGTAATACAAGTTATGAAGCTAGCAGGGAAGTACTTTTCCGACGGTCATCCACGATTTTCGATGTGTACATTATAACAAACTTATAATCTTGGTGAATCCGGAGAGTTTTGTCGGTTTGTCAATCTATTTGATTTGATAAACTTTTAAATCCATCACGATTTTTAACACTTAGTCATTTACAACTGGATATTTACCATGATTTGAGTTTTGAGCTTTCCAATATTTCGTCACAGTTTCATGCGCCATGATCACGGAATAAATGACGGCACTGCGAGTGAGTTTTATTGGCAGATATATCGATGTACCCTCTCTTTTATTGATCTAAAGATCAATAAAACCAAAATTTAAAAATATCGTAAATTATAAAAAGCGCTGAGACTAATTATTGCAAAACAATTCTCAATTTCTCGCTAAACCCGGAAAAAAAAATCAGTATCAAACCTTCGAGACATTAAAAAATAAGGAGTTTCTACTATAGCATAGTCTATTTACAAATTATTTAATGATCAAAGTGAATTCAGAATAACGTGCATGTATACTTACTTAGGATTAGACCTTCTCAGAATCCGTTTGCCCCGATCGAGACGATTTGCTACGCTTGGCTGGCACTGACATAATGGAGTGTGTTCGATTGATAGAATCTCGTATTGTGCGTTGTACGTATGAAGTTATAGTGTATCCTTATTAGACAGTCTCGACCTGATAAGATATATATATATATATATAAGACTTAACTGCAGATTTGCTTTCCATCTTTTCTTATATCAAGTTTTTTGTTCTAACATTTTAACTTCCTAGCCAAGAAATTATTAAAATAGAAAGAAACAAAGAATTCTCAAATAAAACTTGACTAAAAAATGCTAGCAATTTTGTTGAATATTACACTGACTAACTATTATCATTGCAAAAGCAGACCTGAAGGTTTGAAAATTTTAAGTGTTCTTTTCTTATCAAGTTTAATAAGAAAAGAAAACTAAAAATTTTCAAATGACATTTTAATATATTTTTTATGTCTAGCTTAGGGAAATGAGAAAAACCAACAGGTATAGCCACATTTAATAGTTTTGTTTAGATTCCAGCAGAAAATATTTCTGTCTGGATTCATATGAATTGATTTCAAATTTAGCGGAGCCTGTTATAGATGAAGTTGTCTGTACCTGGTTAGTTTTCTCATTTCCCTAAGCCAGACATGTATGTATGAAAGTGTCATAAAAGAAAATGCATAAAAGTTACATCTTTCTTGTGATTGAATGGAGTTACTCGTACATCATTGAAAGCAACCCCAGCCTCAATTTATGAGTATATCGCGGAGGGAGTGGAATATCTACTCGCATGCGAGTCATTTGTCACTTTATACGGCCCATTTACTTTTATGTCACTTTGTCAACTGCACAACATAGCGTTGTGGTTGGTTAGTATGGTTCACTCACTATACCTGTCATTATTTTGCGACTATGTTTTCATTGTGTTATTATTGTGATAACTTTTTTTTCGATAAATCGATGGTTCGACTTGTACATATAAGAGAAGCACAGAACAGAGGCGGCTGGCTGAAGGATCGGATGCCTTGATCCAGCAGTGCTTGATGCCAGGTTTGAATAGTGATGATGACAATGTTTTATTTGAAGAAATGGGTTTTTATTTGGGGAAATGTGTGGTCCGTTGATGGTCCGACGTGGATGTGAGTAGCATAGAACAGAGGCAGGCTAAATCGACCCATTCCAAAAGATCCCTTGGGCCATTCGCACCGCTCCAACTACTTGGTGCGAAAGGACCCATTCAAAAAGAGGTCTTGGGCGATTCACACCGCGGTTCGAACCGCTCGCGGTGCGAAACGACTAAAGACCCCTTAACCTTTAGACTCGTTTGCGTATGAAGTCACACGCAAAACTGCATACTGCAACAGATGCGCCGCGCGAGTCTAAGGGTTAAAGTAACCGAAGCAGACAAACAGTGTCCTAACTGCATTCTCAAACTTCAGAATGGCATGTGGCAGATGAGACCATTCAGCTTGAGTTAATCCTGTAGCGGAGGCGATAGTGAAACCCGAACTAACTCGCAAGCAGTTATCCGCATAATGCCTGTCGTTACGTAGCTCAGGAATACTGTAGCTAGTTTAATCTAGACGTTAGCTTGCCTAATCTTGACGACACATGTGGCGCAATGATTTCTTCACGACAAAAGTAAACGGGTTTTTTTTAGATAGGTTAGATTGACGCCCAATGAAGGTCTATTCTCGATAGAAAAAAAACCATAGAAGCATCAGTCCTCTGCTTCCGTGTCTAAATTGGTGCAGCTTTAAACTTTAAGCTGTGATATGTCTAATAGCCCCCACGAGATGAAACTGATCAAGTCTTCTCACAGAAATATACAACTAGAAGTTTTCCGCTATATTTGTTTGATCAAGATAAAGTTGGGATGTTGCCCGGAGCAAACACCGGTAACACTGAAATAATAACTCAAGATTACGATGCTGGTTAGTAATAGAGAAAGCTTTGTTCTGTCTTTGTTTCATAACACTGTCATAGAAAACTGAGAACTCTACGATCCGATTTCACATTTTCAACAAATTGAATTTCAATTGACTTTCAAAAACAATTCTACCACCGAACTGCGGATCCCCAACCCGCGTGTACAGCGTGGAGATTATGGGCATTACCCCCCATGAAATAAAAGCCAATGAGGCGAGGCGCTTATCAGGGGGAGGCCTGCGTCCAGCAGTGGAACAATAGAGGCTGTTGAGGTCAGGAGGTGATGACTTTCAATGGACACTTATTCATTGGATAACTCAGTCCAGAAGGCTTAATCAGAAAGATTTACCGTCGAGATTACTGTTTAATAACGATTACTAAAAACTGAAAAATATATCCATAAAACGCTATTCTAGCGAAATAAAACTTTTGACCACCTCGAACTTCTACCTTCCTATGATACAGCAATCGGGAAAAGTAGTCACATTAGCACGACGACAGCCATCTTTTAACCCCCGATGCACAAAAAGAGAGGGGTGTTATAAGTTTAACGTGTCTGTGTATCTGTGTGTCTGTCTGTGGCATTGTAGCTCCCAAACGGATGAACCGATTTTCGTTTAGTTTTTTTTGTGTTATCCCGAGTGTTCTTAGCCATGTTTCATGAAAATCTGTCGGGTTTTATTTTTAATTTTGTTCTTGTTCTTGTTTGAATAAACCTAGGGATTTATTGAATCTAGATGATTCTGCAACTGTTCTAATGACCTCACTGCAGCTAATAATTATCACGTAATAGCCAGCTTGCAAATCAGCTTGATTGCATTTTAATTGCTCCTAAATATATTATTATGGTGATGTTAAGCATACCAGATTATGCACATTCATGTTTTCTGGAGATGATGTATTCTATGGATGAACAATAAAATAATGCTGGACAATTCACACATCTTCAAATAGCCCCAAGCTAAGCAGAGCTTGTGTTATGGGTACTAGATGACTGTCACACCTAATATAATACATACATTGTATAGATAGATATTTTTTACTATACATAGAAAATACTCCGAACACCCGGAACAAATATTTGTAGATCGTACAAATATTGCTGTGTGGTGCTACACATCATCTTACACGGTGGTAAGGTATTTACATTTTACCACCGTGTAAGATGATACCTACATATATATTTGCAGATCGTACAAACATTTGTCCAAAGGCGGGAATCGAACCCGCAACCTCCTGCGTCCCTCGTCTAAGTATAGTTAGTGAGGTTAATCATCGGGTCAAAAAGTTTAAAAGTAATTGTTTAACCCCTGAAAGTATGATAGACGGTGCCTTGCGTTAGTAGGTGTATCTAGTTCATCCGCAAAAATGTACAGTAGCAGCCCGGAGCCTGGAAGTTGGCAGTTTGATACCCCGTACCTCGGAAAGCACGTTAAGTGATGCGCACGTTGGTCCTGCGTCTGACCTCTCTCCGGTCGTGACAGACTGTCGTCCCTTCGGCTAGATAGATAGATATTTATTTATTGTTTCAAAGTTGTTACAATTTAACGTTAAAAGCGTCTTAAATCCTAACAAAGGTTTATCTAGAGTTCTCTAAGTAATTATAAATTATAAATGTAGGCTAGCATATGAGATTAATGCAGTAGGCAGCCACGCACACAGTGACATCGCTGTCCGCTGCGTAGCCCGGGCCGCACACAGGCGATCCACCAATCACGCACGAGCAGCGACTGTAATGCGCTTGAGTTTAACTACAGGATGCTCCTTTTTTATGAATATTAATATCGATAAGTGAAACTCGCAATAAAAATAATAATAAAAATTAAATAAATAATCTTAAGATAATATTTAGTTAATATGTTTTTAATATTTTTTAGGTTAATTTTACTTGTATATTCCTTTGGTAGATTATTTATTAAATAAGCTAATGAAAGTGAAGAAATACAGGATACCTGTGGCGCACATGGCTAGTCTCAGTTGAGACTGGACGCGATGGCCGAAATTCGGCTACGTGGACATCATCTTAGTCCACGCGCAGTCAGAAAACGATAGAAATGGTTCTATCTCAGTGCAAGTTATCCATCGGAAACAAAAGTCACCAGACATCTACTTTGACAAGATTCGGTCCCATTCTGATCCTGCGCGGACTATAAACATTCCTGACAATTTGCAGGATGGAACCCAAAACGAGAAAATGTTCAAAAGCTGACGCAATCAAAAATGAAACCTATATTTTTATGTAAAACACGCCAACCACTCTTTGTTCTGTCATTTTAATTCAAATGAAAGAGACTTTTTAATTTTACGTTGGCAAATGAAAAACTTTTTTACTTGGCTTTTATTACATTTCAAGTTAGTATCAGTATTATTGGTACTTAATTTTGAATTTCAAAGGTTACCGTTGAAAACGCCAAGGTAGTTGCTTTTTATTACTTTCTGTCTTTCAATTTCGATGCTTTGTTTTTAATTTACATATTTCTGGGGAGTTGGACTACGCGCTATTAAAATTTGAACGAAATTGTGTCTCGGGCTCTATTTACATTTTGGGGTGGTCTGTGGTGTTTATCAGTAGGTACCTTACTTATTACTTACCTATGTTTAACTCATCTCATTCTTGGATTTCCTAAAACGTTGAATAAATTAATTCGGGTATCGGGTAAGGCCCGCGCGGGCATGCTTATATTGATGGTACAGAATTATACAATTATACGCTAATGATTTTTTTCGAACATTTGTGGACGTTTTTATGAAGTGGTAATTGGTTAACCGTTTTAGCTGTTCGAAACAAAAACACATGGAATGCAGCTGGTCAACTGATTTTGGTTAAAAAGGTGATCCACGTTAAGTAAAATTTTTCTAACTCAATCTCGATTGGGACCTCTAAAATCTTGTTATACCTTAGCTCGCTTCAGTACAGTACGGCATAAATAGAATTTTATACCTCTAAATAACTTTCAGCTTGCAGGTATTCACGTAACTAAATGATACGGAAGTTTTGCTCTGCAGTTGGATCTGAATTAATCAATTCCAAAAACTTGTGCCTAAAGTTTTGGCTTGAATCCGATAGTAGGTAGGACTCAAATACCTTGGCATTGGTTAGTAGCTCTTACATGGTTTCTACTTCCTTCGGTCTCGGACAGTATATAAATAGACGCAACTTTGCTTTGCTATAAATTTATTCAGAAATAATAATATGTACTTACTTATTTCACTTTCCAGCTAGTTATTTCGGTGTATTGTTATTTGCACCCACAGTTTCTCACTACGTATTTAAAATTGTTTTTCGACCCAAAATATATTTGTCAATTCAACCTACGATAAAATTATAAGTGGGCTCAGATTTCTCAATTAATCACTCTGGTTTCTATCCTTCGCGCTGACACCTATATAAAAGAGAGGTTGTAAAAAAGTGTCGAATTTTCCGAAGATGAAAACTCGACACTTTCTCTCATATCCTACTAGCTATACTTATGTCGGCGGCTTTGCACGCCCTTATACAAAAAATATGCATATTATTTATATCTGATTGTGTTCTACATGCATGCCTTTCATCTTAATCTGTTCCGTAGTTCGTTTCCGTAGTTAGTAGAGATCTTAGGTTACAAACGACTGTACTACAGAATACCAGAAGTCGCAATGGAAGTAAAATAGAGAGCTGTTGATTCGACTTTATTACTCTTTCCCCAATGAAGTATTTATATGTAGTACCCAAAGTGTTTTAAGTCTTTGCACCTCAGTGTACAACGCTTAGACTTTTAACACTACATTTTTAGTTTCACATTTCAGTATTTCTTTCTTAACACAAAAGCATAAAGCTGCATTACACTAAACAGGTTACAAGTAAGGAGATAAAACTCCGCTAAAAGCGAGTAGACAAGGACACACCACATACCATTATCACGTAATGCACTCACATACATATCCAGTGGACTATTATTTGTTTCGCGGACATAGACAACATAGACAAGAACCTACAAGAACAATAAAACGAAAGAATAAATTTTCAGTTACCCTACTACTCGTAGTATTTTGGGTAAATGTGGAATTTTGTGAAATGTGATTTGTGTTTGTTTCCCAAAAGCGCCAAAACTACTGAACGGATAGGACTGAAACCGTGCGTGCATAAAACTCTGAACTTACAAGAACCAACTATAATTATTATTTAATCTCGAAAAAACACATGCGAAGCCGTGGGCAGAAGTAAGTGTTTAATAATCCTTACTAAGACGAGACTCGTTGAAGGTTGGTCAAACAAGTGTAATTTTTTGAGTTGTGAGGCAACGGAAATTACAATTCGTCGCGTCCCACGAACAGGATTTTTGTATGGAGCGACTAATTTAACGCGACTCACAACTAAAGAAATGACGCTCGTTTTGTCTCAGCCAGGTCGATCGAAAACGCGTCAAAGGTAAAGTGTTTTTTCGCTTCCTACCGATTGTCATTTGTCTTTGATAGTAACAGTAGAAACTGACACCTATTCTGGTCAGTGACCGAGTAACAACTCATACAGTATTGCACACAAGACTGTAATGGCAACGGTTTGTCTGGTGCCGTGTTGGCATGGCGGTGTGCAGACGAGCCAATTTTAAGGGTACCTACTTAGTACCGCCACCGATAAGAAACCTGCAAAGTTTACATAGTTTTAGATGTAAATTAAAGAATTTTCTGCTTAACCATCAATAGGAACAGGAAAGTCTTAGACACGACACAAGTGCTCTTTAGAAATATTTCATAAATTGCATCTATTTAAACATTAATACTTATTATATAACTTTCATGTTCTTAATTTCTTAAAATAATTTAAATAGTCATTAAATACTTACCGTACTTTATTCAAATACGAGCAGGCCCCACATTTGTTTTCTTATTTTTGTTGATAATTTTTATATTTTGTCTGTTTTCTTGTATGTTGAGTAGTTAGTCCGTAAAGCCAACATGTGGCTCTGACGGAAGAACAGTGTTGGTTGCTAGCTGGCTAGTCAACCAACTCATGCTGAGGCAGAGCCATTTTGTTACTGGGTTTACACCTTGTATCTTAATCTAAGTTTATTATGTATTTTAGTCTAAGTTTAGTATGTGTAAGTCTTTTAACAAATAAATTTATATTCTATTCTATTCTTAGTGAGTGACTTTTTATTCTTTTTCTTTTCTGGCACAGCGCATTAGCATTGCCATACAGCGGGGCAATGCAGCCAGCGTCTTGGGGACGCTTCCGACTGGTATTGATATGGATCAGTTGAGCTACCTGTAGATTGTTTACAACGGTCTGCAGTTAGCTCAATTGTTTCAATTGTAAATACCAATTATATTATAATTTTCTTTGTGAATAAAGGCTTCTGCCCTTTTTATTAGGCGGACGATAACATATTAAGTAACGTTTTTGACATGAGTGTCAATACACACTCATTAATGTGTACCGACTAACTGCTGACCGTACGATTATCTTTCAAAGAACATTATACCAAGGCGAAATAATTAAGACAGTGTCAGTATTGTTTAAGGTCCATCGCTCTATCAACGTCGTCGCTATACACCCACTGCTGGGCATATGCACCAAGTCTTTATGTCACTGTTCACTCCCTAATTTCGTCAAACAACCTCCCCTTAAACATACTCAAAAGAAATCAATTGCTTCAATTGTAAATACTAATTCTAATTTGTTTCTATTATTTGATTGCAATTTTCTTTCTTAATATAATACAATGCATTTTTTTTTTCTTCTTTTAAGTATTATGATACAATTCAATATTTTATTGCACACCAAGAAAAAATTATATATTCGTGGGCAGGGTTCATTGCATAACACTTCCGGTACGTAAACTGGATTAATAGTATGGTTAGAGTCCATTTTTCAAAATTCAGACTAAGCCCTTACCGTTTGACAGTAAATCCTAAGTTGACTCAACCCAATTGTCTCGTGTAAATATCCAAGCACCTGCATTTTGTCAGTGTGCGGTGGTGGTGTGAACGCATTTCTTATGGCACAACACCCTGGGATCTCAGAGGAATTCTTAATTGACAAATGCTACTATGACGTAAATGAATTTTTAAATTACAAAATAGGCAAACTGACATAATAAAAATGATTTTTTTTTATTTCAATAAATTATTTAACAACAATCTAATTTATCCGTACTAACTTTGCGTACCTACCTACATAGCTACATTTTTGCTAAAATACGTGTTGTCTTAGTCCTAAACAATTTTATTTACTTCCAGATTTTATAAATTTAATTAGACTTGACAAGTAGGTACTACTCACCTTAGTACATACATATATATTTTTTTTTTTTTATCAAAAACAACCTCGGCCTGCCTTCTACTTGTTGCAACGCCCAACAGGGTTCACATTGTGATACTAACCCATAGATAATTACTTACTTTACAACCAATGTGATGACAACAATAAATATATTGAGTATTGAGTATTGAGTATCTCGCTGGCCTTTAGCCGGATTGTGATATGGCTTTCTATTCTTGTGCTAAAGTCATTTTAGAACTATTTTTATATCCTTTACTAGTATTACAGTCATCCATAAGACAAGCTCTGCTTAACTTGAGGCTAGATTATGCTGTGTGGATTATCCAGCATTAATTATAATATAATAGCTTCTGTCCTATTATTTGTAGCTTCACTAACGTGACACAACTAAGCCTATGCCACTTAGGACAAGGTCTAACCAAAATAGCAAGATACTTTCAGGGGATGTTTAGTCTTGATCATAGAAAACAGGAAAAATTTTTTTTTTTGAAAACTAGGCGGCAAAACAGAATGTTTTTAGAATTATGTTCTTCTTCAAGCAAACTGAAATAGTACCTGCCTATTATCTGACCTTCAAATATCTAGAGGTATCAAATAAACTTTACCCTAATTCGTGAACTTGTTAAAACTGAAACGTCCATATCGACACGAAATCTTAAACCATTGTCTAGAGATTAACTTCCATTTATATGGCTTTAACAGCATTAATTTCACCAAAAAATCTTTAGAAAAGTGTGCGGCTCATGTGGACTCAATTATTTAAAATCGATTGGAATTTTGTTTTCTTCTAAAAACTTGAGTAAAGTACAGCTGCTTTGTTTGTTAAATTAAACAAGACAATTAACCGATTGACTCCGGTTACTAAAACATTATCACAATGCAATAAATTATTTAGAAAATACCTGACTGCGAAGAATTTATTTGGTTTGAATGGCTCCATTTACAAAAAAAGAAAATTGCAAGTACAGATTTAAAAAATTTGAATTAGTATTTAGAATCATCATCATCAGCCTATATCAGCCTGTATTTACAATGGCTTCTTAGAAACAACATAATATTGGATTTTCTACATTCTATGGAGTGTACTGTACACGCCAAAGTCGGCTACGCCTACACAGAGCCTGGCGGGTTGATGTGGGTAACATTATTTTAAAGAATTTTGCCGTGGACAGCCCACCGACTTCTTGCGACATATCCGCGACAAATGCCGACCACACGTTCGCAATACTTACCAACATATAAAAAGGATGGGATGATAGATGTTATACATCCAAAAAATTACCCGAGGCACGATAAAACCAAAGTGCTGTAACGTACTCACAGCTATTTTCAACCTTTCTTTTCATTTTATTTGTTAACAAGACACCCGAATAATCAAGCTCAAAGTTTCAAAAGTTTTAATGACTGGCTCCCGTTAAAATAGCAAAAAAACAACGATAGAAAAATAAAACAAGTCGTAGAGCGTTGTTACCTACTAAAATGCCCTGTTTTTTTCGGAAACAGCTTTCGGCGAAAACTTTTTTCTTTATAATTGTAAGAAGTTCAAAGAAACTCGTGTTAATTTGATCTTGGGTCGGGTCGAATTTTCTTTTTAATTATATTTGTAGGTACCTGCAGAGAAAGACTTTATTAATACCTACTCGAGTAGGTACTGTTAGCTTACGGTAAAACGTTACTACGGCCGTTAGGGTGCTACAAAAAATAATTATAGAATTTTTTTCAAAACGAAAATTTCAAAAAGCCAATTTATAATAAATGTAGAAACACGACGACTTAGTTCTACGAAACACTAAAATTGGGTGTTTGAAATTTTCGTTTCAATTATTAATAACACCCCAAACCAATAGTTAACCACTTCCACAGACTTCCGAAATAATTTTATTATTTTAAAACTTTTTATTCTTATAAAAAAAGGCGAGAGAAATATCGGTAGCAACAACTCGGTAATATGACTACATTTTTTTGTGTGAAACCATCTAGGAAACTTTATAAAATAGGCATATTTATTAAATCTGTGGGCCACCCAGGTCTCCATACGTTTTTTTTATACAACAGGTGCTAAAAATTTATATCAAAAAAATAGAATATGCGAATGTCTAGTTTTAAGTATTTGTAAAAAACAAACAGCTGTAGCTAGAAATATTTTGTAGTGCGCGATGGCAAGGTCAATTATTCATGGTTATTTCCAGAGAAAATCAATTCGTTTTAATTGAATTTGTAGCCGTAGTGCCCAATAATGTGAATAAAGATATCAATCACATTATTAAAAAAAAAATTTAGACTGATAAATTTATTTTATATTTTTTCCTGAGTGGCCGCGGTGCCCCCCACAAGTACCTGCGGGGTTATCCATTAATTACCGGACACCTTGTATGAAGAAAGCGCTTTCAACCAAAGCCTGGAGTCCCATTTAGAAAAAGCCAAGAGACGGGCTCGATCTGCAGAGCTGTAGCACGTTTGACAGCAGAGACAATTCCGTGTCAACCCACACAGAGGCCCATCCCATTGCCAAATGGATGAAAGAGATTTGGTGGAAGCACCATCAGCATTTTAGTCCTATTGAAAAACCAAAAACCTTCAGTCCATAAAATGAAACGCAAATTTTCATAAAACCAGTCGCATTCATATTTCATACGGCATAATACGAAAGGTCACACATTCAGTTCATTTACGTAATAGCACCAATTAAAGGCTTTGTCGTTCCACTCAAAGCCTAGAGCAGAGGTTCAGAAAGCTAGTTCACTCGTTGCTAGTGCAATATTTATTTTTCATTATGAAAAAAAATAGATTCTTTTTTTGTTAGTTCACACACAAGGACATAAGTTTGCATGTTTCATTTTGCGGCTGAGGTAAATAGTATAAATGTTCTCCTATTGCTCTAAGCATTTTAATTGGTTTAAAAATCTATTTTTTTTAGTTTTACCTCACCTAATTGAAGTTAGGGATCGAATTTCTCTCGAGTCAGTGCGTTAGCACCATAGGAAGTCATCGTTTTTGTTTTTATAACTAACCTGCTTCTGCCCGCGGCTTCGCACGCGCATTGTCAGTATAATAAGTAGCCCATTATCTAAGGTAGGCTGTGCTCTAAACGTACGCCAAATTTCATCTTGATCTGTTTAGTAGTTTTGCAGATCAACAACAATTAACAAAAAACAAAATTGTGTAAAAAACAAGTAAACAAGTAACAAAAATTCAGATTTCACAAACTTTCGGCTTTATAATAATTCGTAGGATAGATAGTCCTAAAAAAGCAGAAAAAGAGTCCGGACAAAGGTGTTTTCAGACCAACGTGGTATTCGGTACCCAGATAGGCTGTGATAAAGTTCGCTTGGATTTCGCGCGGTACGCTGCATACCGCGATGTATTTTGTGCATGCGTGTGTGCATTTGGATTTCACTGCTCCTCTGGGTAGCGAATACAGCGTACGTCTGAATAGGCCTTAAGGTGAAGTGAGTCCCAAAACCCAAATTTTGACTGTACGGATAATCAATTATAGGGCGAAAAACATTGAATTTCTTACATTTTTATAATAAGCATATAAAGTTTAGGATTCTAGTTAGTAACTTATGGAAGTCAAAACACGATTGACAAAACTTGACTCGATACAAAAAAATCGCGAAGTTTCCTCTAAATCTTCATTATTACACAAATACTTCTAGGGCAAAAGCAGTTTCATTTGCTAGTTATTTCTCATATTTGAATTAAATTTCGTCTACGTCTTCCCAAATAAATACTTTTGACGATTATGGTTTAATTTTATTGCGAAAGAGTATTATTTTAGAGCAAAAAACAAATTTATAAAAAATTGCGAAATTGTGCGCTGGCTGGCCATTCCGCGACTCTTGCCGTCCTTTCTCGCCTTCCCCCGCTCCTCCTTCTCTCGCAAAACCGATCCTACTTCGTCATAAGGAAAAAAGCAAAGTGAATTAGCTCTTCTATTCCAGCACAAGCACGCCAGGCTAATAGGCCATGTTTTATATACGGAGCAAATACCCCAAAGGCTTTTATTTAATTCCTCTGTTTTACATAATATCTGAAAGCGGAACAAGCCACATCGTACCAATATTAATTTGAATACATTTCAAAACAATACGAATTCATTATCTCATAATTAGACCAAATGCTGATAAATATGAGCATTTCAGAGAAACCTCTCCTAAGTAAAAGTAAATGAAACGTTGTGCGATAAACTCCGAAAAACTACACTTCCGACAATTTTCCAACACGTTGATGAAAGATATATATTACAATTGTAGGATTGTTGACAGTTACAGCACAATTTTTAGATGTGTGCTACATAAAACTCAATCAAAATCAGTTCATCCGTTCAGGAGCTTGACACAGACCATATAGGTACCTACGAATGTGTGAGTGAATTTGAATTACTTACTACACTAGGCCTAAGGCTTACGCATCTTAGATAAATATTGATAGATAGATAGAAAATACTTTTATTGCACACTTAAAACTAATAAACAATTTACGAATGAAATAATTATAACCTAACCATTGGCGGTCTTATCGCTCAAGAGCGATTTCTCCCAGACAACCTGGTATGGATAAGATCGACGGATACGTACGTGCATGAGGTAATATCTGTGTGCATGTGTTATGGTATTAGATAAAAAATAAATAATTATTAGGTACACAGACGACCTCCGTGGTGCAGCGGGCGAAGGTCCGCCTGCGACGCAGGAGGTTAAGGATTCGATTCCCGCCTCAGAACAAATTTGTATACGATCTGCAGTGCTTTATACTACACCTTCTAGGAAAATCATCGTTTTAGAATCTTCAAAATCACTCGAGTAAATTCAAATTGTAAACTCAAATATAGCAAAAAATACGCGCACGAGCTTTTTTCACATGGTTCTTTTTTAGAAATTACTGTCTCGAATACGGAAGAGGCCGAAGTCATAGTGGCGAATTCGGAGTAAAAACTTTTTGTAGTTTGACCTATTATAAAAATAACCATAGCTACCGGCTGATATATCAGAGTATTAAAAAAAAATAACACATTAGAAATGGATTTCCATACACTTTTCTCTCCCGCTAAACGCGTGACAAATGAAATTCACATTGCATTTCAGTACGCCTGCAATGACGTACTTTTTTTCTACTTTATGTTCGGAAAAGGAATAAGCAACTTTCTGAGCAGGTTTAGTATAAAAATAAATAATAACATACTATACGTACGTAATACGTACCTATTCTCTAACATAATATTATTTTCAACTAAACACCTTCTTTATTTGAGACATGGGTTAACAAGCGTCTAGACAGTTAAGTTAATAGGGCCAAGGTATTACTTCCGTGAAAAAACAAAGAAAACAAATTAACCAACTAAATGCAAAATACCCTGGCTAGTTTTATTTATTCAACATAACTTAAAAGTTAACTCATACTGAACTTTGCGATAACACCGTAGCTTTTTTCCACAAAGCTTCCAAGTAGTTTATTACTTCATGGAGTTAAAAATAAAGAAATGGTTGAAAACAACTGTCTGCCAACTTTCCGGCAACCTCGCGCAGTTGTCTTTTGGCTTCGAGTATTTGTATGTTTGGTATTTTAATTCGGAGTTTTTGGCTGAAAGTTTTCGCGGGAAGTTTTTTACGAGCCGTGTTACTGCGAGTTAGGTTGATTGCTTTGGCAAAACATAAAATATCAACTTACTAGCAGCGAAGTTAGTTTAGGAGTTTCCCAGTTTAGTGTTGTGAAGTTTAAATCGTTTTTTTGCACTCTACGTGATCTACATTCGAATAATACTTACTGGTGTACGTCACAAGAAGTAATATTATATGCAATTATACAATTACACATATACACGCCATTTCAGTCTCAGAGTCGCCACGAACCCGCCCCCCCTTCCTATTAAATTCATGTTAAATGGCACTTTGTGAATCAATGAATTGGCACTATGCCTAGTGGCACTAAGCGTTTTTGGTAATTTGAGAATCTGATGCTTTGAGTGTAAAAAAAATACATTTTGCGAAACGCCAAATGGCACTTTACTTTTTGCTAATTTAGTACTACGCGCCGAAAGCCAATTAAAGAATAAAAACAAATTAGAACCAGTATTTTACTTGTCAATTTCCTAAAAATGTTATGTAAGTAACTAATTGAAAATATGATTTCACAAACTAATAGTACTTAGTAAGTGTCTTTAAGCATATTTAGGAATCAATTTAAATTTTAGTTAAAAGTATACTTGTAGAATATACCAGTCAAAAACGAATGCCCAGCAAGCTCACTGCCCATCATCATCCATAAGCCTTTACCAGTCCACTGGTGGACGTAGGCTCGTCCTCAAACCCCGTCCTCAATTCCCGTGAAGCAAAAATAGCATGGCGAGTTTAATTAATAAAAATATCGTTAATATGAAGAAAAACTTTAGTAGGATGACTAAATTACCACGTACCGCTAGAGATATTAAAATGTCATCTGACACTATTATGGGAGCGAGCACTCTCTAAAAACTTACGTTAATAAATCAACTTAATTAAATTTAAACTTTGCTGAATCTTCACTTTAGAATTAATAAAGAAATTATACGACACTAGAGATGTTTGAATAAATGTTTTCTAATATCATATCAAAAATACACAGTTGAAGGATCCCTTTTCTTCATGATCACCATAACTACTAATGATTAATTTCATCGAAGAAAAATCATATCTGGACCCTACTTTTTAATTTGCCATTTTTCATCCTTTTTAATAGTCGATAACCTCATCAAAATTCAGCAGCCAAACAAATTCCAGCTCAATATTTTGAACGAACCTACTCGATTGCTAACCATCTCATGAAAGTAAAAACTTTGTTGAGATCGTGATAACTTGAAACATAGAAGTTCTGCACAGAACGGGCATTTCCCACCTCGTTTCTTTTCTATTTCCTTCTGTCTTACTTCACAGATTTTTTTTAAATGTTTCTAAAAAAGGCAGTTTGCACCTGCAGCAAGTTATATGTATAATCTCTGTTCCATAAGATCTTGAATTTATAGCAGAGGCTTCAGTACGACCAAGTTTAGCAGAAAGCTTTTTTCGAAATATCTCGATGAACTTTTCACTCAGGTATGGCTTTTTATCAGATGCTACCAAAGACTTTTTATTTAGTATTTTGAAGTTCTTTGGTTATAATTATTAATTTTGGTTTATAAACAGTTAAAAATGTGCCACTAATTTAATTACCTATGTCTGTTCCTGTAGGTAATAAATACTTTTTTCACCACTCTCGCTCGCGCGCGAAAAGGATGACTTTACTGCTCAAAAACAGTGAGCAAATCAGTTTTTGCTCACATTTGGAATAATAGTTATTTGTTCAACAAGTGGGTAAAACGAGTTTTAGTTGAGTGTGCCGATATTAAATCCCGAGCTAGCGAAGCAGTCTAGAATAAAGTCACGAGCGTAGCGAGTGATTTAAAACGCACGAAACGAAAATTATTTGCCCTCGAATCAAACATACAACTTTTCACCACGACTAGCGAGAAAATATTTTGTTGTTTATAAAAGAGGTCAAATGTCAGAAACTCAAAATGAATTTCTGACATTCAACCTCTTATAAAAATTACAAAATATTTTCTAGCTAGTCGTGGTGAAAAGTTGAATGTTTAACTCATGGGCAAATATTTTTCGTTTCGTGCCTTTTAACTCGCTACGCTCGTGACTCTATTCTAGACTGCTTCGCTAGCTTGGGATTTAATATCGGCTAGCTCAACAAAAAATCGTTTTGCGCACTTTTTGAACAAATAACTATTACTTTACATATTTTAATGAGAAGACCTAGGTCCTACGTATAACGAGAAAGAAAAATGTTGCCTAGTTCAAACTTCTAACCGTTGAATATGGTTCCTAAAAACAAGCATCCGCAATTTTCGAGGTTGTCGAAAAATAGGGTAACCTAATTGTTAGTCTAAGTAAAGTATGAAGTATCTTGAAGTGTCCGAGCTGTAGTAGAACTTAGTTGAGATAACTTGAAGAGTGCAAAGAGTAGGTATCCATTTATTTGAGAGTTCGCGTCAATCGCGTGGTGAAAGTGAAAAGTTTCGTGATAAAGTGAACGTGAGGTGAGAAGTTTGTACTGATGAAAACGTGGATGAGATTTCGGAGAACAGCTCGAGCGATTTCAGGGAAATTTCACACTGATGTAGGTATTTTATTTGCTCTTACTTTTCTCAAGATTTGTGTGTAGTTCGGCTTGTGTTAAGCTCGAATATCTTACTACCAATATCAGTTTTTTAACAACCCATATTTCCGTAGATTGGTTTACTACCTATTAGTTTCTTAGAGATCTGTAGATCGCGCTCTAAATGGTATTTACTTATTTTCACCATTTTGCTGAAAAACAAATAACAAAGCTTCCCTTCAGTTTACGCTGTAAATGAAACCAGAAAGTATAAAACATTTTTAGCACTTTTTCCGTTGCCATTTTACCTTATCCAATCTTCCCACATCCCAAGGGTATCTTTGGAGTGCAGTATGAATTTTTAAAGAAGCCAGTTCTGAGATGCTTTCAACAAGTTTAGCGAAACCCTGCCAACTCTCGATTTACATAACACGCGTAATGCAGACAAACTTTGGTTTTCTTTCGCAGCTTCGTAGAATACGTAGCAATCAGTTAGCACTGTCCTATTCCCCGTGATCGTAAAGAATTTTGAACCGAATGGGGCTGGTTTGAGGACAGAAATTCCTGAGTATCCTGAACAGGCATGAAGTTCGGTTAGTTTCAAGTTCCACTTTTCAATCTTATTATAGTAGCCAACTATTGGAAAATCTGGGGTCGAAGATCTTAAAGGAGTTACAAGAAAAAGTCTTAAGATAGGTATACGAGGAATGAATACAAAATGTGCGACTTTTCTAGAAGACATTTTCACAAGACTGGCACAACCACGCTAAAAGCTTTTATCTTTATAACTGAAACTTTATTTCTAAAAATAAATTAAGAACCACTCACAGTCAAAATGCTGATACATAAATTATTTCCATTGAGATTGAGGCACTTAACACAACTTAACAAGTTTTCTCACTGAATTATCACAAGGTAGGCTGGTAGGTAAACATATTTCAAAAATGATATTTTTTTTAAATTATTGTATAATTTTTGTATTAAAATTATACGTAAAAGCTGTCACCTCACAATGGATTTAGTTTATTAGGGTTTTGATGATCGAAGATCGGTTTCAAAACCCTTATGGTCTCGCTTTGTCTGTCCTTTTTTCCCTCCTTTATAACTCAAAAACTACTGCAGCTATCAACTTGAAATTTAAAACAATAATACATTTCGTGCGCCTGTACAGATTTTGAGAAAAATAAATGAAAATAAATGAAAAATGAAAATGAATATTTTCCATACAAATTGTGATGCCGAAATTTTAAAAGATACCTACAGAGTCATATGGGGTATCAAATGAAAGGTATCATTTTGTACATTTCAAAATATATTTTGAAATTTCTGTAGGTTTCATACTTTTTAAAATATTTCGAAAAAAGTCGAAAAAATACCCATTCCCCCCCCCCTATCTCCGAAGATTGCAGAGCGATCCAAGTAAAATGTATGGAGCGTTTATAGACATGGATCTATATTTTACAGGAAAAATATAGAGAAGTTCGAAAAAAGAACACTTTTTGAAAAATGGTCAAAATGGGGGGGAATAATTTTCAAAAGGGGGAGCTACCTCACCGAGTGGGGTATCAAATAAAAGGTATTGGTTTGTACGTTTCAAAACAGTTCTTCAAATTTCTGTGGGTTTCATAGTTTTTGAAATATTTTGAAAAAAGTTGAAAAAAAACCCATTCCCCCCCCCCTATCTCCGAAGTTTGCCGAGCGATCCATTTAAAATGTATGAAGCGTTTATAGATATGGATCTATATTTTACAGGAAAAATATAGAGAAGTCTGTAAAAAGAACACTTTTTGAAAAATGGTCAAAAAGGAATAATTTTCAAAAGGGGGGCTAACCCACCGAGTGGGGTATCAAATGAAAGGCATTGGTTTGGGCATTTCAAACCAGTTTTTAAAATTTCTGTAGCTTTCATACTTTTTGAAATATTTCGAAAAAACTCGAAAAATTGGTAAAAAAGGTTGGTACCTACTATTCTTAGGTATTCGTTAAATTGCGAAGTCGCTAACCGGTACTTTTGGTATATATTTGTTGACAAACGTTCAAAACCCTCGGCGCGCGAGTTACACTCGCACTTGACGGATCTTGTTAAGAACTAGCTGTACCCACGACTTCGTTCGTGATTGCCATACCTGCCGACTAATCAGGGTGTTTCTCTCATATTAAGAAACGCTGTGGAAAATAAAACTTCAATGTTATGTATTGGACATGTTATGTACACTTTTAATATACATAGGTTAATTGTGAAGGGACTTACCTATAAAGCGTGTAGATAAAGAATCGGATTGAAAATCAAATCAATAAAATCTACGCGAATCGCGCATGCTGTCACGCTGTGATCTTCAATCCTATTCTTTATCTTTTATTAAATATTTGTTCTTTTATCCTCTCTCCCAGGGAAACCTTACTGGATTCCGGGATAAAATGTTTCCTATGTCCTTTCTCGTATTATGAACTCAGATCTTGTAAAGTTTAATTTGAATCCATTTAGTAGTTTCGCCGTGATGCGCGTTCAAGGAATTTTATTTATCCCCTCTCCCAGGGAAACCTTACTGAATTCCGGCATAAAATGTATCTTATGTCCTTCCTCGTAGTTTGAACTTAAATCTGCCAAGTTTTATTCTAATTCATTCAGCAGTTTCAGCGTGATTCGCGGCTAAGGAACAGACAGACAGACAAAAATGAAAAAAGCAACAGTTTTGGCTTCAGTTTCGTTAATAGAGTTTTCAAAATATTTTCAAGGTACAGAATTGGACATGTTACAGTTGTATTATAAGTATACATAGATAGATAGATGAGGTTCACTACGAACCTTGTTTGTGTTGGAAAAACACTAACGTTTCATCCCATTTATAATGAATTCGTCAAACTACAAAACTTTTTATAGTAAAATGGTATTAGTTGTCTAAGGTCGTTAGGAAAGCTTTATCTCATAAAGACTATCAAAAGCCGCCTCGATGCAATTGACTTGTTGACTGCGCGATGAAGTGTCGCTAATTCGTGCGGTCAGCCGTCATAGGCATTCGCCGCAAATCCTAATATAGCAGAACAACAATGCCAAGTGATGTTCAAGACTTTTGTCACTTATGCTTGTCGCAAACCTGGAAAGCGCCGTAGCAGCACAGCAAAAAATGTGCATTCAAATGTGGGTTTTTTTTTTAAATTTTAATCGGTGCGTCCCGATCTGAAATATCATCATATAATATCATAGGATCTTTGGGTATTTCTTAGGTACCCATTTGTCAGGGGTTGATAAAATATAAAATTCTTTTCATGCACATTTAGTCGGTGCATTAGGTTGCTATTTTTGTTTGTTCAGACACAATCGTGGCGAGTTAAAGATGCGAGTGGTTGCCGAGTTAAATTTCGCTGAAGTGTTCATAGACTGGATACCTAAGTTCACATCTAATACCTATTAAATGCCGCGACAGACTAAATGAGTGAAAACAGGAATAGCAAAAACAGCGATTGCCAATTTCAATTTCACTTTGACGCGAATAGAACTCGAAGACATAAAACGAATCAATTTGAATAGTATTCTGCACTTCTTTGATTTAAATTAAACTCATCGAGAGCATTCGTCTGTAATGCTACGTTCCTAGAATCTTTTGTGAGGATAACGAGTACATTGCAAAATTGCCTTCCTGACTGACGAGTATCGGTGTAACAATCCAACTTTATGAACTATAAAGAAATGAAATGAAATACGTTTATTCTGATATAACAGGAGGCCTACTCGGAAAACGAAAATCGTAGTTTCTGATTCGTTTGTGTGCAAAACCAGCTCTTATATCACTTGCATAAGACAATCAGAAACTTAGATTTTCGTTTTTACGAGTACAGGCCCAGTACACAGTATGAAAACAAGTAGCTAGGATATTATACAGATAAATTAACAGAAATTAAAAAACGAGGACAACTAAAAACTATCATACTTTTCATATATATAAATAATGGAAATATGTTACTGCGCTATCAGAGGAGGTCCATGCTCATTGCTCAGCTGAATGTAGTGAGTATAATATTTACCCACAACGCTGATTTTCAGCATGCACCAAAGCGGTGATGACGTACGATCGGTTTAAAATATATCAGAAACGAAAACTATACGCAAACTATACACAACTATACCTATTTGCACGCCAGTAATGGCAAAACATGTAGGTCATTTATATTTTAACATAATTGCATGCTCGCACCATGTTCATACTCATGTTTTATGCAAATAAATGATGCTTATTCTTATTCAAGACAAATAGAAAATAATGACAAATAATAATAATAAAAATATACAATTTCAAGGGTACAGTAGATGTGTGCATAAGAACAATTCTTAACTACATACCTACATCACTGATAATTACTTAAAAACTTCCTTCACTTTACATAACTTACTTTAGGTTAATTAAAATAAGTATTCTGACAAAGTCAAAGCACGTTGTGCCAAAAAAAAAAGATTTGCTAAAAACATTTTGAGCTACTGTAATTCAAATGGAATCGCTAAAAATACATTTAATTGAAACCTCAACTGCACTTTGCGAATTTCAAAGGAGAATTCAAACATTTAACTTGCCGACGGAAGTTAAATTAAGGTCTTAATTAATTTTAAGTCATAAAGCTTAAAGTGAGTGAAGTCGGGGTAAAGGCTAGTTTAAACTATTCTCTTATTCAAGTCTTTAATTTCAAAGCATGTCTGGAGCTAGTGAAAAATACGTTGCAAAGTGTTGAAAGAGTTTCTCAGTCAATTCAAAAGACTTTTTAGTCTTTTATAAGTTACTTTATGTATAAAGCGAGAAGAACTGATGCTTATGTAAGAATATGTAAATTACTTAGGCAAATGATACATTTAACGAAAGAAGAAGAATGACCCTAAGTCTAAAATAACATCGGGAGCAAAAATATTTTTTCATTTTGATTGGCTTATTTAATTGATTTAATTGTGTTTCTGCTTTTTAAAATTTAATTGGATCTCTGAAGTAAACCTTTCTGCTCTCCAATTATATTTTAAACCTAGAGATTATTCATCAAAATAAATAAATATTGCTTGACATTTCAAACAGAGCTTACCTAATGTAGGTGAGAATTCTTTTTTTAGGATTTTTAATGGACTTATAGCCAAGGCATGACAATAAGTTATGTATCTACTCTTTCAAATAATTCAGGAGTAGGTATGTAACATGAAAAAGAAGACAAAACCCTCTAAAACCGGAACCTGTTACCTCAAAACTGCGGTGCACCCATACATTGCGCATACAAACCCCTACAAATCTCCGGAATCCATTCTAGCCAATAAAATCCTTGCCTAAAACCCCAGTACACACCAAAACCATGCAGGCTTCGAAACCCAATGTGGGGAATGCCACAAGCGTAAATCTCAGCCTTGTGGTAATATAAATAAAACAGGCTTTAATGGGCACTAAAACTTTTCTAATGACCGCGTCGCCCCGAAACTGTCTCCTGAGAGGAGCTCCGGTATAGTATTTATGATTTTTGCTGATCTCGACGTGTTTTTTGTGTGGAATTATTTATTAGCTGTCCCACTCAGAGAGATATGCAATGATAGAGAGAGAAGACTGTTTTGTCATTTCATGAGATTTATGTTTGAAGTTAATGTAGTGTTTGATAGAAAATTGGTTGTGAAAATCCGCAATAAACAGGGATTTGTTTCAGAAAATTATCTCATTTATAAAGAATACCGGGAAATTAATTATTCCCTATTCAATGCTAATTATAATAAGTTACCTACTAACAAAGGTTTAAATTGCGAGTAATTTTCTTAAATTTACGTATTCATGTTCAATTTAAAACCAGCTCAGATTTCGTAGAGGCAAATTAAAATGAACTGCGAATGGTAATTTGTATACAGAATTGTTTTCTTGAGATGAAAATTTCTGTGAGCTTAGCCAAAAGCAGTTTTGAAAAAATGCGAATTTTGCTGTCAGCATATAGTTGAATTTCACCCGAATTTACCAGCTACCATTTCATTTAAGTTAATTTAGCCCGGTGAAATTTAATAAAATCTTTGCTTTTTTGCTTGCAAAATGTAATGTAATAACCCATACTCTGCAACGCACCTACCTGCAGTTTATTTCACATTTCAAGTAAATAAAATATGGAGACTAGACGTGAAAGTGGGGTGATTATTTTGTAAAAGCAGAAACGGACTTCGAATTTCTTTGTTAATACAGGGTGCACAGAAGAAGAGTACCTACTAAGCCGAAAGGGGGTGATTCTCGACTTCGAGGGTCAAAGTTTGTAAAAATAAGAGTATTTTGAAAACAATTCGGTAGCACCCTGTATATTGTTGTTAAAGTTTTCGAGACAATTAGTAAACCCTCGGAAAACATATGGGACCACCGTCCACCACGTGATCATTTTCTATACAAAAGCAAAAGGATCATCAAAATTGGTCTTCAATCGACGGAGAAATCGGTGAATAAATAAAAAAAACATACATAAACCTTAAGACCTCCTCTTATTTTGACGTAGGTTAAAATGTTTAGTGTTTGTTTTTGCCTTACAGCGGGACAATGCTGTCATCGTCTTGGGGACGTTTTTGACTGGTATTGACAGGGATTAGTTGAGCTACCTGTAGATTATTAGCAACAGTCTACAGTTAGCTTAATTTCAATTGTAAATACTAGTTCTAATTTATTTCTATTATAGTAGGTTAAAACTAATAATATAGGTAAATTACTATTCACGTGTTTAATAAAAAAATTAAGACATAAAATACCTCCTTATTTCATCGTAGCAGGCTTAGACCATTATAGTAGGTCAAGAAATATAATTTGCAGCAGGAGGTCGGCCCAGGCTACGGGGGTGCTGTTTTATTAGACCTGCTTCGTGATTTATATGCACCGCCCATCGCGATTTAGTGGACTGCTTAGGACCTTTTAGTGCTAGATCGATAAGGAGATAGTGTCTAGTGGATAAGGTTCGTATTTAATAATGTTTACAGCTTTCTTGCGGTTAGACTTTGACTTGACTTTTAGATGAAAATGCTCTGAATGTTGCTAAAATGTTCCCAGCTGGAAGACGATAAGATACAATAAAACTTTAAAATCCACCATGGTTATTAACACTAAAGTTATTCCGTGATCATGGCGCATGAAACTGTGCCGAAATATTGGAAAGCTCAAAACTCAAATCATGGTAAATATCCCGTTATAAATGACTTTAGTGATAAGATACAATTTATTATGATTCAGCGCTAGTAAGTAACTGATGAGTGATGGCCTTAAAAGCTCTACACAACTCAAAAAACTAAAAAAACTTAACAAAAACAACAACGAATTTTTTAATGATAAATTGTAGATAGTTTTTAATGTTGCATGTCATCTCTCTAATTAATTTTGCATACCGTAAACGGTCAAGCATGTTGTTTCTACCTAAATATAATGTAACTTTTTTTGAACACATGTTTTTGCAAATTAATATATTTATCTTTAACAAAAAAAATTTAAACAAGCAAAATATTGCATAGGAATTAAGTGCTAAAAATTATTTTTCTACAAAAGACTAAATTCTCTCCAAGTTAAAAGTTAATTGCAAACTGGGTGGCATTTCAACATGAATAAACTAAGGGTGTTTTCTAATTAGAGTCAGAAAGCTTGCGAGATGTGAGGAACTAGCCTTGCTCTCTGTTAGATAGCTGGGTCATTCTCCTTTTACATCACTGCTAAGAAAAGGAGTATAATGCTTTCTTATTTCATATGTTACTTAAATTATTCCATCAGAACTTTTAAAATAACTGATTTGGATTTTTAAGGGATTGATCTATGGGAAAAAAACTTGTGTCAAAGTTCACCAAACGCGAGCTACTCGCAGTAAAAATAATAAATAAATAACGCTGGACAATCCACACACCATCATCTAACCCCAACTTAAGCAGAGCTTGTGTTATGGGCACTAGATGACTGATATACTAGTAAAGGTTGTAAAAATAGTTCTTAAATGACTTTAGCACATGAATAGAAAGCAATACCACAATCCGGCTAAAAGCCAGCGAGATCTCAGGGTGTTGCGCCATAAGAAATTCGTTCACACCACCACCGCACGTTGACAAAATGCAGGTGCTGAAGTATTTACACGAGACAATTGGGTTGAGTCAACTTTGGACTTACTATCGAACGGTAAGGGTTTAATCTGATTTTTGAACCACGACGCAAAAAGAGAGGGGTGTTATAAGTTTAACGTGTCTGTCTGTGTATCTGTCTGTGGTATCGTAGTTCCCAAACGGATGAACCGATTTTCGTTTAGTTATTTTTTGTGATAGATGATTTTCTCCCGAGTTTTCTTAACCATTTTCCGTAAAAATCTGTCGAGGGGTTTTTAAAATTTTGTTCTTGTTTACTTTCTTAATCTCTTCAGATAATTCATGAGTTTCTGGTGATTATGTCTAAAAATTAGAAAAGATACTTCGTAACCAAAACGCTCATTGAAGATATTGTGTGTACTCAATAATATAACAAATTTATTAATTAATTTATTATTTATTCGATTCCAAATAATTATTTTTATGTATTTTTTCAGTCATGTCTGTCTGTTTTTTTTTCTCTTTGTACCTTATGGTGTTTCCTATAGCGAAATACCTGTGTATTATTGTTAAAATAGGAATTAAATATTGAATGTAATGACATCAGGTATGAAATCAAGTGTAGGAATAAATATATACAAAACACATTTTTATTTAACCTAGGTAAAGATTAATGTATAGTATGTTGTTTAAAATTTGATTTGTTTATTTTGGAAGCTTATAGAAATAAAAGTTATTTTTTATTTCTATAAGGCGAAATATTCGATGAACGAGCTAAATAAAATGGGCGCTTGCCTGCTAACGAAGCTAAAACTAAGTCCGTGATCACTAAAATAACTAAAGTGTTCTCTGAAATAGTTAAGTGACTTCTTGAAAGAATTATCGTTCCTTGGAACGTTAACTTGCTACTTAGCCTCTTTTTCTTACTTCTTGCTATTGTAAGAAACACTATAATTTATCACTTACCTGCAGTCTAGTGATAAATTCTATCAATACGTACGTCATGATTTTATTTAACATGACAAAAAAATATTAGAAAGAATTATCTGAGCGTCTGGTCGAAGCGACGCGTGACCCGAGAGCTGGTCAGTATCTGGCACAGCGCATCAGCATTGCCATACAGCGGGGCAATGCAGCCAGCGTCTTGGGGACGCCTCCGACTGGTATTGATATGGATCAGTTGAGTTACCTGTAGATTGCAACAGTCTGCAGTTAGCTCAATAGTTTCAATTGTAAATACTAGTTCTAATTTATTTCTATTATTTGATAAAGAAAATTATAATACAATTAGTATTTTTATTATTAGTATTTATAAAATATAAACATAATGAGTACAATTAGTATTTTATTATCTATACTAATAAACTAATAAAATCCTACTAATATTATAAACGCGAAAGTTTGTAAGTATAGATGGATGGATGTTTGTTACTCTTTCACGTAAAAACTACTGTACGGATCTGGATGAAATTTGGCACAGAGATAGATTATAGTCTCGAATAACACAGGCTATTTTTTATCCCGAAATTCCCACGGCAACGGGAATTACGCGGGTGAAACCGCGAGGCGCTGCTAGTAATATTATAAATAGCAAAGATTTGATCGTTTGTTTGTATTGAAGAGGCTCCGAAACTACTGGATTCGAAAAATTATTTTACCATTAGTAGCCCACATTATTCCTGATAAACATAGGCTACTTTTTACAGCGGGAAAATGCTTCATTCATACGGAAAAACGAGTAATAGGACAAAGGTAGTAAGAATGCAGCTATATAGTTTGATAAAAGAACATTTAAAAAGTGTATACGAGAACTTAACGTATTCGTACTTGAGTATCCCAAA
This sequence comes from Eupithecia subumbrata, assembly GCA_949316285.1. Lineage (NCBI taxonomy): Eukaryota > Metazoa > Arthropoda > Insecta > Lepidoptera > Geometridae > Eupithecia > Eupithecia subumbrata. The sequence continues at coordinate 32,759,819 of OX438640.1, read as the reverse complement.
TACCGTTCACTTTATTAATTACAATCTTAAGTAGTATACGGAAACTATAATAAGCCCGACCAAAGGGCCTAATTAAAGTTTGTTCAGCTCCGGAGACCGTTCAGTTAAAGGGCTAGTTCCGAGATATTAATGTGCGCGAGAGTACAATGTATCCGTGTGCACAAAATACTCAGGCGACGCTTTGTTCCCGCGGGACGTGTGAATTATTCCTAAGATGTGGTCTTGGATGTACGAAGATTCTAACGGAGACTACACACCAAAGTCGGCGAGCCACCGAGAAATTGACAAAACGATATTCGAACACTGAAATGACGCATCAACCCACGCCGGACTGTTTCGTTCAGGCGAGTATATTTGACGTTAGTAACGGGACGTGATCGTGGCGACTCCTTTTAGTACGGGATTTGCGTAGTTCCATGTCGGTACGATAGAGGCGCTGTACCAAATTTTATGGAAAAAGGAGACGTCATGATCACTAAGAAGTCAAATAATATCGCAAAAATGTTTTACTTCGACGGGACTTGAATCCTTCCGTCAGTACCGGAACGTGCTAACCAACTACACCACGAGGTCAATTGACGTAAGAGTCGAAAATCTTTGCAACTTTCTACGGACTCTAGCGCCGTTAGCTCCACCTACAGGGGAAACGTTAAAGTTTATCCATTCCTGTTAAAAGACTAAACTTACGTTTAGTTCGTTTGACGAGAGGTGTTGCGTTGCTCAGAATCTAAAGTTTTTGTTTTTATAGGGCGTAAGCCTCACACTGTGGATGCAGGTTCAAGTCCCGTCGAAGTCAAAAATTTTTGCGATATTATTTTTGATTTCTTAGAAATTAGCCAGAGTATGAGGCTTACGCACTATTAAAACAAAAACTTTACGTCATGATCACGTCTCGTTAATAACGTCAAATAGACTCACCCTTGATGATGAGTATGAACATTGTTCTTCATAGTAGTCATTTATTACTAAATGTATACGCAAACGTATATTACTGAATATATACGCATGTATAGGCCAACGTTGTGTAGGACGCCTTCCAGCCAGGTGGGATGACGAAAGACTGCAGGCAGATGCTGAATGCGGCAAGCTGAAGACAGGGTGCTATGGCGCTCATTAGGGGAGGCCTATGTCCAGCAGTGGACTAATATACGTTGATGATGACGATGATAATGATGACTGAATGTATATTTTCAGTGACTACTGGATTTGCAATTATCGCTGAAATTTTTCACATCTTTGGGGCCAGATGCTCCAAAGTAAGCTACGCTTGCTTTGATGTCACCACTTCGCTAGAGATTGTCGTCCCATCCGTAGACCGGTCAGGTTATCAGACAAAATGATAAAGTTTGTGTAGCAGCTTCTGTTTTCAATAGAACTAGTGTGGCTCAAACGACGAAGCCATTCACACGTGTCCCATTAAAACAAGTTAGAAGCGCCGTTTCTATTTTGTAGTCAAAAAACATAAATTGCCATATCATTTATTAATTTAATTTTCTTCCTTCCTCGACCGTCATACTTATGAGGGCAGTCCTTTATACCAAACGACTATCTCCTTATTTATGCATAAACTGTGATAAGCATTGTTAGCCAAGAATTTGCAAGTATTAACCATACACGAATATTTGATGAAGTAGGAAATGTTTGGAGTAAATTAGAAATTAACCACATAAGGCTCAAAGGGAGGGAAATAAAGGATTATCAGTTTAGTGAACAGTTATTTTGTGAGATTATGAAGAGGCTATCCTTTTACCCTAATACATACATCCTTAATACATTACGTTCTGTTCCTAATAAAGATTTTTGTATTCTGAAACTTAGCTCGATGAAGGAAGAGTTCTTTAATCCAAAGCTCATTTTGATCTTTGACCCTTCGTCTGTGGCGGCCATCTTTTTGTCCGACGCTCATCTGTTGACGACTTTTGGCATCCATCGATGACTTTTGGCGCGTGTGATTAAAATGACAATAATTCAAATTTTGTAAGGAGCTATCTTATGTAACTTATATCGTTGGAATCGTGTTGAAATAAGCTACTACATGAAACATGTTTAAGTCCTGTATTACCTTACGATATATTCATAAAAAATTATTGAAATCAGTGTAAGTGAATTTACTCCAGTTTGTTGCACTAAAATCGATCTAATGAAATAAAAAACCAATTATTCGGACAAAAAGTGCTCATTTTATTTACATTAATAAATACTTAAACACAATCAATAGAAAGAACAAACCTTCCCATACAATTTTTTCACAAACCAAGACTTACAAAAACAGAAGCCATTCCGAGCGGTACGAGCGTGGGGCATAAAATAGGGTCTGTTTACAATTCGATTCTGAGAAAACGGCAGGTCAAGTGGCTTACGTTATTGATTTAAACAATAGATTGGTTCACATTCTTGTCACAAACATAGTTTCAGCTGTTAGTTCAAGTGTTTAGTTCAATAAATCGAACAACAAACAAAACACTTGAAAATAAGCTCAAAAAAGATACGCTCAAAGTTTGTATCACAGTTTAAATTCTGTTGCATTTATTTTAAATACAACTTATTATTCTACAATTAGATGATATTTGCTAATCGATAAGATAAAAAAAAAGATATGTTTTCTTTGTAAAACATTTCTAAAATCAACAACCAAAAGGAAAAATTTCACGCACTAAATTCCACTAAATTCGGACGGGAGCCGTCTTTCAACAGACAAGGAAAAAGAAGTATGAAATTACAATGAGGCTAAGACCAATAGTGTTGAGCATTTAAATCATTAGAACTTAAATATTAAAATGAAAATCAATTACAAAATTAGTATAAAAAATTGCAGTAATCGAGAATTTTTAAAAACAAAATTAAAGTACACGAGAATTCCTTGTCTGTTGAAAGACGGCTCCCGTCCATACAACAGACGCGAGGTTTTTTATTTCAAGATTACGCAAAATATCCATGGTATTTGTTACATGTATGGCTTGGTAACAATAACAAAATTCATTACAAGCTATCAGATCACAACAGTTTGCTATCATTTCTGTTTTTAGTATTAGAAACAAGCGAAAATGTATGGGCATGGCGCCGCCATGACACCGAAAAATGCCGAACAATATTTTGTTGAAATCACTTTTTAGGTCAAAAATCTTTATCAAATACAGTATCTAAGTAATCAAAACTATTCATAAATCTCCCAGTCATAATTCACAGAAAGATTTATTAATTTCAAAACGCTCTCAAGACGACAATCATCAAGAAATGAGGACGCGATACAAACAAAAAATTCGAAACAAGACGCGACTTTTGTAAAATCGAGAAAAATTGTCCATGGTAATCCCTAGAGTTTAGGCATGTGTTCATGCCATCCTTTTTTTGTAGGCTATCTTCTGTGCAAGTTTGAGCAGGATAGAAAGCGTGAAACAAAATTCATGGAACAAAATATGACGCACCGTTTCCGAAGACGGCTCCCGTCTTTCAACAGATGGCCCTCGGGACGGGAGCCGTCTTTCAACAGACGAAGGGAGAACTCTACCTTCATCGAGCTAAGTTTCAAAATACAAAAATCTTTATTAGGAACAGAACGTAATGTATAGAATTATGTTATCTAAACATCTTTCAATTTTCTAATTCATTTCTTACCTGCTTAGGTTCATCACATTAATATTATAAATGTGAATGTTTAGATTTTTGTTCTTTACCTCTCCACGGCAAAACTACTAAACGGATCAAACTTCAATTTTACATAAATGTAGTTCTCGACCCGAATAATCGGAAATTTTCGTGCAAAGCTGCAGGCAGAAGCTATCTATACTATTATAAATTCAAAAGTAACTCTTCCTGTCTCTTACCTTGTTACGCCTAAAAGGCTGAACGGATCTTAATGAAATTCGGCAGGCAAGTAACCGGTACACCTGGGATGGACATACCATACTTAAAAAGAGCGTGCGAAGCCGCGGGCAGAACTATCACACTAATATTATCAAAGCGAATGTTTGGATGGATGGATGGATGGATGGATGGTTGTTACATCTTCACGCAAACACTACTGAACAGATTGAGCTGAAATTTTGCATCGGTGTAGTTCTCAGCCTGGAATGAAACATAGGTTTTTTATTCCATAAATCAGTTCCCATGTGATAGAGATTAACTTTGAACTATTCCTTAGAAAATAGCTTGCGAAGCCGCGGGCTGAAGCTAGTTACAAAATAAAAGCGTTTTTATGAAAATGAAGATTGGAAACATGATAACAGTGCTTCAATACCATTCAATCACGTCTAATATCAGAGGATCTCATGTCTCTACCGGGAAAATGTGTTTTTGTGACGAGATTCCGATTTACGGTTACAGAAAGTTTTATAGGGTACTTGACACAGATTCCTTTCTTTGTTATGGCATGCGAAACAGATTTGATGGCTGGTCTTGATAACTGATTCTGTGAGGGCAGGTAGGTGAAAGAAATGAGGGAAGTTTCAGAGTACATAGGGATCTATAACGCAATATCGGATCTTGAAACGCATGATATTTTATTAAGAACTACTCTTTTGCCCGCACCTTCGCACGCGTTGTATCTATTAAAAACTTCAAAGATTATTTCTAGAACTGATAAGGTTTAAAATGCTTATGTATTATTTCAGGTCTAGACATACTATGATATTTTAAAAATAATAAAATTCAATGTATAAATTCAAATAAATTGTCAAACATATCGTTTGTAAAAAGGCTAACTACAAAATATCAGATTATCTAGAGGATAAAAAAGCTTGGTACGAGTTTTGCTCCAGCTCGAAAAAGAACAACTACAAGGTTAAAGGTTTCTTCGTCGCTTCTTTACTGTCTACATACCAAAGCGACAGAAATCAAAAATATCACTTTATTTCCGTGTCAGTTTTATAATTTGACCTTTTCTAAGTGTACATATTTTATTGTATTTATGGAAATAAAGAGTATTTGATTTGATATGCATAATTTTAGTACGATTCATTCAGTAGTTTTGGCGTGAAGAAGTAACATCCATACATCCATCCAACCTTTCGCATTAATATTAAAAGTGTGATGTGATTGTGTGATTGGTATGATGTGAAGTGTTATGAGTATTAATAAGCTGCAATAAGTAATATTATTCTATAATAGTAGTTTTCTTGGCGCAGCTATCCGCAAACGTCTTTTTAGGGTTTTGAAGATCGAAGATCGGTTTCAAAACCCTTAGGTCTCGCTTTGTCTGTCCTTTTTTCCCTCCTTAATAACTCAAAAACTACTGCAGCTATCAACTTGAAATTTAAAATAATAATACATTTCGTGCGCCTGTATAGATTTAGAGAAAAATAAATGAAAATAAATGAAAAATGAAAATGAATATTTTCCATACAAATTGTGATGCCGAAATTTGAAAAGATACCTACAGAGTCATATGGGGTATCAAATGAAAGGTATCATTTTGTACATTTCAAAATATTTTGAAATTTTTGTAGGTTTCATACTTTTTAAAATATTTCGAAAAAAGTCGAAAAAATACCCATTCCCCCCCCCTATCTCCGAAGATTGCAGAGCGATCCATGTAAAATGTATGGAGCGTTTAAAGACATGGATCTATATTTTACAGGAAAAATATAGAGAAGTTTGAAAAAAGAACACTTTTTGAAAAATGGTCAAAAAGGGGGGAAATAATTTTCAAAAGGGGAGGCTACCTCACCGAGTGGGGTATCAAATGAAAGGTATCGGTTTGGACATTTCAAACCAGTTTTTCGAATTTCTGTAGCTTTCATACTTTTTGAAATATTTTGAAAAAAGTCGAAAAAATACCCATTCCCCCCCCCCTATCTCCGAAGTTTGCAGAGCGATCCATTTAAAATGTATGAAGCGTTTGTAGATATGGATCTATATTTTACAGGAAAAATATAGAGAAGTCTGTAAAACGAACACTTTTTGAAAAATGGTCAAAAAAGAATAATTTTCAAAAGTGGGGCTACCCCACCAAGTGGGGTATCAAATGAAAGGTATCGGTTTGGACATTTCAAACCAGTTTTTTGAATTTCTGTAGCTTTCATACTTTTTGAAATATTTCGAAAAAAGTCGAAAAATTTACCATTACCCACTTTAACCGAACCACCCATTTAACAGAAGCATGCAGAGAGATCCATCTGAAATGTAGGTTGGTACCTACTATTCTTAGATATTCGTTAAATTGCGTAGTCTCTAACCGGTACTTTTGGTACATATTTGTTGACAAACGTTCAAAACCCTCGGCGCGCGAGTTCACTCGCACTTGACGGATCTTGTTTTATAGGCATTCACTGATAGAAAACTGATCAATCATCCTAATAATCATTGTAAAGTCGAATGTTTATGAAATTTATTTTTGAACGTGATTTTTATTTTGGTACTTTACTATCGAAAAAAAAATGGTTTTTGTAATTATTGTGCGTGAGCCTCACACTCTGGCTAATTTATAAGAAATCAAATTATATCGCAAACATTTTTGACATCGACGGGACTTGAACCCGCAACCTTCCCTCTGTCCCTCGCACGTAGGAGTCGAAAATCTTAATCTAATCTTCTAATCTAAGTTAGCTCCACCTACAGAAGAAACATTGAAGTTTATCTATTTCTGTTCAAAGAAGGTAACGGCGCTACAGTCCGTAGAAAGTCGTAAAGATTTTCAACTCCTACGTCACTTGACCTCGTGGTGTAGTTTGTTAGCACATTCCCGTACTGAGGGAAGGAGGTGGGTTCAAGTCCCGTCGAAGTAAAAATTTTTTGCGATGTAATTTGATTTCTTAAAAACATTCTTCTTAAAAAATGACGACAAAACAAATTGCACGACCAAACGTTCCACATTTTTCAAGATGCAATATTCCGACAAAACCTAGATATTCCAAACACCAAAACCATACATTTCGCTTGTCTTAAAATAAAACATCGCTATATCAACTACCATATTTTTGGCCAAGACCGACTTTTCCCAAGTGTGGCGATTTCGCAAAGTTTAAGTGGCCATTAGTAAAGTTGTTTACAACTGCCCTAGGGCTACTTATGGACGCGACTACGTTTCATTACGAGAAAGGCAGCAAAACCGAATTTTTTAATGCGAGAGTTAGAAATGTGCAGAATGGATGTTTGACGCTTTATTCATTTCAAACAACTTAATACATTATATTTATACTACCTTCTGCCCGCGGCTTCGCATGCGTATTTTCAGTATAATAAGAAGTTATTAGCTAAGTTAAGCTATGTTCTTCATGTACGCCAAATTCATCATGACCTGTTCATTAGTTTTGGAGATCTTAGGTAACAAAAATTGACATTTTACAAACTTTCGGCTTTACAATATTAATAGTTTCTGCCCGCGTCTTCGCACGAGTTTTTTCGGTATAACAAGTAGCCTACTATCTAAGTTAAGCTATGTTCTAAGTGTAACGAATTTTATCATGACCTGTTCAGTCGTTTTGGAGAAACTTTCGGCTTTATGTAATATTAGTAGGATAGAAAGTAGGATTATTACAAAGTACATTTTCTAATCAAATTCCATATTATTGTTGGTTTATATTGAGCAATTATCCGAGTTAACCGCTGAGATATTTGTTTGTACCTACCCAGAATAAATACTTTTTACTTAGCTTCACTATTCTTTTACCTATCTACTAGTTATTTTCACAAACAATTTCTTACCCTTAACTAAGTCTTCTACGAAATAATTCACCTATTCCTATAAAACACCCTAGCAAACAAAGGGCATATTCGATTGCAAAACCGACAATGCAACCTATAACTATGCAATGGTAGTTATTGCATGTCGTGCGCCTTCCGTTCGATCGACGACGTGGCTTGCTCGTTGAGTCAACAAATGTCGACAAAGGCTCTTCGCTTCTGGATATAAAGCTAGTTTCGACACGACGAAGTCACTTTCGTAGTACTGGTTTATGGCTTCAGAGATAGACAAAAGCTTGAAGATTCCAAATCAACAAAGATTTATTTATTACGACGACCTCCGTGGCACAGCGGGCGAAGGTCCGCCTGCGACGCAGGAGGTTGCGTGTTCGATTCCCGCCTCGGAACAAATTTGTGTACGATCTGCAGAAATTTGTTCCGTTGGTCTTGGTGTTTTCTATGTACCTATAATAAAAAATAATGTATCTATGTAGGTAGTGTATTGTATTAAGTACATCAGTTATCTAGCACCCATAACACAAGCTCTGCTTAGCTTGGGGCTAGATAAAGCTGTGTGAATTGTCCAGCATTATTTTTTATTTATTTATTTATTACTAGTTTGTGCCCGCGGCTTCGCAAGCGTATTTTTGGTATAATAAGTAGCCTATTATCTAAGTTAGGCTTTGCTCCAAATTTCATCTTGATCTGTTCAGTAGCTTTGGAGATCCTAGGTAACAAAAATTCAAATTTCACAAACTTTCAGCGTTTTAATATTAGTAGAATAGTAGGATAATACTATACAGGGTGGGTTTTTGGGATGGGAGTGGATGACAAAATCCAAAACCGAGAGTTAAAGAAAAGTTGTGAAAGGTCATAATCGTCACAAATCGAGGTCAAACAAGGCATCGAGGCAAAACTGCATGTATAATTAAATCATTTAGTTTTGCAAGAAAATTAACCGATGGGTTTCAATTAATATGAAATTCTGTATTTTAGCATCATTCGGCGGCTGAGAAGGATCAATCTAATAAACGAAATGGAATATTAGTAGGATTCATTGGAAACGGTTTTATCTTATAGTTATTCCATGGAGACTGCAGTCTCCATGGAATAACCATAAGATAAAACCGTTCCATATATCATGATATATGGAATAAAATGTGTTTATGTGTCATCCCAGATTTAGGCCTTTATCAAAACAACATTTAAATTTCCTTATGGAAAGTAGTCCAGTAACTGTTTTAAATCTGTATCCTTCTTCATATGTAATTCTTGCTGGTAACTTATTGATTGTATACAATTCAGACGGCGCGCCGTCTGAATTGTCTGAGTTGTTGTCTCTTGTCTAGCTAGACAACAACTCCGACAATCAAGTCCGGTATTATAAAATAACTATTTAGATACTACCTTACTAGACAGGAATACATATTGAAGGCGAGAAAAATTTCAAAGGTTTTTTTTTGTTATTATAGTGCGTAACCCCACACTCAGGGTAATTTCTAAGAAAACAAATAATATCACAAAAATTGTCGACTTCGACGGGACTAGAACCCGCATCCTTGCCGTTGAAGACGAAAATTTTTGCGATATTATTTGATTTCTTAGAGAATAATTTCATCTAGCCAAGGTTCTTAATCATATATTAAGCTATTAGCTTATTCCCGTGGCTTCGCACGCGTTGTTTCTGTGGAAACGTTTGAAGGTGATTTCTATCCTATAGGAACTGATTTATGGGATAAAAGTAGCCTTTATTTGATTCCAGGCAAATCCTTTTGTTTGGGAGATGCACGTTCAGCAGTGCACATAATGTGTGTTGATGAGATATAACTGAATCAAAACTCTTACTACAAATATTAGAAATGAACTCGCGGTGCACACAACTAAGCCACACAAGAATTAAGTATCTTTTAAACGGCAACGTATACGCTTCGACAACAAAACTCCAATTGAGTTGTAAAAATTATCAATAAATAAAGTTCAAACAAATTGTCAAACATATCCTTTGTAAGAAGGCTTACTACAAAATATCATATTATCTAGAGGATAAAAAGCTTGGTACGAGTTTTGCTCCAGCTCGAAAACTAACACCCTAACAAGGTAAAGGTTTCTTGGTCGCTTCTTTACTATACCTTAAAAAGACCGAAGTGACCAAAAAATCAACGTAATTACTGTTTTACTTATGTAATTTAAAATTTTGTGACTCCTGTGAGGTATAAAGGAAATAAAGAAATTTAGTATTTGATATTTGACTGATAAGTAAACAAAACCAGAGTTTCCAAAATAATAGAGCTGCAAAAGCTTGTCAAACAAGCCAACGCTCTGCAAATTTCCGTGCACTTTAATAGCAACGGGCAAACAAACTTCGGGGACGTCATTCACTTTAGTAAGGTGTTTCAACAGACGAAGTTTAAATGGAAACATAATAAATAGACTTGTATATTTTCAAAAACAAAAAAAAAGACTAAAACAATATATATTTAATTATTTATTTATTCAGAGGAAAACCAAAGGCTTAAAAACTAACAGAATAACAAATTAATAAATACCAGTAAGCTTATTAAAGGTTTTCACGGATAGGTGGTGGCATAGTGCAATGAAAAAGACTATGAATGACTTTATATGATAATATATTTTAAGTTAGCGTAAGGTACCAACCAGTAAGGTGAAACTTGCTACGAATATTATTAGTAGACTTCTGTAATGTAATATAATTTATTAAGATAGTAAGTAGGTAAGGTTATTGTATGTACTCATATATGTGAACATTGTTCTTTTGAGTAAATAAAATCGTTAAACTGAAACTGAAAACAAAGGTAGATGTATCATAAACTTCTCAGCCGTTGGACACCCACCGCTTCATAGGCCTCCCCGGTGAACGAATTTTTTTTTCCGTTCACTGGGGCACATCCTTGTATAGGCACAGATACGAAGTTGGTCTTTTTGCTCACCATAGTGGTCAAAAAGAGCAACTTCGCATCTCTGCCTACACTATACAAAATAAAACTTTTACAGATGCATTAAAAATAAGCCTATGATAGGTCTCACGAACTGCAAAATTGATTATTGAAAGTTCATTCGTTTAACATTATTAATAAGATAAAATAGGTGGTGGCGCTGATTTGGGTCGGGTTAGCGCCTTAATTAAATATCAGCTAAGGATGTTTGACATGTTTGTTTGTATGCAATTTTGTGTCCATTTGCGCGCATATTTTCCTTGTTAGTATTTATACAAAGAATGGAAACTTCTTACATATTTTTTTTCCGTTCACTGGGTCTCATAAAGATCGCCACATTGACCGATCCTGGTACCTATATCCAGCCCGGTTTCCCGCAAACACCACCAGGTCATCTGTCAACCTTGTTTATACCCCACACAAGGTGGACCGATGACCTGATGAAGTGTGGTGCATCCCCAGCGTGTTGTTTTACCAACAGACATAGTTACAAAGAAATGTTTCTCTCCGCACCATAGGAAAATTATAAAAAAAAAACCGTGTACGGATGTGCAGCTTGGACGCTAACAAAAATAGAAGAGCACAAACTACTGGCGAAAAAATTCTGGGACCCATCCAGCGGGAAGATGGCAGGAAAAAATAAAGAAATGGAAGATCTAGTGTCCGAGCCGAACATCATAGGAGAAACCAAATCCTCAAGACTTCGATGGCTGGGGTATGTAGTGCGAATGGGGGAGGATCGGATAGCCAGCAGAGCGTACATGGGTCGCCCAAGTGACCGAAGGCCTAGCGTAAAACGGGGTGAATCAAGACTCCAGGGTGAATAGAAATGGACGAAATACTGGAGCAAGACATTACCTGGCTGTTAGCAGTGGAAGTATCCTTAGTCCGTAACTAAGTACCTTCTGTGTCAGTCAATCTGACCTCAGCAAAAGGATTTTTTGCTCCAGTATTAGTCCATTTCTATTCACCCCGTTTTATCCGGTATTACTCGTCCGAGGTACCGCTGGAGCGACGAAGTTGAAAAAGATCTGCTTGAACTTCGTGCCGTCTGGACTGGAACGGCAAGGGACCGACAACTGGCGATCTTTAGAGTCTGAGGCCAAGATCCACTTCGGGTCACTGCGCCACGCCAGTAAAGTAAGCAGTAAAGTAAGTAAAAAAAATTTGAGTCAAGAAGATACTTATCAAATCTTCGTAACAGGTGTTTTACTCAGTATGTTTATTTCTGGAGGAGAAGATACAAAAAGATTGATAAATTTAAGTTTGTACCACATGTATATTTCTTAGGTTTGACCTAAAAATGTGCTATGTCAAAATAGTTTTCACAAAAAAGACGTACCTACTTGTTTTTTAAAAGTTTCTGCACTTACCTCGGTAATTTCCATACTGTTCCTGACTTAACGCTGTGTACAAAGTAACCTTGTATAGCTTCAGTAGGAACCTATGCGCCTTGAGTAAAAAACAAAAATGATAACTTTTAATAGTAGGATGTTCCCTATTTATTGTTCGGGTTAATCCTGAAATATCACTACGCACTCATTTTTCTCCAGATTTTCCGGTGCGAAATTTATTTTCCGTTCTTACACGCTGCCATATTGAATATCTGTTTCTGACGTATAATACGAGTACAAGGTGGCTTAGAAATGGCTAATATTCTGCAAAAGGCATTATGAAATCATGTGTACCTACACCGTAAGCTAAATATATAGGTTGGTTTTTTGAGAAGGGCGGCGATGGCCAAGTCCGAAACCACGCGAGTTAGAGAAAATCGTGAAAGGAGTCATGCCCTCAATTTATAAGAAAACAATAACTGCATTTATTTAGTTTTTTGTTAAACCTTTTATTGTGACGAAAATCGAGTCTAATGATTTTTAAAAAAAAGGACACCTGTATTATTTAACCAAAATTTTGAATTTTGTTGCTGATAAGGATCAAACTTTACAAAGAAATGTGCTCTTATTGTTTTCTTATAAATCGAGGGCATGACTCCTTTCACGACTTTTTCCTTAACTTGCGTGGGTTCGGACTTGGCCATCACCGCCCTTCTCAAAAAACCACCCTGAATAGCCTCAGTGGTGATGCTGATAAGCACCCGTGTTGGCGAAAACGATTTTCTTAACAGCTATTAAGGCTCCTGCAGCAGTAGGCCTAAGCACCAGCGCGACTGATCGCGCCTGCCAAGCCGTCGCGCTCGTGCATTTTGTAGGTACGAGTATTTAAACATAGTGATGAGGAAAATCATTTTATCAAGTCAAACTCTGCGAATATGTTTAGAAATATTTAGTGTCTTTAATAAAGTACAAAAAACATATGTAAAATATCAGGAGTTCAGTCATAATATGGAAAAAACATACAAAAAGGGGTAACTTTGTGATTTTTTTATATTGTGTGAAGTTCATTAGATCTTGTAACTGAATGCGATTTCGACTAGACTAGATCCTTAAGAATAAATATCTTTTTGCAGAATTTTCAACACTGTAATGTATTCTACGTCTTAGATAATTTTAAAAATCACAAAAGCGCACCCTTACTTAGAATAACCTAGCCTTAAAAAGTGTCGATACCTAGGTACCATAAATATTTAAATTTCCAGGCTACATATTATTTCATTTGATAATTTTCAATTTTTAGTTATTTGTCAGTGGTACACGTACTAACGTGTACCACTGACAAAAAACCCACGTAGGTAGTCCTACCTACGTGCTCAGGGACACCTTATAAGCGTCGTCGTTTAATACAAGTACGGCTTCTAAAGCAATCGGTGTCGGTTATGCGAACATGATCGGAAATCTGTCACCAGCGCGATCGTTTCCGTAACACATGTGTTTAAAAATCACGAGATGGTGTAAAGAGGACTTTACATAAAAATAATTGGAAACGATGCCATTAAATGGAAGCATATTGAACTGATAATTGCTACGCTGATTGGATAAAATAATTTTATTATTTTTTTAAACTCTGCGATGTTGTTATTTTATTGAAAAAACTTAAAAATTAAATATTATGGGAGAGCAAACCCTTGATCACGATAAATCGTCAACTGTCCCGATAAACTATAGCAATTGCGGCGACCTCCGTGGCGCAGCGGGCGAAGGTCCGCCTGCGACGCAGGAGGTTGCGGGTTCGATTCCCGCCTCAGAACAAATTTGTGTACGATCTGCAGAAATTTGTTCCGTTGGTCTGGGTGTTTTCTATCTATGTAAAGTAAAAAATATTTATCTATGTAGTGTATTGTATATCAGTTATCTAGTACCCGTAACACAAGCTCTGCTTAGCTTGGAGCTAGATAATGCTGTGTGAATTGTTCAGCATTATTTATTTTATTTATCTATTATTTAATTCAAATTATCGTGTTGAACCAAAAACTCAGACAAACAATCGAAGAAATATAATAAAACTTTATAAATTTTATAATTCTAAAATATAACAACATAACCTTATATGTAAGTACCTACGATAATGTTTACACAGATGACAGCTATTTATATTATAAATATTTTTTACATATTACCTTACCGAAACAAGTCTAAATGTTTGTTAAATGTAGAAGCTCCCTAATCTAAACACTTCCCCTCGTGTTGAAATCTGTCCCTGATTAAATTCGAAGCCATAAAAAGTCATGCGAGTTCCAAATGAGCGTTTCCAAGTGAACGTATATGAGCATTATCAGCTGTTATGGCCAGTTTATGTACAGTCACATACGGAAATGTCACACTTTGCAATGTAATATAATGTTAACGATTATTTGACGACGTTTGGATCTAGCTTGCAGGGTAATTTTCTATTGAACGAATAGAAGAAAGTAATTCCAAGTTATGGAGTTCAGTTCTGATGTAAAAGTAAGGTACCTAGTTCCTTTTATTACAGAATGTTGATGCATGGATCTTCAAAGAACGAAACGTTAAGGATTCTTTAGAAGTAATTAGATTCTTTATCATCATTAAGCCGGCGCCAGACTTAAATTCACATGTTTGAACACTTGTTTGGTGGCTATGTGTGGCACGGGACTTTGGATATGTGTTCAAAGTTTGAACAAAGATTTGCACTTTGCCAAGCGGTATCGGTTTTTTTCGACACATCAAAGCGATCAAAGTTGAAATGTGTTCAAATGTTTGCGTAGGTTGCCACACTTGCAAAGTTCAGTTGCTCGAGCGTTCTTTCGTTGCGTTCGCCTTCTTCTTGGACGTTTCCTTAGATTTTGTTGCACATGTAAAAAAATAATTACATGCACACAAATAATAATAGGCACACTGAGTCCACGAAATCGTCGTCCATTTTGTTTGTTGTCTACCAGCATACTGTGGAGAAAAGTGTTTGCGAAACAGTTCTGGCAGGTACGTCAACATGTGTTCAAATGTGTGTTCAAAGCTTTGCAAAGTCGTCAAAGAAATGTGAAAATCTTTGAAGCTATGTCTGGCGCCTGGTTTACACTAAGTCTATAATCAAACGTCACATTATTATTATAACTGCAATGCATAGTTTCACATTCAGTTTGTTGGCTATGTCAGAATAACTCGGAGCTTTTTACATTCAAAAAGTTCATCACGTTCATTATAGGTATAGTTTTAAAAGCTTTTTATCCCGTGCCAAATTAAAAGCACTGTAAGTTTATGACACCAACTTGTTTAATAATTTATTGCTCCGAACGCACGGACGTTGGAATCCTGATTTTTAAATTGGAAAAAGAGTGAATTAAAATTCTGCTTTTTGCTGCTATGAAAACATCTAGATAGATTACGCGTGATCTGGCGCAGCGCATCAGCATTGCTATGCAGCGGGGAATGCAGCCAGCGTCTTAGAGACGCTTCCGACTGGTATTGATATAGATCAGTTGAGTAGATTGTTTGCAACACAATAGCTTGCAGTTAGCTCAAGTTTTTAATTTGTAAATTCTCATTCTAATTTATTTCCATTCTTTAATTATTAATGTATTTTATTAGGTATATCAGTAATCTAGTACTAATAACAGCTCTGCTTAGCTTGGGGCTAGATGATGCTGTGTGGATTGTCGAACATTATTTATTTATTTACATTATTTATTTTTATTTATATAATTTCCTTTGTTAATAAAGATAATCTAGAGAGGTTTATTTTAGACCAGCTCAGCAGAATGCTCGTAGGAGAAGAGGCTGTTGTAGACAAACAATAAAAATTTTGTAAAGAGAAAATCAATTTACACGAAGTAAATCAATTAATTTCTATTAGTTGATTGTAATTTTCTTTGTGAATAAAGGCATTACTTATTTTCTTATATATTTGATAATAATTTGACTTTTCAATGAGCTAATTTTGTAAGCCGAAAGAAATAAACGTTACTTATTTCTGATTTCTGAATCTTTAACCTATTGTCAAAAAATAACCAAACCAATGTAATATTAACGTTTGAAGTCAAAGCTGGAAAACTGAGTGCCACTTTTCTGCCTAGACGGCATTCTCATCGGTTCTTACCTTGATTGAGACAAAGACATTCCAAGTAGGTATCACTAAACTTCCTACTTCTATGACTTGAGAATTTAATTAGAACCTTACTCTTTAGTGAGTGAAGTAACACTAAACCTAATCAGTTTTGATGCAACGGTTTTCAATTCGAGTTTTGTCTTTCTGTACAGACTCGTTTGTGGCCCTTTTGGCAGGGTTATTCCAGTTTTCCCCCTAGAAATCCCACTCCAGGGGGAAAACTGGTCTCCAAAAAAAAAAATCCAGTTTTCCCCCTTAAGGGGGATTTGTCAAGGGAAAACTGGAATAGCCCTTTTAGCAGTGCTCTTAATATTTCTAGCAATAGAACCTCCGTGGATAAAGGTCCGCTTAAGAGGCAGAAGCCGCGGGCCAAGGCTTTCGTCTATTTCTTCAGATTTTGTTCTTCTGGGTGCTTTCTAAATATCTATAACTAGCATATGTGCCTATGTGCTATCAAGCAAGTGTTTTTTTTAAGGTACTTAAGTCCTTTAATTTTGTTCCAGATCAAGATTTTTATATATGCAAAATTTCAGCTGGATTCACCAAGATGGAAGCTAGATGTCGTAGTTGTGGCGAGATCTTCGGCAAAGCATCGTCTCAACGGCATAAACTTTCGCCATATAATATTAGTATTATAGGATACGTTATGAATCAGCAATAAATAATATTAAGGACTGCTTTAGGTAGTACATACATACACTAAATCTATTTATATTTAACACAAACCATTACAGTCACCTCGACCGCTGCAATTGCTCTCGATCGATGCCGGTGAAGACGGTGCTAATGTATTTTGTGGCTTCTTGTACCATCGCCGACAAAACTCTGCAATTCTAGGTATTAGAAGAATGTTGCCGATATATTTATGCAAGTTCATGGCCACAATAATATGATAATGTCAATTGTAGTTTTCAATATTCTTATTTATTATGTTATAGGAAGAAACTTATGGGTAGATAGTAGAATTAGAAACGCAGTCGTGAAATGGGCTGGCTGGCTCAGCGATAGTTACATTTTTGAATAAGCGTCTTCGTCAAATTGCGGGAAACTAGCTAGACATGTCATGTTGACAACAAAACTTGATTTTTAAAGTGTGTTTCAAGTGTCTGTAAATAAGGAATTTTTATTTTTATTTTGAAACGTTAAATTTTCTGGTTTCTCAAACAAAACAAAGCACTTCACGCGGACGAAGTCGCGGGCAAAAGCTAGCAATTCAAATGCATAACGGCATGATAAATTGGCAAGACACAAGGTCTTACGGAACCCTTAGTGCGCGAGTCCGACTCGCATTTGATGTTTTTTTTTTAACTGTTTAACAATCTGCCTGCCCAACCCTCCTTATTTGGGGAAAGCATTCAGCGGACGTGTGTGTGCTTAAGAGGAGTTCCATAATTTGGTATCAAATTTTTTTACAATTTCGTTGTTCCAATGTCTGTTCCTATGGTTAAATAAATGAACTGAAATAAACTTTGAACATGCTTAATAGAAGATTTCGTAAATAATTTAAAGTTGATGGTACCTGCCTACCCATCACAATTCTTATTATCCTTTTAAAAGCATGTTGAAAACCGTGCGCAACTAAATCTTATTAAACCTTATAGATGGACACTCATGACCATAATGTTGGTCGTAATCTACGAGTTATAGCGTTGTGAAGACGCTGCACTTTGGTTGTAAAGCTGCTAGCAGTTTCAGTTGCAGTAAAGCTTGCCTTGAAAGCTGCGCTGACCCGTAGGACTAACACATGATACTACGCGTAAAATGGAATGGTAGAAAGCAATAGGAGAGCACGAGAAAGAAGCGATGAAGTCGAAGAAATGAATAAAGCGACCTTTTGCAGCGTTAGAAAAATAAATGCAGTCATACATCGGTTGTGCCAGTATCTTTAACCATGCTCGCTCTCTTGGAGTAGATTTTACCAAATAATCTCGCCGATATCAACCCACCAGATTGTGTCGGCGGTGAAGGCGAATTCGGTTTGTAGACTCCAAAACTATAACCACGATAGAAAGTGACAGACCAGAATAATTTCGGGCTGAAGTGGAACTCCTCCTTAACGCTTAGATACCGCAGGGACTGGAAATGTCTTGTATTGTATTCTTTCTTTATTTCCCTTCGTCAAAAAAAATGTACAATCACAATTGGCTCGTCACCCCAAGCTCTGCTTAGCTTGGGACTAGTTAGATGATGCTGTTTGGATTGTCCAGCATTATTTATTATTATTATTGGTGTATCATCTAAAATCAAGATATAGAAATTATTGTACAATCCTAAGAAAGAACACGGCTACTTCCATAGAGGTTAGTTGGAAAAACGCCTATAAAGTATTGGGAAAAGGTCTATACAATTTTAGTGTGACATTTCAAATCTTTTACAAGCACAAGTACTGGCTAAGCACTGCTCCAGTACCAGCTCGCGGTAATAAGTAGGCAGTTGATCCACCACAATACCAGTCAGAAGCGTCCCCAAGACGCTGGCTGCATTGCCCCGGTATGGCAATGCTGAGGCGCTGCGCCAGATATTCACCAGCTCTCGAGTCACGCGTCGCTTCGACTAGAGGCTCAGATATTTTTTTTTCAAACGGCCTACCTGTAGATTGTTTGCAAATTTGTCTGACGTTAACTCAAATTGTAAATATTAGTTCTAATTTGTGTATATTATTTGTTTGTAAGTTTATTTGTTTTTAAAGGATTTAGTAGGCAGTAAGCAAAGATATAAATCAACTTCTGCATCCTTCTGACAGCGCTGTCCTTCTGACATCTGAAACAGCGCTGCTTGCATATTAATGCATTACAGCTAAATGCTGAATTTACTCATTTTGTCTTAGTTTATTAGTTTTAATTAAGTAGTATAAGTAAAGTTTTATTTTGTGTATTTTCTGAATTAAGGCAATAAATGATTTTCTATTCTTTTCTGACGACGACGATACCATCCAACTGCTATTTATTCCGGGCCTATTGTGAGCGCAATCAACGATGCAGCGACTATTGCTGTTACCAAACTGCTACAAATCATGTATACAAATTGAAGCGAACTTGGTCTTACGGTCAATGGGATTGTATTATGGTATTTAGTGCTTGAAATGGCAATGGAATCCACTATGTTGAGATATAATAATTGGCGGCCCAGACGCAAACAAGGATTATTATGGTACCAAGTTTAATGAGTCTATTTTCTGAATTTCAGTATCTGACCCGTTCAAGACTCCGTAACTGCGTGCTTGTATTTCCACCTACAAATAGTCGAACGAAATAAACTGAGCGAGCAGAAAGCTTTGAAATGAACTCCGTTCACTCACCTCTCATTTCTCGCTCATTACCCTTACACGGTGTAAGAAGAGAAAAACGTTCCGAAGTAGTTCAGTAATTTGTATGGTATTTAACGCACTAGATCGGGTTCCTCTCTGCCATCCGTACAAATAGTTCTATGACTACTTCAGAACGTATTTTCACGGATTGGGATCGGAAGCAGTACGTAACCGCTCTAAGTTTCGTGGCTGCTAAACGCAGCTTAGAAAAATTTCAGAAACAGTGGCGAAATCATGGCGAACGACTTAGGCCCGTATTAAAAAAAGCTTGTTCTCGCAGAAATCCGTATTTTTTAAATTTATTAGTAAAAAAATAATCTATACTTATAATAAAACTGTAACAGGTCCAATTCTGTACATTGAAGATATTTTGAAAATTTTTTTTGGAGGGCACTCTATTATCGATACTGAAGCCAAAACTGCAATTTTTTTCATTCATGTCTGTCTGTCTGTCTGTCTGTCTGTCTGTTTGTTAAACGCGCATCACGCCGAAACTACTGAAGGTATTGAAATGAAACTCGGCACGATTTTAGGTCATACTACGAGGAAGGACATAGGATACTTTTTATCCCGGAATTCAGTCAGGTTTCCCTGGGAGAGGGGATGAAAGTAAAATTATTTAACTGCGCATCACGACGGAACTACTAAAGGTTTTGAAATAAAACTCGGTACGATTTTAGGTCATACCACGAGAAAGGACATAGGATACTTTTTATCCCGGAATTCAGTCAGGTTCCCCTGGGAGAGGGGATAAAAGTAAAATTTCTTCACCGCGAATGACGCCGAAAGTGCTAAATGAGTTGGAATGAAACCTAGCACGATTTGATTTCATATTACAAGAAAGGACATGGGATACATTTCATCCCGGAATTCAGTAATTTTCCCCTGGGAGAGAGGATGGAAGTAAAATTCTTTAACCGCCCATCACGACGGAACAACTTAATGAATTCGAATGGAACTCGGCATAATTTGAGTTCATACTACGAGGAAAGATACATTTTATCCCAGAATTTAGTAAGGTTCCCCTGGGAGAAGGGATGAAAGTAAAATTCCTTCACTGCGCATCACGCCGAAACTACTGAATGAGTTGGACTAAATTGGTACGATTTGAGTTGAAGGAAGGACATGGGATACATTTTATCCTGGAATTCAGTAAGGTTCCCCTGGGAGAGAGGATGAAAGTAAAATTCTTTAACCGCGCATCACGACGGAACTACTTAATGAATTCGAATGCAACTCGGCGTGATTTTAGTTCGTACTATGAGGAAAGATACATTTTATCCCGGAATTCAGTAAGGTTGCCCTGGCAGAGGGGATGAAAGTAAAATTCCTTCACCGCTCATCACGCCGAAACTATATAGGTAATGAGTTGGAATGTAACTTGGCACGTTTTGAGTTCATACTACAAGAAAGGACGTGGAATACATTTGATCCTGGAATTCAGTAAGGTTCCCCTGGGAGAGAGGAAAAAGTAGAATTCTTTAACCGCGCATCACGACGGGTCTACGCGTCGTCCGATTTCATGCATTCTTTTTGTTAGAAACAGTAGAAAAGTAGAAAGAATATGACTAAATCAGTAGAAAGTCGAGTAGAAAATCAGTAGATTGATGAAATAATCTGTAGATTGAAAAAAAAAATTAGTAGATAAAGGGTAGGTAAGTCCGTATCTATTTATTTTTCCAAGACGCACCCATTAGTTAGGTTCCTACCTACTAAGGTGGTGGGTCTAAAATAAGTTAGGTTCCTGCCTTACATGATATATGGTGGTTTAGCTGGTCCAGTTAACAGTACTACCGAAGTTTGGTTGGAGTCTTACTCCAACCAAACTTCGGTAGTACAATTAAATTAATTAATTATTGTGGTCCATTTAAACTAACTGGAACGCAGAAAAATATTTTTTATTGTGGTACACAGCCAACTGTACCTACCTACTAACGAAAAAAAATTACGGTGGTCCAGTCAAATGGATCAGGAGCCCAATTCTGCAAAACAATTGCTTCAGTATGACAATGGAATCGTCGCAGAATCATCACGTAGAATCCTTAGATTAATAAAACTCCAGATAGTGCGCGCGAGATAAATGAATATGTAGTTTCAAACTTGACGCGCGTCTCTCCATCTGCATTCATCATAATTTCTTTCATCCAAGGTGGAATACCAAAACGTGTCATTCTGTGACGATAGCCCTGTCATAGTGAAGCGATTAGTATAGCAGAATAGGGCCCCAGCTGTGAGTAAGTCAAACGAGTAGGACACTTCTTAACACTGACGCTGGCCGAGTCGTAGCTAAAAGTCGTGTGGATAAAGAATGGGATTGAAGATGACAATATGCTATCCCCCGTAGACCCTACACGATTTTTTGCACGGCGGCGTTTCATAATATGAGAGACTATGGATAAATGTGAACTTAATTAGTCGGCAGGTAAGGCAATCGCGAACGAAGTCGCGGGTACAGCTAGTTACATAATAATTACATAGGTCTTGAAATAATACTGGAAGTTTGACCTCAATATTACATTCCACGGTTTTTCATAAGAAAAAATAAATAAACGAGGCTGTAATTAATGATATAACGTTGTTTTAATGTCAAATAATTTATTATTACCAAATAAAATAGCCAGTAAATAAAAAAAAATTTAAAATCATATATCGAAAACCCCGGTGCGTGAGACCAGGGTCACCGAAGGTGTAAGTCAAATCGACGTCTCCGTTGGCGGGAAAAAGTATACATCTTCGTAAATGTAGATACGTACGAGTAAGTAAGACTCTCTAGCTTAAGATCTAAAGATAAGTATGAAGGGGTACCTACTCAGTCACTATTACACAATGTTTTAAGTACCTATGTGTTATTCTGAGTTATAAACAATAAACAACACACTAACATTGTTCTCATAAATATCCAGAAAGATAAAAATTGAGGTAGGTAGGGGCTATTTACAAATTAATGAATGCAGAGCGGATTCGTCCGAGTGTGTAGATTATTGCCGCAGTGGTCGGGCAACCTCAATCAAGAAAAACGTTACTCAAGCATATGTTTCAGTAACGATTTTCTATGGCAGAAACGTTACTGAAGCACAAATCGATGACTGAGCATATTTCATAATACGTGACTTAAATTAAAACGCTAATGCACGAATAAAACTCTGCAATCACCGACCCAGCAAGTAACAAGTGATGGTTAGTAATCTAGTGCTTTCCACGTATTATATAGGTCACCGAATAACCTAATACATCTAGCGATAAGGCCGTCCATTGTGCAACTTAATCTGTATCCGACTTTTCCTGTCCTGTGTTTATGTTTTATTTGGTGTGCATAAAGAGTATTTGTATTGAATTGTATTGTAACCTGCCTTAATTTCAAAATATACGAA
This sequence comes from Eupithecia subumbrata, assembly GCA_949316285.1. NCBI lineage: Eukaryota > Metazoa > Arthropoda > Insecta > Lepidoptera > Geometridae > Eupithecia > Eupithecia subumbrata. The sequence continues at coordinate 32,737,107 of OX438640.1, read as the reverse complement.
CATCAACGGCTGTTACTTTTGATTGCGTTGACGTGGCGTTGCGTTGAAGATCTGAAAATCGTAACTCAAGCACATTTACTATATTATTATTATGCTTGGGTAACGATCCACGCAAAATATAGGTCACTGAATAACCTGCCTTTTTCAAGTGAATTCAAAACCCTGGTGCACACGGAAACTGTTACCTTTTAGCGGTAATGGCGTAAGCTCAATTACGCCTGAAAGCTTACTCGATAATATTGATTCTGCTGCAAATGGGGTGGATTGAACCGAGCCGATTGCAAAGCGATTTTAAACTTGCAGTGACTGAATCGCTTGATTCACTGATCACCGTGCCAATGGTTAATGATCTACCTTGATCTGATGTCATTTAATTTTATTAACCTCTTTGTTTTATCAATGACTGTTAAGGTATATTTATCTAGCCTTAAACATCATCACCCTTTCGCATGCAGTCAAAAAATCTGATATCTTACAGACGTGATACTTCTTCGGACTAGTTTACTACGGCTACTTCCAGAGGAATATATCTTATGGTATACTGCTGTGGGGAAAAGCTGCAGATATCAACAACGTGTATGTGCTGAAGAGGGCTGTACAGGCAATCTGTCCCAGAGATTCGTGATGAGGAATGTTATGCGTTCGTTCGTTGCCAACTCTTTGCTAGCCACATCGGAGCCCACACCCATCAATCATTCAATTTATTTTTATCCACCACACTCGCGGTATTTTTTCAATCAAAATAGAACTCCAATAAATTCCCACACGTAAAAACATCGAACTTCCCTTCAAAGGCAAACCTACGCAAAACACAAAAAAATTCCAAAATCGTTTTGTAGCTAGGTGAACATCACTTACGCTCTAGTGAACTTGCAAAAACATTCACCTTTGGTATAACAGAACTAACAAATCGTAAAAATTCTATATAGGTTACAGAAAAGAGTTTTTGCAATGTAAAGTTACACAAAAATACTGAAAACAGAAGGTTACGTACGAGCTTTTTGATAATTGTTTAGTATTACTGCAAGTGTATTACTTTTTGTATCGTACACTTGATTGCATCTAAAATTGGATTCGGTTTCGAATATTTTCCGCGGCTGGTTTGATGAATAAAGTAACACAGGCTAAACCCACTGCTACCTAGTGTACCAAGCACTCGGATGATGCCGGATAAAAGCGTAAAAGCAAAAAAACGGTACCTATCCGTTGGGTTTCAATATAACCGAGTGTTTCAGAGGAGATCTACAATTTCTTTAATACTGAATACTGATGAATTTTTATGTGATTGATTAACCTATTCCATAACTTATAAAAAAGGATGTCTGTTAAGAAATTAGCAAAGCTTACAATATTTTCATGTAATGTATATTCTAAGTCTTTCTAGCATTTTCTTTGTGTGTTCCAGGACAAGCATAGGTCTGGCCGGTGTTAATCATACGCCATAGCATTGCTTTTCAATTTGATGCGAAGATTGCTCTTGAAAATGTCTTTCTTTGCTCAGTATTTAATCCATGTCGATTTTATCCGTCTATTTATTTCTTTTTCGTACAAGAGTCAAACGCATAAGATGTCCAAGGTAATACTTATTCGTCAACGTATTCGTTATCGTATTTGATAAGGTTGTCATTATCTTGTTTTTTGTTTGATTTAGTTCCAATCCAGCTTTCTTACTTTGTTCCGTTAGTGTCTCTATCATATATTGCAGTTCCGTTGGGTTTTCAGAGTGCAATATCGGCAATATCGTCCGCGAATTTTTAGGTGGAACCAAAGTTTAATTTACAAAATGTTTTTTTATCTGCTGTCAGTGAGATTGAATTAGAATTCGAAATCAGTGATTTTTTTTCTTTATGCTTAGCAGTTGAGCACAACACAATGAGAATCCGTAACGTTTTTAGTTGAGAATGCAGATCTATAGAGCTAAGAAATCGTTAACTCACAGTGCAAAGTTTTTTTAGTTCTACGACAAAAATTTACGAAGTTATGACCAAATTACTAGCAAAGTTCACTGAGTGACCGCCGCGGTCGCTGTGATATCACTCCCTTGGTCGCCGCCAGTTAGCCGTAGCCGTTTTTTGGTTATGTTATGTGTGACTTAGAAACAAATTAAGAGTCTGATTTGTGTTTAGTTCACCTTTTTAACCGTCGAATCGTGAAGTAAGAGTGCCGGCTGTACTCCGCTCGGTTCGCTCGGCCGAGTCAATGACGTCACACGCATCCGCGTAATTTGATTTTACCAGCAGTAGCGGCGTAATTTTTAAAACTTAATATCTTATTAAGTAATGGTCCGATTTGGACAATTCAAAAAGTTATATCATTCTTATGTCAAAAAATAACGTGGATACTAGTTCTATTGAAATTGCTATAACTTTACTGATCCTCATTGATTAACTCGTTACATTTAGATGAATTTTACATTGACCGCGTCAGATGACAGCTCGCGGATTACCAGTTTGAAGCTTGTGATGTGTGAACACATTTTGTCACTTAAAAAATGCATGTAAATGCAGAATAATCTAGCTTTGGTTTTGAGTCGTCACAAATGTCAGTGTCAGGCTGAGATCGCTGTCTGACACTGACGTATGTGATAACGTATCTCGTTATCCAATAACGTATCTATACGTCATCGGATACAAAGACTGACATGGCCGATCGGCGTTGTGAAAATAGATACAAAACTGAAAATAAACTTCAATTGAAGAAAAAAATGTTTGTTACAGAAACTTAATTGTCGATTCTTTAACAGGTAGGAGTGTAATAATTATAAATAAGTTACAGTGTCTATTCGGTTTGTTTATTATCAAAGTGCAAAAAATAAAAACTTTGTTTTACAGAGTAACTGCATTGTTTTATCAAATTACCTAATCTAATGATTACCAGTATATGTATCTTAAGATAACGAGCTTGAACCATTTGAATGCACGTTTTTGGGTATATTGGATGAATGAGCGCAGAGTTTAACTACTAATACAACACTAGATGTATCCAATAACATATGTGGTTACTGTACTATTGTACAGTCAAACACGATAAGACCCGCATTGTCTCAGCGCATTCACTTCAATGCATCGTACAGCACCGGGTTAGTCACCTTTTGTAAAAGGAATTCGAGCGACGAGAGGGAAAGGAAGTAAAAAAACTTGGCAGGTTTTGCAGTTTACGCAAAATAAATGCACGTTCGAAGAGGTCAATTTTGTTTTTCGTAAAATTATTATTTTATTTACTTTATTTTCGAATTTTAGGAAAACTTACGGATAGAAAAATTACAATATATGAAATATTAGTTTCTGCCCGTGGCTTCGCACGCGTTGTTTCTACGGAAACCTGTAGCCAATGTTTGATTCCAGGATTAGCTGTATGCAAAATTTCAGACCGATCCGTTCAGTAGTTTTGGCGTGAAGAGGTAATAAACATCCATCCATCCATCCATCCAAACTTACGCATTTATAATATTAGTGTGATGTACCTAAAGTGATTAATACAAATACCTACATGAAAATAACATGTACCTGCTTAACTAATTTCAGCGGTAATGGACGACTAAAGAAATAAAATCTTTATTGAACTTATTTGATACACAAAAGAAACTAAATTTGAAGAACATTGCACACACTTAAAAAATAAATATCACTAGGTACTTTCTTCAGGGTCTTGAATATAAATTTCAGCTAAAGCTAACAATCGCACAAAGACTATTATGAAATTTTGAAACGAGAAATTTCTAGATGGAAAAAGCTTTGTTTGTGAAATGATATCGTTGCTGCCAGCAATACTTACGTTTTCATAGCAGTTAGTCAAAAGGCGATTTAGCCAGTTACATTTTTATAGGCATTTAGTCCAACACGCATTTCCATAGAAGCTTAATAGGAAAATCTGTTTTGAAATAAGATAAATAATGCCACTATGCAACATCATCTAGCCTCAAGGTAAGCAGAGCTTGTGTTGTGGGTACTAGGTAACAGATATACATAATATAGTTAACGTTAAAAGCCTATCGCCACACTCCTCTAACCTAGTCAGTGGCTTCGATGAAGAACAGAGAGAGGTAGCAAACATTCATAACAGTGGTGCCCAAAGAATAAAAGTTCGAAAATTCAGTCGAGACACAAAAATCTTTTAAAATTTTGCGCGCAAGGCGCCGCGGACAGGTGGATAAGATATTTTTTTATTATTATTTGTATTTAAGATAGTAAGAAACTCTGTTATCATTCCAGTAGCATGCCATTAGGTACCAAAATGATAACTTCAGTTTGTACTTCGAGATGATTGAAACTAATACCAGTACCCAAAGCCTGGTACTGACCGGTGTTACAGGACGTAACATTCGCAGCGAACGTGAAACGTCAAAAATACGTCTCTATAAATTGCAAGCGCCTCCTTTCTCCGTACTGGCTGCACGAACGCAAGCTGTGTAACATGTTACATTACCGTCACGATGGTCAGTACCCGACCTTATTAAATATCAAGTTTTTTTTGAAGGATAAGTTATTAATAATAATAATAATAATAATAATTATTATTATTATTATTAAAAGTCAAGTGCGAGTCGCACTCGCGCACTAAGGGTTCCGTATTAATGTAAGACCTTGTTTCTTGCCAAATATCATGATTCTAGGTCAACGAGGAGTAAGTGCCCTGTATATTTTGGTAGCGTGCGAGAAGTCCATAGCGAGAACCAAAAATATTTTTTTTAGTTAACTAACTGATAGTATACGGTTTTCGGACTTTTCACTTTATTTGTGCTATGAGACCTTGCTTCTGCCAAATTTTAAGATACTTTTTTTTTTTTTTTTTTTAATGATTCTAGTTCTACGGGAAACCCTTTAGATTTTGCGTGCATGTGATTCCCTTGGAAATATAGTTAATGGTTTAATCGGGTATTTATCGCGTACCTTTTGTTTTTATATCCCCTACGTTCCCTTGGAAATTTCAAAATATTTGGACATAAAGGGCTGTATCTTTTGATTGCCTTTACCTCAGATTTAATTTATATTGAGGCTTCAAGAAGTTACGGACTTGCGTATTTGATATCAATTTCCACTCGATACCTCCACGCGTTCCTGAAAAAAGGGGGTTGACCTACGCTCAGATAGACAGACAGACGAAAAAAAGTGATCCTTTAAGGGTTTCTTTTTTCCTTTTGAGATACGGAACCCTAATAATGATAACTGCAGCTATACATCATTTTTCGAGATGACAGAAAACATTTCGGCTTCAGTAAAGTAGAGACATTCTTTATTTCAAAAGGCCTCCACTGTATACATTACAATTACCAGTATTTTGGTTGAGAAAATGTATTTTTGTTAGAGATGATGGAATAACAGACTCACCAAAAGTGGAAAGAATAATAAATGTCGCAGAATCAGAGCAGAACTCTTTTAAGTCACGGTGTCTGATATGGGTTTAGCGTTTATACTTGTTCGTACACTGACGGACATAAAAAGTACCAATCTCTAAAATTAGAATTACTTACCTAAAACTAAGATTTAGAAGGATTTATAAAATGTTACCTACAAAATACACACGAAAAACACATCGCCGAAGCCAAAGTACACTTAGTTGCAATTTGCATTATAAAATAAAAACTAAAATAAATTAGGTAAACAGTTAGTACAGCCATAAAACAGACAAGGTCAGTTATACAAACCAGAGAACTTTAGAAAATAAAACAAATAAATTTATTAGATCCGCTGTAAATCAATCTAGAGATACCTACCTCAACTGATCCAAATCAATACCAATTGGAAGCATCCCGAGACGATGCAATAAAACTACGTACTTATCGCTGTGGAGTGGAACAAAACATTTCATTTAAACAACGGTATGTAACAAAAGTAGCAATTTGATAGAACAAACCACAAAAGCTAAAAATTCTTATCAAAACTCATCCTTTCACGAACAATATTCCAAGTTTGAATTGTATGAAATAGCGCGCATTGATAAAACTTTACGACCACGATCTGAACACTTTGAAACTAATAAAACTTTTAACTTTTATTGGCCGCGAGTGTACAGTGTTGTATTCGAACCACACTGTATTACCTACCTTAATGTGTATTGTAGAGAACCGGAACAATATGGCCGTCAACTATTCTTGTGTGTTGCTTTTTGTGTTACATACATAAGTAAGTAACTACGTCAATATTCTACTCTCTGGAGTAAACCTTTCCATTTGGGACAGAAATTCCTGTTTTTAACCGACTCCGAAAAATTACTTCCAGTGGATTTTTAACTTGTTTTTTAAGAATTTTCCATAAACTTCTGTGTAACTTGATAACTTCTGAATGAACCTCCCTCCCCAAAACGAAGGAGGTTTTCTCCTTATCAGCTCGCTAGGCAGGCGGGTGGGTGATCGCATTGAACATCTGCACGACTGTGTGGATACTAATATTATAATAATAATTTAAATTATTGAATGACCATTTAAAAGAAATTGTTTAGTTGGTTAAATGAACGTAATTTTTATGATATTAATGAATTTATTAATTTTAATCCATAGACATAAGTTAATTAAATAAATAATTCTGGACTATTCACACAGCATTACTTGCAATTATAAGTTTTTTTGTTTTGTTCTAAACGGAAATGTTGTAAGTCTGACTGCACAAATAAATTTATTTTATTTTTATTCTTTTTTATTATTCTTTATTCATTATCTGGCCCCAAGCTAAGCAGAGCTTGTGTTATGGGTATTAGATAACTGTTAAACTTAGTACAATATACAACATAGATAGATATTTTTTATTATACATAGAAAACATCCAAAACGCCCTGGAAAAATGTCTGCAGATCGTACAAATTTTTGTCCCGAGGCGGAAATCGATCCCACAACCTCCTGCGTCGCTGGCAGACCTTCGCCCGGTGCGCCACAGAGGTCGTCAAATTATTTGCATGCTATAGTAAAATATTATAGAATAGTTAATAATGAGCAACATTGAGCTCATAACTAATAATATGAACCACCATTTATACCATGTTTTATGCAATAAAATATCATATCATTTCATTTCATTCATAAATGCGAAAGTTTTATGAATGTTTGTTACCACCTCTTCACGCCAAAACTGCTGAACGGAACGGGCTGAAATTTTGCATTCTAATCCTGGAATCAAACATACGCTCTACTTTTTATCCCATAAACCTGCCCGGCTAGTATAAATTACTGCTGCGAATTTATGGTCAAACGAAAGTCTATTGACTAAAAAATAATGTTCTGAAATTCTTATTCATTATATTTTGTGAGTGCATTTTTTTTTATATATTTAAGTTTTTTTTTAAATCTACTCACATTTTACAGTGTCTGAAAACACGTCTCTATAACCAATGTGTTCGCCAACTATGACTTACGGTGCTGAGACACGGCGGCGGCTCACTAAGGAGGCTGTGCACAAGACTAGCGTCGCACAGAGAGCTACGGAGCGTGCCATGCTCGGCATCGGATTGCTAGATCGAGTTCCTAACACTGAAATTCGCAAACGGACTAAAGTTCAAGACGTTAGTGAGCGGATTTTGCGTCTCAAATGGAGTTGGGCAGGACACTTGGCGAGACGATCGGTGGACTAAGCCACTGACTGAGTGGTAGCCAAGAGACTGTTGTAGGAATAGAGGACGTCCACCGACGCGATGGGTCGATGACATACGCAAAACCGTAGGCTACACCTGGCCGAGATTAGCACAAGACAGAGGTGAATGGCATAAACATAGAGAGGCCTATGCCCAGCAGTGGGTCAACAAGGGCTGATGATGATGATGATTATATTTTGTGAGCCTTTGAGGTTCACAAAATTGACCTATTAGTTCAAAAGTCTCCCAGTCATAACCCGGTAGGAATGTGCTAAGCGCACCGTTCCGGCCGACCGGATCGGAAGTCCGCACACGGCTCACTTCCGGCGCTGACGTCACGGTCGGTGACCATGCGGTCGGCCATTGAGCTTTTAGGGATCCGTGAAAGTAATTTCGTGTTTGAAAACCGAGCTTCCGCATACCGGATTTTTAAGATTTATTTTAGTTCTATTTATTTTCACATATTATATGACTTAAAAGCTCATAAAGCCTACAAAAAGTGCCTGTGCAAAAAGTAGCATATTAAGAAATATTTATTATAAAGTAATTATTTTTTATATAAGGCCATAATAAATCACGCGGAAGTTAATAATTACAATAGACAAAGATATCATTGTCAAAAGTATTCAAAACGTATAGTAACCTACGTAAAACAGTTAATATTTTTGTACTTAATACTCTCAATATACATTGTTAAGTTTCGTGTGAAACGTTACAAATTAAAATGTTATCACCGGAACTCTGTCGGTCTCCCACTTTATTTACCTATTTCGAAGGGTCGCAATAGGCGTTATCCGTTTGTACGAATATCGTGATAGTGAGCCAAATGTTTGCCAATAGCCCGCCAAAACGTGTACCGGAAACATTTTATTTGGGAAACCCCCGATTATAAGGGGTGAACCAACCGTTGAGGTTTTTGTTTTGAATTTATATAAGTATTTGAGGGCCACAAATAGACAATAAACATATTTTCAGTATGTTGACTAGACTAGACACCTAAGTTGGCGAAAAAAAAATGCAAGCAGTGGGATGGGGTGGAGGTAAATCAAAATAATGACAGACAAAGATGGCGACTAATTATTAACAGCCACAGATAGCACGGGCGGCCCCGGGGACACGTCACGTATCTATCCAGTAATTAACAAGTTCACAATTTGTCGTAATTTATCATTAAGAATTTATGGGATAAAAAGTAGTCTAATGTTATTTTTATTTCAGACTTACCTAACATCGATGCTAAATCTCAGCCCGATCCGTTCGGTAGTTTGAAGAAGTAACAAATATACTACGTCCATCCATCCATACAAACTTTCGCATTTTGAAATGAAATGAAATAGTTTATTTGACACGACACATTCCAAAAACATTTGTGGTTTTTTTTTAACTATTATTAATAATAATAATATATTTACATTTATAATATTAGTATTATTAGTGTGATGTGAATGTGACTGATGAATTCCTACAATCTTTCAGTGACATCTACAAAGGCGGCCCGCATATCAAATTCTATGACGTCGCTACAAAATAAACCAGCGTCCAATCAAATCACATAATAGACCATTATTGTCTCTTTATTTCCGTCCAACGACTTGATTCAATAAGAAGAATCTCACCGGACGCGTCGACTTTGCCCATAAATATTAATTAGACGGAACCCTAATGTTATTTATTGTTCGGACAGTGACGACGGAACTACCGCTTTGTTTATCGAATTTGTTTTATTGAGTTTGATGGATGATTTTTATCCATTAGCTTGTGATTTTGTACAAGAATAATAAATGTAAACTAGGTGAAAATCTCCTTTTTTAAACACTGTATGATGGGCTAATTAACTACTTTGTTTTGAGAGACCTTGACTCATTTTTTTTATAATAGTTTTTAGTACCCACAAGACTTGTATATAACTATAAAAAATATCGGGCGGGTTGTATGCGGGTTAACTACGAACCTACCTAGAACCGCACTCATCCTGATGAGGTCCCTCGAAACGTTGGTGTTCTTCCAACACAAAAAGGTTCGTAATAAGCCCGCTTACATTCATAATAAAGACTTATTAATCGTGATGGCTTCAGTAATTCATTTATTTGTTTATGAATCAGGTAGATACAGTCAGTTATTGGGACTTAGTCTAAATCGCTAGATTCTGCCACTTGAGCATACAAACATTCATTATTACAACTATACAAAAATAACATATTGAAGGTACTCGTATTTTACTAAAATGAAACAGCATAAATTAAATAAACAGATATCGAATCATCTTTCTAAGTTAAAACAAATGTCAGGAAATTATTGTCAAAATTATGCGTCGGGGGTTAAAAATACACGTCGAGTGTATGACGTTTAGTGGGGGCGTGCATTTAAGAATGGTCTATCTCTATCTCTACCCAACTCACTGAATATTCAATCAAAATGATTCGCAATCTCAAAAACATCACTTCGTCGAGGAAATTGAAGATGGATTTCTTAGATCAAAGTACAAGAAACGATGGAAATTACGAAATGATTAAATCTCTTTGAAATCTAAAATTACTCTCACTCAAAGATATCAAGCTACCTTATTCAAAACAGCAGCAAACTTCAAGGCATTGTTATCTACCTTATTCCGAGAAACGTAGCTTTGCCATGTTTTTGATAATAATAATTAAAGAAATATATAACAATGATCAATGTGAATTATTCACACAGCATTAAATAGAGCAGAGCGAGATATTAACCCCCGACGCAAAAAGAGAGGGGTGCTATAAGTTTAACATGTGTGTATGTGTATCTGTCTGTGGTATCGTAGCTCCCAAACGGATGAACCGATTTTCGTTTAGTTATTCTTGTGTCATAAATAATTTTATCCCGAGAGTTCTTAGCCATGTGTTATGAAAATCAGTAGGGGAGTTTTTAAATTTTTTAAATTTTGTTTTTGTGTAGGTACTAGATGACTGATATACCTACGTAATAAAATGACTGAATGACGACCGCCGTGGCGCAGCGGGCGAAGGTCCGTCTGCGACGCAGGAGGTTGCGGGTTCGATCCCCGCCTCGGAACAAATTTGTGTACGATCTGCAGAAATTTGTTCCGTTGGTCTGGGTGTTTTCTATGTATAATAAAAAATATCTATCTATGTAGTGTATTGTATTAAGTATATCAGTTATCTAGTACCCATAACACAAGCTCTGCTTAGCTTGGGGCTAGATAATATTGTGTGAAATGTCCAGCATTATTTATTTATTTATTATTTATTTAAAAGACACTACAGAGACAGAAAATAGATTTTTTTGCATAGAAAACATCCAGAACACCCTGGTGTTACACCCCCACGCCTCAGAACACGATAAGCCGTTGGTCCTGCATCTAACCTCACTCCGGTTGTGTCGGTCTGCTGCCGTTCCATCGGGTTATAAAAGTGATAGCATAGAGATTGCACCTGTGTTAACGTCCACACTTTGCACTATAATAACGTCCTGCGCACGCACATGGCTTATCTCCACTGAAACTGGCTGCCAAGGACAGTAATTCAAATTAAAATTCATTTACTAATTCTGATAACACAAAGATCCATAGATAGGAGTAGTAAATGTCACACAGATAATCAAACAATAAGTACACAGTCGTTAATAACAGAATTAATTAATTTATACAATAAATTTGTTTGGCACTGTCAAGCCTGGTCAACCCCTGTGGGTTGACCAGGCTTGACAGTGCCTTCGCAGTTTATTGCCATGTCTATTAGCCAAAACCCCTATCAGACTGTTGGTGCTGCCCAGTATCCTGCGTTTTATAGATACTATTTTATTGCGAATTACAGCGTAAAAGTCCTTAACATGTGCGTCAGCAAACATGCCAGACGCACTGAAATATCTGGGCAGCACCACAATTGATCTAAACAAATTAATATAAAGGACACGTAGGGCACTGACGGACGCTTTGGTATAAGTTTCCCACAGGCCGCTGGTATAAAAGATTGACTATATTGAGTAATATAGAGACTCCTAGCTTAAAAACACAGCTAGGGGGACATCATACCTCTTCAATGTATCTATCTAATGTCCAATACTTAGATAATAATACCTATAGGTTCATAGGAATATGTGTTTATTTATCAGAAATTATAGAAAATTACAGTAACAGAATAAAACAATTACAATTAATACCCAAGCAGCAACCAAGCGTAATGAACACCTAAAAAGCAGCCAATATAGCACTTAACGCTGTTTTACAGCTGTATAAGAACGTTGAAAAGACATTGTAGTGTTATAATGTCGGTTTAGGAGTAAGTATTCAGCTCTAACTGTATTAAGTCTGTACTAAGGAGTCAAAGTACGCTTAAAGTTCTAAATCAGTGTATGATAACTGTCATGTACAGCTTTAAGTTTCCTGTAACGCTTTAATCTCATTTTAGTATTAAAACTGTACAATAGCTGCATTTTGCATAACGTCACTTACTTAATACAGCTTAGAGCTGTATTATGGTGGTCCTCAAATCTTATTTCTGTATTATGAAGTAGGCAAACTCTCTTCTACAGCTTCTTTTTATGGTATAATTGTACACCATTTTACAGACGATAGCTGTCTAATTTCTGTCTTTGAAAGTAATAAACAGCAATAAAACTAAATGACGCCTATAGTACAGCCTTAATCTGTATAAGTGACAGAGTCGCCATTTTGAATTATTGTGCATTTGTATGCTGTATTTTGTGATTGTTTTATAAATATGTGGAAAAAGAGAAAAAGATTTGATGCTATTAGAAGAAAGATTGAACAGGAATATTTAAATATTACAAATTATCAACAAAATGAAATTACTGCCGAGGAACATGGAGATATCGCAACAGATCAGATCACCTACAGTCAAGCGTCAATACCGTCGACATCTAATGAAAGTGGTTCCGTAGAAAATATTGTGAATGATCATAGTTATAATTATCAGGTGTAACTTATTAGCTTTACCTTCTGCAACTGATGATGACATTTTATTATTTAAAAACTAACTGCACTACATTTCAAAGACTATAAACTGTCACCAAAATCGAAAGATAAATATTTTATATGCAACGAATCAGGTTCTCGAGGTAAAGAAAATATATATGCTTGAGAAAAAAATTAAAATATGCGCTCTTATAATTACAGACTTAGCAGAAGTTTTTGAATCACCAATAAAATCGTCATATTTGAATATATTCAAAGCCAAATTGCATGCCTCTGGGCAAATTGAGACCATTGTTAATCCTGAAGATGTAAAAATGAAACTAGTATGTATAGAACATAAAAACCAATTATATTTTATACCTTTTTTGCACACAGTTTGATAGAGAAATAAAATTCATTCTAATTAATATAGATTTTTTATTTTTTACCAGTTTTCGCTAATAGAGTCATACAAATACAATTGCAATACTCATTGCAAAGTAATTTTCGACATAATATCATCTATAAACCGCGAAATTTAAGTATTTATATTTGTATTATTGCAGTTGAAGCGTCCAGATCGGGATGTAAGGGTTCGAGTATTTTGGTTGAAACTGATGAAGTGGATGGTAGAGTTGGTTTATTAAAAACCTGAAACCAAAAACATCATGAAATGTTATCAAAACTGCAAAATATTTATAAGTCTTATACGGAATGTAAACATTTCAAACAAAATATTCATATTGAATCTCTCCGTGGCGCAGCAGGCGAAGGTCCACCTGCGACGCTGGAGGTTGCGGGTTCGATTCCCGCCTCGGAACAAATTTGTGTACGATCTGCAGAAATTTGTTCCACTGGTCTGGGTGTTTTCTATCTATAATAAAAAAATATCTATGTATGTAGTGTATTGTATTAAGTATATCAGTTATCTAGTACCCATAACACAAGCTCTGCTTAGCTTGGGGCTAGATAATGCTGTGTGAATTGTCCAGCATTATTTGTTATTTATTTATTTATTATTTTGGTTTTTCACTTAATATTACGTATCCCTAAAAAGAGTTACAGGTTATGTTCGAAACACTTCTATGCAACATTAATAGTAAATTTATTCGTTTATACAGCCCATCAACCGCTAAAAGCTGAATACTAGTATCCATTACCTACATAGTACAGCTATTAATGCTATAAGACCATCAAAATAGAATTTAGGCTGCATAGCAAATTGTCGCCATTTTATCAATTACAAATCGAAGATTACGAACATGATTACATAAAAATTAGACTAATGTTTTTATGTTTATCAATATTTTCAGTTTGTCCAATAACCTACTATGCACCAATTAGGCTCTACGTCCATTAATTCAAACATTTTTAAATTCTAACCTATAAAAACCATATTTACTTACCTTATTTAATATCTCTTCCCTGGTTATTTTGCGGGCGCGTTTATTTTTTATCACAAAACACATATATGTCCACAATAAATTTGTTTTTGCACGATAATGCACTGTATGCTGCACCTATCGAATCTCCAAATCTTTAAACACAAAGCGTTTATAATAAAATGTCACTTTGATCAATAATGTTATATTTGAACGCCATCATTAAAATATATCTTCTGTTTCGTTTTAATTCTTTTGTAATTCTGTTCAACAGACTTTTTACAACGTAAAGCTTAACAAGTGAGTTACAATGTAGTAATTGGAGTGTATTGGTTTCCTCTTACACCATAGTACAGCCGCAAAACAGCTATTGTGCAGCCTATTTTATGCTTATACAGCTACTGTACAGCTAATATAACGCAAAACGCTGTATAATTTGTGCCCATTTCAGGGGTATAAGGGCTGTATAAGCGCTTATACAGCCTTTATGCGGCCAAGAAATACAGCATTAAGAGTATAAACGAACTTTAATAGAGCTGTTATAAAGCTTGTGATGCTGCTTGGGTATATACACTTATATCTATTTCTTAAAAATCTAAGCCGTCACATGATTAGGTTCATGGGATTAGGAAAGTATATTTATTTTACGATAAAATTTTCCCGAGAACCCCAACGCTGTACAAATATTTTATAAGTACCTACCTACGTCTATTCTCACATAGATCCATAGCACCTGTCAATAAAATATTCAGGCTATGCAGGTCTTCTGAATGTACTGAAACATAAATGAGTTGTTCGCTGAAATTCCGACTTAAAGTTGTATTAATTGTTGCTTGGGAGCTCAGTCTACGTGGCATTTAAATTATTAAGTTTGAGGAGTCATCAAACTTGAACGGGGAACTGAAGTTTTATGGGAAATGACATAAGTTCTACGACATTCTTAGGATTAACTGGTAGTTATTAGCAATACGATAGACACACAGATGGTTTTTATACCGTGTGCGATCTGTTTGGGATGGAACCATTTAAAACCACACAAAGCTCGGTACCTACTAAGTAATAAAATCGGTACTATGTATCTTTCACGATAATATTAATTCTAAGTTAAGGATAGATAAGTACTGTGTAACTTACAACTTTTTTATTCGTTGACATGGCGTTAAAGATATTTTTATTAATTTCTTTATTTATGACCAGGACCCCGGTCATAAATAAAAGAAATAAATAAAAATCCTACTTAAATAATCGCTTCACTATATGAATGGTATCGTCTCAGAATGACATATTTTGACATTTTACCTACCTTTTTAACTAGAGTTCTTTCATCTAAGGACGATTTCGCGACGATGCCATTGTCAGCGAGTGGTTAGCAGAATTGGGCTCCAAATTCCAACCCATGAGTCCGTTTATTATTTACGACAACAACATACGGAGTGTCCTTTGGGAGCGGATGATGATTAAAAATGTGAACAAGGGTTATAAATTTTCCCAATAAAAAAATTGCTAAACTCCCTAGCGCGGATAACTTTTTTGGTTTTTGTTTTTGATTGGCATTGCCTCGCACATGCACCTGTAGTATTATGCACTACGTGTTGGACATCTCCTATCATCCTCAACTTCACCTCAACCGCGTCCAGCAGTGGACCAATATATTACCGATTTGTTATTATTTATTATTATTATTATTAGCCAAGTTCATCCCACTGCTGAGCAAAGGCCTCCCCCCACTCTCTCCAGACATCACGATCACTGGCCAGCTCCGTCCGTTGAATTAGACAAATTTCGGGCCGACTGGACGGACAAATACATTACCAAAACAATTTATTTGTATTTGTATTTATTTATTTAGCAACTAACACGATTATATTAACCAATTACATTAGTTACATAGATTGAAGTTTAAATAAAATTTACAATTATTGTTACTTGCATTACACGTTTAAATTAGTCAAATAAATTGAGTTATTGGGAATAACATTAAATAACACATTAAATATCAAATTATCAATTACACAATTCAAATTAAAAATTATTTAGTCAAAGGTACATATTAAGATAGGTATGAAAGTTAAAATATTAAAACTAGGTACACCCATTCATACATCACGCTCACAGAACCTCAAACAAATATACTTAAATAAAAATTAAATAGTTTATTTCGTTATCTTATTAGGGGTAATGCCCATACTCCACACGCTGGGCATGCGGGTTGGGGTAAAATTGTTCTGCAGGGTGCGCTGCTGCCCGCCCTCGGTGGATATCCCTTAGTTGCCTCTTACGAGCCCCGCGGGAAGAGTTGGAGTGGTGCAAATTCTAAACCAGCACCACACAGCGTCTCCTTTCCTAGCCAGACCTACCACTGTAATACTATTGTACTTATTATTCAAGATGGGTCGTTTACTGCTATAATACCAGAGACCCTACTCAGAAAAGAATAATCGAAGTTTCAGATTCGTTGTCGTGCAACACCAACTCTGATGTCGCTAGCATATGATAAGCGTTTACACGAAAACGAATGAGAAACTTCGATTTCGTTTTTAAGAGTACAGGCCCATTATACAGTTTTTGAGATGAGAGTGGGTGGCCAAATCCGAAACCATGATTATTAGAAAAAAATTGCGAAGGACTCATGGGCTCAATTTTTATAGATATTAATATAAATTAATAAGTATTAATATTTTAATAAAAATATACAAACTGTCATTTCTTATTTTTTATCCCTGTTTAACTAATTATAGCTAACAATCAAGTTTATCACCATCACCATCCTAATTCCTAATTCTATATTGCACTGAATAAAACATAAAACAGGAAAGGCAAAGGCGAGCTTAACTCTAAAAAGAGTTCTCATCCAGCAAACCTTATTGGGAGAGAGAGAAACATTAGGTGGGGTACACACGTGTATAATTTCTTAGTGAAAAAGATGGCCTACTTAACTACATAATTAATAGACTTCTACATTATTACACTATGTCTAAGATACCTATTTCACCATAATTAACCTTTTTAGTCAAAAGCCTTGTCTATTACCTAGACATCCTCAGTAACAATAATCAAATGTTGATTGACACCGACATTTTGTACCACGCGCGCATACTAAAGGCAGATATTCAAATAAGCACGCCAAATACGGCTAATCGCGCGAAATTGCCCGGAAGATGGTTCCAAAGCGATGGCTTTATGAATAAACATGGCTGGGTAAATATAGATGAAGCAAAAATGTTTATGTGGATTTTTAGAGTTACGGATAACGGCCATTTCCCGTTTATACATAAGGTTTTCTGGCCTATCATTGTTTTTCTTAAAATTAAATAAAGAAGGTATCTTCTTAATTGCTCATATACGCTATAACATCAGCTATCTGCCATGCCAGTGAAAGACTTGTCAAAATCGATTCAACCGTTTCGGAGAGATAAGCATAAACAAACAGGCAAACGAACTGTACCAAAAAAAATGTTGTTTTTTATAAGTTTTATATTAAAATATTATGTTTACTTTAAAATGCTAGTAAAAAGCTGTCATTCTGACATTCCAGACAGATATACTTGTATATAAAAGGATTTATTTATCTATATCTACATATATAGGATTTATCTGAAGCCGACACTTCGGGTCCCTGACCCACAGGTGTTCTGTAAGTGAAGTATGGAACAAAATATTCGAGTAACAACACAATACTTACACGTCGTTTCCGATATGGTTCGCTAACCACCGGACGTCAGCCGGCAGTGGTGGTTAGTTACATTCCCGGGTTCGAACCCCACACACGTGTCTATAAAAAATATACCCAACTGCCCTCAGAATTAAAAAAACCGCGAGATAACAGCTCTAAAAGTGAGTTTTCGTCACAATCGCAGGTGACGTTTGGCGCTCGAAGTGACGTTTCGCGTGTATCCGACACATGCGCGGGAGTTTGCGAAAGAATCGTAAAGCTCAACCAGTGTTATTTTCTACGCTTTTAATTAATTATTTCTATGAAAAATTAATAAATTTATTTCAGTTTCGTTGTGACTAATTCAAAATTTGAAAAGATTCTTAATTTTCAACATCGAAATTAATATCAAACTCTTCGACAAAATCAGTGTTTTTTTTTTGTTTTCTATATTGCACAGTGAACTTTGACCGAGGGGCTTTGTGCAAGTGCTTTTGGGAACAAACATTTGGATTGCATTTTGGACTCTATGGACAAGAGGATGTGGTGCATATTGAAGTTGACGATCGTTTTGCAATGTAAGAATGTTTCAAACTATTTTGTAACCTACGCTTGCTTCAATAGGCTTTAAAATGCGTCGACAAGCAAGTAAGCTTTCAAAAAAGTTTTCATACATAATATCAACAGAGAACTTTGCGAACCCAAAAACGACCCATTTTTTTTTTCCAACTCTACCATCGTCTCTTTTTTGACTTTGTTCGAACTGTCTAGAATTTTCTTTTACGAAGTTCCTATTAAATAAATAATAATGCTGGACAATTCACACAACATTATCTAGTCCCAAGCTAAGCAGAGCTTGTGTTACTATTATTTGTGTAATTAACTTTTCTAAGCTCCTAACTGAGGTAATAGAAACTCATATCTTGAAGAAACGTACAAAATTCAATTACAACTCATAAGGCTTGGCGCAAACGGACCACCGACCGAAACCACCGGTGGCTGTCACGCGCTACCGCAACATTTGCAGCAGTCGCGGAAGCGCCAGACAGCCACTGGTGTGCGGCAGCGACCACTTTTTATGCAAGTGTGCGATGCGTAGGAGGCCTAGCGGTTAACTGAGTGAAGATGAGCGGGGGGCGGGGCGGCGGCGCGACAGTGGCGAGAGTTGGCGTCTTGCGTGGCGCGCAGCGGCGTTAAGTGGCGAGTCGTGGACATTGATGTAGCGAGTGGTCGCCGCCGGCGACGCATGTGTTGCGAGTTCGTACAAAATGTATGAAAAAGCATGTAAACAGCTTGTTGCTCGCTACCGGTGGCTGTGGTCAGTGGTCCGTTTGCGCCAAGCCTTAGTAGTCTTCGTATATTGTTACGATATTTAATGTTCAGTTGAGGGTCTGCTCTACACGGCCGGAAACTCTTGCCTATCTCAAGCGTTTTACAATAAATATGCCGTTTACGGTGCACATGTTGGCCTAGGTTTGTTAAAACACAAAAGTACTTATTTATAGGTATTCATACTAGGAACTTCAACGAATTTTCCGCAACTCTTGAATATTGGTGAGATATCGACATAATGCACCTATGACTACACTTAAGAATAATGTATAGTCATTTTAATCAATATAAAACACACTTTCTGTAGGTAGAACTTTCGTAGTTGTAAGTATCATACTTTTTGAGAAAATCAAAACAGAGTCCCAAGGTAGCGGATGGCCCGGATTATTTGCTGTCGAGAGTATATTTTATATCTGTTTTGCACTGTAAGAGCGAGCAGTAAATGTTTCTCTTTATCTGACGATGTGACGGGAGACTGACGCGACCGAGGAGAAGTCAGGCGCAGGGCCAAGGGTTGAAAGTGCTTTTATTAAGTAACTATTAATCTAGTACAAACTGAATTCTCTAGGTTAAATTAGCATTGCCTTTCAACGTAACAATGCTGCCAGCATTATGGGCACTCTGCCTTCTGGTGACGGCTTAGATTTTAAGTAAATAGATGAAAGGATACTCGTATTATACTAGTTTTATATTTTGTATGTACTTTAAACTATATAAGTATTGTAGGCAATCTTTTCGGGTCTTGTACACAGGTTACAAATAGTCACAAAATCCACAGTGGAAGACTTCGTAGGTTAGCCGCTGCGCAAACGTAGACACTTTTTGTTGCCGACACGGCACACTATCACAGGGAGCCGTAGTTGCTGTGTCCTGTAGCGGTGATCGTACGCATGCGCAGGGAGTGGACGATTTCATACTGGTTCTATAGAAATCAAATATTCAAACAAATTGTCAAAACCTTGTTGTGCAAAAAGCCTTACTATAAAATATCAGATTATCTAGAGGATAAAAAAAGCTTAAGAAGGGTTTTGCTCCAACTCAAAAAATAACAACTAACAGGCTAAAGGTTTCTTCGTCGCTTCTTTACTTTAGTCTACATACCAAAGCGACAGAAATCAAAAATATCACATTATATCCGTGTCAGTGTTTAGTTTTATAATTTTACCTTTTCTAAGTGAACATTTTATTGTATCTATTTATGGAAATAAAGAGTTTTTGATTTTGATTTTGATTCATCGGTAGCTTATATCTGACACAAGACACAAAAGTGTCCACGTTTGCGCCCTGCCTAACCTAGACCAGACCTTATGTTGACCAGACCTTGTGTTGTTAGGTGGGACCGAACATATTCACCGTGTATTCACATAATGAACTAGATAAAAGTAACATTAACTAATGTTTGCGTGTTGAATGCCTTGCGCTGAAGTGGAGTGAATGCTTCACTGCACCCTGATGTCTGAACCATTCTGAAACAATACGGTTCCTACACTTGATAATCTTTTGTTTGGCACGAGTATTGTTTCATAGGTAGTGTACTTAGGTAGTTCTGTAATCACATCACACGTGCAAAATCACTCCCTATCTTCAAAAAACTGCTTCATCAGCATTATATATCCTTGCAAAGAGTTAGGCAACCTTATTTTATGTTTATGTATGTTTATTATTAGATAATCTTTGTAGGTATTATGGTAGGTATGTAGTGTGAGTATTTGTTTTATTTTCTTTAAGTAGGTATGGCAATAATGGTAAGGATATACAGGGTTACAGGAAAAGTCGTGCTAGATCCGTTAAGGGCGTGGAGTACCCATCATTCCTGACATATTTCACTATGAAACACCCTACCCTAAACTAAACCCTTTTCGAGATATTCGACTTTTAATTTTTTTATTGAAAATTGCCGATTTTTAGGCAATTAAATTTATTTTTGGTTGTTTTGTGTATCTTATTATTATTATTATTGCATTTTTACATGTGTAATTAGATGCTTTAGGACGTCAATCATTAAAATAGTGCATAAGTTAATTGAATAGACCGTAGTAGACAAGTGAAAGTTAAGAAATAAAAAAAAAATTAGAAAGTTTATTTTTCTCTAAGGGATATCTAAAAAAAATATTATGGCAATTCTTCGGCAGATGTTTTTAAAAATATCTACGTTTCATCAGCTATCTAACGAGGTATAATAATCTAGGGTTTTATTCAATTGCATTGAAAAAAAATTAGTTTTATAGGCGACAGTGGAGAAGAAAATTTATACTTAGCCCTAAAAAGTAAAAGTAAAACAATAGGTAAGCATGAAATGTCATTTATTAAAGGTTTTCACACAACTTTTTCTTATTCTACAGTTCATGTTCAACATGGCCGCCTCTATTTCTGATACATTGTCGCATCCTTCTACGGAGACCAGTCTTCACTACTCCAGTGGTCAACGTGGTCCTCATTTTATTTGCTGCATCCACAATCCTTTCTCTTAGGTCTTCCACAGACGAAACTGGATTCGGCTCGCTGTACACAAGACTTTTCATGCACCCCCACACATGAAAATCCATGGGGGTTAGGTCCGGACTTCTTGCTGGCCATGGCAACGGCCCACTTCGTCCTATCCATTTGTTTGGATAATTTGTGTCCAGCCAGTCTCTGACACTTCTCCTGAAATGGGCAGGGCAGCCATCGTGTTGGAACCACATGTCCCTGATCAGGTTGAGTGGCAGATCATCCAGCAAATCACTCAAGTCTGCTCTCAGGAAATTTTCGTAGCTTTCCCCATTTAAATTATCCGGTAGAAAGTAAGGTCCAATCAAATGATTGGAGATAATGCCCATCCACACATTCACGCTGAATCTTCGTTGGGACCCCTTCACTCTTTTCTTATTGGGATTCCTTAGTGCTTTTGGGGCCCAGTAATGGGCGTTGTGATAGTTAGTTATGCCATCTTTATCAAATTTGGACTCATCCGTCCACAAGATATTTCTTAGAAAATCTGGGTCTTCTACGTCAGCATTTAGCATAAATCTGCAAAAGTCCAATCTTCTCGCGGGGTCTCCTTCTTCAATAACGTGTACCGGCGTGTAATGGTATGGGTATAGGCCAGCAGTATGCACTGTAAACCACACTCTCCATTGCGAAAGTCCCAGATCACGGGCAACAATATTAGTGGAAGTAGTCGGATCCGCTCGAAAGCGTTGCACTATCTCATTGTCCTGTTCTTCGTCGTCAATTCGTGGTCTACCCATGTCTGTATTACGTCTCAAAACAGAGCCAGATTCTCGAAGTCTTCGATAAACTCTGTCAAAAACGGCCACATCCGGCACTCGACGACCGGGGTAGCGAGTTACGTATTCGTTGCGAGCTTGCGCAGATACACAATCGCAGTATCCGTAACAAATAAGCATATCAGCATATTCCTCAGGTGTGTAGGACGTCATCTTCAACACTTCCGTATCACAGGTACAAATCAGAGTCCGGTTAACAAGTATAGTAGTCACAAATCAGAAGAAATAGTCCAGAATCACAGCCAAGTCGAGAAAAAGAGCAAAACGATATCACATCTACTATGTACGAAGCACAAAAGCAGACTGACAACCAAAACAATACCCCCTGTTGTATTCCCAGCCCTAACCGGTCTCTACACATTTTTTCTTTCATTCATACCTACATAAATCGTCACTTGTCTCGCTCTCACGGTGTGTCTGAACTTGAAGGACAATAGGCGCGGGACCGTTAGAACTGC
Source organism: Eupithecia subumbrata (assembly GCA_949316285.1). Taxonomy (NCBI): domain Eukaryota; kingdom Metazoa; phylum Arthropoda; class Insecta; order Lepidoptera; family Geometridae; genus Eupithecia; species Eupithecia subumbrata. Next base: position 32,714,551 of record OX438640.1, on the reverse strand, counting down.
TACCTGGAGCGTCCCAACTACTTTTTTTCCACGAAATGTAATACAAACCCTAGATTGTTATACCTCGTTAGATAGCTGATGAAACGTAGATATTTTTAAAAACATCTGCCGAAGAATTGCCATAATATTTTTTTTAGATATCCCTTAGAGAAAAATAAACTTTCTAATTTTTTTTTTATTTCTTAACTTTCACTTGTCTACTACGGTCTATTCAATTAACTTATGCACTATTTTAATGATTGACGTCCTAAAGCATCTAATTACACATGTAAAAATGCAATAATAATAATAATAAGATACACAAAACAACCAAAAATAAATTTAATTGCCTAAAAATCGGCAATTTTCAATAAAAAAATTAAAAGTCGAATATCTCGAAAAGGGTTTAGTTTAGGGTAGGGTGTTTCATAGTGAAATATGTCAGGAATGATGGGTACTCCACGCCCTTAACGGATCTAGCACGACTTTTCCTGTAACCCATTCAGTGCCACCGTCTATTTTGTTCTTTCATTTCCAGTCCATCCCAATGTTGCCTGGAAGAGATCGCTTTTAGCGATAAGGCCGCCCTTTATACTTCCTTTTTTTCTAAGCATTTTCTTTGTATTGTTTTCTGTATTTGTGAGGTATCATAAAGTGTTTTCTATCTATCTATCACAACACACTATCACACATCACATTATCACACTAATATAATAGGATAATAGTTTGGATGGATGGAAGTAGGTATGTTTGTTACTTCTTCACGCCAAAACTACTGAACGGATCGGGCTGAAATTTTGCATACAATTCTAATCCTAGAATCAAACATAGGCTACTTTTTATCCCATAAATCAGTTCCCATAGGATAGAAATCACCTTTAAACGTTTCCATAGAAAAAAACTATGTCCAGGAAACTAGTAAAATAAATTCCCGACCGCGCTGGTTTAACTTCGAAATGGTTCTATCCCATTCTGATCGCGCTCGGATTACACAAGTATTTTCCCCACAAATCCGTCACTGCCGCTCGGCAATTTCGCCTATCCAAATCTCAGCAGACGCCGCGATCTATCATTTACGCACAAACTTATTCGGATGGCTGGCGCGTTGGAAGGCTCGTCAGGTATTCCAAATTCAATTATTTTGAGTATTCCGCACTTTCCCGGAGGACTACAACTTCTGGTTCCGGGGTTCGGGACCTTTTAATGGTGGTATATCACATCACACTAATATTATAAATGCGAAAGTTTGGATGGATGGATGGATGGATAGATGGGTGGATGGATGTTTGTTACCTCTTCACGCCAAAACTACTAAACGGATCGGGCTGAAATTTGTTTTTCTATCTACATTTACCTTAACGTTGCGACTCTGTTCTCCAAACCATCAATTATTGATGGTTTGGAGAACGGGTTTGGATAACAGAGGTTTTAAAAAAATTCAATAAAAAATGTTGCATGGCACCTTCTTGCTTTGTTTATTTGGAGCGTTCTATTCCGCTGGCTAATAAAACAGTTTTAAATGCGGATTTAAGAAAATAAATACTGTGGCATATTATTTCTCTTTCGAACGGAGGAAAGTGACATTAAAGATGAGACTTTGCGATAATTCTCGTAACAAATAAAAACTGGTCAAAGGCTATCTCATTTATTTTTTAAACATAACCGATATTGAATTGCTTTAGTAGGTGATATGAATTTTGTTATAGGAATATTTATTTTAATTATCTGCTCTAGATCAAGGTCTCGAGCCATTTTGCTGAGTCCTTCTAGATCTTTCCGAAGCAAATTTTTCGGTGAATCAACAACTTGAACGTTATTTATGAAATAACTGGCGCCGCCTTTGATAATAAATTAACGCCACAATTTAAGGTAAATTAATTTGCTTTTGATATTAAGTTAAATTATTCACAACGAGTGTTGTTTATCGCGGACGTTTAAAATTATTTATGTTTTAAGATGTTTCATAAATAAAGAAACCTTGATTTTATATTGTTCTAGCGTCCTTTTTGTCCTCGTAAATATGACATTTTGTTTAATAATGTGATTGTTAGGTTATTCAATTTATTGACAAAGAAAGTTACAATCAAACAATAGGAACAAATTAGAACTAGTATTTACGATTAAAACAGCTGAGCTAACTGCAGATTGTTGCAAATAATCTGGAGGTAGCTGGATCAGCTGATGCATATCAATACCATTCGGTAGCGTCCCTAAGAAGTATTGTATAAATACAGGGCGGACCGAACAGTGACGCCAAAAAAATTCTTGTCTCACCCCCGGGGTACCTGAAAATACCCCAAGTACGTTCCCCGATTTTTCGTAGTTTTCGAGTTATGATTTTACGTTTTGTTTGAAAATTATCCGGCGGAACGGTTAAAACTGTTTATTTTTTGTGGAATTCTAGGGGTTTTTTTGTAATACGACCCCTATGAATCGTACTTTCTTGCAGATATCATCCGATTTTTTATATAGATTTTGCTTAAAATGCAACCTGATCAACACAGAAAATAAATTCAAAAATAATTAATAAAGACAGCGCGTGCAGCGTTAACCGGTTATTACGAAATTTTATTTTCCTGATTAAGGAAATAATTAGATAATTTATACCTATGTATTATGTACCCTACCAAACCTTTGAACCTTGATCAAACTTAATAAGGGTATAAAATGAGAGATCTTTAACAAAAAATAGAATACTTAGTTAGCAAGTTCTTGGCTGCAGTCCGGAGTTAAGATTAACTTCTTTCCAACAATCTTATAAAACACTACTTAATTAAATCAAACCCTGCAAAAATTATAACTTTACGAGCCTTTGTACCTCTTTGTTCCATTATTAATCCGAGGTACCTAGTATTTTATAATTAACTAGATTTAGAGATCCGTAGGCGTGGCTTACAGAACTTATAGATCCGATTTGAACATAATTAATCACCTACCTGCGTCCCGTTAGTGTAGTAGTACTGTTGGGACTGTGGTAGGCATCACTATTATTTTAATTTTCCAAATGGTTTAATACACAGAGTTCTAAAATATATGTATTTTATAAAAATACAAATGAGAAAAAGTAAAGTTACAGAATACAGACATTTTTAACCATGAATTATTGATACGGGCACAAACCGCTTGTGCCTTATTATACATCGCTCGCATTATTATATACTCGTACATACATATATCTGGTAGGTAATATACATAACACATATCTGGTAGAATATATAAGCTTGATAAGGTTCCAATTAAATAAGTCTAACGATTGATCTACTTTGGCTATAATTACATTACTTACATTTTAGACATAAGGAAAAAATTTAATAACCTTATCAAGCTTATGTATTCTTAAAGGATATAACAAGATGATATTCCATAGTACCAACCAATTTGCGACCAATTCAGCGAATTGCGATTTAATTTAACTAAGACCAAAATCATTCGAAACTAGATAATAGGAGGAACCGTCTTTGCGAGCGTTCCTCACCCTTGACCGCTCAAGTTCGAGCCCCTTACTTTTTCTGGAATCTTAATTATAAAGGCATGCCGTAGCGCACGCGACTAAGACGTGTGTCCACACCTCGATGCACACAAGCCAAAGGTGTTCTATAAAAAGACAGGATATTCGCTCGTGAGCACGAGCCGTTTTTTGCGTGAGGGCACAGAATAATGTAATACGGTGAAGGTTCATAGAGAATATCAATTATCTTGGGGCTCAGTTGCTCAAAGCAATTTATGATTGTAAGTCTCTTGGCAGGCAAACCACCAGTATCTGGTTCCAATAACAAGGTCTCCAAACGGCAATCGGCCAGCTGCTGGTCGGTGCTGGTCGATTGTCACATGTTTTCTATTTGCTGTTTTTATAAAATGAAACGGGCATCTATCCTTTTTTATTTTGTATGGTTATTACGAGAAAAGACAAGGATAAATTAGTCTTTTGGCGATTTTTTTATATCAAGACCTTTCAAGCCCTGTCTCAAGCCGCCTATGCATAATAATTTGATGTTTTTACAAAAATTAAAAACCGACTGGCAATTCCTTTCCATTTAAAGGGTTTTTAGTTTTGCGGAACAAAGATGAATCGCTTGGGAATAAAATTTTCATACGACCAACTTCTTTCAACTTCGGAATCATTTTCTGCACAAAACCAAAATAATCATTAAAAATTTGTTCATGATTGACAGAGAAATATGTGAAATTACATAGAAAATAATAACATTGTACCTCCTCCTTTTTTGAGATCGTTTAAAAACAGTCGAGAACCTTCAACAATGGATAAATTCAGACGAACCTATAATGTATGGCGTTGCTGACCAATCTCATTCCACGGTAATAATCACGAAAATGTAATTTACGTTTTTGTTTGACCGCTTCAAGTTTTCAATAGTTGATCAACACTCCCAATCAAGGGAGTTCACGTAGAGTAATCAGACTATGCTATGACGCTATCATAATAAACAATCCGTGCCTATTTATTTAAATTATTTTCCTCCTGGCCGTTTCTATGGGAGTCAGGACATTGGTTGCAAGCATTTCCTTCATATAACACTGGTATTTTATTCCCGTAACGTTCCGTATCGCAACATGTCTTCGGTTGGGTGTAAGGTGTTGCGTGCCTCATCAATGCCAGTGCGGTACTGCTGTCGAACAGCTTGGTCATCACGGATTATCGTGTACTAGGGCCCCCGGTCGGATATCTCGCCACGCCAGCCTTAACGACATCATCCTGCTGGCCTTTGACACCGCAGGTCTCGACAGAGCGTACATATTTGCTCCCCTTGGAGTCGAGAGCCTAGGTCCGTGAGGTACCGAGGCCCTTCGGGTTTTTAAAAAAATATCTGAACGTCTGGTCAAAGCGACCCGTGACCCGAGAGCTGATCAGTATCTGGCACAGCGCATCAGCATTGCCATACAGCGGGGTAATGTAGCCAGCGTCTTGGGGACGCTTCCGACTGGTATTGATATGGATCAGTTGAGCTACCTGTAGAATGTTTGCAAGAGTCTGCAGTAAGCTCAATTGTTTCAATTGTAAATACTAGTTCTCATTTATTTCTATTATTTGATTGTAATTTTATTTGTGAATAAAGGCTTCTGCCATTTAAATTCTTCAACATCATCTTCATCTTCAACTTCTTGTCTTGTGATAGCTTCTGCATCTGGTTTATTCTGCCAATGTCCGTCTCATGATAGCATCGCAACGATGAATTTCACTGCTGCACAGATGTAGGTACAAGATCTGATAATTATGCAGAAGAAATGTGTGCGTAGCCTAGCAAATATAAAAAGAAAGGACATTTGCAAACCTTTTTTCAAGAGGTGTATGTCACGTTAGTATTTACAATAAAAAAAAAACATTCATTCCGAACAGAAAAAAAAACTTCACAAAAGTACAAAACAGAACCAAAGGAAAATAACTCAAAACTGCGGAATAATTGATCATCATCTTGAGATGATGATGAAAAATGTGTCAAGAGCTTCAATGGTTGATCCATTGACACTCATCGTTGTTGAATACATGACTCCTCTTTTACATGCAAGAATTGACTGAATTTCAAAATATTAACTGAAAGGTGGCGCTTTAAGTTTTGAAATAAAATGGCATAGACCCTGGACAGGTGAAATGACACTCTACCACAACCTTTATTCTTCCGTATATGATCCTTGCCAACTTGCCATTTTTTGAGGTTAATGTTGAGACGGGTGATAATTAAAAAAAACTTCGAGTAAGAACCAAATTCTCACACATTTGAGGTTCTTAGCTTGTTTTTTATTTTGTGAACGTCGTAAGTAGTCATAGTTCAGTAACTTGTAATGTAATTCTTTTTTATTTCAATTACTTATTGTAATTGCTTTTGATAACCGTTATAATTAATCAAACAATGAATATATAAAGGTTTGAAAGGGAGCTACGTCGATGTTTGTTACTCTGAGGATAAAATATTAATCGGAAATTGGACTTTCTGATGAGCAACTCAAATTAATACAGCATTCATTCTCGATGTGCGACGTCGAAAACTTTTTTGCGTCAACTCTTGGTGAATTTTCATTCATATTCGTTAATTCATCCGTAAACAACGTTGGAAAGAAAATTTGCAATGCAAAAATACACGTTAAAATTGTGATAAAATAATAATCTGCGTGCTTATTATAAGGATAAAACGGCACCTATGTGAATTACTTTACCACCGGTTCGTACAGCCTGATCATCTTTTTAATTAATTTATTAATGGCATAGATATAAGTAAAATTATGCGCTGGGAGTACGTACCATCATACGAACTCCCAGAGCTAACTCAACAAATGGCCCGTGTTGTGTTACAAGGTTACAACCTAACGCAAAGACACGTTATTTCTAATCTTTTGCAATATATCTACCTTACGAACAACAAAGATGGAAAGACGTACCTATACCGAAGTGTGACCGAGACAACAATACGCATACGAAACACGAACGCCGCCGGCGGTGCCGCCGGCCGGTCCGACTATGACAGAGGTGGGAGACCTAATTGGACCTAATTTGAGCATTCTGCTTTCGAGAAGCTGGTACCCAATCTCCCGCAATTTACTTACATCGATGATAAATAGTTTAATCCCTTGTCTACGTCAATTCGGCAAGAGAAAGGATTTTTTGACAGAATATTAAATTGATTATTGATAGCGAATCAGCGAATAAACAACCGGCTTTTTTTATTAGTAGACCGTGAACGGCTTTACGTTGGTCCTGCGCCTGACCTCTCCTGATCGTGTTGGTCTGCCGTCCCTCGGATTATGAAAGTGATGAAATAGAGAGTGCGTCTGTGTTTACCCCCACACTTGTGCACTATAATATCCTGTGGCAGGTACACAGGACATAAGGTGCACAAGTGTTGTGCTATTCTCCGTTGAGACTGGTCGCCGTGGCTGAAATTCGGTTAGGAGGACATCATCAAGTCACGAAATAATCAAAGAGCTTTGGTAACCAAGTAATCCAAGTAGAAAAATGGCAAAGTTATTCACCATCTTCATCATTGTTCGAAAGGTCTGGTCAGCACAACCGCACCGTCATTCATATTCCATCAAAAGCCAGTGAAGGATAAACTCAACTGCTTTGTAATGCACAAACTTTTATGAATTAACTTGGAACAAGCGCGTCGGAAGTCGAGCCGCAAGATTGACGTCAGACAATGTCACGTGTATGCAAATTCCGGAGTTTCTTGGAGTTTGTTGCTCGCTCACTGTGTGTAGGGTGACTTAGTCATTGATAAGTGATAAAAATAATTAGCTTAATGATAGCTAATTTAACTATTTAACATAATAAAAATAATATGTAAACAAAGTGCGTAAGTTCTTCTTTGAAACAACGGTCTTCAAATGAAATCAGACGCTGTCGTCCGAAACGTGGCATGACACTGATGAATTCTTTACTACGTCCCACCAACTTGCCAACAAAGTTGGAGAATGTCTCTTTGTCACTTTTATCCTGGACACCCTGTGTAAGAAACTCAGCCGAGCGCTCGCTTTAAAAATTCAGAGGGAAAAGTGACATTGGAGGATACCGCCTATTAAACAAGTTACTTTCGCGTTCCTTTTAGAGCTCGGATTCTTGTTTTTTGAGAGTATTGTTGGAAACAATTTTGTCAAGGAGCCGCGCACGTCTGATGAAGATACATAGGTCTACCTGTATCAGGTCGTGAAAAAATAAGTAGCTACCTTGAGGCATACTGCCGAAGGTCGGTCCAAATACATGTTGAAGTAGAAACAATCTCAACATTCAAGGTCTTATTCTTCAACGGAATTTATGCGTTATCTTAACCAACGACGGATTAAACCACAATTAACATATGTTAAAATAATTTTGACTCTACTCATCTACGTATAAACATCTGGGTATACTATATTAGATTAAGTATTTATATTACGCTTTATGAACCTACCTGAAATTTCAGACGCAGCTAATGTTGAGAAAGCATTCTATAAGAATAAGAATAAAAAATCTTTATTTGTAGCATTTCAATTTAGACTTATTTAAACTATACAAACACCATGAGACTATTTTAAATTGAAGATAAGACTTAAATGCTACAAAATGGCGTCCGACTCATTCTCACTCATTCTCAGTGTACTCATAATGCACCGTCTTCAAAATAGAACATAACAAGTTGTCATGTCACCAACGACAGGATCCAGATAATAGGATACATGCGGTTGATCACGGAACAAACCCACATTGTCCCACACTACACGGAGTTCGCATGGGACAGTTCTCTTGGGCAATTTCTCATATGTCCAGAATTAAACGTAAGACCTTAGTGTATGTATTGGAGAAGAGCAATGGCAGGAACTGGACCGAAGCGCTAAAATTTATAGGAAAGGCCCAGATTTTAATTTTGTTTCATCTAGAATTGAAATCAAAGCAACAGTCGTTTCATTACCATTTAAAAATAGGCAACCGTGAAAGGTAATAAGTTGGTTGCTACGTTTTAATCAACTTTAGAATAAATTACCTGGCAACACACTTTAAACAAAACAATATGGCTTCCACGATTCCAGTATCTTACTACGTGTAACGAAGCGTACGAGTTTCGTCACACTCAATGATCACACATGTTGTCCTGCTTCAACTTAAGAATTAATGAGGAGTTTTATCATCCATCCTGCTCTTTTCTATCGATATGTAAATTGCCTCGTGGCCGGAAGATGGGCACATGCCAAAGGAAGTTTGAAGCAGGTGGTCAAATGTTCGTGGGGGTCATGGTTGTTGCCCAATAAATACAGGGCTAGGTTAGATTGTTACGGAAACGCATGCCATTATTCACGATTCAGCGAGTTTGTACAATAATGTTTTATTTATTGGAAGGTACGATATTGGTATAATGAGTGCAAGTACTATTTGTAAAATGAACATCTTTATTTAAACAACTTTTGGATGGAAGACTATGAAACTCTTTAAAAGTATTAGTATAGATTTGTAAGATAATGTAAAATTCAACAAACTTGTAGGAGCTGCTTGCCCTGTGGCTTTTATTAAAACCTGTATGAATATGATTTTGTTCACAACATGCATCGTTATTTTTAACATCTATTTCGCAGAAAATTCTGTGTCAAAATCTTTTAAGCACAGTATGACATGCTACCTTAATGATCTCCTTTGTAAAAAGTTATAAACCAAAAATCTCTTTCGTTTACCATTAAGATTTTACATAAAAGTTTTTAAAATTTTATTTTTTCAATCAACAAGCGTGTTCTGCAAATACCGTAGACTGAAAAGTTAAGCCTAGATTCTCGGTCTACGAGAATACAATGTATATATTTTGTCAGGTTACCATCTATAGGGGTTAGCGGGGCAATGCAGCCAGCGTCTTGGGGACGCTTCCGACTGGTATTGATATGGATCAGTTGAGCTACCTGTAGATTGTTTGCAACGGTCTGCAGTTCAATTGCAAGCTCAATTGTTTCAATTGTAAATAATAGTTCTAATTTATTTCTTTTATTTTATTGTAATTTTCCATCTATAGGTATCTACAAGAATAGTATCTCGTTCCGATCCTAAAGAGGTATGAATTTTGCAAAATATAATGTTTATTACAAAGAGTAGGTATCATTTTAGTAAAGTATGTAGTACTAACTACTTATTACTACTAAGTCTTTGTAGGTACTAAACTTGGCGTTTCACCATGACTCACAATTGCAAAAACTAGAAATATTGTAGAAGAATAAGATTATGAATGCATATGTGCGGAGGCGTGACCGGGGTGAGCAGCAGAGCGAGGCAGCCAACGGCCGTGCAATACTTGCCGCATTTAACTGATGCTGCTAAACGTTCAAGTACCTCAGGTAATGAGAACACTGTAGAGTCTCAGTTTAGTTACAGTACAGTTTGGTCTTAGTTGAAGAACCTGCGCATTGCTTCCCTAGGAGTCGCGACTTTAGGAGCGTGGGGTACCGAGGATTTTCTTGTTTTCAGATATACCGTTTGGTTGAAGCGACGCGTGGCCAGAGAGTTGGTGAATATGCTTTGGGTTATGGAACAATAATAGTACCTGCTATGTGGCTGGTGGCTTAGAATTTGCACTACCCCAACTCTTCCCGCGGGTGTCGTAAGAGGCGAGTAAGGGATATCCACCAGAGGCAGGCAGCAGCGCCCCGTACAGAACAATTCTACCACCGAACTACGATCCCCAACCCAGCGTGGGGATTATGGGCATTACCCTCCGAGATAAAAGCCAATAAAGCGCTTATCAGGGGGAGGTCTGCGTCCAGTAGTAGACCAATACAGGCTGTTGACGGTTGAATAGTAAGTACCAACTTTTCAAAGTTTTTATACTCGCATTTATAGTGCGTTAGTACTCCGGGTGCTAGAGTCCGAAGGAAGTCCCAAAGTGTTTCGACTCATTTGACCTCGTGGCGCAATTGGTTCGCGCATTCCCGTACAGGGAAGGATGCGGTTTCAAGTCCCATCAAAGTCGATTTTGTTTTGGAATATTCTTGTCCTTGTATACGTATACTAAGTACTTCTAGTCTAGACGAAAGGCATAACGCTTTTGAGAGTGGTACTTATTATCTAAGTTTCTCTGACAAATATTTTAAAGTCGAAACCGGCTCGGAAAGCTTCCCAATATTAGCTCTCTTGAGAGACCTGAATGCCCTATACATCGCAGTTCCCCGCGGATGCAAACAGACTTTATTATCGCAGTCGGGGACCGTGACAGCGTATCCATTGCACTGTGCAGACATCGACTCATTACTCAGATGGAAAGAGTATTTCCATTCCAGTAGTTCAGTATTCACCATTTCGTGAAATTCACAAGCTCTCTGGCGTCACGATGGACATTAAAATCGATAAATTTGAATAATGAAGGTTCATAACTCCTGCATTGACTGCTGAAAGGCAGATCCTTTTGTACATTGAGTACTTAGGACCTAGGTTAAGATTATTTATCGGGTACCTAGATATTTATCGCGTCCTCATCATACGGTTTTAACCATTTCTAAGTACCAGGGGGCACAAAGTTCCAGAGAGTAACGGCTTCTCGAAACTTGTGCCATACAAAATTTATCGCGTAACGTAAGTGATAAGCAAATATATAAAAAGTTCAATTGAGTAGGTATGTAATGTTATTACAATTTAAACACAACGGAAACCTCGTTAAATATCAATGAAATCGCTAAGAAAAATATCGAAAATTGTATAACAGATTTCACCGTTTGTTTCCAGGCGAACATGAAAAATATTTGAACAAGTGATTCAGGGAATCGAAAAGGAAATACGAAACAATATTTCTGTTGGATCAGAATAAATATAACACAATGCTTAAAAAAATTACAACAGAAGAAAAATATGAGTAACAGAAGTAAAATTATTATACTCCTACTTTTATAATTAGGTAGCTATAGATAAACCATTCTAAAAATGCACGCCGAGTGTGTACCTATGACGTTTTGTGGAGCGGGCGTGCATTAATTACGGATGTAAGCGGGTTAACTACGAACCTTATTTGTGTTGGAACAACAACAACGTTTCATCCCTTACATCCGTAATGAATCCGTTAAACTACGATAGTTTTTATAGTAAAAAGGGCATGCATTTTTAGAATGTTTTATCTCTACTCATAAAATGGGCAGGGCCCTGAGGTATAAGTATAAGCCGAAAGTGGGTGATTCTGGACCCCAAGGGTATTATCTTGTGAATAACGATTTTTGAATCACACTAATATTATAAATGCGAAAGTTTGGATGTTTAGATACTACTGAACAAATCAGACTGAAATTTTACTTATAGGTGATTCTTATCCTGGAATCAAACATAGGCTACTTTTTATCCCATAAATCAGTTCCCATGGGATAGAAATCACCTCTAACGTTCCCATAGAAACAACACGTGCGAAGTCGCGGGCATAAACTTGTTTCTAAAATTTTGGAAAATTACTATTAAAGAATAAAAACAAATTAGAACTATGTACTTAGACTGAAATTGTTATGGATCAGTTGAGCTACCTTGTAGATTGCTTGCAACATTCTGCAGTTAGCTCAATTGTTCTAATTTATTTCTATTATTTGATTCTAATTTTCTTTGAGAATAAAGTGTACTTAGTATTTGCAATTGAAACATTTGAGCTAACTGCAGACTCTTACAAACAATCTAGATGTAGCTCAACATAAACCACATAAACTGGTAAGTATGAAATATTTCCCGGCTCTGAGGATCTGACCCAGGCCAAACCCAGTCAGGCGGGGAACCCCCGGGACATGGTGTAGCTCGCCCGTTATTATTGATTTTATCATTCTATATCCGTTTCCTGGTTTTTGGGACCCTATCGGTATTCCGGGACACGACTCGCTTGATGAATCGATGGTTACGGAAGTTCATGGGACGAAACAATGAAAAAATATTTGTTTTATCATTTTTGTAGTATTTTTTGTGGATGAATTATGGAGCCCTGAATATATTTTATGTACCCAATTCGCTTTTATGTAAATTTAAGACGCTTCTATTAAAAACAATCGTGAATGAAAGTCTTACAAAATTGTTTCATAGATTGAGGAAGGTTCTTATTTATTTTTAATTCCAAGAAAATTTAATAAGTACCTACCTACTCATAGCGTTGGCAGAGATCCAACTGATATTTCTTCCACAGTTCAATTGGTTAGATTTTTATTATTTTTTAGTTTGGTCGAGCCAATACCTACAAGGATTTGAGTGATAATTATTCATTTATTTTATTATAAAACGGCGAAAACACCAATTACACTAATTAACTATAATTACATGCAAACAACGAAACTTATAAAACTAACATAAAATGGATATAAAAAAATTAGATGTATTTTAGCAACAAGTAATGCCATCTGTTGGTTGATTTATTAATTGAAAGAAATCAGATGAAATTGTGGGTGCACTCAGAACTTTCAAATAAAATGCTATTTTTTACAACCATGTAGGTAGGTAGTTGTAACTTTGGAGAGTTGCGAACGACTGCCCACTCGACGTGGCTCCGTGACATAATCATTAATTCTCGAAACACGCACTGTTTAATTTCTGCCTGCATACCAACTGCATCTGTCATTGAAAATCAAGTGTGGTTATATTCTATCGCCTACAAAAAAAATTGATTTTTTCACGAATAGCCGGAGGCAAAAGTGACTTTTCAGTATCCTACTGACCGACACGAAGAACATTCAGTTTTTTCACACTAGTTGCTCGAAAGGGTACCGTAGACGTCATGTAACCCAAACCGAAAGCAAGTGATTTTAGCCCTTAGACCTTGTCAAAGTTAAAACCCTATTATCTGAAACACATGAAATTTTCCACTTCGTAGGTATAGCCAGTGGCTCCAGTACATTCTTTAGTCATCCCATGGCCATGACAGTGGTTAACAAAAAACAGTAAATAAACGCGATAAATACCCGTTTAGGCTGGGTAGGCCAGCAGAGGCCGCATTTTTGTGATTTTGAAAACCATCTGAGACTTAGAAAATAGTGTATTAGATATATTACCTAAGGATCTAGTCTAGTCAAAGTCGCATTCAGTTACAAGATCTAATGAACATCACTCTATAGAAAATAATCCCAAAGTTACCCCTTTTTCTAACGTTTTTTTCAATACATTCAGACTAGCGAACTACTGATATCACACTTTTTTTTGTACTCAACTAAGGACACTTAATATTTCTAAACGAATTCGTAGAGTTTGACTTGATAAAATGATTTTCTTAATCACCATGTTTAAATAACTACAAAAACCACGAGCGCGGCGACTTGGCAGGCGTGCATTTTCCCTTACGCCTACTGCTGCAGGACTACCTGGCCTTATATGGTTGTAATAACATAACATAACGTCGTAAGGACATAATAATCGTCGTAAGGATAATCGTCACAATCTTATGACCTAAAACTACTGAACAGATCACGATGAAGGCGTACACGTATGTACGAAGAACATATTCTGTAAGTCTAATTATGTCTTTCCTGGTTCTGTGTTCTTCCCTGGTTACAATCATCATCATTGTCATAATCCAAAACCTGACCTCACCCAGTCCTGGGTGTAGGCAAATTCTTGTACCACCCACCCACACCTGTACTGCGCCAATCTCATCTAGTTTGGAATATTAATATTAAAGTATTTAGTAGGTAAAATAATTGATTTGTTAGCAGTTCATCCACAAAAGAATTCGTCCAAATCGCTTTTCGTCCAATAACAGTTCCTTAGGGGTCCGGCGACGGATGAATTTCCCATACAAACGTAGTACCAAAATGATTTGTTATTTGAGACTGTTTTCATCATGATTGCTATTATTTGTGTTAGAATAGTATTTATACAGGTTCCTGCCATAAGATTTTTTCAAAATACTTATCTGCGCAATTACTAAGACAACATTCATTCTTTGATGTAAAAATGCGATTAGGTTTAATTTCATTTCAGAAAGGTATTTTGAAAAAAAATTGTGGCAGGAACCTAGATAAATACTATTTTAATACAAATAAAAGCAGACCATAGTGAAAATATGCTCAAATTAAAAATCATTTTGGTATTACGTTTGTATGGGAAATACATCCGTCGCCGGACCCTTAAGAATCCACACGCAGTTCATCCAATTCTTACCAACTCTGTTGTTTTACTTTTGAATATCTCCGCAGGTGTCAACTCCGTGAGAATAATAAACATGCGTGTACCCGAAGTGCTCCAATACGGCACACGGGAGAAGGTGACCCTGGACTGTGACTACGTGGCCAGCAACGTCACGGGGCTGGTGGTCAAGTGGTTCTTCGAGGATAAGACCCAGCCGGTCTACCAGTGGATACCGCCGCAGAAGCCTCAGGCTTTGGGGATTCTCAAAAATAAGGTACCTACTTAGCTCGATTTCTTAATTATATGAAAAAAAAAATAAACAATCCCACAGTACCTTTACCTACTTAACCTTTAGATATATCAATTTTCATATATTCTGGGTATTTTCTAATTGGTGGTGGATTCTAATTTTATTTTTTATTCTGGGTAGCTTCTAAAATGTACACGGATGTTAATGTAAACCTAATTTATTTACCTACCTACTAATCAGAACCATGTAGGTAGGTAATCTTTTTAACAGAAAACATTAGGCATCTATCTAAACCACGGCGGCTACATCGAAGTTTACTCACACTAAAGATATGGAGTGTTTTCTGTGTGAACAAAATGTCTTTTGTAAAATGGACCGCTATAACTCAATAAGTTCATTGCAGTCGACCGATATCTCTTGTCCCAAAGTAAACGGACACGCTCCTAGAGTAAACGGTTTCTGAAAACCATTCCGCAAATTCTTGGCCTTGGTTATTTTATTGTTACTTTGGTTTTTTGTGGTAAAAGCTAAGCACACAGGAATAAAGTTAGATTTAAAACAAGCTATACTCACTCATTCCACGCATATAAATTACCTTGTGATGCGAGCACGCCTATGAAAATACCTTACTGTTGACAGGTTAATGAATTGAGACTGAATGAAATATATCATAGAGAGTTGCTTTTCAATAATTTGGCGTGTTTTAAAAAAGATAAAACGACTTCAAATTCTTCTAGTGGCGACATCTAGTTAAAATTCGACTTTAATTTAGTTTGATGACACATCGAGGATCTCCATCCAATAAAAAAATAATTTATTTAATAAATTATTTTATTCGATTCGAAAATTATTGGGAGTTAAAGTTTCAATTTAGATCGAGTCCATTGATTGCGTAGTAATAATAAAATATAAGCCTTAAGTCAAACTAAGTACTTGCAAACGTTACATAGTTACATACTACTTATAAAATTAGGAATATAACGTTGTTTACCGCTTGGCAAAGGCCTCCCCACAGCCTTCTCCAGTGGAGAATCTCCACTCCTCCCTGTCTTGGGTTCTCCTTGTCCACGTCTCGCCCGCTCCTTTGACAAGCTCATCGGCCCATCGAGACAGATTGCGTAATGAAGATTTATTGTATTTGATTTTTTCATGAAAAATTATTAAAAATTGTTTAGAAATTTATAGTTTGTTACTTAATCTTTCTTACTTTTTCCGAAAAGCGTTTGTAATGCCGCGGACAGAAGCAAGTAGCAAATAAAATATTAAACAAATTATCTGAGCGTCTAGTCTGGTCGAAGCGACGCGTGACCCGAGAGCTGGTCACTATCTGGCGCAGCGCATCAGCATTGCCATACAGCGGGGCAATAATGCAGTCAGTGTCTTGGGGACGCGACGACTGGTATTGATATGGATCAGTTGAGATAGCTATAGATTGTTTGCAACAGTCAGAAAGCTAGCTCAATTGCTTCAATTGTAAATACTAGTTGTAATATTTGTATTAGTTGATTGTAATTTTCTTTTTGAATATAGATATTTCTTATTAAAAACAAATTTATTAAATTTATATTCTGATTCTAAAAATAAAATCATTTGAATGCCCTAATTTGTCTGTAAAATAATAGAAAACGTTGAGCAAAAATAACAGAATCGATGCTTTCAAAAATAGAATAGGTAAAGCGGACTTGATTATTGGGTTGTCAGTTGAACTGACAGAAAGATAATAAATGCGTGAAATGAGATACTATTGTTAAAAATTAATAACCCTCAACGATTTTATTTGGAAAATGGGTACAGAGCTGATGAAAACCATCACAACACGAGAACGACTTTAAAATCTCCCAGAAATATGATTAGTTTTTTGGGAGATACCTCGATGGAAACATTGGCTCGCAAACATATACGAAGAACCTCTTACCCTGATTATTAAATTAACTATAGGTACCTTTACTTCATGACCGTTTCGTCACTCACGGGTGATAAAAATTTGAAAATATGTATATATTTTTTTATGACTTGAACACAGCTTTTCCCTTACTTTCAGCTGGATCTAAACTACAAAGTGTCACACAACCCATACACCCAGCACCGCGCACTGCGGATCCTGTCTCCAGGTACTGAGCTCACTGGCAATTACACCTGTGTGGTCTCCACGTTCCTCGCTGAAGACGAGAAGACAAAGCCTATGACTATTTTTGGTAAGTTTGTAAAACCACTACTTACCAGCCTACGTCTACACTATACCTACCTACTATACTCCGTCTACGTGTTATTTTCTTTGACTGAATGAAAGAATGGAATACTTGATAGACTCTCGTTTCTTTTAAAAAAATCCAACGATCAGCGACAGATTCCTGGAGCCGACAGATTATGTGTCTATGAAATTTTGCATTATAAACACAAGGACGGAATGTAGGTCCATAACGTCATGCTTTAAGGCTTGGTAGGCCAGCAGAGGCCGCATTTTTGTGATTTTTTAAACCATCTGAGACTTAGAAAATATTGTTTAAAATACTGAAAAAAACATATATTATCTAAGGATCTAGTCTAGTCAAAGTCGCATTCAGTTACATATTATAATGAACTTTACTCCATAGAAAATGATCCCAAAGTTACCCCTTCTTCTAACGTCTTTTCAATACTATGACTAACAAACTACTGATATCACACTTTTTTTTGTACTCAACTAAGGACACTTAATATTTCTAAGCAAATTCGCAGAGTTTGACTTGATGAAATGATTTTCTTTACCACCATGTTTAAATAACTACAAAAAACACGCGTGTGGCGGCTTGGCAGGCGCGATTATTTATTAATTATTTTACAATAAACTTAAGAAATTCAAATCGCGGTAACCGTGACACTTAAAACATTGAGTCTACCGGGGAAAAGTAGCCCATGACCCTCCCAACTACAAAAAAAAAATATTCGGTAGCAATAGTAAGCACCCTGTATGTCTTCTACTATTTGTTTTAATGAATTTCTACGAAGTGAGTCTTTAAGCATGGACTATATTTTTTAGTTTGTTTAGACTTAGCCGTAGTTATTTTTAGATATCAAGGAAGCTCCAAGTCTAGTGGAAAACTTCTCTCCCCAGAATAAACACGTCCGTTTCCTGTCAAATAGGTTGTGTCTCAAAAATGTTTTGCCCGACATCACTAGTATTTAGTTTTCCACACGAGGACCTGCAATATTTCGTTGATAAATAATTGATACGAGCTTCTCCTAGATGCATTACTTTTTCATGTGGTATATTTTTAATTCACAATCTAAACTCATAGAGAATACACCAATTTCTATCCACTGTTAGGCAAATTTAATGCGCCCATCTAATTGAAAATCTCCTCCGGTTTTTAATAATCATGTACTTTTAGGATGCCTCGAGAAAATTCGGGAGTACCTAATTGAGACATAATGTATCGACGGATCAAGTTGTGTTTAGTAGGCATTTATTTCCATTGCGACACTTAAAAACTCTTATAAGATTTTAGTAACCATTAGAGTTCTGTGACACTTTGTATAATAAGCGGGGACGTAAAATATTTCAATCTTTTGAAATTATTCAAGTGAAAATCTCAACCAGCCTCAACTGGATTATTCGTTATTATTATAAAATGCAACGGTAATAGTCCTCAGTAAGTATTCTACAACAACAGAGCTCTGAATCGCGATGGAAAACGGAAATTACTAGCTGCATACCAACACCCAACAAAGTTTCGCCCGTGTACACGCTAGCAGGCGAAGAGATCGCTTGACTTTACGAAAATCCGTTGCTCATATTGCCACAATTATTTTAGCTCAGTGACCTAAAATGGATCTTATGCCGACGGACCTATTATGACTTCGCCAGGTTTCTCGATTTTGAACTGTTTCTCGTCAGCTAGAAGCGTCGAATTCACGGAAATCGAGTTCAACCTCGTCAATCCAGCGATACGTAGGGCTGCCTGATGTATGCACCGATGGTTTTTCGTTACGCTTTCCTGACAGCTTCATCCTCGTCGAACCTTATACTTTGTTCAGCTAATAGCTGATGTTCCATGTCGCAAACACATACCTTCGGAGCTAAAGTCATGGAATCTTATCAAAAACTCTTTATTTCCGTAAATACAATAAATGTTAACCTAGAAATGGTCAAATTATAAAGCTTATTTCTGTCGCTTCGGTATGTAGACTAAAGTAAAGAAGCGACGAAGAAACCTTTAGCCTGTGAAATCATTCAAGACTATGGTCCTTTTTTTTTTGGAAATAATAGATTTTACTTAGTCCTCAAAGCCTGTTAATAAAAACATAGCCTTATTAAATGTAGCACAGACATACGAAACGGAAAGGAGTAAAACTAACTCGTACACGTTGAAGTAACTTTGTAAGGTAGTTTGTTTTTGTTTGTATTTGGAAAATGTAAATAACAATTTTCTTTTTTTTTTTTTCAGTCCCAGAGAGAAGGTTTGACATGATCCTGGATCGACTAGATGGTGACCTGATCAACGTGATATGCGCTGTAGAAGGAGTCTTTCCCAAACCTGAACTTGTTATACTGGCTGGAAACAGGTATGTCTGAAAAAAGTTTGGTATCTATCCACAAAACAATCTGACCTGGCTGTAACAGAGGGAGTAGAAGTTAGAGTTGATGTTGCCCAAACTATTTGATCGCTGCAGCGAGCTGTGTGGTGCTGGCCTAGAATTTGCACCACCCCAACTCTTCCCGCGGGTGTCGTAAGACGCGACTAAGGGATATATATACACCGGGGGCGGGCAGCAGCGCTCCCTGCAGAACAATTCTACCACCGAACTGCGATCCCCAACCCGCATGCCCAGCGTGGGGATTATGGGCATTACCCCCATAGGATAAAAGCCAACAAGGCGCTTATTATCAGGGGGAAGCCTGCGTCCAGCAGTGGACCAACACAGGCTGTTGAGGTTGAGGAATTTGAGGAAACTGATAATTTTCAAAATATACTAGTATAGACCTTCTAAACTAAAAATATTCGCAGAACAAGGCTAGTCAATTCCAAAACCCGATTCGACGTTCAAATTAGCGAACGAATAACCAACTGCAAGAATGAAACACCCTGTGGCTCAGCTTTAACTCATAATATGCTTCGATTCAGGCCGACACACCTTGTTAAATTTCCTAAAGCCATTGAAAATATCCAAGGAAACATCACTCAAAGCTCAATTTTAAACCGTCTTCGCTACATCTCCTTTGCATGCTGAGCCGGCCTGAGCCTAAAATCCTCTCGCATGTTCAGATCAATGTCAAAGCTTCGAGCAGCCTCGAACATCGTCGGAATTGTTGTGCTCTGACGTCTGCTGTCGCACACCCCTTGAGTTACGATGTCATGCTGAATTGCACGGAGTGGGCCCTTACTGTCCAACGGACAGTGATCGGTTTACTTGGAGAATGGAATTAAGTACCGACCTTCTGATATCGACAGCCGTCTAGATAGGTTAAACAGAAATCCAATGACGAAGTAGTCATGCATTGATTTTATTTTTAATTCGATAAATATAGAGATTAATTTATTGTGATACTGTGGACTAACATAGTTTTTTATTTACATCAAAATAAAGGGACTGTCGGTTATCGAACACATCGCCCTATCGAGATAACACGAAATGACATAACAATAACTTACGTACCTTTATCTAATAAACCTTTTGACCTCGACCTCCCCCAAAACAAAAATTTACTACAACAAGATGAAAAAAAATTTCGTGAATAACTAAATTAACACAAAATTAATTGTTAGTTTTAAAAACAATAAAATTGTCAATGTGAGTGTGTCCTTTCGGATATAAGCGTATATGCGAAAGGACAAACTGACGATGCGATGATATAATTAGATTTTATTACCAAAAAGTAACATTTAAAAATTCCGAAATTATTTTGAACATCAAGTAGGTACTTACCTATAATTATCTAGTCTGGTTTTAATTGGGGACTTAGATGTTTCAGGTAAGAAAAATATCTATCAAATACTTTTGCGAGTTTATAACTCGTACAAAACGGAAACAGAAATGAAAATAAGGAATAACCATTCTTCCCTAAACATTTGTCTATAAAGTACCTACCTTATAAAAACCTGCCTAACCAATTCACAGTGAAAATAAAATCACAAATATTTCCATGAAATTGTTATTATTTTCCATATTTATTGAAAAGAGGCACATACAACGCACTATTCTGCCTTCAAATGACTCGATTAGTGATCGAAAAACAATTTCCATTCAATATGCGCAAAGAGAAACCAATTTCGTGTTTATTTTAACAGCCATTGGTTGCTTAATACTAAAATTGAAACATACGTAGGCTAAAGTTTGAGTTTCGGACGTATTTTAGTGAAAGCAATTAGTGCCTTGAGCAAAGGCAAAACTGGCGTTACGTTAAATACGGAATACCGTCGACCTAAGTTCATAGATTCAGATTCCTTTAAATTCATACATCATACAAAAAAAAATTACAAATTATTGTTTTTTAAATATACACTAAATACAATTTTGCTTTAAAGGGCAATAGTTAAGGTAAATATATAATAAAAATAGAGTTGCCAGTTGAACTTACTAATTGTTGTGATAAATTGTGTGACAATAGCGACCACAGGTTAGCAATAGACACATTGTATAATAACTTGATTAATATACTTAGGAAAGCATCAATTGATAGTTTTGAGTCCGCTCAGGGTAAAAATAGGAGGCGAGCCCATGTTGCAGGATGGAACAGGCACGTCAAACACACTCATGGGGAGGCCCGGGTGGCCTATCATACATGGCTCATGTATGGAAGGCCACCTAATGGGCCTATTTACCAACATATGGTTGAGACAAAAAAGGTTTTTAAGAACAAATTAAAATGGTGTCAAAACAATCAAAACCAAATTAAAATGGACATATTAGCTACACATCATGCCTCTAAAAATTTCACCAGCTTTTGGAAGCATACCAAAAAACTGTCCCCATCAAGTGGTCTGCCTGTGAGTGTGAGTGGTGTGTCTGATCCACAAGGTATAGCCAATGTCTTCATGGATCAATTTAAGGTTGAGCCAAGTTTGTCAACCAAGCATGTGCAGGTACTCAATACTGAAGTCCAAACTGCTGATTCCCATGTGAAGGTTGATACTGATGAAGTTAAAAAGATCATTAGGAATATGAAGAGGGGAAAATCCCCCGGTCATGATGGACTCAGTATAGAGCACCTGCAACATGCTGGTGCTCACCTGCCCAGGATACTGGCTATGCTTTTCAATCTCTGCATAGGCCACTCTTACTTGCCAGAAGAGCTCATGAGGACCATTGTTGTTCCTGTCATCAAAAACAAAACCGGCGATGCCTCAGATGTGTCCAACTACAGGCCCATATCTCTTGCCACGGTGGTTGCGAAAGTGTTGGACAGTATACTTGACAAACATCTAATGCAGCACTTAAATATTCGAGATGAGCAGTTTGGGTTTAAACCCGGTCTCTCCACTGAAACTGCAATCCTCTGCCTCAAGCATACTGTCCAATACTATACCAGCAAGAAGACACCAATATATGCCTGTTTTCTGGACCTATCGAAGGCATTCGACCTGGTTTCTTATGACATCCTGTGGGATAAGCTTGTGAAGGATACAACAATGCCTGGTGACCTCATAAATATCTTTAAGTTCTGGTACCATAATCAGAAAAACATGGTTAGGTGGTCGGGCTCGCACTCTGAGGAGTACAGATTGAAGTGTGGGGTAAGGCAGGGGGGGATTACCTCTACAAAGCTTTTCAATTTGTACACTAATCAGCTGAATGGTGAGCTCAGTAGAACAAGGATAGGCTGTTCTATCCATGGCAATAGTGTAAATAATATCAGCTACGCAGATGATATGGTTCTACTGAGCCCATCAATCAGTGCCCTGAGACGGTTACTGAAGATTTGTGAGACATATGCAGCGGCCCATGGACTCAGGTATAATGTAAAGAAGAGTGAACTGCTTCTCTTCAAAGCAGGCACGAAGAGCTACTCTGTACCTCGGGTCTCGCTTAACGGTACCCCTCTAAATTGGGTCAAACAATTTAAATATCTGGGTCACTGGGTCACTGAGGATATGTCGGATAATGTGGATATAGAAAGGGAGCGTAGGGCGTTGTCGGTGAGGTGTAATATGGTGGCTCGCAGATTCGCACGTTGTACAACGCCAGTCAAAATAACTCTCTTTAAGGCGTATTGTACTTCTTTTTACACGTGCAGTCTGTGGGCCAGATATACACTAAAAGCCTACAACGCCTTACGCGTCCAATATAATAACGGCTTCAGGATGTTGTTGGGGCTGCCGCGATACTGTAGCGCATCAGGGATGTTCGCGGACGCGCACGTGGATGGGTTCCACGCAATCATGCGCAAGCGGGTCGCATCCCTGGTGGGCCGCATGCGCCGCAGCTCCAACAGCCTGCTGGCCGCCGTGGCGCAGGACCTCCGCTCCGGTATCATGGGCCACTGGATGATGATGCTGAAACCAGTATCATCGCTGGTGGCTCAATGATGCCACATTGATATGCTTTATTTAATTTAATTTAATTTGATTGTGTACTTTTATTATTATTATTATTATCATTATTATTATATTATATTAAATTGAAATTTGTAATTGTGTGTATGGATTTATGTCTGAAATAAATGATTTTTATTTTTATTTTATTTATTTTTTTATTTAAATGTATAAATTAATGCTTAAAACTAAGTTTCTTGTGAATCTATCACTTTGAGTTAGATGATTCAAAGAAGATGTCAGGTAATTAGGAGATCTGACTGTAATCATTTTCCAAAAACTCTTTGATGCTATACAGATGCTATACTTTACTTTGGTAGAAGAGAAAGGTGTACAATTCCTAGTTGCAAATTCTTAAATTATTGTTTATTTAACTTATCGAGCCAAATAGAATCCTGCGGAATAAATTCATACCTGGATTGGCGAATATAATAATAATAATAATTAAGCCATTTATTATCATAGAATAAATTATAGCTATATACATTACAAAATTAAATAAAAATTACTAAACATTATTATAAAATTAGATATTGAGCATTATTAGAAGTAGATATTTTCATTAATCCATGATCTCTGTCCGAGTAAAGGCCTCCTCCAGTCAGTGCCATTTTTTTCTGTTCGTCGCTAAAGTTTGCCACTCTTTTCCAGCTATTTCTAAAATTTCGTCCACCCACCTTTCGGGATGTCGTCCTCTTTTTTTTTTACCGGGTGGTCCTTGCCAAGTTGTTACTATTCTGGACCATTTTTTCGATTGGAGAATATTTGCATTCCAAACATACTAACCTACGTATGAAAAAAAAACAAATAGAGGCGAAGTAAAAACCTAACTCTACGTATAAAATGTCTGACGTTTTGGAATGTATGTAATTCTGTATGTCACGTTAAAATAAATAAATAAATACTTATTAGAAGTTGGTTAAAAAGGAAGGATGTTACCTACCATAGGCGCCGGGCTTAGACCATTAGGACTTTTTTAAATGGTCTAAAGCAGCGGGTATACGATGACCCGGATTGCATTGCAACCAGGGTGCACCTGTACATTTCCCATACCTATCTAAAAGTTCTGGGGTGAATCCCGCTCGTATACCCGCCCGAGGATTTAGTTTGCATACGCTTAATCCACTCGGAAACTAAGAGTTTACCTACTTACCTAAGTACATACCTTACAAAATGAACAAAGTAGGTAATTGCACGTTTGAGGATCCCAATAATGATCCAAGTCAAAATTAAATGCAGGAAATGGGCATCCCCCAAAGAGTGCAATTGGTTGGGGGATTTTCTGAAATCACCGCGCTTGGCAGGTACAGTGATCTCATGATGTTAACTACTCAGGTGGTAGCTGCTAGACGAGCCGACACGTCCGGGGAGAGTGCAAGCGCAGGACCAACGGCTTGACGTGCTTTCCATCCGAGGCAGGGGATCATCGTCAGCGTGACTCAGGACTGCTACTGTGAATTTGTCTTGATAAAGAAATCGCAATGGCAAGATGTTATTGCCCCGAGCCAGGTTTTAAACCCAAGATTTCATAATCTGAGGTTGAACACGCTGCCGCTAGACCAACGATTCAGTCTTTTTTTCTAGGTTCTAACTTTTTTAGGTTAGGTTTGTAAGGAACCTTATCTTACATCCAAACTCCATTTTATCGGTATATACCTACGTATTCGAACAAGATTTTGTATTTGCAATTCCATCTTGAATTTAATACCATTCCAGAAATCAATTTCCCCTGATGTATTGGAAATCTAGATACGAGATGAGCCAGCGACTGAATTATCTTGCATATCAATATTATTATGGCGCTCAATATAGGGTTCATACACACGGCAAGCTATGCTAGATTATCTTGGTAAGTACATAACAAAGGAGTCGCAAATTTTTACCTGGGAGTTTACTTGTAAGAGAAATTCAAAGTAGCAGTCAAGAAATTGGTGGTTTTACACCCTAGTGCCTCGGAAAGCACGTAAGCGGTTGGTCCTGCGCCTGATTTCTCCCCGGTCGTGCTACCGACCTATCGGATTATGAAAGTGAGGGAATAGAGAATGCACCTGTGTTTGCGCACACACTTAGGTACTCCCTGTAATAATGTCCTGCGCACCTGGTTAGTCTTCGTTGAGATTGGTTGCCGTGGTCGAAATTCGGCTAAGAGGTCATAAACATCATTTCGAAAAGCAGTATTTCGCCATTCTTTGTTACTAAATTGCAGTAAAATATATAAGGCTTTACACGCGTTGTGTCTACGGAAACGTTTTTAGGTTATTTTTATCCCATGGGAACTGATTTATGGGATAAAAAGTAGCCCATGTTTATTCCAGACCTAGAAATACCTGTATGTGTAAATTTCGGCCCGATTCGCTCAGTAGCTTTTGCGTGAAGAGGTAACAAACATAAAAACATTCATCCAAATTTTCGATTTTCTATTATTAGAGTGACATTTAAAGCTTTCGAAAAAATATCGAATTATAACATATCCTATCTTATCGTTGAAACACCAGCTTTACAACGGATTTCAATCTAATTCGCTTGGTCAAATCGCGAAACATGATTGAAAAGCCTTTTCAGTAAAATATTATTTATTTCTATCATAAATCCCAGTCTCAATATACCTCAAAGTCGTGTAGATAAGATTTGATTAAAAATTGTGTGCCTTAGTTCATATTTGTCAAA
Source organism: Eupithecia subumbrata (assembly GCA_949316285.1). Lineage (NCBI taxonomy): Eukaryota > Metazoa > Arthropoda > Insecta > Lepidoptera > Geometridae > Eupithecia > Eupithecia subumbrata. The sequence continues at coordinate 32,688,609 of OX438640.1, read as the reverse complement.
TATTATCTAATCTAACAGCATGACATTTTTAATTCTTTATCTACACGCCTATAGAAGATTAAAATTTAGTCCAACCATCATTAAATAAACTACAGGATATCTATAGTTTTAAGGTAAATCTGCTCGATATAATTCATTGGCCAAAACATAGCGTTGTGCAATATAAATCCTGGATTCTATGCCACTAATCTGAGCTTAACTATTGTTTTGGCCACAATACTGTAGAGTTTGCGCTGTGGAATTTTGGCCACAACAAAGCTAGTGTCAACTAAATATTCGATAGGGCCTGAATGCATAATATTCATTCAGGCCCTATCGGATATTTAGTTGACACTGATCAGTTTATCCATTTGTCAAAACAAGCGTACTTCTAAATACCTAATTTTGTTTTATTTCAACATTTTGTTGTCGGTAAGTAATTTTTACTCGTTTGTGATTTTGATGAAATTATTACTAACCGACACTATTTCATTAACTATTGAGAAAATACATAATTTTTATATGCCAGTTTACTAAGTATATATACTGCATTTAAACCGTTGAAATCAAGTAGTTGTGCCTAATAGGCGATTTAATATGATTTTTGTTTGAAATAATAAACTTTAAAGTGCTCCAGTGTAAAGTTGCCAACATGTCGCTTGGTAATTATTGCCTTTCAAGCGTCGATATGTATGTATATATTTACCCTAAGAAGATGAGTTAAAATTAAATGAAAAGCCACTTAGTGCTGCTTACATTAATTTAAATGACGGCGTTTAAATGAAAAATAACACTATCATATTTATATTATAAATATGGTATAATTGAGTAACTCTTACAATGTGTACCTATTTTCCAGCGGGGCACCACTGTTACTTTAACTTTTAGGGGTCTTCACTCCACGAAACATAAAACGAGATTTGTAACAAATAACCAGATTTTTTTTCTGGCTTTTTGGCAGCCGATTTTAACTGGCAGATAGATAATGCTTTAAGGGAAACTTAAGCTACTTTTCTTTCAGAAAATTATTAAGGGTTCCACGCAAAAAGATTATGAAATTGTAAATTGTATACGGGCGATGCCGCGGGCACAGCTTCATGATTTATTGGCTACATATTTTATTTATAGCTTTACTATACTATCAAACTACGCCATTGCACATATTATTCAACTCGTAGTCTCTATTTCAATAGCTGTGCTGAACCTGGTTTCAGACTAACTTTTAAACATAATTGAAAAATTGAAAACTTTGCTATTATTTTGCACTTGCTCAGATTAGAATTTCCTACTAAGCCGTTGCCAAAGTTGATCCATTGCTACTAATTAGGTAGGCCAGCTCACAAAACAAATCAGTAATTTGGGGCAATTTCTATGCTTAGATTCCAGTGGTCTACTAAAATGGACTCTAAACCTAGATATTGACCAGGCGCTGTCGGATCGGTGATCGCAGTAGTGGTGTTAAAAATACACAGAAAGAAGCTGCTGTGTTTCCTCTGGTAGGTTCCCTTAGACGACTCTAACGACATCTATGGGATGAGTTGGGGGTCGATTCATACGCCCCGACCGCCACTTATGTGTTAATACTTATTTTATATTTTAAGGATTTTTTTAGTTATCATTAGTATTTTTGTGTGTGCCAATAAATTGATTTTCTTTCTTTCTTTTCCTTCTTTATGTTGTTTAGTGCTATTAGTTGTTTGAATGAGGTTGCGTTATAAATACTAGCAGAGTGTCATATCCCGTGATTTTTTATTTCGCAGGCCACTGAATGGGAAGTCAAAAATCAATTTGATAGACGGGCGATACACGGCGCTCACGAGTGCTTTCGTCAAGGTCGAAGCCCTGCCCCCTACGGTGGAAATCCTCTGTGACATGCAAGTGCCATTGGCCAACTATTACAGCAGGAAAAGGGACATATTTTATAGAGGTAATTGAATTTAAAATAAATAAATAAATAATGTTGGATAATTCACATAGCATTATCTAGCCCCAAGCTAAGCAGAGCTTGTGCTATGGGTACTAGATAACTGATATACTTAAAACAATACACTACATGGATATTTTTTTACTTTAGGTACATAGAAAACATCTAGAACACCCTGAACAAATATCTGTAGATGTTACAAACATTTGTCCCAAAACAAGTTGAATACAAATAATTATCGTTCAACTTTAAAATATTTTTTTATCATGAAAATAAATAATAAATAACTTTTACTTAGAGAATAGAAGCTAATTAAAATTACATTATTTTTCCTACAGATCCCCCATCGACAACCGAAACACCGAATTCAGCGTACACGCCATCTGCTGGAGACAAAGGTAAAAAATCTTTTTTTAATATAGATTTAAGTATAAAACATAACACAGTTTTTGTGAACTACCATTTTTGGGAAAAAAAAATCCCGTTAACTAGGTAAAGGAGCTTTTATTATATCTACATATAAATCTACGTTTCCCCTCTTAAAATTTAATTACCTACGTATGATTCCAAGATTATGAAAAAAACTCGACAGCTTTGGCAGACTTTTCAAAACCAGCAGCAGAACGCAGCAGTATTTCATTATTAGTACTTCTTACAAATATGAAGTAGAATAAAGAATTTATCATAGCCACACATGTTACACAAAATAAGTAAAATACAAAAATATACGTTATTGAGAAATATATAAGCCTTTGGATTTAAATTTTAAACATATTGTTAGAAGCGTGTAGCAATCCCCAGGGAAAAAAAAATATAGTTGTTGGCGGCTGATCCGGTCCAGTACTAAAATTTAGAACATCTATTCACAAAAATTTAAAAAATCAATTTTTTTCTCTTCATTAATAGTTTTCTTACTGTCAATTGGTATCATTAGGTAATATAATATATTTAAAAGAGTATCAGTACTTATCTCCTTCATTACTTTTCAGGTTGTTGCAGTTTTTCCACGATTCAAGTCATTGTTGCATCATTGTTGACTCAGCTATTCATAGTGAAAGTGACGTGATGAAGTTTTTTTAAACACTAATAATTACGAAAAAATTACTAATTTGTAAGAAATAATAAGACTTGTCCAATGTTAATGTTTAAAACTCACTGCCTTCCAAAGACACAATACAAAAATTTGTACCTAAACTTATATAATATTTTTGTATAAAATGTAAATATAGAATCTAGTCGTTTAAATAAACGGTATTTAATGCCAAGTAATTTACGTCTTTTATTATAAGTAATTCAAAACGTTTTGTTAGAACATCGATCATTCAAATTGCCCTTCTTTTTCCATAATTCGATGAGCATACAACGGAAAGTAATTTGCTAGACACGTGATTGCTGAGTAAACGTATGGAAACTGGTGGCTACACCATTTCCCACGAGCGGGCCCGAGGCATAGAATGACCGCCTTTTTTCAACAAACGATCTACCCTGAATGATACGATAGTGTTGCAATAGCTTGGAGCGAATTTATTATGAACTAGCTAGCAATAAATTTTAAATTAAAAAAAAAAGTTAAAAAAAAGGCTGAGTAAACCTTAAAGGAGAAACGTTAAAAATAAATTGTTGTAAGTACCTACCGTATTCTCTATATTAAACACTGACTCTATATTAAACATTTACAGCGTAATTAAGTTATTAAACGTGTCAGTGTTCTAATTGTACATTTATTGTATTATGGAAATAAAGAGATTTTATTTTGATTTTGATTAAAACCACATTAGAAACTGATTTAGATATTTCTCCGTTAACCACCACATCATTTCACAACTACAAAAAATAAAACACTAGTTCTCGGTTTCAATTCAAGGTACGAGTCGTCTCATGCACTTTGTACGTCCCATACAGCCTCTTTCTATAATCTTCTGTTTTACAAATCTAGCTGTACAAACGAGAGACTATATATACCCTGCTCCAGCCCTGCTGTTTTTACTATTTAAGCATTCGCTTTGTCAAAAGATAAGTTCCTCAACAGGCACCGCCAACAGGCATTCATCGGATTGTCTTAGTTTTTATTGTAATTATTCTAAAAATAGCTTAAAAGATTGTAACCTAAGTATTTCGATTAATATACCTACGTAATAATACCTCTTATTAAACCAAGTGAGAACTCTGTGTGTCAGTTAAACCTATCATAGACTCTAAGGCACTTTTAACCGAAATGTAATGTTTTTTACCTGAATAAATGATTCTATTCTAGCAGTACCTCCCATACAGCCTCTTCTACTATCTTCTGTTTTACAAATCAAGTTTTACAAACGTGAGACTAGCCCGTACTCCAGCCCTGCTCTAGCAGCTACCATGAACTCACTCCGTGTGAATGGAAAGCACTATTGCACCTGTTCTAGATCAATCGAAACCACACATTGTCAAATTCCTCGGACAAAATCGAGTACAGATTCTCCTTCAATATCATTTGCAAATGGTAATTGAAGTCGTGGCGCAGATTCGATATGAAAATTGGCTTCTGTGAATTGAATGTGAATTTATTTTAGGGAAAATATAGAATCGACTGCGGAGCTGTAAAACGGGCTATGCGGCAAAGCAGACAGGATGCAAACTAGAAAATATAATCCACAACAAATCAGTCCCGTCATGAGTCTGGGTGTTGTGATTAAATCCTACTAATATTATAAACGCGAAAGTTTGTAACTATGGATGGATGGATGGATGTTTGTTACTCTTTCACGTAAAAACTACTGAACGGATCTCGATGAAATTTGGCACGGAGATAGATTGTAGTCTGGAATAACACATAGGCTATATGTTATCCCGGAATCCCACGGGAACGGGAATTACGCGGGTGAAACCGCGAGGCGCTGCTAGTGTATAATAAAAAATATCCATCTTTATTTAAACAATAAAGTATTTTTTACTTATACTACGACACTTTTACACACAAATAAAATTACAATCAAATAAAAGAAATAAATTAGGACTACTATTTACACATGAACCATCGAGCTAACTGCAGACTGCTGCAAACAATTTACAGGTAGCTCAACTGATCCATATCAATACCAGTTGGAAGCGTTCCCAAGACGCTGGCTCCATTGCCTCGCTGTGTGTCAATGCTGATGCGCTGCGCCAGATACTCACCAGGTCTCGGGTCAAGCGTCGCTTCGACCAGACGCTCAGATAATTTCTTAAAAACCCGAAGAGCCTCGGTACCCCACTGACCTAGGGTCTCGACAATGGTCTCTTTTATTTAATATATTTATCATCCACTGTTTTGCAGCAATAATAAGTTTCAAAATTTGAAGGTACCTAGTTAAATCATCACACGTTGTGTGGTGGTATTGTGTATCTCAATACCTACTGCTATTTTGAAACATAAGCACAACCTAAAAGTTTTAATAAAGAAAACCAAAAGTAGAACCTTCATAATACCGATGAGTTCAAACATTAATCACGTTTTTTATAGTTTGTGGAACTAGAAAACGGAAGACACTTTTAATCTAAACTTCTTATAGCAAACATAAGAAGAAAATATTTTTAAATTTCCAAGTTCAACGTTCCATGACTGAAAATACCGAAGCATCTCAGCTGGGGACGTCGTCGCCGGCATTGCTGTTACGATCAGCACCGCAAATAATTTCCCAAGAGAGGTGTATTTCACATCGGTGACGCAAGATGATCCCAAATATTTTAAAGAGATCGCTGAGAGACATTTTTTCCAGCGCAGAGTGGAGTGGGACTTACGATGTCTGATGAAATTAGATGGGAAATTCGATGGTTTTTGTAGATAATAATAAAGTCCTATTCAAATTAAGCCGGCCTGCGACGCAAGAGGTTGCGGGTTTTTTCCAGCGCAGAGTGGAGTGGGACTTACGATGTCTGATGAAATTAGATGGGAAATTCGATGGTTTTTGTAGATAATAATAAAGTCCTATTCAAATTAAGCCGGCCTGCGACGCAAGAGGTTGCGGGTTCGATTCCCACCTCGGGCAAATTTTTGTACGATCTGCAGATATTTGTTCAGGGTGTTCTGGATGTTTTCTATGTATAGTAAAAAATATATATTTATGTGGTGTATTTTATTAAGTATATCAGTTATCTAGTACTCATACCACAAGCTCTGCTTAGCTTGAGGCTAGATCATGCTGTGTGAATTGTGCAGCTTTATTTATTTTTTTATTTTATTTATTTAATTAAAATAGTTTACTAATAGGAATGTAAGATAATTATTTTGTAAGATTATCAATTTGTCTTCAGAAACGTGTGGTGGTATCAAGTTGAAAATTAACATCAAATATTCAAATCTGTAACCTGTTGAAGCCGTGATATGAGTGAAACTTCTAGGTCAACGCAATCAAAAGTTACAGCCGTTTATGTCCGGATACTTTGAAATTTCCAAGGGAATATAACATGCACACAAAACCTAAGGGTACTTCCCGTAAACCTAGAATCATGAATTCTCCAAGAAGCAAGGTCTTATCTCACAAGTACTGGAAAAAATTCGAACACCGTAAATTTTTAGATAAAAAAAAAATACTTTTGATTCTCACTATGGACCAAAGCCTAGACGGTGCTTCCCGTTGACCTAGAACCATGATATTTGGAAGATATTTTATACATGATACTTGGTGCGCGAGTCTAACTCGCACTTGACGTTTTATTCAAAGTAATCAAATTACGAGTATTTTATATGTTTTTAGGTCGCCTATCATTAGCAATCTAACCTACATGGGTTTGTTTTGCCTTTGATATGATAGATCTACAAGTTATTTAAAGTTGATATAAGGTTTGCTCAATTTCCATGAAGTCGGTTTAATGTTCAAAGCCGGCGAAACTGAAGACGATTAGGGGTTTACGTATTTTTGGCATGCTTGGTATAAACCCACTGTAGGTAAGGCTTCGGTAGGAAACCTGCAAAGTTGAGCAAATTATTTCTACTTAGTTTCTAGCTTCGATGATCAAAAATCTCAAATCCATTGGAGAACAAACAAAGCGCTAACCCAACCCAAATCAGCGCCACCACCTATTTTATCTTATTAACGAAGGAATTTTCTAAAATCGATTGTACAGTTTGTGATACTTATCATAAGCTTAGTTTGTTGCCTCTGTAAAACTTTTATTTTGTATAGTGTTGGCAGATATGCGAAATTGCTCGTTTTGCTCACCATCGTGGCCAAAAAGAGCAACTTGGCATCTCCGCTGACGAAGGAAGCATCGGAATCGATTCGAGTTGTCATTATCAGAAGTTCTCATTATTAATGTGAACCCTAAAGAAAACCTGTTTTGTAATCCATCTAGTAATTCTGCAAACGGAGGGATTCTACGATCCGACGGCGACATACACACAGTAACATAGTAACAGTTCATTACGGATGTAAGCGGGTTAACTACGAACCTTATTTGTGTTAGAAGAACTTCACCAGGTAAACCAGGTTTTCTTCTAACACAAATAAGGTTCGTAGTTAACCCGCTTACATGAATTCGTCAAACTACGATAGTTGTATAGTAAAATAGTAACAGTTTGTTTTAAATATTTCACATTGATTTTGGCTAGAGTAAGTTAGTCGTTCTGCATGTTTTTGACGGTGCCATTAAAATAAGAATTTCGAGTAATTCCCTCAGACAAAACACAAACTAAACATTTTCTGCATTGCAGTCTCGGAAGTTAATTAAAGATACATCTATTTAACATTTAATAGCTGTGTTCGCACTCCATACTATTTAACGGATAGGTATTACAGTTTTCCAAATCGCTTCCGAATCGAGTTGTTAAATTTCATGGGCCACTCGCTCCTGCTCCAGCTCTAAGCAAATTATTATACAGACCATGTCGATATTACAAAATAAAAGCCTATTAGTAACTATTTTATGCCCGCGGCTTCGCACTCGTTGTTTCTATGGAAACGTTTAAAGGTGATTTCTATCCCATGGCAACTGATTTATGGGATAAAAAGTAGCTTATGTTTGATTCCAGGATTAAAATTACCTGTATGCAAAATTTCAGCCCGATCCGTTCAGTAGTTTTGGCGTGAAGAGGTAACAAACATCCATCCATCTATCCATCCATCCATCCAAACTTTCGCATTTATAATATTAGTGTGATTTGCTTACATGACACGGTAGGTATACGATATAAACGATATCTAAACCAATAATTAAAATATACAATGCAGCCAGCGTCTTGTGGACGCTTCCGACTAGTATTGACATGGATCAGTTGAGCTAGCTGTAGATTGTTTGCAACAGCCTGCAGTTAGCTCAATTGTTTCAATTAAAAATACTAGTTCTAATTAATTTATATTATTTTATTGTAATTTTCTTTGTGAATAAATGCTTCTTAAAATATAAATAACTTGTCTGAGGAAACTTGTATTAGCCATGTATTAGCTTATTATATTGTATTAACAAACATGCACTGGTCTATCCAAGCATGCTGTATATTTTGATCCGATTTTATAAACCTAGGTGTAAGTTGTTCCGAAATATTGTAAAGAAATAAATAAAATTGAACAATATGTGTCCGTTTGTAACCGACCGTTTGTTATGTCAAAATAACAGCACTTTACTAAATGCATAGGACATAATACACAGTAGGTATTTATAGGTAACAAAACACCAAATTATAAATGTTTGTTTGACTAACCTCCCAAACCGCTGATTCGATTTTGATGTGACTTTCAGATCAATGATGTTGCAACGGATCACTGAGGCTACTTGTATTTCAGAAAAAGAAGAAGAGTTCCGTGTAAAATAATTAAAACCCACGAAATTGTGAAATCTACGCAGGTGACGCGACGCCGCGGGGCACAACTTTTAAATATGACTCTAAAATTTACATGTACAAAAATTTCATAACCTAGTTGTTTTCAGCTAAACATTTATTTTTTATTTATTTATTTAAGTACAAATGTTTATGTTCGTAACTTGGAGCTAGAGTATTAGCACAGCCCACCTATATGCATATAAACAAAGCCCGTAGACTAATATACATTCGTTCGACGAAGGCGTTTAAACAGGGCAATCGTGCAGGGGCCAAAGGACGGGTCAGGGACGCTCCCGAGTTACTAAGGCGGTAATGTATGCTACTCGGGAGCATCCCACCCCCGTCCCGTCTCTTGCCCCTGCACGATTGCCCTGTCAAAACCAAATCAAAATGCCTTCGTCGAACGACTGTATAGCTTTGTTAGCTCAGGAGAAAAAAGGTTGTTTATTAACGAATTACCAAGTTTAAAAGTAAAACCACCTAAGTTTACGCAGCGAAATAATCAGGGGAATATTTCACTGTTCTGCAAGAACAACACAAAGTATTTTATACGGGACGCTGAATTCATTAAATTTAATTAATCTAAAGGCAAAGGCCCTCAGAATTTGCTGTTTCTAAGTTTTCTTATAAATAACACTTTACTGTTGTAAGGAAGCTTGTTTAAAACTGCGGTGTTTAGGAGAGCATAAAAAGGGGAAACCGAGCCTTTAATTTTAATTTGCATAGTTTAAGTTTCAGCAGTAAATTGAGGATACAAGCTTAATTAAATAATAATTAACTTACTTTTAGTAACCAAATAGGTCTTACACAAAACAAATACTAATGTTTAATTAATGTTTTTATCTAATTAATATTATAAAGACGAAAGTTTGTACGTATATTTGGACGTTTGTTACTCCTCAATGCACGAACGTCTGAACGGATTTGGGTGAAATTCGATAGCAATCAAAAGTATATAAAAATGTATATATAGGATATAAGCTGGATAGTTTATATCCTGGATTAAATTATAGACTACTTTTGACTGCGGGAAAGTGCAGTGTTTCCATGGGATGATCATATAATTCAAATATTTTTATCGAGGCGGGTAACACCGCACAGCTTGTTTATACATTAAAAAAATTAAAGACCTAAATAAACCAAAATAAACAAACAGCAAAAACTAAAAAAACTATCAAATCTAAAAAGCTTTCTGTATTAAAATTTCCTGTTGGCTTTAGGGCTAAGCTATCTAATAGAAAATTTCTTCGGATTCAGCGACTCGAGTAACTATGATCAAACTTCACTTAATGTAAGTTATTTTAACCTTTAATGATTAAGAAGGTACTATATCGGTTTTAATTAATGAATGGTAACGAATATTTTAAACACATTATAGTCTGTACTTAATTGGACATAAAAATAAAGGCATTTATGCTAGCCAGTAAACGATTATGAATTTATCTGAAAAGAGATCGCAATCAACATAAATTACATCGTAATACTTCGAAATAACAAAATTGTTCAGAGCGAACATCAGAAAGTCTAACTTTAAATATTTTGCGTTAATACTCTATTAACCAAGGATTACCCGAAGGATCTCAATTAAACTTTTATAACAAACTCGATTTGTTAACTTTCAGAACTCATATAATACTGGTCCATTTAAAATTCTATTTATAACGTTTTTGTTCATAAGCGGAGCAACCTCTGAAAACTGGTCCAGCGATATTTGATTTCACAAATGAAGCACAAATAATAAAGCACAATAAATAACTGTTACTAAGAGAAACGATTTGAAAACGATATAAGGACGTGGATCATTTTGTTTTCCTGTTTTCAGACATAATATGTCTGAAAACAGTCCACATGTAAAATTAATTGTTGTAATTGAATAGATGAATTTTTAAACATGCAACGGTAAGAACAATGAAGTTTTATGGTTAGGAAGCCAAAAAGATCTCAAACTCTGTTATTAAAAGTATATTATACTTTGGACTGTAGTTGTTTTATTTTGTTACTGTTATTTTCTATAATTAAGTACCTAATAAATAAAGCCAACTTTGGACTTACAGTTAAAACCAAAACATCCAAGAGTCAGGTGGTTACATAAAAATAACTTATAGAAACATAGTAAATCAAATCTTATACGATACATAACAATGAATACAAATAATTTATAACCTTAATCAGTTGTCTTGTTCAGTTGTGCTCATGTCGTAATAAGCTTTGTAGCCGGAGGGAACCAATCAAAGTCAAAAAACCCTGATTGGGTATTAAGACCCCCAAATGAAGCAGAAAGTGTCCACAGTAAATCGCCATCCCCGTTTTTTTTAAATAAACCTGGAGAAAAATTAAACGTGATGTGAACATCGCGTTTTATTTTGCATTGTCAAGATTGAACGTGATGAATTTGTGATCGTCTATTATCGTTCACAGCCGACCAATCGATAGCTTAGAGGTTCGTTCCCTCACATCGGAAGTCAGGCTCGGCCCCTGTTATAACAGCAGTAGTTTTGGAACTACGTATATTTGGGAAAGTTTAATTAATAACGGTGGTGCAAGGCTGCCTAATGGCCGACCCAAATTGTTGATAGTGTAATAATTAGATGCCGTCTACCTGTTTAATGTGTTTTTGTTTGTCGGCATTTACTCGGGTAATAAATATCAAGAGTCAAATTAACCCACGTAAACCAATGAATAACGGATCTTGTATGTAGGTGACACTATTTGCATACCTCTTGCTCCCTCAATGATAATTTGTTTAGATCCACTTCTTTGGATCTTCTTACATCTTTCTTGAGTGATAGGATACAAAGAGTTGACATTAATGGGAAACGGTCTTCGGGGTCTGTAGTTACAATGGGTGTACCGCAGGGTTCTATCTTCGGTCCTTTCTTATTTTTAGTTTATATTAACGATCTACCACATCCTGTAAAGAATAATCACAAGATTGTGTTGTTTGCTGATGATACTTCATTATTTTTAAAATAAAATGACAAAACACAAATTTCGACGACGTGAATAATGCAATCTCAAACTTAGTACATTGGTTTAGTGTAAATAATCTTTTGCTTAACGAAACCAAAACGAAATGTATAATAGTTACTCTACCTAATGTAAAACAAGTTAAGACTGATGTAAACGTAAAAGGAGAAGCGTTTGAAATTGTAAACAGTATTCTAAGGAATAACCTTAGATAGTAAACTTCAATGGGGCCCACACATAGATAAGCTATCGAAGAGACTTAGTTCTGCAGCGTATGCAGTCAAAAAAATCCGTCATCTTACAGACGTTGATACGTCTAGACTAGTCTATTTCAGCTACTTCCATAGCTGCATGCTGTGGGGGAACGCTGCAGATATGAACACCATTTGTGCTGCAGTAGAGAGCTGTGCGTGCAATCTATAATACGGGTACCAGAGAATTATGAAAACTTGTTGTACACTCATAGAAATATCAATCTATTCCCTAAAAATAGCGATATACATAATATAAATACTAGAAATAAGAATAAACTCGCTGTGCCCACAACTAGGTTACACAAGATATATGTATCTTTTAAAGGGCAATGTATACGCTTCTACAACAGAACTCCAAGTGAGTTGGAAAAATTATCAATAAATAAATTCAAACAAATCGTCAAACATATCCTTTGTAAAAACGCTTACTACAAAATATCAGATTATCTAGCTAGAGGATAAAAAAGCTTGGGACGAGTTTTGCTCCAGTTCGAAAAATAACAACTAACAGGCTAAAGGTTTCTTCGTCGCTTCTTTACTTTAGTCTACATACCGAAGCGACAGAAATCAAAAATATCACTTTATTTCCGTGTCAGTGTTTAATTTTATAATTTGAACTTTTCAAAGTGTACATTTAATGCATTTATGGAAATAAAGAGTTTTTGATTTGATTTGATTTTGTATGTAGGTGACACTATTTACATACCTCGCGCTTCCTCAACGATAATTTGTTTGGATAAAATTTATAAAACTTGTTATTCATAAGAAATCGAATAGTATTCTTGGAAATCACCTTGAGTGAATCTTACGCACTATAACAAAACCTTCTAATTCATGTAGCTCAGGGAACCAAGGTGGATCTAGGCCTGCGAACCTTACAGACCTTAACCTTAAAGACTTCTCCAGACATCTCTGTTCTAGTCTAGGTAGGACCAAGTATATACGCAAACTCGACGTTCTGGGACTCCTAAAGGACCCACATATCAGGGTTATTCCAGTATTTCTACCTGAAATCCCCCGTAAGAGGTAAAACTGGACTTAAAAAAATTAATCCAGAATCCTTGAAGAGAAAACTGATCACACAGCTAGTAAATTAAAAATGTGAAAGTTTGGATGTGTGGATGTTTGGATGAAAGTTTCTTACCTCTTCACGCCATAACGACTGAATTGATCGGGCTGAAATTGCATAGATGTAGCTATAAGCCTGGAATCAAACATAGGCTATTTATCCCATAAAAAGTTCCCATGAGTAGAAATAACCTCTAAAAGTCAAAGCGTTTCCATAGAAACAACGCGCGCAGAACTAGTAAAAACTTCCGTATAAACAATCATCATCAATCCCACCATTGCAGCAAATATCACCTGTAAAAAAAAACACATTCGATGATTTTGATCTACGTACTAGGAAACATATATAACTAAAGAGTATCTCATAAAAATGTTAAGCCTCCGTTCGTTCCAATCTGTATTCGGTATAGCGGATTGAAGGCGATTTACATGCATATAAAGCGAGTCGTGGGTTTATTTGCTTCTGTCCAATATCCATCGCAGCAACCTCTGCCCTTTCCGACCACTTTGAGTTGCAAACAGAATGCAACTATTGCAGTTCATCCATGTTTGAAGAGCAACGCTTCAACTATTTCTATTGTCGTGTCGATAGAAAGGACCTCTCAAGCAAATGTACGGAATAGATAAAAGCAAAGGTAGGGTTTCCACCGCGAAAAGGTAGTGAGCGGGAAATGAGAGATGAGTGGGCGGAATTAATTTCAACGCTCTTGCTCACACACTCCTTTTCGCTCGACTATCTTTCTCCTCTCTCAGTTTTTTCCGCTTGACTATTTGTTTGGAAATACTAATAAGCAGTTTACGCTTGCGAGTTAAAATGGGTCCGCTCCTTTTGCGGTGGAAACCCGGCTTCAATCTTGCTATTTTTGCCGCTCATTGTTAAATATTCTTTTATTTTTTATTCGTTACTAGCTGCATTCTTACTACCCGTTATCCTATTACCCTTTTTACCGTAGGCATGAAGCATTTTCCCGCGGTAAAAAGTAGCCTAAGCCGTAAAAACAAGAAATAAATAGCACTTACATAAACCTCCTAAAAACATTTATAACAATAGTTCAGCAAACATCAAATTAATATCCTCAGGATCACAATTCCAAATAGAAAAGGGCGTAAAACAAGGGGACCCGCTCTCTCCCAAGCTATTTACGAGCACCCTTGAGGAAATTTTTAAGACACTGGCAGAACCTTGGGCTGAAAAGGGACTTTTATTCGATGGAAAGAGACTAACAAACCTGCGTTTCGCAGACGATATCGTCCTTTTCGCCGAATCAGCACCCGAGCTACAACGCATGCTCACAGATCTGAGCGTGGCAAGCCTTGAGGTGGGATTGGCGATGAATCGGTTGAAGACCCAAATAATGACGAACTCCACCAAACGCAAGATAAAGGTTGACGGGCATGAAATACATTACGTCAATGAGTATATTTACTTAGGCCAGATAGTTTCCTTCGAAACCAGGCAGGATAAAGAGATCGGTCGCAGGATCGAAAACGCCTGGAAAAACTACTGGTCCATGAAGGAGCTTATGAAGGGAAACCTTCCAATGTCACTAAAGCGGAAACTCATCGACTCGTGTATTCTGCCCGTCCTCACCTATGGAGCACAAACGTGGTCTTTGACTGAATCGCAAAAATCCCAACTCAAAGTCTGCCAAAGGGCAATGGAGCGTAGCGTGCTTGGAGTAAAGAGGATCGATCGAATCCGAAACACTACTCTACGTTCCAAAACTGGAATTGCCGACGTTGGGTACAAGACGGCCAGACTCAAATGGGACTGGGCGGGACATGTAAGCCGCATGCATCCAGAAAGATGGGCTCGGATCGTCACGCAGTGGGTGCCTGAAGACGGCCGACGACGCCGAGGCAGGCCAAGGAGACGCTGGCGAGACGATTTCGACGCATTTCGGGTAGATTGGTGGGACTTGGCAAACGATCGCGATTCCTGGAAGAGTTTGGAGGAGACCTTTGCCCAGCAGTGGGACAAAATAGGTTAGATAAAAAAAAAAAAAAAAAAAAAAAAAAAAAAAAAAAGTAGCCTATGTTCATCAGGAATAATGTGGGCTTCTAATGGTAAAAGAATTCTTTAAATCGGCACAGTAGTTTTGGATCCTATTCAATACAAACAAACAAACAATCAAATATTTGCTCTTTTTAAAATATTAGTATAGATAAAAATGCAACCAATGAACGGCAAAAATTATATGAGTGATATTGTGATATACTCACGAATACATTTAAATCGATCAGCTGTTCTGTGATAGGCAAGTAGCGACTGCGTTCTATAGGTTGGCGTGATAATACAATCAGGTATTCTGTGTTGTTCAAAATTAAAAAGTAGATGGCCCGTTTTCATTTGCCTCAATGACGTCATATATTTTTATAGCGAGTCCCTCAGTCAAAGGTTAACACCTCAAAAACGATATCATACGTTCAAAAATTAAACATGGTCGTGCCGTAGCGTCCGATGGATTTTGCAGCAAAGTGAGTTAAAAACTCGATATGGGTATTTTGGAATATTATTTTCGTGTGTTTTTTGTGCATATTTTGCTCGTTCCACAAAAGCGAGGAAGACCTGTGACATGTTACAGTCATACCGTTGGACTTCCGGCGACACAATAACTTATTGTTTGAGAATTGATAAATGAAATAAAATGATGTGATTTTTCAGATTTTATAACCAATCCAACAAAAAAGGTATATTACCAAAAAGGTTAAAGTTTTGTCATTTTAATTTATGGGTATAGGGGAAGGTTGACCCCAAAGATTTAAATCGTTAGATAGGCCCTTTCCATAGTGAGACCGCGCCATGTTGTTGTCTTGCAAAATGAGATAACTGGCTCACGAGCTCGCGAATATACCTAGTGTGTATTTTTGTGGTGTGTTTTCTCACAAAACATCGTGCAATATGATTGCACTGCACAATAATTATCAATTTTCAAATATCCAGTGTTGCCACCTTGTCTTCTTTGTATTCTCATTATATTTTGCCTTTATATGCGCTGGATCTGAGATCGTGTCTGTCATTTACCCTACCTGGTCCTGACTGAAAATAAAAATTCACAATAAATGGCAATAATAACAGTTAGGTTTATTGGCAAAAACACTATTTTAAACTACTCATAGAGTGCGTGCGTCGGCATTTCACTTTAAAAGACATTGCCACTGGTTTTGGTGTCAATAGGGTATCTAACGATTTATATCTTTGATTGACCTATTCTTTAATTCTCAGAGTGCCAACCGTCACACCGCTGACAAAAGGATTTCGTGTTCAACAGACGAAATTGGGTGACGTTTGATAATAATCCAATGCAAATAGGAAATAAACTGTTTCGTACTCAACCTAAAAATCAAAATCAAATAACTTTATTTCATTCAGCTTACAAAATGAGCGAAGTAAAATTTTAAATATTTGCGCTTACATTTTTTGTTCACAGTATAAGTGTAAAAGAAACCATGTTTATTGAAAAAGTCGAAAATCCTGAACTTATCAACAAAAAGTAACCAGTCTAAGTATCTAAGTATAAAATAAGGCTAAGCAAAACGTATGATGTGGCCACTTTTCGCTATAAAGTGAATTTGAGGCTGTAAATAAGACTCACCTCAAAAACCGTAGTTGAGCTCTTATCAGGGCCCCGGCCACCTGCTCCTTGCTTCGCGTCAGTGTTTAATTAACGGTGCATGATCTTAGGGAATACTGGAAGTGGCTGAGGCTTGACACCTTTTCAACCTATGAAAAACAAAATAGGTTCTTAATTCAGCCTGTATATTTTTTATGGGTGTAATACTGTATGTTGCTGATATCTTCGTAAAATATTCGGTACATTTATTATCATTATTTCGCTTTTGTATAGGAAATGATCCTAAGATGGTCCCATAAAAGTTTTTTTCCTTGGAATTTCTATTTGTCAGTAAAACAGTCTTTATATTCAAAAATTTGAATGCGTTGTAAGTTGTTTTTGTAAAAACCCCAATTATCACCGTTCGGTATGTAATATGAAATTAGTTCAGATACAGTTAACAGATTAAATTTTACAGAAATCGTCTCATATGAGAAAGAAAATACATATCAGATGAGATTGCGGTCAAACTAAGGCCTATCGGCAATAAAAAAAATCAGAGGACTCTTTAAAGCAAGTTGGCTTAGTTAACTTAGATAGGCGTAGTTAGTACCAGAAATCTAAGCACTATTATTGAACTGATGTAGGAACTGCCTGTTCGCTTCTTATACCTATAGTTAAAACACTACAATCTGAACTTTGGCTCCCATATCGAATCGAAGGCTAAATTTTCTGTCATGAAGCTGGGAATCCTCGCAAAGGATCGCCGGTACTTCTCACCGGGACTGCTGGTCCGATCTTGCATGGAGTACTGCTGCCATCTCTGAGACGGATTCGACTGGATTCGATTGAGCGGCGCGCTGTCAGACTCATAGGCGATGCGTCAGGTAGGTACTCAACAGTTCTCGGGTCACGCGCTGCTTCGACCAGACGCTCAGATATTTTTTAAAAACCCGAAGAGCCTCGGTACCCCGCGGACCTTGGGTCTCGATGCGCTGCGCTGTTTCTTGGTGAAAAACTAAAGAAAAAAATCATTTTCGCTCGTCAACAAAAATTTAAAGTATGCCGCATCCTGTAGTGTTTTAATTCAACGTCGTCGCCCACCGAGCAACTCGAAACACGCACACAGTCTTACCCCTGCTCATAATTGTATTTAGTCAATTAGCATACGAAATTTCATTTACAGGCCCTGTAATTAGTTGCGTACGAACTGTTATTAGAGACGGCTTTGCTTCAGCCGAGATTCTGTAATTGTAGTTAGCTCAAAGTCAACATGGTTTAAATGAGTTATTTATTTAATTGGTCTAAGAAAATTTGGTAAAGGTTACTGTTTAAATTTTGAACAGGTGGGCGGGTATTTGAGGATTAAGAGTACGCCTATTAATTTTACTTAGAAAGAAAGAAAGAAAATACATTTATTTGGATTATACATAACACAGCACATTACAATCATATATACGTACAATGAACACAGGATTATAGAGAAAAGAAAAACAAAAAAAAAACAAGAAAACAGTAACAAATTAGATAGTGTGCGACTTCAAAAATTCTTATAATTACCAATGAAGTCTTCAAATCATATCACACGCCAAAAGACGAGATATGTTTCCGTTCTCAAGGATCATTATATATTTATTATTATTATTTATTTATTTATTGGCTGTGGATTTTGTGATGCCAAAATAATAACCAGGACTTTAAAATATTATATATTTTTTTTTGTGACATGTAACAAGCGTAAGAGAACAAGTAATTCAATTTCTGTAGATTGTTTCAAACATAGTATAGGTAGCTCCAATAATCCAAATCAATACAAATCGGATGCGTCAAACGCTGATGCGCTGCGTCAATGTAAAGTAAAATGATTGTAAAATAGTAGATAATATGATTAACATCTGTATTGCGAAAGAAAATTACAATCAAATAATAGAAATAAATTAGAACTATTATTCACAATTGAAGCTAACTGCAGACTGTTGCAAACAATCTACAACTCGCAACTGAACCATATCAATACCAGTCGGAAGCGTCCCCAAGACGCTGGCTGCATTGCCCCGCTGTATGGCAATGCTGATGCGCTGTGCCAGATACTGACCAGCTCTCGTCTCACGCGTCGCTTCGACCAGACGATTTTTAAAACAGTAAAATGATGCCTTTACAGGTTGTACAGCAATCAAATCAATCAAGAATGCATAGAAGCCGTCGCTGATGGCCCGAGGTCACGGCCACCATTACCCGGCAATAAACTACCCTCAGGCAGTTTGTAGTGATTTATGAATGGGTTTTCAAGTGTATTAGCATTTTTATTTGGTTTTTAGTTCGTTAGCTTTAATAGGGGTGCGGTGATCATAAGTTGATTGAGTGAAAACTTGAACTACGTTTTGGATCCTGTCGTGTTTTTAAAGCTTAGATTATATTTATTGAATGTAATGAAACGTAGTAAGGCAGTAAATTTGCTTGATATTTTAGTAAAGTTTTTGTAAACAGCTACTGAACAAAAAACCTTTTTTAGAAGGTACCTTCTAGCTTTTTAACTTTTTATTTTACACAGAATAAAAATTATATAATTTTTGACAAAAGCATCTTTTAAATGCTCTTATTTTTCTTACCAAACAAGAGGTTAATAATAACAGTAATAATCTGAATTTTTTCTGATACTTTGTGTTATCTACAAAAATATACACGTGATTTTAACCCTGAGAGGATACAATATTTATCTGATAATAAATATTTCAGAGGGGTTGTCTAAAACCTCACCACGTATCACTATGGAGGAGGAGGGGGGTTCAAAAAGTTGCTAAAAAACATCACGTGATTAATGAACGACCCCCAAGATAAACAAACAAAAATAAAACTACTCCAGACAGTTTTTAGTACCTACCAAGTTTCAAGGTGGGTTTATCTTCTTACTCAGATTTCGTTGAAGACAAAGCACATTCTTACAAAACTTAGTTTATTTGAGCTTATTAGACTTCGGCGTTTGAAATCTCGCAGACAACTTTCGGCTGTCGATTTAATATTATTAATTGGTACTCTTCATGTAATTTTGTAGGTTATGAAAAAATATAATACTTAACAGGCGGAGAATAAATTAAATATTACACATACTGCACAAACAGAGCGTCTGGTCGAAGCGTCGCGTGACCCGAGAGCTGGTGAGTACATTATCTGGCGCAGATCATCAACATGTTGATGGCAATGCAGCCAGCGTCTTAAGGACACTTCGGATTGGTATTGATATGAATCAGTTGAGCTACTTATACATTGTTTGTAACAGTCTGCAGTTAACTAAACTATTTCAATTGTAAATCCCTACTAGTTTATTAACTTCACCAACCAAACTTTACACATTTATGTTGTAGGGCCCTGTAATAGAACAAGATGTTTTTTAGGGTTCCGTACCACAAAAGGAGAAAAGGAACTCTTATAGGATCACTTTGTTGTCCGTCTGTCTGTCTGTCTGCCAACCCCCTTTTCTCTGGAACACATGGAGGAGTCGAGTTGAAATTAACATCAAATACTCAAGTCAGTAACCTCTTGAAGCCTCAATAAAACTTCTAGGTCAAAACAATCAAAAGTTACAGTCATTTATTTCCGAATATTTGAGTATTTCCAAGGGAATTGGATGTACGTACACAAAACCTATTGGGTACTTCCCGCAGACCTAGAATCATGAAATTTAGCAAGAAGCAAGGTAAGCACAAATTACGGGAGTAGTCCGAAAACCGTAAAATTGTAGTTTATCAACCAAAAAAAATCATACTTGATTCTCGCCCTGGACTAAAATAAAAAAGGTATTTACTTCCTTTTAAGAAATCAGGTCTTAACAACAAAAAAACGGAACCCTTAGTGCGCGAGTCCGACTCGCTCTTGACGTTTTTTTTTTTTTTTCAAACTAACATAATAACAGTACTCATAGGCCGAGAAATGGGTACGGTCATTATGAAGGGCCATAGCCCTAAAAAGTCAACGGTTCATTTCATTAAAGCAATCGTAAAATAAAGGCATGATTTCACGATCACCGCTACCAAAAGATTAGATAAAGTGTAGTCTGCACGGGATCAGTATGGGACAGAACTTTGTCAAAGTAAATATTTTGAGGAATATTACTCAGTTAGAACGACACTATTGTGGTGTGGTGTTTCGTGACGCGTCAGGAGCATCGGTTTCATTTAGTATAGTTTTAAAGACATATGCAATTGCAGAGGCACAACGCAACACACCACACCACAACAACGCATAGTAATTTCTTCTAACAATACTAAGATCGCTACCAATTTTAACCAACTTCAAAAAAAGGACCAGGTTCTATGTTCGGCTAAATATATGTTTTTTATGTCATGTCCGTCGATTTCTCAGTCATTTATAGACCGATTTGGATGATTCTTTGCACTTGTATAGAGGATGAGAATGTCCTAGTGAGTTGCAAAAATTATCAGTAAATAAATTCAAACAAATTTTAAAAACCTTTATGTGCAAAAAGGCTTACTATAAAAAATCAGATTATCTTGAGGATAAAAAAGCTTTGGATTGCTCCAACTCGAAAAATAGCAACTAACAGGCTTAAGGTTTCTTCGTCGCTTCTTTACTTTAGTCTACATACCGAAGCGACATGAATCAAAAATATCACTTTATTTCCGTGTCAGTGTTTAGTTTTATAATTTGACCTTTTCGAAGTGTACGTTAATTGTATAGGTATATGGAAATAAATAGATTTTGATTTTATGATCTCGAGTTGGTCTCATAAAAAATTTGTTCCCGAGGTATTCGTTTTGATTCCGCAAAACATAAAGGACAGTTTAAAATTAAGGGATTTGAAGTCGGTTCTTAGTTTTTCAAAACAATCAAATAATTGTTTTGAAATTTATTATGTTCTTACAAACTCTTTACTTTTGTTTATTTACTTTTACTAACTGTATAAAATGTACTTTATATATATATATATATACTTTGACGTGCTTCTGACACATCATAACACAATAGTGTAGTTCTAGCTGAATCCGCATTTTGTCTAAATAAGATGCATTCCTGTCAAGGTAAATATTGAACGTCTTTTGTCTCAGTTCGAAATGGTTCTATCCCATTGAGATCGCGCCCTGGTCATTAAAGGAAAAGCGTCAGGTAGATGTTAACCTAATTTGAACGTAATTCCGAACCAGGCTGAACTTATTTTCGCCTATCCGTAAGCTAACCTAATCAATGGCTGGAGTCTGTTACAGAAGCCAAAGGATCGAGACACAACTAACTCTGAATCCTAATCACATGAAAAAGTTTTGTTCCATAACACAACAATTCCTTCAGTTATCATTATCTCTCTCTCTCTGTGCAAGTCAGAGTAGTAAATAAATAGTCTATGCATAAGTTGGGGATACCGTGAAGGAGTCCTCCAATAGTTTGATCGCAACTGAAGTATATTAAGATTTTAGTTAACGTGAAGGTTGAATAAGGAAGATAGAAATCACGTTTTATATACGTTTTGAAAGTAGACATTATAAAGGTAGGTTTAGACAGGGTCAGTGACTGACTTCGAATTCGAGACAAGTCAGCGCTGACCCGAAAAAAACCCAATGTAAATTGATTTGAAGTCAGTCCAGCGGTGGGAAGTCAGCGCTGACTTGAGCATTCGCACACGAATATTTTGAGGTCAGTCGGCGCCCCCCGCAACCCGCGCCCTACCACACTAGCGGTAAAAACTCCGTGTAAATAGTCAGTGCTTGGTTAGTCACTGTCGCTGCATTTTTCTTTTTCACTGACTTCACACGTGACACGTGTGCTCACCGTAAAGAACTTTCTACGACGACTGACTCCATGCAAACAGTTGAAGTCAGTGTCAGCGCCGCTACTGAATTGTGTACTGACCCAGTGTAAATCAGCCTTAAGGCATGGTAGCAGCAGCAGCACAGGCCGCACTTTTGTGATTTTTAAAATCATCTGAGACTTAGAAAACAGTATTTAAAATTCTGTTAAAATGATATGCTAGTCTAGTCAAAGTCACATTCAATTACAAGATTTAATGAACTTCACTCGATACAAAAACATATCAAAGTTTTTTTCGAAAAGTTTTTTTTAGAAAAAATATATCAAAGTTTTTACCCTTTTCTAATGTCTTCTCAATATTATGAATAGCGAACTACTGAAATTTTACTTTTCTTGTACTCAACTAAAAACACTTAATATTTCAAAACAAATTCGCAGAGCTTGACTTGATAAAATGATTTTCTTAATCACCATGTTTAAATTACAAAAAACACGAGCGCAGCGGCTTAGCAGACGCGCGTTGGCCCTTACACCTACTGCTGCAGGAATACCTGGCCTTAATGTAGGATTTTAGGTGAACTCGATCTGCGGCCTGACATGACACATTGTACTTTGTGCAGCTTAGAACCGGTTACAAATATCGTGACAGACACACGTCATCACCAGGAGATGACGCCACGTATGAGGTATTTTGACAATCATCTCCTGGAGGGGTCTCAACAACCGAAGGGATGAACAACTGATTCACTTCTTGTTTAACGTGTTCTTCATTATAGGTTGTATCCGACAATCCACTGCTAAACATAGCACACCTCTAATGAGCGCCATTGCGACCTGACTTTAGCTTGCCGCATCCAGCAACTGCTTACATACTTTTGCAAGTCATAATCAGGTCGGAGGGCATCTCACACTATGTTTGCCAAGTCGATATCTCGACTCAAGGGACCCCTGTGGTTGTCGATGCTTACAATAAAAAACAAAGACAATGCCATACTTTTTGGTGTCAGGTCGTATCTAACGACTTACATGTTTGCGCATTCAGCCAGTTATTGGGATTTAGTCTAGATCGCAAGAAGATCGCTGGATACCTAAACCCAGCTGTGGAAGAAGAATGAAGTCAGGTTGCGGATGATGATGATGATTTCTTTCAGCAATATGTTTTCTGGATAAGTTTGTAAAATAAACTGTGTGATCTATCAACATTATCCACGGTGAACATTTTTCTACTTACTTAGCAAACATAAAGTATTTTATTTCTAATGCTCTAGCTAGATGCAGTGCAGGATCGGTGAATGTGACGATCTTTAGGGGAGGCCTATGTCCAGCTGTGGACTTCGTTGGGCTGATATGACGATAAAATAGAACAGAATAGAAAGACATCTACACTAATATTATTAAGAGGAAAGATTTGTATGTTTGTAACGAATAAACTCAAAAACCACTGGTCCGATTTCAAAAATTATTTCACGATTAGAATGCTACATTATCCCTGAGTATATCCCTGGCTATATTTACAATATGATTAAAAAATAAATTTCCGCTCGTACGAAGCCGGGACGGGCTGCTAGTTTATTTACAAATACAATTAAAACAATTAAAACAGTTAAAAACAACTAACACAACTAACATCGCTAGAGATCGTAGGAAGTCCCAAAGATTTTCGACTCCTACGTCACTTGACCTCGTGGTGTAGTTGGTAAGAACATTCCCGAACTGAGGGAAGGATGCGGGTTGAAGTCCCGTCAAAGTTAAAGTTTTTGCGATATTATTTGATTTCTTAGTTAAAATACAAGACACATTTATAGGATAGGTACATACGAGTACATACAGTTGTAATAAAAAGGCCCTAACTCAGCATAACGCTGGCTAAGTTCCCGTAAGAGGCCTAGCCAATAGCGCTGGTCTTCCGTTGGAACCCGTATAAATGACGTCACGAACGGACCAACGCTATGATGTACGATAATGTTATCGAGCATACACGGTCACAATAGAATAAATCAGTCAACTCATTTTCTTTTCTAATCTAAGCCATTGCTTAAAGTTTAGTAAGAGTATAAATAAACCGGCCAGCATTATTGTGTATCCGTCCCAGTAAGCCACCAACCTAGCATCTAATAGCAGCGTTGTTTAAGTCAAGTGAGGTTATTTGAATAATTAACTCTTTGTCGACAACAAAGGCGCTGGCACGTGCTCGGAATAGCCTCCGTGAAATCTTTAATTTACCCTGATTTTACGGTTTCGCTGAATGGTCTACATAAAATATAATGGTGAGCTTGTTCATAATTAAAAGGAAACCTGATTTTTCTCTTGGATTGGTCTACAGTATTTTAAGAAAAATATATGAAAGAGAGTCGTATTTTGGCTACGAAGCGACGCCGTAGCGTGTCGCTACGGCGTAGAGCTTTCGTAGCTTGTGTTCGTAGCAAGTTTGAAATTAGTTACGTATTTTAGTTTTTAATCGCCGCTTTGCTTTTTTTAAAACGCTTTTGATTCAGTTCAGTTCAGTTCATTTATTAAAAACCATAGGAACACACATTGGAACACTTGGTTACGTCAAATTTGTAGTTTTAAAACATATAAAAGCACAGGCTGATTACATCTATATATATAAAAGAAAGTCGTGTTAGTTACACTATTTATAACTCAAGAACGGCTGTACCGATATGGCTGAAAATTGGTGGGTAGGTAGCTTAGAACCAGGAGACGGACATAGGATACTGTTTATCCCGTTCGACAGCGTTCCCTTGTGACTTGACATAAAACGTCAGTCACTATAAAACGTGGTATAACAAAAAAGAATCAGACTTGGAATAACAAAACGCAAATGACAGCTATGTAGGATGGACGTATGGGTGCCGGGGGGCCGATTCTGTAGTATATTTAGTATCAGCATTTGCACCCGTGCGAAGCCGGGGCGGGTCGCTAGTTTAACATAAATTGATTATTAGATAACTTGGTTTGATCATTCGCATTATAATTTTTATACTTCAAGTTAAATTTCAATTTGCTCCTCCTCCTCCTCGACAGCCTATAATGGTCCACTGCTGGACGCAGGCCTCCCCTTGAAAAGCGCCTTATTGATTTTTATCTCATGGGGGTAATGCCCATAATCCCCACGCTGATCAATTTGCTATTTATAGGCAAATAAGTATAATAGTTATATTAATCTCATTGTTTATGGGTATGAAAAATCCGGAACTTTACTGGCTAAATAGATAAAATAGAGTTCAGAGCGTGTGTGGTGAGAAAGGCAAAAAAGTCCAACTTTATAAATTTATTATTAATACGTTGAGGATAAAAGCCAGCGTATTTTGATATCACCAACAAAGACCAACTTCGGAGATTGCCTTGTCCGGTGATTAGGCGCAGTGAGTCACTTACCGTCAGCTGTATTATGAAAGTGAACTTTACTCCATTGTGATAAGGATCAATGTCCATAAAAACCGAAGCAAGGGTATGTTTTCGCAGCAGTAGCTAGATGTTTCTTTCAATACTGTTAACAAGAAGAAAATTCAAAATTTGAAAAAGCTCGTGACAGATTTTTAATAAACATGACTAAGCACACTCGGGATAAAATTCTCTACGACACAAAAAAACTAAATGAAAATCGGTTCATCCGTTTGGGAGCTACGATACCACAGACACACAGATACACAGACAGACACGTTAAACTTATAACACCTCTCTTTTTGCGTCGGGTTAAAAAAGCCTTTCGCTGTCCAGCGAAATAGCAGTCTAAAATAGAATAAATACTAAAATAGAATCGTTTTTGTTTATTGCATTTAAGTATGTAAGGTATCTTCTGAACCTTCATCTTACATAATCAGCCACATCTTCAAATTCCATCATGTGTGCCATCAAAAAAGAAAAATAAAATGACAAACAAGAAAGCCAGAAAGAAGAATTCCCCCTTTACATAAAGAAATAAGTCGCTGGTATGACCCATATAATTTTTCAAAATAAAACAGTTTTAACAGCAGTGTTTTTCATCACTGTATTAAAAGAGTTTTTTTTTAGACCTTCGTTTGATGACAAAAAAGTCAAACGGAGGAATTTTGTGTACAAAAACTACAGTGGCTTTACTTTTTAAAATATTTATTATAGGTGTAGTTGTAGGTATGTACTTTTGCTGCAATGTGCTGTATTCTGTGTCATTCTGAGCAACGCCGTACGTGCTCCTCATACATAATCTTTGTTCCTCGTAATGGCTATTTGATGGTTTAATGAGCCAGTTTTTTATAAGCAGGAAGTAATGATGATAAATTGACGAAGGTAATTGAAAACCTGAGGAATTTCTGAGTCAGAAAACGATGAAGGAAAATAAACATAAGAGACTCAATTTCATCGTTTGAGAAGTCGCGCTGATTGACAATTGATGAAAAAAACAAGAAAATAAAAAAAGTAAGAAACCTTGTCGTAAGAAAATAGTTTTAGGGTCGTGTACCTACATAGTTAAATAAATAAATAAATATTGCTGGACAATACACACAGCACCATCAAGCCCCAAAGTAAGCTACTCAAAGCTTGTGTTATGGGTACTAGATAACTGATATACTTAATACATTAAATACATAGATAGATATTTTTTTTATTATACATAGTAAACACCCAGACCAACAGAACAAATTTCTGCAGATCGTACACAAATTTGTTCTAAGGCGGGAATCGAACCCGCAACCTCTTGCGTCGCAGGCGGACACTCGCCCAAAATTTAGGAAAGGAGTGTGGAGAAGACATCCCACTCGATGGACCGACGACATTGTAACGGTCGCAGGGAGGCGAGGGAGGGGGAGGCCTATGTTCAGCATTGGACATATAAAGGCGAATGATGATATAGATAAATACTTATATTATAGATCTTTTTTTCTTTTTTTTTAGTCAAAGAAAATACGGGTAATTCTCACAAGGCTCAAAAATACGTGTCCGGCTCGAAAAAAAATACAAAAAGTATCCCTAGCCCTTTGATGTTTTTTTAGGGGTTAGGTTAGACAAAAGTAATGGGGGAGGCCTTTTTTAGTTTTTTAATTTTCTTATTCTAAATAAGAAAAAATAAATAAAAACCTTGGAAATATTGACTTTCGTGGTGCGTCCGGACCTCATGTTTGAGTGTTAATAAATTGTTATATTATCTCCTATTAATAATAGCACTATTTCACACAGGTTCACAAATAAACAGATAGTTACTAGCTTAACTGACACTATTACTTTGCAAAAATAAGTTTTAGTTGATAAGTTACAACTAGATAACTTTGCGTCCGACGTTTGGCGTTGATACCCCTGGCGCGCACTAATTTGTTCATATAAACTGTACTTTAGTAATTGCGTGAATAGTTGTTAGACCGAGACAAACTATCAGTGGCGCTCCATCAGTGGTGAGGACAACACATCTCTATGTCTCCACGTCCATCTGTTATTAAGGTAAGTAATCACTTTCCGTGGCTTGGTATACCGCAAGTGTTGATTACCATGTAGAATTTAAATTCGTTCATACTAATCCTATTGTTTTAATGATTGTAATAACAGATGCCTTTTAGGTTCCTAATTTCGACTGCAGATACCAAAGTAATATATACCAGCAATTTAGAAAATAATGTACGATTTTGTACATATTTTTGATTTTCGTGGTATTGATTTTCGTGTTTTCCGTGGACAAAAAGTACACGAAATGTCATTTAAAACAACGAAAACCTAATCTGCAGGTCGATTGACATTTTTATATTGTTAATTTAAATAATGTTTTATCAGTGAGTGCGCTGGGAATATGGTCTACTCACGAAAAGATCGCTTAGTTGCAAAAATATTGGCTGAAAGACGGAAGAGAGCTTAATCTAGAGAAATATTAGGGGTTAAAGTATGAAATTGCCGATTTGTATTGAAAAATTTTAATTAGTTTTTTTTGATATAACATTTTTATTTAATCAAAACAATTACCATTATTATCTATACACTGCTGCCATCTAATAGGAAGGTCATTTATGCCTTTGCGATAGAACTCTAGTGATCTAGATCCGACAAACTGTGTGAAAGCATTTTGTACTGCCTCCTGAGAAGAAAATTTTTTATCACGTAGAAATTTGTCCAGATCAGGAAAAAAATGGTAGTCCGTTGTTCCGGTCCGTTGTCCGAATACGGAGGTTGACGAATGGTTTCTAATTGCAGTTAATGTAGAGTTAAAGCCGTTTCACGTGCTGTATGAGGTCTCGCGATATCATGGAGCAATAATGATGAAGATCGATTCATGAGTCGGGGCTGTTTCACTGCTAGTTTTGCTATCATTGTTCGGAGGACATTAGACATCTGCCGTTATTGCTTGACCAGATCGGAGAAAGCTATAGTGAATAACACCATGCTGAGACCACCAAATAGTTCCTGGGTAGTTTGGCTCGGATTGGCTTCAACCATTTCTTTCAATTCATTTTTATTCACCTGTGTGGGCGGTCTTTCACGTGGTTCGTTCTTCAAATCAAACGTTCCATCACGAATGCGTTTAAACCAAAATCGCACGATGCGTTCATTAGCAGTCCCCTCTCCAAACGCAACATTGTTATTGCGAGCTGTTTCTACCGCGTTAGTTCCGCGTCGGAACTCGTATTCAAAAATCACTCGAATTTTCGAAGTATTCATTTTTCTTGTCTAAGCTAAAAAAAAATACAACTGGAAGTCGATAATCGAATGTTGCACATTTTTAAAAGAAGAACCTCATAGGTACCATGTAAAAAGAGTTTCGCTCAAAAATCTCAAACCATGAAGGTTCTATGTCAATTCGAAGTACCTATTACAATTAAACGGCAATTTTATACTTTAAACCCTATTATTCCGTGCAGAAAGAAAAAGATAGGCAGCGGTATTATCGAAAGAAGAAAGAAGGGAAGATACAATCAGTTAGTGAATTAGATCTTCGTCAACAACGAACTGCTAGAGAGAAGCAGATTTTCCTCTAATAATTATAATTAAACACAAAAAAAATATAAAAAAATAATGTTTACTGTATTGACTTAAGAGTGTGTAAATGTTTGTTATACTTTCTTAGAAAAAAACTGCAAACATAAAATAATTACTCCTTAATTTTAAGAAATTGTCCATCTACTTCCTACTGAAAAAACATTACTTTATTAATAAACCAACCCGAATATCCTTCTTACATTAATTTTAATATGCTAATTCACACAAAATGTATGTTTCAACGTATAAATGTTCAATATTTTTATATATTTGATTTCGGTGATATGAATACTGATTTCCGTGGATACCATATTTTTAAAATTGAATTACTTCGTAACCATTAAGTCAATTAAGTTCCCTCCACTACCGATAAATTTGAAATTAAATCTTTATTCAGAATATTTCATCATTATGTGCTATTTCAACAAAAAAAAATGTGCCACGAAAGTCAACCAAAAAATGTCTTTCCGAAGAATGACCCATACTATCTTAAAATCAGAAAAGATGCCCATAAGTCATGAAAGAAGAACACGCTCGATCAAGGGACCTTTCAAAGAAAAAACTGTGATCAAATCACACATCAAAAATAGCTAACTCCCAAATAAATGACGAATTTTTGACACATTTTCATTGAAAACATACGTTATTAAAACTTACGTTCTTAAATCTGAGATGCGATTGAGTATTCGGAGGACAGTGTATTTGAATGAAGCTAAAACGTAACACATCTTTAACGTGGGTTGTGCAAGGAAAGCAAACAAAATTCCTAAAAAATCGAGCAATTCTAGCAGCTCAGAATTTACTATTTAAAGCATTGCTTGCCTAATTAAGACCGGCAACATCCACCACTAAAAGTATTTCACCGGCTAATCTCATAAACATCGTTTAAAATGCAATTAAATACAAGAACCCCACAAATTCGAGCTCGTTTTATTACATCCATAATCCGGACTTTAGCAAAGCAAGAGCCCTCTACTCGCTCTGCGGATCGTAAACCTGTTGTATCTGGATGAACCTCAAAGGAACTCAGTAATTCGTACAGCAGAGCTAATGGTAGAATTCTTACGTCAAATGTATAACTGTACCTATAGTAATATGTATCTAGATGTAAAAAGCACGCGCAAGTGGGAAAAACATATTTTGGTCAATTTTGATCAAAATTTATGTTTTTAGGGTTTTGAAGATCGAAGATCGGTTTCAAAACCCTTATGGTCTCGCTTTGTCTGTCCTTTTTTCCCTCCTTAATAACTCAAAAACTACTGCAGCTATCAACTTGAAATTTAAAATAATAATACATTTCGTGCGCCTGTACAGATTTCGAGAAAAAAAAATGAAAATAAATGAAAAATGAAAATGAATATTTTCCATACAAATTGTGATGCCGAAATTTTAAAAGATACCTACAGAGTCATTTGGGGTATCAAATGAAAGGTATCATTTTGTACGTTTCAGAACAGTTTTTGAAATTTTTGTAGGTTTCATACTTTTTAAAATATTTCGAAAAAAGTCGAAAAAATACCCATTCCCCCCCCCCTATCTCCGAAGATTGCAGAGTGATCCATGTAAAATGTATGGAGCGTTTATAGACATGGATCTATATTTTACAGGAAAAATATAGAGAAGTTTGAAAAAAGAACACTTTTTGAAAAATGGTCAAAAAGGGGGGGAATAATTTTCAAAAGGGGGGGCTACCTCACGGAATGGGGTATCAAATGAAAGGTATCGGTTTGTAGGTTTCAAAACAGTTTTTTGAATTTCTGTAGGTTTCATACTTTTTGAAATATTTTGAAAAAAGTCGAAAAAATACCCATTCCCCCCCCCCTATCTCCGAAGTTTGCAGAGCGATCCGTTTAAAATGTATGGAGCGTTTGTAGATATGGATTTATATTTTACAGGAAAAATATAGAGAAGTCTGTAAAACGAACACTTTTTGAAAAATGGTCAAAAAATAATAATTTTCAAAAGGGGGGCTACCAAATGAAAGGTATCGGTTTGAACATTTCAAACCAGTTTTTCAAATTTCTGTAACTTTCATACTTTTTGAAATATTTCGAAAAAAGTCGAAAAATTTACCATAACCCACCTTAACCGAACCACCCATTTAACCGAAGCATGCAGACAGATTTATCTGAAATGTAGGTTGGTACCTACTATTCTTAGGTATTCGCTAAATTGCGAAGTCTCTAACCGGTACTTTTGGTACATATTTGTTGACAAACGTTCAAAACCCTCGGCGCGCGAGTTACACTCGCACTTGACGGATCTTGTTTTTCTCTCAGCGTTGTTTCACAAAAAGTGTTGGATACGGTGTACAAGCTAAGCCTTCGCTGGACATTATTATCATCACTATCATCAGCTTATGTTAGTCCAGTGGTGGACATAGGCCTCCCCACTCTCATCATCCCAACTGGCCGAAGAGCGTCCTACAATACGTTTGAGGTGTCGTGGTCTCCACTCATGAACACTTCTTGGTTCTTCGCGAGATATGGTGTAAGTCATCGCTTGTATTTTTGTCATTTTAAGAAGTATCGCGAAATGATTTTCCTTGAAACCATTGCTATAATTCAACCATCTCGGTTAGGGGTATTAAATAAAAAGTTTATCAGAATAGTGTGAGGTATCAATATATCAACTAGCTCCGACGCTATTTACAGCTGTATAGATTTATGGTCTTCAGAAAACATCTTACTTCGTAGAAAATAGGTCGTTAATATACGCAGCGTTGTAAAATTCACATTTTTGGCTGATCCTTCATGTACCCGAAAATAATATCCTTTGTTCTGCAGCCTGTTTGTTTACAACAAGATTTCGGCCTTCCATTACCTTGATAAGAAAATTACGGTCACTCACAAGGGCAGGGTTGCTTGTTGGCTAAGCATAGATAACCTCACCTGGACATGGCTTTTTATGGCAGGAAAATACACTTGATGCTTGACTTGACATCTTCAAATGCGTAAAAGGTATTATTCTTCGGGCCGAGGGCCGAGTGGGCGCGGACCCAAATATTTGACACTAAAGTCACATAGAACGGGATATTTACCATGATGGAATAACAGTTATTCCGTGATCATGGCGCATGTAACTGCGCCGAAATATTGGAAAGCTCAAAACTCAAATCATGGTAAATATCCCGTTATATGTGACTTTAGTGTTAATAACCATGATGGATTTAAAAGTTTTACTACATATTTGAAATTAATTTCTTCAATTACAACCTAACGCCAAGTCTAATTTGGAAAAGTCTAAAGCTTGTAAAAAGTTATAGAGCCGTCATCTTATGTATATGCTAGGGGGCACTTCTAAAACATGAACAAAACGATATCTAGGTTACAACCCTGCTAGCCCACAAAAAGATATCCGAAGAAGAACCACCGGAATCAATAAACGGATTAGGCGGCTCTCGGTCGGAATGTTATCGGAAAAAACACGATTGAACCGAATAATAGATTTTAAAGCTGGAACACTTTGTTCAGCGTTGTTCTTTGAGGATTTCTTTCACTTTGCTTTCGTCGCTTGGAAATGGGGTATAAACCTGGTAAAATCTTTCGGTAAAAACCAGCACGTTCCGTGAATTGACTTAACGATTTGCTCGCTGATAAATATAGCCTCACTATTTACCGAATTGTTCGTCAACTGACACCGAATATTTCGTACCATTCGGTCAAGTCGACAAATAAAAATTCAAATCAAATAAAAAACTCTTTATTTTCATAAATACAATAAATATACACTTAGAAAATGTTAAATTATAAAATTACTACTGAAACGGGAATATAGTGCAATTTTCTATTTCTGTGCTTCGGTATATACACTGTATGTACTTGACTAAAGTAAAGAAACGACTAAGAAACCTTAAGCCTGTTAGTTGTTACTTTTCCAGTTGGAGTAAAACCCGTCCCAAGCTTTTTATCCTCTTGATAATCTGATATCTCATAGTAAGAATTTTTGCACACCAAGGTTTTGACAATTTGTTTATATTTATTTACTGATAATTATTGTAACTCACTAGGAGTTTTGTTGTAGAAGCGTATTAAAGAGAAAGAGAAAAAAGTTAAAAGAGAGCTACCGCGCGTGAGTCGTCCCCTCCCCACTCCCCCGCGGTGTTCGCGCTATGTCGATTTCGTAAGTGCAAAAAATTATGGCCCACCCTTTACTTTAATTTATATCAGCACATCACACCTGTGGTATTACCACACACGGTAATACTATGAATTCAAACGTTTGCATGGATGGATGTTTATGTTGCACTTAAAAAACTATTGAATGAATTACACTAAAATTTAGTATAAGTAAGGTGTTTGTAATTCTTGACCTGAAACAAAACTATTAAAAGCTTTCCAACCGTGAAAAACGCCATATTCCTTTAATGAATCCTAAAAAAAAAATACTGGCCACACAGTACCACAAGACAAGGGGTTAGGTTTTATAAACATACATTGTAAAACCGACACTTCAAACCTCAAAAGCCAAACAAAATTCATAAGTAAACAAAAGACACTAAACCCTGGTTCGCAGCAAAGCGTACTCGAGATAAAAAGAATAAGTTAAAATGAGAAAAGTTCCATCAGGTTATAGAAATGAGAAGATCATTGTTATCTCTTGGTACTTGAGTTATGCGCAAGCTGCGCGATTGTGTCGTCAGATACGAGACGCTTAGAACTACGTGCTTTTGGTACAGTTGAGAATGTAACCAGAGTTTTACAGAGTTCTGAAATTAATGTTAATGAACCATTTAATTTCGTAACATATATCTTTATTCACAAAGAAAATTACAGTTATATAATAGAAATAAATTAGAACTAGTATTTATAATTGAAACAATTGAGCTAACTGCAGACTGTTGCAAACAATCTACAGGTAGCTCTACTGATCCATATCAATACCAGTCGGAAGCGTCCCCAAGACGCTGGCTGCATTGCCCCGCTGTATGGCAATACTGATGTGGGTCACGCGTCGCTTTGACCAGACGCTCAGATATTTTTTTACAAACCTGAAGAGCCTCGGTACCCCACGGACCTAGGGTCCCGACTCCAAGAGGAGCAAATGTGTAGGCTCGGTCGAGACCTGCATATTTGCGCCTCTTGAGATCTTCGGCCAAATCTGCCGCCGCATCCGCCACGTCCGTTCGTAATTAACTTTATAGGTTTTGAAATAAATTGACTGAATTTACAGATTGTTACAGTTAGCACAACTGTAACAATTGTGTACTAGTTATTATCTGTTACTATTCTTTGATTATAATTTTCTTTGATAACAAAGTTTTATTCTCAAAATAAGCTGATAAACTGTTAAACTTCCTTTAAGTTATGAGTATTTCTGTTAATTTTCATACAGTGTTAGTTTTCCAGATAAAAAAAAATAACAAAAATTACGATTGAAATCAGCAACTCGAGAAAGCCCTCTTTAGTGACGCAGGTACCTATTCTAAAGTTGGAATCTTGTTACATACATAATTAATTACTCGCGATCTTCGATTTTCAGAAAATTATTTTCATCCGCAATTTTCCTCTATCCTTAGGTTCAGTACTTAATTAGTTAACTATTTTCAAAGTCGCTAACTTAAATTATGAACTGCACCAGTGAACGGATGAAACATGGAAGCTTTCCATCTGGTATATAATATATAGAAATTACAAACCGCAACTTACATGTCAAATATTCTTCGCTCAAGTCAAAAAACGCAAAAGAATCCAAAACTGTCATAAAAATACATTAGACATTTATGGATTACTTTAGACATACTGTAATAAAAATAAATAAAATAATAAGTTTATTCATTGAGACATATTTTGTCCATAAGTTACACTGTATACAAAATATTACAAAAATACACAGATATTATAGAAATACACGGTTATAAGAATTCAAGGCAAAGGAAAACAAATGCATTGTGGACAAAATAATTACGTTCAAATAAATAAACTGCAATCATGATGATCAATTATAAACCTTCAGCTACGTAGATATAGGTAGGGTACAGAACAGTAGGTAGTAACCTACTGTTCTGTAACCTAATTGAAATTAGGCTACCCACGCTTATAAAATACGGCCATAGTTCTTCCCCACTTTAGCGTCTAAAGTCCTCTTCACAAAATTAAAATTCACTTCGCGAATTTCTTCCTAGTTCCGTATAAATAAAACCGGCAATTTGCCTCGGAACTTGCTTTGCTTAATTATATTATCTTTTAAGCACTTTCTGTGTTAAGTGGGCACGTTGTAATGAATGTACGGATGTGATCTCACATTTTGATGTTTGAGAAATTCGTGCTGAGCTTTACATGAGTGGCTCTAGGAAGATTTCAGACGATTAATTATTTTAGTAGTCATTTGTATGCATTGACAGGTAAAAAGGATAAAGCCGTTGGGAACATTGTGTTTATATTATTTTGTTCATTGTGTCGATGACTTTAACTTCATTTATTTTTGACGCCACATGCATAAGTTTTATGTATTCTCATATCAGCCCGTGCTGTCCATAGCAGGATATCAGCCTCCCCTAATGAGTGCCATAGGACCCTGTCTTCAGCTCGCTGCTTACAGCATCTGCCTGCAGCCTTTCGCAGGTCATCATTCCACCTGGCCGGAGAGCGCCCTACAAATACGTTTGCCAAGTTGATATGACATCTTAGAAACGGCAATCTAGCTTACCAGAAGGTGACAAAAGAGTAAAAATTTACCATCTTTGATGCCATAAGAGCACACAATCCTTTGTTTCTCCGTGGGCCTCGGGGATCCGATCAGTAATCACGGCTCAGACACAAAGGTAAGAATTAGTGGATGTCTTTAAACCGGCAAAGGGTTCTTTTGTCTCCTAATGAGGGTCAACATGCTCAGAGCTTTTCTTACAAAGAGTTTGCGGTAAGCCCGGGAAGCCAACCTTTTTGTTTTCTGATGATGCCTAACGATGTCGGGCACAAAGTGATCCTACGGATTTCATTTGAATGTGATTGTTTTACTTTTGCGAAAAGTGAGAAGGCACAATACAGAACTCACGGTATGTATGCACTAACGAACGGTAGTGTTCAGTAGTAGTATCAGTGTAATTCAGATTTCCAAAATTAAACTGTTAATTGTATTATCAAAGAAAATTACAATCTAATAATAGAAACAAACTGGAGACTGTTGCAAACAATCTACAGCTAGCTCAACTGATCCATATCAATACCAATCGGAAGCGTCTCCAATATACTGGCTGCATTGCCCCGCTATATGGCGATACTGATACGCTGCGCTGGGCACGCGTCGCTTCGACCAGACGCTCAGATATTTTTTTAAAAAGCTGGTGAGTTTCGGTACCTACCACATGGACCTAGGATCACGACTCCAAGGGGAGTAAATGTGTAGGCTCTGTTGAAGATCCTCGGCCTCTGCCGCCGCACCAGCTCACGGATGTCCTCGGAAGATGGGATGAAACAAGTGTGTCGACGCATGTAGCGTCCCATACAATGGGCCTCCCCAACACCTATGGGACCTAGTGACATACCGTCGGACTCTTACCATTATGACGAAACAAACCATTCGGTTCGAGTTGGTTCGGTAAAAGCTGGTACGATAGGGTGACAGAGGCCCTCCAGATGATGTCGTTAAGGCTGGCATGGCGTGATATCCTACCCGCGCGGCCCTAGTACACGATAATCCGTGATGACAAAGCTGTTCGACAGCAGTACCGCACTGGCATTGATGAGGCACGCAACACCTTGCACCCAACCGAAGACATATTGCGATAAAAGTTAGGGATCCAATAAAAACTAAACTAATTTGAAAGCACTAAAATGTTGCCATCTTTTTCATAACGATCAAAATAAAAAGGATCTCATAAACCATCATCATCATCATCCGCAGCCGGATATTACCCACTGCTGGGTATATGCCTCCCGAAGTTTTTCTAATATTTGTTCACGTTATGGAACAAATATTATGGGTATTATCTATGTTTAATAAAAAATGTTTATCTATAGTTATAGGTATGTTGTATTAATAATAAATAAATAAATAATGCTGGACAATTCACACAGCATTATCTAGCCCCAAGCTAAGCAGAGCTTGTGTTATGGGTACTAGATAGCTAATATACATAATACAATACACTACATAGATAGATATATTTAATTGTACATAGAAAACAGCCAGAACGCCCTAGACAAATGTCTGCAGATCGTACAAACATTTGTCCCCAGGCGGGAATCGAACCCGCAACCTCCTGCGTCGCAGGCAGAAATTAGCGCGCTGCGCCACAGAGGTCGTCAATAAGTTAGTAGGTAGTAACACAAGCCCTACTTAGCTTGGGTCTAGCTAGATGATGCTGTGCGTTATTTATTTATAATAAATTTGTACGTAACCAATCTCAAGCGAATAGAACACCTAAGTTAGTGCCACTATACCTCACCGCCGTGACTAGAATCCCAGCTTTGTATCTACGTTACCTACTAAAACACCTTAGAAAAGTATAGAATGCTCCACACATGTTTCTTACAAGCTAAAACATTGAATTTTTAACTTCACCCGCGGTATCTTGAGGTGAACATTTTTAAGCTACGTCTGCACGTTACGGGACGTGACTCTATCAGCATAAGGCTGTTTTCACCGTGAACGAGACTAAAATGTAAAAATGATTGCTGGGAATTCGTACTAAAATATTTTTGATGTTTTAACGCTGGTTTTATGGAAGTCGTACGGAGGTGTGCGGGGACGATGGATAATGATGTTTTCTATGATAACAAGAATAAGAAATCTTTATTTGTAGCATTACAATTTAAACTTAATCTAGTAACTTAACTAAAGTATAGTAGATACGTATAATAATAATAATAATGTCCGAATTTCGACCACGGTGGCCAGTCTCATCGGAGACTAGCCAGATGCGCAGGACATATTATAGTGCACAAGTGTGTGCGCAAACACAGGTACAAACTCTTTTCCCTCACTCTCACAATCCGATGGGACGACAGACCGACACGACCGGAGAGAGGTCAAGCGTAGGCCCTACGGCTTAACGTGCTTTCCAAGGCACGGGGGTGTAACACCGCCAGCTGCCTGACTCCGGGCTGCTGTTAATTTTTCTTGCTACAAAAATCGCAATAACAACCTATTGGCCCTACCCGGGATTTGGACCCAGGACCTCCAGTATACGAAAGCTAATCTATTACAAACATACAAAATTACAGTCAATGAAAACAACTACAGAAAAAAAACAGTCAAAACAAGTAAAGTATTTCTGGGTCTATTTGTTAGCTTTGTTGGCTTTGCTAATATTAACTATAATAATTTAACCTAACATTACTGTAATTTTGATATTCGATTTGAAGACTTTTTATTATGATTTAGATAGGATTTTGAATAAACACTCCACACTGTTAATAAGGTACTCCCAAATATTTGGTAGGTATGCAATTTAATACAGGGCCGAGTTCATATCGAGTTAACCACCATATGCTTACCACCATAGATGCCACTGGCTCGACTGATTTCAAAGCACACATACATAGATGATAATAATTATAACTCTGGTCAATTGACACAGCATCATCTAGCCCCAAGCTAGGCAGAGCTTGTGTTAAAGGTACTAGAAAACATACTTACGCATAATTTATCTTGCAAGAAAAAAACACAGTTGCACAATATGCATTGTGCACTCCACCTATCCTAAATGGCGCTGGAAGCTTCTTAAAACTACAGACGTTGCAAACCCATTGCAAAGCGAGAAGTCGTTGTTAGATAAACTTAATGTAGGTAGGTACTTATAGAAGCCTGATCTCGAGGCTTGGTACTACCAACATAGTCTGTCCCAAAATCATCATCTGTACATTTTCGAAACTTCTTACAGCCTGTAGTTAGCTATGTCAACAATTTTAAAAAACATTTTCTTGTGTTCGTGCGCGAAGTCCAACCCATCTTAAAAAAAAAATCGTTTATTAAACACTACACTAACATTAAAATAAAAGACTACTTAGTAACATGTACCTAAAAAATAAACACAAGTCAACAAAAATAACACAATACGTGTACAACTTCTAACCAGTTTTTTTGTAAAATGGGAAACCAACAATTCAATTTATTGTTACCAAAATTTGGAAGGAAGATTCTCTGTGTTTTGTAACAAACGATCGATCCTACATAGCCAAGTAACTTTGGAAAGAATTCGTCAAATCAGGACAGTCCAATCTACACACAACCTGTGAACTACACATCCTCTGAACACCGAACGCAGCGAAACCGTCGCGTATGAATCGTGCGAATTCAAGCGCTCGCAAAAATTGCGATTCACAATCAGCACCCATTCACTGCGATGTGACGAGTGCGAGATAAGATTCGTGTGAAACGGTAGAAGAATAGAACGGACGTGTTATGATAGTACAAGGGCTCTTGTTCACACACGTTGTGTTCGTCGTGAAAATCTACGATGTGAAGACACGGTCGTCAGTGTTGTACCTATGGAACACTATTTAGGCTTATTGACGGCGCCGTGCACACGGAAAATTAACCGTAGATTTTTACGGCGAAAAAAGCGGTGTATCAACAAGCTTCTACAGTGATTCATACAACACTGACAGCTGTGCCTTCACACGGCTAATTAACCGTAGAATTTCACAGCGAAAAAGACTATTACCCTCAGTTTTTAAACTTACCTACCCATAAGCACCCGCTTACTGCGAGGTGTCATGTGCGAGATACGATGGTCATGAGTGCTTTCAAGACGTTTCTCTAACTCTCATGGTTTCAGATTTGGCCATCCACTCCGATCTCAAAAAGCAAATCTGTACTTATATCTATTGAAAGCTTGCGAATAATTTATACCATTTGATAATATTTCTTCTTACTACTACTTCGTACTAACAAGCGGCGACAAGACTGTTTACAACTTAGGAATAACGTGA
The DNA here is from genome assembly GCA_949316285.1 of Eupithecia subumbrata. Taxonomy (NCBI): domain Eukaryota; kingdom Metazoa; phylum Arthropoda; class Insecta; order Lepidoptera; family Geometridae; genus Eupithecia; species Eupithecia subumbrata. The sequence continues at coordinate 32,648,515 of OX438640.1, read as the reverse complement.
AAACAGCTCTATTTAATAACAGTATTTTTGTAATGGCACCCAAAATTTATAATCATTTACCAACTGACATTAGGAAGTGTAATGACATTATAATATTTAAATCTAACCTTTTTAATTATTTAATAAGTAAGACATTTTACAATTTGCATGAATTTTTTGACGCAGTTTAGTATTAAGTAGATGTAGAATTCAGAGTGGTTGATACTCGTTGCAATTTAGTAAACGCATTATTTTTTAATTCTTTAAACTTTTCCTTGTAAGCTTCATTATTATAAATATTATTTTTGGTATTGATGAATTATTAATATGTAAAATTTGTACGCCAAATGGCAGATCACAGTGCTCTTAATTATATGTCTGAACATCCCTGTAATACCTGTGTATCACAAATGAATAAATGAATTTGAATTTGAATTTGAATTCTTATTTATTATGGTTTGGAATATTTTTAGGACTCAGGTTGCAACAGTTTTTGTACCTAATGGTAAAAGTTAAAGTTTCGAGTCCTTTGATTTTGGATTTCGGTATTAAAACTAGTTGTGATATCTACAAAGAAGTTTAATGAGTGATTCTACCTCAAGTTTACACTATTAGTCAGTGACAAACATAAAAACTGCCGCCAAAAGTCGTTCACCGTTATTTCATACAATGTGGGCTTATTCACCATGCAAAGTTTAGGCCACGTTTAAGTGGTGAAAGGTATGCGAGAACAGAGCTGATGTTGCCAAACTGGAACTGGTTGTTATCTAGCCTGAAAACAGTGAAGCGAAACATACCCAGTTTTGTTTTTTGCTGCAAAATAATTTTAAAGGAGTATTAAAAAGTTACAAGTATTCTACTAATTCTACTGACCTGCTATATTGGGTGTTTCTACCTATCTATCTAATTACCAAGTTTCATCAAAATGGCTGTTTGAAATGATCGTACGCCAAAATTGTTTTTTATAAATAACAAATAGTAGATACAATAATATTATAAGGTGTCATAGTAAAATGTGAAAAGTGAGAACCGATTAAAAAAAACATAAAGGCCGCTCCGCGGTAAATTTTCCAATACGATCAATACAATAATATAAATACATTAATAATAAAACCCCAAAAAATCTTATTTTTGTAAAGGTCCTTGCGGAAAAATTGGATCAAATTTAATATTTTTACAAAAGAATTTAAACCTTATTGGTCATTTATTGCTATGATATTGGTTATCTTTCGTGATTCGTTTTATTACTTTGAATAGATTTGTTTTAGAGAAACCTTTAAAACGGTGAGACAGAATTCAGCAACTGAATATACAGGGTGTAACAAAAAAGAGTAACCAAACTTTCAGGTGGGGTGTAGAATCGAACACTGAATTCAGGAAAAATATTGAAAAAAAATTCCGCCCTTTAGTTTTCGAAAAATTAAATAAATAGGTACGAAATTTTCACAACAGTAGGCAATAGACTCTAATACATGTGTCTATTTGGAATTAGAAAAAAATGGCCTGCGTACCTGTATTCATATCTTTTATAAGCCCATAACACCTAAACGGTACCCTAATGACATCATTGCAGCGGAAGCGAACAGGCTGCACGGCGTGCTTAGATATGGAGCCTACGTACAACTAATACATTCCAATTTTCCTCTAGGAATTAAAAATAAATAAATTATTTTAAGTCTTTACACACGTTCTATCGCGAAAATGCATAGTTAGTAGGTACATTCATTAAGCATGCACCTTCCTTCCTACTAAAAGATATTCACTACTAGCTTTTATTTTTTCATATCGTTGACTACCTAAGTACCTACCTACCTTCACATTGAACTTTAAAAACACGGTGAGTAACTAACAATGAAAGGTTGTTACAATTTGCATTTCCTAAGCACCAGATTGAGACAAGAAAAGGCACAAACTTTTAGCGCGCGAGAGCGAGATAGGTATACAAACTTAGTTCATCCGAATGTTCACCCAATGCTAGGCTTATTGTTAGTTTTGTCAAACTGTCTGTTATCATAGGGTCAATGGCCATTTAGTTGCATCATTGCAAGCGCAAGGTGAAGGTCGCGGCGGCGCTTATCGGTTACTTGTGCGTAAAAATGGCTCGTATGCGTTATTCAGATATTGAATACCACGAGATGATGCGAGTGTACTTGGAATGCATTGGCTAGCTTCCTACTTAACTACAACACGTGCAGCCCGCCGCCGCGCGCGCTGCTGCGATATCGCGTGTTCGGTCGTGGGTGCCCCCCGTAAAAAGATGTTTATCTGCTAAAAAGGTGTACACAAGGTACGTAGACCTTTTAATCAAATTTTAATGCCAAATAAACACGTGCATCAGTCGTTTGCGTAATGTAGTGAAAATTCCGTATTTATTTAATTTTTCGAAAACTAAAGGGCGGGATTTTTTTTCAATATTTTTCCTGAATTCAGTATTCGATTCTACACCCCACCTGAAAGTTTGGTTACTCTTTTTTGTTACACCCTGTATAGGTATATATACGCACAAATCAAAACCAAACAATTTAGGTATCAATAAAATAATAGAGGCAAAATTCATAGTTAAATCGAATATAGCCGCCATAACCCTGTGCCAAAAACGGAGCCCGAAATTGCTCAACATTGCTGAAAAATAAACACTCAACGCTGTTTTCCATTCGCGTAAAATATTAGTACGAATGAAGTACGCAAGGGTTCATGATAAACAAAATGTTTGCAATCCATCAAAGCATACCAATCTGACGCAGATTTGCCACATCGATATCAATAACAAAGTATTTCTACTGGAATGGAACTTTGTAGAAACATTCGCAATTGAACTAAAATAAGCCTTACAACAATAGGAATAAAGACTTTGTGGATTGCAGATGAGACGGCGATTCAAGGGGTAATTGAGCCATCAATCTTATGGTGTCGGGAGACAGAATCTCCATCTGATGCGATTGATTATTGACAGACGCTTGTGTAAATTGCCCATTTCGTATATTGAATCTTCAAGCTGCGTCCGCACTCTAAACCTATTCCTATTTAATACGAAGAAGAGTTTGATGTGCCTCAAAAAGCTCGGAAAACTGATGGCCGTTGGGCCTAACGGTCCTAAAGAGATGACTACGTCGTCGGAAGACGAAACGTGGGCAAACACCCGCGAAGTGGACCAACGCGACGATCTGTTGAAAGATCAGGAAATACCTGTGAATGATGAAGATTGGGAATCGCATTAAAATCAATCGCCAGATAAAGGTACCTTTGTACCTTTATCTGGCCAGGCTATCCTTGAGTCTACCCAGGGAGTATTTTTCTGCGTAGAGTTCTGTTAACGATGACTTGACGTATAGAGTTACCATATTCCAGCAACGACATCATCATCTCCTGCTATAATGGAAACTTTTGATTTGACCTAACTATTATCTGTTCTCAGGTCCAGACAGTAATTTCATTTTGAACTCACAAATATCTTTGAAGTTCACAAGAGGCCCTGTGTGAACGCTCCTTTATCGAAATCTGGAGTAATTACATTCCTTCCAAGAGCAATAGGCTCGTTTTCAAGGGCCCTTAAACAGTTAAGATGCTCAGGTTATTGATTCTTCAGTGATCTGAAATTTCAATAAAATTGAATTTGATGAGACATCTACTTTGTTATGCAGAAAATATGATTTGTATGAGAGCAGGTGTTTACGTTATTATGATGTTTGATCTTTATTTGAGACATGCCTATTAGGTTTTATTTGGTTAATAAATTATTTTATTTCATTTATTTCCACCTTAGGTATTTCAACACCTGATAATGTAAATTTATACATTGAAATAAGAAACACAAGTTATATTTATAAAAGGAAAAAGAAAGAACCCTCCAGGGTTGTCAAACAGACATACACCTTTACAATAAAGTAAAATTATTGTAAACGGGCCTGGAATTTATAAAATTAGAATTAAAATAATGATAATGATGATATTTATATCCATTGATTTGTGATGTGCCCACGCATCAAAACATCGTGTATCTAGTAATTGGAATTTTCCTAAAGCGACCCTTTTGCCTTTGATCTACCATCGGGCAACTCATTATCCGAGAAAAAACATATCGATTATAATAGAAAACCACTGGCCTTTACCTATGTTCGCTGGGTTTTTCCATCTCAAAGATTTATAACATTGCCAAGGAGGTTTATAAGCCTTTGAGAATTATTTATAGCTTGTAATAAACGCTCATATTCGGTGTTTGAGCGTTTGTACGGTTCTGCCAGTGGCCGGCCATTATGAGCTATCATTTAACAACTGTTGCCGGCGAATTGTTTTTTTAATAGTTTAATATTATTTTTGCGAAACAATTTCAGATATTATTTGCTCGTGGTGCGCTCAAATATTTGTAAATGTTGAAAAATAAAGGCTTTATAATAAAGTATTGTTTCACATAAAAGGTATTCTACTTTAGCTGAAACTACAGATGGCACGTCAAAGTGGTAAGTTTAAAATGGTGTCCCAATCTCTGCGTGCAAATAAAACCGTTCGCACTATCTGGAGTTTTTATTATCTAAGGATTTGACTAAGAGTTTGAAACGATTGGTAAACAGAAGATGGCCCCTATTTATTTCCTGTTTGCTACCCATTAACAAAATTCTCCGTTTTCTAATTCCATTATACGTGATACGAGGTACATTTGTGTGACTAGTGGTCAATTCAACAGTGAGGTACTGTTGAATTGATCGGGAGTTCTAATGGCCTGCTCAAAGGGACTACATTAGCAAGTCTGCACATACTGCAGAATCAGCATCTGGCGCTTAAATAATGACCGTGGCTTAGCAAACTTGCAGGTGGACCGTGAATTAATGATGCGCTGAGTCAGCGATCCGTAATTGGTGCCTTCCCTTGACAATAGCGTCATCAAATGGTCAAATAGACTGAAGTCGGCTCTTTGTGTACTTATGTTCAGGTAGTCAGAATCAGTTGATTGACTTCCGTCCTATTGACAGTAGATAAGATACAGCAATAAAATTTTGAAGACGAATTTCGCGAATTAACTTATGTTTCTTTTTAAATGATAACGTTACCTATTTAAACTGTGTATGTATGTTGTTTTCCAAGTGGAAAACTACGTCGAGATTTCTCGTCATCCATATCGCAATGTTTGGAAACTTAAGTTATCAATCAAAGCGTCCTACCCGTCATGACCTACAGAACTGACACTCTGGCTGGTCCACCAGTGCAAAGACGCTCAGCGAGATATGGAAAGAGCTATGCTTGGAGTTTCTCTGACGGATAGAATTCGTAACGAATATGTCTAATTTGTCTTAAAAGTCCCTGCTCACACTACCACTTTCTACGACAAATCTTTTACTATACAAGCTACCCGTCTATGGAATGCTCTCCCCCTGGACATCAGACGGGCCAAATCACTCCTTATCTTTAAAAAACAGCTTCATCAGCATGATCTATCCTTGCGAAGTTAGACAATTTTATTATTATGTTTATATAAGTTTATAATATTGTTTGTAGGTTATTGTAGGTATTATATAGTGTAAGTATATATTTTTTCGAGTACCACCGTCTATTTTGTTCTTACATATCCTGTCCATCCAAAGGTTGCCTGGAAGAGATCGCTCATAGCGATAAGGCCGCCTTTGTACTTCGTCTAGCATTTATTTCTGTATTGATATCTGTCTTTGTGTGGTACAATAAATTATTATCTATCTATCAATACCAGTCGTCGCGTCCCCAAGACGCTGGCTGCATTGCCCCGCCGTATGGCAATGCTGATGTTTAGCGCCAGATACAAATCTGCTCTCGGGTCACATAATTTTTAAACTAGATTGCTTGGCAATTTTAAGGTGTCTCTAAAATTAATACAAAAAGTAAAATTAAAATTTACCTACTGAGCCTGAGCATCCCTATCTAAACCTAAATTTTTGCAAACGTTTCCGTCTCTGTGTCACTCAAAGTATCGTATCACTATTCAATGGCTGACTGTAGTATAGCACATTTTCTGAAAAACTTATTGAAAAGTCAGTTTGAAAGATAAGAGAAAAGCCACGTGGCCCGCAAGAAACCCCGCATTCGTCACAGGGTATTAGATGTGCCATATCGCATTACAGGGGTCAATCTACGGACGTGACCTACATTACCCTCTGCTCAAAGAACCCGTCTAATGGATCCATTGGTTTGAGGGTCGAAATGATCCGGATCGGACCAGGTCTCTTATCTGTGAAATCGATGTTCGGGTCGGGTTGGTTATGATTTGGATTTTGATAATTGGTTGCTTTTTTATGGCGGTTGGGTTCTTTTTAGTCTTTTGCTTTTTTATATTGACAAAAATAAAATACATTTACCGTAAACCCTAAAGTAATGACTTAAATTTTTTTAAATCAATCTTAGGTGTTCGTGTTATTTTTATTATACCTAGGTGTGTATTGGTTTCGTACCTAATTTTTGTTGTAATTTTAATTAACTCTCTGTGTTAAGTAAGTAATGTATTATTTTACTATAGATTTTTTGTTGTGGCATATTTTATGATGTGACTGAATTTTCAATTTGTATTAAATTTATCATTTGTAAATATTCCTGTTCAAAATTATTTGTGTCGGAATGATGAAATGAAACTATTCTAGACTCATTAGCCAGTTGTTTGTACCTACGATATTTAACTATTTATTGAATAATAAATGTTTCGGCCCGCTCCAAGCCTCAGAATCCTTCACTGGTTAAATCTCTTGTCGAAGAGGTAGTTCTGTCATGCTTGGTGTTGAGAGATTTGATTATAAATTATTTAATTATAGAGTTGCTCATCGTACGAACAACGGGCTATTAATTTATTGTAAAAATATTTTGATCGTGGTTCGATCCAATCAAAATTAAAAAATCAAAACACTGCACCAACAACTGCAGACGGGAGACTAAATATCAACTCTGTAATAATATTACATGCAAGCTCAAAGCTTGAATATAGATCCAGGAGATACACCTCCAGGCTAGGGATCCGACCCTCGATGTCTCTTAAAACTAAATACACTTCCCACGCGAAAGCAAATTTCATGCATAAAATTATTGAACGCGCCTGTGTGAGGCACACGACTACCTGTCACAGAACTCTCTGTGCATGGCATGAGCTGAAGATATTAGGTCTTTACATCAGTATTCATCATCGGCTTATACGTATAGGTAGTCCACATATACACCACACACATAAAGTCCACAGCTGGACACAGGCCTCGACTAATTAGCGCCATTTGAAAAATGACATATGAAAAAATATATTTAATTTGTTAAAACAATCTTATAGAAATTTTCCTGGTTTTCGCACTAGGCAAAGCCTGTATTGTGGAGACCAGTAATTTGACTTATCTTAACGAAATTTCGGACTACTTGCTAACAAAAGAGATAAAAAATAATATGTAATAAGGAACATAAGAAGAATAAGTTCAACATAGCACCCAGTATTCAGCTTGCCGCATCCGCCTGGTCCCAAAAAATTACATTTTCTCAATGAATCTCCTAATGCTTCCAATATTGCCACAGGAAAAACTTTTGACCTAAGGACGGGGTCTTGGGGTTCAGTTATGTCAGCAGTAGGTTGGTTGGTATCATCCGGCATCATAACTGAAGATCAAGCTCGAAGTAGTGCCATGGCATTTTATTTATGACAGAGGGGCAATGCAGTCAGCGTCTTGGGGACGCTTCCGACTGGTACTGATATAGATCACTTGAGCTAGCTGTAGATTGTTTGCAACAGCAGTTAACCTGCAGTTAGCTCAATTTTTTCAATTATAAATCCTCCTTGACAGCCTATAATGGTCCACTGCTGGACGCAGGCCTCCCCCTGAAAAGCGCCTTATTGACTTTTATCTCATGGGGGTAATGCCCATGATCCCCACGCTGGGCATGCGGGTTGGGGATCGCAGTTTGGTGGTAGAATTGATCTGCAGGGAGCGCTGCTGCCCGCTCCTGGTTCATATCCCTTAGTCGCCTCTTACGACACCCGCGGGAAGAGGTCGGGGTGGTGCAAATTCTAAGCCGGCACCACACAGCTCAATTGTCAATTGTAAATACTAGTTCTAATCTATTTCTATTATTTTATGGTTTGTTGTATATGATTGAGTCGTAATTCATTTGCGACTCAATCATACACAGTCGTAATTCATTTTCATCTTATCCCGCCGTCGGCTATCACCTTGCGCTAGCGCCAGAGCGGTGGTACCCGCGCTCTCACACCCGCCAAACCTGCACCACCCGCACAGCTTGTTGATATTGAAATGAACTCCGATATTAATATGTATGCCGCGATACAATCGACCGTCAATGTTTGCGCCAACTTTCAACAAACACGGTTCAATTAAATCGCTCCATATGCTCCAAACTTTCAATTGGATGATGTATTTGGAAAGTTTTCGTTCCACGTACTTTGCAATTAATTTTTGTCGTAAATAACAGCAGCTGGAGGATGTTTTCCTCTACCGGAGCTTTTACATGTAGGTACAATGTTCGCCGTGGCCGTCGTAGCGTAAGAATCGACCCCCGCAACTCAGTCCGTGGATGTCGTAAGAGACGATATCTAAAAACTTGTCTAAATGCTTATTTTGTAAACCTAAAGAAATAAGTTTATGAAATCTAAAATCTGAACGACAGGAGTTTTATTCTTTGCGTTTTTAACACATCTACTGCGATTACCAATCCGCGAATCCCAATCCCAAGCGTGGTGATAGTGGGCAAAACACCCGTTTTGGGGGAGGCACTTTCAACAGTGGACATATGAGTGGATTACCTATGTCTGTATGTTGTATGTATTTCTTTGAACGTAGGTATATTGTTTAACGCATTCGCTGTCCAGGGACGCACCTACATTTATTTATTTATTTAATTAACACGGTTATTTTGAACCAACATTTTATTTTATACATGGAGGTGGACGTCACCATCTGCGTCTTGGGCCGTGACAGTGTTAACTTATTTGACAATCTTTTTACAACAAATCAAATACTTACCATCTTACATAATTAAATTTACTATACTCCAAACTTTCAATTGGATGATGTATTTGGAAAGATTTTCGTTCTAGATACTATGTAAAACGAAATCTAAAAAAACCTAATAGGTTCTTCGTTATTTATTTTGTCCGTACATAATTGCAGGATGTTTTCCTTTACCAGAGTTTCCCCATATGGGTAGGTATAATGTGGAACTTATCTGATGAGGTATTTTTGCAATATTAAAAAAAATATATTTGGTTTGTGAATCAAAACTTTTTATCCCTATTTTCCTTGACCCAACAATCAAGTAAATCGTCTCAAATGAAACTGTGCCATATTTCAATGCTTGCAGACTTTAAATTAGAAGCGCATAAAAGAGCTTCAATGCTAGGGTAAATACGAACTGCAAAATTGCTCTGAAACCTGATTCAGGCATTCCTTTGGCAAAACGGTTACTGCTCGCTAAATGCCTTCAGCTACAGCCAGTACTTATAGTGTAGTGCCTAGTAACTTCGCACAGCACCGGTAGCATAGACAGCCTCGCCGAAGCCTTGTGTCTCTACTCTGTTCAAGAATATTCGATTTTTCTGTAAACAAGGAGGTTAACAAAAACGAAGATATGGGTGGAAAATATAACGACTCTGATGAAACATATAAATTTTCTTCAGTTCTTTTAAAATGGTTACGAGATGGGAAAGCAAAATGACAGAAGTTCGAATCAATATTTGGCTTCGACAGCTTTATCATTCATTATTTCATTAGTTTTTTTTTATTTGCACATTTTCCCTAGCAAGTGTACCAGTGCAGCTATGCGTTGTAGAAGTTTTTTTTAATGTTGGTTACCTTGATGTTTCCTTGTTAAATGCCTTGTTATAATGCTCTCTCAGAAGGTTATCAGTTGCTGTCAAGTTTTCATTCATAAATACCTTTCATTGTCATCTTCCGGTCCTTATCCCACGCTAGGTGTAGTTGGCATAACATGTATTTTTCTTCCACTTTCCTCTATCAGCCGTCTTCTGGACCACTGTTATGTGGTCCAGAAGGATATATGGACCACACCCTTATATCCCTCCACATTCAAACCTAGCACTCTTCTCGACACATTCATTCATAGATATCTTTGTTTAGCAAAAATATATTGTATTCTAGAAGCTAGTATAGGTTGACTAGACAATTATTTTGCGAAATCGATGACCATTTGAATTCCTTTTTGTGGGGTTTTTCAGTTCCAAATTCTAGCAAGGTAAGATAAAAACATAACTTAAGATAAAAGCAATCTAGAAAACTGCACGTGAAACCATATTTTACAAATCCAGACTAAAGATAGAAGTTTCAGGAATTTAGCGTCTACTAGTCCTGAATTTGTGAAAAGCTTCAGAAATGTCGTTCCCTACCATAACATACTTATCCCTATTTTACAAATCCAGACTAAAGATAGAAGTTTCAGGAATTTAGCGTCTACTAGTCCTGAATTTGTGAAAAGCTTCAGAAATGTCGTTCCCTACCACAACATACAGCATATTGTATAAAGGGTGTTTCGTATTGCGACCGATATAGTTTTTGGGGAGTTGGGGGGTCACGGGCTACATTTCCCCGGTAGACTCAATGTCCTAAGTATCACGGACACAGGATTTTTTGAAACAATATATCGCAGATACAGATATTGTTTAATTTTTTTTATAAAAATCATAGCTGATATGATTTTTTTAAGCTAATAAGCAACCGTGATACTTAGGACATTGAGTCTACCAGGAAAATGTAGCTCATGACACCCCAAATTCCCAAAAAAATATGTCGTTCGAAATGCCAACACCCTGTGAATAACGGACGTTTATAGCTTTGCTTATTTCAGAGAGCTTATAGTCACAGATAAATAATTAATAATGCTGGATAATCCACACGGAATCATCTAGCCCCAAAGTTAGCAGAGCTTGTGTTAAGGAAATCTGGTAAGTTGAATACACAAAACTGGCAGGGCCTTTGTTCATACTTTTTTTTCGCTGTGAAAATTTACGGTTAAGCCGTCAACAACGCCCATGCCTACACCGTGGGAATTAACCGTAGATATTTACGGCGAAAAAAACGTGTGCGAACAAGATCTAAAGTTAAACCTCATAGAAATTACACAGGTGATATCGGCATAAGCAAATTCAATGAATTTATGTGCTTTTCGTTCTGACAGTCAAAAATAAACCTGGATTTAGGACTTATCTAGCTTGAAGTACCTAATTCTAATGCAGCAATAGGAGTTTCACCTCTACTCTACACGAAGTAACTTTCTATGTACATGGAACACTGGCTACATGCAAATTTGAGCCTTATTTGCATTCGTGTATCCAGGACTTCGAAGGCAAAGGCGTGGACTAATTGCTTTACGGTACTGCAATTACACTGCTGCGGGGGAAACCAATTAGAGTCTAATTTTGAAAAGCATTTCTTACTAAACATAGCTACGTGTGGTTAGTAACTCGAAGCTTGATCTAGAACTATTAGTGTTATTCTTGTTAATATTTATTAACAAACAAACTTAGGTCTAAAATATACTACTTACTAATTAGGTACAACTTGTATTTACAATTGAAACAGTTGACCTAAGTGCAGACTGTGCCAAAATAGTCTAGTCTAGAGGTAACATAGCCGAGTGAAATCAATAAGATATAACAGCCATTTCTGAAAAGTGTCTCAATGTATAGTGATAATGAACCACAAAAAAAAATCACAAAATAATAATGCATTTAAATTTTGCATTTTCAAATTTCGCGCGTAATTTGACGAAAACGCTGGACGCAGTGGACGCCATATTGCTCTTTGGTCATGACGTCAGTTGGCTGTGTAAACAAATGCAGTGATATTTTGTATGTTATAGGAACGCTGATAGTTGACAGTTGACAATTCTAAGTTTACATAGCCGTATGACGTAATAAAGTGGAGGCTACTATTTAATAGTGTTAGGAAACTGATTAAAAAAGCTGAAACCTTTATATTGAATTTTAAAATTTAGTTTGATATTTTATGAACTAAAACTAACGTTTTCCGACAGCTTTTTGCATAAGCTATCTCGATCATATATTTTTAGATTTTTCTCATATAGACTAAAATACCCTATTATTATTACTAGCCGAGTTCATCCCACTGCTGGGCAAAGGCCACTCTCTCCAGACATCACGATCACTGGCCAGCTCCGTTCAGTCGGCCTGAAATTTGTTTAATTCGTCCCGCCATCTCCGTTTACGTCTACCGCGTCAATATTTACTCATTTGTGAATTTTTGTTAGGTACTTAAGATCTCCAAAACTACTGAACATAGCTAAACTTAGATACCTAATAGGCTACTTATTTCCTAGTAATATTATAAAGCCGAAAGTTTGTGAAATGTGAATTTTTCTTAGGTAAGTACCTAAGATCTCCAAAACTACTGAACGGGTCATGATGAAATTTGGCGTACAATACAAATATTCTTTATTGCACACCAAGATAGAGAAAAACAGAAAAGAAAAACACAAACACAAAAACAGTAGCACAATGGGCGGCCTTATCGCTAAAAGCGATTTCTTTCAGGCAACCTTTGGATGGACACGTAACTATTGCACAGGTATAGTATAGACGATGGCGTATTACAGACTACTATACTATACAGAACATAAATACATAAATAAATGTAAATAAATACTATGTACCTACATTTAGGCGGACATTTAGAACACAGCTAAACTTACATAAAAGGCTACTTATTAAACCGAAAATACACGTGCAAAACCACGGGCAGAAGCTAATTAACCATAATTTCATCGTGGAAGATTCAAAATTGCGTATTTTTCTCCGTTCTACACAAGGTGACAAGTATTCCTAAATCCCGAGCATTTAGGAATCTGTCCTTATGCCAGCCATAAGGTTAAGAGGGGTCCGGCGACGGATGAATTTCCTATACAAACGTAATACCAAAATTATTTGTAATTTGAGCATATTTTCACCATAGTCTGCATTATTTGTATTACAAAAGTATTTATCTAGGTTCCTGCCACAATTTTTTTTCATAATATTTTTCTGAAATGAAATTAAACTGAATCGCATTTTACATTGAGGAATGAATGTTTTCTTAATATTTGTGTAGATAAGTATTTTGAAAAAAACTTGTACCTAGCAGGAACCTAAATAAATACTATTTTAATACAAATAATCAGTTTCAGTTTAACGAATTTATTTACTCAAAAGAACAATGTTCACTTAAATGAGTACATACAATAACCTTACTTACTATCTTAATTAATTAATATTACTTTACAGAATTTTACTAATAATATTCGTAGCAGGTTTCGCCTTAATGGTTGGTACCGTTACGCTAACTTAAAAGATATTATCATATATATATTGTTTTAGTCTTTTTTTAAATATGTACATTGATAAACAGTTCTTAATGTTATCAGGTAAGTTGTTGTATAACTGCGCACCTTCATATAGAATGTTTCTTTTTCCATAATTGGTTCGTGGATTCCTTAGTTTTAACTTATTTCTATTTCTCAAATTGTACGTGTAGGTTTTTTTTTCAAGTGTTATTTGCGTATGTATTTTTTTAGTTAATATTTTCTTAACAAGGATGCAGGTTAGGTAAGTATATAGTTGTTTGATATTAAAAATATTGGTTTGTTTGTAATAATACATGTGCTGGTTAGGTAGTCATATTTGTAAAGAACTTTAATTAGTTTGTTTTGTGATATTTGTAATGCTTTTAGATTCGTCAATGCTGCTGTCCCCCATACCTCTAATAGATATTGCAAATGAGATTTAGCTAGGGAATTGTAGATAGTCATCAGAACTTTACGTGGAACGCATCCCACTACACACGCATAATAGCAGACCATGGTGAAAATATTCTCAAATAACAAATCATTTTGGTACTAAGTTTGTATGGGCAATTCATCCGTCGCCGGACCCCTCTTAACCTTATGGCTGGCATAAGGACAGATGACGAGAAATCTCGTCTATTATTAAAAAAAAAAAACCATTCTGCGAGAAAATTTGAATCAATCTCTAGTACCAAAACCCAACAGCAACCCGTCCTTTGTAAGTTTTCGGTTATGCCTATCCAATAACCAAATAACTATATATAGTTAGGATGGTTTAACTATTGCTTTGGTTACGAAATTGAATCGAGAATAGTTGATAATTTATATTGAGCCAAGAAGCTCAACATAATAAGGTTTAGAATTACGTAGCAAACTAGTTTCTATTGTACCGTTTGGGCTTACAAAGTTAACCTTCAAATCATCAAAAAATAACATTGAAAATGAATAACTTTATTATTTCAATATTCTAAGCTTAGATAAGCTTGATCAAAATTGCCTTTCAATCATATTAGCAGTCTCTTATTTTGTAAGGGCCGATTTTGAATCATAAGATAAGTCGTCGAATAGCTATCTAGCGTGCGTTATCTGTCTGTTTATCAGGCAAATAAATAATTTCAACTTATCAATCGTCTTTTATCTAGAGAATAACCTTGGTTCAAGCTAACCAACTTCAAATCACCTGTGAGCCAGCGAGGTGCACAGATGCAGTATTCAATGTGTTACCACAGCCTAGCTATATGCACACAGTCGTACGACGAAGACATTATATTTATTTTATTTATTTATTTATTTATAACGGGATATTTACCATGATTTGAGTTTTGAGCTTTCCAATATTTCGGCACAGTTTCAGGCACCATGATCACGGAATAACGGAATAGATTTATTCCGTGATCATGGCGCATGAAACTGTTGTTTATCTGAGATAAACAACCAGATAGCCTTCATTCGATTGAAAACTCAGACCTAAATCTATTATGAAATAATGTAAATCTAGAATTAATATTATAATATCTGAAACCCTTTGGGGAAACATGATCCCGTAATAATCTACCTGAGATGCTTAACATATGCATTGCATTGGACTAAGCTTGTGGAATAATTAGATACCCACACACTTGCATACAGCTTTAGCGTATCATACCAAAGCTGTGAGTACACTGAGTCACAGATTAGGTAATTTTACTGAGTACTACCCACTTACGATGGTATCTCTACTAAATGCAAAGAATTTAAATCACTATAATATCTGTCATGCTGATAAATCACATCACACTAATATGATTTATGCGAAAGTTTAGATATTTAGAAATAGTCGTTTGGGTGGATGTTTGTTACTTATTCACGCCAAAACTAGGTACTCAACAGAGCGGGTTGAAATTTTGCATAGATTAAAGTTCTAGGCCTGGAATAAATTCAATTCAATCCAATAACTTTATTGTCAGACAACAATGGTCCATAGACAAATTATCAGGCAAATAAATAAATTTTACAAATGTATAGATAGTATTAACCAAAATCGTCAAAAGGTGAGGAATTTAACAATCGTACTTTTCTGATATTATTTTCAGAATGCAGAATGCTTTTTTGCTAGTCCACCTCTCATTCTGCTCATGATTGATGTTACTCGTTTCCGCATAATCGCCGCGAAGCCGTCGGTGAACGTATTTGCGAACATTTCTGAAGCAAAGACTACGTTTAATCGAAGAAATCAGATCTCATGGGACAGAAATAACTTTTAAACGTTTGGTGAGTTTTTAGTCAATTGGTGAGTCTGCGGGTGATTTGCAATTGGTGAGTCTGCGGGCGGGTGATTTGAATTTGGTAAGTCTGTGACCCACAGTCTTACCAATTGCAAATCACACACAGACTGTGTGTGATTTGCAATTGGTAAGACTGTGGGTGATTTTGCAATTGGTGGGTCTGCGGGTGATTTTAAAATTGGTGAGTCTGTGGGTGATTTACAATTGGTGAGCCTGCGGGTGATTTTGCAATTGGTGGGTCTGTGGGTGATTTTAGCAACCCTCCCCCCCCTTGCTTGGGGAAGGCACGCTCAGCAGTGGATGTATGATTGCTGAGGCAAAAGTTTGCGAAGAAGTTGTGAGATATTAGGGCAAGGAAAATGCTGTTGAGCTACCTGTGTAGATTGTTAGCAAGTTACCTCAATTGAAACTTTTTAAACTTTCGCGATTTGTTAACATAATTAGTGATTTTATCAGGTATTTATCGCGTACCTTTTGTTACCTTTCCCCAGATGATAACAAAAACCAAATAATAACAAAAGAAACGTGATATCTGCCCGATAAAATAATTACTTCGCTCAATTGTTTAAATTGTAAATACTAGTTGCAATTTGTTTTTATTTCTTGATCCTAATATAAAGACAATGCCAAAAATACTGATAGTTACTGCATCAAAATTTGCAATGATGTAGATCTAGAGCTAAAATTTTATATTTAAGGCTTTTTAGCCAGAAGAAAACACGTACGAAGTCGTGGGCAAAATAAAGTTTATAAAACGAGAAATATTACATTTATATAGTTGTTATACAGTAAGTTTTTGTATTCATTGTCTCCAGGAATAATCTCAAGCAACCTTTTATCATAATCTGATAAAAGGCACGGCATAAAGTTCTGTTATTTTTGGGGGAGTTATGTTATTTATTTTAATAAAAAGTCAAAAAGTTGTTTACTTACCATTCAACCGTCAACGAGCTCTGTTACCAACTTGTTTGACGAATAAATTGTTTATTTCAGTTGATTTGTAGTTTCTGATTTAAATAAGAAATGGTGTTTTTGTTTGCTTTATTGAAAACGCCGATGGTACAAAGATAAACTTTTTCTTGATAAGACTGATAGTTTTTTGGAGTTAAGGCCCAGACTGAATGTACTTCTCACTGCATGAAGTCTACACAAAGTCGGCGGGCCGACAAATTGACAAAACAGTGTCGGCGCACATTACCCATAGATAGATAGATAGAAAATACTTTTATGGCACACTTAAAGCTAAGAAACAATTTAAAAGAAATAATTATAACATAAGTGACAATTGGCGGTCTTATCGCTCAAGAGCGATCTCTGCCAGACAACCTGGTATGGATAGGATCGTCGGATATGTACATGGGGTCAGATCTGTGTGCATCTGTTAAGGTACTAATCAAAAATAAATAATAACATACTTCAATAAAATTACAAAAATACATACCTATACCTATTCCTATATATATAAATATTAATATAAATACTACATAATAAACTATGTTGCGGGTTGGGGATCGCTGTTCGGTGGTAGAATTGTTCTGCAGGAGGCGCTCTTCTCGCGACACCCACCCTAAAGAAGTCCCTCGTTAAGGAATGAAGCGTTGGTGTTCTTCCAACACAAACAAGGTTCATAGTTAACCCGCTAACATTCATAAAATAACCAGAACCTTTCTCTCGTCTCTTACGCCAGCCGCCATTCCGCATATTGTACTAGCATGATTGCTTTGGTTATTAGCATTTATTTAGGCTCGGCTCGTTACGTCGAGAACACGATGGATGAATATTCTATTGGTATTTGCACAGAAAACATACGCCGGAAGACACAAGTATTGATAACAAGAGAAAAAATAATGCCGAATAGGTTTTTTCGGCCTTAAATTGGAGTTGAATATTTGCCTATTTATTTTCGTACATCGTGTTGATTTGTGAGAATGATTTCTGGGGAATTTTATTCGTATATTCTATTTTATTCACTTTAGGGTAGTTATTTTTTTGTTTGAAATCGTGTGTTGTTATCTTAATTTTGATGAAAATCGGTGCAATCGTTTCAAGTTTTAGTGAAATCGACTTGTTGCTAGTTTTAGTTAGTTATTTATAACATTTCTTGTGAAAATAATCTGACGCGACCCAAGACTTTATTGAATATTCATAGTGTTTTTGAAACACCTTTACACCAATTACACTAGTAGTAGGTTTAATTTATAATTTTACGCCCTTTTCTGTACGCATAATTTGATTCATTCGAATGATTTATCTAGACTTTATTTCCGCGGTTTCAATGAAAATGGTGTAAACAAAGCTTCGCAATTAACCGGTAATTTACATTGCCCACAAATCAGCCAAAACACTTACCAATAATTGTGTGGATAAATGAAATTGCTCGGAAATAACTACTTTTC
Organism: Eupithecia subumbrata; assembly: GCA_949316285.1. NCBI lineage: Eukaryota > Metazoa > Arthropoda > Insecta > Lepidoptera > Geometridae > Eupithecia > Eupithecia subumbrata. The sequence continues at coordinate 32,630,580 of OX438640.1, read as the reverse complement.
ATGATTATTCATCATCATCTCAGCCGAAAGACGTTAAGCAGTTGGTCCTGCGCCTTACTTCTCCCTAGTCGTGTTGGTCTGCCATTCCATCGAATTCTGAGAGTGGGGAAATAGAGAGCGGATATGTCTAGTACTCGTTGAGACTGGCCACCGTGCCGTCATGATTTGGATTTCATGGAGGACATCAGCCGAAAGACGGCTATAGGTAAATAATAAATAATAGTAAATAATAAAGAACGCCACAATGGCCGGGTTGGCGCTACCCGCATCTAGCGGTTTCCCACGCCCTTTGCCAGGCAGGTCATCGGTCCACCTTAAGGGGGTCTGCCCATGTCGCACCTTTCGGTGTGTAGTCGCCATTTGAGAATCTTATGGCCCCAAAGGCCAGCGGTTCTGCGAGCTATAAGTGCCCTGACTACCGCCGCTTATTCTTAATTATCTGTTTTTTACAGATCTTCTACGTACACACACACACACAGACCCTCACACACTCGCAACAATTTGCGTCTGAGATAGCCTTCGCCCATTTTACCTCACGTTGAGAACAGCTGATGGGAGCGAGGAGTCTGGTGAATCAGGGAAGTTGAATGGTGACGCCGCGGATGGGAGTGCTTCCTGAAACATTTTTTTAAAATAAATGCTGGACAATTCACTGCATTATTTAAGCCCCAAGCTAAGCAGAGCTTGTGTTATGGGTACTAGATAACTTAATACAATACACTACATAGATAGATATTTTTTTACTGTACATAGAAAACATCCAGAACACCCTGAACAAATATCTGCAGATCGTTCAAACATTTGTCTCGAGGCGAGAATCGAACCCAAAACCTCCTGCGTCGCAGGCGGACCTTCGCCCGCTGCGCCACAGATCACATTCTGTCAAAGGTGATCCTAGCTGGGGATTCTCCTGGTTTGCCTTAGCAAGGCGACTCTGAACTGAACACAGCCCTCTCCTTAGATCCACGTAGTACCAAGCAGCAGTCAAAACAGAAGGAACCTATCAGGAATTCTCGTAATGAGATAAAAACCAGTGGGTTAGAGTTAGATAACTCAAGATTTCCTCAATAATTTCCCCACCTCACCGTCGCAAGTCGTTGCTTGTAACAGTTACACGGGAACATTTTGATTTCCTTTCGCTCAATAACCTGTCACTCCCCAATTTCCGGCAATGAACCGAAACGTATTCAATATGTGTATTGCTGGGTTTTTATGCGGGCTATAAAATTATGTTTGCTTGTCGGTAGATGTTAGGGCAAAAGGCAAACATCGTGGAAATGCCTAATGGGCCTTCCACAAGAAAAACAGTATTTATTTTGCACTAGTTTCTGCCCGCAGGTTCTATTGCGACGCTTAAAGGTTATTTTATTTTATCCCATGGTAATTAGAAAAGTAGCCTATGTATTATTCTAGAGAATTCCAGACCGTTCAGTAGTTTTGGCTTGCAGAAGTAAACAAGATCCGTCAAGTGCGAGTGCAACTCGCGCGCCTAGGGTTTCGAACGTTTGTCAACAAATATGTACCAAAAGTACCGGTTAGAGACTTCGCATACCTTCGAATATAGTAGGTACGAACATACATTTCTGATGGAACTCTCTGCATGCTTCGGTTAAAGTGGATAAATTTTTCGTCTTTTTTCAAAATATTTCAAAAAGTATGAAACCTACAGAAATTACAAAAACTGTTTTGAAATGTCCAAACCGAGACCTTTCATTTGATACCCCAAAAAGTATTCATTTTACAGACTTCTCTATATTTTTCCTGTAAAATATAGATCCATATCTATAAGCGCTCCATACATTTTATATGGATCGCTCTGCAATCTTCGGAGATAGGGGGGGGGGGAGGTATTTTTTTGACTTATTTCTAAATATTTTAAAAAGTATGAAACGTACAAAAATTTCAAAAACTATTTTGAAATGTACAAACTGATACCTTTCATTTGATACCCCACATGACCCTGTAGGTATCTTTTAAAATTTCGGCATCACATTAGTATGGAAAATATTCGTTTTCATTTTTCATTTATTTTTCTTTAAATCTGTACAGGCGCACTAAATGTATTATTATTTTTAATTTCAAGTTGATAGCTGCAGTAGTTGCTGAGTTATTAAGTAGGGAAAAAAAGTGCAGACAAAGCGAGACCATAAGGGTTTCGAAAGCGATCTTCGATCTTCGAAACCCTAAAAACATCCATCTATCTATCTATCCATCCATCCAAACTTTCGCATGTATGATTTTTCGTATGATAGTGTGATGAACTGATGATGTTGGATCATCAGTTCATCACACTATCATACGTTCGTTACTACTAGGTTCGTAGTTAACCCCAAATAGAATAAAATCACTACTGGTTAAACCGGTAACATTTTTTTTTTCAACATTAATTTTTCAACATATTTTATAACACTCTTTTCTCAGTAAGATTGTAATATTGTCCATTATTGTTAGTATAGTTTGCCAATGCCCTTATACAGCAGCATACTTTGACATGCCCCTTAATTAATTAATTTATTTATTTGATTCCAACTAATTATTTTTATTTATTTATTCAGTGTTTCCTATAACGAAATACCTATGTATGTTATTGTTAAAATAGTACTTAAATATAGAATGTGACGACATCAAATGTAAAATCAAGTGTACCTACGATAGAATAAATAAATACAAATAAATTCATAATGAGTATGACGATCATCAAAAGTTTACTTTTTGGAAGATCGAATCGACACATAGATATCTAAAACTAAATTCTTTTGTAAAAATACTAAAATATTGTTTATATCACTATCAGTTTTCCCTGCCATATATCCGTCAAACAAATTGCTCGTCTGTACAGGTCTGTACCCCCAATGACATTCCGTCAGTCACCCGTCACGGGGTCGGAAGTGATTGACTAGTGTAGACACGCGTTTCAAAATAGAAAACTTGGTCTCGCTGGTTGTAGGAGTATTTTCGACATCGAAATGTACGATAAATAGTTTCTGTTCGCGGCTTCGCACTCGTTGTTTCTATGGAAACGTTCAAATGTTATTTTCATCTCACGGGAACTGATTTATGGGATAAAAATTAGCTTTTGTTTTATTCTAGGCCTAGAACCCTGTATTTGTGGCCGATCTGTTCAGTAGTTTAGGCGTAAAGTAGTATTACCTAAGTTTGGATGTATAGATGTTTATGCTTTATCAAGCATCCTTCTAAATTTCGTATGTAGAGAAAACCAGCAATTTCTAGATCTGGAGAATTTCTACTCAGTTCTTATTACCTAGTTTTATCAAATGTAAATCTTTAATGGGCCAAGTGATTAAGGTTGTGGAGTTAGGTTTGAACTGATTTTCGGTTTGATATGATTCTAGTTATTTAATTAATTTAATGGTTGATTTCTTCGGCAACATCTTCCCTCAGACATTTCTTTCTTTCCAAACTTTCGCCTGATTAGTAGGATGCCAGTAACGTGAAAATAATTAATTTACAGTGAGCGTTCAATTAACAATGGACGCGAGATCATTATTCTTTGCAAATTTTTTTTCTATGTTCTACAGAAATTATATCCCTGGTACGTTTGGTAAACGGATAAATTAGCGGGAAAGCAATTTGCCGCAAATTGTAACCTAGGTATCTATGAAGCCACGTTATAACAAACTTCGATTCAATAGCACTTTTTGAGGCATCTGGTATTAATAGAGTTTTAGTCATAAAACTCTAAAATCCACAATAACAGACGCTTTTCACCAAAAAATTATCCTACAAATATTAAAAAGCCGAAAGTTTGTGAAATGTGATTTTTTGTTGCCTATGATCTTCTAAACTACTGAACAGGTCGTTATGAAATTTGGCGTGCATTTAGAACATAGCTTGGTGCTGGCCTAGAACTTGCACCACATCAACTCTTCCCGCGGGTGTCGCAAGCGGCGACTAAGGGATATCCACCGGGGGCGGGCAGCGCCCCCTGCAGAACAATTCTACCACCGAACTGCGATCCCCAACACGCATGCACAGCGTGGGGATTATGGGCATTACCCCCCATTTGATTAAAGCCAATAAGGCGCTTATTAAGGGGAGGCCTGCGTCCAGCACGTGTACCAATACATGCCGTTGAGGTTAGAACATAGCTTAAGTTAGATAATAGGCTACTTATTATACCGAAAATACGCGTGCGAAGCCGCGGGCTCAAACTAGTGTTGTATAACGAAATGTCTAGAAACTTGAATGCCTAATACCGCGTTCCACCTTCAAGCATAGTCGCTAACCAAGTAAAACACCCTTTTGCCCGCTGATACACCGTTCGCGATTTTCCTTATGACAGACCAATCAGAGGTCGAGGGGAGACGGGAAATGAGGGGTGTTTACGAAATAGCCTTACTGGTTTTGCTAATAGAAACGATTTAGGGGTGGCGAAGTGAGTTAACATCTCGACGCATCACATCGTTCATTTGGTTTGGGCAATCATCTTCTCTGTTTTGGTTGTAGGTACAGTGGCGGTCAGAAGTGGTAACCTAGAGACTTGCGAATAAGGAAAGTAACGGGTTAGGAACATGACGATATAGGAAAACAGACATTATAACTAAACTAACAGACGAACAAGGAAACTTGCGAACCAGGAAACCAACCAGGAGAAATTGACAACTTAGTGAAACTGGCAAATAAGGTAATTGGCGAATTCAGAAACTGCCTAATGAGTAAACTGGTGAATTAGTGAAATTGACGAGTAAGAAAACTGACCAGTGGTACGCTAACCCTTCTAAAGACATTGTCTTGCAGCTATTCGTGGTGCTAAGGACCTTTTAAAATAGATAAATGATAAGGAAACTTATATCAATAATGCGGAATGCATTATTGATTCAAGTTTCCTTATATTTTTCCTAATTCGGGCACCGGTACTGTAGCTCGCTGGCACAGAGGCCATTAAGTTCAAAACGAAGCTATGGTTTTAACTTTTTGCAATAAGATAATTCGTGATCAATTTATTATTATTTGGGTCCTAGGTTCAAATCCACAAAGTAATTAACACTTAATAAATTTATTACCCTTATTTTGAGGCTTAATAAATGCTTTATTCTATCTATTTCATTAGTAAAATATAAAACAATAAAAATAAAAATCATAATTCATTTGAACACCATTATAATTAATACTTTTAAAACCAATTGTCATGAGTATTTTTTAATATTTTACCTATGCATACGCATACCGTGTATAGTAATAAAGCTGGGCTGAAATTTGGAATAAGATGAAATTTACTATTTTAAATTGTAATAACAAGCGAGTATGATCTGTAAGGAATGCCTCCAAAAATGACCGCAACTGTACCTAAAGGTTATTGGAATTTGTACTTATCTGTTTTATAATTTATATTACTTTTTTATCATGAATTTTAAAATGAAAAATGCGTATGTACTGCTTTTGCGTCAAAGCTAAAGTTCATATCAGTTTAAAAATCTAACTCAGTATTTCCCTGTATTATTGCTGCAGTCTTTTTGAAATTGGCCACTGCAGTGCCACAAAGAGAAGCCAACTAGCAATTAAAAGGCTTCAAATGAAAAGTAAACAAAAGTTAGCTCTGAAAGAATGAAAATTACTGCCCTGTCATGCTCAAACTGTACTCCAATCATGTGCTGAGGCTAAAGGAAATTGATTCTTGTATCTTTAGCTTTAGAGTGGATCAGAGTTTTGTTTTGCCTTGCAAATTGATTGAAACGGCGAGCTACTGATAATTGCTAATAGTTTTCTTGTTAACGTCTAAGTGGGAAGTTTTGAGACTAGTTGATTTCTTACGCGAGTTCTATTTCCGTCGGGCATTGAGTGGATGATTGTATCCTTGTTCAGAATTATACGAGAAGGTACTTTCTTATTCCATTTCGCTAATAAGATTATCGACAATTTTTTATCATCGTAGAAAACTTTAAGCTATTATCAAGTTTCAGGTTGACCTGTTATTTTCGCTGACACCTTTTTAGAGTAAGGCGTGGTCCAAAAAATAAATAAAAAACCATATTTGCCCTAGAACTACACCGATGGCAGGGATCTTTATCGGAAGAAGAGATTGTTATGATATCTTATCTATCAAACTATGCCCGGTCTAAGCAGGGTCTAAGTTTGTCTTTATAATTTGACAGGTCCAAACTAAAAGCGGCATCTTTTCAGTCTGCTCGAACTTATTTAAAACTCCTCATTGAAAACGGTTTTGTCGACACAATATGCCATTGGCAGTCAAGCCAAGCCAAGTCAAGCCAAAAGGTTCATTTCCCACTTATTCGTGCCTGATGGAAAGCAAGTTTCGTTGGATGTTTCCTCAAGAATGTATAGCCAAGCACTCCAGACGCTATCTATCACGCGCGCCTGATTAGCGCTAAGGGCTCTAGATGAGTTCGAGAAGTTTCTAACGAGTTGCGCAAACGAATGTCCGATTGCGAGTCACACATGAACCGGAACTTTTCTCACTAATTTACTACGTTCGATGGTTTATTTCTTCGTGAGTGCCTTTTCAAATGCTTCAGAACTTTGGAAGGGATTGGTTTCCTAATTTTGTTTTATAAATTTAATGGATGCCTGCGTTGAAAAACAAATTGGTTTGAAGATATTCGCCCTAATTTCGGTCACCATTTTGTTTGCGCGCAATAAATTTAATATATTTGGATATGAAACATGAAAAAAAAAATTCTATAGCATTACGTACCTTGTCAGCTTTCTGAGATATTCACAATGTAGAAAAATATAATTTTTTCATCTGTGAATATCTCAGAAACGTGACGTTTTAGGACATTTTTTTTGAAGACATTTTTTATTTGTTTTAGTGTTCTCTATCCAAATATATAACTTTTATTTTGCTTGGAAATTAAAAAAAAAAACTAAATTAAATGCTAAGTCCACACTCCTTACAAAAAAGCCATTTTTACATCAGCAACACTTCTAAAATATGCTCCTACATTATTTAAATGTCACTCATGTTTCTCCCGTTGTTTCCGCACGACAGCACAATTATATCGCGTGTGGGAAAAACTGTGTCATTTCACACCTTTGGACTAGAAATCAATAGCTTGATTAAAATGTTTGGACGTTTTCGACGCTCTAAGCTGTAATTTAACCAACTAAAACTTGTTTGTAGGTAACTCTATAAATCGTAACTCAATATAAAGTTTGTTGGTGTATAAAATTATTTTGTTGCAGTGGATTATACTGGCTGATATTATTGTAAACAAATTCTTTTTATGAGCCAACCTCGGTCTTACAAGACAAGAATATATTAATTTAACGTTATGTTACGTTACCCTAGGTTTTTTGTGTTTGAGCAACAAGCTGAGTCAGGCCCTATTAGACCTACACACACGCGCTCGTCGGCTTGCTGAGTGGGCTACTTAGTACCAACCCAATAGGTAGATAGGTCCTTGTGTTAAGGTACCTACGTATTGTATTGTGTTAGTCTTGTTCACTTGTGTTTTTGTAGGTATGTGTTACTAAGTAGTCTTTTATTTTAATTCATTAGTGTACTGTAGTGTTTAATAAATAATTTTCTTTCTTTCTTTCTTTCTTTCTTTATGGGTAAAACTATGTCACCACTTGTACCTGCCAAAAATCTAAACTGATTCGCACTTCTACTTTAAACTAAGCTTATGTTGTAAGTAAACCATATCAGAAACACAGATTTGAAAACAACAACAACGGTTTGAACTTGGTTTTTATTCCTAACGTTTATTTCTTAAGGCTTTTAATACGATGTGGGTTCTAATTCCCTCAAATATTTATTCCTCATTAGCTTCTGCCCGCGGCTATGCTCGCGCTTCCGGGATAAAAATAGCCTGTGTCTGACCACGGGACAACATATATCTCCGTGCGAAATTTCAATAAGATTCCTTCAGCCGTTTAGGCGTGAAAGCGTAACAGACAGACAGAGTTAGACAAATCAAGCGGTCGTGTGTTCAACCGCTGATGAGAGAATAGAGAGTGCACCTATGTTTGCCGACACGTTTGTGCACTAATACGTCCTTGCAGGAGGACATCATCATCAGTCATCGTCTTCCAGTTGTTGTTCAAGAACAGCTACGTCTTAGCTGGTAATACCCAGATGAGGCTTCTTATTTGTACTCCAGTCGTCCAAAGCTCAAGACATCCACGTCTCGCGGTAAATTCGCGACAGTCTGTACGTGCCCCTAATTACCGCAGATCATCCTCTTAGCGGCAGCTAAATTAATACGCCTTACTCCTGTGAGGAGCGGTGCAAGTTATAGGAGATCGATTTTTATAAGTAGGTACTCGTAATTTTTTCTCAAAATAATGGTAAAACTTAATTAACTTGGTAAAGGTTGGACTGTAAAAGTATGGATCGACCGCAAGCAAAATAGGTTATCCGCTTTGTGTAGTAAGGTATCATTTATTGCCTGAACTACATGTTTGTCATTGTAGATAGGTATAGGTTTTATACTCAATTGACCTTCGTTTGTCCACAATATCACCTGATGAAAAAAGGAAATGAAGATGAGGCCGACGGTGTATCACGAAGACCTAGAAGACACTTTTGTCTTGAAGAGACCCAATTTGTATGTTACCAGAAAAACAGAAACAGGCAGTTGTTGTGGTGGGTTTTTTATGTCTAACCCCCAAATCCTCAAACGCAACTCAGATGTAAACACGTCACAAATGAATTTATGAGAGATTTTCATACAAAACTGTCTAAAAATCGAGACTTGAGACATATTTCAGTCTGAGTTGAACGTTTGAGTATTCGGGGGTAAGTGAATCAATGTATTCCTTTACTACCTTTACGGTGTGCAATGTCTGTGTACAAAATTATTACGATTAAAACTAGCCCAATCTAAAACAAAATGGAAAGCGCTTGCAAGCACTTAAAATTCGATAAGATAAAGATAATTAAAACTGTGTACAAAAGGATACAAAAGGAAAGTACAGGAAGGAGAAGGATGCTTACCAGAGTGTGCTCCCAGGCTTTTATGATGTACAGTATTTCTGATAACAATTATTGGTGGTGAGATCAAACTTTTGCGATCTGATCGAAAGCAGAGAATATGGACACTCCTCGCCCCCCACCTAACCGAGTTTTCTCAACCCGCGCGACCCCTAGTCGAGGTTTGCGTTCCAGATGTAAGGGATGTACGGCGCACTCAAGGAACGCAGATGGCTTTCTTCTGTTTAAAGGTTTAATTTCCCTTTTTGTGAAAGGAAAAATTAAAAAAATATCTTTTAGTTTTCGCAACTGTCTCACTCGCACGATATTCTATATTCTATTCTATTCATTTATGTAAGTATTCATGAAGTGACCCTAGACGTCACACACACACAGTTGCAAGTGATGCGGAACGCAGTTGCACATGTATGTGCCGAAACGTGACTATGGAGAAATGGGCGAGTGTCCGGTGTGTGACGGCATAGGAAAGATTCTTAGTTAATCATTAAAAAGAGATGTAAAACAAAAATCCATAAGCTTATAAATTGAACTAAGATCATCGTAATGCGACGAGGATTAAGCTTCTCTATTAATATACGTATTGTACAGCGAAGCCCCCACGATTCAGAGTAGGTATGTCGTACTTATGGGCCTACTGTACTTAATTTGCCATGATCGCTTAATTCATAGTAATCTATCTTGAAATGCCGTACATTAAGCAAACGTGTTGAACTTTGGTGGCGAAGTTTTTGTATGTAGCAGCACCATCAACACCCCAACGGTCTATTGTTGGATATGCGAGTCCAGAAGTACCTCGTTAAGAGTAAACACCTAAAAGATTAAGGTAAGAGTAAAGGTAAAATGCTTGTTAAGAGGTAGTGTTAACCTACTAATATTATAAACGCGAAAGTTTGTAAGTATGGATGGATGGATGAATGGATGAATTTAAGTTTGTTTCTCTTTCACGTAAAAACTACTGAATTGATTTTAATGAAACATTATATTGTGATGATATTGTGTGAATTGTCCAAAATATGACGATAAGTGTCAAGTAAGTAGGAAAAATCTACCATCTGCGGGCTATTCTGGCGTGCGCTGCCAAAACCGCTAGAGTTACACATATGTAATGTATGATGGAAATGTTTATCTTAAATAGTCCTACAAAAAATCCCGCCACAGTATATATCTATATCTTATGTGTAAGCCATTATAGCCAAAATAGTGAACCATAACAACAATAAAAATTGATAATTTATTTCAAATGCACATTCGGTAATAATAAATTGATTCCTAAATGAAAATAGATACTTTTATCGCTTCTGGTATTTAATGTAGATAATATAAGCTACTCGAAATACTAATCCTGCACAGACGAAGTCGCGGGAACCAGCTAGTGTAGGTATATTTCCCAAGAGTGGTATGTAGGAGACCCCACATAGCTTAGACCTTCTGCTATCTTGTCAACGCAGATTTAACATCCTGTATGAATGCACCTTTTAAGCTTTTTCTAGGTATTGTCACAAAATCCTAAGCCGTCAACGATTTACCGTAAAACTGGCACCAGATTTTCCGGTATTCGTGAAATCGCCGCAAATTAGACATAAATGAAATAGGGTATTAGCCTGGCCTCCGGCAGACTGCCCTACAGGGTGTTGTAAAACGACAGTAACGATACAGCCTGGCTCAGTTATGTACGACACGGTACGAGATTAAAAGCTGAAGAGAGAAATGAAACTCAATTATCCATCTATCCATCCATCCCAACTTTTACGTTCAATATGCACAGCCTACCTATATGCATACAGTCGTTCGACGAAGGCGTTTTGACAGGGCAATCGTGCGGGGGCCAAGGGAGTCCCGACAGAAAGAAAAAATATCACTTTATTTCCGTGTCAGTGTTTAGTTTTATGATTTGACCTTTTCTAAGTGTACATATTTATTGTATTTATGAAAATAAAGAGTTTTTGATTTGATTTGATTTGACACTCAGCGTCTTGGGGACGCTTCTGACTGGTATTGATATGGATCAGTTGAGCTACCTGTAGATTTTTTGCCACAGTCTGCAGATAACTAATAAAATAAGACAATTTATATAATAATAGTAACACATAAAACAAAGAAATTAATACTTTAGGTATCTTCTGTAAATGGGCATTGTCAATAATAATTATAAAATTAACCACTAAAGCTGCTGAAAAAGAGATTTTAATGAATTTCAGTTCTATATTATACATATAGTTTATATTGTAGGTTATTTCCGAGCTTGGCTTCTGCCCGGCATGAAATGCGCGTGTAAATTAAATATGAAACCCGGTGCCTGAGTCAGCATCTGTTCAATAGGCACACAAATCTAGGCGTAAGCCAAGCTAAATATTGACGAAGACTCATACATGCTGGGACCGTAATTAGCCGTGTAAAACTTATCAAAAGCGGACTGAAGTAAACATCACGTGTAGAATACGGGACGGATGCCCTTTTTACTAACACTTTGACTGCCAATGTCGCACATGGACGTGTTCACAAGTTTCAGCTGCCCCTGCGGGTCGCACCGCAGACGGAAGACAGTGAATTCGTTAAAAGGCCGTGACTTATCTACACTAATTATAACGAAAAACTAGTGGACTGATTTTCAATTTTTTTCACCATTCGAATGGTATATTATCTCTGAGTTACATATTAAGCTATATTAAATATGAGTCAAAAATAAATATCCACCCGTGCGATGCCGGAACGGGCCGTTAGTGAGTCATATCATAACAGTAGGTCATCCTCACTTATCTATACTTCTATACTAATATTATAAAGTGGAAAGATTGGTATTTTTGGAACAATTAAACTCAAAAACTACTGGATCGATTTCAAAAATTCTTTCACCATTAGAATGCTACATTATTCTTGAGTAACATAGGCTTTATTTATTTATGAAAAAAATAGGAATCCCTACTTAAACTTCAATAACCCAAGGTGGAAAAAAGAATTTCGACCACGGGGCGGGTAGTCTCATCGGTGACCAGCCAGATGCGCAGGACATATTATAGTGCACAAGTGTGTGCGCAAACACAGATGCTCTCTCTATTCCCTCACTCTCATAATGCGATAGGACAGTAGACCGACACGACCGGGGAGAGGTCAAGCGCAGGACCAACGGCTTAAGACGTCTAACACCGCCCACTTCCTGACTCCGGACTGCTGCTGTGAATATTTCTTGCTAGAAAAGCTCCAATAACACAAATCTTTGCCCGACCCGGGATTTGAACCCGGGACCTCATTATCATCGGTTTAACACGCGACCGCTAGACCAATGAGGGAGTCAGATAAAAGTATAAAATGTCCTGCCACAGAAATATTAGATAGGTACCTACATTTACTCTACGTTTATCCCAAAATGTTTAAAAATAAATGTCCACCCGTGCGAAGCCGGGATGGGCCGCTAGTGAGTCATATGAGTAGGTCATAATGTCATAAATTATGTATAACTCTTACTCTGCTCAAGTTAAGTTAATTGACTTATCAATGATCAAATATTTTGTCATAGTCAATGCAACAAGAAAAATAAAACACCAGTGCGAGTCTACTCGCACACGGATAGTTCTGTGCCGTCGAACAATACACACTATGTGAAAATCGCAACTGTCTACCTCGGTTCTTGAGATACCGATAGACCGCTGAGAGACGGACAGACGGACGGACAGACAGCGGATGCTTAGTAATAAGATCCCTAGGTTTTCACCCTTCGGGTACGGAACCCTAATAACTATTTGACAAGTTATTTGACCATTGCTTAGTAATTCGCCAGCGTACGACTTTTCAGCCGTTAGTTTACTTTTACGCGCACCATCAGAATCGGACGGAACCTGGTCAACGTAAATTTTACTTCACACTTCTGGTACGGATGGAATTAAGCATAGAACCTGGTCTAAGTTAGCGCTCAAAAGCAGTATTTCGAACTGAAACAAGAACGTTTCAGTGCTGGTTTCAGTTCGCAATTACATTTTACAGAACTATGTGTAAAGGTATACCTGATCCAACGCGATTATGTATATCTTACACATCGTTCTGTAAAATTTAGATGGTATCGAAAATCGTTTTAAAAGAAAGAAAAATAGTGGAACAGAGTAGTACAGCGTAACAATAAAGAAGTCAAGTTACAAAGCACATTTGAAATAAGCACGAGCTATCTATTATTGAAAAATCGCCCCCAGGACCGAAGCAAGCTTACGTTCCCACCCACAGGTGTAACATAAATTGCCAACATAAGGGTTCAGGCACACCGGTCCATAGCTACCAACAGCTATATAAGCTCAATAGATCCCCGCTTATCTGACGCTAGTGTACCGCCCGCTTTATTTATAGCCCTCCTCTGACTATTCATTCCCTAAGACATTATGGAGTTGTAGGACCGGCGAGCCAGTTTTATGGGATTCTTAGATAAAGTATTGACGTCGTCGTTTTTCAATAATGGCAGATTGTTTACTTACTTTCCCCTTGTGGTTTCGGGGTTGATACTATTTATCAAGCGAAAAACTACAAGGGGAATGGGATCTCTATTGACAACGAAAATTACAATCAAAATAATAGAAACAAATTTTACCTATTTACAAAAAAAAATACAATCAAAATAATAGAAACAAATTTTATTTACAAAGAAAATTACAATCCTATTTACAATTGAAACAATTGAGCTAACTGCAGAGTGTTACAAGCAATGTACAGGTAGCTCAACTGATCCATATCAATACCAGTCGGAAGCGCCCCCAAGACGCTGGCTCCATTGCCTCGTTGTATGGCAATGCTGATGCGCTGTGCCAGATACTGACCAGCTCACGTGTCACGCGTCGCTTTGACCAGACGCTCAGATAATTTTTTTATAAACCCGAAGAGCCTCGGTACCCCACGGACCTAGGGTCTCGACACTGGCGGCCTTATTTATTCAATTACAATTTTTTTGTATTGTATTTTGTGTAATTTAAATTATTTAAAAATTTGTATACCTATGCTTTGTATACATAGGTACAAAGATATTGACATGTAAATTGGCTTTATGAATAAATTGTATTTCTGTTAGTACATGATAATTCGTGATAAATAAACAAATTAGAACTAGTATTAACAATTAAAACAATTACCCTAACTGCAGACTGTTGCAAACAATCTACAGGCAGCTCAACTGATCAATACCAGTCGGAAGAGTCCCCAAGACATGCAAGCTGCATTGCTCCGATGTATGGCAATGCTGATGCGCTGCGCCAGATATTTACCAGCTCTCGGGAAGAGGAAAGTCGAAAGAAGATCATGGACTAGGAATTTACTACTCACTTAATAATTTAGAGAGATTTGACGAAAGCAAGCACAAACGGACAGACCATGTCACAAAATACAAAGAGATGATCACTCAGATCAAAACTCTGAGAAAACAAGGGTTTCTTGAAGAAGTCGGATCCTCAACCTAAATCAAAATTACCGTAGCTGTCAATTAAAAAAAAACTTACCCTAAACAGCAAATGTGGATTCAAATCCATCAATGGATCAAGGCACATTTTCCGAAATTCAACGAACCATACGTAAACTTCACAGGAACAGATTACATCCTTTTAAAATTGAAATTTTCGATCCCACCCAGCCATCAACCGTACTTAATTACGTTATTAATAAAATTGATGACACTCAAAATAATGAGTCGTGCAGGTAAAGCCCCTAAATTATTTTTTTAATAAGTATACCTTCGTCGGTGCTTGGAAATTTTAATTCAATTATATCTAGAGGACTCCACCTACGGCAAAAGCTCTTCAGTGAAAACGGTGCACACACAGTTTTCATATAATAATTTGGATTCGTTCTCCCACTAGACATTGAGAATTTAATACGAGTTAAGCCCATAAAAGCGTGAGTAAAAGTCTTTTGTAGCTTGTTAAAATTTTAGTATGAATTGATTTTGAATTTTCTACTTCTACTTCGATAAAAGGCATTTTGTTATTTTTAACAGAGAACAGTTTTGGCGGCCAGCAATGTCATCAGAAGAAAAAGTTTAACTTAACTTGACTTTTCTTATTCAAATATTTTTGGTAAACAATGACATTTATTTACGAAAACTTTAGTCAAACTATTAGAAACAAAAACTTTCGACTTCTGCGATTTGTTCCGATGATTTAATCGGGTATTTATCGCGTACCTTTTGTTTTTATATCCCCGATTAAACCATTAACTAAGTTTACAAATCGCGAAAGTTTAAAAAGTTTTTTTCCGATGACACCAGTGTCGTAAAATATTTTCCACTCATATTTCTTTGGTACCTCCGTTATTTACAAAAATACGAGTATCTACAGTAAATAAATTTACTTTATTGAAGTAATAAGTAGATGTGCATAATTAACATCTCAAGTTTTTTAATGCTCTCTTTTGTAGCACAAGCTAAAAAAACTCAACAGCTATAATCCTGTTTTATTCAAATCAGTATACCTTAACGCCTCAACATCTTTTTATTGCTTACAAAACAACGCTACAAACTTCTGCTTTTTATTAAAGCAGGCAATTCATAAACAAACAATTCAGGAAAGTCAGCGCGATATTTCTTCATATTTTCCAGATAAGATCAAAAGTTATAACAATTCTTGGAAAATTACAACGTGATTGAAATAATAAGTTTGCATTACCTACCGTCTTGGCTAGCAGGCCGACGAAAGAGCCATCTTCGTGACAACAATCTCCCAACTTGCTCAATTTGGGGGAATTGTCCCGAAAGTATGTTTGATATCTAACTAAATGCACTGCTGGAAATTTTTGTTATTCTACCAGGAAAATATTATTTGTATAACTTTTGTGATTGCGGCTAATTTTAGGTTAGCTTGTGAAAAATACCAACTCAGCCCCAAGCCAATAGACGGGTAAAGAGACCTACAGGAGAAGAGCTTCCTTCTGTGTATTTTATAACACCTCAACTGCGTGGTCACCGCTTTTTTTTCGAAAGAACTAAAATGCTGTTGACCGCAGATGGCCATGACAGCGTTATTGGACTTTCGACGGGCGCAGAGGTCGAGTCGCCGGTTAAAAGTTAGGTAGGGGCAACATGTACAAGGGCCACCACTTAGGTGCGAGCCTCGGCTTGGGCTGTTGCCAGATACTATGAGAGGAAAAGGAGGTTTCACCTAGGTGCACAAGTGTACCTATGGGTGGAAGCGGGAAATTCTTCGACCCCGCACCGGGTCGGTTTTAGGTCGGCTGTGTGGTGTGCGGAAGCGAATCGGTTGCCGTTAGCGGTGGTAATTGGGTCTACGGGGTCATCGAGACCGGGTCTCGGTCTACGGAGGAGAGATGTGGTCATCGCCAGCCAAGTGTGGTGTTTATGAAATATTCCCCTCCCCTTCCCCCTATTTCTGGGGAAACACGTTCAGCAGTAAATAGGTTGTGAACCAAACTTGTGGAAAGATCGTAAGTTTGATCAAGGTCTGCTTCGATCGAACGAAATGAACGGAAATGAACGTCATAAAAGAAACATTTATGCTTCTTTATTTTTCTTTGCGAATAGGTATGAAGACGGGAGAGCGTGATTGCTTGTATAATTAAACAAACATGAGCAATTTATGCAATTACATTTTTTTTTGTTTCATGTTTTGTCTTCTTACCTGTTTCAAAGATAAAAGGAAATTCTAATTAAGCTCACAAAGTAAATGTAAGTTATTCTTTATATATTTATTTGTAGGTATATTACAAGCAAAAATAATTTCGGTAATATTTATTAATGTTCTTTGTTTATTTCTTTTATTTTACCTTCCCAAATAAGTCGAGTTGTATGATATATAATTTTGTATTAACGCGTACGAATTATATGTACAGGGTGTTCCATGTATAGGTACACGATCGAGCAAAGTGAGGGAATGTCATCAACTTGCATCGAATGGCCCCTTTGTATGTTATATTTTACTGTCCCACGTCTGGGCAAAGGTAATTCCTCTCCTTCCATTCCTTTTGATTATTAAGGACTAGTTTCTGCCGTCTATGGAGACGTTTTAAGGTGAGTTCTGTCCCACGGGAACTGATTTATGGGGGATAAAAGTCTATGTTTAATTCCTGGATTAGAATTAACTGTATGGAATTTTTTTGTCCAATCGTAGTTTTGACGTGAAGAGGTAACAAACATCCATCCATCTATCCATCCATACGTCCTAACTTTCGCATTTTATAATATTAGTGTGATGTGATGTGCGTCAAGGTCGTCCCGTCATATCATCCTGGATTGGAAGGCCCAGTAGATGAGGAAGCAGCGTTTCCACATTGAATGGTTTCCACTCTGTGGTGGTCTATATCCATATTACTATAATAATCTACCTCCTATACATGAGTATCAAAATGTTGCTCAATTAGGGCGCGTTCTCACTGTCGTAACCGTAAATTATCGTTGGACGACTATCGTCTTTATGTGTTACCATAATAACGACTGTTAGTTTGTCGTCGAGATTTTTTATCGTGGAACGACTATCGTATCTAGTTGTTCCCATTGGATTGTGACGACATTTTACTGTTCACGGAAGTGACGGTTAGATCGTGACGTTTTTTTACCGTTAAACGACTGTCGTGCTAGCTATTCCCATTATAACGATAATCTATCGTCACAACAAAAACAAGTCATGGATGACAGTTAATCGTGCAGTCAGGTAAACACCTCCACTTAAATATACAAGCAATGTGCTTTAAGTTGCACAACATTTTGTGGTCACTACAATACACCCTTATTTTACCAGCAAAGTAAAAGAACAACAAATGAACCTTGCACAAACGCCAGTGTGAAACAAAATGCAATCTGGCAGTGTTTGTTAGTCTTGGAATACTCTGCCGCCGGTTTTTGAAACATAGGTACAGTACAAACAATAAATTTCGCTAGAAGTTTTAATGACATTTACCCACCTGGGAAATCTGACATTAAATATAGCAAAAGGTGTATTTTTTTGCACAGTTGGCATGAAGTTTCAGGTGTAGTCTTAACCTTGAATGGTAAGGAAACAGCTTCTGAAGTGAGAGAAAATTCAAAAATGACTAGGTCAGTCAACAGTGGAAACAAACGAGTTATATTAGGTCCTTACATATGAAATTGGCGTTTTTCGTACTGGCCACTTTAATCACAAATTTCTCCTCTTTGGTAAGGAATTCCAAATTCAAATTTGTACAGCTATAGACTCGTGTATTTGTGCTTCGATGATCGTCATTCATTTGTTTTTTTTCTTCTGTTTTTTTCTGTTTGCGTCACTCATTTTACAAAATGGAAAACTTAAAATATCGCATTATTTACGAGTTTGCGGGCAAACGCGCGTCGACTGCTGCGTTACATTACTAAACCGGCACAATAATGAAGGTATTTTAAACCGAATCATTACCTGTGATGAAAAATGGGTTCTTTACGATAATCGGAAGCGCTCAGCGCAATGGTTGGATCCTGGCCAGCCAGCCAAATCCTGCCCCAAGCGAAAATTAACCCCAAAAAAGTTACTTGTAAGCGTTTGGTGGACTAGTGCCGGTATTGTTCATTACAGTTTTCTCAAATCTGGCCAGACTATTACGGCTGATGTCTATTGTCAGCAATTGCAAACCATGATGGAAAAGCTAGCGGCTAAACAACCTAGGATGGTCAATCGCTCCACGCCACTGCTGCTTCACGACAACGCTAGACCACACACTGCGCAACAGACGGCTACTAAATTAGAAGAGCTTCAATTGGAAAGTCTAAGACATCCTCCGTACTCCCCGGACCTTGCTCCAACAGATTACCATTTTTTTCGAAATTTGGATAACTTCTTGCAAGGGAAAAAATTCAACTCCGATGGGGCATTCCAAATCGCCTTCAAAGATTTTATTGATTCCCGTCCGACTGGTTTTTTTAGTAAAGGGATCAATGAACTACCTATAAGATGGCAAAAGTGCATAGAAAATAATGGTTCATACTTTGATTAATTAAATATATTATATTAAAAAATATTCGACTTTTTGTTCCTCCCATACAAAACGCCAATTTCATATGTAAGGACCTAATATTTAGGCTGCCTGTTCGTCGCTGAGAACGAGGCAGCAGCGCAGCGGTGATTTATGCAAAATTAACCAATGGAATTGCATAACATCTTCACTCTATTTCAGTGGACCAAGGCGCGGAGGTTTTAACCTATTCTTCAAAACTCCACACCGCTATCTCGCTCCGCATTAATGGACATGCCTTAGCAAATGAAATGAAATGAAATATTTTATTTACCTTACGAACTACTACACAATATGTAGAACTATAATAATAGTTATTGCTACGTAATTTAAGTTTTGTGCGTAGCAGAGCTCAAGGCAATCATGGTTTTCGCTCAACATTGTGCTGGGTACACACTGATGTATGCACCTGGCGCTGGTTTTCAGCGGAAACCATAATACTCGTGTCACGTCACGACCCTCTAGAGGTGCCTAAAAATAAAAGACATATTTACATGATAAGTTTCAAACATTTTTCGAGAAAAGTAAGTAAAAGATAAATCAAAGTTCATTTAAACATGGTAGGTACAATTAAAATTTATAAAATAACAGCCCTTGGCCTTTGCTGGATTGCCTTAGCCTTAGCATGTTTAAGGTGATAGTGGTCGCTAATTCGCGCCATGCCAAGTGGTAGCGGGTGGTACCACTAGTAGTGGCGCAAGTTTACCTACCTAACAACGACTTCAGTGCGCTACCTTAGTGATGCTGTGCAGCAGGCGAAGGTACGCCTGCGACGCAGGAGGGTTGATTCCCGCCTCGGGACAAATGTTTGTATGATCTGCAGATAATTGTTCTGGGTGTTTTTTAGTAGTATAATTGTATTTAGTAACTAAATACAATCCTTCTAATATTATAAACGCGAAAGTTTGTAAATATGGATGGATGGATGGATGTTTGTTACTCTTTCACGTAAAAACTACTACACGGATCTGGATGAAATTTTGCACAAATATAGATTATAGTCTGGAATAACACATAGGCTATATTTTATCCCGGAATTCCCACGGGAACAGGAACTACGAGGGTGAATCCGTGAGGCGCTGCTACGTAAAAACTGTTCAACGGATCTGGTTGAAATTTGGCACAAAGATAAATTATAGTCTGGAATAGCACATAAGCTATATTTATACTGGAATTCCTACGGGAACGGGAACTACGTGGGTGAAATTGCGAGGCACTTCTACGTAAAAACTACTGAACGGATCTAAAATTTGGCACAGAGATAGATTAAGTCTGGAATACCATTTAGCTATATTTTATCCCGGAATTCCCACCCGGAATTACGTGGGTGAAACCGCGAGGCGCTGCTAGTACAAAATAAAATCAAGAACAATTGTTAGACGGTGCGTTGGGAGTCGATAAGGCCAGACTGCGAGCTGTGTCGCAACCTGAGTCCGGGGCTTGGTTAAAAACGGTTCCTTCACTTCACCTGGGCACCACTGTGAACCTCATATATGCACCTGTGGTTCCATGGTGGAGGCCGATGGCTATCACGCTCTGAGTTGTCGGCAGTGCACTGGGAGGTTTACACTAATATTATAAATGCGAAAATTGGATGTATGGATGGATGGATCGATGGATGTTTGTTACCTCTTCACGCCAAAACTACTGAACGGATCAAGCTGAAATTTTGCATACAGGTAAGTCCAATCCTGGAATCAAACAAAGGCTTTTTATCCCATAAATCAGTTCCCATAGGAAAGAAATAACCTTAAAACTTTACCAGAGAAACAACGCGTGCAAAGCCGCGGGCAGAAACTAGTCTATATATATAAAAGAAAGTCGTGTTAGTTACACTATTTATAACTCAAGAACGGCTGAACCGATTTGGCTGAAAATTGGTGGGGAGGCAGCTTAGAACCAGGAGACGGACATAGGCTATGTTTTATCCCGGAATTACCACGGGAACGGGAACTACGCAAGCGAAGCCGCGGGCAGCAGCTAGTTATTTATATATTAAACCGTCTAAAGAAAGAAATTTGAGTGAAAGGGTACCTATTTGTCTGACCCAGCAGTCATAAAAAATAAGTACCTATCTGCAGTGTGGAACTTCCCTACTACAACTTATCTGCCTTCAGTTACTAATACAATTATTGTTAATGAATATTAACAGTTGTAACAGAATATTGCTGCGGTAAATCACGTGGAATATCCCGTGGTCCCGACGTTCCATAACATTAGGTTCGCATGAACGGTAATTACTTGTGCAATTGAATATTCCCAGTCGATCAAATAATGTTCAATGCAATTGGAACGGTACTATCAAAATAGAGGTGAATAATAATAAATTTATTTATTTATGCCTTTATTCACAAACAAAATTACAATTAAATAATAGAAATATATTGCAACTAGTATTTTTTTTTTCTTTTTTTTTCAAAAGGTATTTTTACTGGTAATTATTTTAGTTAGGTTTTAGGGTTGAAACAATAGTAGATTCGTGAGAGACTGGTGTCACTAATAGGTTTTAAAAACATGTGTTACTACTACTTTTCAATGGATAGTAAAACAAAAATTCAAACGTAACGTTACAAAAAATAGATATTAAAAAGTTGGGTTGAAAACAAAAAAAAAATAATAAACCTTTTACATCTTTCTAGCCCCATAGTATGTGAATGTGTGCAGAGCTTTGATGGCAGGTTAGAAGGTCTAAGGTGCAGAGTCAGCTTTCATGGTCCAACCCAATTATTTGTGGGAAGGAAATTCCTAATGAAAATGATTGTAGCTTGTTTTTATATTTTGTGGACGTCATTATAAATCACTTTTCTTTGTATTAATTCATTTAATGTTTTATCATTCTGTATGTTCATTGAATATTTTATGTAATTTTTTCTTTTATTATACTATATATGGTTCTTAATAACCGTGTTAACTAAATAAACAATCAAGAACAATAAACAATAGCACAAGCATACCTAACCTAGTTTTAACCAGACGAATGGCTGAAAGGTATTGTGCTTCAGTCTTCCCTGAAACTAATATTCGTCCATTCTATTTTTACGGTACAATGGGGCATTCCAGACATTACAATCTGAGCTCACAATTGTGCACTATACGCTCTGACCACTCCTCACACTAATGGTGCTATTGTGCAGTCGTTTAATGAATTCTCGGGAAGAAATATGGGGTCACAAATGTGTGGCGAATTTAAATTTGGCCGTAAGCTTTGTTGATGCTTGCACGTGATATGAGCTGTTTGTGAATTTTGTTCAAACTTGGTGTTTTATATTGAGAGTGGTTCATTGGGTAAGACGTTCATACTATGAACCATTGTACATAGAGGACAAACAGGCTGCTACGACAGCAGAGGGATAATAATAATAATATAATAAGAATAATGCTTGACAATTCACACAGCATTATCAAGCTAAGCAGAGCTTGTGTTATGGGTACTAGATAACTGATATACTTAATACAATAAATAGATCGATATTTTTTATTATACATATAAAACATCCAGAACGCCCAGGACAAATTTCTATTATTTTAACATTTGTCCCGAGGCGGGAATCGAACCCGCAACCTCCTGCGTCGCAGGCAGACCTTCGCCCGCTGCGCCACAGAAGTCGTTATCGTATCGGATGGGATTACTTCCTCTGCTGTATGTTGACTTAACCCTCTGTTGATCAACAATTTTCTTGGTTTTGTAACCCAAAATGAATCTATATGTGAGTTGATAATATTCAGTGCGAGCGAATAGGAAATTGAGAGTAAATTTTCGCATTTTTTTGGCTACACCTCGTTTGTGTCTACTGCCATTCTAAGCCTTCTTCTCCTATGCCATTGTCATTAAAAACGCAAAGTTTCTTCGCTTCGCATGCCTAGTGTAATAATTAGGAAGCATAATATAAAACTAGGTATCTATTTTCTAAAAATAGGCGTATGTAGGTAATATAAGCCTATTTTGAGAAAATGGATAGATATTTCTGTCAGAGCGAGGTTTTTCCGTGTTGTAAAATTTTTGAGGAAAAGGCGAATCCTTATTAAGGAATACCGTGAATTTATAAGCCCTCGTATAATCTGAATAAACCCGCATCAAGCGACAAAAGAATCACAAGAAATGCGCGAAAGGTGAGAATTTGCGAAATTACTCCTGAATACCAATCTTCTTTGGGAGCAAGTTTCAAACAATTTTCACTTTCACGGCGTTGATCAAAGAAATAAAACTAAAAAACAGGATTTCGGGATGGAACGGGAGTAAATTTAACCAACAGTAATTCGCCTTTGAAGGGCCCAAGGGAAGCTCGCGGAAGGGAAAATTGCAAAAGTTAGTGCTCCCTTATGAGAGGCCGAGTTATGGCTACTGGATATTTTAAGGTCGCTAGTGACCTGGGATGGCTTATCGGATACAGAAACTGATTTTCGTTTAATGGTCAGCAAAAACCTTGAAGTGACTGTATTGCCTGTAGGGAAAAATTTGCTTCTTTGCCAATTTATATTTTTCGCCCGTTTTATACGGTCATGCAGATACACTATTTTGTTATAAAATTATTCCCGGTGAAAAAAACAATTAAAGAATAGAAATAAATTATTTACAATTGAAACAGTTGAGCTTACTGCAGACACTTGCAAAAAAATCTAAAAGGTAGCTCAACTGATTTTGTCATTATAATTATTACACCTTCCAATCAGATTGTACGGCCAACCGAAAATTGAAATTCATTAATTTCGGCAACTTTTCAGCTTCACACGTGACTTTTTTAGGTAGGTTCATGATTTTTAAATGGCAGCCAAAGTCATTTATACTACGGCAATCCGGCCTATAAACAAACAGCATTTTCCTTACAAAATTAACCCCTCTGCAGACAGTAGGCAAGTATCTAATTAAACCAGCGAATACAAAATTCAAAATTTTACGATTCATAAATCATTTTATTGCAAAGTTTCAAAAATTATAGCGGTACGAAATAGTTACTAAACGTGATTTTAACAGTTCACAAGCTGTTTATTTTGTAATTCGGTTAGACTGTCGCCGCGAAATTTCATCTAAAAACAGAGTATTTTGTAAATTACTTTTTAACTGCGATATCAGACAGGGCTGTCAGCGTTCATAAGTTAGTAGGGTTACCATGATATTGTGCACTAGTTAGAAAGCAAATAACAGTTTTAAAGCGTCTATTAATTTGATTTTATATTTTATTCCGCAGAATGCAGTGAATCTCTTGTTGCCTAATGTTTTGTTTGATTTGTCAGACTGTGATCAGAGGAATGAGTCTATTTGACTTCTCCTTTTACTATGGGGTACGCTTCCCACACTGACAAAAAAATTGTTTACATTGATTAAGATCTTGTCTAATGTGATCCGCATCATGAATCCATATGCGCCTGATAAGATCCTGTCTTCTGTGGCTATGAGAACTTAGTTAAATCGTAATAGCTCCTTCTACCAAGTAATGAATTGGCCTTTTAAGTGTAGTTATTCAATTTAATTCAGAGATTAAATGCAACAAAGTTGTTTGCTAACCCCGTGTAAATAAATGTTTAATATGACAAAGTGAATATTTATTTTGACTTAGAGCATTGATATGTCAATGATTTGCCTATTTTCTGTTTAAACAAATTAATCGATATGTTGCAGCTACCATTCATTCTGGCTTGTATTGAATGAGATATTTATCATTCCAACTATTTTCACGCCGTCTTAGTTGTACTATATTTTTTTCAGTGCAGTCCGCACCGTAGAGACGCTGTACTAAATTGTATGGAAAAAGAAGACGTCACGATGATCATGTCTCTTACTAACGTCAAACAGACTCGCCGCCCCTCAGGATAAGCAAACGAAGGCACGCCACGAATCGGTGATTCTCGGTCAACTAAGGTGACTACAGACCATAGGATATCGAACTAATACAGTGACATTACCTAATCTGTACGTCTAGTAAGTTTACAAATACCAAAATGGAAACAGTTTTCGAGAATGTGACAGTTTACCATCGCGTTAAAAAAATCCAACTTTACATGGAAGGAAACGTAAACTTAATGTAGTTTTCGCTACGCATAGGTACCACCTAACTTATATTCGGAACCCGACCTAAATCAGCTCCACGACCTATTTTATCTTAATAATATGTAAAGCGAAAGAATTTTCAAAAATCGATTGGACAGTTTGCGATTCCTATCATAAGCTTATTTTTAATGCCGCTGTAAAGTTTTTTTTGTATAGTGTAGGCAGAGATGCGTATTTGCTCTTTTTGCTCACCATCGTGGCATGGTGCTGATTTGGGTCGGATTGGCGCCACACACATACAATTGAAGTACTGCCTCAGGTGCTAAAAGTACGTCAATATTTTCAAACCGGACTGTTTACGACATCTAACAAAAACTAAGCCAATTCTCCACAACTCCCAGTCGAAAACAAACAAAGCGCCCAAAACACAAAAATCACAGCCCAGTTACATAAACACATAATGCAACGTACAATTACAGGCAGAGCCGCCGGGCTAAGTCAACAGACGGACAAACAGACGTGTTTACTAAGGGCATGCGTAGACCGGCCCTGTTTGAGTTTGCACTCAAGTTACTGATGGTCAGTGGGCTGGGGTTATTCATGAGTCACCTCACCTCTACATGATTGTTGCTTGTAATTCTGTTTCGGTTTTCTTAATTGGGTTATGACTTATGAGATGAGAAAAGGACGTTTACTGGGTTTTTTAGAATCTTGATTAGGTTAAAGGTACCTTCCAATTCCAAAGTCCATGCACAATTACCAACCTGGTAATTCTAATCTGGTTAAAATCGTTCCTATCTTCTTCGTCCCGTTGAATTATGAGAGTGAGGGAATAGAGAGTGTACCTACCTGTGTTTGCGTACACACTAGTACACTAGAATATGTCATGCGTATATGCCTGGTCTCTGTTGGGAGTAGCAGTCTTGGCCAATGAAATCTCATTGGTCGTAGCTGAAAATTCGTCTATGAGGACATCATTATTAATAATTTTCAAACAATATAGTTAATAATTTTGGGGAAACTCAGCTGAAGTGCAATCAGTGTTTGTTATGCAAAAAAAATGCGTTAGAGCTATATACAACTTAGAAAGTACTCACTCATTGCGTAATATCTTCAAAGACAATAATATCCTAACACGTACTGGTATATTTATATTAGAAATCTGCCTATTTGTACAAAATAATTCAACTTTCTTTGATACAAAATCAAACTGATCAGATAAGTTGAGATTTAAATATAAATTTAATCTATCACTACCCCAAATAAATTATTCTTTGTTCCAAAAAAGCACTTACATTACAGCTATAAAAGTGTACAATAAATTACAATTAGAAATAAAACAACTAAATGGAAATTCGTTCAAATGTAAGTTGAGAAAATGGCTTGTTAATTGCGTGCACTATAATCTAAAAGATTTTTTTGATGGAAGTTAAACTAGTTATATTAAAGGTTATCGGTTTTAATTTTATCTTTAAAGTAAGGCATATTAATAAGGTTTTAATTTTATCTTTAAAATAAGGTATAGTAAGAAATGTAAATAATGTGATTTGTATCTCTACAATTACCTACTTAAATTGTTAAAAAATTATTATTGTACGTTCGAAAAGGATAAAATTGTTGAAGCAGTTATTTGATTTGAAGACCTAGATGTAACACAATTTCACAATAAAATTATTCTATACTATAAATTATCTTCTTCTAGACAGCTTTTGCTAATCTATGAAAAAAATCTGTTTCCTTTGACATTAACTTGAGTCTGCTGGATTTTAAAATCATGCTTGAAGAAAATCTATACAAAACATAAAACTAGCTGAGTGGATCAGTAAGGCACTACAACAAGCAGGTCCCTCACTCAGTTAAAATGTTGTAGTTCCTGGCATCACTCTATTGCGACTAAATCGTCCTGTCTCTATTTAGAATAGTGCATTTCCGACTCGCTTGCCCTCGAAAGGAGTTAATCGGCTGCATAATGTACACTTGTTACAAACTAACTGAGCTACCTAGCTATCTCTGAGCTGTACATGGACAGTACCAGAACAAAGGTTGAGGTTGAAACATTGTTCGTATATAAAGTTTCAAAATTGTGGTTTTCTGTGTCTTGTGTGTCCTGTTTATCAAATGCATTTTATCTATTACTAGCGACCCGCCCCGGCTTCGCACGGGTGCAATGCTGATACTAAATATACTACAGAATGGGCACCCCGGCCAGTACCGCTGCAACCGCTATGTCCCTTTTAAAGCTGTGATATCTTCGAAAATATTCATTTAAATTACATGCTGTAAAGGGCCATATAATTAATCTATATTAAATGCACAATGTATTTAAGGTTTAACTTAGTTGGATAAGGATTAATGCTGTATTGCTTAGAATCGCTTCGTAAATAAGCCATTATTTCTCGTAAAAAGAAAAGCATATGCAATAAATAAATCTGAAATCTGATCAATAAACTGAACCATTGTCACACAGCATCTCTAGCCCTGTAAGTAGAGCGTGTGGCATGGATTACACATTTCTGATATACCAACGTAGATATCATACGTATACACGCATGATGATGATAAATGTGTGTGTGGTGCCGTACTACGGGAGAAAATTTCGACATTGCGTACTTTTGATTTCGTGATCTTTCGGTATAGCATGCTTTCGAGATTGTGTTCGTCCGGTCAGTTTTTCGGTGTTGTGAGATTCGGTATTCCGTGATGCAGCCTCATGTGCTTTTGGTATTTCGATCTGCGGTTTCGTGTACTTTCGATATACCGTTCTCCGGTATTTCGACTTCCGGTATTCCGTAGTACAGTCGGTGCCGGCTTACAATTTGCACCACCACTTCTCTAGGATTGGCAAAAAAAATTCTTACTCTTCCCGCGATTGTCGTAAGAGGCGACTAAGAGATATACAAATATTATATAACAATTCTATCACTGAACTGCGATCCGGAACCCGCATGCCCAGCGTGGGGATTATGAGCACTACCCCCTATGAGATAAAAGCCAATAAGGTGCTTATCAGGTGGAGGCCTGCGTCCAGCAGTGGAACAACAAAGGTTGTTGAGTGAGACAGGTCTCAGGTATCCAACTGTATTTAGTCAATAGATATACGGAAAATTGTAATTACCTCTTACAATTAACTCAGATATCATCGTGATTAGCATAATGAAGTGGCAATTACGCATAGATAATTTAGGGATTAATTAAACTCGACAGCGAGTAATTTATGGATTTTGGATTACCTCATTTGGGTCGTCCGATATTGTACGCTCTCCTAAAATATTTCAGTTTATTGAAAATTTGGTTCTAACTTGATATCTATGAAGATATTCTTAAAATAAATAGGAAAGGCTATTTATTTTTTATTTATTTACTTTACTATAGCGTTTGGCTTTAACTGAAATATTGTTTACATTTTGATAGGTAATATAAACACCATATGAACGAAAATTGGGTGTTCATAAGGGCGTCATCAAAAGGCCCGCAAAGTTTATGAATACAAAAATATTTCATACAATTTTGATAACAAACGTCTTTTAAATTCAAATTGGACCCACTATCAACCCCCGTATTTGCACAGCTATAAACCCCTGGTATTAGCTAAGCGTGGCTACCCTTTTACAATTTGCAAGGATTCTCCCTATGAATATAAATTAGTCGATAGCATTGG
The DNA here is from genome assembly GCA_949316285.1 of Eupithecia subumbrata. Lineage (NCBI taxonomy): Eukaryota > Metazoa > Arthropoda > Insecta > Lepidoptera > Geometridae > Eupithecia > Eupithecia subumbrata. The sequence goes on along the minus strand of OX438640.1, from coordinate 32,602,083 downwards.
GTATTTATGTTATAAAACCTTCAATTAGGTGGCCCAACCGCTGGCGGCTCTCCCATAATTGTGGTCGTTGAAGCCCCGGGCTTGAGAAAATTGTTTTGTTTAGTGTTCTTACCTAGGAATATGAATATTTTGATAGTCGCCCGGCTACTTTGTGTGCAAATGTTTTGAACACGTGCTGTAAACGATATCATCATCGGAGGATATTTTGCAAAGATCTGCCTAAGCTGTTCTTTATGATAAAGAAAATAACAATCGAATAATAGAAACAAATTAGAATTAGTCTTTACAAATTGAAACAATTGAGGTAACTGCAAACCGTTGCAAACAATCCACAGGTAGCTGAAGTGATCCATTTCAATACTATCGTATACGGGACGAATAAAGACTTTTAAATGGCGTGGGCCGAAAATTAGGGACGAATATGACATAACTCATACCAGTGAAGCGTCCCCAAGTCGCTCTGGCTGCATTGCCTCGCTATATGACAATGCTGATGCGATGCGCTGCGCCAAATACTCGCCTAGGTTGTTGGTTTGATTTTTGTTCTAGTTTTAAACAATATCATCTATTTTTTTGTGACTTAAATACGGGCACAAATATCACAGAAGTGGTCCAGTTAACTATACCAGCAAAGATATTTTTTACGGTATTACAGTGATCCAGTCGACTGGACCTCGAAATGAAAGAATCTACCGAGGTACAGTTAACTGGACTACCGAAAAATATATTTTCGGTAGTCCACTCAACGAGACCAACTGAACGGGACTTCGAGCAAGGAGTGTAAATTTTGATTATGTACCTGCAAGAAGTTTCATCGTTATTCTCAAACGGCCATTCAGCGTTTGCTGCAGGCTCATGGACCATACAAACGGATGTTCTGTGGCAAATAGTGTAGAGCCGTACTCGCCATGACAAGCCAGGATAATTAAATAAGATATATAAATCTTTCCTATGTAATCTAGGTCTCAAAATACTTAAACGGTGGCTTCCCAACGAGTCACGTTCAATGGGCGGTTCTTCATTAGCCGACCCGACCCAACACTGACACCGACGCTGACATTAGTAAACGCATAATTCTATGAAATTATATTGTTTCTTTAGAAATTGTGCGTCCAGTGAACTCGGTGCAGACCACACACGGAACTGTATTTGTACACTGTACCTACTGTAAAACTTGTCCTGTGGTGCCAATAGTAAAATATTATTGTTACATAAGGGTGTCGAATTGACGATGTCGGGTCGTTTGCACAAAGAGTTTGCATCGAGTATTTTTTGCGCAAGGAGGTTGCATATAATTGAGATGGAGGTCGAATATATGGTGTGTTCTAAATTCAGTCACCAAAATAGTGATTAAAAGTGCTTTTTATTCACTGTATTCAGTGAATAAAATAAGCTTTTTAGAGGGGATCATCAATTTGACAATCTTCTGTAGACACAAGCTTACTTTTTGGTCTGGGGACACACGCAAGAAACGTGTGTATTCATTACGTATTCCCCTAAGTAAACATAGCGTTCAATATTAGACCCAGAACATATGGTCGGGTGTGAGACGTGTTTTATTAAACGACGAAACGGGTGGCGTCTTACGCATTCCGACCGAACTAAAAGCTGTTACACATGGTAAACCTTGGTTTAATTTATAATGTTTGTAGTTTGCATTTGCTCCCCTTGGAGTCGAGACCCTAGGTCCATTGGGTAACGAGGCACTTCGGGTTTTTAAAAAAATATCTGAGCGTCTGGTCTAAGCGAAATTTAATATGCTCAACAGTCATTAGTCTGAGACTTCAAAGTAGAATTTAGATATAGGTACTTTACTGGCCCATGAGGCACAAGTCCATCTGAAAGTCTTTCCAGCAGCGGCGGCGGCGTGCTTCTGCGGGTCGCACCGCCAAGGCTGGGCAGTGAATGCATTAACCAAGGTTTGTGGGTGGAGCGCAGTTTTTTTGCATGCAGTCCCAGTGGTGACCTAAAACTATTTTTCCAACTAGAAACTGGGTCTCTTCAAGACAAGAGTCTTCTAGACCTTAATGATACATCGTCGGTCACATCGTCACTTCCCATCCGGTGAGATTATAGTCAAACGAAGATTTATATACCTACTCGATATAAAATAAAATAAATAAACCAAATTAAAATTTATTTATTTCAAACAACACAAAAAATCTATTTAGGCCCATCTTATGTTAGTCACAAATTAATAAAAAATAAATAGGCGATAGTTTTAAGAAGGTACAAGGCGATAAGATTTTGAAAACTAAACAAAAACTGATAACAGAAAACAACAACGTAATAGCAAGGTAACCTACTAAGCACTTTAACAAGACAAGAAAAAGGCGCAACTTCGAATTCGCAAACGAACGATCTGAGATTCTAATGAAATGATGAATGAAAGCTGTCAAAAACTACAAATGTTTCAAACTTCTTCGATCTGCTCCGATGATGATGATCGGTATTGCCGCGTCACCATTGGAAAAATAACAAATTGCAATATCTTCAGCAATATAGCTTACTGTTAGGTATGACTAAGTTTAAAGTAGATACAAAGTAAACATTGCAAAGTCCGGGAAGTTCTGATATTGTTTGCCGAGCTGTAAACTTAGCGTCATGCAACAGGAGTAAAGGGTACGTGGTACAATTACAAGAGATTGTATTTACTGTATCTTGCGGAAAAATAGGCTTAAGAGTTGGAAACATTATTTTATTAGACTGCAAAATATTTTGCTGAAGGGTGCAACACTCGGTCGGAGAATGGCACCCTGAAATATGAGTTGATTTATGTGTTAGTTAAGACTTTATTGATAAAGAAATTACAATTAAATAATCGAAATAAATTAGAACTAGTATTTACAATTGAGCTTACTGCAACTGTTGCAAACAATCTACAGGTAGCTCAATTGATTCATTGATTTATTGATTACTAGCTTCTGCCCGCGGCTTCGCACGCGTATTTTTCGTATATTAAGTAGCCTATTATCTAAGTTAGGCTTTGCTCTAAATGTACGCTAAATAAGCTAAATTTCATCTTGATCTGTTCAGTAGTTAGTGCCTGGAGTAATTTTTGAATAAATTATTGTATTTTTTTTATTTATCAGTTTAATAAAATACAGTGTTTACAATTACTGAGAACAACAAAGCTCAATTTATTTGTGGAAATCAATCAATAAAAACATTTATTTTCATTATCGCCTCAACAATTTTGTATTTACTCGGACAACACAAACCTGTTTGTTTTGTTGAGTTCGAGTAGTGTTTTCGGTTTCAATCTGATATGTTTAACATTAAAAGCTTTTGCATGCGTCTTCGCACGCGTTTTTCTGGTATAATAAATAGCTTATTTCAGCCCAATCCATGAAGTTTTGGCGTGAAAAGGCAACAAACATTCATCCATAATAATATGTCCACACATCACAATTTTGTACATCACTCAACTAGAGCAGTCTCATACAAATACAAAGGTATAAGGTATAGGTAGACCACACAAATAGCGGATCTCTGTAGAACCTTGTCACAATAAGAAAACAAACGCCAAACACAGTAACAAACGCCACTTTTGGCGCTTGTTACTGTGACATGTCTACAGCGATCCGCCAGTTACACAAAATTTAGTCAGAAAATTATTGACCCACAAAGTCCGCTATTTAGAAAACACTGAAATATTTCCAGCAAACTTACAAAGATAGGCGTAAAAACAAATGTGGCATGAGGTATTTTCCTTTTTCTGTTCCACGTTCCGCGCCCCTGGGGAGCGTTCCGACAGAAAGCCGGTTATTTCTTACATTCTCCACTAAATTCACAGTTAGGAAATTGAATTTTTCGAATTCGCCGTCTTATACACTCACCGCCAGTTCAGCCAGACCCCCCATTTTCACCCCCTCACGCACGGTCCCGCGCAGAAAGGGTTAATTCTAGGGCAATTGAAGGTCAGCTGAAGCTGGTCGTGTATCGGTTTTGTTCTCGGATAGCGGGAGGTGCGAACGTTCCGTTTCGTGTTTATATTTTTTCAGAGGCACAGCCGTGAAGAAAAATATCTTATTTTATCAACAGGTAGAGTTTTTCTGAAATATATGTTCCCCCTTAAATTAGAACAACAGATTGTTTGAACTAATAGGTTAACAGCCGGTAGTGCGTACGGTAATTAACTTATAAATTAGCAAATCTCTTTAATAAATAATAGGTTCAGGCGTTACTTTGCGGAAATCCAATGCAAAATATTATTAGGATTAAAAATATTTAGTAACAATCCGGCGCAAAACTGAGCTCCTTGCGTAAAATTTACTACTTTACACAAAGAGTTCAAAGAGGCAACATCACTGGAAAAGCTCTGTCGTTATTGCTTAGCAGTCTCGCCCCTGAATACTATTCGATGTAGTATTCGGTATTAATACAGTGATGTAGAATTCGGCGAATACTCAAACACGTCTCAGATTCATCAGTTTAGGGTTTAACGAGGTTTAGGTTTAGTGCGTTAACCTACTTACTCATTATGATTTTAGATAAGTTAATATTAGGATACATAATGTTAAATTATGTCTAGTAGATATATAGTAGATACATAAGGGAAGATACTGTTCGCCTGTAACACAGCTACATTGTAGCTACCACAGGAGGCAGTGATCTAACTCAATTATGTCACACATTTCTGAAATAAACGTTTTTGTATTTTTTGTATTTGTATTTAAGCACGTTTTAAGTCACTATTTATTGACAGTTTTCTGTGAAAATCTGTCAAAAATTCGTAAGTGTCAAAGTCGAGTATTGTGGTGTCCATGATGTCTCGTGGAGAGACGAAACTTAGTTGACAACTTTGATGGATTTTTCCATTCTGTAGTTGGTGTGGTTTTTTCTTCTACAATTAAATTGTGTGTGCTTGAGGTTGGAAAGTAAGTGACTTGGCAATTTGATATTGCGCAAGTCTGTTTTTTTTACCTTTTCTGATTGGGAGGCATGCTTTTATTTGTGGGAGGTAGGGCGGTGCACGCGAATGCATTTTTTCTTATGAGAGAATTGCGCGGCATTGTTATTATATATTTTTAATCCCAATATCAAATCCGTTGTCAAAAACATATAGTTAAAAACTAAAAAAACCAGCCGGGTTTCAGTTTTTAACTATATTTTTTGACAACGGATTTGATATAGGGATTAACGTAAAAGTCTTAAAGAAGCGTTCAACGATTGTCCTTATCATTTTATTTTGATACTTAAGTACGTAGTATTTTACCTGACGTCACATAGCCATCGGGGTATTGATGGTGTCTATACATAAATGAATTACCAACCTCCTCCGTTGATAGTCGGGCAGAAAGTTTTTTTGGCGAAATATTAGTAACGTTGACTACATAATTATTTGATCACAGATTAGTTACTCATAGATATAAAAAGAAAGCGTACAAACATTCGTCAGATGTTGCACAAACTAGACTGTATTAGGGTGTGTTTGTCAAGAGATAAAAATAAACCGGTATTTCCTTTCATAATAACTTAAATTGGAAATAACACCCGAGGTAAACGAGTTTCTTCGGAGATCAGTTATTACAGAAATCCATTAGGCTATCACGCTCATTCAAAATTTAAACTTTCATTGTGTTTGCAGATTCATGAAATTACATTTCGAACTTTATCGGAAAGATTCAAAGTCGATTTTCAGGTAAAGTTCGCTCTGTAGTTAACTGAAAAGCCATTATAACGCGGTAGGTACCTATTCGCCAATGACAGGTTCCGTTAAAATTTGAATTGCTTTGCTTGAAGTTACCAACCACTCGCTTAGCCATGACATTTTACCAGGTATTTAGGTAGGTACCTGTAATGGGAGAAGGTGGTAATATGGCTTCTGCAGGTATTTCCTTATTGAAACAGCCAAAGGTTTGCCTGAGATTCCCTTAGGTTATTCATACCCAAAACCGCCGTTAGAGACTGAACCTTTCATATTTTTTGTTTTTCAAGCATGTCATAATATACATAGGGACTGGCGAAAAGTTTTGTGCGCGCATTGTTTGTTAACAATGCCAAAGAGTTATTCTGGATGCACCGGTTTTATTGATTCTAGGTGTTGAACAAAGTCTTTGATTTTAGCAGATTATGATATAATAATTTCTTTAATTAAAACATTTGTGACGTAGTAAGTCGGAAATGTCTATTAAGTGGGGTCATAATACCCTCCTAGTACCTACCTCAGATCCCAATTACTCAGATGTGTACTTTTTTAAATAAACGATTTTCATAATACAAAGTCATTGGATTTCATTGAATAGAGACTCAGACACGTATACACTGATAATTGTTGAATCTTTTAACGTAGGTATAATATTCATTTAAAGACCATGAGGATGCATTACGCGCCATTTTGTGAAAAGGATAATCTTAGGATTTTGCGTTCATAGGAGCGGGACAGAGCATACGTTTTTGGAACAGCGTTAGCGCAAAAATTGTTTTTGCTTATTTAAAATAATACTACACCACTTATGAAAAAACTATATTAAGGAAAAAAGAATTAATTATGAAGAAACACACGGAATTGTTTGTTACAAACGTGCTCCAGCTCTGCGGATCGTGCCCGCCTCCTGGCCGTTTCTAAATGGGAGTCAGGACATTGGTTGCAAGCATTTCCTTCATATAACACTGGTACTTTATTGGATCCCGTAACGTTCCGTATCGCAACATGTCTTCGGTTGGGTGCAAGGTGTTGCGCGCGCCGAACAGCTTGATCATCACGGATTATCTTGTAGGCCGCCGATCGGATATCTCGCCACGCCAGCCTTAACGACATCATCCGGCGGGCCTTTGTCACCGCTAACGTACCAGCTATTCTCGAACCGAATGGTCTGTTACGTGACGATGGTAAAAGGCCCGACGGTATGACACTAGTCCCATGGGAGTTGGGGAGGCCCATTGTGTGGGACGCTACATGCGTCGACACACTTGCGCCTTCCCATCTTCCGAGGACATCCGTGAGGGCAGGCGCGGCGGCAGATTTGGCCGAAGATCTCAAGAGGCGCAAATATGCAGGTCTCGACAGAGCCTACACATTTGCTCCTCTTGGAGCTGACCCTAGGTCGCCGAGACCCTAGGTCCGTGGGGTACCGAGGCTCTTCGGGTTTTCAAAAAAATATCTGAGCGTCTGGTCGAAGCGACGCGTGACCCGAGAGCTGGTCAGTATCTGGTACAGCGCATCAGCATTGCCATACAGCGGGCCAATGCAGCCAGCGTCTTGGGAACGCTTCCGACTGGTATTGATATGGATCAGTTGAGCTACCTGTAGATTGTTTGCAACAGTCTGCAGTTAGCTCAATTGTTTCAATAGTAAATACTAATTATATTATAATTTTCTTTGTGAATAAAGGCTTCTGCCATTATTGAAGAAACTGTATTAGGGAAAATTTGAATTACGAATAAAAACAAAAATCTTTTCTATAGACCTCAGGGATCCTCTCCTAGTCTCCGTTAAGACCGGCCGGGGCATGGCCGAAATTCGGCCAGGATTACATTATCATCATCTAGTTTTCAACTGCCTCGTTGGTCTAGCAGTCAAGTGCTCAACCGCTGATACCTAATGAGGTCCCGGGATCAAGTGTCTGGTCGGAACAAAATTGTGTATGGATTTTTTCAGTAAGAAAAGTTCACAGTAGCACAGTACGGCACAGTAGTTTAACACCTTTACTGCGATCACCAATCTGCCTACCAAGCGTAGTGAATATGCTTGTTTGGGGAAGATATTTTCATTAGTGGCCATAATCTGTGCTGATGAGGTATGGATAAAATCACTTTTTAAGCCTCCACCCTACGCGTCTTGTGCAGAGCGATTCGTTGGCTTTAAGTAGGTTATGCAGAGTCCTGTAGAAAGTGTTCACTACTAATTCACGAAACTTTTGGATAGAGCTAATAGGATTCCGAAAATCCGACAGACTTTCGCGTTACTTGGTTAGACAAGTTTTGTGAACGGATAGAAGTAAATAAATAAATACATAAATAATGCTGGAGAATCCACATAGCATCAAGCCCCAAGGCTAAGTGTTAAGGATAGGTACTAGATGACTGATGTACATAATACATTATAATTGATATATATTTTTATTATACACAGAAAATACCCAGGACATCCGGAACAAATATATGCAGATTGATCGTTAGTCGCAGAACATACCTAATTAGAAGAGTTTCGGCAAACACAATTTTGCTTAGAAACTTCCATGGACCGCTTTGATAAAAGACTATTAAAGACTTGAAATATCATGGTTAATTTTCTATACAAACTTTACCACCCTTTTTAACCCCCTCAGAGATTAATTTTTGAAAATGAGATGTGTCATTCTACAACCTAAAATATCTACACACCAAATTTCATCTAAATCGGTTAAGTGGTTACGGAGATACGTGGTAACAAACATTCAGACAAACTCGCATTGTATAGTAGGATGTATATCTTCGATGACCATCCATTTTAAGCAAGAGTGCAAAACGTTGCAATATTCGTTCCCTAACTAGAACATTGACATGTTTACCTTGACAGGTGAAAGAGACTTTATTGTTAGTAGCGCAGGGTACAAAGTGCAATGCCAAAGTAATTTGAAACTGTATGTTGTGTTGAGAATTTAGAGAACTTGACATTTGAGATTAAACGTCAGACGTTCCTCTGTAAGCGCTGGGCTTAGAGCTAGTCCAGAAAGGGCGAATTTGCCGCGAACGTTTCGCGCGAAATCATTCGCGCGTTATACTAGACACCAATACATCGCGTCCACAAGCATCGCGCGAATTCAAAATACGCGCGTAAATCGCGTGCACTACGCCAGACTCTCGACTCGCGGTTGATTCGCGCGTATTGCGCGCGAGTCGAGATACTAGGGACGCTTTGTTGCGTCCAGTTATCGCGAGAACGCGAGAACTCTAGAGCGATTGCACGTGTCGAGAGAAATGGAGCGTTACAATTTTGCTCCAAAATGCTAAATGCTCGCCCGATGGTACGCACCTTGTGGACGCAACGGTCGTAATACGCGCGAGAGAATCGCGGCGAATTCGTCCTTTCTGGAGAAGCTCTTACTATATTATTGGTCCTAGTTTGTGGCAACCCCAACTCTGTCTGTGGTATCGTAGCTCCCAAACGGATGAACCGATTTTTTTTTTTTGTGTAATCGATAATTTTATCCCGAGTGTTCTTAGTAAGTTCTTAGCCATGTTTCATGAATATCTGTTGGGAGGTTTTTAAAAATTTAAATTTTGTTCTTGTCTATCGAAAGAGTTTATCTCATTATAACGCTAAAGATAGGAATTTTTAAACATCCATTAGCCAGTTTTGTATATTTATCATAAGTTGTTTTTAATACCTCAGGTAGCTCAACTGATCCATATCAATACCAGTCGGAAGCGTCCCCAAGACGCTGGCTGCATTGCCCCGCTGTATGGCAATGCTGATGCGCTGTGCCAGATACTGACCAGCTCTCGTGTCACGCGTCGCTTCGACCAGACGCTCAGATAATTTTTTGAAAACCCGAAGAGCCTCGGTACCCCACGGACCTAGGGTCTCGACTCCAAGAGGAGCAAATGTGTAGGCTCTGTCGAGACCTACATATTTGCGCCTCTTGAGATCTTCGGCCAAATCTGCCGCCGCGCCCGCCCTCACGGATGTCCTCGGAAGATGGGAAGGCGCAAGTGTGAATTGACGCTTCCGACTGGTATTGATATGGATCAGTTGAGCTACCTGTAGATTGTTTGCAACAGTCTGCAGTTAGCTCAATTGTTTCAATTGTAAATACTAATTATATTATAATTTTCTTTGTGAATAAAGGCTTCTGCCATTTAAAAAAAAAAAAAATACCTCAGTAAAAGTTTTAGTTTATATAGTTTAGGCAGAGATGCGAAAACAGAGTTTGGTGGACACCACGAGCAACTACGCATCTCTGCCAAACTATAAATAATAAAACTTTTACAGAGGCATTAAAAAAATCTTATATTAAAGATCACAATCTGGCCAATAGATTTTTGAAAATTCTATTGTTTGACGTAATAATAACATAAAGCCTTTATTCACAAAGTAAATTACAATAAAATATTATATTATATATTATATTATCAGCCAAGTTCATCCCACTGCTGGGCAAAGGCCTCCCCCCACTCTCTCCAGACATCACAATAAAATAAAATAATAGAAATAAATTAGAACTAGTATTTACAATTGAAACAATTGAGCTAACTGCAGACTGTTGCAAGCAATCTACGGTTAGCTCAACTGATCCATATTAATGCCAGTCGGAAGCGTCCCCAAGACGCTGGCTTCATTACCCCGCTGTATGGCAATGCTGATGCGCTGTGCCAAATACTGACCAGCTCTCGGTCACGCATCGCTTCGACCAGACGCTCAGATATTTAAAAAAAAAACCGGAAGAGTCTCGGTACCCCATGGACTTAGGGTCTCGACTCCAAGAGGAGCAAATGCGTAGGCTCTGTCGAGACCTGTATATTTGCGCCTCTTGAGATCTTCGGCCAAATCTGCCGCCGCACTCACCCTCATGGATGTGATGATGAGATGAGATGGGACGGCGCAAGTGTGTCGACGCATGTAGCGTCCCATACAATGGGCCTCCGCAACTCCCATGGGAGCAGTGTCATACCGTCGTCGGGCCTCTTACCATCGTCACGGTAGGTACCTACATAAGAAACCATAGGTGGCAGCGCTAGTGCGAGTTGGGGTAGCGGCTTGCTAAGCTACGCAAACATTCCAAATCATTTCTTTGTGTAGGTTTTAGTCAAATTAAGAGTAATTGCAATATAAGTAACTCAGTTTTATAACAGAAATAGCGAAAATGCAATGACACCTATCACCAGACTAGAGGGTGGTAAACAAAATTAGTGGGTATCCATTGAAGGTACAGACCTTACGTACCTACGTTTAAAATATCATGCTACGTTATGGAAATAAATAACTAATTGAATCTTGAACCGGGCCAGACACGTTAGCCGCTTATGTATTTTTTAAGTACTAGCGACGAATAATATAAGGTTAGTGTGGTCTGAAAAGTGTCATTTTTAACCCCCGACGCAAAAAGAGAGGGGTGTTATATGTTTAACGTGTCTGTCTGTGTATCTGTCTGTGGTATCGTAGCTCCTAAACTGATGATCCGATTTTCATTTAGTTTTTTTTGGGTCATAGATAATTTTATCCCGAGTGTTCTTAGCCATGTTTCATGAAAATCTGTCGGGGGTTCTTAAAATTTTTAATTTTGTTCTTGACTCTGACTCATTAAAAACTTTTAATATATTCTGCATTCTGCAGGGAATAAAGAAAGAAAAGGAAAAAAAATTAAACTACCAGAAAAATAGTTATCCACAAATCGTAGTCCACTTTCTACATTGTGTTTGATTGAAATTGGACATGAATGTAGAACACTAGATTAAGATTTCAGTTTTAAAGTATCAACATCGGTGCCGGTCGTGATTTCGTGATATTTGAAGGTTAAATTTTGACCCATTGACACGAGTCCCTGAATCCGAATTTCAAAATTATCTCACTGAGTTATAGACATATTACAGAGTTATTGTTTTTAAATTTTACACAGAGATGAATATTAAAGAGAAGAGATGAATTTTAAAAGTAGAAGTGTATAAAGACGTGACTTGTGAGAGAAGACCATACAAGGTGGAGTCCACCCAACAACGCTAGGAAGCTACGACGACGTGAAAGACCCGGGATGAGGTGACGAGCTCGACGCATATCTTCCATAATGGCCTAATTCTGCGTTAAATCGCGAGGAGTGGAAGGTGGAAAGTGAGACATTGCCCCGCAGTGGGCCAACATCAAAATAGTGGAAGAGATTCTCGATTAGAGTGAATTTTATTTAAGAAGGCATCAAAATGAATCAACAAATTGAATCAAAAAAACTTTATAAGGAATTACCGCTGATGACCCGCGCGCGAATGAAATGGAACGAAACCTTGTCAAAGTACATATTTGACGACACATTTAATTTTATCATACAATCGCACGTTGTCAAAATGTGATAAATCTTGTAAAAGTAAAATTCGACCGCTTGGCAGTTCGAACGGGTTCCATCCAATTTTGATCCGAAACATTATTTCATAAGAAAATAAAGGTAGGCAATTGTCAAAGTAAATTTTTGACGACATATTTATCATATAATCGCACGTTATCAAAATGTGGTGGTATTGTAAAAGTAAATGTCCGACCGCTTGTCAGTTCAATTTTGGTTGGAAACATTATTTCCTAAGCAAATAAAGGTAGGCAATTCGTTTGGTCGCAAACTTAGTAAAATTAAAGTAATAACCGCAAAGGGTCCCAAAAAGCCACAGAAGTTAAATTCCAAGTCTGTCCCCAAAGAAATCTTAGTCCAGATGTTTTGAAATGTCGCAAGATTTAATTAAACAAAGTTTATGCTGTTGCTAAATATTGCTTGTTATTCGAAATGACCGAATTACTTATTTTGTATAAGTTTGTTGAGAAAATTTCACAACTTGTGTTTAATATTTGAATTCAACCTAAGTGAGGTGTGCTCAAACAACGGTAGGTAATAACATAAATAAAAAATAAATAACGTAATAAGGTAATTATTTGTGAATAAACAACGGTAAATTTAATTTAAGCATCCGATATACATTAAAAATTGCTATTGAGGTAGGTAGTGCAGTTATTTAATAGCTTGCATAATGAGATCAAGGAATGTGCTAGTTTATGCATGTTCAAAACAAAATTTAAAAAATACATTTATAGCCTAACTTAGACATGAGGTATAGCGTAATATTAGCTTAACACATTCGTGGCCCACGACGCAGATGCCAGTCTCCGTCCCCGTGTAGCCAAGGGTGGGCAGTGAAAGCGTTAAGCATAATTTTTAAGAACTTTTTGTATCTCATTATAAGTGAACTTTTTTGTCACTATGAGAAACGAACATTTTTAAACTGAAATGGCGAATAAAAACTAAACTTATATATTCTTGGTAACTTATTCACGATGGAATCAACCCTCATCTCAAGTTAGGTGTCTAGGGTTCGGCTGTCTCACATTGTTAAGCGATATAAAATATTCTATTAACTTTCGCACAAAATTATCTATTCCAAAGTATGTGACGTTAATATACCAGATGACTGACACATTACGTATGATAGGGACTACTGTTATCTATTATTTTTTAGCTGATAGGATAGGTATATTCTTTCCACTATTTCCGACCCTATTATATCCTTCTAATATTGTCGTTTTGTCCTTCTAATATGAATGTTTGTGCTGTTATGAGATGTTTGTGCTGTTATGAGATGTTTGGGCGAAGACAGCTATTGAACGGATTACGCTAAAATTTTGTTAATGTTCTCAATAAATAATGCTGCCACAGCATCATCAAGCCCTAAAGTTGAATTTGAATATCACTTAGTATCACGTAAAATAATTTTGGTCATGGTAAATGCGAAGAAGCGAGCATAAGCAAGTATTTTTATAAAATAACAACACAACTCATTATTTCCCGAGCCCAGCCGGGACTTTTTGTTCGAACTTACACACACAATGCGTCAAAATGCTCACATTTGTCCTCTCGTATTAAAATCCTTTGTGGCTTGATTATGGACCAGTCCGTAGTCCACGGTAATGCATCTCGCTAGACTGAATAATTGAAAATCTTCGGGTTTTTAATAAAATATCTGAACGTCTGGTCGAAGCGACGCGTGAACAGAGAGCTGGTGAGTATCTGGCGCAGCACATCAGCATTGCCATACAGCGGGGCAATGCAGCCAGCGTCTCCAGAACGCTAACTAAGACCTGGCGTCTTCGAAAACGTGTTCGTGATGATGAGTAGAACCGGCAGTTCACGCAGTGTCAGTGAATTATGTATAAGTACGTAAGTAATCAAAGTCGTTTATAATATGAAAATTCAACTGAATGTACCTAACTTAAGGTCTAGGTACCCATGCCTGGTAAAACAGTCCATACGAGTAAATTGCCGCGCGGGCGCCCCGAGCCACGGAAGCCAGCGTTCATTAAGGGACAAAGGTCAATAGGGCCCACGGGCTCGAGGGGACGTTAGATTACACAATCATGCCCATTTTGTCGGACTAATTACGCTTTGCAATAAGGTCTGGCGTATGAGGGCTAAGGGTGGAGCGATGAGCGATGGGAATATGAAAGCTCTACAAGGGAGATGCCACTGATTTGGTTTTCTTTGAAAGATAATCGGACCATCGCGCATCGTGAGCTGTTCCTCGGTTAACCTGACGTTTTATGTAGGTAATATCTAGAAATTATTTTAACCCGTTGTTTTAAGTCAGTGACGGGCCGCAACATGTAGGACACCTAGGACGCAAGCCAGAAAGACGTTAAACGAGGACGCGTCGTGGACGCGGCGTCCCTTTAGTTTACTTTCATACAAAATTTATAGAAGCGTCGTGACGCAACACAGGTAGAAAAGACGGTATGTCTTGCAATTGCAAGACATATGTATAGAAAAGACGGGGTACGGCCGAGACCGCGAGTGCGGACGGGGCAGGGGGCACCGCGCCTTACGTCGTCGGCTAATACATCTTCATCTTTGGAAGAAGACATGGTGTCGTGTCAAAATTGGATGGTTGAATGCCGAAAATCACAATGCCGCCTGCTCTCGCGACGCCCGCCGTCTCACCGTCACGTCCATGCCATGTCTTTTCTATAATGTATTAAAAAGACGCGTCAGCGCCCTTTCCGCGACGCGTCCTCGTCTTACGTCTTTATGGCCCGCACCTAGGACAACGGGTAAGCAAACTCAATTAAAAATTTAAATGTCAGCTCGTTTATTTTTTCGCCATAATTTTTACCGTAAGCTCGCTTTGATTACGCGTCGAACCATGTGCTCCCCTACTGATGTACATTCACACCCAAACGTGAGCTTCTATTTTAGCGCGCGTTTGAATTTGTTCGGATAACGCACGCCGAATGCAAAACAAACCAAGACTCACTCCAGATCGCGTACCATATGTTTTATTTCCCTTCGTTTCCATCGCATTATAGCAATCGTGGTCAACACAATTTTCACAATACAATACAACATATTTATTTATAACACGAAGTTATATGTCGAGTACTAAAGTACAACAATAGCTATTCTTTTTTTTAAATAACAACACTTAAAAACATAATTAATAATAATAATAAATAATGCTGGACAATTCACACAGCATTATCTAGCCCCAAGCTAAGCAGAGCTTGTGTTATGGGTACTAGATAACTGATATACTTAATACAATATACTACATAGATAGATATTTTTATTATACATAGAAAACACCCAGACCAACGGAACAAATTTCTGCAGATCGTACACAAATTTGTTCCGAGGCGGGAATCGAACCCGCAACCTCCTGCGTCGCAGGCGGACCTTCGCCCGCTGCGCCACGGAGGTCGTCAATTTAAATTTAAAATAAATAAATAATGCTGGAAAATTCACACAGCATTATCTAGCCCCAAGCTAAGCAGAGCTTGTGTTATGGGTACTAGATAAATGATATACTTAATACAATACACTACATAGATAGATATTTTTTTACTATACATAGAAAACACCCAGACCAACGGAAAAAAATTCTGCAGATCGTACACAAATTTATTCCAAATAACTTTTAAACATTTCCATAGGAACAACATGTGTGAAGCCCCGGGCTACTCGTATCGTACCCGATTAACAAGTAATACTTATTATACAAATCACAAAAGTTTAAAGTTCTACATAAAAATGCTCTTATCGCTACGCTTGTTGAAGACCAAACCTTAGGGCCTTGATACAAGTGCACGCAAGAGCTGGCTTTGATCTCTCATTACTGAGGTTACATTTTATGCGCAGTTCTTTGCGCAGGGATTTTTGGGCTTTGTGTAGATGAGTGTTATCCATTTATGTAGAGTAGTCGGCGACCCTACTTTGTGTTCTGAAAGAAAACCGATAACAGTTGTGTATGTCAGTGTACTTAATGGTAGTATGAAAAGGATCTTGAAACATGGTTTCGTGGTAAAAATAATATAGTCTATGGAAAATATATTGAAATCTACTTTTGTAATAGTATTGTTTTACTTTTTCTGCTCATATTTGACCTGGGTTGGGCCAAAAATTGATTTTGAGATTTTAATAGCAAGAAAGTTATTGATAGATCCAAACCTTCTAAACTATAGAGAATCACAAATTTCAGTTATATTCAATAGACATAACGAGATCAAATGAGCAGCGAGGAGTAAGGAAGTCACTCAAATCAAATCAAAGTCTTTATTTCCATAATTAAAATAAATTAACACTTAGAAAAGGTCAAAAGCTGTGTGGTGCCGGCTTAGAATTTGCACCACCCCAACTCTTCTCGCGGCTGTCTTAAGAGGCGACTAAGGGATATCCATCGGAGGCAGGCAGCAGCACCCCGTCCAGAACAATTCTACCACCGAACTGCGATTGCCAAACCGCATGCCCAGCGTGGTGATTATGGGCATTACCCCCCATGAGATAAAAGCCAACATGGCGCTTATCAGGGAGAGGCCTGAGTCCAGCAGTGGACCAATACAGGCTGTTGAGGTTGAGGTTGAGGTAGAAAAGGTCAAATTATAAAATTATAGTTTATCACTACACTTCATTACCTACTCAATTTCCCCCGTGCCTCAGAAAGCACGTACATTCTGGCGCCTGACCTCTGCCCGTTCGTGTCGGTAAGAGTGCGCGTGTGTATGCGCACAAACATGTGCACTATAATTAATTAGTCTCCGTGCTGATTGGGCACCTTTTCTAAAAATGGACACTATCTCAGTCAAAATAAAATTTGATCAAAACAGTAACGTAGACAATGACAAAGAATTTACCCCAAAAGATACCTAGAGCAGTGAATCTCACCGCCGCGTCGTAGCGCATCGATGTTAGCAAAATTTAATTAGATCCATGACGTAGCGCCAAGTATTCTCACATCAGGACTAAATTAGTTTGAAAGTAAGACACCTAGAACGTTTCCAAGATCCTAGCGTGTAATATCCGCCAATCTGTAGAGCTCAATCTCATTTCTCTTCCAAGAAACTGCTTATAATAAATAACTCCGACGCAGACGAAAACCTTTTCTAAAAGTGACTTTTTGAAGTCTCTTGAAAGAAATCTAAAAATATACCATTACGCCCTATTATAAAAAAAAAATTAAAAAATACATGATACCGTAGATAGGTCGTTCTTATTTAAACTATTCTTCACCAAACTTATTTCCCGAACTTCTTTAAGTTGAATGTAACTACGTTCTTTGAGTATGACTAACATCAACCTCCCTACTTGGTCTTGTCTTGTCCTTTCTCGCACATCTGAGTAATAGCCCTGCCGCGTCGCGTCGTCCCAAACAACACACCTAGTGAACAGCGCAATAACTTCACTATGATCTATGCAAATGCACTGTGTTCTAGAGTAGGTAGTGATGTGGGACGTCCCGGGGCACTACAACGAAGCTACAGAATTGTTTTACTTGGTAATGGAAAACTACTTTTATCCTTAAACTGTGTACACATTAGGCGTTTTGAAGCGCGCTTTGATACATTAGATAAGAACATACTTAAATGCGCACTTCTATCCCAGCTCGCGTTAGGAATTGGTTTAAGGCGAGGTTATCCAAGAACTTTAGGCATTTCGCGCTACCTCAGCCCCCCCCATGTTTAGCGCGCGACGTATTCATTTACGCTCCCGACAGGCCTTGCGCTACGCGCCGCGTGCGGACCAAGCGTGACCGCGTAAGATATCTTAGTGCCACAGTATAGCAAATCCAGCAGTAGGTACAGGTACGTACATATGTTATGTACTTACTAACTGCTGTTACCTAGGTAGGTAATATTAATAACAATTTTACCAATATTTTTATTACTTTTATGTCTAAATCTAGGTACAGTCACAATGCTAGGTCATTAAAATATAAAATTAGTCCAGTCACTTTTCGATTCGGCAACTAGAACATTGAGGTAAAATATACAACTTGTACAAGTAACATTTATATTTATTTTGAAGAACAACACTTTTTTACTAAGTACTTCTGCCTACTTTAATTATTTTTCTAATCTTATTTATATACAATTAAAAAAAGATTTCATGTCTGATAAGATAATATACAATTTACATACAATTTCATGAATTTTAGTGCATCTATGGGTATTAAAATTCATGAAATTGTAGCCGCCTAGATTTGCGTAGACCGAACTGGATACGAGGTTGGTTTGGACTTTGAATTTGACCCATGTGTTTACATGGCCCTGGCTGCATAGGTATGTCAATATTTTCGTCATTTTCTTTTAAAACTATGTCGTTTGGCAGCGACTTTCTCCCAATTTTCATAAACAACGTCTTGTAAACATGAGTAATATTTTTGGGAAAAACAGTCACATTCTTAGCAGAAAGTATTTCTTCGAATTGTGCAAATCCAATGCCAGCAGCTATGATTCCAGTGATTGCAGCAACATTTGCATCGACGTACTCTCGCAATCCTGTCCGTTTTTCTCCAATTCAATTGAATTGTCCTACTTTGCAATCAAATAAATTCATTATGTTGCGCTTTTTTTGAAGTTGTGACATAAGGTAATTTATATATACGATTCGCCGTCCACTTGTAGATTTATATTCATTTCCTTTGTTGTGTTGTTCAGAGTTGTGAATTTTCAGAGAATAGTTGTCGATTTCCTCCATCCTAAGAAAAAGTGTTTTTTTACAATTGAACAGAAAACATTTACGTAGGTAGGTACCTACTCAGTGTCCTCGTAATCTGGGCGTTTTGTCGCCGCGACAGCTCGACGACTAGAAGCTGCGGCCGAAAATATTCGTACAAGTCGTTCATTTTGTTCAATGCTCCGCACACTTGACGTTCGGGTCGGAAGTCGGGTGCAGACTCCCTTTCACACCAGTGTGACACAGAAGCATTTTTTTCCTCACTGTCACAACAGTGTGACACAGAAGCAAAAACATTATGACGGGGCGGGAAATAATAATCGCTTCCGTGTAACACTGCTGTGACTATGACATAAAAAATAGTTCTGTGTCAAACTGGTGTGACAGAAGAGTCCGCAATCGCAAAGTCGAATAGCGAGTAGACGCGGCCACAAAATGCCCATTTGTGTAGTGTAGTAGTGTGCGAACACTACTACACTAAAATATATAAATAATAATATAAATAATATATAATATAAATAGTAAAATATTCGTCGCTTAGATATATGTATGTACATTGTAGGTAGGTAGATATTTAGGTAGGTAGGTGTAGGTAGGTGTAGATAGGTATAGATATGTAGGTACCAGCTTAGGTAGGTTTTGTAAAAGTTATTGAAAATTGGAATAAGACAATGTCTGTCGGGTCAGCTAGTTAGTGTATCGAATAAAATACTTACGTGGAGCTATAGATAGAAGAATCAGTTGTTTAGGCCTGAGCAACACCAGTGGCTTTGTTTCTTCTCATTGAAGCACTGTTTGCAGTGCTTCAATGAGTGAATGAATGTTTCTTACAAAGCGGTAAAACGTAGAATGTCTACCTTTTATTTTGATTAAAGGTAGACATTTTATATTCTCTACGTTTAGACTTCGCATCGTTGTTATAGAGTGTGTAGGAAACAAATGACTTTGATATATGCACTGAAGCTATTTGAAATACGTAGTACCTAAGTCATTTATTTACACTTACACACTATAGGTATTCTATAATAATAACTAATTTTTATAAGTCATTTTAGTAATAGTTGATAAGTGTTAGGTTACTTGATGACTGATAATAAAATACAATGGATACATATTTTTTAGTATACATAGAAACTACCCAGAACACTCGGAACAAATATTTGCAGATCGTATAAACATTTGTTCCGAGGCGGGAATCGAACCCGCAACCTCCTGCGTCGCAGGCGGACCTTACCTCGCCGCGCCATATCTGTTGCCAAAAATAATTACAAATTCTATTTGTTGTTTGTTACAAATCACTTACCTTACCTACCTACTATATTTTTTTATACTGTGGGATTGTAGGTAGGGAACAATTGTTTGGAACTTAGCGGCATTGTAGAAAATCATTTATACGCATATCGTAAATAAATATTATACCTTCATTCATTACATAGGTGCATGGACCGAACTGGATACCTACATAATTATGTGAGTGACAAAGAAACTATTTCTTTGTGTAAGTACCTAATTAGGTACCTATCTACAAAATATAACTTTTATTACTTTGGTACCTACATACCAACAATCTGATAAAATACATAGGTAACGAGAAGTATCTACTTAGCATTTTAAGAGTTACAATTTTCTATGTTGTGTCTTAGGTTTCAATTTTCTACTATTCTTGTTTTTACCCATAATTTTTATCTGCACTGCATCAATTTTGTTTGCGGGGGGAATTTTTGGGAGACAAACGGCGTGCGTCCAACCTCGAAGACGTCTCGGCGGGCACTGACCGCCCGGCGCGAGCGCCTGAACGGGTAAATTTTGATAGTTTTCTTCCACAGAGATTAATAATAACTAATTTATAATTTTTTTTTTACAATTCCCTAGTAAATCTTATGCCCTATCTTTTGATACAACTTAGACATGATTTCAAGAAGAAACCTCGTAGTAACAACCGTTTGAAATATCAATTTAGTGTCATCTTTGTGATTTTTTTTTATCGAGAAAATTTTTATTATTCATGTTTCTATCTTTACAAAGCGCTAGTGTATATGTTCAACTTTAATAAAATATTTTCTTTTCGTGGTACTTTTACATTTCAGTAGAGATACAGTTGTTTAAAAAACCTAAAAGTTCGTCCGCACTCAAACTACCCCGCCTTAAGTAGCAACGCGCCCTGGAGGCCTACTCAGTAAAGGAAAATCGGAGTATCGTTTCCGTTTTTGTGCAAAAGATTAGCGTTTGCACGAAAACGAATCAGAAACTTCGAATGTGTACGTCGTCGTGTCGTGTCGAGTTATGAGGTAGGTACAGGAAACATAAAATGAAACGCAGTTTTTGGCCGTACATCTTGTCACAGATAACATTTATTAAGGAACGAATGTAGAACGAATGAAGTGAGTAAGTGAGTGGTGAGTGAATTTTAAAATAAACATAACAAAACATCCTAAAATGTCTGTGTTCCACGAGTGGGACGGCGGGTTATTGGCGTTTATCTCATGGGGGTAATACCCGTAATCCCCACGCAGGGCACGCTGGTTGGGAGTCGCAATTCGGTGTTAGAATTATTCTGCATGTGGTGCTGCTGCCTGCCCCTTAGGATTTTACTTAGGCATCTCGCACGATACCCGCGGGAAGAGTTGGGGTGGTGCAAATTCTAAGTCGCCACCGCAGCATGCGGTGGGCCTTGTGGGCATCAAACTTTTAACCATTCCTTCACTGAAGTGAGCCAGTGAAAATAATGCCAGCTTATGAAAATTATTTTGGTTTTTCACGGGTTTATTCTAAGCAGCCCCAAAGTTGTTACAGCTGGGCTTACCCGGAAAACGAAAATCGAAGTTTCTATTCGTTTTCGTGCAAAACCTACTCTTATGTCTCTCACATAGTACTTGCACGAAAGCGAGTCAGAAACTTCGATTTTCGTTTTAACGAGAACGGGTCCTGTACCTATTTCGGTTTCGGTCTTTTGTTCTGCGCATCCCTCGGTCGTCTGAACACATCCCTACTAGTTAGCATGCCGCAAGTCGGAGATTTGTGGTGCTTCTTGATAGCAGTTGGTGTTATGCCACTGTCGGGAATATTAAATCCATGAAATTCCCGCTTTGGCTGGAGTAACAGCGGCGAATAACTGAAGTAACTGTGCGAATTATCGCAGATAGTAGAAGTTTTATTAACAGTTTAGGTCCTATTTCACCGTTTGCTGCCAAAACTAAGATACAACAAAACTAAGTTCATCTTGATCCATTTCAATATATCTTATATTGAACCTGTTTACTTGCAACGGTATAATTGGACCTTTAAAACTGAGTTCGCGAACAGCCCGCGCGGGCTAACGAAAAATGGGAAATAAATCGCCCGCTCCTACGTTGGCTGTGGATCACTTAGTCTCAATATCCACTAAATTTTTTATTGCAAACATGCTACACCGGGGGTCATAAGTGACAAGTCTCAGGCATCCTGCCAGAGCACGGAAATTATGTTGTTATTTGATCGTGCCCAACCTAACCAAACTTCACTATCGTGGCTAGTCGCACTTAATTTTATAATTGCTAAAAGTTTTTAGAATAAGGTGATTAAATTTTCGAATGTTTGTAACCTCTTCGCGCCAAAATGATTGAAAGTATCTGGCTTAAATCGTATAGGTAAATGTAGTTCTAGACCTTTTTTTACGGTTCCGAACCTCAAAAGTAAAAAAGGAACCCTCATAGGATCACTTTGTTGTCCGTCTATCCGTCTGTCAAGCCCCTTTTCTCTCTCTCATATACAAAACCTACCTATGTTTACCTTTTTTAATCTATATATATAAAAGAAAGTTGTGTTAGTTACACTATTTATAACTCAAGAACGGCTGAACCGATTTGGCTGAAAATTGGTGGGGAGGCAGCTTAGAACCAGGAGACGGACATAGGCTATGTTTTATCTCGGAATTACCACGGGAACGGGAACTACGCAGGCGAAGCCGCAGGCAGCAGCTAGTATTACATATATTGTACCAACCTAAAATAGTTATATTTAAAGAAATAAATAAATGTTTATGTTTCATGTCAGGAACGCGTTTAGGCATCGAGTTGAAATTAATATCATATACTCAAGTCCGCAACCTCTTGGAGCCTCGATATTTTATTAATTAGCCTGAGTTGCGAGTTCGTTTCCCACCGCGGGACATATCTTTGTATAATCTGTTTCTGGTCTGGATGTAAGTATGTATGGATGAACCACTCTTCAAGTATCAGTACAGTACAAGAGCTGTTCACTTTGCGGCGATGATGATTTGTAAATGTTTTACTATTTATAGGAACCTTGGAAAGTTAGTTTCAAAATACCGTGCAAACTCAGCGCAATCTGTACTCATAGCTAATTGCGGCTGCTTCAACATAAATGACATTGAATTAATAATTAATCGTCAAAGCTTGTCGTCTCGCGTAATTGATCAGGGCTGAATGTATGCGGGTAATTAGACGAGCTACTTGCGTGGATACAGCTTTATCGTGCTCTTTCGACGTCGCTGATATTCACGGATACTTCATCATTATTTGCCGACCTCCTTGGCGAAAGTCCGCTGCGACGCAGGAGGTTGCAGGTCGATTCCCGCTTCGGGATTTTTTTTACGATCTTAATATACTAACGAAATTTTCGTTCAAAAATTCTAACAACAATCGTACCTCAAGTGAAGTGAACTGTAGTAGGCAGGTACCCTTTATAGTGTATAGGTACCTTTATAAGTGTACAGGTAAGTACCTAGGGACTTAATTTTAAACTTACTAGGTACTAGAAGTATCTCTAATACCACCAAGATGAGAATCGTGCGGTCTTTGGTGTTCTCGGTCTTTCTGTATGGCTCTGAATCATGGTCCATTCGTGCAGCTGACCGAAAAAAGATTGATGCTTTTGAGATGTGGTGTTGGAGGAGAATGTTGCGCATACCGTGGACAGCAAAACGTACCAACAGATCCATTCTCGACCAACTGAAGATCAGAACCAGATTGTCCACGACCTGCTATCAACGAGTCCTCAGCTATTTTGGACATATCGCCCGAAGGCAACCAGACAACCTCGAAAAACTGGTTGTACTAGGCAAGGTAGAGGGAAAAAGACCAAGAGGACGCTCACCAACCCGCTGGTCTGACCAAATAAGAACAATAACGGGACTCACTTTGCCTGCAGCCCTGAGACAGGCCGAAGACAGAGTGGTGTGGAAGCAGCTCATCAGCTTCTCCGTGAAAGCTTTTCAGGACGGGCACGACCTTCAGCAATGAAGAATACGACAGAGAAGAAGGTACTAGGTACAAACAAGATTTAATCCGTTCTGGAGAAACAGACGCCTTTTCTTTTACATGGTGTGCATTTTTCAAAGGTAAATAAATCATTTCATGTTTTGAGCTAGGTACCTACCTTACCTATACTAAACAATTACCTATCTATGGTAGGTAGGTTAGTTGCAAATATTCCTATAACAATCGTAGACGCCAGGTTTTAATTCTTAAATTTGGTATTGATATTCAAGGAAGAATTTGTTATTGAAGGTATTCAATAATCGTTATTTAAAGAGGCTTTATTTGAAACAACACTTAAAACGGCTCAGCCCTGAATTAACAGTGGGCGTGGGAGTGGGCGTGGTAGCTGTGTGGTGCCGGCTTATTGTGTATCGGCTCAACTCTTCCCGAGGGTGTCGTAAGAGGCGACTAAGGGATATCCAGCGGGGGCAAGCAGCAGCGCCCCTGCAGAAAAATTCTACCACTGAACTGCGATCCCCAACCCGTATGCCCAGCGTGGAGATTATGGGCAGTACCCCTCTATTAGATAAAATGCAAAAAGGCTTTTATCAGGGGGAGGCCTCTGGACCAATACAGGCTGTTGAGGTAGAGGTTGAGGTGAGAGTGGGAGATCGGTCTTTAATAATTCATTGGCTTTCGGACAAACGAGCTTTTTCAGTTTTTGGTTATGTACAAAAAAACACGAACGTTTTCGTGACGGTGGTTAGAAACTGCAGTTGACGCAGTGTCAGTGAATTAATAGTAACTCTGTCGACTAATAAAGATAAGCATACTACACGCTATAGGTCCTTCAAACCGCTCCAGTTACCTACTTAGAGGGCGAACACAAGGGCAACCATAAAGCATCTCTTAAATTTTTCGTCCCAACCCGCGTGGCCGCCGCAAGCGCGCGGTCAGGCCGCTAGAGCGAGATAATGTTCCTGGCCTTTTCGGATTATCCGCCGACTACGACCGCGTTTACATAGTAACCAGGATGTCAACACCGCACAATTGCAGCTGCGAACCGCTTCGGCCGCTTCTATGCCAGCTAGGTAAGATGTTGACGACCTCAGTGGCACAGCGGGCGAAGGTCCGCCTGCGACGCAGGAGGTTGCAAGAGGTTGGATTCGATATCCAACTCGGGACAAATATTTGTACGATCTGCAGATATTTGTTCAGAGTGTTTTGGATGTTTTCTATGTTTATAAAAAAATATCTATCTATTTAGCATCAGTTGAGCTACCTGTAGATTGTTTGCAACCGTCTGCAGTTAGCTCAATTGTTTCAATTGTCCTAATTTATTTCTATTATTTGACTATAATATTCTTTGTGAAAAAAAAAATTATTAATGTAATGTATTCTTAGTTATCTAGTACCGGGGCTTAATTTAGGGGTTAATGTTGTAAATACCTGGATTACTAAACAAATACGTGTATATGGTGAGAAAAGTAAGTAGTTTCCTAGGCTAGGCTTCCTTCATCATCATCATCAGCCTATACTAGTCCACCACTGATATCAGAGGCTTACTTATGTACTTACATAATAATATAAATGAATTAGAAGAAATATCGGCGGCTATATCACTGCAATAGTTTATATAAAAAGAACTAAGTTAAAATTTTTAAAAACACCCCCTACAGATTTTCATGAAACATAGCTAAGAACACTCGGGATAAAATTATCTATGACAATGTTCGACTCCAAGGGGAGCAAATGTGTAGGCTCTGTTGAGACCTGTATATTTGCGCCTCTTGAGATCTTCGGCCAAATCTGCCGCCGCACCCGCAAGGCGCAAGTATTTCTTTGAAAATACAACAGATTTGGAATAGTCGTGAATAACTCAAAAACAAGTGTGTCATGGACCGCGTAAATTTTTTGATCAGTTACTCAAATCATCCTCATCAGCATATATTAATCCATTGCTGGACACAGTACTCCTCTAATGTTACTAAGAAGTTAAGCTGATGCTAATCTATCTCGATGCTGCAGAAGAATAAAAACGTATCTACTAACCAAACTCAGCGTAATGTTATTAAATATGCCAATTAAATATGTGAATGAAAAGTCGTAACCTCTTATGGGATTAACTGGTAACTATGTATAGAGCACTCAAACCACTAATGCTGCTTTTCATGTAGCTAACGAACTCGCGACCTCGCAAGAGTGTGTACAACGTAGCCCGTAATAACGGAAGGATTCCGAAAAGTTACTGGCAACTCGGGAGGAATTTTTAATCTTCTTTGTGTTGGGGATAGGTAAGTGAAATGTATGAGCATTTGATAATGCTCATATTCGTGGATTCAGAGACCCCCGAGTATGGACGGCGGTGGTAATTTCTAAGCATTGTTTAAATATTTATGTGTATTTATTATAATTATAATACATAATATGTAATTATTGTATTAGGAACAAAGGTATTGTATTTTATATATTGAAAGAGGTAACTTAGACATGGTGTAATAATATGTCTATTAATTAAGTAGTAAGGACTATCTTTTTCTCTAAGAAATTATGCACATGTATCCCCATAACAGTCTCTCTCTCTCTCTCCCATTATGGTTTGCTGGAAGATAACTCTTTTTAACCCCATACCCGTCCCCCAAACCATCTTTAAAATTTTTAGTACCAGCCTAAATAGGACTGAGTCAAATCTTTATATAAATAAAAGAAAGTCGTGTTAGTTACACTATTTATAACTCAAGAACGGCTGAACCGATTTGGCTGAAAATTGGTCGGGAGGCAGCTTAGAACCAGGAGACGGACATAGGCTATGTTTTATCCCGGAATTACCACGGGAACGGGAACTACGCAGGCGAAGCCGCGGGCAGCAGCTAGTATCAATATATATCAAGGAAATTTCTTAAAAAATCCGTAGGTTTTACGGCGAAAAAACAACTGTGAACGAAGGCGCTGAGCCAGGCGCTAGAGTTCTAAGGAAGACCCAAAGTTTTTCAACTCATACTTCACTTGACCTCGTAGCGCAATTGGGAGCATATTCCCGTGCTGATGGAAGGTTTGCGGGTTCAAGTCCCGTCTAAGCCGAAAAACTTTGGACTATTATGTTATTTTGATTTTTTTGCTTACTGACCTACTGTAGCGAAATAAATAAAAATATAATCATATATAAAATATTTAAAATTTTAACTATAAATTATAAAATATCCTATACAAAAAATTTATTATAGATTTAGGCGTTGTTTTCATATTGCGTAAATCTGTTTTTTACCTTTCCTGATTGACATGTTATTTTGTGAGATTTGTGAGAATTTGGGCGATGAACGCGAATCGCATTTTGTTATATCTCATCAGAGTTGGTTTTGCCCGAAATTGTTCCCTACTAAATATTTTTTTACCCTAATTATATAGTTTTAGTTCAGGTAAAGAATACTTGTAGTTAGAGGTTTCGCTCTTCAGAAACATTAGCCAGAACTATACAAAAACTTTTTACATTAAAACAAAGAGCATTAAGAAGCAAGTAGGTAAGTAAATAACATACATCATCTGAATCAGATGGTCCCTAATACTAAAAGAATAATGCATATAGCAGAAAATTCTTTAAGCAAGAGTATAGTTTATGACGAAGCAGCAACGTCAAACGACATTCAAGTGATTTTTCAAGTGTATATTTTACCAAAGATTTTTCATGACGAATGAAGATTTTCTAGGCGAAGGAATCCAGTTTTCTTATGCATGAGAAATTAAGTTTTTTTATTTGCATTACGGTCAAAAATCTTAAAAAAAAAACTAATTTGCATTTATTTTGATTTAAAGGCAAATCTATAAATTAAATCTATACTAATATTATAAAGAGGAAGGATTTGATTGTTTGTTTGCTTGTTTGTATTGAATAGGCTCCGAAACTAAGGACCGATTTGAAAAATTCTTTCAATAATAGAAGCGTACATTATTCCTGATGAATATAGGCTACTTTTTACCACGGAAAACGGGTAATAGGACAATGGGTAGTAAGAATGCAGCTAGTAATATAATAAGTCTTATAAGCTGGACATGCGAGTTGGGGATCGCAGTTTGGTGGTAAAACTGTTCTGCAGGGGGCGCTGCTGCCCACCCCCTGGTGGATACTGGATATCCCTAAGTCGCCGCTGTCTGTCACTGTCAAAACAGTTCCATGATATTATAAACTAGATAAATTTTACAAGTGTAACAAAATTCCCTACGTTAAAAATGTAAAATCTCTTAAACCCAAACACCCGGAAGGCATCTCAAAGATAAAATGCTATTTTCTCACTTCTCCGCTCGAAATCGTAATAAGTTTTCGTATGCATAAATGGACCTCATCGGGAGTGTTGTAACAATGGGAATTCCTCTTCCGACCGGCTCCTTTATTTTCCCTCCCGCTTTCATTTCACTTGCAAATGCTTCATTCTTTATGAATTTACGCGATTCTTAGAGAAAAAGGTTTTCCGGAATCAAACTTGTACAAATATTTGGAGTGAAAAGTTTCGTAACCGTCGTTTTTGTCCCTTCTCAATTTCGCGACGAATGGCGACGGATTGCCCTATTTTTATTTAATTTTGTGAAACTTTTTGGTTTTTATAACAAATCCTTTTCCTGAACATTGTTGTGGCCCTGCAGCAGGCGGCAGTTCCGTTAAAGCGCCTAGGAGCCAGCGCAGCATGCTAATTTAGTGAACGCATGCTATTCCAGTTTTTTCCCAGAAACCACCCCCTGAATGAAAGGAACTGCGATCCCCAACGCATACCCACGTTTGGGATTATGGGCACTAACCCCATGAGATAAAAACCAAAGGCGCTTATCAGGGAAAGACCTGAGTCCAGCAGTGGACAAGTTAGGCTGTTGAGGTTGAGGTATTCCAGCACAGGGGCAAAATAATATTGTATACCTGCCAATGATGTGACTTTTATGGGTCTCATGGTAATAGCATTACGATAGATAGATAGATGGATAGGTAGAAAATACTTTATTAAACCACACAAAGACAGGAAAACATACAGAGAAAAAAGCTTAGAATACAGGAAGTAAAAGGGCGGCCTTATCGCTGAAAGTGATCTCTTCCAGGCAACCTTGGGATGGACTGGACATGAAAAGAACAAAATAGACGGTGGCACTGAATAAATCTATTTAGATCACAGAATAGAGAATTATAATTACGTGATTTAAATACTTAATGAGACCAAATACATACACTACATACTATAATACCTACATAGCATACAAACATTATAATAAACTAACATAAACATAAAATAAGGTTACCATACAGACAGAAGAAGAAAGAAGCACATTCAATATTAATTTAATTCCAACACCACTCTGTGTTGCCATTCTAGTAAAATTGAATTGAGACCACTTAGATGTCGGTATTTTAGTAGTGAAAAGACAAGAGAATCTTCAAGAAGCAGATCAGGAATCGTGACGCGATCCAAGAATTGTATTTCACAGTTTGGTTCAATGATGGCAGACAATGCTTTAGGAAATTAGATTCCCGTGGCAGTCGAAGCACGTTTGGTGCCTTGACTGGACTGTGTGCGGCTTCTGTAACTTCGAACATCGGTAAAATTATATGAAATACTGCCTCGTTGGTCTAGCGGTTAGCTTGTTCAATCGCTGATTATGAGGTCCTGGGTTCAAATCCCGGTTCGGGCTAGTAGCTAATAGTAGTAGCAAGAAAATTTCACAGTAGCAGCCCGGAGTCAGGAAGTTGACAGTGTTACACCCCCGCTCGGAAAGCATGTTAAGCCGTTGGTCCTACGCTTGACCTCTCCCCGGTCGTGCTGGTCTGCCGTCCCATCGGATTATAAGAGTGAGGGAATAGAGAGTGCACCTGTGTTTGCGCACACACTTGTGATAATATGTCCTGCGCATCTGGCTAGTCTCCAATGAAACTGGCCGCCGTGATCGAAATTCGGCTATGAGGACATAATGTTTATTATTAAGTATGTGAAAGTACCTAATTCTGTTCTCTTTCAGAGATTGCTTCTTTCCTGTTGCTCCGACACAACAGGAAAGAAGCAATTTAAGTGAAGCAAATGAAAGGAAAATATGTGGGGTTGGCAGACCATTCTGAATGAAGACTGCATTCTTTATAATTTCAACAGCCTTTGTTTCGCATGCGGTATCCGAAATAAAAAGTAGCTTAGTTATATTAAATATAAGGTGCCAAGGAAGTGTACTAAGCCGAAAAGGGATTCGGAACCCCGAGGGGCTCAACTTGTGAATAAAGATTTTTTTAATTTCGTAGATTATTGTGTGAAAAATTAATTATTGTTTTTTTCTTCCTTACCGTCTTTATTTAGACTCACTGTTGCCTCATTTAACATTACAAAATATTTGACAAATGTTTTTTGTTTGATTTTTCAGCAAAACCAGTATCTTGTCGTGAAATTATTACAAAAAAAATATTTAGCTCCTTTGAAATTTCAAAACAATAATAATAATATAAGTATACAATTAAAAAAACGCAAATATGAAGAAATATCTGCTCGTATTTTTTTCTAAAACTAAAAATATGGTCGATATTCAAAAAAATCGTATCGTCAACATACGTTGACCCCCTCGACTTCTAGAATTAATCCTTTTCGTCTTAGTACACCATTTCCGAGGCACCCTGTTTAAGCTAAAAGAATACTAGCTGTATTCTTATTACCCGTTTTCCCGTAGAAATGAATCATTTTCCCGCGGTAAAAAGTAGCCTACGTTCATCAGGAATAATGTGGGCTTCTAATGGTAATTGAATTTTTCAAATCGGTCCACTAGTTTCGGAGCCTATTCAATACAAACAAACAAACAAACAATCAAATCTTTCCTCTTTATAATATTATAGTATAGATATACTTATTCTAAAGGTACATTTGGTTGTTTAAGCAAAATGATCCAAGACGTTGATTGGATAGGAACATTGAGAAAAATTGTACGTGGAAGGTAAGTAACCTATACCCGGTCCTAAAGCGCGCCGGCGCCGGTTTTTTTGTACGTCCTAAGCTTTCCATCAAAATAACGTTTAAATCTTCTGTCAAATATATCAAGGTGGCAAATATGTAGTTCCTACCGACCAGTTTTTCACCAAGTCCACAGCCACGACTGGCTAATTCGTTACAAGTTACCTATTTGCGCGGGGGAGGCGAGTTGCAAACTTAACAAGCTCTTTGTCCCGGCTCCGGCTGCTAACAGCTTAGTTCAGGATTCGCTAACAAATCACAAGTGTGATCGAGATGTGGACTGAAAGCTAGAAGCTTGCTAGTACCAAGTTTTACTAGAAAGTTAGCTTTAATTTTACTCAAAGGTGTGTTTTGGAATGACCGAGGAAAGTTCTGGATAAACAACTTTGGGGTTTTGAACTTAGTTTTATGTAGGAGGAGCTGTTTTAGGTTAGTTCGTTCAAATCACATGTTCATGTTCAAATGTTACCAGAATTATTACTATGGTCAGAGAGGCGTAGGTGATAAACTTGGTATTTCCCACGATTTATCTCATTATTACGAGTATGTAGGCACTTATGTTGCAGGTATAATGCCAGTCTCACTTAATGTCGACTGCCTCGTTGGTCTAGCGGTCAGCTTGTTCAACCGCAGATTACCTGGGTTCGAATCCCGGGTCGGGCCAATAGTTAATGATATTGGGGTTTTTCTAGCAAGATAAATTCACAGTATCGTCACGAGTCACGTTAAGCCGTTAGTCCTGCGCCTGACCTCTCCCCGGTCGTGTCGGTCTGTCGTCCCATCGTATTATGAGAGTGAAGGAATAGAATGCACCTGTGTTTGCGCACATACTTGTGCACTACATTATGTCATGAGACTGGCCGCCGTTGTTGAAACTCGGCTGGGAAGACATTATTATTACTACAATTTAATAATCATGAAGTTTCCACACGGGAACATATTAATCCTTCTACAATGACAGGAGCAAAACGAAAGAAAATTTCTACTCGATGGACAGATTTCCCTGTATAAATCTCCATATTCATAAAATCCTCCGGAATCCTTTATGACGAAAGTTTTTAAATCTTCCAGAGAGTTTCAGCTTACGCCAAGAGCTTAGTTTTTAACTTTACACAATGTATCTAGACAGTTTTGCGCACTATTAGTTTTGTTCAGACTTGTTTAGGATCTTAGTACATAATTTTGGTATCATTTTCAAAGTCAGAGAGGGACACGGGGGAATATTTAGCAGAAACTATTTGTAGTTTCAAGTTAACATGAATTTAAAAGGGTTCGCTCGGTGTTGGCACGATATTTTTTTCTTTGGGACTTGACAATTAAAGGAGCCAACACATTAAAAAGTCTTTATTCTCAAAGAAAATTACAATAAAATAATTGCAGCCAACGTCTTTGGGATGCTTCCGACTGGTATTGATATGGATCAGTTGAGCTACCTGTAGATTGTTTGCAGTTAGCTCAATTGTTTCAATCGTAAATACTAGTTCTAATTTATTTCTATTATTTGATTTTCTTTGTGTATAAAGGCTTCTGCCCTCTAAAAATAAAATAATAATATAATAAAAACCCGAAGAGCCTTGGTACCCCACGGACCTAGGTTCTTAAAAAGTTACCTTTGGTACTACAAAATGTCATGTGCGTGAATGTAAGAACAGAAATAATTAGGTTTTTAATTTATTCAATGTAGTAAAAAATGTAAATGTAGTTCAAAGTATCAAAGACCTAGAATTTTGGAATCTAAAATGATATTTAATTATTCAAGCTATAATTTACAAAGTTTTATCTGAAAATGTAAGTTTCGTGAATATTATTAAGTTTTGAAATGAGAAAAGGCATGAATAATATATTTTATAAAAGGTTGATAAAATTATTTTGGAATGAGAAAAATACAATATGGTACATATAATAATAATATAAGCCTTTATTGCTGTTTTTTACATTAAGGGTATTTTTTTTTAAACTATGCCTTATTACTAACTTATTATTATCTATGTTTGTTATTATTCTAATCGGCAAACGTTGGTTTGTCTGTGACAGCTTGTGCTTCGACATAGGCCTCCTCTAAAGATTTCCATACACTCTTGTCCTTTGCTTCACGGATCCATAGTGGACCGGCTATTTTCCTAATATCGTCTTCCCATCTTCTTTTAAACTGTCTACCTCGATTTCTTTTGCTATCTCTCGGGTACCATTCTGTAATTAATTAATTAACAAAATGGTATACACTTCAGCACAAATACATCCACTTCTGTACATGCCTCCCCAAACAGCTTGGCAGGCAGATTGGAAGTCGCAGTGAATGTGTTATCCATTGGTGGATTAGAGTAAAAAAGAGTCAAATCTAATCCATTAATAGCTCAGTGGATCAGTGGAATAGGGCGTTAGAAATACCTAACTACTACAAAATAGTAGGCATAAAATTAGGTTCATGTTATTACAGTGCGTAAGCCTCACGCTACTAATTTCTAAGAAATTTTTAAGATATTTAGAGATATTGTTTGATTTCTAGTATATACATATTTGTCGCTATCTCAGTTTACTAATTGTTAAAGGAGTGACTGATTTCTCTATTCACATTCTGGTATCAAAATACGTTCCATTATTTTCTTAATGGAACATATTTTGATGGTGATTTGCTGGTGTTGTCAGCTAAATTATATTTTTTTATACTATGATTTAGTTTAGAGGTACAGACTCTATACTAAATCATAGTATAGAGTCTGTACCTCCAAACAAAGTGATTATCAAGGTAGATAACCTGTCAAGGACATCCGACTCATTCCGGCCGGGCCGGGAAAATAATAAGAAAGCAAACTTTTATACAAACGACTCGCATCGTTTTAAACTTTTCCCTCTTCTTGTAAGTTAGAATGTGCCACTGTAAAGCTGCTTTCAATGTAAATTGAACTTTAAAGAGTTGTTTTTAGATTTAAAATCGAGCGCGAATAAAAGGGTCTTTTTGCATAATGATTTCTTCGAGTGGCTTTTGCCTCCTCGGCTTTTCCTACGTGGTTCATGGTGAAAATGCAACGCAGCCATTAAAAGTCAGGGATAATGATAGCTATCTATTGCTTCAATTATTTTGCAAATCTGACAACTCCGATACAACCTTTTGTTTGTTTCACGATTTTTTAACACGAATATGAAAAAACAGTTCAATAGTTTATTTAAAAAATAAAAATTGATTCTTGCCCAGCAAAATTTTATCCTCCCGGGTCGGCACCCCTTTTCGGCTTAGTATACATATCACGTGGCACCGTGTAACCCAAATAATCTACTTCCTCTCTAACTATTATTGCAAATAAAGAAGATGTGCGACTTCTCCAAATGTTCGGTGCCAAGACGCTATCTCTTGTTCGGTCCTGCCAGCTAAGATACTATTACTTATTCCGTTCTGGAAGGTTCTGTTGCGGGTGGGGCGAGAGCGGAGTTATGTCTCTGACACTCGTTCAATTGAATTTATTATAGTCCTTTATGTGTCGCTTCTACGGGCTCTGAATGCGCTGAGCTCTCAGCTTACTAAAACTAGGAGTTGGCATCTGTGCAATCGGGGTGCGCTGTCACAGTTTGCAATGTCTGTGATAAAGTTATACCAGTTAACCTATAAAATAATCTTTAATTCATCAACCGAACTACAAGTCTAACGTGTCAATAGAGGCGATAACACCGAAAAACCGAAGCTAGTAAAAATCTACCTAGCGCTTCAATAAACATCCGATAGATGTCGGTAAACATTATTGGAAAAAGCAAAAAGAGAAGCAATTCTAGATCGCGCTTGATTCAGTTACAACTGACCATATACGACTATCCGACATCAACTGGCGGTCGAAAGACTAACGGGCTCAGTGGACCAGATAAGTCGGGCCCGGTTCACAGGAGATCTCCTTCTGTCTCTATTTCGGGGAAATTTCACCTTAACCCTTGAAGCACGCGTTCGTCAACTACTGAAAGTGCCTCTCCATCCACACTCCTCCATGCACACAGTCGTTCGATGAAGGCATTTTGACGTGGTTTTGAAAGTGAAATCGTACGGGGGGCATGGGGGGCAAGGGACAGGACGGTGAGGGACACTCCCGAGTAGAATACATAACCGCCTTAGTAACTCGGGAGCGTCCCTCCCCCCGACCCGTTCCTTGGCCCCCGCACGATTGCCCTGTCAAAACGCCTTCGTCGAACGACTGTATGCATATAGGTAGGCTGTGGTATTGGTGTCATAACCACCATGCTTGGCAGGCGGATTGCTATCGCAGTATAGGTTTTAAAAATACACAGAAAGGAGCTACAAAAATAATTGTAACAAGTGAAAGATCGCTGCCGTAGCGTAGGCCGATTTTTTCGTAGCACTTGCCTACAGCGTAGCATGCAAGCATTTTAAAGAATTCATTATGAATGTAAGCGGGTTAACTACTAACCTAGTTTGTGTTGGAAGAACACCAAAGGGTAAGGGTCTTCATCAGTGTACTACATGTATAATGAATTCGTCAAATTACGAACGTTTTCTTTTTAAGGAATCGGATTATTTTATAATAAGTATGTACAAACACAAAATTTACTACTATGTTGTCGATTTACTTTTAGATTTTAATACCGCAGGAAAAGCAATATATTCAAATTCATGTAATTCCCGACAGCTTTGAGCAAAAAGAGCTTTTAGACTGTCAATTTGCCAGCTAGTTGGTATTAGTTCACTCTGCCGCCACTTCATCGAAGCCTTTGAAACCATAACCATTCAAGCACAAATTGATTAAAACTCAAACGTGAATTGATGTTTCGTGTTTCAAGTACAAAAATTAATTACTTTTCTGTACTCAGCGACAGAAAGCGCTGCAAAAGGCTACAAAATGGCTGCAAAATATAATTTTAAAATTGTGCATTAAACTGTTTGAGCGCAATCCATCATCCTATCAGGGCGGGACAATGCAAGAGTGAACAACGCAGGCATTGAATGTCGCGCGGTAATGTACGACGGACGACGAGCAATTTACACTGAATTATTGCATACAACCGTCCCAATGGTGTGCTCCTCTTGACACCGTTTTACTGTGATGCTTTTATGCGCTTTATACGGAAGAGCTCTATTGATGCAATGGACGCCGTTTGGTATAACATTTACTAAGAATAGCATACTAAGAAGCAACATTAAATAACATGCATAAAATTGTTTGAAATAGCCGCTGTATCTGAAATAGACCTATTTTACTTTCTGTTCCTTAGTAGGTAAATGCTTAGTTTTTTTTTTAATTGTGAGACTTTACTGTTGCATTGCGTGTGTGGAAAAACCTTCCATCTGATGGACCGACGACAGTGTACCGGTCGCAGGAAGTCGATGAATTGAGGTGGATCGACCTAAGAAGACTCCAGAGCTTATGTTATGGTTACTAGACATCTGATATTCTTAATAGAATACATGTCATTATAAATTATGAAATTTTTTACTAAACAGAAAACACCCCGAACACCATTAAAATATCTGCAGATCGTAAAAACATTTGTCCCGAGGCCGGAATCGAACCCGCTACCTCCTGCGTTGCAGGCGGACCTTCGCTCACTACGCCACTGCTTGCCGCATCCAGCATCTGCCTGCAGTCTTTCGCAGGTCGTCATCCCACCTGGCTGAAGGGCGTCCTACACTACGTTTGCCTAGTCGCCACCACTCAAGAACACGTTTACCCCAGCGGTTGTTGGCTCTTCGCGAGATATGGCTGACCCACTGATACTTCAGCTTGCTAATTCTTTGTGCTAAATCGATAACTTTGAT
Organism: Eupithecia subumbrata; assembly: GCA_949316285.1. Lineage (NCBI taxonomy): Eukaryota > Metazoa > Arthropoda > Insecta > Lepidoptera > Geometridae > Eupithecia > Eupithecia subumbrata. The sequence goes on along the minus strand of OX438640.1, from coordinate 32,565,554 downwards.
TTTCTGTCGGATGTATTTATTACGAATCCTATCCTTCAGAGAGACTCCGAGCATAGCTCTTTCCATTGCTCGCTGAGCTACTTCGAACTGGTGAACCAACCCTACCGTGAGTGGCCACGTCACAAACTTTCGTTTTCAGGCATTGCAGTATCGATGACGAGAAGGCTCGCCGTAATTTTCCAAATGCTGCCCAGCGTAGCTGGATCCTCCGCTTGGCTTCCTTCCCGAATTTTATTTTACCCAACTGTGATATAACATACACCTGCCTCACTCCACTGCGCAATTGGATGTGTTTAGACTACTGGCCCTGTACTTGGGCACTCATGGTGGTGAAATGATGTTGGTTGGATTAGTAATTAACACGACTGTAGTTGGTTCTGTACTGAATGTTTATTGATGAAACACCACGCTTTTTATACAAGAAAATTACCTGTGATTGGAATTTATTAATTCCTTATCTTTGTAACTCGATATGCTTATTGTTTTAACATAAAATGTTTATCTATTTTCTTATCTGAAGATTCTCCGTAAGTAATCCGATATGTTTGACATTTAGTAAAATATAATTCTATTTTTCTTATCTCTAAGTAGTTCATTGAGTGACGTCGTATATTTGGTATGTACCTACACTACAGTGGCTCGTAGAGACATCTCAGCACCTCGATATAACGATAGTCTGCTTGGAATCGCTGTAAGGATTCCAGAACAGCCCAGGTTCCGACGGAGTCAAAGTCCTTCTCATAGTCCACAAAAGCCAGACAGAGGGGCTGATTGTATGCTACGTACTTCTGTATAATCTGCCTCACTGTGTGAATGTAGTCTATGGTGCCATAACCTCCGTGGAACTCGGCCTGTTCCGGTGGCTGGAACTCGTCTCGTCCTGGCAAGACGGTTCGTGACCACTCGTGAGAACAGCTTATAGACGACGCTCAGGAGTGAGATGGATCTGTACTTTTAAAGGAGAGTTTTATCTCCCTTCTTAAAAAAGAGCACTACCAAACTCCCGCTCCACGCCTTTGATGCTCTCCCATTATGAATTACGGTGTTAAAGAGGTTCTGTAGCTCCTGTATTACAGAGGCTCTTCGGGTTTTCAAAATCTATGAAGTTATTCCATCCTCACCGGGGGCTATTCCATTTTTAAGCTGCCTCAGAGCTTACACGATCTCGTTTTGACTGATGTCTAGCAGTTCGTCGGTATAATCGTGTGTCAGGGTGGCTCTGGAATCATGGTCATCTCGTCAGTAACGAGGGGCATGTGCAGCATATAATCGACCATAGAAAACCTCTATCTCGGCGGAGATCTCCGGCTTCGACAATACGGTCTTCGTACGGTATCAGTCATAATACTTGAACAAAACAATATATCTTGTTGCTGGTTCTCGTCCGAAAATAATCAAAATAAATAAACACCCAAAGGTGGGTGCGGAACGGTCCAGTAGTAATATTTCATCAAGTTATATGTTGCCAACACGAGTTTCGGTAATCCAATCGTCATGCATTTCGCTTACCATAAGGTTTAATCATTGAATGTTGGTAGAGGTAGTATTAGCAAAATACGAGCGAAGTTGAGTGTTTCTATTTATACATATATTACACAACATAGGTTGTATAGCGTAGCTGATTTGTGATTATAATTAGGACACATAATTCTTTACTAAAGCTATTATCATAACCGCACCGCGTCAACGAATATCTTCGTTCTATTCTCATCGGTTTTACAATCACAGTTATTTTTTGTAACTAATACGCATAACAAAACCAACGGAATGTTTTGTGGAAAATATTTTACAATAAATGTCGTGTTTACCTGTTAAAAACAGGAATATCAGGATTATGACCTAATTTAAGTTTGTTTTAAGTGTTTGATATCTATGTGGTTGACAAACCTTTTATTAAATAAATAAAATAGACACTGGTGTCTGCGGAGCAAATTCGAAGCGAGAAGCTGGAAACTATCTTTTGTTTTGAAAGCTTCATTCATTGTTATTACAATGCGTAATCCCTCACATTCAGGTTAATTTCTAAGAACGGCGCTAGAGTGCATAGGAAGTCTCAGAGATTTTCGACTCCTACTTCACTTGGTGTAGTTACTTAATCGCTGAGGGAATTATGCGGGTTCGAGACCCATTGAAGTCGAAAATTTTTAGGATATTATTTGATTTCATTTATACTTTTGTCACTGTGCAATCATGCGTTATTGAAGTTTATGGAAGTATCTCCACTGCTAAACAAGTGTAGTTTATATGAATGATGAACTGAAAAAAAAATACTGTCGAAATTTTTGGCTGCTACATGGTTGTCCACCATATTTCCGTCATGTCGGTTATTCCAAAGGCTTCCGTAGTGAAAAGCGAAAGAGTGCAAATTGTGAGAGTAAACTCATGATTGCAGTCGAATAATCCATCATCGAGATAGTGAGGCCATTTATCACGCTCCGCCGGCGGCTGGGATTTTAAAATGAATGGTCAAGTGCGAGAGTGGACTATAATCAGTTTCTACTTATGTTATAATACATATTTGATAAATGTTCCAAATAAATAAATAATGCTGGACAATTCACACAACATCATCTAGTCCCAAGCTAAACAGAGCTTATAATTATCTGGATATTATAAAAAGGCGTATCCCGGTCGCCCGGGAAGTAAGTTTTTTAGTTTTCTTTTTATTTTCTGTGTTCTACCCTCATTACCACGCGCTCGGATGGGTGACCGTGTGTATAAAATCATTGTATAAATCTCCAGCAAGACAGCAAAGTTGAAAAATTTGTCTGGTTCTAAATAGTTCCTCTATTTGTGGTGTGGGGTGGAGCTAACGGTGCTGGAGTCCGAAGGAAGTCCGAAAGTTTTCGACTCCTACGTCACTTGACCAACTGGCGTTATTGGATAGCGCATTCTTCTTGTTGCACAGATTGCAAATCATTATCGGTCGGCCAACTAAAATCTGCTGTTCAAAAGTGGTTACTCACTTTATCGAATGAGACGGAAAGATTACTGTCAATAGTCTCCTAATGTGTTTTTTTCCAAAGGACAATGGTCACTTTTGGGCAGTCGGCGGCCAGTAATAAGAAATTTGTGTCGAATGAAAGTACCTACTGTTAGTTGGGAATAACTTTTAGTATGGACGTAACATTCAGAAAAGTTCCAATTATTCTTTCCAAAGAAAAACGTATAGTTTACACAAGTTTTCAAACCTTTATCTGTAATTTTTCAGTACAGTGCTGTCAGTCAACTGATGCTTATTTAATCGTTAGAGACAAAACGAGACCAAAAGACCCCCGACGCAAAAATAGAGGGGTGTTATAAGTTTAAAGTCTCTGTTTGTGTATCTGTCTATGGTATCGTAGCTCCCAAATTGCTGAACCGATTTTCATTTAGTTTTTTTTTGTCATAGATAATTTTATCCCGAGTGTTCTTAGCCATGTTTAACGAAAACCTGTCGGGGGGTTTATACAATTTTTAATTTTGTTCTTTTTTGTTAATAATGTTGGTTCCCACAATAGTCACAATACAGGTCCAGCCTAGTGTGGGAATCCTTGTCACGTGAGCCCGAAAATCCCTTCTATTTACTCAGTAATACTTTAGTACCTACTAAAATCCCATATGTGTTAATTTTAGTTTTATTGTTTATGTTGCAATGAAAATATTTTAATTTTTCTTTCTCATACTGAGGGAAGGATGTGGGTTCCCGTCGAAGTCAAAACATTTTTGGGATATCATTTGATTCCTTAGTCCCCCAATAATCAACCGAAGTTAATACCCTGCATGTAATAGTTATGTTTATTAAGTAGTAAGTTTAACTCGGTTCTAGAATCTAAGATATTTAACGTAAACAAGGTTGGTATATTTTTGTATGAAAATTTCACACAAACTTATAACAAAAACAGAAAAGTAAGCAAAAACACCAAGTATAGAGTAATCAAAAGAAAAGGACAAAAACTTTAAAAATTCATAATCGAATTCGAGTTAAAAAACGGACGAAAGACAAATTAAATGAAGAAGAAGAAATTTTTATGTTTTTAAAGGGCAGAAGCCTTTATTCACAAAGAAAATTATAATTTAATTAGTATTTACAATTCAGCTAACTGCAGACTGTTGCAAACAATCTACAGGTAGCTCAACTGATCCATATCAATACCAGTCGGAAGCGTCCCCAAGATGCTGACTGCATTGCCCCGCTGTATGGCAATGCTGATGCGCTGTGCCAGATACTGACCAGCTCTCGGGTCACGCGTCGCTTCGACCAGACGCTCAGATAATTTTTTGAAAACCCGAAGAGCCTCGGTACCCCACGGACCTAGGGTCTCGACTCCAAGAGGAGCAAATGTGTAGGCTCTGTCGAGACCTGCATATTTGCGCCTCTTGTAAGAAAATTAATTTTGACAACAAAAAAACATTGTTTGGAACTTTGCGATTTGCTCCGATGATATAAAATATCTTGAAGTATAATAAATTTCGTTTTTCCCCTTTGTTTACAAAAAATATATAGAATTCTAAAACCAAGTTTGCTTATGCTTCAAGCATGTTCAAAGCCTCATTATGCTGGAATTTCATTTAATATGTTGGTAAGTATAGGCAGCATGTTATCCGATAGCGATGTCTAGACGAATAAACAACAAGTTAAACTACTAATATCATGTAAAATGTAAGCTTTGAACAGATGGTGGGGATATCACTGAATAGAACTCGATTTAGAATTGGTAATTAAGTTCGTTAGAATTTTTATATTTTCGTGATGTGAATTTATTATCTCACTATCTCAGTACTTATTGTTTATGCCAAAATAAATAAAAGTTTTATGCTCTGATTCTGATTTTTCTTGAAGAGTGAAAACACAGCGTATTCCTTCATAACGATGTAAACGGACAGGAAATTATTTGTACCCAACAAAGCACCATTTCACTGTTACTCATTGGTATCTAAGATCCGTCCTTAATCTAGAAAAGGGAGTTTATTCGTCATCGGCGACTGAAGCCAGCACGGGTATTTTAATTCATTCGATCTAATCGAATCCGACGGAATTATAAAACGCTATTTAGATTTCGCCTCGGGTTGATGATCGAAATAAGGAGCTCCTCTTCATTGACATGGCCATTAGTCAACAGATTCGCTTCGGATTTTCGATCATCAACCCGAGGCGAAATCAAAATAGCGTTTTATAAATCAATCAGATACGAATCGAATGTAATAAATACCCCTGTAGGTGTGTGTCCAACGCTAAGCCTGATCGATCATCACAAAATTTTCTTAAATAATTCCTTAGACTTTGTGGAACTCATCTAATTCTAATCCCGAAGGTGGGTTTTGCGACCTGCGACACAGTATTTTACTTCTGCAAGTTCCATCGCTGGTTATTTTTGTTATTTGCCTCAATATGTTCCTAAATAAAGAATTTGTATGTAGTGATCTCCGTTTTAGAATCCAACCCTTAAACATTAAAGGTGCTGGAACGTTTGGCGTAAAACCTAATTGCAAAAGTACATATCCGAGGATGTAACACTACTAGAATAAACTGGGAAAGACGAAAAATAACATAATATGAATACTTAGCTTAAGTTTCTCATGTAAGTAACATGTTTGTTGTAAATATATACTAATATTATAAAGAGGAAAGATTTGATTGTTTGTTTGTATTGAATAGACTCCGAAACTACTGGACCGATTCGAAAAATTCTTTTACCATTAGAAGCCCACATTATTACTGATGAACATAGGCTACTTTTTACCACGGGAAACTGCTTCATTCCTACGGGAAAACGGGTAATAGGACAATGGGTAGTAAGAATGCAGCTAGTGAGAAATAAAGATCTTTGAACTGAACCCTAACAGATAAGGAAAGGAAAGTTCTGTTTAGTATGCACCTACTCAAAACTCGCATTACTAACTCGACCGGACCGGAAGTATTCGAAACTGTTCAGCAGCTTTGTTTGATACAAGAGAATCGAGACAACCAGAGCGCTAGATTGCCAGAGAATTGCACAAAGTCCGTAATCGCCCTCAACGCCCGAGGGCAACGCCCCTTCATCCTCAATTAATAAACGAACTGCGAAACTAACTAACTTACTAAACCATTTACAGTTGAGTTTATCTTTGGGATAAAGGTAACTTGGGGTATTAGTGCGGTACCTAGTTGAGTTGTTATAGCAAATATTTGGTTGCTTGCTCTTTATGGACGAAAGATAGCCTGATTAAAACTTAAACGAATACGTTATTAACGCGAATTTTCTCGACCGTTTTCAGCGTGGGTCGGAATTTATGGATGAAGGAAGAGGCCTTTTAAAAGTAGTGGAATCTGGTAGGCTGATATTTAGATTATGGCGGCCACCGCTTATTGGCAGAGATTATAGCAAAGGGGCTATTATTCTGCTGAACTAACCGTCTCACTGTGGCTATGGTGTTGTCACAGAAACTAAAATCTACGTCAAAAGTGTCAAGTTTGAAACCATTATATTCTTAGAGAAAGCATTAGATTTCATGAATCTCTCCAAATATAATATCCAAATAGCAAATAGAACTGCGCCACGTTTTTTTTTTTTCAAACGATTCTACGTGGCGATTCTGCGATGACAGCATTGTCATAATGAAGCGATTGGTTAGCAGAACTTGGCCCACACTTTTTACTGTGGCATCACTGTCATTCGCCAAGTCTTGGTTAAGATATAAATAAATAAATAATGCTGGACAATTCACACAGCATTATCTAGCCCCAAGCTAAGCAGAGCTTGTGTTATGGGTACTAGATAACTGATATACTTGATCCAATACACTACATAAATATATTTTTTTTATTATTCATAGAAAACACCCAGACCAACGGAACAAATTTCTGCAGATTGTACACAAATTTGTTCCGAGGCGGGAATCGAACCCGCAACCTCCTGCGTCGCAGGCGGACCTTCGCCCGCTGCGCCACGGAGGTTGTCAAAATATGCATGAACCGTTATATTAGACTGTTTATATTTTGCTCTACTTAGTACTCATTTACTTTATTACTCAGAGTCCTCACAGACAAGAACTCTACGTGAATATCAGAGTTCAATTCCAAGAGAGTAGATGTTGTAAATGATCGCCCCTCCGTGTCATCTCGATGCCAGCGTGGTACTCAAATGTCGCTGTCAAGTGCCGTTGACTCAGTTTATGACAAGGTTTATGAGTTTTGGTGAACAAGTCTGTCAAAAGGAGCGCTTTTCTATCAAAGATGTTTTAGGACTACCATAGCGCAGCTTTAGACATTGCTTAATGCTATGGTGGGTATATTTACCTAATAGAATAATTTGGGGTGTTTTAAAAAACGATAAGCCGACTTCAAATTCTTCTAGTGGTGACATCTAGTTTAAATCGAGTCTAATTTAGTTTAATGACACATCGAGGTATAGTAGGTATAGTAGGTACCCTTTCCAATAAAATAAGGATTATCGAAATCGGACTACTCTGTAAAAAGTTATGCGTGGTCATACATAAAAAAAAAGAAATATACGCGTTGACTTGAGAACCGTCTCAGTTTTTCATCGGTTGATAAAATTTCGTAGCTGCCTTGCATATGTCACCCAGACGACCGACCTCCCTCTCAACTCAATGGGTGCGTTGTCTGGTCAGTGAACAGTAAAAACTGATTTTTAGATGTAGTATACTTTAAAACGCCTTTCAAAACTTCTCAAAAATCCAAAAAACCCCGGAAATTGCCTACCTTGATCGTAAAAAAACGACCGGGAATCGAAATATCCTAATAACCTACTAATGTTATAAATGCGAAAGTTTGTGTGAATGTTTGTTACCACGTATCACCGTAACTACTCAACCGATTTAGATGAAAAAGGTATGTAGATAGTTAAGGTTCTAGAATAACACATAGGCTAATCTCAAGTAGTAAAGTTTCTATGGAAAATTATTGTTCCTTAGTTCGATTCACTCAAAACTCGGTATAAATAAACTATGAAATAAATAATGAATCACGTATTTTTTATTTTTACTCAACTACACCTAGGGGGTGTGCGATAAATTTCTTAAATTAGTATGTTTTATAATCGAAAAAACTAAAAACCGTCTTCAAATTCCTTAATATTTTCCTACATTATAATATTAGGATGAACAATATTTAGTAACAATTCCGCACAAAACCGATAAGAAACTAATAATAATAAAAACTAAAAAGATAAGATAAGATCCAACAAAATGTAATCCGTGTGTACCGCCCGCCCTGTCCGCCACACCACACCGATTACAAAATGAAAAACTCATCAAAAATAAGTCGTCAACTGGACGACTTTATTTTCCTACACTGACAAATATTTTTTTCGAGACAAACACTAATCTTTTGGGTAAAAACATACATAAACAAACATCCTCCTTTTTCACAACCACTTCAAATTACAAATTGAAACAGGTGGCAACCCTAACAGAGAGGGTTGCAACCAGTGTGTCAGTCAAGTGGCAATACAGTTGATTTACCTTGCGTCGGGGAAATACCGACGCAAGTCATGGGATTGTTTTATAGTGCGCGATGAAATTGCTCATGTATATTTGTCACGACTTTCCGTCCTTGGCTTACGTCACCGGATGAAAGAAACACATAATATGGTAGACATGTTTTTACCTCGAATAAAAATTCTTTATAAATAAAGTAAAATAGAATAAAATTTATAGAAACCAAAGATAGTTGTCTACGCAACGTAGTCATAGGATCTTTGATAGAAGCAAATTGGAACTAGTATTTACAATTGAGCTAACTACAGACTGTTGCAAACATTCTATTAGCTCAACTGATCCATATCAATACCAGTCGGAAGCGACGCTGGCTGCATTGCCCAGCTGTATGGCAATGCTGATGCGCTGCGCCAGATATTCACCAGCTCTCGGGCACGCGTCGCTTCGACCAGACGCTCGGATATTTTTTTTAGTGAAAGTGTAGTTAACAAAGAATCAATTTGACCACTTTATTCATTAATTTTTACATATTTGAAATGTGTCCAAGAGTCCTATATGGTCTAAAGGAAATAAAGCACTTTGATTTGTAGACTTATTTACTAGGTACTAGGTTCCGCCCGCACATTCGCTTGAGTTTTGCTAGGATAGAAAATTGCAATTATATAATAAATTTTCAACACGATCCGTTCAGCGAAGAAGACAAGATCATTACCCACATCTTCACAATTCACATGCATTAAAATTTAATATTATAGTTTTGTAATAGATCATTCCTAAGTTACAGCATTACCTACCTACGAACAAAGGTCATCTAAGCACCAGTCTAAACATGATAATTAAGGAGTAAATATTACTAAAAATTGATGAAAACTTTTTACATTGACAATCACCACAGCCTACCTATATGCATACAGTCGTTCGACGAAAGCGTTTTGACAGAATCGAGGGGGGCCAAGGGTCGGGTCGGGAGAGGAGGACGCTCCCGAGTTACTAAGAGTGTTAGTAAGGTGATGTATGTAACTTGGGAGCGTCCCTCTCTCGTCCTGTCCTTTACCCCCCGCACGATTGCTCTGTCAAAACCACGTCAAAATGCTTCGTCGAAAGACTGTATGCATATAGGTAAGCTGTGCTATCACCTCATAATGTTATGATTAAGGAAACCACAAGATCACTGATTCAGTCAGAGAATACATAATAATACTAACATATAGAATGGACACTCCTCGCCCTCCACAACCGATCTTCCTCACCCCGCCGACCCCTAGTTAAGTTAGATAGATGGATAATATCTTTATTGTACCATCAAAGCTTATAAAATTTCTTAGAAACTACTAATTAAATCTAGTATGGCACAATCGGCGGCCTTATCGCTGAAAGCGATCTCGTCCAGGCAACCTTTGGATGGACAGGCACAAGATGCACGGCGTTTTTGACAGACGACGCCGATGGTGATTTATTTCGATCTATTTACGGTGTTTCATGTTTTGTTTGTTTCACCATGGACATACGAAATTTCTTCTAATTTGAAGTTTACCATTAGCGAGAGGAAAATAAAAAATAAAAATTTCTTTGGGTTATTTTGCCACTGTCTCACTCGCACAATATAATCGTGATGGAAAGTAATTGAAAATTCCTTAAAATGATCCGTACAAGCGTTCGAGGGCTTAAATTCACCCGAAAGGGTGGTACATCCAAAGGAATTTAAAAATAGGGTAGGCACTATGCCCCGCCGCTGGTATTTTACGAAGCGTGCACAGCCGAGGGGCTTTCATAATATCGTTGTTTGTCGAAAGGGCACAATACAAAGTTTGTTGGTGAAGAATTATTTTGATCAAGTTTAGGAACCTCTAGTTACATCATCAGCCTATACTAGTCCACTGTTGGACCTAGGCCTCGCCTAATGAGCGCCATATCTCCCTGGCTTCAACTTGATGCAACCAGCATCCTCCTACAACGAGTATGGTCACGAGTATGGTCACAAATAAGACAAAAAATCTACTTCTTTGACGACCTCAGTGGTGCAGCGGGCGAGAGTCCGCCTGCGACGCAAGAGGTTGCGGGTTCGATTCCCGCCTCGGAAAAAAATTGTGTACGATCTGCAGAAATTTGTTCCGTTTATCTGGGTGTTTTCTATGTATCATAAAAAAATATCTATCTATGTATATAATGTATCAGGTAACCATAACACAAGCTTTGAGTAGCTTACTTTGGGGCTCGATGGTGCTGTGTGGATTGTCCAGCATTATTTATTTATTTACTTCTAATCTTCCTTTGCTTTTCCAACACGTATTTTCATTGTTTTTCCTTTTTCTTCGTTGTAATCTTTTTAGAATATTCTGTTCAATAAGCACTTATTCGATTATTAGCTCTTTAGTTTCTTAATGACAAAATCCGCTTAGTCTCTTGATAATTTTCAATATAATAATAATTTGCTAAGAGCTTTTGAAGCTAAGAGGTTCTGTAGTGCAATACCGTGTTGTGGGAATTATACGTTACTATTAATAATATAGGAAGTAATTTGGTTTAAATACAGTTAACTAGCATATTTGTTAAGGTACCTTCCGAGAAATTGATTTTATAATAATGTAGGAAGGTACGTTTCGTAGAATAGGTAATTGGGTTCAGTATAATCATACTTACCTTCAAATAGTTAAATTTAACCTTCAAAGATTTTTATGAGAGTGCGAGAATATCCCTCAAAGATCGCGCCTCCTCCGAGGTCACGCGTGCGCCTTTTTTTATAATACTTTTAGACCATGGACAAGTATTTTAGATAACGTTCTAGTTCACTGAGATTCAAGCAAAATACCAATGTTATTGAGAAATGAGTCTACTTTTTTATATATATATCATTTTAATTCGCCCTTTGTCCGCGGATCAATTGGTCCGCTTGAAGCTTGAAGGCAGGAAGAACATGGAGGAACAATGAGGCCGCTTGATTCTCTGAGGTAGTACATAATCTAAAAGATGTGCAGAAAAATTAAATTAATATTCCCCCAATTTATGTTTGTGTTTTGTTTTCGGAAATTGACGCAAAAGATTAAAAAATAGTGTCATGCCCTGCTCTCTGTATACCTAGCTGTACCAGAAGTTAATTAACGACAGATAGAGTAGAGGCCAAAAATATTTATAAAAATCGTCTCTAACCTGACGTGAGGGTTTAAAGTGTTTGGAGCTTAGTTCGAATTGTCTTGAATGCTCAGAATTATCATGTACTCAGGTAGGCACACGACAATAATTCTAAATGGTTAGTATAAATCATGTCAGTATTGCGCTGATCCTTTAGGTACCTACTGAGATTGCTGCTGGTTAGACATGTAGCTCCGTAATTTATTGTTCATCATGTTATCTAGTTTCTAGGTATGTGGCCAGCTAAATGCGTGTCGGGCCACGCGCCGTGTAGGGTTCTGTAGTTGCACGGTTGATTTCTCTTTTACACAACTAACAATTCATCTTAGTAATTTTCAATGGTAACTACGATATGATCTTAATTTCTTCTCCAAGTACGTAGGTACATTTAATAAATTGCATCTAACAAAAAATAGCACTTTAAAGCAAATAAATATTAACGATTGATTTTGATACTTTTCAATGATTTTTGCGATCCTACATTATTTTTAAACAACCCTACAACAATTTATAATACTACAGACAATTGGATACATGAAAAAAAAATTATACCTGTGTATACATAAACATATTATATGTGTAAAGTAGGTGTCTACCCAAAAAAATTTTCGTCAACATTTTATTTTACCACTTTGTCAGCGTAACAAATATAGTATCATACCCATGCCATAATTAATACTTTTTAGTACTAATTATCCGGGCACCTCAGTGCGTGAACCGCGAATGGATTGACGGACAGTTGGGCGAAACTATAATCAATAGTGCTCTAGCGGCCAGGCCACAATCGTTAGTTACAAATACAGGGCTCTTCAGCTTTTTAAATCGATCTTTTTAATCGATGCCACGGCTCGGTGTGCTCCATGGCAATTACATACTAATGTAAACCTACTGGCCGCTGCGCTGGGAACTGGCCGCTAGTGCGCGCCTGGTCTAAGGGTTCCTTGTTGAGTACGGAACACTAAAAAATAGGTATATTGATGAATTCGACTGTGGAAAATGAACGCGTGTCACAAATAAAAGGAAAATATTAATATTTATCAAACATGCCTGTAACGTTAAAGATAATTAATTTGACAAGGATGTGAAATTCCTTAAAAAATTACAAAGCGGTGTAGGATGATGACTCATGCCCGGGTGTGTGTCGTGAACCTCAAAACCAATCAACTATAGTAGTTGTGCAACGTCCGGTCCGATAAAAACGTAATGTTTAATTCAAACACGAGCAGGATACAATTATCCTGCTACCAATGTGGAACAATTGGATAGTACTAAGGTAAATACAGTGGCATCTAAGTAATAAAACTTACTTACTCTGGCTATCTTCTGTCTGAAGATAGCTCAGAGTCGTTTATAAATATGTATTTATCCAGACTAAAATGAGGGCATTGTTAGCGCGGCGGCGTGCGTTTCTCAAATTTAAATGGCAAGACTTTATCAGGTGGCTTTCATTTGAGCAAATATCTATGCTGTCCGTGAACACCTACGCCATCTATTGAGCTCTAATGAAGATATAGGTTTTTTCTTTTTTAAAACACGCATGAGGCGTTGACATAAAATAAAAAAGATACGAAGTTCACTTCTATCTGTTATTTCACACACTTTAAACCCGTGTCGCATAAATTGAAAACGTGCTTGCTGTTCGTTTACTTATTAAAATGGAGGAGTCCCGGCTCAAAACTGGCAACTATTTTTAAGGTTTTTTTAACGGGTTGAGTAACACTGGTAATTCATAATGCTAAAGATTTTCGGACTCGTGTAAAAGCATGAATTAAATAAAAATAACGATACCAGAATGGACAGAACGTAATATATCTAAATGTTATTGTTTTGGTTTTAGTGTTCACACTTAAGTAGTTTATTTTAATTATATTATCGAATGCCTATTATTAGCTTTCTGTGTCTATTTTAATTTCTATCGTATTAAGTTAAGCTGATGGTATGCCGAATTAAATAAATAAATAAAATAAATGCCAAAAGAACCTTTATATCTGTTCATCACATCACATTAACAGACTTTACCAGTCCACTGCTGGACATCAGCTTTCCCTGATAAGCACTGTAATTGCTCTAACCAATAAGATAGTAAGTTATAGATATGAGCAGTGCCACTCGCACTGCTCACCCCTAAATAATGAATAGGAAATAAATAAGAAATAGTATTTACAATTGAAACAATTGAGCTAACTGTAGACTGTTGCAAACAATCTACATGTAGCTTAACTGATCCATATCAATACCAGTCGGAAGCGTCCCCAAGACGCTGGCCGCTAAATACATAAATTTATCTAGCCTGGTTCGTCCAACTGCTGGGCAAACGCCTCCCAAATACATAAATAATAAATGAAAAGTGTTTGTTTCCAAAATACAATATATTAACACGCTGTTTAAAACCATAAGCATATTTCAACCACGAATACACCTGCGAAATGAGAAACGCATCGTGCAGAGTGCGTACCATAACAGCAATAAAAGATTCAAGACATGAATAAGTAGATGCGCCCTCAATGATTCACAAGTCAGTTGCGGTATTGTTTACAGCACGTCGGTGCTCTGCGGAATACTAATTGTGGAGGGTTCCTCCGGGTCAGCAAATATTGTTTCGATGCTGTCGGAAAGTCCTGAGCAACCTTCACTCAGATAAATACTGAGCCTGAGCAACGAAAGTAATACTTGAACGTCATTCAGATAGAGTGTTTTCACATTTACAATAATGTACAGGTTTTTATGGAAGGGGCAGTTACGCGTTTTTTAATCGTGGTAGCTTCGAAGGTGACTCATATGATGGGTCCGCAAGTGTACAAAAGGTTACCAGACTCGATTAAGGAGGCTGCGGGCATTGGTAGTTTTAAACGTCGCCTAAAACGTTGGCTTATCGAGCAATTATTTTATAGCTATGATGAGTTCGGCGGTCTCAGTGTCAAAGTGCCGGCGTCTATGGTTGGAGTCCTTAAAATAATGCAACCTGTCGGGCTATGTCGATGAGATTGGCGGGTTTGGTGTGTAACGTCCTTAAGGTTCGTTTTACGGCGTAGCCTGTCAATTGGGAACAAAGCCCGAAATCCATCGAATGCTCAATTAGAATAGCTCACTGATGTTTCTATTCCGAGAAATGTAATTTTAGAGAAGTTTAATGACTGCTTGAAATTTGAAATTATTAATGTGAAACCGCGGGTGTATTTTGAGAATTCTGATATTATTATTGTCAAATCCAAAATGTGTCTGACAGAGACTAGTAAAATCATTAACACAAATTGACCAGAGCAGTACAGTTACTTCAAGTTGTAATGGGAATATTTTATTTTAATTTCTTTATTAAGGCACACAAAAAGGAATACAATCAAATATAAACATGATAAAAAAACACAAAAATAGGTTAATACTAGTTCTAATTTGTTTCTATTCTTTAATTGCAATATTCTTTCGTAATTAAGGTATATTAATTTCTTATTTATCAATACCAATTAAGTAAAGATTGTATTCCCAGTAATCCGGCACTTAAAACCTCATAAGATATTTTATCTACACTAATGTTATAACATTCTACTTATGATTCCAATACTTGACTTATAATTACTACTGTTATAGTGCAGATAACAAAACACTCAATTTAAGCATTTTCACATGATGGTATAATATCCACATCGATATCGTAAAATCTCATTATAACATCAATAAAACGCAACCAATTAACAAGGCGAGCCTTATGTCAAAATCCTCATACAAGTTGTATAAAATTTTGATATTAGGCTGGCTTTTGAAAACAGTTGGGTTATACGTGAAAACTTCGTCGAAACTACTTTTGAATCTGCCTAACCCAGCGTTGTACACGGGGCATTGCTTCCGGCGCACCTCGGCGACCCTTCTCATAGATAGCGGTGGTGATTTGACCGCACTGAAACGACACGGGGGGTGGAAGTCTTCTACTGTGGCTGAAAGCTACATTGATGAGTCTTTAATGAATAAAATTCAAGTCTCAAATACGATCTTGAACAGTATAGAAAACAAGACGAATGAAGTAATTATAAATATTCTGATTCCGTCTACGAGCTCTACTGCTTGCCCCGCGGCCGCTACAGCTGCTGGATCAATAGTTAACATTAACTTTCAAAATTGTACCATCCAAAATTTGAACAATTATTATAAATAAACTATTGTCAGCTTTTACTCTTGTTGTTTGATTAATTGCATTAGTGAAAATAAAGTAGTGTATGCAACTGCATATAACACGGGTATTAAAACACTCGTTACTATTATGAAACTCGCTGCGCTCGTTTCATAAACTCACACTCGTGTTTTAATACCCTTCATTATATGACAGTTGCATAAACTACTATTTTTTACTTTAAGCAATGCTTATAACACAGACCATTTAGCATGCTCAGAGGACACAAGATGGGCACTGAGGGCGACCAAATTGTGCGGCTAGGTTGGAAAGAGGACGCCCACAGGAACGCTGAGCAAATGAAATTACAAAAACCGCCTGGAAAAACATGGCTAGAGAAAGCTCAAAACAGAAAATACTGAAAAAAGTTGGAGTAGGCCTATATAAAATGAATGTAATGAATGTTACTTTGCGGAAATCCATTGTATAATATTAGGATAAGACAATATTAAGTAACAATTCCGCGCAAAACCTCCTCCGACAAGATGTTACGCCCGCCCTCCCACTAATTTCTCCCACTTGTAATCAGAGAAAGTAAACAACAGACTTACGCAATAAAAAATTGCCCAGTAAATTACCCTCCAACTCCAAGAACGAACACAACTTAATTTTGCAAAAGATAAGACCACACCAACCACACATTGAAAAAACTCATCAAAAGTAAGTCGTCAACTAGTTTCGTCTCTCCACGAGACATCATCAGGACACCACAACAATACTCGACTTTGACACTAAGACCGCCAAGCAACAACGACAGAGTCCTACCAGTGATGTTGCTTCTATATTGAACTTAATATTAAACGAGGTTAAGCCCATATCTTAATGCACATTTTTGAGCAGCTTTGGATCAATGTTGACAGAGCTCTATATGCAGCCGTTGGCTAAAGAGGCATAGACTCGGCGGCGAATGACTGATAAATACTTCGAAGAAAAGGATATTGATTCTGTAAAAAGTAGGTTTAAAATACGACTCTTTTGTGCGTAATCTTGTAAACATGTAAAGCAGCAAAACATGTAACAAAAGAAAGGCTCAGAAAAAGGACGATATCGTCGTTAATTCAATGGGGACACGGCATAATTTCCCTTGCAGGTAAAAGTATTACGTCTAAACAATATTAGCTACGTGAGGTGAATCACATGCCAATTGACTTACGGCTGTTGTCTTGCGGAGCCTGTATAAAAGGTGATGTACGGCCTTTGTATGTCTCGATCTTTATTGTTTTTCCTTGTAATGGAGAGGAACGTTGTGAAAATGGGACGATAGCTGGTGTAATAGAAAATGGCTTAACGTGCGTTATCTCTGCATATCCATTACAGTTACAACAAAAAAGTCGTAGTACGTGCTTACGAGTGTCTACGCCAACGCTTGTAGTATGCTACGATAGTCTACTCCAATGGATATAGCACTTGCTACGAGAATCTACACCAACGGATGTAGCACTTGCCACGAGAGTCTACACCAACGGATGTAGCACTTGCTACGAGAGTCTACACCAACGGATGTAGCACTTGCTACGAGAGACTACGCCAACGCGTGTAGCACATGCCACGAGAGTCTACACCAACGGATGTAGCACTTGCCACGAGAGTCTACACCAACGGATGTAGCACTTGCTACGAGAGTCTACACCAACGGATGTAGCACTTGCTACGAGAGTCTACGGCAACGGATGTAGCACTTGCTACGAGAGTCTACGCCAACAGATGTAGCACTTGCTACGAGAGTGTATGGCAACGGATGTAGCACTTGCTACGAGAGTCTACATCAACGGATGAAGCACTTGCTACGAGAGTCTACGGCAACGGATGTAGCACTTGCTACGAGAGTCTACGCCAACGGATGTAGCACTTGCTACGAGAGTCTACGCCAACGGATGTAGCACATGCTACGAGAGTCTACACCAACGGATGTAGCACTTGCTACGAGAGTCTACACCAACGGATGTAGCACTTGCTACGAGAGACTACGCCAACGCGTGTAGCACATGCTACGAGAGTCTACACCAACGGATGTAGCACTTGCTACGAGAGTCTACGGCAACGGATGTAGCACTTGCTACGAGAGTCTACGCCAACGGATGTAGCACTTGCTACGAGAGTCTACATCAACGGATGAAGCACTTGCTACGAGAGTCTACGCCAACGGATGTAGCACATGCTACGAGAGTCTGCGTTAACGGATTCATCTAGACCCGAGTTCACCAACAGATAGTTAAATTTAAAACAGTTGTTTTATCGTTTTTGACACAAGTTTTCATACATTACACGTCCGATTATCTATCGGTGAACACAGACTTCGTCAGTCTAGCGGTTTGCCCGCAGCTATGACGATTTATTGTAAAGGTAATTTTGTAACTGATCGAATTCACTTACTTACAAATACATAGACAAACACGAGAAATTTAAAAATAAATACCTACTTACGGTTATAACCTGCGATGATTCTCTCTCATAACTTTTACCTCATTTTGACACGATCGACCAAAAAAGGGCCTGTAATGTTTACAGAGTTCACGTCACATGTGGGTTTTTTGTTGCACCATAACTTTTAAATGCCTGAACAGATTTCAGTGTATGAGGTAAATAAAAATAAAATAAAATAAAAATAATCAAATTCAATACAAATAAAATAAAATAAAAATAATCAAATTCAATTCCTTGATGAGCAATTAATGGAATATTATTCCAAAACTGTTATTAACTACGGGCGTTATTTTACGTAGATTCATAGAATTGTTAGTTGTTTGTCTCAAAATTGTTTTGCACGTACACCCTCTACGTCCACAATTTCTGTTTAAGTATTTTATATGTAAAAAAATAATTAAGTTTATAAACATACATAATTTAATGCCAGTCATATATAATTTTTTGTAAATTTGTTTAAGTTAATAAGGAAAGTTACTATTTACGAATATAAGTAAACAAATTAGAACTAGTACTTACAATTGAAACAGTTCAGCTAACTGTAGACTGCTGCAAACAATCTAAAGGTAGCTCAACTGATCAATGCCATAATTATAGTTAAGGAGTTGTTATATCACTGGGATTTGTCGTCAAATTATGGGTTTTTATGGTAATTGTGGGGTAAATGTGTACGTGGACCTAGGTAGTAGGTAAGCCAAGCGTGACCTGTAATTATTTTACTTTTAGGTTTTTGAAATAAATACCCACACTGTGCATTTGGTTATTCGGCTGATACAATTGAAAAGTCATTAAAACTAAAATATTAGTTTGGTCTATGATTACATCGACTTATGAAAAAACTCACTCTGGCCTCGCTTTATAACTTTTTATGCATAGATTCTTTATTTTTCGCAAAAAGACGCGAGAAAGCCTTACAAAAAGTAGCTAAGAACACTTTCGAAACGCGTACGCAGAGTTTTGATACATCATCAGTCACAAATTCACTCTAGCCGTTTTGTTGACTTGAGACTTACTAAGAGTCTTAGCCTCTCGGGGAGAATTCGTCCCACGTTGGGACCGAATTGTTATAATACCTTCAAGGCGAATTCGTCCCGCTCCGAGGCGGATACTACAGACCAATTAAAACAGCCACATTCATAGATAGGCGTGAATAAATGTACTCGCGAGTTAAACAATATGCATTTCGATCTATACCTAAAGAGTAGCACCCGCAATGATTTATTGTACATCCACAAACATACATTACAAAAACATTTGCTCAATTAACAACAGTTATTGATTGATTTAGGTATTAGTTTTGTAATTATACTAACCGTTCTCAATTTTAATTATAGGTATATGTCACTAACAAAATCGATGTTATGTTATGTCTGAATAAAAGAATTATCAATTTGAAAAAAGACTACATAAAACGTAAGCCCAATGGGTGGCTGTCTCGCAGTTCAGAAACGCGATCTATTAAGGCAAGATATTATATGTCGCAGATTGACGTTTCTAAACTGTCCGAGTAATGTGCGGACAGAGGAAATCAGACTTTACACTCTTTGTGATACAATGAAGTTGGTCCTATTTTTATGAAGATGATCACGGTAACGACGATATCAATACTGTTATTTTATCTCATCTTCGACGTGTTTTAGGAAGATAAATAAAGATTTGATGAAAATTCGAGTACCCTCGATGAATAAACTGGCATGACGTTTGTAAATACGAGTACTCTTGTGTCTCAGTCCAGGCCCATTTATTGCTATACTAAAGGGAATTACGCTGCATTTTGCGAAAACCTGGATACCTACGACTGGGATTCACTTTTACGGGCTGGCTCAGTGGATGAAGCGGTCGATTTATTTAATAAAATTATAATTGAGCTTAAAATTAAATATGTTCCAGTTAAGAAAGTTCGCCCTAGTTCTTACCCAGTCTGGTTCTCCCCTGCGCTTATTCGTATCTTAAAAGAAAAAAATAAATATCATAGAAAAATAAAGACGTACCAAAATATAAGTGACATAAACTCTTACAAATTACTTCGTGACCGAGCTAAGAGAGTGGAACACCAATGCTATCGAAACTATATTGAAAGAGTTGAAAATTCTATTAAACACAACCCTCGAGCTTTTTGGTCTTACATCCAGTCAAATAAGCAACATAATGGTTATCCATCATCTATGACGTATAAAGCTTCTAATCTAAGCACGGGTCCGAGCATCTGTGATGCTTTTGCGAACTATTTTGATTCAAGTTACTTACCATCCACTTCAATTCCAGGGCCAACTTCTCTTGTTTCCTCTTCACCTTCATTATTGTCTCTAGCACCTACATCTGCAGTCTCCTCTTTAGCTTCTCATTTATCATCACCAGCACCTCCTGCCTTACCTTTGTCTTCCGCCGATCTATGCGCTATTGAAATTATCCCGTCTCGCATCCTCCGTTCTTTAAAAACCCTCGATTGCAATAAGTCAGCCGGCCCCGATGACATTCACCCTCACATCCTGAAAAGCTGTGCGAGCTCAATCGCATACCCTGTTAGTCTGCTTTTCAAAAGATCTCTAACAGAAGGAGTCATGCCCGTTATTTGGAAAACTGCATCTATTACACCCATCCACAAAAAAGGCTCCAAACGCGAGGTATGCAATTACAGACCCATTTCAAAGCTCTGTGTGCTGGCTAAAGTCCTTGAAAAGGTTGTTCACGAACAAGTATATCAAGCTCTTAGGCACTCCTTCATGGTTGAGCAGCATGGGTTTCTCAAAGGTAGGTCTACTACCACCAACCTTGTGACTTTTATCGATGCTGTCACCGCTGGCATGGAGTCAGGTAGTCAAGTGGACATAATCTATACTGACTACAGCAAAGCTTTCGACCGCATAGACCACTCTATCCTACTAGCGAAGCTCTGCGCTGCTGGAATACGAGGTGATCTACTTCGGTGGTTTACCTCGTATGTCCAAGGTCGTTGCCAGGCTGTAGTGCTGAACGGCTTTGAGTCTTATCCTTCCTTGATTCCTTCGGGAGTTCCACAAGGTTCGATCCTCGGACCCCTACTATTTAATATTTTCACTAATGACATTTCCTCCTGTTTTGCTAATTCTAACTTCCTTCTTTACGCGGACGACCTGAAGATAATGAAGATTATAACCTCCCCCTCTGACCTATTACTATTGCAGAAAGATCTGGACAACCTCGACGCTTACTGCTCTGTAAATAAACTAGACATTAACGTTCAGAAATGCTACTGTATATCCTTCCATAGAACTTCTCCCCCTTTTTGTTCTGATTATAAAATCAATGGCGAGTCACTTACTCGAACTAACACAATTGTAGACTTAGGAATTACTTTGGACTCTAAATTATTATTTGATAAGCACATTGAAAAGATCACTGCAAAAGCCATGAAGACTCTAGGGTTTCTCCTTAGGGTAACTAGAGATTTCAAATCGCTAAAGACGCTCAAAATACTGTACTGTTCACTAGTCAGGAGTAACTTGGAATACGCCTGCCAGGTTTGGAATCCTCATTATAATAAGTATATTACCCAACTGGAGAAACCACAAAAAAAATTCCTCAAATTTATTAATTTCAAACATAAGATCTTTATTCCGGACTATATCGACAGCTGTAAACACCACCATTTGTTGCCACTGGAAAGCAGGAGAGAAGTCGCAGACTTAACACTATTGCATAACATTTTATTAAACGTAGTTGACGCCCCCTCGCTCTTATCTGATATCCAATTATCGATACCCTCTCGTCGCTCCTCTCGTAGAACCAATCTTAAGCTATACTTTCCTACGTGCTCGACTAACTACCGTAAGAACTCCTACCTGCCCCGCACAATGCATACATATAATACACGCTATTCACAAATTGATCTTTTCCACGCCAAGCAAAACATATTTAAACACACAGTAACCAAACAATTTTTTAACTCTCAGCAGTAGATAAGTAACAACATAATCATTAGGTACATAAACAGCTATTTATTTAGATTTTATTCTTATTTATCGTCAGGGTAGTATAATATTGTTATTTTGTTATTTATAATATAAGGCAATGTATATGACTCTTCAGACCAATATTTTCCTTCCTAACTATTATTTGTTCGTCGAACAGGCAACCCACTTCAAACTCACTCATTTAATTATACCTACTTGTTTTAACTTTTTATGATTATTTAAATTTAGTTTAAGCATATCTTTCGTTCTATAAGTGAAAACTCTTAGGCTTATATTGTACCATTGTTTCTACTCATTTAAGTTTAAAAGCTGTTTGTTTTCCATATAAATAAATAAATAAATAAATAAATAAATAACATTAGAACGGCTGAATCAATTATTCGTCAACCATAAACACTTCCTATATAAGCCCTCTTTCAAAAACTTTTTAGGAATTTAATAAAAAAAATATTAAATCACATCGTTTAATGCTTTGCACTAACATATTTTCACACAACATCACAAGACTTGAAACATAGAAGCGGCCACAAACCACCAAAGAAACCCACACCCTAAACGCATAAGTTTGTCTTATATAATCTACCGTCTCCGTTTCGTCGGAGTTTCCAAAATAAGAATAGGCAAACAGAGGCATTTATATACATTTGTATTCACACAATAACACGATATGTACCAAACAAAACAGCGAGATCTGTACACTAGATTTTAGTAAACTGCATCATGACAAGATAAGATAATTGATGAAGAAACTGGTCATCACCCCAACCAGGATGGCGTATATCGGGATCAGCTTCATCATCATCATCTCAGCGAACGACGTCCACTGCTGGAAATAGGTCCTCTAGAGAACTATTTCTTTTGTCGACCCAGATTCTGGAAGAACCCAAAAAGCATGGCTATCCGTGCCTTTTACGACCAGTCACTCCTCAATTCTCGGCCTCGATCATAGGTTTATAGATTATCGTAAATTAATTTAATTATTTATCGTAAGTTGTAATTTCTTAAACTCGTGTTTACCTGGTTAGACTCCGTATAGTGCAAAAACTCTTATGTTTCAACCAATCCACAATAGCTTAAAAAATACAGTGACTCCATCGTTTACATGCAAAGGAATCATCTATGCACATTATTTTGATGTTAGTAGAGTTTAGTTAACTGTATGATGACAATGAGGTAGTTGACGCAAAAGCTGACCACCATCCCGACCAGACTGGCGTCCAGTGGGATCATCCTGTACACACGGAACTGGCAGCCGCGCGCCTCCACGTAACTGATGAACCGCTGGATCTCCCACACTGCTCTTTCATCTTAAACATAAAATAAATCACATTATGAAATATGGAGTATAGATATTTGTTACTTCTGCACATTAAAACTACTGAACGGATCGGGCTGAAATTAGGTAGTTCTAAGCCTGAAATAAAACATAAGCTACTTTTTGTCTCATAAATCATTTCCATTGGGATATAAATAACCTTAGAACATTGCCATAGAAACAACGCGTGCGAAGCCGCTGGCAGAAACTAGTTAATAAATAATGCTGGACAATTAACACAGCATCATCTAGCCCCAAACAATGAATCTGTTACTGGTACTAGTAAACTGATTATACATACGTACATTACATAGATAGTTATTATTTAATTATTTAATATTAATTAATGCAATGCAGCCAGCGTCTTGGGGACGCTTTCAACTGGTATTGATATGGATCAGTTGAGCTACCTGTAGATTTTTGCAACAGCAACTGCTGTTGCAAATTGTTAATTGTTTCAATTATAAATACTAATTCTTAAATTTCTATTATTTTATTGTAATTTTCTTTGTGAATAACGGCTTTTGCCATTATTTATTATGCGTGTAATCCATTTTTTAGTTTGTCTAATGGAGTCTACACAAAAAAGGGCGTTTCTTCATTGCATTGTAATTGACATTGCATGGTCAGTATCGATGCCCGGCCCAGCATCGATACCGACACCGACATCGACGAACAATTCTATAAAATTGTATGACAGGCTGTCTCGCACACACTATGACGGACAATTCTATAAAATTGTATGACAGACTGTCTCGCACACACTGTGACGGACAATTCTATAAAATTGTATGACAGACTGTCTCGCACACACTGTGACGCACATTCTATAAAATTGTATGATACTCTGTCTCATTGGCCCAGCCCGTCGCAGCTAGTCTCCCATATCTCCATAGGATCATACAATTTGGCAAGAAACAAAGTCTTTTAGCACAAATAAAGGGAAAAATCCGAAAAGCGTGAATTTGTAGTTTTATTTTTTACAAAAAAATTATTTGATTCTCGCCATGGACCAAAACCGGTATAGGGTGCTTTCCGATGACCTAGAATCAATATGATTCTATTTGGCAAGAAACAAGGTCTTACAAGGTAATACACAATCCGTGGTGCGCAAGTGCGCCTTGCAATTGACGTTTTATTTTTTATTACGTACCTCTCTCCTGCATCAGTTTGTTATGAAGAATCGATGTAATTATCTTTGCTTGAGAAGATAAACATCCGGCCAAAATTGCTGGTATCAATGTTATCAGTAACACCATTGAAATCACGATGCATGGTAATGTAAATGGGAATAAGTCCACCTGAAAAGTATACATAGGTACTATGTGGCATTGTAGACTTATTGCAATAACTTTTTAACGCGTGCTAGAAAATTGTGGACCAGGGGCCTCATTCTGCTACACAATTGCTTCACTATGGCAATGGTATCGTCAAAGAATCGTTACTTAGAACCCTTAGAATATAGAAACTCCAGATAGTGCGCACGGTGCTACTTGCACGGAGAGATCAATTTATAGTTTCAAACTTGACACTTTGACGTGCTATTCATTTTCATTTCTTTCATCTAAAGTAGAATATCAAAACGTGTAATTCTGTGACGATACGAATGTCATAGAAGCGAAACTGATCATATTTTGTTTTCGCAGTTTATGACACTTCTTCGTAGTTAAAAGTCGTATAAAGAATAGGATTGAATATAGCATACATCCTACAAACTGTAGCTGGCAGAATATCTTCGCCGATGTGGCAGCACTTTGTGCAAAAATTTATATAATTTTGGGTATATAATTGCATTAATTTAAATTTCGTTATAATTATGTGGTCAGATTCAATTTGATTCTATTTATTTAAATATAATTTTATTTTATTTAATTTCATGTTGTTTAATTTGTTTTAATTTCATATGATTTAATTTGATAGAATTTAAATTAAATACAGGTAATGTAGTAGGTATGCTAAGAATATTAACATTTAATCTAAGATCTTTCTGCTACTATTATGTTATCTGAAATAAATGAATTTGAATAACAGCGTGACAGTATGCTATCCCGCGTAGATTATATTGATTTTGATTTTTAATCCGATTCTTTATACATAATTTACAGACACAATTTAAGGTACCGAAATGTACATAGGTACCTACTAAAAATTAATTCTGCAAATTGAAGTTTTTTCAGCGATTCTTAATATGAGAGAAACTGTGGTCAAATGTGAATACCCAATTAATCGGCAGGTATGGCAATCGCGAACGAAGTCGCGGGTTCAGCTAGTTATAACTATATTAGTATTATTATTTCAAGATGGAAGATAATACGAACCTTCAGTGTGTGGTACCGCCATTCTTCTAAAGATACATACATTAATATCATGATATCCGGAATGTGACAACACAGTGATATTATTATCTGAAAATATAACTTACAGTTATTTTTTGTGTCGCTGTTATCTTAGGGAACGTACCCATACTACGCGATCCGTGAGGGGGGGAGGTCTTCAAAATACCACGCTTGGTCACCGGGAGGAGAGAGGGGAAGGTTAGGTTTTCGTCACGTAGTCAATATTCTCTGGGGAATATTTTTTTAAGGGACCAATTCGGGATCATTTTCTATACAATAGAGAAAGAATCAATAAAATCGGTTACCCATAGGCGGATATAATGTAACATACTTAAAAAACATACAGACGAATTGAGAACCTCCTTCTCTTTGAAGTCGTTAAAAAATAGCTCACAGCTTTAAGCACTTTTAAAATTCACCGGTGTGGCCAACTGTTTGACTTTTTGAAAATGAACTAAGAATGAAATTCCTGTTAAATTATGTTATAATAAGGTTTACATTATTTTTATTTATTATGCATTTATTATTTTTATATTTTACTTGATATATTTTTTACTTGTAAGAGGTATAGGTATATACCTACCGACTTTTGGCGTCACGCGGCAAACGCTGTATTAATAAAATGTGTATTATTTTTTTTGTTTCTTTCTGTTCGCAAAAAATTATTGAAAACCGTATTTATGATTTACTACGTGAAAACTAGAGGGAGGTGTTATAAACTACGGGTGGTAGGGAATTGTAAAAAAATGGGTCACCAGTATGGGTACGTTCTCTTATAGTGATTTAAAAAAAAGATAACTTTGAAAAAGTACTCCTTAAAGTTCATTCCGAGAGAAAAATTCATTAAATTAATTTTGTGTATATTTTTCTACCGTGTCCTTTTTGCCCTACTTGTAACGTATATTAACTTACCACTGGGTCATAGGTTTTTTTATATTTTTCTATTGTGTCGACATACAGTTTGTATACACTCTGGTGAGATGTAAAATCTGTTTCAACCTTTTCTAATATGATAATAAACTGCTTAAAACGACTGTACATAGCACTAAACAAAAATGTATTGGTAAAATTGAATAAATCTGAACTGATTGACGGTATCAATAAATTTACTAATAACGCAATGTGTAAGCAATGTTGAGTAAGAAAGCAAAATATGATGAATGCACTTAATCTCAAGCATATCCATGCCAAATTTGAACACAATATTGTAAGTTCTAAATTATATGACGTGATATGAATTCCACTTTTTGAATCAATAAGATAAATTTCTTTGAGCAGATTAAAGAAAGAACTGTCGTCCTTCATAAATATGAGATAAATTAAATATAAATTAAATTTTAATAAAATCCAAATAAACCACAAGGATCGCAAAACATAATCATTGAAAAAAATCCAACTAAAAAATATTATTACATTAAAAATAACGCAAAGAATAAAAGAATACAGTTTGACTAATTTCACCGGGATAATATTATATCTAAAAAAACCGAGGTCCAAGCCTGAGAAAAGAAATGTTATTTGATAAAATAAAGACAAGACTGTGAATGCTTTAGTTTTTTTATAAGAGAAATTGTTTTGTTCCTTATTTGGATTGACCCGCATGATTTTGAACCTAGTGGTAGTTGTTCGACTTTGTATAAACTGCGGCGATATATCAAGCTATTTGAAACAAAACACTTAAACATTACTTGCTTTTGACGACCTCCGTGGCGCAGCGGGCGAAGGTCCGCCTGCGACGCAGGAGGTTGCGGGTTCGATTCCCGCCTCGGAACAAATTTGTGTACGATCTGCAGAAATTTGTTCCGTTGGTCTGGGTGTTTTCTATGTATAATAAAAAATATCTATCTATGTAGTGTATTGTATTAAGTATATCAGTTATCTAGTACCCATAACACAAGCTCTGCTTAGCTTGGGGCTAGATAATGCTGTGTGAATTGTCCAGCATTATTTATTTATTTATTTATTTATTTTATTAATTTCAATTTTGTTGATTAATTATGAGATCTACATTATTTTAATTAATTTTTTAAGGGTTAGTCCCAATGCATCTAAAACCTCAGTAAGCTCGTAGATTCGTATATAGATCGTATAAAACATGACATACTTCGTATAAAGTTTATCAAAGTACATGCTCGATCTTTATTGTTTTTCCTTGTACATAGAGGACTGGATTGGAATGTTGCGAAGGTGTGGCGTAGGCTAGTTTAGTTAAATAACAGACATATTGTTTCAAAGGTTCTAGCAGCCTTTCAAACAATATGTCGTCCGGAACTTCGTTTGCTCATAATCTCACCTGATATTTTTTTGCAAAGTTTGAGCATCCCTTAAATCAGCGCGTAGGCTCTGCCATCTGAGAGGTTAAGAAAAAAAAGGTAAATAAACTCTGAAGTTTAAATTTTAATTTGGCTACTGATAGCCAAATACGTTACAAAATATTCATTGCAAGAGAATTCTTAAATTCTATTAAACTTTGATATTAAAAACAACAAATTACTGAAATATGGCTCAAATTGTGGGCATAAAGCCCAAATAAAGCCCAATGA
The DNA here is from genome assembly GCA_949316285.1 of Eupithecia subumbrata. Lineage (NCBI taxonomy): Eukaryota > Metazoa > Arthropoda > Insecta > Lepidoptera > Geometridae > Eupithecia > Eupithecia subumbrata. The sequence continues at coordinate 32,537,271 of OX438640.1, read as the reverse complement.
ACAGCGGTACCAAATTTTCGAAAAATTACATATCTCCCAAACGCTTACATTTGTTTTGATTTTTCTTTTTGAAGCTTATCCACTCACTATGGGACACCCTGTATATTACGCTATGTTTTTCATAAATATTATTGTTAATGTTAAGTAATTATTTTAGCTAGAAATTTTTAATAATCATTATAATAATGAAACTAAAACTAAGGATATTAATTTAAGCCGAAATTAATACCCGTGTAATTAATTATAAGTTATTACAGAGAATAACTAAATTGTATCTACTGTGGTTATTATTGAAACAAATGGGTATCAACCTTATATCTAAGTAAAAATAGGGGATATAATACTCCCTCCAAGCGCTTACAACGGGCCATGTTGCAACTACAAGCAAACAGATACGCTCATAGTATCATTTCTAGTCTTGTGCAATATGGAAAGCAAAAACAAATTATGGAAAGACGTACCTAAGACTGAAGTGCGACCGTGACAACAATATTAGTCACTAGCAGTGACGTGACTTATATTGTTGTTTCGGTTTGAATTTGTTAACTATTATAGTGGGTTCGTTACTAGTAACTCACTAGTACGACCCAATTACAATATAAACAAAATTAGGAGTTCCCCATGCACGTCGACTCGCGACATGACGTGTGTTGTTATCTCTTTTACACATTAACGTATCCCTGTCTATAAATGGCTAAACAAAGCAGTAGAATAATTGGAATGTCAAAAGTTTTGATGTATTTACGATGTGAAAAGTGATCCTTGGTCTGTATTTTTTGTTATGAAGCTATTTATACACATTTGAACGAACAAGAGGGCATTGCTGTAGTCTTTTAGTCACTTCACACGAAAGTACCTACGGTCGTAGCAAGCATGCAAAACATGAACGCTGCCGTCGCCGGACCGACTATGACTGAGGTGGGTGAACCTAACTGCACCGAATTTGAGCGTTCCACTTTCGAGAAACTAGTACCTAATCTCCCCATTTTTTACTTAAATCTATGGAACCTACCCAGGTCAATACGATACGTAATTACCTGATGCCAATGGACAAGGAAAAGTAATTATAATTATACACTAAAATATTAGGATTTTATCTAGTTTTTTTTATTTTTATCGTCCGTAAGCCTCACACTCTGGCTAATTTCTAAGAAATCAAATAATATCGCAAAAAATTTTGACTTCGACGGGACTTGAACCCGCATCCTTCCGACTACGAAATTCAAAATTTTTACGATATTATTTGATTTCTTAGGATTTTGTCTCTTCACATAAAGTTTATCACACTAATATTATAAATTCGAAAGTTTGGATGGATAGATGGATGGATGGATGTTTGTTACCTCTTCACGCCAAAACTACTGAACGGATCGGGCTGAAATTTTGCACACGGGTAATTCTAATCCTGGAATCAAATATAGGCTAATTTTATTCCCATAAATCAGTTCCCATGGGATAGAAATCACCTTTAAACGTTTCCATAGAATCAACGCGTGCGAAGCCGCAGGCATAAACTAGTATATTATATATCTAACGTGACCATACGTCCCGCTTTGGGCGGGACAGTCTCGCTTTCAGGCTGACCGTCCCGCTGTCCCCAGCGATGGCATAAAAGTCCCACTTTCCAAACTGACCAAATGATAATTTAATCTACAATTATTTTGTACGTCACGACGCGTGGCGTAGCGCGGCGTGCGCGATAGGTGACGTGGGGAGTCGCAGTAACGCAATAGGAAGTATTTGAATAGGTAAATTTTACGACAAAACCTACATGTGAAGAGGTGCAGGGTGGTTATTGATTTATTGATTACGCGAGAATTTATTGGTACGGATCAGTACACCAAAGTTTAAAATTTATATATTATTAGATGAGAACCAAGGCGCGTGAATCACAAGAGACCGGTCGGATATATAAAGCGCGCTGGCTACGGCGCGCGCTCACTTTGCTTGCGCCTTTTGCCCTGTGCGGACGTTATTTTGTGCTCTACTTACCTAGTTATTCATTTTGTTTTGTAATTGTTAATAAATCGTTTTAGGTAACTTTGTAATTTCTTTTTTTTAAATAAATCCGCTTCTGATTCCTAAAATCAGAAGTGGGATAAAGTGCTCATTTACCCACTAAATTCAGTTTTTCGGTCTATTCATTTATCAAAAGAAAAAATTACATCCGCAAAGTGCGTGTTTCATAACCTCATTTTTCCACGTGTTATTTTGTTGAATTTATTTTGTGTGTTCTTTGTGTGTCTTTTGTGTATCTTTGTGTTTGTCCTACGTGTTCCAAAATGGACAGGCCATCTAGGTCACGTTCACGCGAACAGCGTTCGCGGAGTCCACGTGGGCACCGCTCTCCTCGCAGGGAATCACGAGGTCGGCGTTCGCGTAGCCTGTCGCGAGTACGTACGCCGCGTCGCAGCAGACGGCGTTCCATAATTAGTTCAGTTCGCAGCAGGTCACGACATGCATCGCGGTCTCGTGATCATGGTTCGGGTCACAGTGATGGTGAGGCTCGGAGGCACAGACGCCGCCATAGCCGTGATCGTGACAGCCACGATCGTTACCACCGTCGTAGCTATCGGAGTCGCAGCCGCTATAGCTGTGATCGTGATAGCTACGATCGTGACCACCGTCGTAGCTATCGGAGTCGGAGCCGCCGCCGTGATCGTCATAGTCACGATTCGTTGCACACCATGTTGTCTCGTATACAGGCTTTAGAGACACAGAACACTACACGGCCGCAGCCACCTCAGCCGCCGCCGCCGCCGCCGGAGGGCTCGGCCGCCCCTTCTTTTGGTAACGGTACTGAGCAGATAGTGGAAGCTATCCAGTCGCTCAAATCCGTAAGTAGTCGCAGTTATTACGTTTCCAATTTCGACCCCAGTATACATGACGTCGATGCTTGGTTTGACGAGGTAGATAGGGCTAGGTTAAGCAATCGATGGGATGATCACGAATGTCTGTGTCGTGTCGGAAATTGTTTGAAAGGTGACGCGAAGTCATGGCTAGACATGTGGGTTACTGACGATCGTTCATGGTCAAATTTTAAAAGAGATTTTAGATGTTTGTGTGTCAAAAAGATCGACGTAGCCAACATCTTGTACGAAGTGATGTCAACCGATTCAAACAAGTTCCGCACGTACGCTGAATACGCCCGTCAGTGTTTACTACGTCTTCGAATCGTAAAAGGTCTTAGCGAAGATCTTATTACGGCCATAGTTTTACGCGGTATCAAGGACCCACACGTCAAAGCTGCCACGACCAACGCCAACCTCTCGCCAAATGATTTGGTGAACTACCTTTCGACGTTTTCTAAGCCCGAGGAGACGGTCAAGGATATAGGTATGGCACGTCGCCCAACAGGTCACAACAACGGCAACAGGGTCGCCGCCAGTAACAAACCACCTCCTAGGCATATAAAGGCACAGTCTGGTAAGTGTTTTTCATGTGGCGAGACCGGACACCAGAAAGCTAACTGTCCCAAGGTATCCAAGTCTTCCAATGCAGGTACCCCGGACCAAACCAAGCCGACCGCAAGCGAGACTTCGGCGGAAATAACGTGCGCTTACTGTAAAAAGGTGGGTCATCACATCAGCAAGTGCCGTGCTAGGCAACGCTCCGACCAACGTAATAAGAGTAACGTTAACTTTTGCTCAAAGCCTGTTACTACTCGCCAAGATATTGTGGTAGGCGTGATCGAAGGTATACCTGTAGATATCTTGATAGACAGTGGCGCTATAGACGTTTCACTCATTTCGTCATCAATTGTGAACCACTTTTCCTGTCAACAAAAATCGACAAACCGCTTAATAAAGGGCATAGGTCATTCCCTTACTAGAGTAGATAGCTATGTCACCCTCGTTGTCGAATTGCAAGACATAACCTTGGAGGTCGATTTACTTGTAGTGCCTAAGGAATGCATGTACACAGCCCCTATCATCATAGGTACGGATGTGCTCAACCGCGAAGGTGTGACGTTTGTGAGAACAAAAGATTCCCAGCGTATTATGCATGATCCTAAGTTCTCGACAGTGTCGGCTGTGAACGCGAGCGAGCGGCCTCCGATGAAGACGGCTGTAACCGGCCGTGACTTGGAGGAGCTGACAGGTATTTTGGACGAGTACGCAGACTTTATGATTACGGGTACAGCTACTTCCACCGTCACCACAGGTAAAATGCATATTCGGGTAAATAGCGACAACCCGATATATTATCGCCCGTATAAGATGTCGTTTGATGAGAAGATCAAGGTACGTACCATTATTCAGGATCTACTTTCCAAGGGTATTATCCGTGAATCAGAGTCCCCCTATTCGAGTCCCATCCTTTTAGTAAAGAAGAAGGATGGGTCTGACCGCATGTGCGTCGATTTTCGCGCCCTCAATCGCATCACGGTCAAGGATCGATACCCGCTACCCTTAATCGACGACCACATCGATCGCCTAGGGCAAAGTAAGTACTTTTCGACATTAGACATGGCGACTGGCTTTCATCAGATCTGCATAGATGAAGCCTCCATTCCTCTCACAGGGTTTGTCACCTCAGAGTCTCACTATGAATGGCTCAAAATGCCGTATGGGCTAGCTAATGCGCCCATAGTATACCAGCGGATCATTAGTAAGACTTTACAGGATTTAATCTCGGAGGGAAAGGTTTTGGTGTATATCGACGATTGTTTGATACTAACTTCCTCAGTTTCAGAAGGCTTAGAGACTTTGCGTAAAGTACTTTCAACTTTGACTGGAGCAGGTTTTTCTATAAATCTAAAGAAATGCTCGTTTTTATGCACCGAAATCGAGTACCTAGGACGAGTGATCTCCAATGGTGAAGTACGACCCGCCCCGGGTAAGATTCAGGCGTTAGTCGATTCAGCTATCCCTCAAAATATTAAACAGGTGAGGCAGTTCCTCGGCTTGGCGGGATACTTTCGTAAGTATATTCCCAGCTACTCGACAAAAACGGCTTGTATTGCGCGGTTGACCGCTAAGGGCGTAACATTTTGCTGGGGTAGTGAACAGGAGGGTGTACGACAGGATATAATTAAAACACTCACTAACGCGCCTGTATTAGCTATATTTGATCCGAAGTTGCCTACTGAAGTACACACAGACGCCAGTAGTCTCGGTTATGGTGCTGTTTTACACCAGGTTCATGGGGATGGTAGTCGGCGTGTAGTCGCCTACTACAGTCAGGTTACAAAAGGGGCGGAACCAAAGTACCATTCCTATGAGCTAGAAACTTTGGCGGTAGTGAAGGCTCTGAAACATTTCAGACACTATTTGATAGGCATACAGTTTACAGTAGTTACCGATTGTAACGCCTTAAAGGCGACTCAAAACAAAAGAGATCTGTTACCGCGTGTGGCAAGATGGTGGATCTTTTTACAGGATTACAATTTTCAGATTAATTACAGAAAGGGCGCCATGTTGTCACACGCGGACTATCTTAGTCGTAACCCTTGCCATGTTAATAACATTGAACGCCCTCGGAACTGGGCACAAGTAGCACAAGCAGGTGACGAGGAGACTCAAACTATGATCCAGTCTTTGGAACAGGGTCAACTGGACCCTACAAGGTACGTAAAACAAAATGACATCCTTTATTACCGATATACACCAACAGGTGAGGAATCGCGGCTATTGTGCTACATTCCAAAGGGACATCGTTTGAGCCTCCTCCGAATCTTTCACGATGAACATAGCCATATAAGTTCGGATAAGGTAATTGACCTAATCTTAAGACATTTTTGGTTTCCTGGCCTTAGAACTTTTGTTGTAAAATATATTGCTCATTGTCTGACATGTATCGCACACAAGCGTGTACCTCGTGCACCTTTGCAACCCATTACATCTTGGGAAAAGCCCGACATACCATTCGATACTCTTCATGTTGACGTTTTGGGGCCTCTCCCCCTGTCAAAGGGCTACAAGTTTGTCATGCTTGTGGTCGATGCATTCACGAAATATTGTCTGCTGTGTCCGATATTAAATCAAGATGTGTACGAACTTAAACGTGTGTTTAAGCAAGTTATATCGTTGTTTGGTACACCTAAGTTAGTTGTATCGGATAGGGGACGCATGTTCGAGTCGGCGAACTTCACTTCGTGGATGCAGCTGCTGGGAGTAGATGTGCATCGTATTACACCCGAGATGCACCACGCTAACGGTCAGGTAGAGCGCTACGTTCGCACAGTCTTAAATATGTTACGAATTGCTACTAATCACCGAAAGGGCGAGTGGGCGGATGAGGTTTGGCAACTTCAACTCATAATAAATCTCACTAAACAGAAAACAACTCAGACCTCAGCTCTTAACCTCTTGGTTGGCCACGAGAGTGCTACACCGGCAATACGCGCACTGGTAAGAGATGTTTCTGTAAACTCTGATACGGGTAATCGCGAGTCAAGGCGGGAGATGCTTAGACAAAGGACAGCCGAACGGTTGACAAGGAACCAGGCTCAGCAGGACGCTACAGTTAATAGGGACAGACACGCTCCACGAGTATTTCATGAAAATGACATGGTCTTTGTCATCAAGTATTCCCAGTCTAAGGGAAAGTTGGATCCTGGTATGCGTGGACCCTACCGTGTGACCAGGGTACTTAGTAACGGTCGTTACGAGTTAAAACTGATGGCTGGGTCGTATGGAAAGACAACATATGCTGCCGCCCAGTTCATGGTACCCTGGAGGGGCGAGTGGACCCCTGAGACATGTGCTGCTTTCTTTGAAGGTGAGCTCAAAGTGTTGGTGCGCCGCAGCAGTCTTGTACTTGTTTTACCAGTAGCAACTGTAGGCATGTGGCTTTCTTAGGCCTATGGTACAGTGTGAAATCTTTTCGGTATGCAACCTAATTGCCCTCCAGGGTGAGCCTATGCCGAAGAGTCACTGAGAGGTATTCAGTTACCTGGGTACTCAGTGTGAAATCTTTTCGGTATGCAACCTAATTGCCCTCCGGGGTGAGCCTATGCCGAAGAGTCACTGAGAGGTATTCAGTTACCTGGGTGCTCAGTGTGAAATCTTTTCGGTATGCAACCTAATTGCCCTCCGGGGTGAGCCTATGCCGAAGAGTCACTGAGAGGTATTCAGTTACCTGGGTGCTCAGTGCGAAATCTTTTCGGTACGCGACCTAATTGCCCTTTGGGGTGAGCCTATGTCGAAAAGTCACTGAGAGGTATTCAGTTACCTGGGTGCTCAGTGTTATTTACTCGTTTTGCATGCATGTTTGGGTCGACCCTATCTTTTGTTAAATCAGTCTCTATTGGTTTGTGTTCCTTAAGGATCATAAATTGATGAGATCATGACTAATTCACTGTAGTGATCTTGAATGCTAACTTGAGCTAACATTACTTAACACGATCTAACCTTGTCGGGTTCAGTTTGGTACCCAATATCACTTTTGTAATCCGTTAATCAACTTGCAGATACTGCCGATGATCCTGATTGCCCTAGTAACGATGATAACTCACCAGAGTTTGAGACAGACCAACCAGAACCTCCAAGAAGTGACAACACCAGTGGACCTGCATCATGCCCTAGATCCATGCCGCTTTTGGACACTGATGAACCCGGACCATCTTCAAGATCTATGCCAGTGTTAGATGATGAAGAAGAACCTGGACGTGACTCCAGGGTATCAGGAGAAGCCGTATTAGATGAGAACCAAGGCGCGTGAATCACAAGAGACCGGTCGGATATATAAAGCGCGCTGGCTACGGCGCGCGCTCACTTTGCTTGCGCCTTTTGCCCTGTGCGGACGTTATTTTGTGCTCTACTTACCTAGTTATTCATTTTGTTTTGTAATTGTTAATAAATCGTTTTAGGTAACTTTGTAATTTCTTTTTTTTAAATAAATCCGCTTCTGATTCCTAAAAATATATATTTTTTTTTTTTTTTTATATCCAGTGTACATTAATTACTTGTATAGAATGTACCCTAGTATAATTACAATCTAGCTACAACGTGGGCTAATGAGTATTAATACTTCACATAAAAAAACAATCCATCGAACTCCATCCTAAGAAAACTTGTATTACGGTGGATCAAGATCATTTAGTCGCAAAAGAAAGCACGCTTGTGCAGGTCGCCGCCCACTCGGTGCGTAAAATACCTAAACTTGCAATTCTCCGATATGTGACAGGGCTCTTCTTTATAAGATTTACGGGAAGACAATTTGTTCATGTGTTTTTTAGTTTGTTTACACTACATTTCACTAATATTAATTTATCACACTACAGTAACTCAAAAGGTTTTTTCCTTTTGAGCCTTCTTATTAGGTCTGTATTGTGCTAAGAATTTTACGACCCGTCGCCCACCATCACGAACACGTCCGTGAAGACGCCAGGACACAATTCTTTAAATTGGTGGAAAGGGAATGTTATTAGTATTTACTCCCCTCCATTCAAAAATCGTTCATTATAGGGGTCGAGCAAAAATCGCGCTTTAATACATTTATAATTAGCTTTGATTAATTGTTTGGTGGAAACGAATCACGAAAATTCGTCTTGGAGAATTTAAATAGGCCCTTACCTACCATTGGGTACAGAACCCAATAGCTCTAAGTAGTAAAATTGTTCATACACAAGGGAAAATTGATAGCTTCTTTGCATCTGATGCTAAAAACAACATCCGTCAAGTGCGCGTGTGACTTACGTGCAACGGGTTTCGGGGTTTTATTGATTAAAGAAAAACGATACCTGTCATCTGTGTGGTGCCGGCTTAGAATTTGCACTACCCCAAGTCTGCCCGCGGGTGTCGTAAGAGGCGACTAAGGGATATCCACCGGAGGCGGGCAGCAGTGCCCCCTGCAGATCCACAACCCGCATTCCCAGCGTGGAGATTATGGGCATTACCCCCATGAGATAAAAGCCAATAAGGCGATGTTCAAATAACAATAGAGGCTGTTATAAGGATACCTGTCAGATACTTTGCAGTATTTTTTTTAAACATGATGGAAGGATGTTTATTTGTTACATCTTCACGCCAACACTACTGAACGGAGTTAGCTGAAATTGATTATGCCTAAACCTGGAACACCTAACACATGTCATAGACTTTATACTACACTTGCTCAGAAAGTAGCTTATTCCTTTTCCAAACATAAGGTAGAAAGTACTTCATTGCAGGCGTACTGAAATGCGGGAGACTCTATGGAAAAGTCTATGGAATTTAATTTCTCACGCGTTTAGCGGGAGAGATAAGTGTATGGAAATCCATTTCTAACTTGTAATTTTTTTTTAATTATCTTAAATATCAGCCAGTAGCTTTGTTTATTTCATAATAGGTCAAATGACAAAAAGTTTTCACTCCGAATCCGCCATATGTTATCGGCCTTATCTGTATTCGGCACAATAATTAAAAAAATAACCATGACGTTTGACTCGCATATTTTATTTTCACATTTCAGTTTACAATATGAATTTACTCGAGAGATTTTGAAATTTCTAAAATTATGATTTTCCTCGAAGGTATAGAGGTAGTATAAATCACTATGTATCACTCGGGATAAAGTGCGATTCCTACCTCGTGTGTTTTAGGCCCTCGGCTTCGCCTCGTGCCTCAAATGACACACTCGATAGGAATTGGGCACTTTCTCGCCTTGGTGTACAATGTACTATTTTATCCGATAAATCAGTAATCATTAGAAAGAACTAACCGTTAACTCCCTAGGACATAAAATTATCTTGACTAGGAACAATGCATCTATAATACCTATGCTTCTATTTATCCCGCAAACAACTCTTGCAAATCCGCGGGCAGAAACAAGTACACCATATCACGAGTACCTAGACATAGACATAGACAATCATTTATTTGCTACTTAAACAGTCATAAAAAATATTACATAGTTAACTTATATTAAATATACAAAAAAAAAAGACGGGTTGCACTTCGGGAGTGCCGGCAGAAGTGAAAACTTCTGCCGGCACTCCCATATACGGTATACACTCAACTACGTTCTTAATACAAAAAGTCACTGCACTGCACTTAATAATTCACTTTCGTTATTTTCCTTAAGACTTGTTCACTGTTTGATTGCTTAGAACTGAATGAATAATCTGCCAGAAGGCTCGGTTTTTATACCTATTTCTATCCTTTCTAGATAATTCTACGCGTTTCCGGAAGCTATACCTATCTCTTTCTTTCTTTCTTTTTTCTTTTTTTTTTATTCTAGAACATTTTTTTTGTCCTTGTCTTTCTTTTCGATTCGTTCGAGAAATTAATTATCTATAGATATATAAGTAGGTAGGTATAAGCGAGCCGGACGCTAGCAACTATTACGTAAGCTAGGGCCTATTGTTGTTGTCGGAAACTAGTACTATTATCTATTCTGTTTACCTAAAAATAATGTTCGATTTTGAACTCTATCTCAAAACAAAACTTCAAGAAATTTCCTAGCTATAATGAAGATATTGTCCTGCACAATTTTGAGCTTTATTCCTTCGGCATAATGTCGTCGTTGCTAACACTCCATCCGTCTTACGCTTTTTCGATCAGGTCACGTGTCCTGACGCGAGTTTAAGATTTTATACCCATTACAGAAAAAGTGCTCAACGCCGCTAAAGAAGTTTTCACTTCAAAAAAACAATTCAACAAAAAAAATACCAAAAACACGAGAGACTGTACTGTGTTTTACAGCAGCAAAAAGGTCTCGGCTCAGCATAAATGCCTTACCACTCAGGAGTAGAAAGGCGCTGATATTCTGCCGATACCATAGTCAAAACCTACGTTACCTAAGCTTTCTATGGAACTACTACCTACCTTACCTAAGCTTCCTATGGAATAAAACTGCGAAGCTTTCTATGGAATATATGTTGGACATAGACATAGACATAGACATATTATTTATTTGCCACAACACACACATTTACATGACACAGTAAAAACAACTAACTGTTGGAACTAGGGAGGTACCTGTTTTTACAACAGTCTGACATGTTTGCGAAAAGCCAACATATCGCACGTATAAATAAGAAATCGCTCAGAAGGGGAATGGTCTACCGTAGCCAAACCCCAATACGTTGTGGAAAAGCTCGTAATTTTTTCACCACGCTGATATCAACAATTTACGAGGATTTTCCGTGTTTTGACACCGTGAAAAATTCTGTAAATCTCTTGTTGATCATACTCCATTCTGCGGAATAGGCCCGGCGTGCGCCCGGATATTCAATGTTTAGTTCGTGTCTCTGAGGAATGCCTTCTACAATAGTGATAAGAGAAAATAAGAAGATAAGAATGATGTTTCGTAGTGGTTGTGGTGGCACGAACTTTATTTTTATTTATTTTATTTTTACCTCTCAGGAACAACAAACAATCATACTTAAATATTAAGAGATTATCTTAAATAAACTAAATACTAAAAGTATCACCAACCCCGTTATCCGCAAGTTACTAAAGAAAGGGGTGGGTTTAGTGAAATTATATAGCAGTAGGTGATCAGGATTTATGCGAAGTATATTAAATTAAAACAAACATGGAGCATAATTTAACAGTTAAAAATTGTTAAGTTTTGTTATTTAACAGTAACAAAGAGGCAGTTGGCTCAACAATCAAAACTATTGAAATACAAAGTTACGTTAAATCGCACTACGTAGCTGAGTAACATTAGAAAGATACTCGTTTTTTCTTTGGTACGAAATATCTTGGTAAATGCTAAGGCTGCATTTTTGGTGGACAGCGGAGCGGCAGCTAAAGTGAATTTTTGATAGTTTTCAATGTAAAGTTGGGCAACCACACGCATATTTTTTGACCATAATCTGTTGAGTCGCACCTACTAACTTCGGCTCGCGTGAATACATGATATAGAACCCGCTCGATGTTTGGATCTTACATCTTATTTGAGTGATAGGATACAAAGAGTTGACGTTTTTGGGAAATGTTTTTCGGGATCCTTGAACCTTTTATATTTTTAATTTATATTAACGACCTGCCTCATCTTGTCAAGAATAATCACGAGATTGTATTGTTCGTTGACGAAACTTCATTGATTTTTAAAATGAAATGACAAAATACAAATTTCGACGATGTGAATAATACAATCTCAATTGGTCAATCATTGGTTTAGTGTCAATAATCTTTTGCTAAGCGAATCGAAAACAAAATGTATAAGATTTATTAAACCTAATGTTAAACAAGTTAAGGCTGAATAAAAGGAGAAACGTTAGAAATTGTAGAAGTACCGTACTTTTAGGAATCACCTTAAATAATAAACTTCAATGGGGCCCATAAATAGATAAGCTATCGAAGAGACTTAGTTCTGCAGCGTACCTATGCAATCAAAAAAATCGGTCAGCCTACAGACGTGGATACATCGAGACTTGTTTATTTCAGCTATTTCCATAGTATTGTGTCTTATGGTAGGCTGCTGGGGGGGAACGCTACAGATATTAACACCATATTTAGTGTTTCAGAAAAGGGATATTCGTGCAATCTATAACATAGGTCCTAGAGAATACCTACATAATAAATTCAAAGAAATAAATCTAATGACAGTACCATGTCAATCAATTTATGAAAACTTGTTGCACACCCACAGAAATATCAATCGGCTGTCTAAGAATAGCGATATACAAAATTTTTAATACTAGAAAGAAACATAAACTCGCTGTGCCGACTACTACATAGGATATACAAAATTAATGTATCTTTTAAAGGACAATGTATTTATAAAACGCTTGTACAACAAAACACCAAGTGAGTTGAAAAAATTGTCAGTAAATAAATTCAAACAAATTGTCAAAACCTTGCTGTGCAAAAAGGCTTACTTTAAAATATCAGATTATTTAGCTAGAGAATAAAAAATCTTGGGACGGGTTTTGTTACTCAAAAAAACAACTTACAGACTAAAGGTTTCTTTGTCGCTTCTTTACTTTAGTCTATATACCGAAGCGAAAGAAAACAAAAATATCACTTTATTTTCGTGTCAGTGTATAATTTAACAATTTGACCTTTTCTAAGATTACAATAATTATATTTTTCCCATTGTCAAACAGACTGGCTTTTTAATGGTTCAAGGCTCCCACTGTCATCGAAAACGAACCCTAAAGGACTAAGAACATACATCCACCGCTACCGCACTACGCAACAATCAGCATCCTACTAATAGTTTAAATGCGAAAGTTTGTGTGAATGTGTGTTACCACGTTTTTCCGTAGCGATGAAAATTGTAATGAATAAATAAATAATGCTGGACAATCCACACAGCACCATCTAGCCCCAAAGTAAGCTACTCAAAGCTTGTGTTATGGGTACTAGATAATTGATATATTTAATTTATTATATACATAGATAGATATTTTTTTAATATACATAGAAAACACCCAGACCAACGGAACAAATTTCTGCAGATCGTACACAAATTTGTTCTGAGGCGGGAATCGAACCCGCAACCTCTTGCGTCGCAGGCGGACTCTCGCCCGCTGCGCCACTGAGGTCGTCGTAGATGAATGTAGATAGTTTAACGCATAAACTAATCTAGTTATTCATAATTCTTTGGGCTTAATATGTATATAGCCCTAAACTCGAAATCTTTAGAAACACTTTACAGTGACAAAATGGCTTGGCTTACCGTAAGCGCGCTATCTGCTATATTAACCGTAAAATGTATCTAAATGTTACGAATTATATGGGCTTATAATTCGTAAAATTTGGATTTACATTTTGTGTTTTGCGGCAGTGGCGCGATCCAGATCTGCGACAACCTTAAAGTAATAAGTACTAAACTACACGACACATATTGCGCGCGTGACGGGTAAGTATTGATACGGTCGATACAGCGGCGCTCCAGTGAATTTTAAAGCAACCCGTCTGTTCTGCCAACCAAACTTAAGAGGGCGCAATGCGCGCCATTTTGTGAAAACGATAGGCTTAGGATTTCCCGTTCATAGGACCGGGGAAAAGAATACGGTTTTGGAACATCGTTAGCGCAAAAATCTATTTATTGTTTATTTACAAGAAAACTGCGCTACTTATGAAGAAACTACTAAAACATAAGTAACTTCAATAGACCGCAGGGTTCCTGGGATTACCTATATCAACCAAATTATGTGCGAATTAGTGCACTTTCATGATGTTTAATATCGTTTTTTTTTCACAATCGTGTTCGTACATTCGATTAACCAAAGAAAATACGTTGAACTTTATGTATTTCGAGTTTTTTTTACCACGGGGATTCCTTGAATACTGAAATCTAAGCCCAGTTTGAGAGCCAAACCCCTTAGTTTCGCCCCTTAAAACGTATTTATTTGATTCGGGCTTTGAGGATATTTTGCAATTCTAGGGAGTGTTCTTTATTTGTGAATATGAAATGAGTTTTCGCTTATGGCTTGTTATTTGTCTTGCAAATAAGACCAATTTTGATTAGGATTACGATCTCACGAGCCAAAGTTACCGTCTGCCTTTTAAAACAGTACCGTATCAGCACACATTCATAAAACGGATGGGTGAGTCTATTTGACGTTAGTAACGAACAGTGATCGTGACGTCGCAGTTTCGGTGTTAAAAATGCACAGAATAAAATTGCTGCTTTCTTCTGGTACGTAAGGCGCATGCCAGACAGAAAACACGTACTAAGACGAGGACGCGTCGTGGATGGCGTGGCGCCCTTTAGTTTACTTTTACACAAAATGTAGAATAGAATATACTTTATTGTACAAAAGTTGTACAAAGGCGAACATAATGCTAAATAGCATTCTCTACCTGTTAACCTTTGGGTAGTGTGAACAACAATTTTGTAGGTAGTGCTAGAAAATAGAATAAAGAAAAATACAATTAATCGTAACATTAACATAAATAAAATACACACATAAATACTTAAGTGCAGATACATAAATAGTAAAATATATAACGTACCGAATTATTCCTGAGAAAGAAAGTGATTAAAGACTCTAGTATATGTATAGAAATAGTATATATATATATATAGTAAATGTACAGAAGGGTCGCGATCGCGACGCAACACAGATAGAGAAGACGGGGCGCAGACACGACGATTACTCGTCTGCGCCCTATTGTAAGACATATCCAAAGGATGGGGCACGGGCACGACCCCCTGGTCGTGCCCGTGCCCCGTGCTGATGGGGCGGGGGGCATCGCGCCTTACGTCGTCGGCTAATACATCTTCATCTTCGGAAGAAGACATGTTGTCGTGTCAAAATCTGACGGTTGAATGCCAAAAATCACAATGCCGCCTGCTCTTGCGACGCCCACCGCGTAACTTCCCTGTCTTCTCTATATATGTTTCAAAAAAGACGTGTCCTCGTCTTACGTCTTTTATGTTTGGGCCGCGCCTAAGCCTTTTAAAATAGAAATAGTAGCGATGGAATTCCCAAATCGTATTTTTTGTATAGTGACGCTGTTATTTACATTTTTCGGGCAGTCGAAAATAAACTCAATTTTAGCCTGTTACTAACAAAAATTCGCCGAGTGCGAGTCTAATAGCATACAAAGAGTTCCGTACCGTACCATCGTACAAATATTTAACATACTATACTAGCGATTGCTACTTTTTCAAAGGAAATTAAATTTTCACTTATTCGGAGACCCGTTTAAATTTTCAACGTTATTATATTTTAAGTATTTGCTGTTATTACAGCTGTAATGTTACTTATTTATATAAAGTTTCATGTGTATAGCTATTGTGACTCAAAAGATATAACCTTGACAAACGAAGAGCAAGAATATAGTCAAATAAATCACGTTTTTAGAATAGAAGCCTGTAACAGAACAGATCATAATCTGCCTGTTGTTGCAAATATAAAATGATTACTAGTTCTTATTAATCTATGGTAATAAAATAACGAGATTTATGGCATTTCTTACAGTCATTTAAATTAAACGCTGAAAGCTTTTACGATCTGTGAATTGAGAAAGTAAATTGTCAAGAGCTGTGTTTATCGTAAGAACACTTGATTTTGAAACGATAATATCAACATTCCCATGAAACGTGAAGGGTCATAAATAAGACCTGTCTAGAAGCAAAAAAATAGACACTTCAAAACGATAAGCAAAATGCCCAAAATAATAAGGGATAATTTGGACCTTATGTGCGTAAGCGTTGATCATGTGACGGCTCCTACGGAAATATTAGGGACAGTCTAATTTCGGAATCCGCGCGGGAAGCTAGTCTAGGGTACCTACCTACTGGACAAAAGCTGAAACGATCTTTTGTAAAACCGTATAGATTCAAGTTATTGATTAAAATCAGTGTTGATTAAAGTAGAATAAGTGTTAACTAAAACGAATTTTATTTATTGAATATAAAGTCAGTGTTGTGATTCATGGCACTTGGTCATGTAATCAATTTAGTGTAGAGTAGAGTTAGTGTTTCAGATACCTACCGGTGCTGGTTCCAGCTACAGCTAAGTTGCATGTTTTTTTATTGCAAAAATACATCTGATATTTGTCAAAATTTTAACTACTTGTCAGATTACTGTTTCTTTAATCAAAGGTTAAATAATTCACATAAAACTAAATAATAATGTTGACTTAAATCATATGTATTTTTATCCTTTCTTCATTTTTTTATGTGTTTCTTGGAGAAGAAGTTGTGTTTATTGTTTAATGAATTTCATTGTGTTTTCCCTTAGGAATTACAGGAAATATAATTTCACAGAACCAGGACACCGATCAATCTAATATTGATAATATTGTTCAAATTAAATAATAATTAAAATTGATTAAAACTCGCAGAGTAGTATATTCTGATTTCAGGTAAACTATGATTTACATTGCAATTTAAACTGTATTTACAGTTGTCTCCATTAGAGAGAGCTTTTATATTTTGATCAATCTAACTATAGCTTGGTGCGAATGTCACTTCAGGCAATATTCTCCGAAAGTGGGAAAGCCTTTTATAAGCTGTGAGAAGTAATCTCAGTTGGATGAATCATTATATTATATTGAGAATAATATCTAAAAGTAAACCTGAAATTTGGAAATATTTTACATTCAGAAGCTGTCGACTTCTTGGACATAAACTCCCATGTGAGGAGGTCCTTATTATCATGTTATGAGAAGTAATCTCAGTTGGATAAATCATAATATTATATTGAGAATAATATCTAAAACTAAATCTGAAATTTGGAAATATTTTACATTCAGAAGCTGTCGACTTCTTGGACATAAACTCCCATACGAGGAGGTCCTTATTATCATGTTATGAGAAGTAATCTCAGTTGGATAAATTATTATATTAAATTGAGAATAATATCCAAAAATAAAGCTGAAATTTGAAAAATTTTATATTCAGAAGCTGTAGACTTCTTGGACATAAACTCCTTTAAGAGGAGGTCCTTATTATCATATGTAGACTTCTAATAGTCTATACTTACATACTTTTAATCATAAAGCGCGGATTAGGGGTCATTCGGTACTAACTAGGGATAACTAGCTTGGTAGAGTCTGACTCCGCATAAAAATTGGATCAGTCTGTACTTCACTAGTTAATAGGATTAGATACTATAGAAATTTAGTGGACCACGGACTATTTTAAGTAAGAAAGTTGATACTGACAATTTTTTAGTAAGAAAGATGATGGACTGAATGGGTTGAATTAAATATCACAAAGTAGCTTTCCCTCTGAATGTGATTATGTTATTTATATATTTATTGTTATAATTAAAATAGATATCAAAACTAATCTCATTAATTATATGACAGACAATTGAGGCTGGCTATAGAGGTATTAACTTACATACTGACAAACAATAGGGTTGATAAAAGATTATGCCCTCTTATTCCCCCGACATACCAGACATACTTAAGTATGACTGTTTTGTGATAAGTCCAATTATGATTATTATAAAGTAGATGGTATGTTAGCCAGCATACATCTTCTACGGAGGGAGCTATCCAGAAAGGTGTCGAAAGCTACTGCACAGAGGCGGAGGAGGGGCCTGTGCCTATGCCGTAATAAAATCAGTACGATAGAATGAAGAATGATTATATGAATACTACAAAACTACCTATCTGAACTTCTTATAGTTGTTTCATGCTAATAATATTATTTTAGTACATAAATACTCGAAACATTGAACTTTATATTTATTATTAAATTAATACAAGGAATGGAAGGGATTAAGTTAACTTTAGTATTAGTTCGTTTGTCTTTAGCACTTAAAAGAACCTAGGTACTACCACAACACAACGTAGGAGTCCTACCACTATCTAGACGATCATTGGCCACACTAATCATTAATTCTACATTCGGTAGTCTAAGAAACAAAGGTATAGTAAATTAATAGGAAGGTTAATTTTATAGGTAAGGTAATTACAAATAATAGGTAGGAGACAAAAAAAAAAATAGGCTGGTTTTTACAATTTGGTGCCGTGACCAGGATATAGATATTTAGATTAACAATAGGTATTCTTTATAAATAGGTTATTTAGGTAAAACTTGTTAGATATTTATATTGATGATAAGAGACGGGAGGTCGCATAGAATTGTTTAGTTTCGTAGAATATAAATAGTCTATGAATTGCTATTAGTTTTAGTTAGTTTAGAGTAGATCTTTTTATAAAGTGCGGGTTTAGATCCGTACAATTAATACAGCATAACCACGGTAAAGATATTTAGTTAAAATCACACTACGTCGCTGCATCTTCGAGATTTTTCAATTAAGTAGCCAATCAATCATTTAATTATAACTTAAGATCTAGGTTTACTGTTTAGGAGAATGGGGGTCGTATAGAATTATAGTTTATTTAGGTAGATTTAATATAAATTATACTACAAAGTGCGAATTTTTCGCACAATTTGCTGCTTGTGAAATGGAAGGTGCATAAAGACAAACGGAATAATAAAGGGATATTTACAGACTTATCTTTTGATTAACTTTTAATTTTAATAATGTTAGCTATTAATTAATGAATAGAAAACTTTAAACAAAAAAATAAAAACTTTCTTTTTAAGACCTGGTTCTCACAGATCACACTGGTTCAACAGATTCTAGTTCTAGGTTGTATGTATTATCATTACGAAGTCACATTAGTAACCATAGTATACATTAGGTGTTATGAATAACAGGTACATACCTGGCAATTAATATTCATATTTATGACATTATTTTGATTGTGATTTTATAATTATTTTGGGTTCGCTCTTGTCGTAATACATAGTCGTACCATTACTTTGGGGTCGGTTTAAAATATTAGAGTGTAGATACAGCTTATTTGCAAAGTGCCACAATGGGTATCATATTAAATGAAAGAAACTTAGGTAGATAGGTAGGTACTGTTACTAGAAAAACGTTATGTCATAATTTGAGAACATTAAGTACGCAGACTCCGGGGTCGATGATAAATATTAAAACAATTTAATAATTACGAAAAAGATTAGGTAAGGTATAAATTGTATTTGACACTTAGGTGGGATTATAGAGTAGTGTAGTTAAGATATTATTTGAGTTTCATAAATACATAGAATAAGAGGGGACTTCAAACAGATTAGAGTTGTATTGTAAAACAAAGTTAATGGATGCTGGGTTCACTTGGTATTAAACCTCTCATAAATAGTAGATAACAGAGATTTCAGTGTAAATTTTATAAAAAATAATGGATCGTTGAAGCAGGTGGATGAAATATTTACTAGTATTACAAGATACTGTTAGCGAATTCATAAATGGTTCCAAGTGAAGGGGTTGTAAAATGGCGGTTTTTCCGAAAACATTTATAAATGAATCATAATTTTCTCATAATATAATCATAATTGTCTCTTAATATCAAACTTTAAATTAGTTAAAAATTTTAGACTCTCTCTATCATGAAGGCGTTAAAACTAATGGATTTTACCTAATAAAATATGAATATTAACGTGAAGTTGGACTAATTACAATGTAGTTTTACTTATTTGGAAGAATATTAGACATAAATTTCGTATAAGAATCAGGTATGAAAATGAGAAAAACAAAGAAAATAACCACGCGCGTGTAAGAAACTTCAATAAGATTGCCATGGGAAGAAAAATTTGGAAACTTTCTATTAATTTTTTTTTAAATAATTTTGATTAAGAATTGCTTAAGCTCTGTGTCACAGGTTAGAATGGTGTGCTAATTCAATTGGGAGAATGAGTGAAACGATAGAGGGATTTGATTGTAAATACTGAGTGACTATTAGACATAGATTTAGTTTGTGTGAGAGAAGTGAGCAAATAACTTGTATGAATGATAAGTAGATAGATTATTAGAATCAGGCTGGAGGGCCCACGTGAGTTATCACATTTCAGAATCTGGGACAATCTGATGAAGTTTGAATCATACATGCTCCACAAATAAATTTTATGAAGGAATAATTTTGGTGTTAGGTTAAGAGATCATATCAGACATTTTTAATGAATCTGAGATCTAAATTGCAGCTGAGGCTGACTTCATAAAATTTCACACTAAACATGTTAGGTTTCGATCTGAGCACACTATACACCTATTCCAGATTTGAATTGGGTTGGTTTCGGGTAAATCAAAATTGAGTTATCAGTCGAATTGAGATACAGGTAAGGGACAGTTGTGCAGGAGTTAACGAGCATTTCGTGCGTAAACATAATGTAAGTTCACAAAGAAATCGTTCGCTAACTATTCACTAGGAATTATCTCGACTCACAACCGGGGTACCGAAGTCAATTGTACTTACTCTGTCAAGGAGCTTGGTAAAACAATATTGATTTAATTGTCATTTTGTTTATCTTCATTTTTGTGTGTAAACTTCTTCTCTAGACGGACTTATAAAAAAATAACCAATCATTTTCAATCTGGTCCTACACACACACACACATACGCTACATTAAAATATGTATGATTTCAAGGTCCAACAGATTAAGAGCTAATAAAAGTGAAATCATACAATTTGAAATTAAAGAGACAAACCAAGAGTTATATTTGCAAAATTAAAATATTAAGGAAATCTTTATTTCAGTTATTAAAAAGGTCACTTCCATAAAGATTTGGGGTCGATTGTAACAGAACAGATCATAATCTGCCTGTTGTTGCAAATATAAAATGATTACTAGTTCTTATTAATCTATGGTAATAAAATAACGAGATTTATGGCATTTCTTACAGTCATTTAAATTAAACGCTGAAAGCTTTTACGATCTGTGAATTGAGAAAGTAAATTGTCAAGAGCTGTGTTTATCGTAAGAACACTTGATTTTGAAACGATAATATCAACATTCCCATGAAACGTGAAGGGTCATAAATAAGACCTGTCTAGAAGCAAAAAAATAGACACTTCAAAACGATAAGCAAAATGCCCAAAATAATAAGGGATAATTTGGACCTTATGTGCGTAAGCGTTGATCATGTGACGGCTCCTACGGAAATATTAGGGACAGTCTAATTTCGGAATCCGCGCGGGAAGCTAGTCTAGGGTACCTACCTACTGGACAAAAGCTGAAACGATCTTTTGTAAAACCGTATAGATTCAAGTTATTGATTAAAATCAGTGTTGATTAAAGTAGAATAAGTGTTAACTAAAACGAATTTTATTTATTGAATATAAAGTCAGTGTTGTGATTCATGGCACTTGGTCATGTAATCAATTTAGTGTAGAGTAGAGTTAGTGTTTCAGATACCTACCGGTGCTGGTTCCAGCTACAGCTAAGTTGCATGTTTTTTTATTGCAAAAATACATCTGATATTTGTCAAAATTTTAACTACTTGTCAGATTACTGTTTCTTTAATCAAAGGTTAAATAATTCACATAAAACTAAATAATAATGTTGACTTAAATCATATGTATTTTTATCCTTTCTTCATTTTTTTATGTGTTTCTTGGAGAAGAAGTTGTGTTTATTGTTTAATGAATTTCATTGTGTTTTCCCTTAGGAATTACAGGAAATATAATTTCACAGAACCAGGACACCGATCAATCTAATATTGATAATATTGTTCAAATTAAATAATAATTAAAATTGATTAAAACTCGCAGAGTAGTATATTCTGATTTCAGGTAAACTATGATTTACATTGCAATTTAAACTGTATTTACAGTTGTCTCCATTAGAGAGAGCTTTTATATTTTGATCAATCTAACTATAGCTTGGTGCGAATGTCACTTCAGGCAATATTCTCCGAAAGTGGGAAAGCCTTTTATAAGCTGTGAGAAGTAATCTCAGTTGGATGAATCATTATATTATATTGAGAATAATATCTAAAAGTAAACCTGAAATTTGGAAATATTTTACATTCAGAAGCTGTCGACTTCTTGGACATAAACTCCCATGTGAGGAGGTCCTTATTATCATGTTATGAGAAGTAATCTCAGTTGGATAAATCATAATATTATATTGAGAATAATATCTAAAACTAAATCTGAAATTTGGAAATATTTTACATTCAGAAGCTGTCGACTTCTTGGACATAAACTCCCATACGAGGAGGTCCTTATTATCATGTTATGAGAAGTAATCTCAGTTGGATAAATTATTATATTAAATTGAGAATAATATCCAAAAATAAAGCTGAAATTTGAAAAATTTTATATTCAGAAGCTGTAGACTTCTTGGACATAAACTCCTTTAAGAGGAGGTCCTTATTATCATATGTAGACTTCTAATAGTCTATACTTACATACTTTTAATCATAAAGCGCGGATTAGGGGTCATTCGGTACTAACTAGGGATAACTAGCTTGGTAGAGTCTGACTCCGCATAAAAATTGGATCAGTCTGTACTTCACTAGTTAATAGGATTAGATACTATAGAAATTTAGTGGACCACGGACTATTTTAAGTAAGAAAGTTGATACTGACAATTTTTTAGTAAGAAAGATGATGGACTGAATGGGTTGAATTAAATATCACAAAGTAGCTTTCCCTCTGAATGTGATTATGTTATTTATATATTTATTGTTATAATTAAAATAGATATCAAAACTAATCTCATTAATTATATGACAGACAATTGAGGCTGGCTATAGAGGTATTAACTTACATACTGACAAACAATAGGGTTGATAAAAGATTATGCCCTCTTATTCCCCCGACATACCAGACATACTTAAGTATGACTGTTTTGTGATAAGTCCAATTATGATTATTATAAAGTAGATGGTATGTTAGCCAGCATACATCTTCTACGGAGGGAGCTATCCAGTAAGGTGTCGAAAGCTACTGCACAGAGGCGGAGGAGGGGCCTGTGCCTATGCCGTAATAAAATCAGTACGATAGAATGAAGAATGATTATATGAATACTACAAAACTACCTATCTGAACTTCTTATAGTTGTTTCATGCTAATAATATTATTTTAGTACATAAATACTCGAAACATTGAACTTTATATTTATTATTAAATTAATACAAGGAATGGAAGGGATTAAGTTAACTTTAGTATTAGTTCGTTTGTCTTTAGCACTTAAAAGAACCTAGGTACTACCACAACACAACGTAGGAGTCCTACCACTATCTAGACGATCATTGGCCACACTAATCATTAATTCTACATTCGGTAGTCTAAGAAACAAAGGTATAGTAAATTAATAGGAAGGTTAATTTTATAGGTAAGGTAATTACAAATAATAGGTAGGAGACAAAAAAAAAATAGGCTGGTTTTTACAAGCCCCCTTTCATTTGCATATTATTATTATTTGCTGTTATAGCAAATAATAGTAACAAGTGTAAGAGAAATACACATTCTCTGAAAATTTCAACTGTCTACCTCTTACCGTTCATGAGATAGAGCCCTCTAACAGACGGACGGACGGACAGCGGAGGCTTAGTAATAGGGTTCCGTTTTCACCCTTCGGGTACGGAACCATAAAAACTGATGGAACCATCGAACTGGCGCGACTACCAACCAACCTATCTGTATCTGCCTGCACCTGTTTGTTGCCATCCAACGAGATTGGATCCAGGCTATTAGAAATATTGAAGTAATAACGGCTCCATCGGAATAACTAGCGAACACTTTTATGTGGAGTGCAGCAGATGTGAACCGTTTCCATCACAGTAATGTCACAAAAGCTTGTACAATATCAACGCCACAGTCTTTTCAGTGTTTTTAGTAGGTAGATACTTCTTGTTCATAGAAAATTACAGTAACAGAATAAAACAATTACAACTAATAGGTATATACACTTACATATATCTATTTCTTAAAAATCTCAGCCGACACCAGAAGGCAGAGCGCCCAGGATGCTGGCAGCATTGCCACGTTGAATGGCAATGCTAATTCGTTGACCGAAATAGAAGTTCCGATCACCTGTGGACTCTATAAGAAGTTTGGTAAGATCTTTATTATCTTCTTGTTAAAAAATTATTTCATTGTTTTCATTGTCTATGCAATACACTGACATAAAGATGGCATTACACTGACAGATGCTTATTGTTTGACGTTGATGTATTTAGCTTGCTATCCATGTCTATTTTCTTTGTGTTGAAAGCAAAACGTAGTCATGGATCTTTGGTTGAAAGTAATTAATTATATCTGATCGAATCGTGTAAACTACTAAAATGTAATTGTTGTTTTTAGTTATACATATACAATACATGCAACCTTACGAGAAATCCACCTGCCTCTCAACGCTTCTGTTATTTAATGGATGAATACAGTTTGTTAAATTATAATAAATGATACTTGAAATAACAAAAAACGTTTGTCACGGCTTCGCACGGGTGGACATTTATTTTTTAAATATATAAATACAGCCCATGTTACTCAGGGATAATGTAGCATTGTAATGGTGAAAGATTTTTTTTTTAAATTGGTTTTAGTTGTTTTTGAGTTTCTTCGTTACAAACATACAAATATTTCCTCTTTAAATAGATAGATAGATAATATCATTATTGTAAGTACCATTAATACTTATAAAATATCTTAGAAACTACTTATTAAATCGAGTACGGCACAATCGGCGGCCTTATCGCTGACAGCGATCTCTTCCAGGCAACCTTTGGATGGACAGGATTGGTTAGTATAGAACTTGACGGTGGCGTAGGTATATGATACTACAAAAATCTAAATAAATATTTGGCTAGAATTAGAAATTAGAACACAAAGAGAATATAATTGGAATGACATACGATCAGAGACATACTAAGAAAACTAAAACTACAGCACTAAATTATAAAAATAAAAAAAAAATAAAAACAAGGACTATAAAAATAATTGATTTTACCTTTATGAAGATATATTATGAGTGGACAGATAGTGCTGATGAACCAAACTCTTTATAATATAAAAAAATAAAATGAATAATGTCTGAAATAAAAGCATATTATTATTATTATTATAAGTGTAGATTGGGATGAAACGTTGCTGTTCTTCCAGCACGATATAGGTTATTAGCCCCTTTCATTCATAATGAACTCGTCAAAATACGAAAATTGTTTTTAAGACAATAGTCAAATGAACTTTAGTGAACTTCGATTCGAGAATTATTTTTTAATATTTTTAAATATTTAGTCAATTTATTCGAAAATTATATTATAATTAGTATCCTCACCTAAGTACAAACAATCGCCTTTTTTGTGATGAAATTAGGTTTTATATTTTAAAAACCTTTTTAAAAAACAAGCTTTTAATGTATTGTCATCCATACTAACCGTGTATACAAAATTTCATCTCAATGGGTTGAAGATGTCTGCTTCAAAAGTGAGTTGCAAGATTCCACCCGTACAAACATAGTTACATACATTGCAAGTTAAATAAAAGCTTATAAAAATTGCGTTGAAAGTCACGTTTTCGAATTTTTGTCAACAAGTACCTAATCTTGTTTTTATCAAGTTCGCGATCTCTATAGGCAGGTAGACTCCGCAGTGGGGTGTCTGAAAAGTGATTTGTCGATAGCCCTAAGGCTAGGAAATGGAGTAAATTGCAGACGAGAGGGGTGCCGGGGTCCGACCAATGGGAGGGCCCATTTATATTGAATCATGACTACTAAAACGTGCCTAAAAGACCTACGTAAGGTAATATACCGTCGTGGCGTCTGCGGCGTAAAAATCGACCCCTCTCCAACCCAACCCGTGGATTTCGCAAGGTTGGCTAAGGAAACCCACCACAGGTAGGGCAGCAGCTTCATTCTGTGTAGGTATTTTAACAATAACACTGCCCAGTGGGGGTACGACCACCTATCAGCCTGCCAAGCGTGATTGAATGAGGATCCGTAACGTTTTTAGTTGAGAATGCAGATTTAAAGAGCTAAGAAATCCATAACACAAAGTGTAAATATTTTCCTTCTACGACAAAAATTGACGAAGTTATGACCAAATTACTAGCGAAAATAACTGAAAAAAAATTTTTTTTGATGATAGTTCTTTCAAAACTGAGTTTATCTGGTTTTTTTTCCTAAACTTATAGTTTCGGAGTAAATCACTAAAAACTGATATCTGCCTACGGTTAATGGGCGGCCTCCGAGCGAGTGACGTCACTCGCACCCGCATAATTTGATTAAACCAGCAGCAACGGCGTAATGTTTAGTTTATTATTATAACTTAATATCTTCGTAAGTAATGGTCCGATTTGGATAATTCAAAAAGATATATCATTCTTATGTCATAAGAAATATCGAGGATACTAGTTCTATTGAAATTGCTATACCTTTACTGATCTTCATTGGCACTGATCATGGCAAAACCCAAGGGGGTTAGTCCACTACTGAATATGCCAAAAATGCAAATGAGGTTATGTAAAGTACCTCATAGTCATATTGATAGCCAAATCAGAAGAAACACCAGGAATTAGTATTTTAATAGCTTTAATTGTAATTAGAATATGTCTGTACCTTTATTTCCACTATTATTTTCCTTAATCAAACTTTTTGTTTTGAAAATATTATAATTCTCGCCATGTTATTTTTCCAATGCCGCAGTCTAGTTCCATACCTGTCCGCCTGGCGCGTCTATTATGACATTGACAAATAAAAGCTTCCTTCAGAAGCAAACTCTCACAAACGTCAAGAGAAGATTATTTATTTATTTTTTACCCGACTCAGCAAGAAAACGGGTTATATTTTATTATTGCTAATAGGCGGCTAATCCTGGCAACAGGAATGTCCCAGTCCGCTTCGGCCATTAAAGATATTGTATGTCCTCATACATGTTTAACACTTTACCATTATGTTACATTAAATAAGTAATATTACAGATTATTTCTTAATAGTCAGGACTCGATAATTAAGAAGAACTAATTATTTAGCCTAGAACTGATTATAAAGTAATTAAATTAAGCGAATTACTTAACTTAGACAAATCAACGATATTACAATACTATTTCTATTATGACAATATCATTTCTAACTATATAAATCGTATATTTAAAGAAAAAATTAAGTATCTTAGAGATATGAATTATTAGCAAAACGAATGAGGAAGACCAAATAGATCATATGCATGACATCATCTTCACACAAGTAACGTGATGGCGGTGGTAGGCAAGCGATCGAAGAAGTCATTATGATACAGCGTCTGCGTAAAAAAAAAGAAAAGTTTTAATAATAAAATAAATAACTATTATATGCATTATATTTGAAATTATCTAAAGAAAACACTATAACGAATTGTACATTCTCGTTATCTCTGTACTTTAAGAGTTATATAAAA
This sequence comes from Eupithecia subumbrata, assembly GCA_949316285.1. Taxonomy (NCBI): domain Eukaryota; kingdom Metazoa; phylum Arthropoda; class Insecta; order Lepidoptera; family Geometridae; genus Eupithecia; species Eupithecia subumbrata. The sequence continues at coordinate 32,509,754 of OX438640.1, read as the reverse complement.
GTATAATAGTTATATAAAAAAATTATAAACTGAAATTGTTTTCCTGTTTTTTTTTTAACCTTAATTACCACCATTTGAGTCCTCGTGATCAGGTAAACTCATTAACGTGTCTGAGTCCTCGTAATCGGGCAAACTCACAAACAGTTACTCGAGTTCTTGTAGTTGGGTACGCTTATTAACGTGTCTGAGTCCTCGTAATCGGGCAAACTCACAAACACTTAAGTCCTCGTAGTTGGTGTTCATTAACGTGTCTGAGTCCTCGTAATCGGGCAAACTCACAAACAGTTACTGGAGTCCTTGTAGTTGGGTAAACTCATTAACGTGTCAGAGTCCTCGTAATCGGGCAAACTCGCAAACAGTTACTTGAGTCTTTGTAGTTGGGTAAGCTCATTAACATGTCAGAGTCCTCGTAATCGGGCAAACTCGCAAACAGTTACTTGAGTCTTTGAAGTTGGATAAGCTCATTAACGTGTCAGAGTCCTCGTAATCGGGCAAACTCGCAAACACTTGAGTCTTTGTAGTTGGGTAAGCTCATTAACATGTCAGAGTCCTCGTAATCGGGCAAACTCGCAAACAGTTACTTGAGTCTTTGAAGTTGGATAAGCTCATTAACGTGTCAGAGTCCTCGTAATCGGGCAAACTCGCAAACACTTGAGTCTTTGTAGTTGGGTAAGCTCATTAACATGTCAGAGTCCTCGTAATCGGGCAAACTCGCAAACAGTTACTTGAGTCCTTGTAGTTGGGTAAGCTCATTATCGTGTCAGAGTCCTCGTAATCGGGCAAACTCACAATACTTGAAACTGCAAAATAAAAATATTACGTATACCCACATTTAATTATTCCAGTTAGTGCAAGGGCCTTAGATGCTGCTCCGTTGAGTCCATTGACAACTCTTAAATGCATCTCATCTTTTTCCCTCTGCAAGAAATTGTGGGAATGGGATTCATCCATACGTATACATAAGATACATATTTTATGATACTTAAGTGTCTTTGTATTTACGTGGATTTTATTTATATTCAGTGTATTTTTTTTAAACAATAAATAGTATAATCATCATGAGAGAATATTTATGTTGTCAAAAATAATCAAGTCATTATTACTGTGTGAATATTATTAAATGGTGATTTGCATATATAAGAAAGTAATCGGTAGGCAGTATAAATATACTTTATACCCCAATATATTTCATTGTTAAGTCATTGTAGGCTCACTTTTTTTTTTTAATATCCCTTTTTAGTCTGATAATATTACTTTCACTTTTAGCTTTAGAGAATAGTCATTAATTAAGGACCATAACAAAATCTCTAGTGTCACAGAGGGGTATTGCCATATCTAATAATTTTGGTTGGTGGTTTGACTTTTTTTTTTTTAATCTATCTCAAATTTGCGGATAATTTATGAGCTAGACATAGTCAGTGTTTGCTATTGGGTTTTTGATTGAGGCATCCACGTGCTTCATTTGATTAAACACATGATGTATTTGAATCATATTATTAACTCTTTATTGCTTTTTGATAATAATTTTTACCTCAAAATTTAACTGTCTAAGAGCTCATTGTGCAAGCCCAATGTCTCTTGACATCTTTGATTTTATACATACAAGCACAAAATGTATAATCGCAGTATATACACCTGTTCTTTAGAAATGCAAAACCTTTCATTGCTAATAAATTTTGATCTGATGTGTACAGTGCAGTGCCAAAATCAACGATAATCTTATTAAATATCGTGATTTCTTACTTTTTATTTTTTTTTTATTTTTTTTTTACTTTTTTTTTCATTCCTTTTTTTTTATTTTTATTTTATTATTTATTTATTTATTTATTTTTTATTATTATTATTATTTTTTTATTAATATTTTATGCAGATAGCTTTACTTTAATTATTTCCAGCTGAGTCGCTCGCTGGCCGCTTAGATGTATTGGTGTTTTGGGTTCGCTGTTTTTCTCGGCAAAAAGCTTCTACATGACCAAGACGAGCACAGTGAGAACATTTTTGTCGCTCTTTAGAGCAATTACGTGTTATGTGTCCTACTTCAGAGCAATTGTAGCATTTTAATGTCTGCGAATAATTTATATTGTTATTGTTAGATCTTTGCATTTTATTAGAATCTTTGAGTCTGTCGGGAATAAACTGAGATGACTTTTGCAGAGGGGTGCTTATTTTAAAATGTTTAACAGTTATGCTGCGAAGGTATTGCAAAAGCTTAGTGGGACTTTGGAAATTGGCGCCTTGAGCATTAAGTTTGATATTAGGATCAAATATGCCATGGATAATACACTGGACTGCTTCTCTTCCTTTTATGTTGCAGTGATTGACTAATTTTGCTTTGTCATAAAAGTATTCCTCAAGCGTCTCTTCTCGGCGGCTTTTCCTATCAAGCATTTCTATTAAACGATCAGCATAGTTTCGATCATCGGGAAAAGTTTTCAGGATTTTTCTTTGCCATTCTTTCCAAGACAGTTTTACGGTTGTAAGGCCTTCGTACCATCTACGTGCTAATCCGTCAAGCTTCGACAAAGCGTGAATAATAATTTGATTTTCGCTCCATTGGTATATATGTGCCGTTTCGTTCACTTTCTTAAGCCATGATTGAGTTGTTTGAGATTTTTGGCTAGGGTCAAACTTCGGGATGACTTCTTGAGCGCCAGGAAAATACGTATTTTTGTGATGTCCCATCACATCAATGAATTTACTCAGCATTGAGTATTGATCTTGCTGTTTATCAACTACTCGATTGTGTCCGTGATGTACATAGCTTTCCCTGGATCTAGAACTAGGGTCGGAGTTCGACCTACTTGACATAGACGTATAATAGTATGTTCGTCGTCTGGCCTTTGTCTTCCTATTGCGCGTATGAGATCTGCGCTCTCTTCTTCTCAAAGACCTTGACGACGAGGTCGTACGCGAGCGCGAGTCACGGCGACTTCTCCTTTGTTTACGTTGGTTAGATAGTGATTGACGCTATCGATGTCGTCTTGCCCTTTTAGCACTAGGTGATCTAATTCGACTACGGGTCTCCCGTAGCGATGATGACTTATGTCGTTTTCTCTCCATATCCTTATAGTTAGCTATGTATTTTTGCCTTTCAGTGTTAATCGGGGTTGTTACAGCTTCGCGCTCAGACATACTCAATTTTATTATATTGTTCTATTGTATGTAATAGAATTCGTTTCAAACATTTGAACATTTCATAATTATGTGAAATATTTTTTTTTTGTATGAATATATAATTAAAAAACATTCAATTTAAAAAAATATTTATTTTATTTTATTATTAAATGGAATTAATAATTTTTGTCCATGTCGTAATTGTGCATAATTAGTGCACAATTTATATATAGAGTAATAGTTTATTTAGAAGAATTAATAGTGTGTGTACATGTCGTAATTGTGCATAATTGATGCATAATTTGTGCAAAAACAATTTCAAAAGTTCGGGTCATATTAAAGTGTTTAATATTTTTTTTATTGTTTTTTTTTTTTATTAAGGATTGTAGTTTTATATTTGTGCGCGGTAAATGTGCATGATTAATGGTTAAAGATGTGTAATTCAATTGTGCATAATTATTGCACGAACAATTTCAAAAGTTTAGTTCAAATATATATATATTTTTTTTACATTAAAGATTGTTGTTTTTGTTTGTGCGCAGTAGATGTGCATGATTAAGGGTTAAAAGTATTGTGTAATTTAATTGTAGTTATGCATAATTAGAGCACAATTTATGCACAAACAATTTCGAAAGTTCAAATTATATAAATGTTTTATTATTATTATTATTTTATATATTTAAGGTTATTGTTTTATATTTGTGCGCAATTGATGTCAATGATTAAGGGTGAAAATAATGTCCACAATTGAAATTTCAAATTGTGTGGTTAGTTGAAAATTAAAGTATATTTAAAAATATACATCATTAGGGTTAACATTATGTGCAACATGAAGGGTTAAAATATAATGCGCCGTTTAGTGTTCAGATAATGTGCATAATTATATGATTAAAATAATGTAGGTTGAAATAATGTTCATAGTTAAGGGTTGATATAATAGTTTTTAGAGTGAAAATAAATAAATTATGTATTTACATATAATTTGTGCATAGTGATAGGTAAGGAAGAGGAGGGGTTACACAAAACATTGTTAGTACATTGGTAATATCATGGATAAAGTTATTTGAAGAAGTAGGTATATATTCCTACATACTTATAAGCTTATTATAATGCATGAAGTGGTGAGTATCTAGTGTAGCGCATCAGCATTGCCATATTGCGAGGCATTGCTGCCGGCATTTTAGAGACGCTTCTGACTGGTGTTGATATGGATTAGTTGAGGTAACTCTAGATTGTTTGTAACAGTCTGCAATTGGATCAATTGTTTCAATTGTGAACCTAGTGTTCACAGTTCTTATTTGTTTATATTCTTTGGTTGTAATTTTCTTTTCTTAGTTATTACAGGTGTATAGTTAGGTGCTTATAGTTTTCAAAATATAAGTTGATATTCATACGCTCCTTAACACAATCATGACCGGCTGCTGTGATTTGTACCACCAAGGCTCGGCAGTAATGCATTAATGAACTCTTTTTTTTTTACAATTTTATTTAATTTTTTTTTTCTTTAGTTGTTCAGAATTAAGTTCATTAGAGCACCAACAGCCTCTCTGGTCCATGAACAAGATAGGGGTATCAGTTTGAAATCCGCTGAAGTTCATGCACACAAAACTAACAATGGTATTAAGCGCTGAAAGTAAGTATGTTGTAAACATTTATTTAGATTGGCACAGGACCGTGTGAAGTGGCACAAAAGTTTGGCGGCCTATACCCAGTAGTGGGTGAAGTCAGGTTGCAGATGATGATGATGATGATGATGAACATTTATTTGAATGATAACACAAGTTTCTTGTGGTTAATAATTACTTAGTTATATTTTCTTTATAACAACTGTAAAGTTAATTTAAGCTCAGTCACCGTTGTTGCCACAGTTGACCGTTGAGTCGAACCAAAGTTATTATTGACTCAACACAATTGGACAGAGTCAGTCCATATCATTGTGCTTGCTCAGTTTATTAAAAGGTCCACCAATCACATATATGTATGATCAATATGATCATTGATCATGCATGACTGATTGATAACAATCTCAACATAAAAATATTTTTCTTAGTAGTTAGTTGATCCTGAAATGTCCGCTTAAATTTGCTGAATAGCTAGAGAGACTGTTTACTTGAATTGACTGATTAAAATACCAAACAATAAATTCATATAGAAAAATACAACAATTATTTGTTGTCCGAGCTTTTGAAACTTTAAAGTTTAAAATAATTATTTTTCATAATTACCAGATCTGATTACCAGTAGAATTGATATGGTAGGTAGCTTAGCTATTTTTATAAAGGAAATTGTGTAAAATAGGAGTAGGCAAAGCATAGATACATACCTACTCTAGTATTTCTTTACATTGCATCTTGCCATCTCCAATCAAGCTGGACTTAGGATACGCCAACGAGTGTACCTACATTTACTCACATCACAAAGCAATTTAAGTAAGACTGATAACTATTATAGTGATATTTTATTAAAATCTACAAGTGGTTGCGTGAATTTATTGTCAACCATTAGATTCGATCATTGACCTTGACGCAGGGCGGCGTTTACATGAGTAAATAGGTCGGTCTTTTATTTTGATTACTTACTGACTATAGTTACCAGGATGTAAATAGTCGTAGTACCCGGTGTGCGAGACCATTGGTTATCAGATTTTATGCACAGTAAAACAAGTCTACATACCAACGCTGCATTGGGCGTGTTTCGCACTTCTGATTGATAGCCAAATCAGAAGAAACACCAGGAATTAGTATTTTAATAGCTTTAATTGTAATTAGAATATGTCTGTACCTTTATTTCCACTATTATTTTCCTTAATCAAACTTTTTGTTTTGAAAATATTATAATTCTCGCCATGTTATTTTTCCAATGCCGCAGTCTAGTTCCATACCTGTCCGCCTGGCGCGTCTATTATGACATTGACAAATAAAAGCTTCCTTCAGAAGCAAACTCTCACAAACGTCAAGAGAAGATTATTTATTTATTTTTTACCCGACTCAGCAAGAAAACGGGTTATATTTTATTATTGCTAATAATATCAGATATTAAACTGGACATAACTTTTTTTAATGGTTTTTGTTTCAGATTCATTTTATTTTCTACTTAAACGCAACATTAAATTCGAAACATCTAATCCATATTCAGAAAACCTGGTAGTAGCTCAAAACATAAGACACACGGACTCTTTTGATTCGGGTTTCTTAGAAAAACCCGATTTACCAGCCAGTTAACCTTACTCTACCAAACCCAACCCAGGTACGACACGCTGGATTTTATGTAGGTAATTTTATTACAAAGCCAAAGCTACCATCGATGTACAGACAGCGTCAGAATTAAGTAATCCCCAGAAATACAGAAATACAGAAATACAATTTATTCATAAAGCCAATTTACATGTCAATATCTTTGTACCTATGTATACAAAGCATAGGTAGGTATGCGAATTTTTTAATAATTTTAGTTACATAAATACAATACAAATAAATTTGTAATTTAATTAAGTTAATAAAAGTCAAATAGGAAATTACACAATAAAAATAAAAAAATATTAGAATTTATTAAAATTAGTGTCCGTTTTCTCGAGTAGTTCTGCTACAGAATAAAAATTCTGCTCGACAAGCCAACGTTTCAGGCGGGACTTGAAGCTAGTTAGACTGCTATCAGCTGTGAAAGCTTCTGGCAGTTTGTTATATACTGCCGGACCCATAACGTGAGTCAACTTTGAGGACTTCGAGAGGGAGCGGGCGATAGTGGAGAGCTTTCCTGCGTTCCGCGTCCCGTACGAGTGAGTGTCGCCGTTCTTCATGCATTTATCTAGGTTCAGACGAACATACACCGCCACTTGCATTATCACAATGCTGGGCAGTGTAAGTATACCTAGTTCTTTGAAATGTGGTCTGGCGGAGACGTCACGACGTATGTTAACTAGTCCCCCCTGCATAACACAACGCAGGCTAAAATCCGATTTCTTTTTTTTATTTTATAAACAGGTTTGGATTTAAACCTACATGTATTATGCAAGGGGGTTTCTTAATTCTGACGCTTTCTGTACCTAAGTAAAATTTGGGAGATAGGATTCTAGCTTCTCGAAAGTGGAATGCTCAAATTTGGTCCAAATAAGTCTACCCACCTCAGTCAGGCCATTTGTTGAGTTAGCGCTGGGAGAACGTACTTACCATATCTACAGAAACAATACAAAACATGTATTCTATAAAATTGAATCATAATTTACCTACCCTATAAAATAGAAGAGCCTCTATGCCTACGCTTCGTGCAAATATACCATCATTTATAGCAGCAATACAGTGTAATGTTTCGAAACTGTTACATACATTTAGTTTGCGGTCGGAACAGTGTTACCCGCTACAAATATGGCAAATTGGTTAACCGCTTCAATTATACCCATTTTATACATCTGTAATGCATGAGCGCCCCGGATAAGTAGGTAGTTTGAATGTTTTATTAGGGGTCGAAGTACGTTCTAATGTTGCCCATATTTGTACTTTATCAGGTAGAGCTTGTTAGATAGGGTTCAGTCCTTCGCAGGAAGGCCATTTTGAAATGGTAATCCCAATAATCGAACCAAAATACTAACATACAAATAAAGAACTAGTTTTTTATTCAATTTATTGAGCACCAGTAAGTTACGTGGCACAGTGCGAATATATTCGGTTACATCTTTATTATAATGTTGTTTTATATGTAAACATGCTCTGTAACAGTTTCATTAAAGTTTATTGAAATTTTATTGGAAATAAAGAGAGTTTTGTACTCGCGGCGACATCTAATATCTATGAAAATCAGAAAGGAAACCAGGTACCTACAACACGATATCACTGTTTACGTCGACGAGCTCTTAGGGGAGGCCTAAGTCTAGCATTGGACTGGTATGGCCAGGGTTTTTGCATACTTAACACTCTCATGACCCAAGACGCACATGTATCATGACCATGACCATCTGTAGGTCCTTTATTTTTTTTAATTGCTTTTTCTATTGCAATAGGTAACTAGGCTAGTAATACCTACGTAGGTTTAATATTTCCTATAGGTAGGTAACAAAGTTTTATTCGACTTGGGCTACAAAATGGTAGTCTGTGATCCAAAAAGTAACTACAATTGTACAAATTGTACCAGACTTCAAACAAATCAACGGCTGTGTTATGTTTGACAAACAAACACGCTGGAAATAGCAACAATTTGGGACCAAACTGAATGTTTGGCTTCAAAACTACAATTATAACGAAACAACTGCATAGCTCTTAGATGGAAGAGCATAGAGTTTAAAGTACGTCGTTTGTCTGTGAGGATATTTTGGTAGAATGACCAGACGACTCGAATTTACAAGCGGTCTGCTAAAAGTACCTACAACGACGTGTGGCTATAAGTTTTGGCTTCATATGATACCATATTTCGGACGCCTTTTTGGTTTTATGTTCAATACGGATTTATGTAAAATTAAAACTATCGATATACCTATAAAATTAATTTGAGTAACTCTCACTAAGAATACTATACAAGAAAGTTTGGATTGATGTTTGTTATCTCTTCACACAACACTATTTAACGGATCTGGCTTAAAATATAAAGGTACGTACGTGGTTTTAGACCAGGTCAGAAATTATTACAAAATATGTGAATTTTGAGTTCCAAAATAATTTAATAATAATTCAAAAATTTTATAAAGTCAAGGCAGATCCCTGAAAGTAATGGCATTTTCAAAGGAAAATAATTCAAGGTAATTCTGCAAAAAATAGGTATAACAAGTTTTTGGAATTTGCCCTAGTCACGCCCAAAGTTACAAAACCAAAACCTTAAAGTAACTTAATTTCGGTAAAACCCCGCTTGTTATTTCATTAAGCGTTCCCTAACATCTGTTGCTTGAAACTTGATGTCATTGTTTCAACTTTCCTCTACCGGAATTTCAGAAAATTTAGCTAAAAAACAAGCCTTAAGTCTTTAACCTAAAGTCTAAAATAAGAAGTCGTTTGCGATGTATAGAAAATCGTATCGTCTTATTTGAAAGTCGGTGATACATTTTAGAAAACTTTTCAGGCCGACGATGAATATAAATTGTTTGTGTATTGACGTGGAATTTTGCTCACAGAATATTCTAAAGAGAAGATAACGCAAGGCGCTTGAAGACGCTTTCTAAACAATTACAGGTTTCATGGTTTCATAATTGTAGTATGATGACATAAATTTTATTTATACTACACCTGCTTAGAAAGTTGCATAAGACAGAAAGTACCTACGTCATTGCAGGCGTACTGAAATGCAGGATGGAAAATTCTATGGAATGTCATTTCTCACGCGTTTAGCGGGAGAGAAAAGTGTACAGAAATCCATTTCTAACGTGTTTTTAATTTAAATTTTCCTAAATATCAGCCACAGCCAGTAGCTATGGTTATTTTCATAATAGGTCAAACGACAAAAAGTTTTACTCCGGATCCGTTATATGATATCGGCCTCTTCCGTACTCGGAACAATAATTCGAAAAAAGAACCATGCATACGTGTGTAAATCGTACGTGCGCGTAATTATTGGTACAGTTTGAGTTTACAATATAATTTTGAAGATTCTAAAACGATGATTTGCTACGAAGGTGTAGTATAAAGCACTATTATATCACTCGAGAGAAAGTGCGATTCCTACCTCATGTGTTTTAAGGCCCTCGGTGCGCCTCGGCTGTCAAATGACACATTCGATAGGAATTGGGCACTTTCTCGCCTAGTTCTACAATGTACTATTGTTACCTCACTTAACCCACGTTGATGTTTTGTTTTATGTTTCAATCATTATTTATTTAATTTCATTTAATTTATTCCACCGTAGGTACATATTTAAATACACTTGATTTCGTTGAAATCTAATTTACTATTGCTTAATTAAACATAATATTCAATTCTGACTGATTATTAAAAGGCAAGGAAACACCACAAGGTAATGTACGCAGAAGATCAGCGAAGAAAAAAATAGGTCCCTACTTAAGTAAAGTTGTGCTTTGCAGCTGAAAATCATGTGAATAAAACTGAACAAAAAAACTAAAATTCAATGCTTGGAGTCGAGTTAACGTTATAATTGTTAACAATATTTTATTGAAGAAAGGATGTCATATGATTAAAAAACAACATTAAAATGTTAACCGCGATTGTTTTTTTTTTTCAGATAATTCAAAAATCGAGTATACCTACTGAGAGTTTTAGGACAGAAAAAGGCTATGGGAAGTTAAATGAAAAATTAATAATATAAAGTCCGCAATTGTTTATCTTTTTGAATAAAAAATTGAGTATACCTACTGAGAGTTTTTAGGACACAGAAACGCTATGGAAATTAATATTCCACTTACAAAACAAATGCTATTCCAAAGTTACCCCAACTAAAACTCGAACAATCGAACAATCAGCTTATTAGATAAAGGGAAATCCTTCTAGCACATTATGTGGGGAGCACGAATCCAATCTAGCCCTCAATCCGAGCAAATACGATTCCCTATCAATTAATCCGCGAATCCTGCCCACAGTGAATTCAGAACGGTTACTAACCTATTAAGGGCACAACTCGAGTCTCTACATATAGATATATCATTAATTTGCCACCACAATGCAAACAATATAAATTAACAATTTTGAAATCAAAATTATAAACATAACTAGCTGCATTCTTACTACCCGTTGTCTTATTAGGTACCCGTATTCCCGTAGGAATGAAGCATTTTCCCGCGGTAAAAAGTAGCCTATGTTCATCAGGAATAATGTGGGCTTCTAATGGTGCCAGAAACTTCCTATAGTATGGCGTCGACTGTGACGCAGCGGACGAATGTCAGTCTGCGACGCAGGAGTTTGCGGGTTCGATTTCCGCCTAGGAAGAAATGTTGTGTGAAAAGTCTTCTGAGTGTTTTATTTATATACTAAAAAATGTCTATCTATGACAGAAAAGTACCTAATCAAATCACACTAATGTGAAAGTTTAGATATTTAGACGTATGGATGTTTGTTACCTCTTCACGCCAAAACTACTGAACGGATCGGACTGAAATGGAATCAAACAGGCAACTTTTTATCCCATAAAAAAGTTCCCATGGGATAGAAATAACATTTTAAATATTTGCAACGAAACAAAAGAGTGGGCAGAAACTAGTCTTTTATATTTATATCAGGAACCTACTACGCACCCCTATCACAAGCTTTGCTTAGTTTGGGTCTAGTCTAGATGATATTGTGTTAATGGTAAAAGAATTTTTTAAATCGGTCCAGCAGTTTCGGAGCCAATCACCTCAACAGCCTGTATTGGTCCACTGCTGGACGCAGGCCTCCCCCTGATAAGTGCCCTATTGGCTTTTATCACATGAGGGGTAATGCCCATAATCCCCACGCTGGGCATGCGGGTTGGGGATCGCAGTTCGCTGGTAGAATTGTTCTGCAGGGGACGCTGCTGCCCGCCCCCGGTGGATATCCCTTAGTCGCCTCTTACGACACCCGTCTACACGACACGCTGCGTCTAGGGGACTTTTCCTGCTGTCCTTTTCATGAAAAGGACTCTACCACTAGTGTACCAGTCATCCTACTGTCCTATGGCCCGAGGCTGTATACGGAGGGACGAACACGTTATCTGTAGATACTCCATCTAGACGATATTCTGCGAGGTAAATAAACCCAACTCTCTTGATCAAGATATGACATGTATATATTTGTCTATTCGATTATGGAACTTATAATATTCTTCTGTGTGATTCCATTAATACATAATTAATTAATTAGACAGCGGTTAATGAGGTTTCATTGGACCACCGGTATAATTTTGTTTAACAAAAAAACTTAGCATTTATCATTTGAAAGTCTGTCACACTAATATGATAAATGCGAAAGTTTGGATGTATAGATGGATGTATGGATGGATGTTTATTAACTCTTGACGCCCAATAATCTACGGAACGGATCGGGCTGAAATTTTTCAAACAGGTAATTTTAATCCTGGAATCAAGTAGGCTACTTTTTTGTTCCCGTGGGATAGAAAACGTTTCCATAGAAACAACGCGAGCAAAGCTGCGGGCAGAAACCAGTTACTTATATTAGGTCCTTACATATGAAATTGGCGTTTTGTATGGGAGGAACAAAAAGTCGAATATTTTTTAATATAATATATTTAATTAATCAAAGTATGAACCATTATTTTCTATGCACTTTTGCCATCTTATAGGTAGTTCATTGATCCCTTTACTAAAAAAACCAGTCGGACGGGAATCAATAAAATCTTTGAAGGCGATTTGGACTGCCCCATCGGAGTTGAATTTTTTCCCTTGCAAGAAGTTATCCAAATTTCGAAAAAAATGGTAATCTGTTGGAGCAAGGTCCGGGGAGTACGGAGGATGTCTTAGACTTTCCAATTGAAGCTCTTCTAATTTAGTAGCCGTCTGTTGCGCAGTGTGTGGTCTAGCGTTGTCGTGAAGCAGCAGTGGCGTGGAGCGATTGACCAGCCTAGGTTGTTTAGCCGCTAGCTTTTCCATCATGGTTTGCAATTGCTGACAATAGACATCAGCCGTAATAGTCTGGCCAGATTTGAGAAAACTGTAATGAACAATACCGGCACTAGTCCACCAAACGCTTACAAGTAACTTTTTTGGGGTTAATTTTCGCTTGGGGCAGGATTTGGCTGGCTGGCCAGGATCCAACCATTGCGCTGAGCGCTTCCGATTATCGTAAAGAACCCATTTTTCATCACAGGTAATGATTCGGTTTAAAATACCTTCATTATTGTGCCGGTTTAGTAATGTAACGCAGCAGTCGACGCGCGTTTGCCGGTTTGCTTCAGTCAATTCGTGAGGTACCCACCTTTCAAGCTTTTTAATCTTCCCAATTTGCTTCAAGTGAATTAAAACAGTTTTATCACTAACACCGCAGCCTGCAGCTAACTCGGACGTGGTTTGCGTTGGATCCGCTTCCACAATAGCCTTCAACTCTTCATTATCAACTTGAGTCTCAGGCCGTCCACGGGGCTTGTTCTGCAAGTCGAAATTTCCAGAACGAAAACGTTGGAACCAAAAACGAACTGTGTTTTCTTTTGCAACACGACCGCCATACACATCATTCACCCTTCGAGTTGTTTCCGCAGCACTAGTGCCACGGCGGAACTCGTACTCGTAAATAATGCGATATTTTAAGTTTTCCATTTTGTAAAATGAGTGACGCAAACAGAAAAAAACAGAAGAAAAAAAACAAATGAATGACGATCATCGAAGCACAAATACACGAGTCTATAGCTGTACAAATTTGAATTTGGAATTCCTTACCAAAGAGGAGAAATTTGTGATTAAAGTGGCCAGTACGAAAAACGCCAATTTCATATGTAAGGACCTAATATAATCATCTATCAGACGTCATTTTTACCATCTAATCATTGTATGATTGCACTTCAGACAATGATTATTGAAAAAGGCTTCAATAATCATCAGAAATAATTCTTATTGGGTATTTTAGTCAATAAATGCATTGCTGAATACATCAATACAATTTCAAACGAAGGTCGAAGCGACGCGTGACCCGAGAGCTGGTCAGTATCTGAAACAGCGCATCATCTGTATGGCATTGCCATACAGCGGGGCAATGCAGCCAGCGTCTTGGGGACGCTTCCGACTGGTATTGTTATGGATCAGTTGAGCTACCTGTAGATTGTTAGCAACAGTCTGCAGTTAGCTCAATTGAGCAATTGTAAATACTAGTTCTAATTTATTTCTAATTTTCTATTTCAAACTAATTTGGTTTTTGTAGGCAAAACACTAAAGCGGGTCGGATTTCTTCTTCTCTGACAATATTTCAGAGACCTCTAATTGTGCATCTCTTTGGTTTTGTTTTCAACATGCTTGTGTTCTGAATGCTTGATTACGAGTGCCAGCCCTAATAACAATTTAATTTGCAACTGAAGTAGTAAATATCCGAATCAGGTAGCATAACAAGGCTGCAATAAAAAGCTAACGCCTTTCCCATAAAGGGGTGGGCAGGGCGCAGGCTGGCACGGTAAATATTACGTTAAGGAGTATTATGTCTTGTCAGGTAAGTCACAACGGGATCCACGGACGTGGAATATAGAACTGTATCCCACATGAAGGAGGTATTAAATAATAAATAAATAAATAATGCTGGAAAATCCACACAGCATCACCGAGCCCCAAGCTAAGTAGAGTTTGTGTTGTGGGTACTAGATAACTGATATACTTATTACATAGATGTTTTACACTCGGACCAAATATTTGCCGATCATACAAACATTTGTCCTAAGGCCGCAACCACCTGCGTCGCAAGCAACCTTCGCCCGCCACGCCACATCGGTCGTGAAATTGGTAGAGCTTATCAAAAATAAGTAACTAAAATACAAGCTTCGTTTCGTAATAAGGGTGGTCGCGGAAATAGGTACTAATAAAATCATGTATATTTTATGCTACTAGAAGCTTAACCATGAATTACTTTGGTAGTTAGTATAATTACAGAAAAATAAGGTCTAAAGTCATTTACGACAGGATATTTACTATGATTTAAGTTTTGAGCTCTTCAATATTTCGACACAGTTTCATGCGCCATGATCACGGAATAACTAGTTATTATTAACTTAAATCATAAATATCCCGTTGTAAATGACTTTAGTGTTAATAACATGATGTATTTATAAGTTTAATAAAATCTAAGGCATGGATGGCTCAAGTAGACGGACGCCCAGCAACGCAACGTAAGATGCATTCGTAATTGAGCCAAGTGGTCAGTGAAAATCAAACCTGCACGATGGTGCAGGTGTGATTTTCGCTGACGACTTGGCTTGGCATCCATCGTTCAGTTCATTTAAAAATATTTATTTATGTAATGTATTGATTTAGTATATCAGTTATCTAGTACCCATAGCACAAGCTCTGCCTAGCTTGGAGCTAGATAATGCTGTGTGAATTGTCTAGCATTATTTATTAATATTTATGTTTTTCTGTAATTTTACTACTAACCAATCTCTTTGAACAAACTGATTAAAGTCTATCATCGTCATCACGAATGGTTTTTATATCCGCAAAGGTTGGTTTAGTTTTTCGGCACTTGCGTAGATGACTTGTATGGCCTATACGAGCCTTTGCTTTTGTTACCGGACGTAATGTACTGTTCGCAGTGAGCATGAAACGTTACGACGCGCGCCGTGAGCTAAAATCTGTCTCGTTGTTCGTTGCGAACGTCTTCTTTCCCCGTACTAGTGCACGAACGCTCGCTGTTTCGCTGAGTTTCGAAGAGTCTATATATGATTATCCTTGAAAGCTGTAGCAGCTATACGTTATTCATAAAACTTTAATCAAAATTACATGAAACTTATCAAACAAAATCGACACAGGAATGTTTTCGTGACTCTGTGGCAGCCTGATTTATCGGCGAGCGGCGGAAACCTTGCATGCGTTTGAATTGATTTGTTACCTTTTATAAATTAGGTGGATGTTTGTTTTAGCTTGTAATGGCAACGACTTGAAAACTATAAGGTGCCTTTTGATTAAGAGTACCTAATAAACAAAATGTAAAAGAACCAGTTGAAAATAGTATTATTCCCCAGTAATATGAGGACGTAGCCCTAAAAAGTATAAGATAGTTTCTTGGGTTTTTTTTCGTAGGAATCTTTAGGCAGATGAATTTGTGCAAAGCATGTTGTGGTCGGATACCAAAAAGCGTGAGAAGTGATACTTAATAAAGTAATTGAGATCAGTGATAAAGGTGCTTTAGGATTGTACCTTCGACACTCCTGCAACCCAGACCATGTTTTACGACACAAATTCACTTTCCTTGCAAACAAATTTAGTGTCACGACGGGCGACGTGGTAGTAAAGGCATATGTTTTATACCTGTACAGTGTTGCCAACTCTATTTGACTAAAGAGGAATGCGTCAGTTTTTAATGTAAAGTTAAAATAGTTTTTTGCCTGAATGTTACCAACAATTGAGACTATGACGCACATGTCCGTATTCGGCTTCAGCGGCAGAATCTGGGCAGTGAATACGTTAAATACTTGAAAATGTTGTACCGAGCTGTTTTTATTAAATAAGAATACTAATTAGAACGTTATTTGACTATTTAAAGCCTAACCCCTATATAGCATTACTTAGGAATATCACAAATGATAAAAGTTCACGATCGAAGTACTGGTTTTATATTTCCACTTGATACATATTGATAACAACCATACAATACATGTTAGTACCTAACGACTAACGAATGGTACAGTAATATACGGGTTAGTTGCACGCGATGCGAAATCTATTGTTCTCTGAATTTTAAAGTTCATACATTGAGTCCCAAGCAATGCGAAATCGACCAACATAAAGTTATGTCCTTCCCGGTGAACGCCACGAGTTTTTGGCAGGCAAAAAGCCCAAGACAAAATTTTTCGTTTACCTACCATGATTGTTGCTGGTCTTGGTGTCAAATTTAAAAGTAACTGCCGGGGAAAGGTATGCATGTTACGTACTTTGAATAGCAGGGATACAATTCGCCAGGTATGACATTCCAAGACGCAACGGTCACGTGGGTGACACATGCCTACTTCATCGACTTCGATCTATTGAGAAGACAGATCTGTTTTCGGGTGTTACCGATAGCGTTAAATCGTAACTCCGCGAGCTCCATTAATTACCTCTACGTGTCGGATAGAACTATGTTGTTTTTATTAAAAATATATTTATCACATTAACTCGTGTATATCTGAAACAGCTTTGACTGATCTTACAAAATTGCCGATTGATATATATTTTATGTATTATTTCAATTGACATTTATCACAGTTGTTTCCCAACTTCCAAGTTTTGTTGCAATAAAGTGGCAACTGGATAGTGACGTAAGCAAGTGTTACTCCCGATATGCCGAACCTGTTTTTTTATTACTACAGCCCGATTTTCTTCTTGAGGCTAGCCGCCACAACCACTAGATTCTATTACAAAAGTTATACAGTTATAAATCAATTATCGTGGGTTTTGTGGAAAAGAACTAGGTACCTACTTTTATTTATATCATTCATAGACCGTAGCGCTACGTAGCATTATTAGATAGTATTATGTTGTTGTTAAAAAATACAATGAAGCAAAATTTTACAGGGTATTTTAGGTCACCGGTATCGGAGAATTTGGAGGTACGGTAAATATAAAATGGCTCCATAATAAAATGACAGCCATATTGTTTTTTTTTGCTTTGTTTGTACTGAGCCTATGAATAATTTTATGCGGGCGGGAACACAGCTGTAGCTGTAGCTAATATTCATTTACTGTGTAGTAATTTCCGCAGATCTTCCACAACTTCTGCTGCTGGCAACATCGTATTAGGGTTCAGCTTTCGCCGGTTCCGCGGCTGGCTTGGGCTACGCACGTCGTTTTACGATCAGCATTATACAGATGCTGGCACTCGGCATATTTACTTTTATTGCAAGCCTCCATATTTTGTGGAAGACATTTTTCTGCCATGTTGTATAGAAACCTAGATTTTCGGCAAGGATATTGAGCCTTGTGAAGACCTAAAGTTAAAACACGCGTCTTTTTAATATAGCTTTTAGCGGGTATTGAACGCGATTATTTACCTGCTGATAGTCCGACATTTTTTTTTTATTTATTATAACGCGACGACGTTTCAGCAGGTTTATACGCTGCTGCAGTGGTCACGGGATGACTGGAGCACTAGTTAAGCCACCAACGGTTGCAAAGCGGGGGTGATATTCTTCGAAACTACTATCATTGGTCTTCTGAATAAGGGATGTCCTGATGAATCTGATTCCGATGTTTTTCATAATAATACAAGTGGATGTATAACGTAGGTATATCGGAAGTCAGTAAATACTTATTCAAGCCTGCATAAAACACGGCTAGGAGCAGGTAAAAAAGCTGGCAGCTTTCAACTTGAAAAATATATGCAGGCTAACGATATCAAGAGTTTGGAGGCCAGATATAGCAGTGAAAATATATATATATAAATTTGCCTGAAAGTATAAATTGAAGAAAACATCATCAAATCTGAAAACTGTATGAAATGTTAGTTTGTTCTTCGTAAACGCAAAAGAAACCAGCAACAAACAAAGCAAAGTTATCCACCCGAAAGAACCAGTTTTTCAACCAGAGAACCACGCAGTGCACATATTCTATTTTTATTTTACAGTGTCGTTAGCAAAATGACACAAATGGTCGGGGTATGGGTTGGGGCGTGCAAAACGCATTCATACGAGTAAATAGGTTAAAACAACCCATGGGAGCAGCCGGATTTTAGCCCGTTACAACTGTTTTTCGGCAATTTAGGGGACCGTAGTATACGAGAGCCAAAATGTTCGACTTAGAGAAATTAGCAAGCTGATGTGGCATTGGGTCGGCCATATCTCAAGTCAACCGATAACCACTGGATAAACAAACGTGTTAAGTAGATACCGTGAAACATAGTTAAGGATGCCCTCCAGCCAGGTAAACTGACTACCTACGAATGACTGCTGGATGTTGCAAGCTGAAGAAAGGAATGGCCGCTGTATAAAATTAAAAATAAGTAAAATACTCGTAAATTATAATTTACTGCCTGAAGGTTTGAATTAGCATAAACCATAACCAACATAAATAAATATAAACAAGGCAATTAGGGGAAGCCTATGTCCACCAGTAGACTGTACGGGCTGATCATCATCAGCCCGAACAGTCTACTGGTGGACAAAGGCTAGGTAGACGAGAAGCAAAATGAACAATAGATGCTATGGTCCTCGAGCGATAGTCATCTCCTGAAGGATGTATGTGATTTATGTGAATGGCGAGAAACGTGAAAAAAATCCTTAGAACTTATAAAATCAAAATGAACACGAGCGGACTTCCATTAATTTCACCGTTAGCTACCAGTTTTTTTATTTTCCCCTTCACCGCTTGTTTTACGCATATGACATACTAGCCCTTGGAATCCCAAATGAATTTTCACACACCTCCATTCAAAAGATTGATGATGTGGATTTAAATAGGAGTGGGAGATCGGTTTTTAGTAATTATTTAGGTTTCGGACATTATTTGTATGGCAGGCGATTTACAAAAAAAATTAAGAACGTCTTCACTAAGGTGTTCGTGATGATGGGCAGAACCTGCAGTTTACGTAGTGTCAGTGAAATACCAATAACCATATATAATTATTAGGTTCTGCCCGAGGCTTCACACGCCTATTTTCAGTCTATTATAAGTAGTAAATGTACGCCAAACATCTTGATATTTTCAGTAGTTTTGGAGATTCTAGGTAACAAAAGAAAATTCACATTTCATATACATTCGGTTTATTATATTAGTAGGATTTTGATTAAAAACGACCACACTTTCAATAAAGTACTGATAATGTTGGTCAATGGTAAATTTTACTATAAAAACTATCGTAGTTTGACGAATTCATTACGGATGTAAGCGGGTTAACTACGAACCTTATTTGTGTTGGAAGAACACCAACGTTTCATCCCTTAACGAGGGACATCTTCAGGGTGAGTGCGGTTCTAGACGCGCGCGTTCCGCATCCCTCCGAGCACTGCGCGCGAGCGCGCGTTGAGCCCGCGACGTGAGCGCCGGGGGTGGGGGTGGTGGGGGGTGCGCTGCTTGAAGATGCTGTAGGGCGTGAGAGTCATCTCCTCGTAAGGATCCTATTGTGTCGGGTGTTGGTATTCCCTGGGTACATATGGAACTAACAGTATCTACACCCGGCTCCATACTGCTGTTCGACTTCTCATGAAGACACGGCTTCCAGGCGGGTGGTAGGTTCCAACCTCTGTCTCTGTTGAAGTTGGTAAATTGCCCGTTTGCACCAACACTTAGCGTAGCCTATAGCAAATGTTTTTCAGCAATTTACTTTGCATCTCTATTCGGGAAACAGCGTAAACATGCACTGACGCAGAAAATACGTTGCAGTTCGTTGTGTTTTGTGAATAGATAGAGATCTATCAGAAACCGGTTTTTTGTGATAATATGTTTTATTATAATGTAAGTATACCTATCACATAATAGCAACAATAATCATTACCTACATTCAATTAAACGAATGCGGAATTAGTGAATGTAGAAGTCGAAAAATCTAAAACAATAAAACAAAGAGTAAGTGAAGCTAAAAACAAGATCCGTCAAGTGCGATTTTAAATCGCGCGCCGAAGGTTTCGAACGTTTGCCAACAAATATGTACCAAAAGTACCGTTTAGAGACTTTGCAATTTAATGAATTACCTTTAAGAACCTTTAATTAGTAGGTGCCAATCTACATTTCAGATGGATCTCTCTGCATGCTTCGGTTAAAGTGGGTAATGGTAAATTTTTCGACTTTTTTAAAAGTATTTCAATAAGTTTGAAACCTACAGAAATTTTAAAACTATATTGAAATGTCCAAACCTATACCTTTTAATTAATACCCCACTCGGTGGGGTAGCCCCCTTTTGAAAACTATTCCCCCCCTTTTGGACCATTTTTCAAAACGTGTTCTTTTACAAACTTCTCTATATTTTTCCTGTAAAATATAGATCCATATCTACAAACGCTTCATACATTGCACATGGATTGCTCTGCAATCTTCGGAGATAGGGGGGGAGGTCTAAAATTTCGACTATTTTCAAAATATCTCAAAAAGTTTCAAAAACTGTTTTGAAATGTACAAACTGATACCTTTCATTTGATACCCCACTCGGTGTGGTAGCCCCCCCTTTTTAAAATTATTCCCCTTTTTGACCATTTTTCAAAAAGTGTTCTTTTTACAAACTTCTCTATATTTTTCCTGTAAAATATAGATCTTACATTTTACATGGATCGCTCTACAATCTTCGGAGATAGGGGGGAGGGGGGATGGGTATTTTTCGACTTTTGTCAAAATATTTTAAAAAGTACGAAACCTACAAAAATTTCAAAAACTATTTTGAAATGTACAAACTGATACCTTTCATTTGATACCCCACGTGACCCTGTAGGTATCTTTTAAAATTTCGGCATCACAATTTGTATAGAAAATACCTATTCATTTTAATTTTTCATATATTATCATTTATTTTTCTTAAAATCTGTACAGGCGCACAAAATGTATTATTATTTTAAATTTCAAGTTGATAGCTGCAGTAGTTGCTGAGTTATTAAGGATGGAAAAAAAGAACAGACAAAGCGAGACCATAAGGGTTGCGAAACCGATCTTTAATCTTCGAAACCCTAACAAACGGATTTATTTACAACGAATAAGTAATTCAATAAAAACTATCACAATAAAATTTTAATAATAAATGTTTGTTACTTCTTGGCGTCGAAACTACGGAACATATTGCGACACTGTTTTTTAAACTTCTGCAGATGACATCGTTTTTCATTAACATGTAACCATTGTTTTTGTTCCATAATAAACGATTTATTTATTTATTTATTATTTATTGAGTTGAAATTTTGCATAGGTAGGTTAGTTAGCTCTAGACCTAGAATGAAACATTGGCAACTTTTAACCCGTAAATCAGTTCCCATGGGTACAAATAACCTTTAAACAACCCGTGCGAAGCCGCGGGCAGAAACTTGTAACGTCTTAACAACTGGCTCGGAATCCACTTTTTCACTTTTTTCGCAAAATGTGTAGGCACAGGCCTACAAAATGTAGCTAAGAACCATATTCGTATCTTAAACCTCATTTAATTTTATCAAAATAGCTTCACACGTTTGGATGTTTCGAGGTACCTATTAAAGAGTAGTAATCACATAGAAACACTCGTAAAACATAAACCACGCGGGAAAAAAACATCATCAGCATCACTCACATATCTTATTTATCCAATTACCTGAGTGCAATCTCACAAAAGTAATTATTCGAAAGCTTTTAACTGTTTTAAACAGCTATAAAATTAATAACTATAATGTGGACTGCGACTCCGTACGTAATTGGTAAATTAGCAGACCGGCTCGGGGAATCCCCTAGGGATGTCTCACTGCATGGAAATTATATTCTGTGAATCAATTCGAAAGCTCTTTACTTTCAGGGTAGGTCGATTATGAATTTATGTAGCGATCTGAATAACGATAAACTTAATGCATTCATAAAGTTTAAGTATTAAGTAATTAAATAAATAATGCTGGATAATTCACACAGGACCATCTAGCCCCAAGCTAAGCAGAGCTTGTGTTATGATGGGTAGGTACTAGTTACTGATAATAGTTTTATGTAGTTATTTTCTTACAGTTTGTCTTATAAGCAGGTTTTTATTTTCTACTACAGCAAAGTAGTATTTCTCTGAAAAACAAGATCAGGAATCTAAAGGAAGAGGATTTCGAACGCTTGTCGATTATACATACCTACATGTAGTAAAGGTACCGGTTAGAGACATCGCTATTTGATGAATATCTACCTAAAAATAGTAGGTACTTATCCAAACTACATTTTAGATGGATCGCTCAGCATAGGTACTTTGGAGATTACGTCAAATTATTGACTTACGTCAATTTATTGACTTTATTCAAAATATTTCAAAAAGTGTACTCTCCAGTCTTTTAAAAAACTGTTTTGAAACGTGCAAACCAATACCTTTCATTTGATAACCCACTCGGTAAGGTAAGTATAAAGTATAAAATAATTTATTTGCCAGAAAACTTATTTCTACCATACAGTTGCTGGTGGTCCCCGCACGAGGCAAGCCTGTGTCGCGGGAGGCCTGTTTACAAAATATGTTTGCCGTTCATAGATTAAGTGTACAGAGCCAGGGCAAACTAAGAATATAATAAAATATAAAATAAGTAGAAGAATTACCTAGATAAAAACAGGTTTATGAGTTACATTATCTAATGGAAACATGTCACATAAAATTTTGGGAAAGGGGGGGGGGGGTGGAAGGGCGAGTGTAAATCATAATCAGCCTAAAATAAATAAGAGACCTTCAGTAGCGTCGTAGTCGAGTGTGAGAAGCCACCTTCTGATCTTTTCCTTAACGCTATATAGAGCACAGGATAAGTTGCAGTGTTTAATCGCACGTCGATAGATAAATGGGAAAGCAAAGCTGCGGAAACGCTTAGCGAAAGCGGATTTAATGGCGGGAACCTTGATTTTCACACGACGACTGTTAGAAGGGGCACGTGAGGAAAATATCTTGTGGAAAGATGAGACAACGCCTGAGACATAAAGTTGACGAACAGTTAGAGTTTGTGTTTCGGAGTGAAGAGTTTCCGTTGAGAACCTAAATGGTTTACGAAACATAACTTTCAGAACAGACCTGTGAGCTCGCTCGAGTTTAATCATAATTGTTTTGGCGGCACCACCCCAGGCCGTAATGCAATAGCTCATGATCGACTGACAGAGAGCCGAATACACAGTCATGAGAGTGTCATTGTCCGCGCCTTCACGTAGAAGCTTCATGACGTGAATCAGCTTTCTAACTCTACCAGAGAGAGCATTTATATGCAGTCGAAAAGACAGATTTTCATCCAGCTGGACTCCTAAGTATCTAAAGCAGGTGGAACGTTCAATCTCGGAGCACGAGAGAGAACACAACTGGAGATTGTTTGAAAAGCCACATTTGTGAATACGCAAGGACAGTGAACTGGTTGGACTTGAGGCAGCAGATTTATGGAAGCACACGTATTTTGTTTTGCTGGCATTAAGTGTGAGCAAATTAGAGTCGAGCCAGTTAGCAACACGGGCTAGAACTTCCTCCACGAGCTGCGAGACCTCCCCCCAGGAGTCACCCTGAACAACAATCGCTGTGTCGTCTGCATAGCAGAGGATCTGCGTCCGGGCTAGATCACCAAACAACGAGATTATGTCATTAATATACAGTGAAAATAACGTAGGGCCAAGGATGCTGCCCTGGGGCACCCCAAAGCATACACCCCGGGTATCACTTGAGTGACCACCAACTGAAACACATTGTGCTCTCAAACCATTGCAAGGCTATTCCTCTTACTCCCAAGCACTCAAGCTTTCGCAGCAGGATTTTGGGAGAAACAGTATCAAACGCCTTAGCTAAGTCTAGGAAGACACCGATGCATTTTTTATTATTGTCTAAAGCGGATGCAACAAAGTCAAGGAGATAGTGCACGGCGTCTTCCGTCGACTTCCCTTTTCTGAAGCCGAATTGATACGGTGACAAAATATTGTTTTAGGTAGAATTGAAAATTGTTCCCCCCCCCCCCCCCCCTTTTGACCATTTTTCAAAAAGTGTTCATTTTACAAACTTCTTTATATTTTTCCTGTAAAATATAGATCCATATCTACAAACGCTATATACATGGATCGCAGATAGGGGGGGGAATGAGTATTTTTTTGACTTTTTCGAAATATTTCGAAAAGTATGAAACCTACAGAAATTTAAAAAACTATTTTGAAATGTACAAACTGAAACCCCACATGCAGGTACCTATCTTTTGAAATTTCTACATCACAATTTGTATGGAAAATGTTCATTTTCATTTGTTTGAATTTTACCTTTAAATCTGTACAGGCGCACGAAATATATTATTATTTTAAATTTCGAGTTGATAGCTGCTGTAGTTGCTGAGTTATTAAGGAGGGAAAAAAGGACAGACAAAACGATACGGGTTTCGAAACCGATCTTCGATCTCGAAACCCTAAAAAATTATAAATAAAAAGGAGTTTATTCATCAAAACTTATTACTAGGTCATAAATGAGACTGATCTTCACAAACGCCTTTATAATATTAGTAGGATAATAACATAGCAGTTATTTGTAGTGTAGCACCCCTGAAGTTTGTTGAATTATAAGATATGTACCAGCGCCAGCGCGTAGAGTGCGATATGAAACAAATATGGTTAACATATGATTATGCGACCTCACAAGCTACCTACAGTGTTAATTAATTTATGTACTAACTAGCGCATTCAACTGGAGTTCGAGATAGTGCACACGGAATGGGAAATAACCACGAATTGGTTATATAATCATGGAAAACAGAGTACCTATTTTGTGCAGTTAAAGAAATGTAACTACAATTTAATTACGTGAGGCCTTGCTTATCTTAAAAAAAGTTCAATCATAGCTTATTTTTGAACTATTACTTTCCACTCAGAAAAGAGGGCGCCTTTTACTTTGGTTCATTATTGACAAGGCATAGAGCCGCTTATTTTATTTAGCAATTTCATTGTAGGTTTATATATTTTCCAATTATTTTTTCTTATTTAATGTACATTTACCAAGTATTCCTTATGTGTTCCAATGGCATAATAAATTAATTTAATAGGTAACCAATGTATCGTCATCTTTCGCATCCAGGCAGGTGACTACATCGTCAAATAATAAAAAAATTAGACGTCCGCAAACATCATTTCGACTTTGACTATGTCGAAAAACCCAAAGCGCGGAACATAATCCCATTAAAATTAAAAGTTGTTGTGCAATAGGTAAATAATGAAAATGATAGCACATGCCAATAGATCACCAATTAATTGAAATTCCTTCCAGGTTCCCAATCACGGCCAACGTGGCCACTGGTTTAGCACAAAAACAGGGGCCCTATTCTGATAAACTAATCGCTTCACTATGAAAATGGTTTCGTCACCGAATGGCACGTTTTGGAAGGTATTCTATCATATATTAACAAGCTCTATTGCATAATGTGTGGCTGAAATGATAGCTGTACAGTATTTTTTGTAAAAACATACAAAACTATGCTTCTGATGGAGATACCGTTGGAAGGATTCTATCATTCATTTTATCTAGTACCCATAATACAAGCTCTGCTTAGCTTGGGCTAGATAATGCTGTGTGAATTGTCCAGAACTATTTATTTATTTATTTATTCTATTAACTCTCTGTGCAAATACCACAACACGTACTATCTGGAGTATCTTTAATCTACAAGAGTCTACGAGACCATTCTGCAACGATACCATTGTCATAGTGAAGCGATTGGTTAGCAGAATTGGCGCCCTGGACGTTTCGACTGAATTATACATAATACAGCAAAACATCACAGTGAACGGCAGTCCGATTTTGCTGTTATAATTATGGTGAACGCGCACCTGTCCGCGCCGCACTAGCCGCACGCGCCGCAGTCATCGCCTTTTATAAATATTTATAAAAACGCACTTATTAATCCGCATTTTAGTAAAATCCTGTTTTAGGTTTACGGATTCCATCAAAAAACTTCGGCGCTTGCGATGACTGCGGTGCGTGCGGCGAGAACGGAGCGGGTGGCGCCGATGATGTCATCCGTATTCATCATTCTTGACTCTCGAGCTCCATAGAACACGTCAGTTGTATACAGAAATACTGTGAAAATTATGATGTTCGATGCGTGCGGCGCGTATGATGCGGACAAGACCATGAGGAAATTCAATGACTGCAGCGAGTGCGGCTCGGACAAGTGCGCGGTTACACGTTTAGTATGGACGCGGACCCTTCTAAGCGATTACGGAAACACATGGAATTGCACTTCTTGTGCAATACAAGTAAATAATACGGAAGGTCCGTGCTCGGAAGTGAGTGCATGTTTGTTGTGGTTTGTGAACTTTGTTTGTTTTGTTTGGTGTTCTTTTATCTTGTATTTTGTATGTACCTAGTTATAACATAATGAGGCAGAATGTATGGGACCTAAGATTTAATCATAAGACCTTTTGGATACCCACATTCCTACAAAATAAACGATTATGATGAATTATGATCGGTTTCTAACTAATATAGCCCTGGTACTTTGCTGTTTGAATATAAGAGGTTCGAAACCGATCTCGAAACCCTAAAAAGTGCCGATTAGAATAAGAATATAATTAGTATTAGGTAATCAAAATTAGTACACCGCCGTTCAAGGTTATTATTTCAAACAATAGCTTGTGTTTTATAATACACTAGCTGCATTCTTACTACCCGTGGTCCTTTTACCCGTTTTCCCGGGAATGAAGCATTTTCCCGTAAAAAGTAGCCTATGTTCATCAAGAATAACGTGAGCTTCTAATGGTAAAATAATTTTTCAAATCGGTCCAGTAGTTTCAACAAACAAACAATCAAATCTTTCCTCTTTATAATATTAGTATAGACAAAGAAAACACTCAGAACAGCCGAAACAAATATCTGCCGATCGCACAAACTTTTGTGCCGAGTCCAGTCGGTCCGAGCTGACTCAGATCGTGTCAACGAGGCTTGTAAACTTGACAGTGTAAATAAAGTTTGTTAGTAGACTCTTTCATACTATCTCCGTTTTGTTGCTAGTTTATTCAGCGCATGATTATAATTTACCCTGTCAGAGTAACGGGCGCCAAGATAACAGTTTCTTGTGCGGCCATTTATTTACACCTCCCATACATTATACTCAGAGGCAGTGCAGTAAAACAATTTGTTGAACGAAACGAGAGCCACGGGACTAATTCTACGTGAAAAGTTAGTAGGTACTAATAAAGATTACTGAGGTGGTACCACAGAGAGCGGGGTTAATATGATGTATGGATGCAGCTGCACTAACTAATATAGTGTGTAAGCGGCTTAATGATAAAACATTACCTGACGAGCGCTGTGTAGGTCCGTCTGCGACGCAGGAGGTTGTGGGTTCGATTCCTGCCTCGGGGTAAATGTATGATCTGCAGATATTTGTTCTGGGTGTTTTCAACTCAAATCAAATCAAAAACTCTTTATTTCCATAAATACAATAAATGTACACTCATAAAAGAAAAAATTATAAATTAAACACTGACACGGAAATAAAGTGATATTTTTGTTTTCTGTCGCTTCGGTATGTAGACCAAAGTAAAAAAGCTGTGATGGTACGTGCTATCGGCACAGTAGGTAACAATGCGACCCTTATTTTTTTTTTTTTGTTTATCTTATCCAGAAACCCCGAACGTTAGGAAGTTGGTAATAAATAATTTCTCCTACGTCAATAATGAATGCAAAAAGCTATTAGGAACAAAGCATTTTAGAGAAACTTACATTTGGGCAATACGCATCAATTCTACAGGCTTTATGTTAAGACAAAAGACTCATACAGAGCAGTGCAGCTGGAACCCATAAAATAGGTCCATAGAATATTGGCTAGTGAAAAGGATCTATCTTTTTGTGGGCCATAAAATATCAAACAGATACACCAAGCATTGTTTGCGTCTGCGAGGTTCTGCGCATTGGTTCAACACGTGTTTGGGTTTCAATAAAAAACAACAACGCTCTAATGTGAAAGTTGGATTATTGTTTTATGCTAAGTTAGTTTTAATGAATGATAACTTTAGTGGAATGATATAATATAAGGCTTATAAACGCATGAAATGTTATTTATTTTCCACGAAGGCGCCACGTTGAAAATAAATAAATATGAATAGACTAAGACTTCTATTTCATAGTGTAAATAATCACATGCCATACTATTGGTGAAATACTAATGTATACTACTCAAAGGTTATAGTTTCAACTCTGTGTTAAGCGATAAACTAAAATTAACATCTCTTTTATTTTTTATTATTTTAAGTGATACGGACTTTGCGACGTGTAACGACATCTCGTGGCAGAACGCTGAACCATTCAAAGTGGGAGGCAACAAATACGCCTTCTAAGGTCCCGAAGGCTGATGATAGGCCAATGGAGACGCGGCACAATAGCGTCTTTCTTGGAAATGCCAGGATGCGCCCGCGCCGAAACAAAGGTAGCGGGGGTGGCGCTCGCGCAGGGTGCGACGCGTGGAGATCTGCGTAAATACCCCGGAGAGGACGGAGCTCGGGACAGTGTAGTAACGACGGGCGATACCTTAGCGAGATAGAGGTCTTGATATCCCAGCGCGGTTCTGAGGTCGTTAAGCTTCAGTGATAGCTTTCGGAATAGTGTGATTGAAATCCTATCTAGATATCTAACGTCAGTGTTGCCTTAAGATTGTATCTGTTGTTAAAAAGAGTGGTGTTAGTATTAGAGTTAGAATCTGTGGTGAACGTGTGTTCCTGTTTCGAGTACAAAAGCTAAGTTTATTGTATAATTGTTGTACCTATACGATTGATATTGGTGATTCTTGAATATATAATATACTGCGAGTTCGAGAGGCTCATGTAATCTACAAAACCAGACCCCACTGTTGCTAAAATCAATCGTATTATTTTCTGTTTATTATTGTGTTTTCCTCAGGAAAATCCCGCCCATTTTTGAGGCCATTTCCCCGTAAAACTCTACTGAGTTAATAGAGCGACTGTGTTTCGTCTCTTTCATAAATTCATCTTCTTTTGGTTTTGAGTACAGGTTTGGCGAGGGCCTTCTGCCCCGACAGGCCTGGAGGCGATGTTATAGATGGGAGCTTATTAACTGATAGCTTTGGTACAGTGCTTACACAGACACATAACAAAGCTCTCCGTTACAGCACATGGGTGGCAAAACCAATCAAAACTTATAAATGTTTGATCCTTTTACTGTAATATTTCCATGTGCATCCTAGGAATTAAGTTCTGACTATTTTACTGCCTGTTTACTGTATTTTAATGTATTTGTGTGTGTGTTATATGTATTAAACAATACTAAATTCCTGTCGATCAGTTTGTTTACATTTTTATATTAATTTGCCCTTCAAGTTAGAGATTTCGTGAAGCATATGCTATTCGATTAAAGTCTAGGTTATCTAAAAGTCTTACTCAAAGAACAGATCACTATAAAGAAAGAATAAGCCTTTCTCACAGCCGAGTAAAGCCATTCAGAGTTCTAAGTTACAGAGATGGATTGATACTTTACTTTAAGATGTTATTGAATATCCAATTATGAGCATTATCTAAATTGATTTGTTCTATTTCATGTAG
This sequence comes from Eupithecia subumbrata, assembly GCA_949316285.1. Classification (NCBI taxonomy): domain Eukaryota; kingdom Metazoa; phylum Arthropoda; class Insecta; order Lepidoptera; family Geometridae; genus Eupithecia; species Eupithecia subumbrata. Next base: position 32,479,951 of record OX438640.1, on the reverse strand, counting down.
AATGTAACACATATGTAGCCCACGTAGCGGTGCATTATGTAGCAGTGCAGGTGGCCACCTGATAATCAAAAATATAAATACACACACATCATATCGATGTAACACTGCCCTCGGTAAAGCCCATAAACTGAGAGACACAGGCATTCGAACGATTGTGAACAAATCAAAAGGTCTTATAACCAGACCACAGGCCATTAATCTACCTGAGGCTCAGCTAAACTGACTGGGGCACTCCTTTTACATGGGTAAGAACTGAGCCTAACACCTTAAATAAAACAAACTGCTCTATACGGTATCGATCCATGAACTGTATCATTCGCTAAGTTCACTGAGTCATAAGCTACAAACAAAGAGGTAAACTAAAGATGCTATAAGTGCATAATATATCTGGTGTTCATACAGACACTCAGGCCGGGTCCGTTACAAAGCGACGAAGAAACCTTAGCCAGCTAGTTGTTATTTTTCGAGTTGGAGCAAAACCCATCCCATGCTGTTTTATGCTCTAGAGAATCTGGTATTATATAGTATCTAAGCCTTTTTGCACAGCAGTCAGCAAGGTTTTGACAATTTGTTTGAATTTATTAACTAAAAATTTTTGCAACTTATTAGGAATTTCGTTGTAGAAGCGTATACATGCGTACATACATACATTCATATACATACATGCGTGCCTTTTGAAAGATACATTACTTTTGTGTAGCTTAGTTGTGGGCACAGCGAGTTTATGTTTATTTCTAGTATTAAAATTATGTACTTAAATCGCTATTTTTAGGGAACCGTTTCATATTTCTATGAGTGTACAAGTTTTCATATATATTGACATTGTATGCTGTTATTATGTTTATTTCTTTGAATTTATCACGCAGGGATTCTCTGGGACCCATATTATAGATTGCACGAAGAGCCCTTTTCTGCAGCACGAATACTGTGTTAATATCTGTAGCGTTCCCCCACAGCAGTATACCATGAGATATAATAATATGGAAGTAGCTGAAATAAACAAGTCTAGATGCTATTTTACTATAAACTTTCGTAGTTTGACGAATTCATTTCATTATGAATGTAAGCGGGTTAACTACGAACCTAGTTTGTGTCTAGATAGAATGATGATGATAATGATGTGATAGACAGAAGTCTAGATGCATTCACGTCTGTAAGATGACGTATTTTTTTGAATGCATACGCTGCAGAATTTAAGTTTTCTAAGCATAATAAAAAATATCTATTGTTGTATATAATCAATTCATATAGGTAGATACTTATCAGTTTTCTAGTACCCATAAGAAAAGTTCTGCTTACTTTGGGGCTATACATATGACGCTCTGTTAGAAACTAAATAAATAATGTCTAGCATTATTTATTTAGTTTCTCAGAGGCTAACAAGATAAGGTACCAACTTAAAATAGCAAACAACGAAAATTGGCCACCTGCTACCAAGAATTACGAATGTATCTTCTATGACAAATAGGCTTTTAACAGATGTAATATTCTAACTGAAAAATAATTCGACATCTAAACCTTCATTTCTATAAGTACTCGGTTCTAGAACCCAAGATATTTTATGTCAACAAAGACTAAAACTGAAAGGGGTTTGAAGATTTTGGCCCTAACATCGGTCACCATTTTGTTTCTTTTTTCAAAATCGAAAAAAAATATTTAAATAGAAGACAATAAAACAATTTTTTTGTCTTAGATAATGTTCTAACTAAAGCGTCAGGTTTCTGAGATATTCATTTATGTATATGAAGAAACAATATAACTAGTTTTTTTCATCTGTGACTGTCGCAGAAACTGACACCTTAGCACAATGTTTTACGAGCCATTTTTAATTGTTTTGTTAAAAATATATAAATTTTATTGTGCGCGTGTTTCTCTTTTCTCCAGTGTACCTAATGTAAAACTCCTTTGTTTACTTTACAAACACTTTTTAGGATTCCATTACCAAGTATACAAAATTACCTAGATGAGACCAACCTTCTAATATTAATTAAGTTGCAAACTATGTCGACTTCATCGTGAAAATATGCCGGACGGTAATACCTACCAGCATTGTGCCGGAATTCCCCAAATTTTTTCATCAAAAATGAAGGTGGTCGGTATTTGACGATTAAACATTCTTCTGTGGATTCGAATTTAAATTGTCTTGCCAAATGACAGCATAGTTCTATGAAACTCACTGCAATACTCGTAGTAGCCAGGATAGATGACATGAGAATACCAAACCAAAAACCGATAATATAAAGCCTACTGACCGGTGTTACGGGATGTAATGTACCTGCTATTCGCAGCGAGCATGAAACGTTATGCCGTGTGCTAAAATAGTTTAGTAAGTAGGTAATTATGTCATGTTATTTATTATGTAATTGTAATGTAATCATGAAATAATTATTGTTTTGTACATCTTATTTAATCATTATTATTATTTAAGCTGACATTTTATGTAATTTGATTTTATTGTGAATTTTTATATATTGTGTCTAAGGATTGTATTACCTATCTGAAATATATGAGTTAATATTAATAATAATAAAATTAGTCTCGTTGTTCGTTGCGAGCGCTTTCTTTCCCTGTACTGAAGGACACGAATGCTCGCTGTGTAACATGTTACATTACGCCCGTAACGCCGGTCAGCACCCAGCTTTATAGTGCGTTAGCCTTCACACTAAGGGTAATTTCAAAGAAATTAAACAATATCCCAAAAAAAATATTGTAATAAGTATATCAGTTATTCAGTACCTACCCATAACACAAGCTCTGCTTAGCTTGGGGCTAGATAACGCTGTGTGAATTATCCAGCATTATTTGTTTATTAAAAATCGACTTCAACCCGCAACCTTCTCTCCGGAGTAGGTATTTCTGGGATTTTTGTACGAATGAGTGATGAATCAAATAATGAATGAAAGCTTCTACACCCAAAAAATCAAGCTTCTGCACTTTACTTCGATGATAGGTACCTTTGGTTTTATAACTCTTTTACTTACAAAAAATATCTGTAATTTGGACTTAAGCTTTTTGTTTGATTAACCTTCACGCAAAGCTGCATACAGTATCTATCTAAAACCCCAAAACTGTGCATTAATCAAAATTTCGAAATGCTCCAACAGAATAAATCGCAGGGTAGGGCGAGCTCGCCGAATAAATGTAAAGTCATCAACAATGATTCACTGCTAGACTCACGCACGTAGAGGTACCATGGAGAGATAGTAATTTATCAAACTCCTTTTGAAATACTGGCTGGAAAGAAGATTCTAACCGATGACGTCATAGAAGTGTCACTGGCGCCAACAGAAGAACCAAACAAAACAAGAACGTCAAGTGCGAGTGTAACTCGCGTGCCGAGGGTTTCGAACGTTTGTCGATTATACATACATGTACTTAAGGTACCGGTTAGAGACATCGCTATTTGTTGAATGACTACCTAAAAATAGTAAGTACTTACCAAACTACATTTTAGATGGATCGCTCTGCATAGGTACTTTGGAGATAAAGTCAATTTATCGACTTTATACAAAATATTTCAAAAAGTGTTTACTCTACAGAAATTCCTAAACTGTTTACTGTTTGGAAACGGTGCAAACCAAAATCTTTCATTTGTTAAACCACTCGGTGAGGTATCCCCCCTTTTTAAAATCAAACCCCCCTTTTTGACCATTTTTCAAAATGTGTTCTTTTTACTAACTTCTCTATTATTTTCCTGTAAAATTTAGATCCATATCTACAAACGTTACATACATTTCAGATAGATCGCTCTCCAATCTTTGGAGATAGGGGATGGGAATGGGTAAAATTTCGACTCATTTCGAAATATTTGAAATAGTATGAAACTTACAGAAATTTCGAAAACTATTTTGAAATGTACAAACCGATACCTTTCATTTGATAACAAATGACCCTGTAGGAATCTTTAAAAATTTAGACACCAAAATTTGTATGTAAAATGTCAATTTTCATTTTTCATTTGTTTTAATTTGTTTTTCTTTAAATCTGTACAGACGCACGAAACATATTAATATTTTAAATTTCAAGTTGATAGCTGCTGTAGTTGCTGAATTATTAAGGAGGGGAAAAAAGACAGACAAAGCGAGACCATTTATATGCGAAAGTTAGGATGGATGGATTGAATCACATAAGATTGTTACTTTTTCGGGCAAACTAATGAACGGATCGGGCTGAAATTTTGCATAGATGCAGGTCTAGACCTGGAATGCTTTTTATCACATAAATCAGTGCCTTGATTTATAAATACCCTTAAAGAAACAGCTCTTGCGAAGACGCGGGCAAAAACTAGTCTGTTTATAAAACAAATAGAAGCATCCATACACTCTCTATTTACGTCTTCGTTACGTCGTAAGTAAATATTAATCGCATCATTTCTAATATTGTCTTATCTCTGTATCCAGAATCGGGGCCTGTAGCTATACAGGGTGGAATGTTTGGACGGGGTAGTAAGGGCCTTAACCGTTGAAGCTACATGAAAATGGTCATAGGAAACTACCCATCCTTTTTAAAAGGGAAATGTTTTCTGACTTTTCTAAGTACTCAATGAACTTTTTGATCAGTTAAAGAAACAGAATCGATTGGCATCAAAAAAAGTTTAGTTAAAAACACCCATTTTCTCGAAATCTGTAACTTTTTGAAAATCTGTGAATGGGAATGATATATTTTCTAAAAAGGATGGATACTTTCCTAAGACCATTTTCATGTAGCTTAAACGGTTAAGGTACCTGCCCTCCCTTACTGCCCCGTCCAAAAGTTCCATCCTGTTTATATTACTGGGCAGTGGCCGTGCTATGTGTACAATTTGGAGCAAGTGCCCATCAAGCCCATTCCCTTGCTACACTAGGCAAAGCAATATGTGCCCATAGTCAAGTGTCATAGCATGGTCGTAGCTTAACATTTATGGTGCTTGCACGAATGCCGCTTGGCCTCCAAGCTGCAGGGGTATTTTAATTCACCGATTCATTTCCGAATCGAATCCGACGGATCTTCCCTATCGCATTAGGTGTGCCTGTAAGGATAGGTGTACTTTTTAATAAATAAATCTTTAAAACGCTATTTTGTTTTCGCCTCGGGTTGATGATCGAAAATTCGAAGCGAATCTGTTGACTAATGGCCATGTCAATGAGGAGGAGCTCTTTATTTCGATCATCAACCCGAGGCGAAAACAAAATAGCGTTTTATAGATCCGTCGGAAACGAATCGGTGAATTAAAATACCCCTGCTGTGTTCGGAACATGGTTTCTTTTTTTTATTAGCATTTAGTGTCTTTCGTATCAGTGCGGCCATGAATGTCTATTGTGATCGCCTCTTTGTGTGTTCCACCTCGAAGCAGCGGCGTTCATAATTCGCCACTAACCCTTGCAGCTGTTAGGAACTGTAGGATTTCCTTTGGGGTGGAGTCTCGGACCATGGTTGTTGTAAGGTGTTGTCAGGGACACAGAGAATCGAGAGAAGGTTTCACGGGAGAGAACGTTGGATGTTTTAGATCTTGATAAAACTCAGAGTTTTTTTTTGTACGAATTCATTACGGATGTAGGCGGGTTAACTACGAACCCTGAAGAAGTCCCTCGTAAAGAGATGAAACTTTGGTGTTCTTCCAACACAAATAAGGTTCGTAGTTAACCCGCTTGCATCCGTAATGAGTTTAGATGTTTGTGACTTCTTTACGCTAAAACTACTGAACGGATCGTTCTGCAATTTAGCATGGACATGGATTAACTTTAAAATCAAAACTCTTTCTTTCCATAAATACAATAAATGTACACTTAGAAAAGGTCAAATTAGAAAACTAAACACTGATACGGAAATAAAGTGATATTTTTTATTTCTGTCGCTTCGATGTGTAGACTATAGCACAGATATTATAATACGATTCTAGACTATAGTAAAGAAGCGACGAAGAAACCTTTAGCCTCTTAGTAATTATTTTTCGAGTTGGAGCAAAACCCGTCCCAAGCTTTTTAGCCTCTAGATAATCTGATATTTTATAGTCAGCCTTATTGCACAGCAAGGTTTTGATAATTCGTTTGAATTTATTTACTGACTATCTGCATTGTTACTACCCGTTGTCCTATTACCCGTTTTCCCGTAAGAATGATGCATTTTCCCGCGTTAAAAAGAGCCTATGTTCATCAGGAATAATGTGAGCTTCTAATGGTAAAAGAATTTTTCAAAACGGTCCAGTAGTTTCGGAGCCTATTCAATACAAACGAACAATCAAATATTTCCTTTTTATTATATCAGTATCTATAGATTAGTATAGATAATTTTTTGCAACTAGTTTTGTTGTAGAAGCGTTTACATTTCCCTTTAAAAGATACATTAATTAAGGCTACTTTTATCCCGGAAATGTGTACGAACCCGCTCAGAAGTTGGTCTGCTATAATAAAGCTAGGTACCTATGTACATATTTAGGTAGTCCTTAGGTAGTCTCGCCTAACAATTCCAACTCAAGTTGTGAACGGTAAGCAAGTTTTCAGTGTGCTTTGAGCAATTTCAAGAAGTTATGTATTTCGAGTAAAATGGTTTATCTGATAAGTTAAAGGTTGAGGAGAACTAGGTTAGTGTAGCGAAAAATTGTTTACTACTGATTATAATCAGAAAACAATATTTAAGTTTTAAATTTTACAAAACCGTTTTAGTAACAAGTTTTTAATGCATTGTCGTCTAAACTAAACGTGTATACAAAATTTCAGCTAAATCGGTTGAAGATTTCAAAATTGAGTTGCAAGATTCCAGCCGTATCTACAAACATAGTTACAACAAACATTGCAAGTTAAATAAAAGCTTGTAAAATGTTCAACACTATTTATACTCATACCTGCCACAAAATATACTTATACCTACGCCAAAGATTTGTAACATAATTTTAAATTCAGTAGGACTAGACTAAGACTAGAATAAGTAAGTAAATAGTTATTTAGGGAATAAGTACAATTAAAAGTAAATTTTCATTTATCATTAATATGTTAGAAAAAGTGAATGAATGTAGCACAGAATAGCGCAGAAATGCCTGTGAGCAATCACTGCTGGGTATAGTACGGCTGAGTAAATAAATAAATAATACTGGACAAAATAAATAGAAAATAAATAAAATTACCTTGCTGATTACGTACCTAGCTTTATCTACTGACCGTACGCACAGACAAGTGAATAGCTACGTACCGACCACAAAACAGGGTAAAATAGTGTTATTAGCCTCGGACCCTCGCCTAAAATGAATGGCTCTAGGTAGGGACCTGTCTATGACAGATTGTCTTAATACTTGTGCTGGAATACAAACAAAGGGCGTCAACCGGTCACCTAAAGAACTTGTATTATTGTAAGTGGATATTGTTAATAGCGGACATTATTAACAATGCCAAACTGCCACAGGTTATGACCCTATAACCCATTGCTTAAAGGTCTTTTCAGACGTTTCGAGTCAAATCTCTTGTCAAAGTCAATAGGCTAGTAGTAGGTCATAAATTTTTAATTTTTGTCAGATTAGAAGGAAAAAATATTATTTACCATATTTTTTAGGATCTAGAAAACCCCAAAACTTTATTTTAAAAGTCTACATTTCGAAACATGCGAAAACGCTGTCAGCCATATTTATCTGTGCTGTTATGTCATACGGATAGAAAACCATAGACATGATAGGTACTAGCTGGCGCCTAGAAAACAAACATTGATATTCGCAAACGTCCATTATTGTAAAAATATAGACAGACTACATAGCGAATATCATTCGTTTAAGATCCGACATGAAATTTATTTAGGGCCTATGACGTCACTACATGGCCGAAAGCGTTGAAGCTAAAACTAAAAATGAAAAAAAAACAATCATTAAATTGAAAATGTGTGGTCACTATTAATATCAGAAATCTAAAAATATTAAGATTTAATATTAATATCAGAAATCACTATTAATATCAGAAATCTAAAAATATTAATATTAAGATTATTACTAAGACAAAAACTACAGAAAATATTTATTTAATGCTCCTAATTTGATGAGTCTCTTGACTCAATTCGGCAAGAGAGAGAGAGACTGAGAGAGAATAATTATCAGCGTATTAACAACCAACTCTGACATTCTAAGCTCAATTGAATTCCCTCGGCTTCAAACGCATTATCCGCGATAAAAGCCTATCTAAGTTTATGTTATTCCAGGTCCAGAACAACCATGACATGTATGCAAAATTCACCACGATGCTTGCAGTAGTTTTAGCATGAAGAGTGAGGTTACAAACATCTAAACAACCATCCAAACTTTCACATTAGTAATATTAGTGTGATATGAAATACCTACATTTTCGTGGTCACCGTGTCGTAGATTCAAACCTGAAATTTCCCGTTTTCAGTTTGTTCAACCATTAATTCCCGGGAACTGATGAAATAAGTAGGTACTTACACACTTAGTTCAAATTTACGTCTCTCTAATTGAGTTCGATGTTTAGGAGCATTGAATAGGATTTTGGAGAGTACAAATACGTGAGGATTGTATGGAGTGGATTCGTTAGACTGGGATTTGTGGCAGTGTTTTGGTGTTGGCGTAGATACTCATAGGTATATCTCAAATCAAATCAAAAACTCTTTATTTCTATAAATACAATAAATGTACACTTAGAAAAGGTCAAATTATAAAACTAAACACTGACACGGAAATAAAGTGATAATTTTGATTTCTGTCGCTTCGGTATGTAGACTAAAGTAAAGAAGCGACGAAGAAACCTTTAACCTGTTAGTTGTTATTTTTCGAGCAAAACTTGTCACAAGCTTTATGTATATCCTCTAGATAATCTGATATTTTGTAGTAAGCCTTTTTACAGAAGATTTGTTTGACAATTTGTTTGAATTTATTTATTGATAACTTTTGCAACTCACCTGGAGTTTTGTTGTAGAAGCATATACATTGCCCTTTAAAAGACATTTATCTTGTGTAGCCTAGTTTTGGGCACAACGCTACTCGGGAAACGTAGTGTAGGACGCCCTCAGACCAGGTGGGATGTTGACCTGCAAAAGACTGCAGGCAGATACTGTGCGTCAAGCTGGAGACAGGGTGCTATGGTGTTCATTAGGGCCTGTCCAGCAGTGGACTAATATGGGCCATATTAATGATGATGACGTAATAGGTACAGACCTGTAAAAAAAAATTAAGACACCCTTATAAACCTCCGACGATTGTACTTAGACACTAGGGTGTATAGACAAATCATCATAACAGTAGAAAAGCTACACCAATTTTTCACACTAGACGAAGTTACTGTCAAAATCTGTTCATCATTTTGTGAGCTACGATGTCATAGAAGTCCAAAATAGAATCTGACCAAAACCGAACGAGTGGTTTATCCTCTTAAAAAGATCAAATAAAACTAGTACTCTACCACACGTGCGAAGGCGGGGTGGGTTGCTAGATGAGTTTATTATTATTCACGAGTTACCTATTTTTTTCCCGACGTTTCAACAGGTTTACACTCTGTCGTGGTCACGGGATGACACATTATTATAATAATGTGTTATGATCGCGTAAGTTAAAAAAAAAGAATTCAAATAGGTTCTTATAGTACCTAACCTACCAATTACCATATTCAAAGCGGCCGTGTGGGTTAAATAGATGATCTCTGTTCCTGAAATTGCGTTTCCGGGGAAAACTTCCGTAAATTTCTTCAGCATTTTCGCAGGCAGGCTTGTTCGCAACGCACGAGGCTGGTCTCATAAATTCCTTTGCATCGAGTGGCGCCCCGCTGGCGAGGTAATTGTGCGGTCGCGGACGAACCCCGACTTCATCGCCAACCTCATTTGCGCGAGTGCTGCTGCGTTACTACTGCTGGAACTCGATCTAAAGCCAGGTATTTAGATAAGTAAGAGCTACATTTCGCAAGGACTTCCAATACCTACTCTTAAAACGATGAAAGATGATAGTGAAGAAATGAATTATGAAAATCCATCGAAACTAATTGTCTATTATTTTTAATAATTGGGTTTTGGACTTCACTTATGACACTTATCCTGTTCACCCTTACACACTGTATTAAGTGTTTTTGAAATAATTACCATTTATTTTGTTTTAAAAAGCATAAAACACAGGTTTTCGAGAACCCGCCGTAAATTCAGCAGCCCTTCCCACTGCCGGTTACACACTCAGCCAATTTATATAGCGAGATGGCAATTACCGACGTTTTCGGCGTCAAGCGTCATTTCGAGAAATTATTTCGTCAGCGTCCACGCCCCAGGGCAGGTGATAAATGTTCCTGGATCGAGTGGCCTCGGGAATTGCTTTTAGTTCGTTTAGCAATGTGGTATTACCTAGCATGGCTATGGTCAATAGCTTAGCGTAGCCGCTTGATTCGTTTAGCGCCTGCGCGGGCACCGGGGTTGCAGGTTTTTGTTGACAACCTTTCTTTTTAACTCACTTCAAAACAGGAGTTTTTATGATCGGCTGATGTATGTTATTTGTATGTACCTATGTTATTCGATAATTCCGTCAATTGCGGGCCGATTTCGATGATTTTTTGCTATTGTAAGAATGATCTCAAATTGTTCCTATAAATTTTCATATTTTTACCTAAACCTCCCATTTTCAATCCTGATGGATTAGTATAAATCCCGCAAAATAAAATAAAAAAACAGTGTAAATATTAGAGAATATGAATTCTATTTTTAGTTTTTTTCCAAAAACTATTATTATTTGTAATCCTGTGTCTCTTTTAGGTATGTTAGTTTGAGAAATCCATTATTTTAGTTTCGAGGATTATTCTAGGCAGTAATTGAATTTTATAGACACGAGTTAACATCCCAAAACAGTAGGGAACTAACTAAAGTTCGTCTACTGATTTTCCCACGGGAAACTGATCTTGAGAACAACAGGAAACACTACAAAAATGATGCGATGCACTGATGAAAATATTACAAGTAAATAAAGGCAATATTTACTCATAATATTTTCAAAGCAAAAATTCGAGTTAGTTAGGTAGTGGTCCTGTAAGTACTATACATTTGTAGCTGCAGCCATGAAAGTGGTTTGGATTTTAGACACACAACAAGAACCGAGCAAAATAGTTCAACTGATTGTACCTATACGTTACTGAGATTAGAGAGAGCGCCGCAGGTAAAACTTAGCTTGTTTTATTAATAGAATTTAATCTGCAAAATGCAAAACGTTAACGTTTACGCTGTAAAACGTCTTCTACGTAAGCTTTACAAAGGAGAATTTGCCCCGTTCCTTAAGTCATAATAAGTTGAAAATAGTTTTTCTTGTCTGTTGCAATAGAAACAGCAACGTCTGGTTGTGCGAGTTACAGTGTTCATGGCGGTGAGCTTTGTTTAATTAACCGATTCGAAGAAAGCAGGAGGTTCTATGTTTGGCTGAAATGTTCGCAGATTTCTCCGTTTATCATGGACCGATTTTGATGATTCTCTTGGTTCTGTATAGAAAATAATCTCAGGGTAGTCTCATATATTTTATTGCCGAGGGATTATTCTTTGCCCCGAAAAACTTAAAAAAGAGTGTACAAAAAAAACAATATTTATTTTAGATTTCATAGAAAATTACATAAACAGAATAAAACAATTACAACTAATATATACACTTATATCTATTTCTTGAAAATTCAAGCCGTCACCAAAAGGTAGAGTGCCCAGAATGCATGCAGCATTGCCACGTTGAATGGCAATGCTAATTCGTTGACCGAAATAGAAGCCAACATTCCGATTAGTGTACCTAAATAAAATACAAAGAGATTCGAAGTCAGTTTTCAGTTTTTGTAAAAAAACATCAAATTATTTTTATCGCATTCGAAATACATCCCTTCAAGTAAATTCAGAGCATATTTAGCTCGGCGCTCCGTCTCTCCTCTCATCTCCCGAGTCCTGATAACGAAGTGTTTTATGGCCGGCATTAGCATTGTTTTACCTAAATATGTTCATAAATTCATGTACATTAACTCAGATTGTAAATCAGGACGGTACAGCTAATGTTTCAGCCCTATGATTTGCGTTAGCGCCAACATAATAGCATTTAATGGGGGATTTAACCGATGAATGATGTTTCATTTGATGGCTTTCTGATAGATTTGAGAGGACACTATGAGAGTTGTGGCTAGTTTGGTTTCAGCGTTCGTTCAACGATCGGCCTAGGCTATTAACTGAATAGCTCAGTTTTGTGAACGGCTTAGCCATTCTACAAACAGGCTGATTTTCCGACCCGGCGGCGAAAACTTTACTTTAATTCCATCTGTTTCTTTGACTAGGCAAATAAGGAAAACATTCTAAGAAAAGAATATTCTACAGAATTCTCACAATGGTACCAGTAATTCGAAATACATACGTCCAAAACTTACAAACATTATCTATAATGGTAGGTAAGGTCAGTAAGGGTCAGTAAGTACATTATAATGGTAGGTACGTAAGGTAAGTAATAAATAATAAATAAATAAATAATAAATAATGCTGGACAATTCACACAGCATTATCTAGCCCCAAGCTAAGCAGAGCTTGTGTTATGGGTACTAGATAACTGATATACTTAATACATACTACATAGATAGATATTTTTATTATACATAGAAAACACCCAGACCAACGGAACAAATTTCTGCAGATCGTACACAAATTTGTTCCGAGGCGGGAATCGAACCCGCAACCTCCTGCGTCGCAGGCGGACCTTCGCCCGCTGCGCCACGGAGATCGTCAGTAGGTAAAGATATCTATATCGAATAAAGCAAACTTCTTGAGTAAGTAGGCACCTCGTATTTTATGAACACTAAACGAAGAGTGAATCTTAAATTTATTATTCAAAAGAAGCTTAATTATTAACTTTCTCTGAAGCCTGTAAACACGTAATTTCGCTCGTTAAAAGGGAATTAAGTTCTAATGAAATAAAGACCTTCCCAAGAATATGTATCTACTACAAAGAAGACGCAATCAAAAAGGGTTTAAAAACGTATATTACTCTCTGCACTAAAATCGCGTTCCAGTGAGCTTCGTATCGTAGGGGCGGTTGTACACGATCCGATTTCACATTAATTAAATTCAATAAGGAGTTTTCCAAAAAGGAAAACCCCTTCTTACCTTTAGGAAATACCCTCTTACCTAAAGCTCATTAGATGGCACGGATGGTCTTTCGCGGAGAGGAAAGGAAGTCGTTGGCAATGGCAAAGTATCCACGATCTATGCAGGGTCTTCTTCTTTCTTTTATCCATGACTCTGCATCATGTTTTGACATAACTCTACCAATCAAAATCGTATCGAATCAAAAACTGTTTATTTCCATAAATACCATAAATGATGACCCTTAGAAAAGATCACGTTATAAAATTATTCACTGTTTAGACCATTCTTTAAGACCCGAAGAACTGAACTCTATAATGAACACGTGAAGTGAAAACCGTATGATTAGTGATCTGGATCACGATTAGCCACCTAAAATGATTTCAATCTTAAAATCCTTTTTAGTAAAATAGATTTAAATTGTCTTTAGCTTATATACGAAATTATAATCCAACATGAATATCATATACCCAAGCTACTACGAGACGCTGGTTTTTCACATCCGCCACCCTACAGCCCCAAGCCGAGCCGCCGCCATATCGGATAACGTGAACAGAGCCTTACACAGTAATCTACGTTATTAACGTTAATCTTAACTTATTCCCCCATAATTGCTAGTTTCTCGTTAAAAGTAATTGTCTGTTTAACTCGCAACTTTATAATGGATAAGTCTAAGTTAAAAAATTGACGATATTTTTTATTTCGTGTTTAGTGGCCGTATGTTTAATTTTGTTTTTAAAGATACAAATAACTATATAAGCTCACCCAAGTCAATACCGGGTTATTGATATGAATTAATTCATTGAATTCATAATAAAAGTCGCGTAGAAAACGGTTGGGACTGAAAATGACAAATCATGCTGTCCCGCTTAGATAATTATTTTATTAAACATCTAAACAAACCTAGCTTAAAATAGTGACGTCTCTTTTTACCATCGAAAAAAACAGCAATAGTTTTAGGTTAGTTAGGTTTGGCAGCTTTGGTGTAGACAAAATCACTACCTACCAATAGTAGGTACCAATAGCCAAGAACCTAAGCAGTATTTTTGTTGCTAAAACGTTTATTTCGAAAGATATAGGATTAAATTTCTAGGTGTACTTTGCCCATCCCTTTCAGAATTTTAATAAGTTTGTAATTTATTCACTGCTGTAATACGGCATTCACACCGTGTTGTACACACACAGAATATCCATAACTAGCGGAATTCAAATTGTATTAACTAACTAGTAGGCGGCGGCAAACAGAATAGCGTGAACGCGTGGGGACTAATTGATCAGGTGAATGTGAATTAGAGTTTATGCACCTTTATTCATTTATTTTTATTTTAATATGACTTTTTTTAAGTCCAATATACATCTCTTGCATCTCAAGAAATTCATACCTACCTATATTTAGATTTTGTATTTCACGGTGACTTTGAGGCGTTTTTCTTTACAAAAAAATTGTTCGATCGAATAAATAAATATATAAAACAAACCGTTTTCAGTTCCATTCATAAAAATGTATGTTATTTGTTGATGGAACACCAAAAAGTCGAGTAATTTATCTGAGGTTGAGGACGATTATTTGTCTTTTACTGCAATGGTTGATGGTTTGAGACAAAAATTAAAAATAAAAATATTTTTTAGCCCTAGGGTTTATAGTCGTTCTTTACTCCCGCCAAGCTACGCTCTAATGACACACTTTTAGAGCATGAGAAGTGAACAATAAATTCGATTCGATGACTTGTCACCTTCCTGTGGAGTTACCTATTGATGGAGCTTTCTGTGTCTATAAAAACTACCTTACCTTCTATAAAAACGAAGATTTGTCGTCGACGAAGCTCGTAAGTAAAGCAACTGGCTTAATAATAAGTTCTTTTCTATTCTGTGTTCTTTTGTCGAAAGATGTGTCATTTTATTCTATTATTCTTTTCTTTATTTTAGATTTAGGCACTAGTTTCACGAACGAAACCCCAAATTTAGCTCCACACGCACTTCAAGGGACCGTATCACATAATAACTTATATACCCGAGGACGGCCAGGGTCTGGCATAGGCCAAACAAATGAGAATATACATCGATAAATTGTAATCAAACCGCGCGAACCGACTCAGCCGTCTTACAAATGAAGTTATGAGTTCATCCCGTTATGCTACCAGCAATGTGTGAAATAGATAACTGATAAGGGAAGGCAGAGCTTAGTCCGGTGACGATCTGCCTTAACCTTTGGTGTTATATAATAGTGGTAATAATAGGTTCTGGCCCCACTTCCATTACAACACTATTAGTCGACCTCTGTGGCGCAGCGGGCGAAGGTCCGCTTGCGACGCAGGAGGGTTCGATTCCCGCCTCGGGACAAATGTTTGGACGATCTGCAGATATTTTTTCAGGGTGTTCTGGATGTTTTTCTATGTGCAATAAAAATATCTATCTATGTAGTGTATTATATTATGTATATCAGTTATCTAGTACCCATAACACAAGCTCTGCTTAGCTTGGGGCTAGATAATGCTGTGTGAATTGTCAAGCATTATTTATTTATTTATGAGGGGACGTACTTAGGTACCCACATGATGTACCTTACCGTAATTCAATCTGAGCTATAGGTACTTACTAACATCCCTCTTACATAAGAACCTCTCTCCACTTTAGGAATAGCTAAGAGTAGAGTCAGAATAAGAAACAAGAGACTAATGTACTAGGGACTAATGTATGACCTGTCTGGGAACATAAACTAAACTTGTGCTAAACATAGTTCAAACGCTTATGAACTGGGCAGCTGCTAAATCTGTAGCTGAGAGGTAAAGAGTAACAACCGCCATATCAAAAACTTTTCAGGATGAGCTTAATAAAAGTCTTTAGCGGGAGTTTTGTTAAATGCTAATAACTTGTAATGCTTTAATTTAACTAGAGATTTTTTTATGTATTTCTATACAAATATACTATTACTATAATGTTATTAAATTGATAAAATTAAATTCTTAGTATTTATATAAATAATGGACTTATTACTCATTACCACCAAAAACGTTCATTAGTTTTATTCGTTTTCAAAACATAATAATAATAAGTTACATACAAGTCGCCTTTTTATTCATCATTGTGTGTACTATTTTATAATTAGGTTACCAATAAAAATCAAACAAAACTGTATTCAGAAGGACACATTTATTAAAAAAATAAGTTAAGAAATTCCTATTATCTCAACTATATTTTTAATATTTTTATATATCTAATTTACGCTGGCCATTGACATGGGGCAGATTTTTATAAAAATCGTGAAATATTTGAGGTATCCATGTCAAAGTTTTTTGCAGGTCTTCAAATTTATTTGTTGAAATTGGGTTTAAACCGGTTCTTACAGGTGTAGTCCTTTGATTTCTCATCAAAGACACTTTATGAAAGTCACCATCTTCAAAAGCAGTTTTATACTGCAATATGCCATATTCATCTTTACTCATCCGTACAATACCATATCAATGTATGGTACATTTTGTCCATTAGTTCCTTTCTTTCTATTGATAAAAGGTGATGTTTTGCTGTCATGCAAAAGTGCGAAATTCTTGAAATCTTCAACTTCCATATTGATAACATCTATTGGCAGTTTAGCTGATGAACAAGCTCTAACAACCTGCTGCCAGTCCCATATAGTTGCAATCGAAAATTGCCTTTGCCTGTTCTTGTGTCTTTCGATCAATGAGTGAATTCCGTCTACCTCCATGTGCGTGTGTCCTTTCAGTAAATACTTATGTTCAATGACCTCTAAATGTGTAATATTTTTCAGCAACCACAAATAGCAAGCATATAATGCATGTTTTTGTTTTGCCCAGCGCAGTTGTCGGACCAAATTACTACCGCTTTAACACTTAAAATCTCAGCAATATTTTCCATAAACCATTTCATGGGGCCCGATGCCAGTTCATTTCCACCTCTTCCAGCTTTTGATTCATCCCACAAAACACATTTATTAGTAGAACTGTCCAAAATTGTAGGTAAATGGTAGGCATTTTTTCAGAGCTATTTATTCGACTGCTTTCTTTGTCTTCTGCTTTTCTTTTGTCAGATACAAAAGAAAAGCAGAAGACAAAGAAAGCTTGCTGCTTCTTCCATGTGTTTTTTTCTTTTCTGTTCTTTTAATTCTTCTCCTTCAGCTTCTCTGATTTGAATTTCATAACGATCGCAATTATCACATGTATCAGTTTGTGGAGGTTTGAATCCTCTATTATATTCTGTGTTAAATATATGCCGATATAACCAACTTTTTGGGATTTCTTCTCCATTCATTTCATTTTTTTCTGCAAATAAACTGTAAAGTTTTTCAACAGTTAGATGGCTACCCAAATACTCTCGTTTTGTTTTTTCTCTACTGTAATGGCTTTTATATTTTGGGAATTCTTCAACATGCTTTCTTATTTTATTCTTCAGTTCTTCTTTTATTTTGTTTCGTGGCTCTTTTTTTCCTCTTTGATCATCCAAAGTACACCGACGCACCTACCGAGGTGCGGTAGAGTCAACACGCGCCAAAACGGCGCGAACGATTGCGGGGTAACGAATAATAAGTCCGGATTGAGTGGCGCTGCAGTTCATGCGCTTGGACTTGTTATCGACCGCTCGTATCAAGTTTTGCCACAGCGTCAGAGGTAAACTATGTTAAGGGTTAGTATTATGATTTACCTCTAAAGCTACAACTGACTTATTACTGTTTCATTGGCAATAAATTAAAAAATATTGCTGATAGGACTTATAACTTTTAACCACGTCATAGAGCACACATTTCTAAAGCAAAATTCGTAAAAAAACGATTTTGACAAAAAGTGGACTTGTTATTCTTTACCTCTCAGCTACAGAAATATCGAATTTAATACTAAAGTACCTTGAGGTATTTGTTGCATTGCTGGTATACAAAACACTACTAAGCACTTAGAATCAAAACAAAACTAATTTTCGAAAAAGTCCACAATACAATATGGTGGGAATGCTGATGCGCTGTGCCAGATACTGACCAGCTCTCGGGTCACGCGTCGCTTCGACTAAGCTTCGACTACTGCTCAGATAATTTTTTAAAAACCCGAAGAGCCTCGGTACCCCGCGGACCTAGGGTCTCGACTCCAAGGGTAGCAATGCAGCCAGCGTCTTGGGGACGCTTCCGACTGGTATTGATATGGATCAGTTGAGCTACCTGTAGATTGTTTGCAACAGCCTGCAGTTAGCTCAATTGTTTCAATTGTAAATACTAGTTCTAATTTATTTCTATAAATTTATTGTAATTTCCCTAATTGAATTGATTTAATATACGTTCACAGGATCGGAAACTACATTTTACATTATTTTTAAATTCACCTGGTTACAAACTGCACTTTTCATCGTCTAGACACAAGCAAATAAATTCTTTAAGTGGGTGGATTTTTTCCTGTTTTTCTCATATTCATTTCTCATTCTTGCGACACGATTTTCTCCTTTACCGATTTCCTAGAAGAGAAAATGCAGGAATTGTAGAATGGAGATTTCCAAGTAATTGGTAGGTAAGAATCTAACAAGTATTGGTCTATTAGACGACCTCAGTGGCGCAGTAGGCAATGGTCTCCTGGGACGAAGGAGATTGAGGGTTTGATTCGACACAACTCAATGTTTTACATAAACTAAAAACCGACTTAAAATTTCTGAACCCAGAAATTGTTTTTTTTTGCCACGATCGATTGTGAGAAAAAGAGCAATTTCGCATCGCTGTCTACACTATAAAAAATTAAAACTTTTATAAGGGCATTAAAATAAGCTTATGATAGGTATCACAAAAAATTAATTTTTGAAAATTCTTTCGTTTAACATAATAATAGGATAAAATAACATAATAATAAGATAAAGTTTAACAGGACAAATAGTGATCCGATTAGAATAAAACTCATATAAATCGACCATTTTGGAATTATTCTCTATGCAGAAGCGAAATAAATATAAAATCGGACCACCAATTGGCGTAGACATCGAGTTTCGTCGGTGACATTTTTACCCTCAAAGTATGGTAACTTACAACTTGCACAAAAAATGGTCCGGTGACATTTTACCCCAACCCTGCCAGACATACATTAAAATAACATAAAACCAATTAGGAACCTCCGTTTGTTTTTCGTTTCGATTGAAATGTTTGTATGACTTATTTGTTCCGTGTCTGGGTGTAGGTACAAATTATATAATGTAGTACCTAGGTGACGCAGTAAACAAAATCTCCAGTATTATTTATTTATTATAGAATCGTGTCGTGTGGGTCAGTAGAGCCTTATTACATGCTTTATTACACAGCTCAGAGTTGAAGCAGCTTCTTCACTCAAATATAAAGTGACGAAGTTAGCTTAGCTTTCATAGCTAACGCAGTTTTTCATACTATATAGCATAATTTGCCTTGTTTGCGGTTTACACACATATTGTATGAAAAACTTTTGCCCGCATCTTCTCATGCGCTTTTTCTGGTTGAAAGTACCTGTTTTTGTTTATGGATTTTGTGTTTCTACGCTTTTCATTTTAGACTGTATCTGTCTATTTGTGTTTTATTAGTAATACCTAGTCTGTATGTTTCTATAAGGGTTTGAAGATTTTGACCCTAACATCGCTCAACATCGGCCACCACCAGAAGACAGTAAAACAAATAAAAAATGTGTCACAAAATAATGTCTTAGCGTCAGGTTTCGGAGATATCCACAGATATATGTGAATATCTCAAAAACCTGACAGAGAATATTTTTATTTGTTTTAGCTTCCTCGATCCATAATAACTTGTATTGTGCGCGGCGATTTAATAATACTATTGAAAAAGAAACAAATGTTAGCGCCACCCTCCATACAAAAGACTTCAAACCTCGTTATAATAACATAGTTTAAGTATAGTATTTCTTTCTATGATTTTTAAAGGCCTCATTGAACCAGCAGTTTGAGCGTCCATGTGCCTAAAGCAAAGGAAGCCATCCCATTATTACCTGGTTATTACGACGCGACGTGGAAGCCGGCTACTGCGCAATTTATTACAGTCGTGCCTCGTGCCGCGTAATTTCTCAGATTTATTGAATAACTTGGTATACCTACACCAATGCTTTTGTGGCGGACTCATTTTTAGATAGGAATGGAGATACTTTTCGCAGGAAAATATTTTCGTTATGAATGTAGGCTTCATTTAGTAATAGACAATTTATCCGTTTCGTAAAAATTAAGACATTGAGACCTAAACATTTATAAATGATAAGTTTGGCCAGCAGTGGGACATATTTCACTCAGCATTATCTGAACCCAAACTATGCAAAGCTTTTGCTCAGGGTACCAGATGACTGGTAAGAAATACATAATAGACCAGACAAATAATAAATATTATATTATATTATATTATATTATATTATATTATATTATATTATATTATATTATATTATATTATATTATATTATATTATATTATATTATATTATATTATATTATATTATATTATATTATAAATTAAATACGAATTATGTGTAAAAAATCAGAACATACAAAAAATTAACCCAAAACCTCCTGCGTCGTAGGCAGACCTTCGTCCACTGCGCTCCTAAGGTAGTTAAAAAAGCAGAGAACAGGTTTTTGATTCAAATTAATTTGAGGTGATGTCAAAATGAGACTAGCCATGTCCGCAAGACATATTTAATAAGAAACTACTAAACTGACGAGAAGGCAAGATCTATGAAGAGAAGACCGGTACATACACCTCTCCATTTGTAAGTAGGTATAAAAAGCCAACCTTATCTTTCCTGAATTTCGAAGCAAAACAGTTCCATCCAAACAAACCAAATGAATTTGTTTCAGAACAAAGTTACTCAGCTTTAATGACGCTTTGATCCTCGTGAACTTCGCAGAGAATAAACTCTACAACTTAGAGCACCTTTTGATAGCGCGTGTTTACTTTCAGAGATTTGTCAAAGAAAGGCGTTCAAATATGGGCGAATCAACATAAACGAAATTGTTTTGAGCTTTTTGGGTGCGAATGTACCTTTTACTTGCAAACATTTATCTGAAGTGGTAAATATGTTTTATCTCTCGGATGTAAAATTTTACGAAACTGTTGTCTTTTCTTTGATTGTATTTGTATTTTCTTTAATAGTTCACAACTTATTCTATCCTTATAAATAATAGATTCAGGCGTTACTTTGCGGAAATCCATTATATAATATTAGGATAAAACAATATTTATTGGTTACAGTTCCGCGCAAAACCTCCTCCGACAAGATCCAACACTTGCAATCAGAGAAAGTAAACAACAGACTTACGCAATACAAAATTGCCCAGTGAATTACCCTCCAACTCCAAGAACGAACACAACTTAATTTACAAAAGAAAAGACCACACCAACCACACAATGAAAAAAACTCATCAAAAGTAAGTCGTCAACTAGTTTCGTCTCTCCATAAGACATCATCAGGACATCTCAACAATACTCGACTTTGACACTGAGACGGCCAAGCAACAACGACAGAGTCCTGCCAGTGATGTTGCCTCTCTGAGCTAAAGTTACTTAACGCAGGGAGCTCAAATATAAAACTTTTACAGAGGCATCAAAAAAAAGATTTTTGAAAATTCCGTCGTTTATCAGAATAATAACATAAAATACATGGTTGTCTTAAGGGGGAAAACTATGATTTTTTATAAAGTCCAGTTTTCCCCCTTAGGGGGATTTCAGGGGGAAAACTAGAATAACCTCTAAGTAGGCAAGTCACTTATTTTCAGTACTAAACAATATGTGAAAGTGCCCTCTAACGATCGCGTGATAAACTATCAAACTCGCATCTAATTACATCAAAAGGCTATAATTCACAGAACTCAAGACTATTGTTTCAGAAGTTGCGTTATAGTTCTAGAATGCTAGTTCATTTTTTGTTAACAAATGGATCACAATATCAAATAAATATTGATATACAGGATGCCACGGAGAGGGTACAAGTCGAAAGGGGGTCTGGATTCTGGACATCGAAGGGTCAACATTATTTCTACAAATTTTTTGAATTGAAATTAAAAAAAAAGCTTTATAGTCGTGTTATCTTACATGTATCATGAACATTATTGTTATTTTTTGAATATTCAAAAGACTTTTGTAATAATTTCATGACAAAACACTGGTTTTGCTGAATAAACAAGCAAAATACATTTGTGAAATAATTTGTAATGTTAAATAACGCAAGACCGCTTTAAAAGAACACGAGAAAAAACATTATTTCCAAAAAAAATTGCCTTTCAAATAATTGTTATTCACATGTTGATCCCATTGAGGTCCAGAATCCCCTTTCGGCTTAGCCCCTTTCCGTGTCACCCTGTATAATATTTTGTGTGACACTGGTATGATATAGTGAACGAAGCATTTCGCAGAAGTTCGATATAATTTGTGCTTTTGAAAACTTTTATATATAATTTTATTCGTCTGTGCTCCAGTTTCAAACTCGAATTCAAATCTTTTTCGTTCCGCTTGTGCATTGCATGCATTGTTGAAGTTTGTGTATCAATCAGGCATTCTAACTACCCGTTGTCCTATTACCCGTTTTCCTGTAGGAATGAAGCATTTTCCCGCGGTAAGAGGTAGCCTATGTTCATCAGGTATAATGCGGGCTTCTAATGGTAAAAGAATTTTTCGAATCGGTCCAGTAGTTTCGGAGCCTATTCAATACAAACAAACAAACATTCTGGAAACTAGGTCACAGGGGTCTATGTCAGTCCGTGTTAGAGTTTGATATCTCGAGTCTGAGGGTCCGCGCCGTCAATTCCGTGTGGTGAAGCACGTTTGTGGAAACCGCTCAGCGAAATCTTTGCCGCGTATCAAGCCGCCGATACCGGGTGCACCGGGCGCCAACTCCTTGTTGTCTAGGAAACCAGGAAAGGAGACGGTTTAGCGTGTGAGGAGGGATTATTGCAGCCGGGAGAAGACTCCATATAAAGGAGGAGACATCAAAACGTCTGAACCAGGTACCAAGCGTAAAAGGATCTGCTCTGAATCTCCATTGTCACGAGTTCCTTTTCTTTCCTGAGCCTTGTGCAAGTCTTCCCTGAAAAAACATTTACTCATACTCATATATTTATTTACATTATAATAGAAATAACTAATAAGATAAAATAAATATATAAAGTAACACATAACAAAAAAGTTATATTCATAGGTATCTGCTGTAAATGGGCATTGTCAATAATCAAATTAAACAGAATAATTATAAGACTAATTACTAGAGCTCCTGTAAAAGGGCATTGTCAAAATTAAGATTCTATATAAAATTTATAGAATAAATCACAGAACCCCATGTACATACCAGGTTCCTAACAAAGTGTTAAGAGAAACAGCCTGACCTGTCGACTGACTCAGGTTCGAGATGCATGTTTAGTAAAATTAAAATGACATAACTGGGTAGGTATTAAGGAATATCAAAGGATTTTAGGTTAAGCAAATTAAACAAAAATGACAAAATTTAGAATTAAAGATTAAAAATTGTTGTTTACCATGTCAAATAATACTGGAGTCGGATTTTATTTTATTTTAAAACTGGATTAGTTAATTTATAGTGGCTAGCACTTTAGTACAGGCGCGATCACCTTCCCCATGATTCTGAGCTCGCCCACAAACTTACCTTTAATTTCTTTTCTTTGGGTTGTTTTCTGATGGCTCCTCAAAGTTCTGCGACCTTAGACGCGCCGCCTCCAATTTCCTACAATTATCCTGGTTCTTACGTTAGGAGGGGGCTTCTCTGTGGTACGGGAGGTTTAGCGGATTGTTCCGAGTAGTCAGAAACCCGTGACATTGGCAATGTGTGATTGTTTAACATTTCTGTGACCTAGTAGTTTTCTGTTACTGTTATCAGTTTTTGTGAAGTTTTCAAAATGCCTTTGTTTACATAGATAATCCTATATACTAGAACCGAGTAGCTATTTATTATTTTCGCTTTACTCACTAACTTCCCGTATTAATTTATGGCGACTCGTTAAGAACTTTTTTGTTTACTCTGTATATTGATCTAATTGTTTTCTACGGTAATAAATTACTGCCAACTTTTTGAAGTCGATGCGGATGAAAGATAAAGTCGCGGAAGTGTTTTCTGTTTTTTGCTTTGTTCTCAACTTTGTGGTACCTACTTTGATCTGTTTTCGATTGCTTCTTTGTTAGGGTACCGTAACTCAAAATGAAACCTTATAGGATCACTTTGTTGTTCGTCTGTCCGTCTGTTAACCCTCATTTCTCTGGAACGCGTGGAGGTATGGAATTGAAATTAATATCCAATACTCAAGTCCGTAACCCTTCGGAGCCGTGATAAAAATCATACTTCCAAGTCAAAGCAATCAAAAGTTGCAGCCTTTATGTCCAAATATTTTGCTTTTTCCAAGGGAATCACATGCACACAAAACCTATAGGGAACTTCCCGTTGACTTAGATACATAAAATTTGACATGGAGCAAGGTCTTAAAGCACATGTAAAGGGGAAAATCCGAAAACCATACATTTGTAATTAATTCACTAAAAAAATACTTTGAATACTCGCCATGGACTAAAACCTACAGGGTACTTCACGCTGACGTAGATACATAAAATTTGACAAGAAGCAAGATCTTATAGCACAAGTAAAGGAAAATATCCTAAAACCGTAAATTTGCGGTTTATTCACAAAAAAAATTTTGATGCTCGCCATGGACCAAACCTATAGGGTAGGTACCTACTTCCCGTTGAACTAGAATCATGATAATTGGGCAAGACACAAGGTCTTACGGAACCCTTAGCGCGCGAGTCCTTGACTCGAACTTGACTCGCACTTGACGTTTTATTTACTACACTGTTAATAGTAAGTTTTCCGTAAACGAACTTTGGACTATTTTTGGTGCAAAATTAGCACTGCAAACTCTAGCTCTAGACTTTAAATTTAGCCGTGGAGTACCTAGGTAATTAAACATTGAATGGACGGGACATTTTATCCCATCTATTCCCGGATTATCACAATCCACGTTGAAAATCCGGACGCCGTATTTATGCAACTGAGAGGTGAGTCTATTTAACGTTCGTAACGTAGGTACTTACAACTTGTTGCAGCGCCTCTATCGTGCGAAAAGGGAACTACGCAAATCCTATTCAAAAAGGGACGTCATGTCTCGATAATAATATCAAATAGACGCCCTTGGTTCGAATAATTTAGTTGTTTAGCTTGGTTTTGCTTCTATTAGTTATTGATAAGTTTGGGTTATGATAGGACTGTCATACTTAGTAAAGAAAAAGAACTTAACAATAAGTGTGATCAAAAAACGTAAAGGCAATATTCGAACTAAGTATAACAAACATTAGGTATCTATTAATGTAATAATAATAATAATTATCCTCCTAGCCGAATTTAGATAACGGCGGCCAGTCTCTTCGGAGACTAGCCTGATGCGCAGGACATATTATAGTGCACAAGTGTGTGCGCAAACACAGGTGCACTCTCTATTCCCTCGCTCTCATAATCCGATGGGACGACAACCGACACGACCAGGTAGTGTTCAAGCGCACGACGAACGACTCAACGTCCTTTCCGAGGCACAGGGGTGTAACACCGCCAACTTCCTGACTCCGGGCTGCCACTGTGAATTTTTCTTGCTACAAAAATCCCAATAACAACTATTGGCCCGACCCGGGATTTAAACCCAGAACCTTAAAATCAGCGGTTGAAGAAGCTGACCGCTTCACCAACGAGGCTATCTATAATAATAATAATAATGTTGGACAATTCACACAGCATTTATCCAGCCGCAGAGCTTGTGTTATGGGTACTAGATAACTGATATACTTAATACACTACACTACATATATAGATATTTTTTATTATACATAGAAAACATCCAAAGACTCTTAACAAATATCTGGAGATCGTACACACATTTTTCCCGAGGCGGGAATCGAACCCGCAACCTCCTGCGTCACAGGCGGACCCTCGATCGCTGCGCCACAGAGGTCATCATGTCTACGTAATGCTGCAGTCTGTCAAACCCACCCACAGCAGAAGTAAGAAACAGACTAAAACTATACTCAGAAAAAGAACACCAAAAACTATGGGAGCGCCGAACAGACTGCAAACATACAAAACTAATACTCCCCTCTAAAGATAGGAAAACCACAAACACATTGCTCAAGATGAGCCGCGAGGACCTCAGAACAATGGTGGACATCATCACAGGTCACTGTGAACTGAACCATCATCTTCTTAAAACTGGAGCCACAGACAGTAGCCTGTGTCGTGGCTGCTTCCAGGAAAAAGAGACTGTGGAACGTGTAGTGGTACACTGCACAGCCACAGTGGACGCCAGACGGAAAACGGGACTGAAGACTCTCATAGAGGAATCAAACCCGTCCACGCCTACAGAAAAGCTGAAACGAAGCTGTAAATCGCCAAAGGACCTGCTCCGATATTTTAAGGAGCTGGGCTGGTTAGGGCCTGGTTAGACGGGGGGACAATGCACAATACACTCCTATGCGAGATGTCAGTGCAGATCCCAGTTCCCCCATTCAGAATTAGAATCAGTAATGCTGCTTAGTTTGAGGCTAGATGATGCTGTGTGGATTTTCCGGCATTATTTAATTTAATTTAATTTGATTGTGTACTTTTATTATTATTATTATTATCATTATTATTATATTATATTAAATTGAAATTTGTAATTGTGTGTATGGATCTATGTCTGAAATAAATGATTTTTATTTTTTTATTTTTTTATTTAACTATTTATTAGCTACAGTTTCTAGCAGAATATATTCGCTGAGATCCTGATAGTTTTACATGTCATGTAGGTACCCACTCCCATTTATACTTATTCCCTTTATCTAGCGTGCAAAGTTATTTACAGCTTTATTAAATTACTTGATAATTTCAATGGTTGACGATCTTGCGTGACTTATTTATTGTTTTCAACTTGGGGAAAAACGCGGCTCCGTAAAAATCCGGATTTAATCTTTATTCGGAGTTTTCTGTAATACCCGCCGCGATCCGAATATCGTGGGGACTTAAAGTAATCGGATTTACTGGTGGCTTCTGAATGAAATGGACGCTGTTCATATTTTTTTATTTATGGTGTTGTTAGCTAACTTTATTAGAGATTTGAAAACAAGATATTTTTATCAAATTCACCTATTTTTGAGGTAAATATAAAATACTTTTATTTAGCTTTCCAAGAACCAATTAGGTACCTATGTTGTAAAAATATAATGAAATATTATCTTATTTTCGTACTACTGTACGAAGATAAGATAATCAATAGTAGATGGGATGATCGTTATATCGAGGTGTCAAGATGTCTACGAAGCCTTCACCATGAGTGTCCAAGTACAGGGCCAGCAGTCTAAACCTAGTCATATCCGAGAGGGAACCAAATTTATCGATATAGCTCAAAGAATTAGCAAGCTGATGAAGCGGCATGGGCCGGGCCATTTCGCAAAAACCGATAACCGCTCGAGTAAACGTGTTCTTGGAGACGCGACTCGGCAAACGTAGTGTAGGGCGCCCCTCAGCCAGGTGGTATGACGACCTGCGAAAGACTGCAGGCAGATGCTGGATGCGGCAAGCTGAAACAGGGCGCTGTGGCGCTCATTAGGAGAGGCCTATGGCAGGCAGTAGACCAATACATGTACATATATATTGGTCTACTGCTGGCCATAGGCCTCCCCTTATGCTCATAAGGGGGCGCTCATAAGGGGAGGCTTTGATGATGAAAAGAATTGTTATTGACTGATTTTCGTAAATTCAGTCTACGCTACAATCCTCTCACTCATCGTTATCAGATTTCTAATCTCAATTATAACGTGGTCTCAATATAAATCCCCAAACGTCAGATAACAGATATTGAATTAATTTTATCTGTCTCTTTTCCTAAAGACTTTTAAATGGGACTCTTCGTAACTTATTTTATGAAATGCCCTATCTCTCTCAAACTAATTGAACGAACTCTATCCCCTGACAATTATTAAAGATTTCTCATTCTTTAGTTTGCCTTGGGCCGACACACTCATGCTGGGTTTCATTATATTGTTGGCAATTTATCTGTTTGGAGGCCGTTCACACTGAGCAGTAATTTCATTTATTTATTGGGACACACACAACAGAATACAATCACGAATAGTTTAGGAGATAAAAATTCCTACATAAGCAATTAAGATAAGATCATATTCCTATGCCTTACAGTTACCTACCTAAAATACAGTTTATTTTTAGAAATACAGCGTAGGTAAAATTATTCAAATGTTTTCAAAGAGTTTTCATCCGTGCTTTTTTTCTTTGAATGAAAAGAAAATTGATTTTTTGTTTTAGATCAAGTTCAAAGCTTTCGTACCTTCCTACTCGTATTTTGAATCATAAAATTTTACTTTGAATATACGAAAAAAAATCGTTTATTTTTTGTTTAGAGCAAGTTCAAAGCATTCGTCTGCTTCCCTATTTCGAATCATAAAATAAAAATATAAGTACCTAATCCATTTCTTCAAATAGGTATTTTAAAGTATTCTTCGAACTTCGGGATGTTATTTAAATCCTTTCTTCTTACCAAGGCACTAAGTTTTCCTAAAAACCCAGTTTCCTTTTTTTAAACAATACGTGCGTCACGTGCCTAGTTTGGTTAATTAGCTCGTCCTCCAATTTAATCAAACCCGCTTAACAGTTAAACTAACACCACAGAATAACTATAGTTACGCCAACACCTACATTTATTTGCTTACCCAAGCAACTAACGAACCCCGACAGTACGAGTCATTTGTCCAAATCGAATCACAGTTTTTCCAAGAGATTTTTTTTCCGAAAAACGTCAGATAGTAAAATTAGAACGTGCCCGTTTTAGATTTGAAACGCCGCAAAAAATAGAGGAACGTAACGATTTGAACCCTTTTGCCTGGAGATACAGACTAACCGGTGGATTAAGAACAGTGGCAGTGGAACACTGAATTAGAACAAAGGGTTGTCACCATTCCACAGCTCAATAAAGTTTAATCAGGGCTGACAAGCGAATGCAACTTACGTTCTCGTTTGTTTTCTCGAGCAAAAACAAGGTTTGCCTTTAGCGTGTTTGCCAGAAGGTACCTACCTGCCTGCTGAAATTATAATGTTGAATTGGAAAACGGTTTCTAAGTAAGTACGTTATTATAGGTTACCATTCGTTCATTAATCGAAGATTATATTATTCCTAGTTTTTAACCGCGGCTTTGTACGCGTTGTTTCTATAAAACGTTTTAAAAAAGTAGCCTTTGTGTGATTCTAGTTCTAGATCTACATTTATGCAAATTATTTCAGCCCCATGCGTTCAGTAATTTTGGCGTGAAGAAGAAACTAACATTTATATCCATCCATCCTTCCATCCAAACTTTCGCATTTATAATATTAGTGTGATCAATAACACCTTATTTCATATTTGATAATAATTTACAGCGGTACTACAAAAACTAACGTAAACACTGGTCGAACAAGCGCTTAGCTAAACAGTGTCTAAACAGTTTAACAAGAGTTTAACTTTCGTTTAAACTACGTCTAAGCCATGTCTAACCGTAACCGTCGCAAAAAGCAGTTTTGTGGTAACGCTTTTGCTAAACACGCGCTCAAAAAATGTCTAACATTTTTGTAGGACCGCGGCTTTAGTTTATATTTGACTTGTCTTAGTGTTTATTTTGTAAGCCTAGAGAGATACTATACAAACTACCTACGTCAACTAGACAAACCTTATATGGTTTAATACAATACAGTTAAAGCTATTTTAGGGCTAGATGGTGCCGGCTTAGAAATTGCACCACCCCAACTCTTCCCGCGGGTGTCGTAAGAGGCGACTAAGGGATATACACCGGGGGCGGGCAGCAGCGCACACTGCAGAGCAATTCTACCACCGAACTGCGATCCTCAACCCGCATGCCCAGCGTGGGGATTATGGGCTCACACAGGGTGAGGCCTGCGTCCAGTAGTGGACCAATACAGGCTGTTGAGGTTGAGGTTGAGGAGGGATAGATGATGCTGTGTCGATTATCCAGCATTATTATTATTGAAATCTGATAGTCTAATAGAATAGCTCGTAGGTAGGCAGCTTAGAACAAACAAACAGCGCTTAGGTACTTCAGGTATGCACAAAGATCAGCCGACCTCGGTCGGACCCCAATGTGCAGTGTATGTTGAGTCAGTCAATACTCATCTAAATTGCAACTCAGTTTACGTAGGCCATTTTGACTACTCCCTGTGTTGTGATGGGTATGGCTAGGTTATAGCATAGCGTGAACCATCAACAAAGAGAAAAGAAAACGCTATGGTTTAAAGAAATGCCTTATTCATGAAGGAACAAAGCTTTGCATGGTCACCTCAGCCATGTTTAGCCATGACATTTATTTTCTCAGTGGTAGATCTGCCGTCAATTGTTTGCCAAAGGTTCAATTTACCTGCAAGGGTGCCTATTTTTTTCATAAAATACAGAGTCAAGTAGACTGGTAAATTATGGAGATATACCATATCCATTTGTATTATTGACCATCAACCATTTAGGTACTTAGGTACCTAAGAGGTAAAAATGTTTTTGATATTGCAAGCACTATACAGGGTTATTGGTAATTCACTGACACTATGTGAACTGCAGGTTCTGCCCACCATCATGAACACGTCCGTGAAGACTCCAGGTCTCAATTCTTAAAATTAGTGGAAAGGGAATGATATTAGTATGTACCCCTTCCATTAAAAAATTTTTAATTTTAGGGGTTTTCTTTGAAACTATACCTAAAAACGGCTCTGCCCTACATTACCAGTGGGTGTGTGTGTACTCGGCTGTCTCTCAGCCAGGCTAATGCCACTTTTAATCTTGCGTCGATGTAAAATAAGCCAATGATAATGACGTGGATTTAAATAGGAGTAGGAGATCGATATTTAGTAATTAATTAAGTTTCTGACATTATTTTGTACGTGAGGCGATTTACAAAAAAAAAAGAATTAAGACCTGGCGTCTTCACTAACGTGTTCGTGATGATGGGCAGAACCTGCAGTTAACGCAGTGTCAGTAAATTACCAATAACCCTGTATAAATCATCATCATCATCAACATTAGTCCACTGCTGGACATAGGCGTCCCCTAATGAGCGCCATAGCGCCCTATCTCCAACTTACTGCATACAGCATCTGCCTGCAGTCTTTCGCTGGTGGTCATACATATACGTCGTCTATGTAAATAGGTACAATTAAACATAGCCTGTACCTATGTTAAGTTTCACCGTCCTACCCACATCTAAGTTTACATTGCATCCTCCTGACATAAACTCCAATTGCTTACGACTACACTGCAAGTAGAGGCATGCTCATGTGTCTGTTCTAAGTTACCACTGTCGGTAGTTTACGCCTTCAAGTAATGAACGACGACGCGCGACGGTTCAGGATGAGAACCTACGATTTTAGAGTTTCTGAACTAAGCGGTACACCAAAAAGAACTAATTGCTTTAGATTTCCATTTAAACCTTTTGAAATGCAGAACAGATAAAAATAAGCATAAAATAATTCCCTTTTAGCCCACAAGCAATTATCAGACCGTTTACTTTTATAACCATAGATCTTCAAAATGGCGGATTCCCTCAAAATGGCCGCTATTTAACGCACGACTTCATTTCTAATTTCCAATTTTCCGTCATTGTTCCTACGAAATTAGTATTTGATTGCTTCGGAGCATAATCATCGATTTTAATATTAACCGAAGGAGAGTAGATTTCGGTCGAGTGAATCCTTATTAAAATTGGTTTTAAATGTCTTTACATCGATTTGCTGAATAAGATTTCGTTCTTCGCTTTTATATTGTTCGCGTTTACTTTGCCTGAGGTGGATAAAGAGTAATTATAAAAATATTAGTAGATATTCGTACAGAGAACGGGCATCCAAAAGTGTCTATAATCTGCAGTTAGCCGTTTTGTAAACTTCTTAGGAAAAAAACTTTAAGTTTTACTCAAAAAACCCAAGTTCCATCGTAAGTAGGTACCCATTTATTATTTGGATCTACCCATTAGATCCAAGTCTTTCCAATAAAGCGTATCTATCCCTTCGTTTCGCTCTGCTTCACACTCAATAAAATACCATAATGATCAAAATTTCACAAAACATTGAACTTGTGCTTAGGATTATTTTTAATCTAAATTCCACCCGTGCCCTTCTTTTGTGTTGGATTGCCCCATGGCCCCTCATCATAGTATCACATTATATTGGATTCTGGAAGTTCGTTCCACATGAATAATAATTGGGAAAAATCTTGGAAAAATAATGGGAACAAATTCGAAGAACAAGACATTAAGGTCCTGGAATTTGATCTTCGGTTAAGTGAGGTGAGACGAGAAAGTAGATCTACGTCATAGGCGTAGAAATTAATTCAATTTATTTGGAAATATCAAAAAATAATTCCGTATTTCACAGGAAGATGTATGAAAACGAAACGCTGTTTGACAAGAAATTCCGCCCCTACACCTCAAACGAGACCGCATATACCTTCGTTATTGGACCTGAAGTGGAAAAAAGAGAATTTCCCTAGAAAGAGGATAACGCTGAAATTCTGCACTTTATACGTAAGTCTTTTCAATACAAGGGTAGTTTTGTAAATGCCAGACTCAAAAAGAACAGCTTGTGCATTTCCAAATTCCACTTTGATTATAACTTATTCATAACAAGGATTACAAAACACTCAGAGTGCATTCTGTATTCAAAAGTTTCCATTTAAAATTCATCGGAAATAGCCCGAATTGCGTTGCTTTCAGATTTTGTGATCACAGGCGCTGTGCGTGCAATGCAGCTTTAGCTAGAGAGATAGAGAATCAATAATATTTATGACATTTTTAGTGCAACTAACAATAATCAAAAAATCACACTGTCGAAATTTGCAGAATTTTTACAAAAACAACAAAAATAAACAGTTTTTACTTTTTAAGATCACTGATAAACATAGATAACAGATGAATTTTATACAACATGCAAAACCCCCCACGATTTATCTCAGGACTTAAAGTAAGCAATGAGTCACGGCAACTATAATCCAACTTAGGAGGGTACATAAAATATTGAACGGCTGGGATAGTTTTAACTGTTTAAATTTTACATTTTTGTAACACCTGGGCTTTCAAAGACCCCACGCGACTAACCGAGGGTTAAGAAAGCTGCACCAAATTTTATCAATCATAGCTAATAACACTCCCAAAATCTTTGCTTTTTTACAGATTAGACTAGATTAAAATCAGTTTATTTAATTCGGAGACAAAGATGAACTTTAGTAAGCTAAGCACCCTTTTCCCTTGAGTCAGGGGTAATAAGTTAACCAACTACATAGGTCTTTACACTGTGTCTATAGTGCGGGCAAAGAGGTAAAGTGAATGTTTAACTCTACTTTGGAACGCTATCTACGAAAGTGGATAGATAGTGCATGGAAGAACTTAGCATAATGTTTGTTCGCGTCTTGTTACGAGGAAATGCAACAATTCCGTTTAAATGCAGTTGTTACTTTATACGTGAAATGTCTTTAGACTCAGGCCGAGCCGCACACCGCACACCGCAGGTTAGGAAGGTACGTTTTATTTATAGTTTTTCTCAAGTAGGTATTTAAAGGAGGTGGGTCCAGTTAGGCTGGGCAGTGTCATCATCATCATCCATACCGCAATATTCGAATACTAAAGTTTAAAAAACCTGTCATAACATGACCTACAGAGCTGAGACGTGAACACTCACGGTAGGGCTGGTCCACCAGTTCAAAGTCACTCAGCGAGCTATAGAAAGAGCTATGCTTGAGTTTCTCTGAAGGATAGGATTCGTAACGAATACATTCGACAGAGAACCAAAGTTATCGTCATAACACGAAGAATTAGCAAGCTGAAGTGGCCGGCCATATATCGCGAAGAACCGACAACCACTGGGGTAAACGTGTACTTGAGTAAAGACCGCGACTCGGCAAACGTAGTGTATGACGCCCTCTGGCCAGGTGGGATGACGATCTGCGAAAGACTGCTGGATGGAGGCCTATGTCCAGCAGTTGCCTAATTTAAGTTAATGATGAGGTATTTCCATAGTTGGTAATGGCAACCACGTGCGTCAATATAGGTACAGAGTAGCAAATAAGGTACGATAGTTTTGGTCGTTCTAATTAGTACGCCGTAGCAAGTAACAAGGCAAGTAAGAAGCCGCGCCGTGGCGTGGCGACTGCACGGCGCGCCATAGCAGGTATAGGTACGGTGTAGTAGGTAACGGCTACGACGTAGCAGGTAACGGCTACGACGTAGCAGGTAACGGCGACGGTGTAGCAGCCTGCTACTAATAGCAGGTGATAGCGACGGATAGGGACTGATTTAGGCGGCCATAAATCGATTGACTAAAAGCAGATAATTAATTAATAATTTTAAGAACCCCCCCGACAGATTTTTATGAAACATGGCTAAGAACACTCGGGATAATATTATCTATGACACAAAAAAAACTAAACGAAAATCCGTTTGTGAGCTACGATACCACAGACAGATACACAAATACACAGACAGACACGTTAAACTTATAACACCTCTCTTTTTTGCGTCGGGGGTTCGGGCGCATAGCCATAAAAAAACAACTACCTGAGAAGGCTGAATCAGTTTAAACAATAGACAAACCTTCCCAACTTTCATGTGTTCGACGAAATATATACCCCATAATGCTTGCACAGTTAAAAATAGATAAATTAGACGATCTAGCTTAAATAAATAAAATAATTTTAGCCGTCTAAATCCGTAATGTTGTTCCCTATGTGTTGTAGCAAATAGCTGCGTGAATAAATAGTATGGTTTTTCTTTTTTCCAATTTATGCTACGCCGTCGTAGCAGGCATCAGCTACGACGTAGCACTCATATTAATGGTAATGCTAATTCTATACACAACACAAAAAAAATTAAGTTGCTTTTTGACCTCTTTTTAGATCGTAAAAAAGGGACAGCAACATTTTTAGTGTTATTAATTTAGGTTATATACCAACGGAATCAACACTAGTACGAACCCTCACATAGACATAACATAACGCAAAGGCCAACAAAAATAAAAATATAGCTGATAAGATGGGCTGAAAGCAAATGTTTCCCACTCAGATCAAGCAAGTAATTTCCCATCTCCCGACCAAGCAACAACTCTCTATACTCGTAAACTGATGCACATAAGTTTTTATTCCCTGTCCCACAGACTAGGCAATAAGTTTTCACATATATGACGTCACCAGTCGCAAAGGCAACGTTTGGAGCCTAGTGGAATCGGAGTATTTATATTTACTGATATCGATACGGAAGCTACGACGGTTACTTGGGTTTTTGCTGACAAGGCAGGCGATGGCAAGGATCTATGGAGATTGGATACGGCCCAACAACGCAATCATGATTTAAGAAATTTATAAAATTATGAGCTTTTGTTTTATATTTCCATGTATCTACGTAGCTAGATATAATACTTCATTGGTCTCTACACTATTAGAGAAGATAATTCAGGTATAAAAATAGAATGGACATCAAGATGATTTTTTCTGTCTTTTTTATTGAAAGTAAAACAAGCAGCTTTTATATTTTATCACATTGAACGTTATGAGAGCTTCAAATATTCATTGATTTCAAATGTGTTAGTACCTTCTATACCTAGGCCTAGCTTAGTTGAAGGCGCAATTATTCCCTACTAATTATCTAAGTGCTTTAGTACAATATTTTTATTGGCATTGCTTTCTACAGTCTAATAGAAATGCCAAGAAAAGCTTCTACCAGTTTCCATGGTGTCATTTTGTGTTGGATTACATTTAATTACATTTTGTGGAGGAGTAAAAATAAAGACGCGAAGACTGTATGAAGATGAATTCCCATTTCATCGTAGACCTTTCAGGGAGCCCTGCGTAGCTGCAATAAGGCATACGACAGGGCCGCCAAATTTCCCCCGAGCCCTATACACCACATCCGCGAAGAATAACGCGACTGAATGCAAAATGAAAATTATCATACAAATTCGCAGCCATGTATGAACAGTAGGTAAAGGTAGCTATGTACCACTGTCGTCCGCGTAAGTATGCAAAAATATGTAAGGAGAACGCCTTTGCCTTTCAGATGTTAAGGCAAAATACGGAATATCGGCTAACACTAGGGCCATGAAACAAACGAGCGAATGAATGCTCTTTTACTGTTTTTAAGCCTCCCAGCCAGCAAATGTTGCTAGCAGTGCTATATACCTACTCAAAGTGAATTAGTAACCGTTGTAACTAAGTAAATGTAAAGGCTCTGTATTCTATTGCTTATTTTTATTACGCTTTGTACGTATTGCCAGCCAGTATTTTTTTGTTAAGCATATTGACCTACGACTTAACAAACAAGAACGTCAAGTGCGAGTGTAACTCGCGCGCCGAGGGTTTTGAACGTTTGTCGATTATAGATACATGTACTAAAGGTACCGGTTAAAAAACAAACATGAATTAATCTTAAGGTGGGTTTAAAGTAAACATACCTACAAAGATATAGACGTTCTTTTTATCTTATATAGCCCTGATAAAAACTCTACGAACAGGCTTTTTTTACTTTTTATAGATTTTCAGTAAACTAAATAGAAGAAATTTATTTCCGGTAACAAAACTTCGTGGCCCTTATGGAAGTATTTCCCACGCGTAAATTTTCAGCGGGCAATTTGCATTTGTTATGTAAATAATTGTGGGGTTGCTATTGTTGCCTGTTTGTGTGCACTAAACTCGAAACGGTGTTTTTCTTACAAACTCTCCTTTCATCTACCCCCATTTCATATTTCAAACAGAAATGGGGCTGTTTATCTATTGTGCTATTGTATGTAACCTAAGTCTTGTGAGCTGCTCTAAAGTTATGAGTTTGCTCATCCTTGGTTAAAAAAAACAGTAAGTAACATCGATTTAAATAAAATTCGGGAGATTGGGCGCTCTTCGAAAGTGGAAGGCTCCAATTAGGTGCAATCAGGTTCACCCGCCTCAGTCATAGTCGGACCGGCGGCGCCGGCATTTGTGTTTCGTTTGCGTATTGTTTTCTCGGTCGCACTTCGGTCTGGGTATGTCTTTCCATCTTTGTTGTTCATAAGGTGGGTATATTGCAAAAGATAGGAAATAGTGTGTCTTTGCGTTTAGTTGTAACTCAACACAGGCCATTTGTTGAGTTAACACTGGGAGAACGTACCATTTCTACCGAAATTTACCAAGTTAAGTATAAGTTTTGTGATCAAACCTAACAACCTAAATCATAATAAAATTCTGACACTACGATCGGCAGCATAAATTGCTCCAAGACTCTACTGTAGGCACGTATATGACCTACTGCATAACGAATAGGTACCTACTGAGACTGGCTAATAAACTTATGGGAAGTGATCAATAAACAAGTCAGTGTTTGTCAAACTGCGGTCCTTTATCCATACGATAGTTTATGTACTCCTAGTCTCCAGTAGGTTAAAGATTTTAGGCCCTAACATCGGCGACCACTTTGTTAGTTCTTTTCAAAATCTCGGCACACAATGAAAGTCATGCATAATACTATTTAGATAGCGGACATAATGACATAAAGCGTCCTGGTGATGGCAGCTGGCGTTATGGTTTCTGAGATATTCATATGCTATGAATTTCACATAAGATACAATTACATTACATTTGTTTATGTGTCTGCTATCCAAATGTACATATAACTATCATTGTGCGCCGCGAGTTTAAAAAAAAAGCAGTGGTCGATGTTAGGACCACCCTTTGTACAAAAATCTTCAAATCCCTTTTTAACCACCTAGCCTCCTGCATGCCCCGTACCTTTAAGTCAGAAGTAACATAATGAGTTACTATGGTATTTCAAATTTCCTCTCTAATTTAGTCTAACTAAGGCACTATAGTGCCTTAGTTGTCGTCCATGCGGGTTATAATCTAATGGTTCGACTCGTAAACTAAAGCAGAGAGGAAAGTTGAAATGGGACTTGACGGGCAGTTATCAACCTACTTGCTAGTAAGTCCAGTGCAGCTGCAAGGAAACGTTTTTCAAGAAACTTACTTTGAAAGCTTTTTACTTGTTCACTTGCGTCCTTAAGTTTAGGTAGCTACCATTACCAGTACTTCTCTGGATAAGTATTTAGTAAATATGAATAAACTTATCCAAGCGATTATGTGTTAGGGAAAACTTTTTAGCGTATAATGTTGCATTTTCTCAATAGGACAATTGCACGCCCCCTCCACAAAACGTGATATACTCACATGCATTTATGGTTTATCTCTACCTATTTTTAGTGTACAAAAGAAAATTACGGGAGTCGGGCCACCGCGGTGCAGCATTTTTACTTCAAACGATCCATGTGTCCAGTGTCATCACATCAGACTCGAATTTTTACTACCTAGATGTCGCCACTAGAAGAATTTATAGTAGGTTTATAATTTTTTTAAACACACAATTTTATCTTATCTTGACTTTTTTCTCTGATGGAAGCTGTCAGAATTTTATAAGGTTGAGATCCACTGTGCCCTAGCGCAAGCGTCAAGTGCGAGTCGAATAATTCCTTGAGATGAAAACGCTCCGGAACCTATGCCAGAGCAATGCCACTTTACCGACAAGCATGCGGAAATCTTGTAGGTAGGTACCATAAACTATTAGCTCTCTCAGCTCTCTCGTATTTCGCACGGAACTAATATGGCACCCTACGAACTTTACGGTTTAATAAACTTTTTGGTTCGAACCGGTGAGCAGAGAAGTTTTAATAAATGCGTTAGCAAAAATAATAAAATAATCAAGAGCCTGTTTACGCATTAAGATTTTCGCAGTCAAGTGAACACGGGTAAAGACTTCAAGAAGTGAAATTACGACTCGTTCGAAACGCCATGACTAAAAGAATAGGTAGGTACCTACCTACATAAACCGAACAAAATGAGTCGACCAGAATGTATCACTTGCTATGTAAGTAGGATGTTAAAGTGATTCGCAAACAAAAAGTCCCCTCGCGGCGGTCCTTAAATGCAATAACATGTACCTATATTTGCAGTGAATAAAATAAAAGCTTTGCCCGGCATGTGCAAATTTCCCCACTGGGAGACCGCATCTTTATGATACATGAACCAGCAGGGCCGCACTGAGCGTATGGAGATTTTTGTTAAAGCTGTTGCGAATGTCTTTTGTTGTGAGTAGGTATAGATGCCTCTGGCCTAGATTTGTAACGTCAGCGTAGATAATTGTATAAAAAAAAACAAAAGACAATCGCGACATCTTTAAAAATAATATCTATAATATTATTATGGCCGTATCTGGGGGCATGATATTTTGTGGGACCAATAAGGTATGTTTAGTGTAGATACTCGGCTTCCGCATTCGGACTCGTATTTGGTCCATTATGCGTGGTGTTGTATTTGAGCTATCATAGCCAGCCTAACTCCGTCCAGAAGCGCAAAATCTTACTGGGATCTTCGCAGCTGATAAGCGCCTTATTGGCTTTTATCCCATGGGGATAAAAGCCAAGCCCATAATCCCTACGCTGGGCATGCGGATTGGGGATCGCAGTTTGGTGGTAGAATTGTTCTGCAGGGGACGCTGCTGAACGCTGCCCCCGGTTGATATCCCATAATCGCCTCTTACGACACCCGCGGGAAGAATTGGGGTGGTGTAGGTAAATTTTAAACCGGCACCACACAACACGATAATAACTATTACAGTACCTATCAGTCCGTGGGTCCATTAGAAATGACGACCTCTGTGGCGCGGCGGGCGAAGGTCCGCCTGCGACGCAGGAGGTTGCGGGTTCGATACTCGCCTGGGGACAAATGTGTCTACGATTTGCAGACATTTGTTCAGGGTGTTCTGGATGTTTTCTAAATATAATAAAAAATATCTATCTATGTGGTGTATTCTATTAAGTATATCAGTTAACTAATACCCATAACACAAGCTCTGCCTAGCTTGGGGCTAGATAATGCTGTGTGAATTGTCCAACATTATTATTATTATTAAATAAATATAAAAGGAAAGTACCTAACTCTGTCTGTAACCTATTAACGACTAAACGGATCAGCATGTTCCCTGAGGGATAGATAGTATCTAATAGTATCTAGGCACATCGGCACATATAATGTATGTGCCTAGGCCTAGGCTAGGCTAGGGTAGGTAGGTACCTACTTTTGTTTCCAAAATAAATCGTGCAAAGCCGCAGATAATTGCTAGTTACACTTATTGGCCACGACGGTGAGCTATAAGAGCAACTTCGCATCTCTGCCTACACTATTCAATATAAAACTTTTGCGGAGGCTTTAAAAATAAGCCTGTGATAGGTATCACAAATTGCAAAATCGGTTTTAGATAATTACTTCGTTTAACATATTAATGAGATAAAATAGGTGGTGGCGCTGATTTGGGTCGGGTATAAGCCTTGAGAAAGATGATATAACATTATAAGAAACATTCCGTTATTTTCAAAAAAAACACAAAACTGCATACAAAGATTTTCTAAAATTTGTTAGCCTTACCCGGGAATCGAACCAGCCAAAAATTCAAATAAAGCTCAAATTTTCTTTCATGTTGTCTTTCGTATTAGTTAGTTTGTATTAGTTTCGTATTGATGAGAAAATAAAATTAGTGTTAGATGTCATGATCTTTTAGAATAAAATAGGAAGTTTATTTTATTCTACTAATCGATATGCTCAATGTTCAGGTTTGGTCTTAGAAATAAAAAAGATCATGAAATCTAACAATAATTTTATTTTATGATTGATCAATTCTAATACGAGGGACTAGTAAACATGAAACAAAATTATTACTCAGCAAGACATGATACTTGAATAATTTGAAATTACAATTTTGTACCACTTTAATAATTTATCTGATAAGTGTTTCGAAATAAGACCCCTCGGTCCGGATACACAAATTTAGAATTTTTTAATTCACTTCACAAACAAATTTTTGAGGTTAATACTCCTACTAACATACAATACAATACAATAAATAAAAAAATACTTTATTGTACACCAACAAAAATACAATATAACATTTTCTATCTGAACCCTTAGTTGTTCTACAGCCTCATACGACTTTTTGTAAGTAAATAACATTTTTAGAGATACATTAGCAAATCCAATTTCTTTGGATGTAAGAAAATTCTAGGTGTGTTTTACTTGTAGCAAGTGTAGGTACAATTTATAGTCTTGGTAATGATGATTAAAGCCCTTCTGTACTAAATATTAGATGTCATGGATATATCTTGTATAGACGTACACATTGTATACTACCTAAGACCTAATGTTTTAGTGGAATAAAATAGCGAGTGTTTATTTTATGAATTTGTAGCTAATTCGATTCCCGGGTGAGGCTAGCGAATTTTTGAAAATCTTTGAATGTTACCTACATTCAAAGATTTTCAAATATCCTAGTTTTGTTTCTTTTTGAAAATAAAGGAATGATTCCTATAAATAATCTATCGAATTGAATGTAAACCACACACCTTTCATGGCCCATTTATTTTTTCCACTGTGTATATCTACCTAATATGTGCCAAAGAGAAATGTAGGTGGGAACATGTGGGTACTTATGTGATAAATAATGTTGTAGGTTTTTGTTTACGGAAGAAAAGAGGAAAACAACGATTTATGCATCGCACATGACAGTACCTACTTGAAACGCCCAGTGAAAGGGGGTTTTCCTGTTAGTTTTCTGCTTGTAGTTATGGTCCACTTCGACATCCTTCCAGCGATACCGCGGGCGTTCAAGGAGGTCTTCAATGCATGCCGACTTCTCATCGTGGAGGCTAAGATTTTTCCCATTTCTTTGTTTTTTACCATGAGCTCAACGCACATAAAATAACACTAATATTTTTCACAACTCCCGCTCGAAAACGGTGACTTTACTACTAAAAACAGTGAGCAAAACCGGGATTTGCTCACCTGTGGAATAATAGTAGTTTATGCAACTGTCATATAATGAAGGGTATTAAAACACGAGTGTGAGTTTATGAAACGAGCGCAGCGAGTTTCATAATAGTAACGAGTGTTTTAATACCCGTGTTATATGCAGTTGCATACACTACTTTATCTTCACTAATGCAATTAATCAAACAACAAGAGTAAAAGCTGACAATAGTTTATTTATAATAATTGTTCAAATTTTGGATGGTACAATTTTGAAAGTTAATGTTAATTATTGATCCAGCAGCTGTAGCGGCTGCGGGGCAAGCAGTAGAGCTCGTAGACGGAGTCGGAATATTTATAATTACTTCATTCGTCTTGTTTTCTATACTGTTCAAGATCGTATTTGAGACTTGAATAAGATCTTACCAAAGAGTTTTGTGTATGTAAGTTTAGTAGTTTCGACGAAGTTTTCACGTATAACCCAACTGTTTTGAAAAGCCAGCCTAATATCAAAATTTTATACAACTTGTATGAGGATTTTGACATAAGGCTCGCCAGGTTAATTGGTCGCGTTTTATTGATGTTATAATGAGATTTTACGATTTCGATGTGGATATTATACCATTATGTGAAATTGCTTAAATTGAGTGTTTTGTTATCTGCGCTATAACAGTAGTAATTATAAGTCAAGTATTGGAAACATAAGTAGAATGTTATAACATTAGTGTAGATAAAGTATATTATTCAACTTTTTGAAAAAAGTATTTGAATTCAGAACAATTCCTAGAAAAAAAATCGTCCGTTCATGGCTCGAAAGAGATTTATAACATTCTACCTTCCAAGGATGTTGACCTCAAAGATGTTGACCAAAATAAGTTTCGGACATTCGACCTCTTTGATAATTACTAAATATTTTCTCGCTAGTCGTGGTGATTTGTATGTTTAACTCGAGAACAAATATTTTTCCTTTCGTGCCTTTTAAATCCCTCG
The DNA here is from genome assembly GCA_949316285.1 of Eupithecia subumbrata. Lineage (NCBI taxonomy): Eukaryota > Metazoa > Arthropoda > Insecta > Lepidoptera > Geometridae > Eupithecia > Eupithecia subumbrata. The sequence goes on along the minus strand of OX438640.1, from coordinate 32,437,118 downwards.
CTACCTCAATAGTACTTTTTTTTCGCCGTACGCCACTCGCTAAAGCAACATCTTTGTTTGTTTGCTCCGTGATTTTAATTTGAAAAAGTGGAAAAAAGTGACGTGACTCTGTTGTGAATTAACGCAATTTGTGACCAGTGAAAACACCTTTCTGGTAACTGTTACTTTTTTCTAATTGACCCAGTGGTTCTGCAGTTATAAGAAAAAACATTTCAAAATATTTTACCAACCGTCCAGTAACTGACCTAGGACAACTCGCGCTCAGCGCTCTTGCACCGTGCAGTGAGTCACCACCCGCGCGCGCTGCATTGACCCCGCTGCCTACCTACTGGACTCCGCCGCGCGCCTACGACTTTTGTCATAGTTGCACGATGAGTTGCTCTGCCTGTGACGGTGGCATACTTCCTGACGAAGACTATCTTCGATGTGTGATCGAAGGTTGCAACAAGCTGTATCATCTTCTGTGCATCGGTGGGAAAAACTCGACTCTCAACGAAAAGAATACCAAGGTATGTCCTGAATGCTGCTGCGCTGCCAAAAAAGGAGGAAACAACAGCTCTACTCCTGTGGGTAAGCGGGATCACATCTCAAATGTAACTTATAGAAAGATAACACCTCTCCCCACTAACGTGGATGCATCATTTAAATGCGACAAGCCTGCCGATCTTTCTACAGAAATCAAAAGCTTAAGATACGAAATGTCTTCCATCAAAGAGCAGCTAACCACAGCTATTTCGCTTATATCAACCTACGAGGTGAAGTTAGATAAATACACCCAGCAAGTGGTTAACCTCAATGCTAAACTAGAGGAATATGAAAATAGAGTACCTCGAGAGCACCGGGAGTTGACATATACTGCTCCTACTAGATCTGCACAGGCTACACCGGCGGGGCCGAGTATACAGGAGCCAAAACCCATCAAAGTACCTAAGCCAGACAGCGCTGCACCACTGAACACTAAATCGCGTTTGATGAAAGCTTCAATCACTGGAGAGAAAAAGACGCAGGAGAGTACTATTGTCAACGGCACCCCGCTGTTAGCTGAGGAAGTCGGTCATGATCTCGAACCTGGCCAACAATGGACTGAGGTAAGGAGGCGTAAAAGTAGAGGACCAACGTCTCTCTGCGGAACCGCTGGACCAGCGATAACTACACTTAAAGCGGTCGAGCCTGTAAGGTATCTGCACCTGTGGAACATGGCATCTAGCGCCGACGAAATTCAAGAGTACCTTAAAGAACTGTGCCCAACGGGATCCTGCACGGTGGAGGAGTTAACCCCAAAAGGGAGTTACAAGTCCTATAAAATAGGCGTCCCTGAAGAACATTATAACACGTATTACTCTGTCAACGTATGGCCGGTAAATGCTAGATTGAAACCATGGATCAACTACAGAAGACCAGCCAGTCTGAGAAAAGCCGACAGTGAAACGGAAACTAACGCCACTTTAGGTACGGCACGGCAGTCCTTTCGTGGCCAAACCAGACTGCAATAAAACGATGTGCTTTCGAGCTTTTTATCAGAATGTCCGCGGCCTAAAGACAAAGCTTTCAATGTGGCGTAACAATCTTGCCCTAACTGAGCATAACTTAGTGGCCGTGACGGAATCATTTCTGGACACCTCTGTGGAAGACTCCGAATTAGTATGTGGCGACTGGTCCATCTTGCGGCGGGATAGAGGAACACCATGCGGAGGAGTGCTGCTGGCCGCGCGCGCGCCCATCTCCCTTCGTCGGCGGCTGGACCTCGAGACGGACGTCGGCGAGGACCTGTGGGCGAGCTTTACCTGGGGCGGTCGCGCTTTTCACGTATGTGTTGTCTATTTGAAACCTAGTTCTACCGACCAAGACTTTATGCGGTGGTTTTGTAAAACAGAGAGTTTTATTAATGATTTAAAGGGAAATGTAATAATCATGGGCGATATAAATTTAAATAGTGCTTCTGTAAATATTCGTAATTATTATTGTTATTTTTTATCTTTTGCAAATTTTATTGAAAATAACGTAGTGCTGAACTTTCATGGCGGTATTCTGGATATTGTTCTGGCAAGGGAGAGCGAGGGGTTAAGGGAGGTACTGGTCTCTGGCACGGAGGGTATAGTTCCCATGGATGCATACCATCCTGCTCTAGATGTCGAGGTATTGGTAGAGATGAAACGTAGTTCAGATCGCATTGAACCGAGCAATATAAATCCAACTAGAGACTGGAACTTTAAACGTTGTGATACTGAGCTTTTGCACAACTGTCTCTCAAACGCTTCTTGGGAACAAGTGTTACTCTCTGTCGATATTACCTCAGCCACAGAGGCTTTCTATACCACTATCTATGAAATCTTTGATAAGTGTTTACCGACAAAAAGTCGCAAGAAAACTGGTGCAAGGCGTTATCCCGTCTGGTTTACCCCCGACATTATAAAGGATACTAGGCGAAAGGGGAAACTCCATGCCAACTGGAAAAAAACCAAGTCTGTCGAAAACTATAGGCTATTTTCGGAATTGAGGGCGTCTCTGAAATCGAGGGCATCTAGTGCTTATAATTTGTACCTAAAAAATATTGAAAATAACCTTGCTCTAAGTCCAAATGCATTCTGGAGGCATGTCTCTAGTTTGCGAGCTAAGGGTGGATTTGAAGCCAATGTTACCTATAAAGGAGAGTCGTGTTCGGGTGTTGCAGCAGCTGAGGCGTTTGCCAGTTTCTTCGGAAGTATTTTTCTGACCGATATTCCAGCGCAAGACGCTGAAAATATTAATCGCTGTGACCAGAGCTGTAACAGCAACTATGTTAATATTGTTGAATTTACGCCGACAGATGTACTCTACGGAATTAAAAAGTTAAAAGCTAGAAGCTCTATAGGGCCGGACGCCGTACCACCGGCTCTTATAAAGTCAGTTAGTAAAAGCTTGGTATCCCCACTGTATCACATTTTTAATTTGGCATTACGGACAGGTAGGTATCCAGCACAGTGGAAGGTGTCAAGGGTAACACCGATCCCAAAAAGCTCGAATAAACTTGCTGTCGACGAGTATCGTCCAATCGCCATCTTGTCTTCTCCCGCTAAGGTACTTGAAAACGTCTTGCACAAAATAATATACGCACAAGTCAAGACTTTCTTATGCAATGCCCAGCACGGTTTTAGAGATAAGCGGTCGGTCAACTCCAACCTTCTGACACTTGTAGAGTACATCTCAAGTAACTTAGATCTCGGCTGTCAGGTGGACGTGCTCTACTTCGATATCCAAAAAGCGTTTGATAGAGTCAATAACGACATACTGCTGGCCAAACTAAGCGCCATAGGCTTCGCGCCCGATCTTCTCAGACTTCTCGCCGACTATCTGCGCGATCGCCAGCAGTATGTTAAACTTGGAATTTATGAGTCTGCACCCTATCACACGCGGTCAGGGGTGAGTCAGGGTTCTATTTTGGGTCCCTTGCTTTTTAATTTAATGATTAATGACTTACCAGACGTTGTAGAGCACGCGGAGTGTCTGTTGTACGCTGACGACTTGAAGCTCTACACTGTTATACGTTCCACGGCAGATTGTGAGGCGCTTCAAGTTGATGTTAACGCGGTATGTCAATGGTGCCTTGACAACAAGATGGAGTTTAACCCTTCCAAATGCTCCGTGATGACTTTCGGTCGAAAGAAAAACCCGGTATGCTTTGATTACTCGATTCATGGCAACATGATCTCTAGAGTAACGGTAATCAAGGATTTAGGAGTAACTTTCGACCGAAAACTCACATTTCACGACCACATCACTACGGTCGCCAAGCAGTCCTTTCAAAGACTTGGCTTTGTGCTGAGAAACGCCCGAGACTTTCGCAGTGACAGTGTTGTGCGGCTTCTGTTCGGGGCTCTAGTGCGGAGCAAGCTAGAGTCACGTAGTTCCGTCTGGAACCCGCACGAAAGTACGTACGCACTGTTACTGGAAAAGGTGCAGAAGGCGTTTCTCAGGTCTCAGTACAAGCGAGAATTTGGGTATTACCCATATATGTACCCAACTAGGTTTCTCCAAGGGTGTCTTGGGTACAATTCCCTACAGACCAGAAGAGCGTACGATCAGACAGCAACAATGTGCAAGGTGCTCCGTGGTATGATCGACGTTCCTGATCTACACAACCTTCTGTTTCGGCTCTACCTCCCTGATAATTATGTTCGCAACAGAAGCCACAGACTTTTCTCTGTGCCCTTTAGTAGAACCGTCGCTCGTGCCAACTCTCCACTGCCTCGCACCCTCGCCGGGCTCAACAGACTTCTTGACCAGAACCCAGACTGTGATATCTTCGCAGACGAATGGAAGAGTTTAATGTTGGTATGTCTGAGGTTTTGCGAGAGTGATGACTGAAAGGATGCCTGTTTGTTTTTGTTAATGTTAATTTAATTTGTCTTAATCATGTTAATTTTATGAAAATTTTATTTATTATTTCAATTAATTAATTTATTTGTATCATCGAAAATTTTCAATGTTAACTATTCTATACTGATTTATTTTATGAAATGTTTTAAAATTTTACAATAATTTTTAGTAATTAGATAAATTATGTTTTTTTAATATTAAGTAACTAGTGTAATTGGTTGTAAAAATCGTGTTAGTTACTAATCAAAATAAATAAATAAATAAATAGTCTACTTTAGATCCACTCGCTACGCTCGTGACTCTATTCTAGACTGCTTCGCTAGCTCGGGATTTAATATCGGCACGCACAACAAAAAATCGTTGTGCCCTCTTGTTGAACAAATGACTATTAATGTGTGATGGATTTCGTTTCTGAAATTCTTGTTATTATTTTATTTGTGTATGAAATACTAGTTTATATCCACGGCTTCGCACGCGTTGTTTCTATGGAAATGTGTAAAGGTTATTTCTATCCCATGGGAACTGATTTATGGGATAAAAAGTAGCCTATGTTAGTGGAGGCCTTGAACTACTGTTATGCAAATTTTCAGCCCGATCCATTTAGTAGTTTTGGTGTGAGGAGTTAACAAACATCCATCCATCCATACATAAACATCCTAACTTTCGCACTTTTAATATTAGTGTCATGTGATTTTATTAATGATAAATACCTTGGTAGGTATTATATTATTCTGAATTCGTCCCTGCAGTCTCATAACATGCGGCAATTTTATTCGCTGTAACAATATTTATGAATTTACCGATCCCTACGGCGTGAGTAAATTATCGTGTTTAATCGTATGGATTCGATTTCGAGATTAATATCATTTGTATGCCGGCCATGTTTGACGAATTTCATTATCATCATAATTCCCTTGACAGATTATCTACCACTCAGTACCTAATAGGTATTATAGGTACCTACATGTTTTCTTATCTAGGTTAGAATAGTAGGTATGACTATGGTGTAAATTCAGACGGCAATAAAACTAAACTAACACAAAATATCTACGATTCTATACACTAGCCAAGTCGATGTGAAATGTTTGTAAACAAACCACGACACAAGAACTGCTTGGCGTTGAGTTTCAGATATAATTGTAAGCAGGATTTATTGATGGATCTAAATTGTAGCGTATAAATAGACATGGCAACTGAGTGAGTTTTAGGTTAAGTAGGTATGTGCGGTTTGTATACAAACATTATACATCGAATTTGGCTAGAAAGTAGAACCAGGGCGTGTGGTGGCGGCATAGAGTTTGCACCACCCCAATTCTTCCGCGGGTGTCGTAAGAGGCGACTAAGGGGATATCCACCGGGGGCGGGCAGCAGTGCCTCCTTGAGATCCATTCTACCACCAGACTGCCATCCCCAACCCGCATTAACAGCGTGGGGATTATGGGTATTACCCCCATGAGATAAGGTCCAAGAAGGTGCTTATCAGGATGAGGCCTGAGTCCAGCAGTGGGCCATTTTAGGCTGTTGAGGATTAAGGATAGCTCTGGAACTGTAGATATTTTTTAAAAACCCAAAAAATATTCGTGAAAAGCATTGGACGACACTCGTGGGGTACCGTTATAAATAAAAATACTTGTTTAGGAAAATTAGTCTATAATAAAAATAAATGCTTATATTTTATACTGTCAAAATAATTTTATCACTGGAATTTCAATCTGAAAAAGCAATTCTGGAATTAATATGTAAATGCAACTATTAACTAACACTTTGGTCTAGCTTATGAACTATAACTAAATTAAAAATATACGTAAGTATTACGTTAGTGCCACTAAGAGATTCTTAGAATTAATATGGCTAAGATTATTAAACATTTAGTAAATTATTAAATCTACGTTAATGCAAGCTAGATACGTAAAATAGGCAGATATTCATTATGAATGTAAGCGGGGTAACTACGAACCTAGTTTGTGTTGGAAGAACACCAACGCTTCATCCCTGAATGGAGGACCAATTTCCTGAATTTTCATTCTACTAAATAAATCGCTTCACTTCAGGATGACACATTTTGGCATTTTAGGCCAGACCGACACGACCGGGGAGAGGTCAAGCGCAGGACCAATGGCTTAACGTGCTTTCCGAGGCACGGGGGTGTAATACCGCCAACTTCCTCACTCCGGGCTGCTACTGTAAATTTTCCTTTGTGTCCCACATGTAAAATAGCGTAATATTTAGAACAAAAAAATATTGAACGTAGTTTTAAACTTTGATTGCAATGGTAATTTGCACATTTTAATTCCCTGGAACAACGAACAACTCAAATATCTGGTGATGGTGACACAAGACGCGCTTCAAAATCGCGGCTGTGGGGTGGAGGCTTTAAGCGATTGATTAGCAGAATTGGGCCCCTGGGTGAGTGCACTGCACACTCGTCTGTGCCGGCAACCTGGTGTTCTTCTAACATAAACTAGGTGCGTAGTTAACCTGCTTACATTCATAATTATCTCTTGAAATTATTATAGTTTTCATATGTAGATATTGCATAAATATTGTACTTTGAAGTTGCCAGTCTCCTAAAAATACTATGTTTAACAACTGGGCGCTTAACGATTATAATAATTATTGTTATATGAAAGATCTGATTTATTCACGCGTTGAATAAATTTATTAAAGCTACAAAACATTATTGTCTCGAAATGAATATGAGTTTTTGACATGCAACACATTTTGTTCGTATTTTTGTTAAAATTACTCTCAAGAATTAACTTTATTATTATTATTACTTATAACCTTAATCTAGTTTTATGGTAGTAATTTGTTTCGTTTGTATGACGCAAGCTACAAAATATATAACAAGTTGCTTTCCGACTTTTGGCGTATGATAACTTTAGCAGCTTGTAGTAAGGAACCGCAATACATTTACAGATGGTATTTAAAACGCGCGTTACCAAAGCGCGCTTTAAACGCCTAATGTATATGTCGCCGGGTCGTAGAATCAGCCTGTTTGTTGAATGGCTAGGCAGAATGCAAAACACTTTTATTTATAACGGGTTATTTACCATGATTTCGGTATATCTACCAATAGAAAATAACTCGCAGGACTTCAGTTATTCCGTGATCATGGCGCATGAAACTGTGCCGAAAAATGGGAAAGCTCAAAACTCAAGTCATGGTTAATATTCCTTTATAAATGACTTTACTGTTAATAACCAGGTTGTTGTTAATAACTAGATTTTTTTATATACCTTTTTACTTTTTAACAACTTATTCATGTTTATTTAATAAAAAAAAATTGTTTTGTATTTAAGTGTAATTCGAATCATTTTAAAACTTGTACCCTTACGCTTTGTATATTTGGGTACAAAAGTTATTGACATGTAAATTTTCGTTATGAATAAATTGTATTTCTGTATTTCTAGGTTTAAAATATGGCATTGTTGTTGAACGATCAACGTTCAACATTGTCTATAGGTCACTTAGACATCTAGTCGGATTAAGTTAGTTAGGTGTTTCTAGCAAATCAGCGTTATTTTTCTAAGCCGCCTAGCGATTCTACAAACGGGCTGATTCAAGGATCCGGCGGCGACATAATATCAAAGATTTAAATCGTTAGATAGGCCCTTTCCGTAGTGAGACCGCGCCGTGTTGTTGCAAAGCATAATGAGATAGCTTGCTCATTTGGAATCAGTGTATTGTGTTTTTGTGAAGTTTTTTATCACAACAGTTCGTGCAATATGATTGCAAATGATAATAATAACAGTTTTATCAGCAAAAACACTTTTTTTAACTACTCAGAGTGTGCGTGCGTCGGAATTTCGTTAACGCACGCATACAAAGACAAGCCACAGTTTATGGTGTCAGGGCGTAACTGACGATTTAAATCTTTCATCATAGTGAATGTGGGCCTAGAACTCGTCATGCCTGGCCAAAGCCTCGCCGAAGTCGGTAGCCTGCGAGCCTACGAATAGATCGTATTTGTCGAGTATTTCCTCCTTAGTTAGCTTCTCGTCCACGTCTACGTCAGCCTCGAAAACTAGGTGCCTGTAAACAAATTTACAGATGTTTATTTACAAAGAAAATTACTAAAGACGGGTACCTATATAAAAATTGGGGTTGACAAGGCCCTGCTGTCCCGGTTCGATAATTTTGATGATATTATTTGACAAAAGTACGTTCTTAGCGAGACAGCATGGCCTTTTTAATTCCGATTTTATCTAAACTATTTATAGCATTGCTTATAATAGATTTGATTTTTTACCATGATTTGTGGGTGGTAATATGGTGGATCGATTACATTACGCGGTAGAGATTTTTTTGCGATTGTATAAAACTAGTAACTTCGCCGCAAATCGTAAATATTATCTATGAACCCATGATAAAACTAACTTCGACTAAAAATCAATATATTCCCATCATCATAACAGCCCACACATAAGTATTCTTATTCTTACATATTATCTAAGAATAAGAATAATATATATCATATATTAACTGGAGTTAGTTCAATTGTTTTAATTGTTAATACTAGTTCTAATTTATTTATATTATTTGATTGTAATTTTCTTTGTCAAATTAACCTTTTAACCTTTAGACTCGTTTGCGAATGAATTCATACGCAAAACTGCAACAGATGCGCCGCGCGAGTCTAAGGGTTAATTCGATTTTCTTATAAAATGTAAGAATAAGAATTTGTGATTGCCTATTCTTATATTCACAACGTATTCTTATGTAAGAATTAGAATATGTGCCGGCAATAATTTAGGTATATACTGCAAAATTATTTTGTGGGGCTAGACAAGATTACCTGGCCTCTGCTTCCGCGTGGTCAAACTCTGGCGGCGCAATCCAGTCTTTAACCTCGTGCTCGTCCATGAAACCATCCTTGTTTGTGTCCCTGAAATAATATAATGTTTCTTATATTTATAGTGTATAATAATAAATAAATAATGCTGGACAATTCACACAGCATTATCTAGCCCCAAGCTAAGCCGAGCTTGTGTTATGGGTACTAGATAACTGATATACTTAATACAATATACTACATAGATAGATAGATATTTTTATTATACATAGAAAACACCCAGACCAACGCAACGGAACAAATTTCTGCAGATCGTACACAAATTTGTTCCGAGGCGGGAATCGAACCCGCAACCTCCTGCGTCGCAGGCGGACCTTCGCCCGCTGCGCCACGGTGGTGTATATGTCTAATAAGTTATTATAGGTATTTTAAAGATAGGTATAGGCCTTGTGCACACTTCTCTCGGGTTTCGTAAGAGGCAACTAAGGGATATCCACCGGGGGCGGGCAGCAACACCCCCTGCAGAACCATTCTACCACTGAACTGCGATCCTCAACCCGCATGCCCAGCGTGGGGATTATGGATTATAGCCACAGAGGGCGCATGCGTCGCTTCCGGCACGTGATTGGATACGATCTCTCACTGCGTATAGCGCGCGAAAGTATGAAAACAGGGTTGCTGTTTCGATCTAGACGAGACCTTCAATATTTATCTGTGTGGTGCATGTTGTCACAAATCTCAGAACAAAAATAGAACGAAAAGAAATCCTATTATGGTACAAGACACCCCCATAAGATGAAAGCCGACAAGGCTCTTATCAGAAGGAGGCCTGCGTCGATCAGTGGACCGGTATAGACTGTAGTGTACAAATAAGTTACTTTACATGCTAAATAGCTGTTAGGGCATCCTTTTAAGTGTAAATATAAATAAATAATATAAATTATGCCAGATAATTCAGACAGCATCTAGCCCCAAGCTAAAAAAGAGCTTGTGTTATGGGTACTAGATAACTGATCAACACAATACATTACAGAGATAAATATTTTTTTCCTGATAAATATCCTCCTCCCTCTCCTCCTACGGCTTGTACATGTCTCCGATGTACTCCTCTGCCGATATCGTGCCATCTTTGCAGGGGCGTAGCTACCGCCGTAGCTGCCGTATCAATTATACGGGGCCCCCGGGCTACGGGGGCCCCCGATGTGCGTAAGCAAAAATTAATAAAAACTTCTCAATTTTTTATTTATTTCAGAAATGACAAAAGTAAAAAAAATATCGGTTTTATAAATAACTTTTTGTTCGATGGGACATGAACGCCTGTCAGACCTGTCACTATTGTCCTTGAAGGCACTTTATAAAAACTAAAGTCATCATCAGCTATTAATGATTTAATAAATCAGTTTGCCGAAAAAAAGGCAAGGAAAGTGTAACTATATTTGAATTGTTTGTAAAAATTTTGGAAAAAGTGACAGATTGATAAATATACAGGGTGTTTGGTGGAGGGTTAGACAAACTCGGTGGGTGTGTAGGTGGACCTATTTGTGAAAAACAATTTGAAGGAAAAGACCCTAACAGTTTTAAATTTTTTTTAATCCTGTTCTTTGTATTTTTTTAAGATTTTCCGAAATTTTACCTATCTACCCCTAGAACTTTTTTTTGGAACGTGTTTTTTAGTAAAATTTTTACTTGCTTTTGGTCTCCGATGTATCCTTCGTCTTTTGAAGGCATTATTTATTTGAAAGAACGTGTAAATAATTAGTTAAAAGCTCTCAAAGTTAAAAAACGTAAAAAAAATAATCAAGAAGGACAACTTTGCATCGTTTAAAAAAAAATAGCGATCGAGAAGTTCAAATGCTTTTAAAAATTTCTCTAAACATCGCTTATTACAACGGTATACCACAAGTAGCCGAAAAATCTATAAACTTCTCAAAAATTAGCACTTATAGGGAAAATGGAGTAAAAACGCTAAGAATAAAACATTGTATTAAAACAATTTTGGTTCAAATATCACTTCCCTATTTCTAATACAAACGTTAGGAACGCTAAACTAATTAAAAAAAACCTTTTTTTTATCATACCTAGGTAATATCCGACTAATTCGAAGATTTGAAATTCGAAATCAGAATTTCGAATTCGAACCAATATTTGTATTCGTTAAATTTCGTTCTTATTTTGGTTATTTGTTATGTTTTGATAAACTGTTTATTGTTCTGTTTTGTTATCGTTGTTTTTGTCACAATGGCGGAATTCAGCATTGAAGAATACGCTGATATTATTTATGCGTACGGTAGATGCGATGGAAATACACGTGCAGCACAGAGACTGTACAGAGAGTTGCATCCCAATAGACGTGTGCCACACCATAGCACATTTTCTAACACCTTTCGGCGACTTCGAGAAACGGGAAACTTAACTCTTCGAGAACCACGAGTCAGTGCAACGCAGCAGCTTGTTGGTGTGGACGAAGCCATACTCCAAGCGTTCAACGAGGATCCCACTACCCGTACTCGAAAGGTCGTCAGAGATCTGGGTCTTTCCATATGGAAAGTATGGTCTGTCGTCAATGCAATTCTTTTAATTTTATGCAAACATTTTTTTTCATTTGTGAGAAAACTTTACCCTTCATATGGGCCCCCAAACAAATTATTATACGGGGCCCCGCCAAGGCACGCTACGCCCCTGCATCTTTGTCTAATTAAAATACCTCAGCTATATCCGTCTCCCTCGCACCCGTTAATACCTGTATCCGGTGAACTGCTCCCTTTCCTGCTGCACCCAGTCCGGCTCCTCCTCCTCCTCCCCCTCCTCCGGCTTGTACATGTCTCCGATGTATTCCTCTGCTGATATCTTGCCGTCCTGAACAGTAATACAGGTTGAATATCATCATAAATAGTCATATCGTATGGTGGCTCAGAGTTAGCACCACTCGCAACTGTTCCCGCGGGTGTCGTAAGAGGCTAGTATGGGATATCCACCAGGGGGCGGGCAGCAGCGCCTCTTGCTGAACGGGCAACCCACCGAACTGCGATAACTCGCCTGCCAAGCACTACATTCTTACTCATGCATGTCATCTACCCTCACAATAGGGTATTGTCCTGGTTAAATAAAAATATTCTATTTAGTCCGTCAGTTAGATTATCAAAATAAATTGGAGTCATATTTTTTCTTTTGTCAACCAATATAAACAGTGACAAAAATAAAGTACGGCAAAGTTTTGGAGTGGAGGCTAGTGACGACGTCACACCTTGGTAAAAAGTGTCGCAAGGCATTACGTCACGCGGAACTTTAACTGGCTATATCTTCATCATTTTTTGTTCAATCAAAAAAAAATACGTGTTCAATATCTTCTGATAATCTAACTGACGTACCTACTAATTAGAATTTTTAGGACTCTAGCTTATTCCTTTATCTTTTCTTTGGACTACCTCTACTCCGGTATCTCTTATCCATCCACATTCATGCATCCTCACATTCACATAATAGACTATAGCTGTCAATAGATGCAGCTAGGTGGCCGTGGTGGATGGCACATACTTCGGGCGGCCTTTCCCTAATACTGGATAAATCCGGCTGCGGATGATCATGATTTGATGCAAGATTGAATTTTGTTACTTTTTCATGGTGGAGAGCTTAACCTGGAATTACTTCTAGCCGCGTACTAAGAAGCTAAGTTAAGGCCAGGTATTCCTGCAGCAGTAGGCCTAAGCGCCAGCGCGACTAATCGCGCCTGCCAAGCCGCCACGCTCGTGCATTTTGTAGGTATGTAAACATAGTGGTTAAGAAAATCATTTTATCAAGTCAAACTCTGCGAATTTGTTTCGAAATATTTAGTGTCTTTAGTTAAGGCGCTACCCCGACCCAAATCTGCGCCCCACCTATTTTATCTTATTATTCTGTTCAACGAAGGAATTTTCAAAAATCAATTGGCCAGTTTGTGGTACCAATCATAAGCTCATTTTTAATGCCTTTTTAAGTCTTAGTTTGTATAGTGTAGGCTCTACGTCTTAGATGATTTTAAAAATCACAAAAGCGCGGCCTCTGATGTAATCCCAAACCTTAAAATATATAATAATATACCTTGTCTTTATCAATATCCTCCATAGTCTCGAGCACAACAATGTCTCTCATCGCAGAATGGTCCTCGGGGTGCAGGAAATGAGCGAACTCTGTTCTGTTCAGCGCGTCATTTTCATCCGCATCTGGGATTAAAGATAACTTTTGATAACAATACAATTCATTTACTAGATATGTAAAAGGCATTTCCATTTCCTTATTTTTAAACTTACGCGATCAGAACACATTATTATAATTATTCACAGGTATTTATCGCGTTTATTTAACTATTTTTCCTGACGTTTCAACAGGTTTGAACACTGTCATGGTCACGGGATGACTGGTAAATAAACGCGATAAATACGAGTGAATTATTATAATAACATTTCCTTATTTATTCAAACGGAACGTACGTAAAGTACCGTTCCGTGTGGATAATAATAAGTTTTATTACTGCAGGCCCTGGCGGCCAGTATCAACGGAGACAAGCCACTAGACTTGGATTACCCAACGGAGGCTATATGACATATTATTATAGTGCACAAGCGTGTGCGCAACAGATGCACTCTCTATTCCCTCACTCTCATAATCCAATGGGACGACAGATTGACACGACCGGGGACAGGTCAGGCGCAGGACCAACGGCTTACCGTGCTTTCCGAGGCACGGGGGTGTAACACCGCTAGCTTCCTGACTCCGGGCTGCTACTGTGTGAATTTTCCTTAATAGAAAAACCCAATAACAACTACTGGCCCGACCCGGGATTCGAACACAAGACTGCTAATCAGCTGACCGTTCCTAAAGTACACTAGTAGTACATTTCATCTACTTATCATCAGACAACTACCTTCCTTTGTGGATGTATTGTCAACTGACCTGCGTAAGCCCAACGCCTGCGGTCTCGCTTCAAAAGGTTGGAGTAGGTAGCGCCTTCGCTGTAGGGCGCTTTCAGATCTTTCTCTTCCATCTCGTCCATGAAGCCATACACATTCTTTCTGTATGTCTGTAAAAGAATTAAATTTTTGTTACAAAATTATTATATGTATTATATTTTAAAACCATGTACATAGGTGTTCCATGGAAAGAATTTTTTTCCCCTGGAACACCCAGTTATCTTGAGGTGGACGGAAGAAAAAAATACCCGTGGTACAGCCAGGTGTACTATGTAGGTGGACCACGGGCATGGACCGTTATATAAATGTAGTGTATTTTTTCGGGTGCCAACGTCTTTTTTGTTCTTACATGTCCAGTCCATCCCAAGGTAGGCAACCAGGAAGAGATCGCTCAGAGCGATAAGGCCGCCTCTGACCTTGTTCTACTCTTAGCATTTATTTCTGTATTGTTACCTGTCTTTGTGTGGTAAAATAAAGTATTATCTATCGATCTATCTATCTATAATTTTAGTCTATTTTACGAAATTAGAGGGGTGTAATATATAAAATCCTCGAATTTCGTATATATTCGTATGTAAATAGTCTTTAAATATATTTATATAGTTTAAAGTATCTGTATGTCTCTATCACAGGTCCTAAACAGATGAAAAAAATAATAATAAATAAATAATGCTGGACAATTCACACAGCATTATCGAGCCCCAAGCTAAGCAGAACTTTTGTTATGGGTACTAGATAACTGATATACTTAATACAATACACTACACATATTTTTATTATAGGTACATAGAAAACACTCAGACCAACGGAACAAATTTCTGCAGATCGTACACAAATTTGTTCCGAGGCGGGAATCGAACCCGCAACCTGCTGCGTCGCAGGCGGACCTTCGCCCGCTGCGCCACGGAGGTCATCAAAAATTGTTGTAGTTTTCTTTTTGGTGTTAAAACTGATTTGATAAAAGGTGGTATTGACTGTTTTCAGTGAAAAGCGGTGCATCTGACCAATAAAGTATTAGGGTTACTAAAAGTTTTAATCTTTGTACTCGACTTTATAAATCACAGAGTTTTCCAATTTCTATCTTTAATAAATTCTTCCGTCCTTACTTTAACATTTGCCGTGTTTGAAATCTCACTAGCTTTGTAGCATCGTCAGCTGACTATTGAACTATTTGAGATCACATTTCAATTAAGGCACCTATCTCAAACGTTGGGCCAATAAAATGGGTCAGATCAATAAAGAAACAATCACCATTGAAACTAACTAAATGCTATTTCCTGCTTAGCTTGGGGCTAGATGATGTTGTGTGTATTCTCCACCATTACTTATTTATTTATTTCATATAAATTTTTATTAGACTGGTATTTGGAGCTTTACGTACGAATTTGCGGACTCCAGACAAATACAATACGTGGGGATTTATAAATCCCAGCTGGGTGGAAATAGCATGACTTAGGAGCATGGTCTTAGGCAGAACGAGCGCATTTTTTTGAGCTTTGTATTGAGTTGGGTAAGATACTTACTAACACAAACAGGACTTTTGAATGTTAAAACTGTTTCTAAATTTCACTGGATAAATAAAAATCTTCAGGAATAAAACTTTTGTAGGATCACCTCGAGAACCAACCCTACTCTTTCAAACAAATAAATGGTCCATAATTGTTGGAGGGGAGGCTGGGAAATCATCATGCAAAAAAAACATACAGGTGAACACAGATCCTCCTATTTGAAAGTAGGTTAAAAACCCATCGTAACTAATATTATAAATTTGCAAAAGTTTGTGCCGGTGTGTACATTTTTGGCCGAAGACAACGCAAAAACTACTGAATGAATCAGGCTGAAATATTGCACACAAAGATCTGGACCTGGAATAACATATCCGCCACTTTATATTCCAAAAAACGCGTGCGAAGCGGCGGACATAAGCTAGTTCTCAATAATTCAGACCTACCTCCCAGGTAATAGCGTCCAAGTTGTCAGGGTTGTGCTGTCTCCAGTGCCTCTCTACATCCTCCTCGATGTACCGCTTCTGCGTGTACCGGATCCAGTCCTTCAGTTCCACGAGGGTTACGAAGCCATCACCGTCACTGTCGATCTTGCTCACTATGATCCTGAAAGAAAATGAAACAAGGTTTAAGGTTGTTTGATTTCTAATGGCGCGAGACTTTTTTTGCGGTTTTTAGTACCTATTCTTGGCGTTCTAAAAGGATTAACATTGCCCACGGAAGTAGTTTACTGATTATTGTGCACCATTTTCAATGAACCTTTAATTATACAAACTTAATTGAATAGTTCAAAAACGCTCAGTGAGCTATGGAAAGAGCTGTGCTCGGAGTTTCTCTGAAGGATCGGATTAGTAACGAATACATCCAACAGAGAACCAAAGTTTGGGCCGGCCAAGAACCGAATACCGCTGGGTAACGTGTTCTTGAGTAGAGACAGCGACCAACGTAGTGTAGGAAACCCTCTAGTCAGGTGGGATGACAACCTGCAAAAGACTGCAGGCAGATGCTGGATGCGGCAAGCTGGAGACAGGGCGCTGTGGCGCTCATTAGGGGCGTCCTATGTCCAGCACTGGACTTATGTAGGTTGATGATGAATTGTCCTTTTAGAAAACTGCCTGGCCTAATGGCCAAGTATCTAGTAGCAAAAGGTCAATGTTTGAGTGGCAAGACCCTGATTGGAAACTAATGTGATAAAAGAATAGCTTATACAATGAAACAGTTGTATCAATGGACAGCTTGTGTGGTTAGCTTAAGTCAAGGATGAAAACAAGAAGCTGCTTTTTATGACAAAAAGAAATTAGTATAAAGTTATTTCCGAACCATCATAAGATTTGTTTTACATTTTCATTCAGTAGTTAGTAGCTACTGAATGAAATAGTAATTTTGTTCCACAAACAGATTATCTACCGAACTTACACAAAAAAATATAAAATCTCACAAAAGGTTTTGAACCTAATTACCATAAAGTATTAAGTTCACGAAAGAATGTAATGAATGAGATAAGCAGGTCACTGAACCAGATAAGAGTTCATAAGATGGATGATTCTAGAATGCAAATTTTTATAGCTTATCAACTGGGAAGAGATAAAAACTATGTAGGCCAATTACAATGAGGGGGAAATGTTGACTTTTTGTCAATATTGAGGAAGCTAAGATTAGTGTAATTTGGTAGTGAATGTGTGAGCATATTTTTCCATACTCTTTACTTAACTCTTACATTCTTTGTTTCCACAAATCATGAATCTGTTACTATGACATAATCTAGTAGGTGTAAACTAAGCAATTGGTTACACTCCCACACTGCAGTTGTGTAGGTACCTAGGTAATGTCTAGGGGATACCAGATAAATGCCTAATTGCAGGATGCAAGAGTTAGTGCTGCACTGACAGAAGTTGGTACCTATCTGAATTGAGATAACAGCTACCTGTTGTTTAAACTTAAGTACAGTCACCAGCAAAATTATGTAGACATTCCCAAGTTTTCAATTTGACTAAATATACCCCAATCTCAACAGCCTATGTTGGTCTACTGCTGGACGCAGGCCTCCCACTGATAATAATAATAATAATAATAATAATAATAATAATTTCTTTATTCAGACACAAGATCCATAATAGATAAAAAGTTAAAACAACATCAATTTTCATATGATAAAAAAGCTATCTATCTCAGGGGTATCTTATTTCAGTGGTAGTGCCCATAATGCCTACACTGTATACAGGTTGGGGTATGCAGCTTGGTGGTCGAATTGCTCTTGAGCGGGCACTGCTGCCCACAGTAACTGCCCCCTGTGGTTATTCGACGACCTGTGGCGCAGCGGGCGAAGGTCCGCCTGCTGGTTCGATTCCCGCCTCGGGACAAATGTTTGTACGATCTGCAGATATCTGTTCAGGGTGTTCTGGATGTTTTTATATGTTTAATAAAAAATATATTTCTATGTAGTGTATTGTATTAATATGTATATCAGTTTGACAACCTCAGTGGCGCAGCTGGCGAGAGTCAGCGTGCGACGCAAGAGGTTACGGGTTCGATTCCCATCTCGGAACAAAAATGTATTATTATTATTATTCATACTCATACTTATATATTTATTCGCCGTAGGCACATTTTACATTTTGATAAAAATAACTAATAAGATAAAATAAATAAAGTAACACAAAACAAAAAAGTAGTATTCATGGGTATCTGCTGTAAATGGGCATTGTCAATAATGAAATTAAACAAAATAATTATAAGATTAATTACTAGAGCTGCTGTAAAAGGGCATTGTCAAAATTAAGATTCTATATAAAATTTATAGCATTTATCACAGAATCACAGAACCCCATGTACCAGGTTCCTGACAAAGGAGTGTATTAAATATTATTATTGTATGTCTACACAAATTTGTTCCGTTAGTCTGGGTGTTTTCTATATATAAAAAAAATATCTTTCTATGTATATAATGTAATAAATACATCAGTTATCTAGTACCCATAACACAAGCTTTGAGTATCTTACTTTGGGGCTAGATGGTGCTGTGTGGATTGTCCAGAATTATTTATTTATTCAGTTATCTAGTACCTATAACACAAGCTCTGCTTAGCTTGGGGCTAGATAATGCTGTTTGAATTGTCGAGCATTATTTATTTTCTTTTATTTAATTATCCTTTAGTCACCTCTTCCGACACCCTCGGGAACAGTTGGGGTGGTGAAAATTCTAAGCTGACACCACACATCAACTAAATAGTAAGTTTATAGTAATTGTGATAATTTATATACCACATTCCATTCACATTCTGTCAAGTACAATGATTAGTAGTAAAATAAAACTCGGGAGTGTATACATATTTGAGCAGCTGACTGTACATGGTTTTCCAATTTATTCTGTCTTTAGGTACTTAGTTAAATATTCTCTGCCAACAATCTTGCTTTAATTTTTTTTAGTGCCACCAAGTACCTACATAAAAGAACTTAGCTGACTGACTGACATCATGATGCCTAGATGCTGATGTTATGGTATACCAAGTGATCTACTTACCCCAATCTTCTCTTGCTCTCCTCAGGAGCCAGTTGATCGAAGGTTTTGGCCTGATCCTCGCCCAGAAAGGCGTCATGGTCGAACTGCTTATTATGGTGTTCGTTTCTGAAGTGTTCAGCATCTGAGAGACGGTCCATAAGCCGCTTCGTCTCTTCAGGGGTGGGAACACCGGCGAAAACCGTCGAGACGGCGATCGCCACAAACAGAGATCGTAACATGTTGGAAGTTATCTTGAAAAACAAATAAAGCCGGCTGTGGTAAAGTAAAATCAAACGAAAGAAGGACTCGGAAGAAGTTTGTAATATTACCCGCTGGATATGGCCACGTCAGCACCACGTAATTTCCTTTCCCGCTGCTAAAACAGATAAAACAAAACAATCGGGATAGATGAGATGGGACCCCGGATGAGAGTTATGACGTCTGGCGAACGAATGGGAATGGGATGGAAACAAAAAGACAAAATCTGTCAATTTGACAAACCGAAATTGACACTGACTGACTAGAAAGTTGAGCTTTCAAGAAAATGTGCTTCCAGCTCTTTCCAGCTCAATAAATCGTATCGTTCAACAAAATCCCAGGACTTTTAGGTGAAAAAAATGAAAAGAAAGTTTTTTTTTTTCGCATGTTACCTTTTTTGCGTCTGTTTTAGCAGAAAAGCTTTTAATTAATTAAAATTTCTGACAAAATATGTAGGTTCAGCTGTGACAACAACACAAAGTGACGTGTTGTCAAGTGTAAAAAGTTTCGCACAGCAAGGTCACAATGGGATCTATCTATCTGTAATCAGCAAAGAACTTTGTGCATCCTTGACTATCATCCTCAATAAGTCGCCACGCGCGGGAGTCTGAGTAGAAACGGCCGCTCATCACCCCTGCCTTCAAATCAGGGAATAAGTCAAGTCCCAGTGTGAAAATTACATGTACCCACACCTACACTCTTGTTTTGGTAAAATATTTGAATCCTTATTAAATAATAACATTTACTCTCACTTCAATCCCTTTATCTCCTCAAGTCAACACAGTTTTGTCAGGGGAAGATCAACAGTCAGTAATTTACTAGTTTACAAAAGCTACTTGTGCCAGGCTTTTGCAACTTCAGTTCATGTAGATTCGGTCTACACAGATTTCCGTAAAGCTTTTGATAACCGCTGGAGTAAACGAGTCCCGCGCGACTCGCGCGCGTCTAATCAACACGCGGCGACCGTTATTTTTTCGGCCGGCGCGCGATTCGACATCTGGCACTTAGAGGCTATTTACTACTCAACTCCTTGGAATTAGACCCTTCTTGTGTGTATGTTTTTTGTTGAGACTGAGTTGGCGCTTTGAATGACACATAGTTTGTACGAGTTGTACGAGTGTGAAAGTGTATTACGAAATAAAATAGATCAGAACTTTCAACTTCAAAAAAAAAAAGCATATTGTATACAATTATTTTTATTTTAAAAATGAAGGGATAAATTATGTTTTAGATGTTTTATATGAATAAATAAATTCAATCTGAAGCAGAAAAAAACAAAACAAAACATTCCATTGTAAAAAAATATTTATTTACAAGCTTTCAAAACCAATACAAAATTGTCAACCGGCAAAATGGACTGTTTTGTTTATTTTTTTCCGTGACGTTTACGAACCGTTTGTTATGTTGGCATGACTTGGAATGAAGTTCAAATAAGTGCGAATGGGATGGAACTCCTTTAATACGGTTATTCTTATTAGAAAAAGCAGGATAGAAGATTTACGACAAGTGGCGGTGAAATTCAAAATCGGGTACTATAGTACCCACGTTGTTTTTGAGCAGTTTTTTAAACCGGGTACTATAGTACCCGCGTTGATTTTAGCGGATAAAGTAAATCACAGCATCCTATGTCCAAGGTTCGAATTACGGTATCCATGGGAGTCTCCAGCGATGGTGACAGTAACTTTGTATTTCGTGTTTCAAAATAGGCCTTCTTTCATTCGTAGTTTCATCCATGTGTCATAAAATTAAATAAGCCTTGAATTTTAGCTAGATCTCGCCAATAAAAGAATTTGAATTCGGTTAAAGTTTTTACAACAATACCAAATTAATATTTTATCCATGGCATTAATGAGGATCAGTAAAGATATAGCATATTTCAATAGAACTAGTATCCACGTTATTCTTAATGACATATGAATGATTATCTTATTGAATTATCCAAATCAGACCATTGTGGACGAAGATATTAAGTAATACACATTACGCCGTTACTGCTGGTTTAATCAAGTTATGCGGGTGAGTGTGACGTCACTGGGTCGGAAGCCGCCCGTTAACCTTATGCAGATTTCAGTTTTTAGTGATTTACTCCGAAACTATAAGTTTAGGAAAAAATATAATAGAACCAGATAGACTCAGTTTTGAGAGACGCATCGAATGAAAAAAAAACCTAAAAAATCTGTGATTTTCGCTTGTAATATGTATATAACTTCATAAATTTTTGTCGTCGAACAAAAATGTTTGCACTGTGTGTTATGGATTTCATAACTCTATAAATCTGCATTCTCAACTAAAATTGTATTTATCCTCACTATCCCAGGATTTTGTTTTACGTAATTTGCTAAGAAATTGCTTATAAAAAAATAAAAGTTAGGTATATAATTTTTTTTACATATTGTTTAATGTTTTTGTCTTGCCCTGACAACAATGCAGGGCAAAACAATAATATCAAAAAATCCTTTAAATATTTTTACTATCGCTTTTACTTTATTTCGATTGTTTAATATATTAATTATTAAGAAATATTTTTTATAAAAATCATAATTGACATCTAATTGGCAAAAATTAAAATCCATAAGACTTATACTAAGACTTTTATTCACTGTTAAGAATGCTTTCTTGCAGTTATCTTTATTACCTTGTGGTTCCTTAATAGGAAAGAAAATTAGAACCCACGGCTTAACATATTTTCATTCGGTAACAAAGATAATCTTGTATTTGAAAGTTAGTTTTGATAGAATAATGTTTTATTTTATTTACAAAAACCAGCCACATCTAACAGAGAACCGAAAAAACACTATCAAAAAATTTCGATAGAAAAATTTAAAGATTTGTTTTTCAGTACCTACTTTGTTGTAGGACCAGTAGGACCTAATCCTACTTCATATTTTGAACTAATAATGCAAACCATTTTGATTCGGGATACATTATTTTATAGGACATTTTTTTATCTGTTTAGTGTCCTCTATCCATAATTTCTACTGCGCACAGGGATTTTGCAAAAAAAATCAAATCAAGGGCCACCCTCCATACAAAAATCTTCAAACCCCTTTGTATAGATATTTTTAGTAGTTGTAGGTACCTATTTAAGCGATACTTCTAGTAAAATAGCAGAGAGAAAAGTGGTCACACTGTGTTCGTTCCATTCATTCCATTCGGTTTGTTCGTTCACCTCACCAATCACATCATTCCGAGAATCAGGGTTACCAGACGTACGAGAAATCTCGTATTTACGTCCGAGATTACAGTCCCTGTACTAGAAACGAGAGAAATAAAAATCTCGTACACTTTAACAATACAAACTTTTAACAATAGTTAGCTCGCTATCCTGAACGACTTCAAGATGAGCCTGATGAGTTCTGTGCATTGTTACTCAAAACAGAAGATTTATCTGAATGAGGATCCGTAACGTTTTAGTTGAGAGTGCAGATTTATAGAACTAAGAAATCCATAACATACAGTGCAAATTCTTTTGTTCTACGACATAAATTGACGAGGTTATGACCAAATTACTAGCGAAGTTCACTGAGAGACCGCCACGAGTGCGCGTGACTTCACTTGCTCGGTCGCCGCCCTTTAAACGTAAGCAGATTATCAGTTATTAGTGATTTGCTCCGAAACTATAAGTTAAGGAAAAAACTGACAGTACCAGACGGACTCAGGTTTGAGAGACCCATAGAATGACTTTTTTTTTTAATTTTTACATGTACCAAGATGAGTGAAAACGGTCCATTATGCCGACTAATATTAAGTTTGATTATTTAATTTGAAACACATTATGTATATGCGTTTCATTTGTAGCCCCAACCTCATAAATGAAAAGAAGCGAATTCAAACCAGATAGAACATTGTTTAGAACACAAATTTTAAGAGATTTTTAAACCTTAAACTGGTACGGGATTATGTTCTAAAAGTACGAGATTATTGGCATCCCTGGTACGAGAAAAAAGTTTGGACACCTGGCATGGCAGCCCTGCCGAGAATGAAATGAAAAAGCTTCGTTCGTTCGCTGTCTGTCTTGCTTGACTTGTCTTTCCAGATTTTCGATTGGTGTTTCGTTTCGATATATAGTTCCATTTTACCATCATTTTACATTAATACAATGATGTGTGAACTAAGAGCAACGTAATTTGTGAAAGAATACATTTTGGAACTATATGATAAATGTGCAAAAACAGGATTGCAAATGTCAATATGTCAGGATCTCGGCCTTAATTTCCAACAGAGAATGGTAAGTGAAAAATTTGTAAATATTTGGATTTCAGTTGGTTTTTATCTGTATAAACCTTTCGTTATTCAGTCTAAAAGGCTGTAGGTCTCTTATTTAGGACATTTCGTTGCATAAATGGGCTGTAACTTTACTTGCTTTTGCCATAGATATTATAATACTATACTAGCTTTTGCTATGTCGGCTTATTGGCGTAAGTACCTACCCAAAGTCAAATTATAGCCATATTGCATCCCATTGAACCTACAGTGTTTTTTACAGGGTGCAAATATATCACAGTTGGAGAGGGACATTGGGGCAGAGCAGTTCCCAGCGAATGAGCATTATTTTGGTCTAGTCAATGTAAGTACAAATTATTATACCAATAAAGATTGATACCTAGCTTTTACATTGAACATTCACTTCCACTTCCATCCTGTTCAATTGTAATAAAAGGACATGTTCAAATAAAAGCCAAATTGGTGTTTACTGAAATGTTGTTTTTCAGTTCGGTAACACATGTTACAGCAACTCTGTGCTGCAAGCATTGTACTTCTGCCGTCCATTCAGGGAGAAGGTTCTGGAGTACAAAGCCAAGAACAAGAGGACTAAGGAGACCCTGCTTACTTGTCTCGCTGATTTGTTTTATAGCATTGCTACTCAGAAGAAGAAAGTTGGTTCCATTGCACCTAAGAAGTTTATCGCTAGATTGAGGAAAGAGAAAGGTAAAGTATGTTTTAAGGCCCTACTGCAAGAGGTTAAACAGCTCAAATTATTACAATATTGGTGTTAATTCAGATGGCACAATAACTCAATTTATTTGTCAGGAGAGAACTTAAAATGATGCCCTGCTTTTTATTTCGGTTGATAACAACCAGGACAACATCATTGCTAGTGCTGTCAAATTAGTTTCTATGGCATCTAAATTGCTAATAAGCTCATTAATTTTATTGTAAACAACCTCAATTGTCAACTATTTTCAGAAGAATTTGACAACTACATGCAACAAGATGCCCATGAGTTTCTAAACTTCCTGATCAACCACATAAACGAGATTATTTTGGGTAAGCTATGATGTTGCAATTTTACAAACCTTATAAATTATTAATTGTTAATCTCCAATTTTAATTTAAAGTGACTTTATTTCATGAAATAATTGTGTTTTAACTTAATTTTTTAGATATTTTTATAATAATACCAGCTAATTAAATTTTTTGATTTACCTAAATGAAATTTCACCAAAAATGAATTGTATTTATGTTTTATCCATATTATGTTACTTTCCCTTGATTATTTTTTGCATGCTGTCTTCACCTATTGTTCGATTGCTAGATTTATGAAATGGTGGATAAATGGACTGTAGATTTTTTGTTAATGAATGTTTGTGTGACTCCGAAATTGTGAGACACGAATGCAACGAAAGTGATTATAATCTTGGAGCGAGAATATGAGAGTAGGCGTGAATTGCGTGAATGAGGTGTATCGAGGGTGTTACGAAAAACCACTAACCTTTGAATCAGAGGCGCGTAGCAGTATTCAGCTCTTTCCAGAGTTCCTCGGGGCGTCACGGCTAAAACTATACCTTGGAGATCTGTACTTCACTGGGCGGGCAAGCTTAGCGTTAGCTTAGAGGGGCCGGTCGGAGCAGTAGAGCTAATATGTGGAGTCTCGTACAGCGTCGAAATTCACGTCAAACGCAAACAATTACACGCACCGCACAAATCCGTATCGTATTCTTATGATAATTACAACAACGACAATAAATTATAAATACACCGAAAACAATAGCGTAAAAATGTGTACTTTCAACTCGACTTTCCAAGAAGGAATGACATTATTTATTTCAAATCGCGGGAAAACCTAACGGTCATAAATGTACGCGGCGTGAGAAATGTCAGAGTCACGAATGTCAGATACGTCAATGACAAGTCGCAGCGTTACCTATAAAAAGGTGATAGCCAATTCTGAACATTCCGACCACCAAAATGCGCAGTATTTTCCGCAACTTAATAAAAAAAAGTATAATTAATCAATTTATAGAATTATGATACGAAACAATTTATCAACAAAAAAAGAAAACAAATTTACAATTAACATAGCTAGATTTACCTAATCCTTTCAGCTAGAATTAGGTGGACTGGGCATCAGGTTCGATGTCCTCGTTCATGGGAAGGACACACAATTTGACCACAGGCCGTTTGCATTCTCCTGAAGCCGTCCTTAGAGTAACTACTCGGCAAACATTATCGGCTCCAAGATGGAGCTGCGTTACCCGACCGAGTTTCCACTTCATCGGACTGCATTGCTCGTTGGCAATGAGAACCAGAGTTCCAAGGACTATATTTTCTCGCGCATCCACCCATTTATGTCTCTGCTGCAGCGTGTGCACATACTCGAGGTGCCATCTCTGCCAGAAGTCCTGGTGCATTCGTTGGATGAGCCTCCATCGACGAAGAGGACTTACGTGCTTTTCTAGGATTGGTTCCTCAGGCAGAAGAGTCAAAGGCTCAAGTGTAAGAAAATGACCTGGGGTCAACGCCGAAAAATCATTTGGGTCGGAGCTTAGTGGTGAAAGTGGCCGAGAGTTTAACAAGGCCTCGATTTGAATCAGCAGCGTGTTAAACTCCTCATAAGTCAGGCGTTGCAAACCAACGACACGAGCGAGGTGAGTCTTAACCGATTTAACTCCTGCCTCGACTAGCCCCGAAAAATGTGGGCTACCAGGAGGGTTAAACGTGAACTCCACCTTCTCGGCCTGCGTCGCCTGCGACATTAAGTCTTTTAACAGGTTACTTGCTCCGACAAAGTTCGTCCCTTGATCAGATACCAATCTAGAGCAACGACCTCTACGAGCTATAAATCGCTTCAAACATGCCAAATATGCCTCCGAAGTGAGTTCTGATGCGAGCTCCAAATGGATTGCTTTGGTGGCTGTGCAAACAAAAACACATACATACGCTTTGTATGTTCTGACGCCACGACCACGACCAAGGGCTATGTCAAACGGCCCTGCGTAGTCCACTGAAGCCGATGAAAACGGTTTCAGTTGACTTAGACGATAACACGGTAAATTTCCCATCCGGGGAGGTGCGGACAGTCGTGGTTTTGCACGGAAGCATTTGACGCAGGATGACACCACGGAACGAATTGCTCGCTTTGACGAGAGGATCCAAAAATCCTGTGCGAGAAGACTCTGTAATGTCTGCGGTCCTGGATGTAAAAATTTCCTATGGTACTCGTCGATTAGTAGATAGGTCAGACGGTGAGTTCGAGGAAGCAGCAGCGGATGCTTCTGGCTATAACTCAGATCGCTATGCACGAGGCGGCCGCCCACCCTGAGCAACCCATTGGCATCTACGAAAGGACATAATTTTCTTAAGACTTTGGGGAGCAAATTTGGGTTGCCTTTATTTAGCGCACGAAATTCTGAAGCAAACACGACTTCCTGTACATGCTTCACTAAGAACTGCAACGCATGGTTAGTTTCGACAGCCGATAAGGCGCCAGTTGATTTCACCGATGCCTTTAAATTTTTAGAGAATCGGTAACAGTAGGCGACGATATTCACTATACGCGAAAGTGACGAGAACTTGTTTAAAAGTCCGTCGACAAAACCAATATTGTTTTCTGTCATAAAAGTCAATATTCTTCGCTCCTCGAGTGCGGACTCATTGTTTGCAGCGTACGAACTTTGCGGCCATTCTTCACGAGGGTTCAACAACCAGTTCGGACCCGACCACCATGACTGACACCGGATTAAATCTTCGGGCAGTAAACCTCGCGAACCGTGATCGGCTGGATTATCGGCTGTAGGAACATGTTGCCAGAATTCGGAGGGTATACCGTCTTGGATTTCCGTAACACGGTTGGCAACAAAAGTTTTCCAACGCGACGGACAGGAATTGATCCAGGTTAATGCAACGCTGGAATCTGACCAAGCGAAGAGGGCACCGACACGATGAAGACCATCTAGGGCGAGGGTTAACGAAGACATAAGCTCAGTCAGCAAGACAGCTGCCATCAACTCCAAACGAGGGATCGAGCGTTTGCGGAGGGGGGCAACTTTCGACTTGGCACAACAAAGTCGGACCTCAGTTGTCCCGTCACTGCACGACGCGCGGCAGTAGACAACAGCGCAATAACCTCGCTCAGAAGCATCACAAAAGCCATGAAGTTGAAGAGATGCAAACGAAGGAACCATTCTCCGAGGCAGTGCCACAGCACTCAGCGACGACAGTTGGTTCTTGACCTTAAGCCATTCAGACGAAATGAATTGAGGAGCATCCTCATCCCAGTCAACACCAGACAGCCACAATAGCTGCATTATATATTTGGCAAGGAATACGACAGGAGACAAAAGGCCTAACGGATCGAAGATCCGAGCTATGTCTGACAAGATGGACCGCTTTGTACACCTCTTTTCGAGCGCAGCTGTTCTGAATGTGAGCTGGTCTGCGGTGGGAATCCATAACATTCCGAGGATTTTCAAGGACAAATCCTGAAGGTCTTCAAAGTTGCACATCTTTTCCGAGTACAACTCGGACGGCGGCAAGTCGCGGAGGAACTCTTTAGAGTTCGAAGTCCATTTTCTCAAGTGTAGACCGGCGGATGACAGAATTAGCGTAAGATCACGACGAATTTGAATCGCATTCTCCACCGAGTCTGCTCCCGAGACAACATCATCCACATAAGTGTCCCGCTGTAACACCGATGCTCCAAGGGGAAAACGGGGTGCAAACTCGGACGCCAGACGAGACATGCACCAAAGAGCCTGGTACGGCGCACACGAAACCCCATATGTGACCGTAAGTAGCCTGAAATCGCGAATAGGTAAATCAGCAGATTCGCGCCATACTACTCGTTGGTAATCAGCATCATCAGGGGTTACCAGGAATTGACGATACATTTTTTTTATATCTCCCGTGAAGACCACTTCGTGCCATCGAAAACGTATCAAAATATCAAAGATGCTTTTTTGGAGTTTGGGACCTGGCAACAACACGTCATTCAACGACCTACCCTCAGCATCTTTGGCGCTAGCATCGAACACTGTTCTTAGTGGCGTGGTGACTGATTCTGGGCGCAGGATACCATGGTGAGGGATATAGTAGAAAGGACCGACATTGGTGGTAGGAGGCTCCACTTCCTCCATATGACCACTCTCCAGATAATCTTTCATAAAGTCGACGTACGCTGACTGGAACTGGGCGTTCACTTTAAATTTACGCTCTAAGTGAAGGAACCGTTTCACAGCAATATCGCGAGAGTTAGAGAAGACTGGTTTAAGTTGAGGATCAGCAAAGGTCAGCGGGACAACCAATCTTCCCTCAGAATTTCGATAACTATTTGCTTCCATAAGCCTATCGCAAGCCACTTCAGTTTTCGAAAAGGCTACTGGTCTGGGCGGCTCGACACTTTCCAATTCCCAGAACCTTTTTATTGAGTTGTCTAGTGACAGGTTGGACACAAAAAAACAATTTTTACGACTATTGGCATTGTTGCCAAGGCGAGCGAATCCGGTGCCAATAGTGCACTCGCCCATCACTATCCACCCGAAGATAGTGGGGATAGCGACGGGTTGACCTGATGCACCCTTAACCAAACCAGGTCTGAGTGCCGACGCCAAAATGTTGACACTTACAAGCATGTCAACAGGCCCTGGTTTATAAAAACTAGGGTCGGCAAGATCCAAGCCATCTAAATGCTCCCATGATGAGGTATCAATAAAACCAGGTGGCATGTCGTGACAAATAGTCTGTAGCACAGCAGCTTCCACAACCAAATTGCTTGAGAAGTCCTGACTCTTGGGACTCAATTCACACATAACCGATCCAAGTGTTCTGGTAGAAGCTCTGCCAATTCCATCGACAGATTGGGCTTTTGGGCTCAGCTCTAGTCCCAGCCGGCGTGCGCACGACAAGGTCATAAAATTACAAGCGCTGGCGCTATCCAGCAAGATTCTAATTTCAACAAATTCATTATTATTATTTTTTGCCAAAATCACAGCGGTAGAAAATAATGAATCGGTACTGGATGAATATGCGGCCAGAGCCACTGGCGGTGCCAATTCTTGGGATGTAGTGGAGATAGGAGCAGCTTCATCAAAATGCAACAAAGTATGGTGCCGTTGGCTACATTTTCCGCATGTTACTTTAGAGCTGCATTTTTTGACCGAATGTGCAGGCTTTAGGCACAAAATACACAGTCTCCTTACCTTCACATCCCGGAACCTATTTGCTGGGTTCAATTTCAGAAACTCCGGACAATTTTCTGGACCATGGCCTTCATTGGGGCAGAACTCACAAGTGGAGTCGGGGGATACAATTAATGATGTTCGATTTTTTGGTGCTGGCTTAGAGGTTGCGGGTGGCCCATGGCAGTTTTCTAGAGCCCGAGCACGTTTGTCCAAAAACTCCATGATGTCTTCGAACAGCGGAATGTCAATATCCGGGCTAAGTTGAAGCTCGAACGCTTCCCGAGTAGCCCCATCCAGCTTTGACCATACCAACTGAAACAGCATGAAATCCTGACTTGGAAGGGTGTACCTTGACAGTATGGCCAAATTCTCTGTGAATGTCCGATGAACCCGTTCCAACTCCGAGGCACTTTTATTCTTCACCAACTCACATTTTAATAACTTTTCATAGTAGGTGTTGGCAATGGTTCTCTTCCTATCATAGTATTTGTGCAGTGCATTGTATGCTGCCATATAGTTGCTGCCTGTCAGTGGATAATTCTTTATAAGATCAAAGGCAGCACCCTGTACACTTGACAGCAAATAATGTAGCTTCTCTACATCTGGCAACTCCCTACTGTGTATGAGCGAGTCGTATAGCTCCTTAAAAGACACCCAGTTCTCAAACCTTCCATCAAATGGCTTTAAAACTATCTTGGGCAATTTTGCCAACATACTGCCATTCTGGATAGTTGGTTTGTTTATCTGCTCACGTATTTTTGACAACCTTGACTTGAGACCTAATAATTTCTTATCAAAAGAAATGGTGTGCGAAAATTCATTGCTACGATCTGCCTTAGACGTACCTGACAATACGTAGATTTGCGCCGAGTGAAACTCTTTACTAATTATGTTGAGATCTTCTTCTGTTACCCCTTCGAGATCCGAGGACTCCAGAAGTTCGATCCGCATATAGGAATAATCTCGAGCGATCCTGTATTTATCTCCGCCTTCGGTTTCCATTATTATTGAGTTGAGATTTCAAAAAAGTATTCTATATCAAATGTAAACAAAACAAATACAAAGCTACGGCTATTTTGCCGTTTCCACTTCTTTTTTAGTGGCTACAACTGACGCCTATTTGTCAACCGAGCTTAGCAATACAAATAGATAAAACGAAAAAGAACATTTATGACCGTTGGATTGTTTTAAATACGTACCCTCAATATTTTTAGCGAATCTAAATAATATTGTCGGAACGGTAACAAACGACAAATTTACCGATTCCGATACTATCTTATAAACAAAACAATGATGCGAAATGAAATGATAAAGCGAAAATGAAAGCTAGTTAAATCCGGTTCGAATGACCAAATGTTCGATTGCTAGATTTATGAAATGGTGGATAAATGGACTGTAGATTTTTTGTTAATGAATGTTTGTGTGACTCCGAAATTGTGAGACACGAATGCAACGAAAGTGATTATAATCTTGGAGCGAGAATATGAGAGTAGGCGTGAATTGCGTGAATGAGGTGTATCGAGGGTGTTACGAAAAACCACTAACCTTTGAATCAGAGGCGCGTAGCAGTATTCAGCTCTTTCCAGAGTTCCTCGGGGCGTCACGGCTAAAACTATACCTTGGAGATCTGTACTTCACTGGGCGGGCAAGCTTAGCGTTAGCTTAGAGGGGCCGGTCGGAGCAGTAGAGCTAATATGTGGAGTCTCGTACAGCGTCGAAATTCACGTCAAACGCAAACAATTACACGCACCGCACAAATCCGTATCGTATTCTTATGATAATTACAACAACGACAATAAATTATAAATACACCGAAAACAATAGCGTAAAAATGTGTACTTTCAACTCGACTTTCCAAGAAGGAATGACATTATTTATTTCAAATCGCGGGAAAACCTAACGGTCATAAATGTACGCGGCGTGAGAAATGTCAGAGTCACGAATGTCAGATACGTCAATGACAAGTCGCAGCGTTACCTATAAAAAGGTGATAGCCAATTCTGAACACCTATAGTTATACTGGCACTTGACATGATTTTTATTAGGGCAACTCGAAGCTAGTTTTAGTGTACACCATGTTGGTGATCATTAAATAAATAAACTAAACTGTTCATCTTAAGTTTTTGTTTTATAGTGCGTAAGCCTCACACTCAATTTCTAAGAAATTAAATAATATTAAATATATAATATTTAAAATATAATTTTTTTGTCTTCGGCGGGACTAGAACCCGCATCCTTCCATGTTCATCTTAACATGGAATGTGATAGCAGTTTGTGATTTCTGCTTTCTTAAGATTATTTAGCTAACAGATCAGAAGTTTAGTAAACATTGGACGTCAAACTTAAATAAACTTTGAACATATTGTAGTTTCAGAGTGTATTTTAGTTAATCTCTGACATGTCAATAGACTCCAAAACAGCAATTGGTCATCATCACATGTGACTTTATTTTTAAATTTCATTACAGCTGAGCGCAACAACACTCAAAATACTCTGAAGGTCCAAAAGAACCCACTCGGCGAGCATATAACTAGCAACGGTGGCCCGCCGCAGAATGCTGAGCCGACATGGGTTCATGAGATATTTCAAGGCACGCTCACTAGTGAAACTCGATGCCTCAACTGTGAGACTCTGAGCACTAAGGATGAGCATTTCTTTGACTTGCAAGTAAGTTATTGTTTCACAATTTTAGTTCTCAAATCCCACCAACACACATCATCATCATCATCAGCCTACACAACACACATAAATAAATAAATATTGCTGGACAATTCACACAGCATTATCTAGCCCCAAGCTAAGCAGAGCTTCTGTTATGGGTACTAGATAACTGATATACTTATTACAATACACTACATAGTAGATAGATATTTTTTATTATACATAGAAAACATCCAGAACACCCTGAACAAATATCTACAGATCGTACATACATTTGTCCCGAGGCGGGAATCGAACTCGCAACCTCCTGCGTCGCAGGCGGACATTCGCCCGCTGCGCCACAGAGGTCGTCGATGTCACACTAATTGACATGTCACACTAATATTATAAATGCAAAAGTTTAGATGTTTAAATGTTTGGATGCGGGTTATCTCTTTACGCCTAAACTGCTGAACGGATCAAGCTAAAATTTTGTGTAGATTTAGTTCAAGAAATGGATTAACATATTTTCATCCTGGACAAACTTCTGCCAAACCGCAAGCAAATAAAGAAAAAAGTTTGCTGATGAGGTACCTACTGGACATAATATTCACCCAGCTACCCAGACTTGCAACGAAAACCTGCAGATCATACAAACATGTGTCCCAAAATGAGAATCGAACCCACAACTTTCTACATAGCAGGTGGACTTTTGTCCACTGTGAACTGAAAACCAGACTATACCAACCCGCCCCCTAGCATAGACATGGCTACAATAGAAAACATACTAAACAACACACTAAAAATAGTAAAAATTATGCTATCCTTTTTTTTCGATCAATAAGAAAGGGAAACAACATTTGTAGCTATATCAAATATTTGTTGTGACATCTGAATCGACGCCAATGCGTGAATTAATAAAATTGAAGAAATGTAATCCAAATATATTACGCATTGGATGATGATTCTATGTCATTATTAATTTATGATGCCCCAAGCTAAGCAGTGCTTGTACTAATACAATACAATTTTTTTTTAAATTATTATTCCTAGAAATCACCTGCGAAAAATATCTGCAGATCGTACAAATATTTATCGTGAGACAAGAACCCGCGGCTAGCTGCGCCGCTGATGTACAATTTTTTGTTGAAACATAGACAAAAGTCTATTCCATCCTAGACAAAGACTTGTCTATGATTCCCATGCTAAGCCTTATAAAGCCATACTGCTTTTGCTTGCTCAATTATCTTGCCATTTCAGGTGGATGTTGGTCAAAACACCAGCATCACGCACTGCCTTAAGACATTCAGCGCCACAGAGACTCTCTGCAGCGACAACAAGTTCAAATGCGACCACTGCTGCAGCTACCAAGAAGCCCAGAAGCGCATGCGAGTTAAGAAACTACCATCAATTTTGGCTCTCCATCTGAAGAGGTTTAAGTACATGGAGCAGTATAATAGGCATATCAAGGTCTCGCATCGGGTTGTATTCCCGCTGGAACTGAGACTGTTCAATACGGTAAGTTTCCATTTTATCATTTTTGACGTATAAAGAATGTCGCAGATCTGAGGGGCTACTCGGAAAAGGAAAATCGAAGTTTCGTTTTCGTTGACTTGCAAAACCAACTCTTATGTCGCTTGGGCTAGGCGCTAGGTTAGCGTTTGCACGAAAACGAATCAGAAACTTCGATTTCGTTTTTAAGATAAGGGCCCTGGATCGCACCGCTGCCGCAGGGCACGAAAATTTGCATTCAATTATAGGCCTTAATACGTTTAGATGCTTTTTATATTGATGGTATCAGATAACAGACAGTTCGCGGGCCACACGCTTGAATTGAAGCTTGCGGTAAGCCATTTTGTTACTGTAAAATGTATATGAAGATTACGTTACGCGTTTGAGTCCACATTTGAATGCTCATTGTTGTGTTCTGCGGTTGGATGTGTGAGCGCAAACCTTTAGGGTCAAAACAAAACTTTTTTATTTCGTACCATTAGAAAATTTGAAAATATTTAAACATAGACACAAAACTAATGGCGGCGCCTCGTATTCATTATTAATAAATTCAGGGCTTACTTAATTACTTTTTACCATTTTGACGAATTTTCGATACACTATCCCCTTGATGAGATGTAGTGATATTTTGTTCGACCATAAAATATTAAGTGATATTTGACGAGACGACGCGCGATTGGGTGAGGTTCGGCTAGGGCTCCCCCCCTAAACGTAATCAATGGACGCCTCCTTGTGTAATACAATGAGGGACAATTTTATTAATAAGCAAGTTACTATTTTAAATGAAGGTTTATTAACAAAGAAAATTATTGTTTAGAAATTCGGAAAGCCTCGTTACCCCACGGACATAGAGTCGAATGAAGGTTAAATGAATGTTTCCAGTCGGATTCCGCCGTGAACCCGGACCGCCTTTACGACTTGGTGGCGGTCGTGGTGCACTGCGGCTCGGGGCCCAACCGTGGACACTACATCAGCATCGTGAAGAGCCACGGCTTCTGGCTACTCTTCGATGACGATATGGTCGATGTGAGTATGGGAATATAGCTTTCGAGCTGTTTTAATTTGACGTTTTCCAATTAAGATACCGAACAGAAGAGACGTCGAAAGCCCTGGTTTAGGGTTAAGTAGTCATTAAGGAAACATTATAGTTTTGTCATGTCCGTTAGTATGTCCGTCCGTTTGTCTGTATGTCTGTTTGTGCGTGGCTTAGCTCAGAGATTGTTAGTCCTAGAAACTCAACTTCACTCCAAAGCGACTGAACGGATGGGGCTGAAATTTTCCATAGATGTAGGGTTAGACCAGGAATAACCAATGAAGTATTATCGTTACGGTAACAAAATTATACTTTTTATCCCCTAAATCAGTTCTAATGGGATAGAAATAACCTTCAAACGTTTCCATACAAACAATGCAAATTAGTTAATAATAAACATATTTGATTTCACCTTCTATTTTTAAGTCGGAAATCAATAACTTTATTTCTTTAGGCTTATAAAAGCACTAAGTCAAAACAAATTTTATACACTGTAAATTATTATCAATAAGAAATGAAGTGTGTCTTACTATAAAAACTTTCGTAGTTTGACGAATTCATTATGAATAGAGGTGGTCGTTTTTACTAACATCGTTGTTGACCAACGATGTCAGTGTACGATGTTCCCATCGGATGGCGGATAGGTGAACAACGGATGCCTGCGACATCGAGATGCCGAACCGAGTAATGCCGATCGCCACCGACAACAAACGAACGTCACACCGACATCGGAATAGCGTGGAGGTTAGTGGCGCGGCATCGGATGGCGAACAACGAAGTCAGCCGAGTAATGCCGATTGCCAAACCTAAGCAACGAACATCCATCCATACCTCACCGCCCGCATGCCTGCGTGTGTGTGAGCGAGAGGAGAGGATGCTAGAACATAGAACTGAACGTTTTATTATATCTAACTAGATATGTCATGAACCATGTACCAATGTTATTTATTACTAGCTGTACCCGCGACTTCGTTCGCGATTGCCTCACCGGCCGACTAATTAAGTTCACATTTAACCATAGTCTCTCATATTATGAAACGCCGCCGTGCAAAAAATCGTGTAGGTTCTACGGGGGATAGCATGTTGTCATCTTCAATCCCATAGATGAAAGAAATAATGATGAATGCAGATGGAGAGACGCGCGTCAAGTTTGAAACTATTAATTTATCTCGCACGCACTATCTGGAGTTTTATTAATCTAAGGATTCTACGTGATGATTCTGCGACGATTGCACTGTCATACTGAAGCAATTGTATTGCAGAATTGGGCTCCTGATCCATTTGACTGGACCACTGTAATTTTTTTTTCGTTAGTAGGTAGGTACAGTTGGCTGTGTACCACAGTAAAAAATATTTTTCTGTGGTCCAGTTAGTTTAATTGGACCACTTACTGCAACCAAACTTCGGTAGTACAGTTAACTGGACCAGCTAAACCACCATATGTCATGTAAGGTAGGCACCTAACTTATTTTTCCAAGACGCACCACCTTAGTAGGTAGGAACCTAACTAATGGGTGCGTCTTGGAAAAATTAGATAGGAACTTACCTACCCTTTATCTACAATTTTTTTTCTTCAATCTACAGATTATTTCATCAGTATACTGATTTTCTACTCGACTTTCTACTGATTTAGTCAAATTCGATTTTGCAACACTGTTTCTAACAAAAAGAATGCATGATATCGGACGACGCGTAGACCCGTCGGGTTGCGCGGTTTAAGAATTCTACTTTTTCCTCTCTCCCAGGGGAACCTTACTGAATTCCAGGATAAAATGTATCCCATGTCCTTCCTTGAACTCAAATCGTACCAATTCAGTCCAACTCATTCAGTAGTATCGGCGTGATGCGCGGTGAAGGAATTTTACTTGCATCCCTTCTCCCAGGGGAACCTTACTAAATTCTGGGATAAAATTTATATTTCCTCGTAGTATGAATTCAAATTATGCCGAGTTCCATTCGAATTCATTCAGTTGTTCCGTCATAATGCGCGGTTAAAGAATTTTACTTACATCCTCTCTCCCAGGGGAACATTACTGAATTCCGGGATGAAATGTATCCCATGTCCTTCCTTGTAGTATGAAATCAAATCGTGCTGGGTTTCATTCCCACTCATTCAGCACTTTCGGCGTCATGCGCGGTGAAGAAATTTTACTTTCATCCCCTCTCCCAGGGGAACCTGACTGAAATCCGGGATAAAAAGTATCCTATGTCCTTCCTCGTAGTATGACCTAAAATCGTGCCGAGTTTCATTTCGATACCTTCAGTCTTCAGTAGTTTCGACGTGATGCGCGTTTAAGAAACAGACAGACAGACAGACAGACAGACAGACAGACAGACATGAATGAAAAAAATTACAGTTTTGGCTTCAGTATCGATAGTAGACTGTCCTCCAAAAAAAATTTTCAAAATATCTTCAATGTACAGAATTGGACCTGTTACAGTTTTATTATAAGTATAGATTAAAAAAAAATACGATATCTAATTTTTTTATCAAATGTCTCGTTTTAATATAAGTATTATGGTATTTTAGATTTACCCTACTAGGTACTAGGAACCAAGTTAGATATTGAATTATTTGTATTTGTTCAAATTCTGTAATTTAGGACCTACCCGTCTAAAAGGCTCATGTCACTTCCAGTAAGTTTCATATGCTCGTTATTCTTGTCGTTTGTTTGGATTTTTTTTCGAGGGAATATTTCTTACAAAAAAATATTCCTCAAGTAGGGACCTAATAGGTAGGTAGGTAGGTACCTACTAATTTAATTGTTTGGTTTGCTTTAGATAGGTTTAATAGGTCTAATAGGTAGGTAGGTAGGTAAGTACCTACTAATTTAATTGTTTGGTTTGCTTTATATAGGTTTAATAGGTCTAATAGGTAGGTAGGTTTAATAGGTCTAATAGGTAGGTAGGTAGGTACAGGTACCTACTAATTTAATTGTTTGGTTTGCTTTAGATAGGTTTAATAGGTCTAATAGGTAGGTAGGTAGGTAGGTAGGTACCTAGTAATTTACTTGTTTCGTTTGCTTTGGATAGGTTTAATAGGTCTAATAGGTAGGTAGGTAGGTACCTACTAATTTAATTGTTTGGTTTGCTTTAGATAGGTTTAATAGGTCTAATACGTAGGTACTACCTACACCTACCTAAATTATTAGGTACCTAGTAATTTACTTGTTTGGTTTGCTTTGGATAGGTTTAATAGGTCTAACAGGTAGGTAGTAGGTACTTGTGTTCTTGTTTTGTTTTCAAAAAACGTTGTACGGGAACATTGATTGAATTGGCAACTGGTAATTGTCTAGTTATCTACTGCGACACCCTAGTGTCAGTGT
This sequence comes from Eupithecia subumbrata, assembly GCA_949316285.1. Taxonomy (NCBI): domain Eukaryota; kingdom Metazoa; phylum Arthropoda; class Insecta; order Lepidoptera; family Geometridae; genus Eupithecia; species Eupithecia subumbrata. The sequence continues at coordinate 32,398,848 of OX438640.1, read as the reverse complement.
TGTGTTAGCAACCCGGCCGACATCGTTGGCGGCAACATCGACACCCTAGTGTCAGTGTTGTGTTAGCAAGCCGGCCGACATCGTTGGCGGCCACATCGTTGTTCACAACGGATGCCATTCTGACAAAAACGATGCGCATCGTTGTGGAAATTCAACGACAACGCCCATCTCTAATTATGAATATAAAATATATTATAAAGAGGAAAGATTTGATTAGGCTCCGAAACTACAGAAAAATTCTTTTACCATTAGAAGCCCACATTATTCCTGATGAACATAGGCTACTTTTTACCGCGGGAAAATGCTTCATGCCTACGGGAAAACGGGTAATAGGACAATGGGTAGTATGAATAAGAATGCAGCTAGTGAATATATTAAGTTGTTCTTCCAACACCAACTAGGTCCGTAGTTAACCCGATCACATTCAAAATGAAATAAAGTGTAGAGAATTCTCTACATTTTTTTTGTTCCCTAGTGGAAAAAGTGAAATCACGCCTAACTGATATTCCTTCTTTTTCAGAAAATTGAAGCCTCCGGTATAGAAGACTTTTACGGCCTCACTTCTGATATTCAGAAATCATCAGAAACAGGTTATATCTTATTCTATCAGTCTAGGGATGCTAGTTGTTAAGAATCTTCTATCATAGTAATTTATTCAATTTATAGTCATGAATATCATGTTGAATCAATATGCCAGGTTTGTTAAAGTTAAAAGGCATATAAATTATTGAAAATTTGTTTTAATTTAAATACAATTAGTAATGGTTCTTTTTATAGTGATTTGAAATGTAAATATTATTTCATTAATTACAATGATCATTCAATTCACTATGTACTTTTATTTATTACTTTTGTACGTACTTTTCTTACCTACCGATATGTACTTTTATGATTATGCAATCGTTCTTATAGACGCAAATAATAATTAATGAAATGTTATTGAGCAACAATACTTGGTGAGCTTCTAAGTCCTAAGGTCATTTATTTAATTAATTTAGGCACTACCCACGCCTCATACAGAAGCGTAAGGCCCCGCTCACTTTGGATACGAATTTGTTCGTACGTAAACGTACGAGAAGGTACTGTTCGTACGAATTGAGTGCTCACACTGAATACGTTTTTCTCCGTCAAATAGGCAGTGCACCGGTGATATCGAGTACGTGAAGTCATCTTTGTTGCGATGAATAATCTGTAGGTATCTTCTAAATAGTTAGAAATAGGTTAGATATCGAAATAACATTTATGTCCGTAAATCAAGTTGATTAACTTTTCTACATCCATTGTGTCCATTTTTAGGGTATCGAAGGTCGGTTTCGAAACCCTTATGGCGCTTTGTCTGTCCTTTTTTCCCTCCTTAATAACTCGGCAACTACTGCAGCTATCAACTTGAAATTTAAAATAATAATAAATTTCGTGCGCCTGTAAAGATTTAAAGAAAAATAAATGATAATAAATGAAAAATGAAAATGAATATTTTCCATACAAATTGTGATGCCGAAATTTTAAAAGATACCTACAGGGTCATGTCGGGTACCAAATGAAAGGTATTGGTTTATACATTCCAAAATAGTTTTAGAAAATTTTGTAGGTTTTTTACTTTTTAAAATATTTTGAAAAAAGTCTAAAAAATACCCATTCCCCCCCCCCCATCTCCGAAGATTGCAGAGCGATCCATGTAAAATGTATAGAGCGTTTATAGATATGGATCTATATTTTACCCGAAAAATATAGAGAAGTTTGTAAAAAGAACACTTTTTGAAAAATAGTCGAAAAAGGGGGAATAATTTTCAAAAGGGGAGGCTACCTCACCGAGTTTATCAAATGAAAGGTATCGGTTTGGACATTACAAAACAGTTTTTAAAATTTCTGTAGGTTTCATACTTTTTGAAATATTTTGAAAAAAGTCGAAACAATACCAATTTCTCCCATCTCCGAAGATTGCAGAGCGATCCATGTATAATGTATAGAGCGTTTATAGATATGGATCTATGTATATTTTACCGGAAAAATATAGAGAAGTTTGTAAAAAGAACACTTTTTGAAAAATAGTCGAAAAGGGGGGGAATAATTTTCAAAAGTGGAGGCTACCTCACAGAGTTTATCAAATGAAAGGTATCGGTTTGGGCATTTCAAAACAGTTTTTGAAATTTCTGTAGGTTTCATACTTTTTGAAATATTTTGAAAAAAGTCGACAAATTTACCATTACCCACTTTAACCGAATCATGCAGATCCATCTGAAATGTAGGTTGGTACCTACTATTTTAGGTATTCGTTAAATTACGAAGTCTCTAACCGGTGCTTTTGTTACATATTTGTTGACAAACGTTCGAAACCCTCGGCGCGCGAGTTACACTCGCACTTGACGGATCTTGTTATGTAAAACTGAACGTACGATTGCGTGATAAATCCCAACAAGTTCGGATTGAATTCGGACGTCGTAAGTAAACGTACGTTTACGTAGGACTCATCGCATGCAGTGTGAGCGCTCCCATACTCCTTAGAACGTCGGGAGGGCGGGATTATTCGTGCATAGTCGTACTTTTACGCGCGAATCAAATCGGATGAAATCGTATCCAAAGTGAGCGCGGCCTAAGGCCCAGACTCCATCAAAGCGGATATGTCCGAAGCGGAGACGAGAAGAGACGTTTGTCAGCTAGGGTGTTACCTTACCACCGAAGCTGTGTGCGGTGAGAAGCGTACTAGCTAGGTTGGAGCGAAGATGTGTGCTGTCTAAAGTGGAGATGTGTGCTGGCTAAAGCGGAGTTTTGTGCTGGCTAAAGCTGAGATTTGTGCTGGTTAGAGCGACTGAGCCGCGTGTGGCGAGTGTCTGATGTTTGTTGAGATGAATGCACTAGCGGCGCCGCTCACTGCACGCCGCTCACATCTCTTCTCGTGTCCTCTGCGTGACGTCGCCAGCTTGCGAGACATAGCTCGCATCTCCGTTTGCAGCTCACATCTTCAATCTTTGTTTCTTCGCATACAAATATACATCTCTCGGTGGTATCCACTGAAGCTGAGCGTTTACGAGATGCGTGAATAACGACATTCTATTCGTTGTTTAATAAAACACATCTCTTCTCCGCTCTCGTCTCCGCTTTGGTGGAGTCTGACTCTTAGCGATCCGGGGCTCTTACTGTATACTAGCTGTACCCGCGACTTCGTTCGCGATTGCCATACCTGCCGACTAATTAAGTTCACATTTAACCACAGTTTCTCTCATATTATGATACGCCGCCGTGCAAAAAAACTTGGATGCGCAGAATTGGACCTGTTACACTTTTAATATAAGAATCTTTATTTAGGTACCTAGTTAAATCTATATATATAAAAGAAAGTCGTGTTAGTTACACTATTTATAACTCAAGAAAGGCTGAACCGATTTGGCTGAAAATTGGTGGGGAGGCAGCTTAGAACCAGGAGACGGACATAGGCTATGTTTTATCCCGGAATTACCACGGGAACGGGAACTACGCAGGCGAAGCCGCGGGCAGCAGCTAGTAGTGTATAAATCGTGTGGGGTCTACGGCGGATAGCATGTTGTCATCTTCAATCCCATTCTTTATCGACAATACTTTCAGCTACGACTCGGCCAGCGTTAGTGTTAAGAAGTGTCATACTCGTTTCACTTCTTACTCATGGTTCCGTTCAGCTGGGGCCCTATTCTGCTAAATTAATCGCTTCACTATGACAGGGACGTCACAGACGTCACGGAATGACACGTTTTGGTATTTTACCTTAGATGAAAGAAATTATGATGAATGCAGATGTAGAGACGCGCGTCAAGTTTAAAACTATTAATTTATCTCGCACGCACTATCTGGAGTTTTATTAATCTAAAGATTCTACGTAATGATTCTGCGACGATTCCATTGTCATAGTGAAGCCATTGTATTACAGAATTGGGCTTCTGATCCATTTGACTGGACCACCGTAATTTTTTTTCGTTATAAGGTAGGTACAGTTGATTGTGTACCACAGTCAAAAATATTTTTCTGTGGTCCAGTTAGTTTAATTGGACGACTTACTCCAACCAAACTTCGGTGGTACAGTTAACTGGACCAGCTAAACCACCAAATATCATGTTCATGAATATTGCATGGACCATTTGTACATTTTACTTTGCCTGAAATAGGCATTGACGCACTCATTAGTTAGGTTCCTACCTTCTAAGGTAGCCCTAACTAACTAATGGGTGCGTCTTGGAATATTAATGGATAGGAACTTACCTACCCTTTATCTACTGATTTTTTTGTTTCACTGAACTGATTTTCTACTCGACTTTTTACTGATTTAGTCAAATTCGATCTTGCAACACTGTTTCTAATAAAAAGAATGCATGAAATCGGCGACGCGTTAATGAATTACAACTAAGAACACATTTTGACTTTTATCCCCTCTCCCAAGAGAACCGTGCCTACTGATATCCCAGATAAAATGCATCATTTGATTTCATTCTGTACTTTGGCGTGATGCGCGAGAGGCGCAGGAATTTGACTAATATCCCCCTCCACGGGAACCTTACTGAATTCCGGTATAAAATGTATCTTTCCCCGTAGTATGAACTCAAATTGTGCCGACTTCCATTCGAATTCATTCAGTAGTTCCGTCGTGATGCGGGGTTAAATAATTATACATTTTCCTCTCTCCCAGGGGAACCTTACTGAATTCCAGGATATAATGTATCCCATGTCCTTCCTTGTAGTATGAACTCAAATCGTGCCAGGTTTCATTCCAACTCATTCCGCACTTTCGGCGTGATGCGCGGTGAAGGAATCTTACTTTCATCCCCGCTCCCAGGGGAACCTTACTGAATTCCGGGATAAAATTTATCTTTCCACGTAGTATGAACTAATATCATGCCGAGTTGCATTCGAATTTATAAAGAAGTTCCGTCGTGATGCGCGGTTAAAGAATTTTACTTTCATCCTCTCTCCCAGGGGAACCGGATAAAATGTATCCCATGTCCTTCCTTGTAGTTTGAACTCAAATCATACCAATTCAGTCCAACTCATTCAGCAGTTCAGCGTGATGTGCGGTGAAGGAATTTTACTTTCATCCCTTCTCCCAGGGGAACCTTACTTAATTCCAGGATAAATGTATCTTTCCTCGTACTCAAAGAGTATAACTCAAATTATGCCGAGTTTCATTCGAATTAATTCAGTAGTTCCGTCGTGATGCGCGGTTAAAGAATTTTACTTTCATCCTCTCTCCCAGGCGAACCTTACTGAATTGCGGGATCAAATGTATCCCATGTCCTTCCTTGTAGTATGAAATCAAATCCTGCTAGGTTTCATTCCAACTCATGCAGCACTTTCGGCGTGATGCGCGGTGAAGAAATTTTACTTTCATCCGTTCTCCCAGGGGAACCTGACTGAATTCCGAGATAAAAAGTATCCTATGTCCTTCCTCGTAATATGACCTAAAATCATGCCGAATTTCATTTCAATACCTTCAGTAGTTTCGGCGTGATGCGCGGTGAAGAAATTTTACTTTCATCCCCTCTCCCAGGGGAACCTGACTGAATTCCGGGATAAAAAGTATCCTATGTCCTTCCTCGTAATATGACCTAAAATCATGCCGAATTTCATTTCAATACCTACAGTAGTTTCGGCGTGATGCGCGTTTAAGAAACAGACAGACAGACAGACATGAATGAAAAAAATTACAGTTTTGGCTTCAGTATCGATAATAGAGTGCCCTCCAAAAAAAAATTTCAAAATATCTTCAATGTACAGAATTGGACCTGTTACAGTTTTATTATAAGTATAGATCATCGAGTCGGCTTCGAGCCACTCTTTCAAACATATTCGTCGATAATTTTTGAAATAGTTTTACCTGTTTTGGGGATCGCAATTATTCGGGGGACACCACCTAGCGGGTTTGGTTGTCAAACTAGGCCTAGATCTCAGTTACTCACAGGATCCCCGTGGTAAAAAACTAGAATTACATAAAAAAATTTTTTTTTGGTTCCTTAATTGGAAAAATAATAGGTACGGTAAAAAAATCGTGAAAGTGCACTGTTTTGCACCTGATTTGGTCGAGATCTCAGGAGCCCTGCGGTCTATAGAATATATTTATGTTTTGATTCGTAGTTTATTACTAATTATTTGGTTCCTTAATACAGTTTCTTCATAAGTTGTGTAGTTTTCTTGTAAATAACCGAAAACATCATTTTTGCGCTTACGGAGTTCCAATAACGTATTCTCCGTCCCGCTTCTATGAACGCGAAATACTATGCCTATCCTTTTCACATCATAACGACTGGTAAATTTACATTAGAACATGATAAAGGATACGGTTATTCTAAGGACAACTGTAACTTCAAATTTAAACTAAACCAACCAATTCATTACGTTTATGAATTTATGATATAGACAGTAAAAGAGTACCATTAAGTAATTGATTTTTATTATTGAAACGTAAAGACAACAAACAAACAGAAAATACCAAGCTGTCGAAAAGTTAACATGCTAGGCGTAAAAATTATTAAAGTTGTACAAATTGTTTTCGGTCAATATGCTACAGTGACTTCTTCGAAAATAATATCAGCGTTGTTGAGATGTTACTGCCTTTGCTCATTTTTATTCGTCTTGTATTTCATAAGCCGTTACTTGGAATATTTGGTGCAAGTAGACGAAAAAGGGTTACTTTTCAATGGGATAATCCTTACAAATTATGTAATCTCGATAATATTATCGCAATGTTCCCGGCCTTATTTAAATACGTATACAGATTTTATCGGCTCTTGTGATTACTACACAAAAAACGCTTTCGGCTATAACAAAACAATTTACAAATTCTTGTTACTGCATCTATCTATTGCCGTGATTAGTGTTGTGGGTGATTTGCAACTGTCAAAGTTTTGGATAGGAGCGATTTCTTCAGATAGTATTTGCTGGATGTATTTACTAGTCCACCATTACATCCATTTATCGCTAGTAGCAGTGTATTTAGATACGATTGTAATAATCGAATTGTTGCGGAATAGATTTTCCCTTTTGAGAGATATTTTGTACGCCAATCCAGGGATCGCAAACGTGTCAGGAAGAGATGAGATACAGTTAAAGCTAAATAGTTTGAAAAAATGTTTGCGTAATTATATAGACTCACTTGATGCATTTGGGAAAGTTTATGGGTGGCTACAGCTACGCGTAAGTTCAATTTGTTTAACAATAAAATACTCGTACTCGAGTAATTTATTAAATAAAGACGTAGGATCTAACCCCTTTGCCGGCCCCACAGGGCCGGAAGAAGGGTTGACACTGGCTAAATAAGCTGTTGATTGTTGCAGATGTTTATCTTATTTGCGTTCACCCTGCCCCATTTGACGATTTTCACGTATAGCATAGTGCAACAACTGTGGTTTGAGGTGAGTACCTACCTACATTGCCGGATCTAGGGGGAGTCTAGACGGGTCGCTCGCCCCGGGTGCCCGTTTCTTAGAGGCGCCAAAATCCGAGAGAGTCAAATAAGCTTTTCAACTTTTTTGTGCGGCGATCGGCGAAGCTAAGATGACGGTGAGCGGGGTCGACAGTCTAGAGCTGTCCCGCCTCAAACCATCGTATTGATTTTATCGTGGCTCGCTCCGCTCGCCAACGCTCTAATTATACTGTTCGAATTTGCTTTACACAACAATCCGCTGTCCAGTTTCAATAACCAGGTAACCTACCTAGTTAATCCGCTTCAACCATAATGGACAATATACAATGTTTGTAAACCACGTGTTGATCTATTGATAGGATTTGCACTACCTACAGTACAAATGCTGAAAAATTATTTTGAAAACACCACGCTAAAAAGAGAATTCGGGATTTTTGTGTTGCGAGTTGTTTACCTTGACAATGGCTTGATTGTAGTTTGGCCACCAGGAAACACCCCTGTTTTCAGCCTTATATAACATCATTGGTTTTCAGCCCTTTCAGAAACACATGTCCAGATTCTATTACGCGGATTTTTTCGAGCTGCTCGTCATAATGACAGCCCCTTGCGTCGCTTGTGAACTATGTCGCGACGAAGTCAACTTGCTCAAGGTTCTCTTGATCAATCAGATAATTCAGTGTGATGGTAAGTTGTATTTTTTAGTTTCCTACTTGTTTCGCAGATTCACACGTTGTACAACGCCAGTCAAAATAACACTCGTTAAGGTGTCTTGTACTTCTTTCTACACGTGCAGTCTATGTGCCAGATTTACACAAAAAGCCTACAATTTACGCATCCGGTAAAATAAGGACTTCAGAATGTTGTTTTGGCTGCCGCGATACTGTACTGTAGCGCATCAGGGATGTTCGCAGACGCGCACGTGGATGGGTTCCACCAATGAGATTTTACCAATAGAGACGTCATACTCATTATAAAGAAATAAAAACATGGCGATATTTTACTATAGCTACCTGCATAGGACTATGGAACTTTATTTGTATCACTGAGTACGTTAAAAGATCACAGAGATATATAGGACCCCGTTGTCAGAAAGAGATGAATATACTGTTCACACTTTACACGAGCGGCCAGCGGGCTGACGGCCAATGACAGCCTATGACGTCATCGGCTAGCAGCTAAGGAACGAACTAGGGGAAACGGGGGTAACGAGGCACCACTAAGAAAATAAACAGTAAATTTTAAATAAAAATATTTATTTACGAATTATAGTATTACATCCCTCGTATAGGTACATTTATGTGAGCAAACTAGAAAAAATACTTTTACTTAACTTAAGTACCTACTAATCGCTACCTAGTATAAAACAAAGTCGCTTCCTGTCTTGTGTCTGTCTGTCTGTCTATGTCTATGTATGCTTAGATCTTTAAAACTATGCAACGGATTTTGATGCGGTTTTTTTTAATAGATAGAGTGATTCAAGAAGAAGGTTTATATGTATAATACATGCATAATATAGTTGAGGAACACTGATAATTTTAGAGGTTTCTTATGTGATGTCGTAAATAAATACTTTTTTTGCGCTTAAATTGCAAACGCTGGCTGAACCCTACGAGATAGATCAAAATAATGTACTACAGTATTGTACACCTTAAAAAGGTATATATCTATCTCTTAGGGATAACCCACAATAACCAGTTTATATCCTTTACTTTTTACGAGAAATAATTTCTTATTTACGAAGTTATTTTAAGCAATACAGCATAAATCCTTATCCAATAAATACATTGTGCATTTCATATAGATTAATTTGGCCCTTTACAGCATGAAATTAAAGTAAATGAATATTTTCGAAGATATCATAGAATTAAAATGCAGGGACATGGCGGTTGCAGCGGTACCGGCAGGGAGGCCGATTCTGTAGTATATTTAGTATCAGCTTTGCACCCGGGGCGGGTCACTAGTTACTATGATAATAATTTAATAAAGTTTGGTTTGATAGATGGATGGATGGATTGATTGATGTTTGTTACTTCTTCACGTCAAAATTACTGAACGGATCGGGCTGAAATTTTACCTGTCTAATCAAACATAGGAATACACAACTGAATATTAAAAGTAGTTTTTTTTCTATTTTACCTTAATTACCGGCACTGCATTATTTATCAGTTTGTGATTTTTTTTTGTGACGTACTTGTCAGTATCTACAAAGTGTTTGGTGCATATTGTGGAGTATGCCGTTGAATCCATTCATCCATCGTCTCGTCTTTGGGTTCTAACGACTCGTACCCATTTCTCCCTAATTAATTCGTCTTTAGGAAATCTAAAACAAAATAGAAGCAAATGTTGAAAGTCAAATCCATCTCTTTATTATCCTAGATACTACGAAACATAATTGGAAAGTAGTGGTGAAAAATAATATTGTTGCATTGCGTGATCATATTACCCATATCACCCTAATCTCCCTTAGCGTCGGTCGAACCGACAACACCGCACGCCATTATCTCGTTCTCTCTGTCACTCATGAATGCAACGCACTACGTCTTGTCTCGTTCGTGTAAATGGCAAAGCGGCAACGCCGCGGCAGTGATTTTTTTATTATAAAATTAATGATTTTCCATTTTAAATAGACTAAACAGTACTTACAAATGGAAAGATACATCCTGCCTGTTTTTTACAGCTGCCCCAGTATAATTTTTGCACTTTCAAAACACAAAATGTGGCATTTTCGTTTGTTTTACTTTTCTCTAAAATCCCGCAACGTACGATCGTATCGCGGCGCGACTCAGAGCGGACTGAGTTCAGTCAAGTGAATTCACCTGGTTTTGTCTTGTCGCGCAGACCTCGGTAAAACGCATCTACCTCAGTTTATATATAATATCATTGGGTTCCACGCAATCATGCGCAAGCAGGTCGCATCCATGGTCGGCCGCATCCGCCACAGCTCCAATAGCAAGGATTGTAGATAAAACCCATAACTTAGACCACTCCTGCATGACTTTATAGTGGCGCGGGGGGGTGATTTTCTTTTGGAACCTCGTTATACATAATCATCATCATCATCCGCAACCCAACTTCACCCACTGCTCGGTAGGTATAGGCACAGTAGATAAATAGTACAGTACTTGCACTCCATACTAGAGCGCCCGAATCGACGCACGCACACATAAGCCTCATTTACTCGGCCGCTAACCAATCTTCGCAAGACAAATCTATCCAGTGAGTGTCACGCCGCGCGCCGCCGAGACTGGTCGCTGCGCGGACGAGTTTGTTGTGCCGCGACGCCCACGCCACAGTAGAGGCCTCCAATCCAAACTTTTGTGCCACCCGCACCGTCCTGCGCTAATCTAATCATCCAGCCGTGCGATAATGGGCCATCCGGGGAAACTGGGGATAAACGATATCCTTTTCAGAGTAGGCACCCAGGCTCGCTCCGAGATGATAGTGATGATATCATCCGCCCATCTCGCCGCTGGACGCTCGACGCCTCCGTACCCAGTTATTGGACGTCATTTAGTAAGCGTCTTAGGTGGGTAGGTAGGGTACCTACCTACTTCACCCGTCGCCGTCGTCTCTTATGCATCATAAGCAAAGAATTTTTCTTCTGCTCTTAAGTAAACTGCTAAGCTAGCGAGGGATTTATACAGGGTTATTGGTTAATCACTGACACTACGTGAACTGCCAGTTCTACCCATCATCACGAACACGTTAGTGAAGACTCCGGTCTTAATTCTTATTTTTTTGTAAATACCTCACTTACAAAATAATATGCGAAACATAATTAATTACTTACTAAATACCGATGTCCCACTCCTATTTAAATCCACATCATCATCATTGGTACATTTTACATCTACGCAAGATGATTTAAGTGGCATTAGCCTGGCTGGGAGACAGCCGAACACATACAAACCCACTGATAATTCAGGACAGAGCCGTTTAGGTTTAGTTTCAAAGAAAACTCCTATAATGAACGGTTTTTGAATGGTTTTTGAATGTTGGGGGTACATACTAATATCATTCCTTTTCCACCAATTTTAAGAATTGAGACCTGGCGTCTTCACGGACGTGTTCATGATGGTGGGCAGAACTTGCAGTTGACATAGTGTCAGTGAATTACCAATAACCCTGTGTAACAGGAAACCCAAAACATTTGCTCATACGATAGGTACTTTTGAACTTCTTACCTCGATAGATATTTTTTTGGATGAAGGTTAAACGCTGATAAATCCTTCGTAGGCTAAGATCGGAGATCGGTTTCGAAACCCTTATGGTCTAGCTTTGTCTGTCCTTTTTTCCGTCCATAATATCTCAGCAACTACCGCAGCTATTAACTTGAAATTTAAAATAATAATACATTTCGTGAGCGTGTACAGATTTGAAGAAAAAAAAGGAGAAATGAAAATAAAAAGTTTCCATACAAAATTGTGATGCCGAAATTTCAAAAGAGATCTACAAAATCTACAATATTTACTTATCTATACTTATAATAAAACTGTAACAGGTCCAATTCTGTACATTGAAGATATTTTGAAAATTTGTTTTGGAGGGCACTCTATTATCGATACTGAAGCCAAAACTGCAATTTTTTTCATTCATGTCTGTCTGTCTGTCTGTCTGTTTGTTAAACGCGCATCACGCCGAAACTACTGAAGGTATTGAAATGAAACTCGGCACGATTTTAGGTCATACTACGAGGAAGGACATAGGATACTTTTTATCCCGGAATTCAGTCAGGTTTCCCTGGGAGAGGGGATGAAAGTAAAATTCTTTAACTGCGCATCACGACGGAACTACTAAAGGTATTGAAATAAAATTCGGTACGATTTTAGGTCATACCACGAGGAAGGACATAGGATACTTTTTATCCAGGAATTCAGTCAGGTTCCCCTGGGAGAGGGGATAAAAGTAAAATTTCTTCACCGCGCATGACGCCGAAAGTGCTAAATGAGTTGGAATGAAACCTAGCACGATTTGATTTCATACTACAAGGAAGGACATGGGATACATTTCATCCCGGAATTCAGTAATTTTCCCCTGGGAGAGAGGATGGAAGTAAAATTCTTTAACCGCCCATCACGACGGAACAACTTAATGAATTCGAATGGAACTCGGCATAATTTGAATTCATACTACGAGGAAAGATACATTTTATCCCAGAATTTAGTAAGGTTCCCCTGGGAGAAGGGATGAAAGTAAAATTCCTTCACTGCGCATCACGCCGAAACTACTGAATGAGTTGGACTGAATTGGTACGATTTGAGTTCAAGGAAAGACATGGGATACATTTTATCCTGGAATTCAGTAAGGTTCCCCTGGGAGAGAGGATGAAAGTAAAATTCTTTAACCGCGCATCACGACGGAACTACTTAATGAATTCGAATGCAACTCGGCGTGATTTTAGTTCGTACTATGAGAAAAGATACATTTTATCCCGGAATTCAGTAAGGCTGCCCTGGCAGAGGGGATGAAAGTTAAATTCCTTCACCGCTCATCACGCCGAAACTACATAGGTAATGAGTTGGAATGTAACTTGGCACGTTTTGAGTTCATACTACAAGAAAGGACATGAAAGGACACATTTTATCCTGAAATTCAGTAAGGTTCCCCTGGGAGAGAGGAAAAAGTAGAATTCTTTAACCGCGCATCACGACGGGTCTACGCGTCGTCCGATTTCATGCATTCTTTTTGTTAGAAACAGTGTTGCAAGATCGAATATGACTAAATCAGTATAAAGTCGAGTAGAAAATCAGTAGATTGATGAAATAATCTGTAGATTGAAGAAAAAAATTAGTAGATAAAGGGTAGGTAAGTTCCTATCTATTTATTTTTCCAAGACGCACCCATTAGTTAGGTTCCTACCTACTAAGGTGGTGGGTCTTGGAAAAATAAGTTAGGTTCCTGCCTTACATGATATATGGTGGTTTAGCTGGTCCAGTTAACAGTACTACCGAAGTTTGGTTGGAGTCTTACTCCAACAACCAAACTTCGGTAGTACAATTAAATTAATTAATTATTGTGGTCCACTTAAACTAACTGGACCGCAGAAAAATATTTTTTATTGTGGTACACAGCCAATTGTACCTACCTACTAACGAAAAAAAATTACGGTGGTCCAGTCAAATGGATCAAGGAGCCCAATTGCTTCAGTATGACAATGGAATCGTCGCAGAATCATCACGTAGAATCCTTAGATTAATAAAACTCCAGATAGTGCGCGCGAGATAAATTAATATGTAGTTTCAAACTTGACGCGCGTCTCTCCATCTGCATTCATCATAATATCTTTCATCCAAGGTGGAATACCAAAACGTGTAATTCTGTGACGATAGTCCTGTCATAGTGAAGCGATTAGTATAGCAGAATAGGCCCCCAGCTGTGAGTAAGTCAAACGAGTATGACACTTCTTAACACTGACGCTGGCCGAGTCGTAGCTAAAAGTCGTGTAGATAAAGAATGGGATTGAAGATGACAATATGCTATCCCCCGTAGACCCTACACGATTTTTTGCACGGCGGCGTTTCATAATATGAGAGACTATGGTTAAATGTAAACTTAAGTAGTCGGCAGGTAAGGCAATCGCGAACGAAGTCGCGGGTACAGCTAGTACCTATATATCTATGACTACAATCTTGCGCGCGACAAACCCCGCGCCCCTGTAAACTCGCCGGGGTGGTCGAGTTATGTGGTTTAACCTAAAGAGGATTAACACTGCAGTCTGCAAACGCACGTGTTTAAAAAACCTAGTTCATTTCAGACGAAGAGCTCCGCATAGAGCTGCAGCGCTCGCTGACGTACATGTCGCGGCGTCCGTTCCGCGCCACGGTGCTGAATTTGACTGTGGGCGTCGCGCGTCGGCCTGCCATTGCAAGTGTTCGCGTTTTCCATCACCTACGTCATTCTTATCATTGACTACACGCACTTCGTGTTATAAAATGTGAGTTTTCGATTTTAGATGCTCGGGATTTCTTGATAATCTGATGACAATGTACCTAACATGTGGGGTTAAATTACCTAACGCGAGGGATTAAATTTATAATAATAAGAATAAATATTTAATATTTTATTTTACTTGTTTCAATCTACCTACCGTTTCGAGTTGTAAAGACTAGTTCTATTTTTATTCTATTCTTTGATTGTAACATAAACAAAGAAAAAATGTTGATAAAGTAGGTAATTACTTTATAATTCATTATTCTTTTATTGTTTGTGAATCAGGTAAAATTTTCAGTTTACGAGAATTTTAGATCGCTGGATTCTGCCACTTGGGCGTACAAAAATTTCAATATTAAATTTAAATATCAATGTCAAATTATGAATAAAAATTTAAATTAATATAATAAAATAATGTCTGTAGGAGATGAATAATTATATCAAAGAATTTTAAGTTATTAAAATAAAGAAATAATGTCAAACTTATAATGGTACTTCATAATTTGAGTGTATATATTTTTAATAGAAGAATAAAATAAATTTAGTTTGTATGCGGGTAATGATAAACCAAAATTACATAGACAATTAAATATGAATAATGTCAGTCAATAAGGTCATTTAAAATATAATTCACTGTGTAAGCTTTTCCAATTAAAAAATATAAACTTTTGCACTAAATTGGTTGCTGGACAAATTGCGAATAACTTGTGGAATTTATAATTACAGATTTTTGGTGCCATACAAAATACACTTGAACGTAACAACTTTGTTCTGCACATTATGTAATCTGCCCTCAGATCGGCTTCCAATTGCAAATTCTTTAAAAACCTAGATTGAGATTGTTTTTTACAAAAACTGCAACTTCATAAAAGTATAGAGACGGAAATGTACCTAAGTAGTTTTAGTTCAGTAAAGCCACTTTTTCAGGAGTCTGCCGATTTAAGAACCGGGAAATCCTAAATCATTTCGAAGGAAAATTCTGGACTTCGAAGACGGAACCGGGAATTCCCGGTACCGTGTCTAAATTTCCTAGGATTCCCGGTTTTTCGAAAACTAGCCGGTTTGGCAATCCTAGTAACTACAAAACAAAACCTGAAATACATTGCTAGGGGTAGAAATAAAAAGTTTATAATCTGAATGTGGTTTATTAAAAAAACCACTAAAAGTCTACACATAATTACGTTGTACAGTTGATAATAATAAAACCGTTTTCTTGTCCCAAAACATCCTAAGTATGTGTTAACACGGTAGGTACAAGGTACCCATACCCACCGTGTTTTATTCTGATAGCCCACCTTAAGCCCCCTGAATTGTGTGATTATTTTGACCAGTGCACATCACTTTACCACTTCCTACATCCTTAGTAGGTAGGTAACAATATGTCATTTCAAATGCTTCTACTCCAATTGCTAGATGAATCTTAAAGATATTGGTCTTATTCCGCCATCTTTCTTTTTTACGGCACGCGCACGGGGCACCACCTTCCGCCGCCTTGCAGCTAAACTCTGCTGTGGGAAAGAAGCCGACTATAATAGAACAAAATTGTTTTTACAATTATTCGGATTTGTCTATTTGTACCCAAATTTACGTATTTGTTGAGATGTAGTCAACTGTGGAAACACAGCGAGCTCTTGGAAGGCTTAGACAATTTATTAAAGAATTATTCATCATCGGTTTTGAATTTCGACTTAGATGACATCGCATGGCCGCAGGCCTTCGTACCTGTCAAATTGGGAGGCTTAGGTATTCTTGAACTGAATGGTATGTTTCGTGACAATGATGGTAAGAGGCCCTACGGTATGACACTTGTCCCATGGGAGTTGGGGAGGCCCATTGCGTCATACGTCGACACGATTGCGCCTTCCCATCTTCCGAGGACATCTGTTAGGGCGGGTGCGGCGGCAGATTTGGCCGATGATCTCAAGAGGCGCAAATATAAGCGAAGTAGAAACGGCTAAGTTTCTAGGACTTATAATTGACAAAAGACTCAATTGGAAAAGTCACATTGAAAGTTTATGCAAAAGAATGAGTAGTGTAGCTTATGCTCTACATAAACTAAGTTCCACAATTAACACCGACGGTCTTCTAGCCGCTTATTATGGATTAGCTGAATCTTTGTTATGTTACGGGATTATTTTTTGGGGGAACAGCACCGAAAACGACCGAGTCTTCAAAACACAAAAACGTTGCTTGAGAGCTATGTTCAACTTAGTTACTCTTGATAGTTGTAAGCCATACTTTCTTAAATACAAAATTCTTACTCTACCAGCTCTATATATTCTAAATGTAGCAATGTTCGTGAAAAATAACTTACATTTATTTAAAACTTTCTCTGACGTTGTGGTACGTAACCGACGTAACAATAATAGACTTTGTATGCACCCATCGCAAACTGCCCTAATACGAAAAAGTATTTTAGGTATGGCACCCAAAATATATAATCAAGCTGTTAGATGTTTAAACAAATGTAACTCTGGTACTAACTCAAATGTATTTAAAAATAGACTTAAGAATGTACTCATAGATAAATGTTATTATAGCGTTAATGACTTTCTTGATGACAAATTTTGACTATACCAATTAGAATTTATAATTTATTTTAAGTTTATCCGATAATTTTTATTTTTTTGTATTATGATTGATTGTATACATTATAATATAAGACATATCACATTAGTGACAAATCTGCAGCGTGCCCTCTCCTATTTGCACGCCAGTAATGGCAAAACATGTAGGTTATTTATATTTTAACATAATTGCATGCTCGCACCATGTTCATACTCATGTTTTATGCAAATAAATGATTCTTATTCTTATTCTTATTCTAATATACAGGTCTCGACAGAGCCTACACATTTGCTCCCCTTGGAGTCGAGACCCTAGGTCCGTGGGGTACTGAGGCTCTTCGGGTTTTTTATATTTATCTGAGCGTCTAGTCGAAGGGACGCGTGACCCGTTAGCTGGTGAGTGTTTGGCACAGCACATCAGCATTGCCATAGGTGCTGTGGGGCAACGAAGCCAGCATCTTGGGGACGCTTCCGACTCGTATTGATATGGATCAGTTGAGCTACCTGTAGATTGTTTGCAACGGTCTACAGTTACTCAATTGTAAATACTAGTTCTAATTTCATAAAAACAACAAAATCTTAGTAATCAATATATTGGAGTATAGTATTATATTATCTGTGATATTTGTAAAAAATATTACAGGTAAGATATCTGAATTATTATAATAATCATACAATTGTATCCGTTGGATAATTACAAATTTATAAACGTAAATAAAAAATCAAACTACATTATAACAAATTAGTTAACTTGTCATTCCTATTTCCCCCACAAATCCACAAATAATTTACATAATTTAAGTCTACGCTTAGTGGAGGAAAGGCTTGACCCGGTGACAATCTGACTAGGAGAATGCTGTTTTCGATAAGATAAGGGTTGGTGGAGCACGGAATCACTCTGGTGTCGATAAATTTCGTCGGTTCTTACCGAATTTTATCGACACCAGAGACAAAATCGGCGCTTACTACTCTGATTGATGTTGACCATCCAAAACTAACGATAATATAAATTTATCTCGTCATTATATATGTTTGTATACTCCCAGAACCGTAAAAAAGTATAATATTGAAAAATTTAAGCTTCTAAACTTACGTATTTCAACACTGATCTGAAGCCCAACTTAGGGCGAAAATAAATTATACCTATAGGTACGCAGAAAATGGGACACAACTCTAAAACAGAGCACGTTCCGACATAGTTAAGTTATTCAAAAGTTTAAATAAATTTATTTTGAAAATAAACACTCAATAGCTTTTCTAAAATAACCCTTGTGCTAAAGTCTGTTCCGCGGCCGTCTTACGAATGAATTTTTGTGCATTTCATCCTAGCGCGCCCTTACACACACTATGTCAGGTGAGACATACATTTAGGCTGCGCCCACCGACTAGTTCCCGCCGATGACTAGTATAACCTTAAGGGGGGATCCAATCTAATCAAATATTTGTGATGGGATGTCATTTCAAAATGCTTTTCGTGTAGGTATAGGTATTTGAAAAAGACTTACGCAATTTTTTTTACCTTCTTAATTTTTGCTGCAATAAAAAAGGTAACGATAACGAGAGCTCCCATTTGCTACAGTTTCCATGAGTTTGTAGTTGATAACCTTATTTCAAGGTGGGGTGTCATTTGTTAAAGGTTTGATGATTTCGTTCGTAGTTCAGGAAATATTGGATAGGCACATACTCCAGTTCAAGAGGGATTTGCAAAAAATTCTGAAAAATACCTTTAAAAGACTTGAGTAAATCATATAAATGAATAATTTTCAGTAAAATGTAAAGAGACCTAAGTACATTCATACAATAGGTCCAATAAAAGTATTTTTCGCCATGATTTTGCAACTACCGTGATCTTGAAGGAAAGGTAAAATAAAACACCAACGAGATCTTGTTAAGAGAGTTAACTAGTAACTACCTACTTGGACGAACCAAAACATGTAGATTAAATGTCGGCACAATCGATGCAACCAAATAAACGTGAGAATTAAACAAAAAATACTCGAGCCGTTTAATAGATACACGCTCTCACGAGCTTTCGTCTCCTGACGAATAGAAGGCGTCCCTCGGGTTCGGAGCCAACGTCCGCTGCGTCAGCCTTGGTGAACAGACGAGCGTGTCCGAAGAATCGCTTACGGGGCTGCTTGATGGACTGCTCTTTAGGTAGTTCTGTCGACAAAGGGACAGATCAGACAGGGTGCAACCTCCGTGGTTAATCTGCTATCTGTTATGCGATTTTGCGATTTGGTCCTCATTTCCACTGATATCATTGATACCAGCGTAGGTACTAGCTTCTGCCCGCGGCTTAGCATGAGCTTTTCTGACATAAAAAGAAGCCCTATTTCCGTCCCTGGGTACCATCTATCTCCCTGCCAAATTTCATTATGATGCGTTCAATAACGTTAACGAGTAGATAGGGTGTGTGAAGTAGACTTAGCAAGTCGATTCGATTTATTAAGATCCAAAGTTTTATAGCAGAAGTTATTAAATACTCACGTTCTTACGCTTCTCTGGCTTGGTCGTATCCCCGCTGTGCTCTTCAATGTATGATGACACGCGATTGGAGTCGCCCATATGACGCTCGATCATTGCCAACTTCTGAAATAGTGGAAGTACGTCGCTGAAATGGTCTAAAAAATCAAGTTCTGATGTCTAGTGCCCACCCATATCGACCAAAAGATATGTCTACCTATTTTACCCCTTATCCTGTTCTAAGTATTCGACCAAAAGAAAGTCAACATGGTAAAAAGTACCTGAGTAGGTATGTCATCCGGGCGGCTCATAAATTTTATAATTTATGAGCACGCATTAATTGATTAATTAATAATTATTAATGCATCAATTAATGCGTCCTTCGTCAAAATCAACAGAGTAGTTTAGCCGCTACGGTACCCGTTCATAGACTGCATTTAGTTCTGGCTTTGCCGTAGTCTGGTGAAGAGATAAAGTACTATTCCTAGCTGTGTGTGTTTGTTTAACTTACCGTTACCATGGTATCCCGAGTAGCGGCGTCATGTCTTGTGTCTCCCAGTAGATGTGCAGACTTGGTCATCTTTTTCGCATTCATGACGTTTTCTACGAATTTCAGTGTGCTTTGTGCTCTCTTAGCGACCATGTTCACTCGGGGTTCTCGCGCGTCGCGGTCGCGCGGTGACACGATGCCCTCTTCGTCTACGTCGGGCGCTAAGTCATCGTGCTTAGCGTTGCATTGACTGTACAAACGAAACTTCTTTGAGATATATATTTAGAGATGAAAATTATTTAATAACTGTATGTATATCTTGGAAATATGTATTTATGACAAAAATTATAAACACTACTTTTTCAAAGACGAGTCAACGATTTAACAAGAATGAAACACAAATGTTTTAAGTAAGAACATTTACATATATCTCAGCATTTAAAATCTAGATTCCTCGTTCTAGACCTCAAAATTATTGAGGGTCCTAAGTTTAAAAATAATCTTAATAAATTATTTTTTTCAAAAGCTTTTATGATCTCCAAGTGAACTTCCTGAGATATAGTGATTTTGTTTGTTAGTAGATAATATAATAAGTTAACGTTTACCTACTTTTTGATTCTCTTTGTGTTGTTAATTTAATGTAATGTTTTGCTTTGTTAATATTAGATTGTTTTATTTTTATTTGGTTTGTTATACGTCTAGCTGGGCAGCACTACTGTACCGACAATTGTACAAACAGTTTTACAATATAAAATATTCTGATTCTTGAACCGTGCTAGTGCTCCACTAGCACGGTTCAAGCTAGCGTGGACCACTAGCATGGTTAGATCGTGGTAGATAGTGGATAAGGATCGATAAGCACCGATTTTGTCTATTGAGCGTTGGATGATGTTAGCAATGAAAATCCAAAGTTATATTAATATTTTTTGCCCATATATTTTACTGAGTCTCTACGACAATTATGTGCATCTGCTAAAATTGAAGCTTAACGATCCATGTGTTTTTTTTTTTCATAAAATTTTAGTCTAAACTGTGCTAGTCTAGAAATTTGTTAAAGAAATATTAAGAAATAAATTATAGAGCAATCCCAGGCATTACAAATGATGATGATGACAAAGTAATTCCAAAACATGAACTGAATTAAACCTATTACGTACCCTTGGCATTGGTTGTTCTTAATGAACGAGTAGATATCCTTAAATGCTTGCTGGATGTACGAGAGAGTGTGCTGGTCGATCGGCACAGAGCTGGTGGAGCCGGAACTGCACGACTGGTCTCCCGAGTGTTCGCTTACTTGCAACGATTGCTCTGAACCTGGAAAAGGAATACCAAAATTGCTTATAACCTCAACAGCCTATATTTATCCACTGCTGGACGCAACGGCACACAAAGGAACGAACACAGACTACGTGGACCATTTTTAATTTTTTTTTTACCCCCTCCCCCCTTGGTGACCACCCGTACAATTAGAAAAGACAGCCCCCTCTCCCCCTCTTCTTTTCACGTAGTCAATAAAAAATAAGGTTTTCAAAAACGCTTTAACAAAAAATGATTTGCCTCATATTTGTCTATCTATATTAATCTTAACACAGCACTTGCCGTGTGACGTACGTGCATACCTATAGTTACAACTGAAAAAAATACCAAGAACAAAAAAAATATGTAAAACATTCTAACAGGAACTAGTCTTTCCACCCCTGTGAGCTTTAAACGGGCAAAAAACTGCGCGCCATATTTGAATAAAGCTTCGAAAAAGCGCGAGATTTTCTAAGAGAATAATGAATACGTAACAAAAACCTAAGCCCCCCGTAGGATACAAGGTCAAATGCTTTGGAAAGGTCAAGGAAGCATGCGTACACAGGTGTGCTCCTCCTTGTATTGTACTGTACAGTACCTATGCTTTAAACTCAGAATTGCAGTTTCAGTTGATAGCTGTTTTCTAAAACCAAATTGAGCATCATGGATGTTTAATTGTCTATCAAATTCCATTCCGAGTTATGCACACATTCCAGCACCTTGGCAACCACCACATAAGTTCCTTTGGCAAGTATGAATGGTTCAGGCATAAGGTGAGAAACATTGACAGGACATTAGGCAAGTTAACCAACCCGCATACTTTAAATGCTCAACACCGAGGTCATGGTGGCCTGGTGATTTGCCTCTTACCATCTTTTTAATAATTGCTGCTATTTGTTTAGCAGATACATTGTTCACCAGCCTCGACAGGCTCAGTATTGATCACCGAATTTGATGGGACCAATGAGGAACTTACTGTGAAGTGCTTTTCAAACATATCTGCTATTTGACCAGCATTACCCTCCACGCTCGCCGGTAAAAAAGGCAGGTATTTAATTTATTCGTTGTTTTCCAAAAGTCACTAAATTTATTTGAAACGCATTGTTATGCAATAATGTCCGTTTTAATTAGATCCTTATGATTTTGACACCATTTTAATTTGCGGCCGGCGAACTTCGTACCCCTTCTCACCTTTTAAACATTCCCTGAACTTCCACAAATATTTCAAGACCAAAATTAGCGAAATCGGTCCAGCCATTCTCGAGTTTTAACGAACAGCAATTCTTTTTTAAAATAGAGAAGATATCTAACCTATTTTTATGTCCATTGTCATCACGATTATTAAAACTACATTCTTGAAATTCTTTCGGAAAATGCATTATTTTAGGCATTTATTTATTGGGTCAATGTTTCTTTTTCCCATATATATTTAAAACATTATTACGTTAAGGTTTTTTATGGTTAAAAAGTTTTACAAACAATTAGGTTTAAATCGCATTCAATAATAAGTGGTAAGTTATCAGACCAAAATGTATCATATTTTACGTTGATTTCGTTTATTGTCGGCAGACAATACAGTGATCAAGCCATGTCGTCGACCCAGTCACATTACAAATAAATGATCTGTTGGGTACTGCATCGGACACCTCTATGTCCGATGCAGTACCCAACAGATCAATGTCCATTGTTGGTCTTCACACAATTTTTGACTCTCTTCCAGTTAGTTTGATAAGGTTAGCATTAAAGTCCCCCAATAAATAAATAGCTTCGACTGTACTGCTCTCCACAATTGCAAATGCATCTCTGAAACACTGGGTGGACTCGAGTCTTTCACTTAATTTGATCTTTATCGCGCCAATACGAGGATTACCGCACTCAATCACTGTTACGTCATTAAAAATTAGCTTACGCTACAATCAATCGCGACCCCGCCGTAGGGCGTCCCTGACTTCCTAGTGTAGGCAAAAGTTAAGTAGGAGAGCAATATTTACCAGAAGACCTTTGGTCGTTCGACCACATTCGCATCTGTTCTTTGAGCTGCTTTATCTGGTCCACTAGCTGCTGGTTCAGCTCCTCCAGCTGTTGTCGGTGGGATATCTCGTCTCGAAGCTGCTCTTCTAATTCTTCTGCATTGTCCCTACAACGTCATAGATGGTTTAGGGAAATAACAACAGAAAGGGGGATCCTATTAGTTTTAATGCTTACCAATTTTATAGATACAAAATAATTTATTGTATACCAACAAAAATACAATACAAAAGATATTACATAAGACACGAGTACAGTGAACGGCCTCATCGCTTAGTTTCCTGCTACCCAAATAGCTTTTTAACAGATTTTTCTTGTTGACCGAATATTTAATAAGTATAAATTAAATACTTACCAATAAATTTAACCCCGTAATTAATATGAAATGTCTATCTATAGACGATCCTTATCTAACTCACAAACCTCTATGGCCACAACCGATTTGCTTACCGTTCCTTCTTGGTGCCACTGGTCTTCAAGCCGAGCTTGATGTTTACGTTTCTCGTATTTGAAGGCAAACGATCCTTTCTGTTTCCACTCCTAAAATGAATTATATTCGTAAATGTATGGCGTACTAACGTGACGTAGTATGGGAATGTTATACAGAGGGAAGAATGTCATGTGACAAGCAGAGTGTTATGTATAAACGTGGAGGGTTTGAGGAGTGGAGAACCAAAGATTGTGTGAATGAGGACATGGGTAAGAAACGAGAATGTCGGCTGATAGGGTACCTAGACAGTAGTGTAGACGATTCTTTTTATGATAATATAATTGTTTTGAGTTGCATATTGAGCTCTGTACTGTCTGTTTTCTATTAATATTTCATTTAATTGTGGAAACTATTTTAAGTTTTAGTTAAATATTTTTTGTTTAGATTATAATAACTGTACGAGTATGTTTCCGATATGAATAATTTAAAAAAATTGTGTAAGATAATACTGTAGTACCTGTATATAATATCTACTGTAGTGAAAGAAAATGCCTACCCACATGTTGTGCCGACCTCCCTAAGGAAAAGAACAGGAAGATGATAATGAGATGTTTGCTGAACACTAGGAACTCTGGGAAGGTAGGTATACTTTTAAATAGCTGGTAGATAGGAACGTTAACTCTTACTTGAAAATATTTGTTCTGCTTGGACGCCAATCCGTTGAGCAGCCACTGACATTTCCTAGCCAAGTCATCTGAAATAAAAAAGATATTATTTTGAGGCTTCGCCCGCGTGAAAATTTCAGAAATATATAGCACGCCCCTCGGGGTAGTTTTATAAAAAAAAATACGTGATTCATTATTTACTTTAATTATTTATACCGAGTTTTAAATGAACCATCATGTGCCAAGGAATAATAATTTTCGATAGAAACTGTACCACCCTTTTTATAAAATACGATAATATCTTATTCTGAGTCGATAACGTTCTTATGGTGAAGCGATTCACTCAGTAGAATTCGGCCCCTGAACTAGCTACCACGTCAAGCTGGGTTAAACGTACCTGTGCAGACACACCTTGCTCGTTGTCCCGCAAAGCGAGGCGGATCTTCGAGAGGCTCTCCATTGTCACCTCCACGTTGTGTCTGAGGTCGAGTACCACCAGCGTGGTGTTGGACTGCAGGACGTGCAGCGCGGCTTTCACGGTCAGCTCGCTCACTCCGCAGTTTTGCAAGTCTATGCCTTCAAATCAGTATCTCATTTTAGCTAATATTCCACGGAGTTTCATATGGAACAAAACCTCAATAGACTATGTGGCCAAAAAATTACTTACCCTATTTGATTTTTATGAAAGTGAATTATTCCAGTCGTATTTATAGCGTTGATAAATAATTGCAGGTCTTTCCTTAAATGAAAAATGGTAGTACTTAGGTATCTACCTACCTATCTGATATTGTAAAGAAAGAAAAAAAGAAGCACACGTATTTTTGCCTAATATAAATATATCCAAGTATTTTGACTCTGAGCATAAAAATACACGAGAATGACTTCAAAATGGGCTAGGTTTGTAAATTTAAAAATAACCCCAGCCATGAATGACCTAACCTTTTATCCACAAATCATCAGCGAGCACCTCAAGCAGCTTGCTGACGCCAGCATCGCCCAGCTGTGGGTTAGCACATATCGAGATCCGTCTGAGCCCAGCCATGGTGTCCAGGTCTGGAAGGCGGTACCGCAGCGTGTGCACCCAGTTCTCACTATATCTGTGTATCTTTTGGTACTGGAAATGTGATGAAAACTAGATCAGATCAGGTGGTAGGTATGCAAACCTTAAGACAATTAAAAATCTATGCATTCGCGCATTCGGTTCTTCCGTCAAGGCAAAAGTGTGTGAAGATGTATTGTGTTTGTTACTAACGATTTCGAAAAAACAGACTTGATTTTCATCAGCCTATCTCGTCCCGCTGCAGGGCAAAGGTTTTACCTCCCTCTCCAATTAGCCCCTATACGTTCACTGCTGAACATAGGCTTCCCTAAGCGACGCCATAAATAGCAGTCCTAAGCCGCCTCCATCCATCGTCTCCCTGCGCCCGCTACAATGTCGTCGGTCCATCGAGTGGGAGATCTTCCCACACTCCGTTTCGCATTGAAACGCGGTCGCTACTAGAGAACCTTTACTCTCCAACGGTTATCGGTTCTGCGAGCTATATATGGCCTGGCCATCGCCACTTCAGCCTGCTAATTCGGAGAGCTATTCGGTTACTTTGGTTCTTCTACGGATTTCCGTATTCCGGATCCTATCGCTTAGAAAAACTCCGAGCATAGCTCTCTCCATAGCTCGCTGAGCGACTTTGAGCTTGTGCACGAGGCCTATAGTCAGCGACCACGTCTCGGATCCGTAAGTCATTACTGGTAACACACATTGGCTAAATACTTTCGTCTTGAGGCTTTGCCTTACGTATCTGCAACGATTCAGAACTTAATCCGCCTTAAATAATTGAAAGGAATTTTACCCGGGACGGTGCGTGCGAAGCTACGGGAAGAATTCACAGAGACGTTGTACCTTGATCAGATCAGCGATATAGCCAGCCCCGAGCGGCGTCAGATCACAGCCGCTGAGGTCCAGCGTGAGGATGTTTGGCAGGCTGCGGACCGCGCGGCAGAGCGCGAGGCAGCCCGCGTCGCCCACCAGGCAGCGTCCCAGGAACAGGTGTTGCAGCGAGTTATTGGCGAGGAGAGCCTGATTAATAAATGCCTATCAATACTCATACGTACGGTGGTTTTGTCATAATCATCATTGATCACAGTAGAGGTGTTAAACAAACACTAAAAGAAACTGCTGCTCTGTCTATGCAATGTTCCCTTAGGCGGTTCTTACGACATCCACGGGTCGAGTTGGAGACACACCCAGACCTAGAACAAATATCTGCAGATCATGCAAACATTTGTTCTGCGTCTTCTGCATCCTGGAGCCTTCGCCCGCTGCGCCACTGAAGTCGTCAAATGGGAGTTTTAGATGGTTTTATCTTCGGAAGTTACAATGTTGCAGTTATGATTAATTAGCTTGGGACTAGATGATGCTGTGTGTATTGTCCAGCATTGTTTATTTATTTATCAATCATAATTATGATGTAGGTCAATCTGTGCCGTAGCAGCTACGACGTAGCATCAACTGAGCCGCAGCCGCTACGTCGTAGCATGAGCTACGCTACGGCGTAGCACCCAAGGTGTAATACCCTCTACGTCGTAGTAAACACAGTCTAGCATACCCTATGCACTTACCGTAGAAAACATCTTACAAAATTTGTTTATAGGTAGGTGCTTAAGGGTCCGGCGACGGATGAATTTCCCATACAAACGTAGTACCAAAATGATTTGTTGTTTGAGAATATTTTCACCATGGTTTGCTATTATTTGTATTAGAATAGTATTTATTTAGGTTACTGCCACAATATTTTTTCAAAATATTTATCTACACAAAAACTAAGAATACATTCATTCTTTAATTTAAAATTGCGATTCGGTTTAATTTCATTTCAGAAAGGTATTTAGAAAAAAAAAATGTGTCAGGAACCTAGATAAATACTATTTTAATACAAATAATAGCAGACCATGGCGAAAATATGCTCAAATTACAAATCATTTTGGTATTACGTTTGTTTAGGAAATTCATCCGTCGCCGGACCCTTAATGTTCATACAGCAGAAGAAAACATTTTTTTCAGATTACTTAAGCACCTCATTCAAAGGATTTAGGTAGGGTATCTTCATTGGCAGCCCCTCAAGCAGCAGTGTGCTCAGTAGCGACGTGTTGGAGAGCAGTTGACTGATGGCTTCGATGAGGTTGGTCAGCATGAAGTTGGTGAGGATGACGGCACGCTTGTTCACAGTCTTGGCTAGACGCTCGCAGTCTATTTGTTCTAGAACTGAATAAGATCGATAGTTAGCTTTGTTTGATATATTTATAGAATACCCTACTGTATTAAAATGGCGAAAGTTTGTGAATATGTTGGGCTGAAGACAACGCCAAAACTACTAATTGGTTTTGCCTGAAATATAGCATAGTTTTTTTTTTCATTTATTTATGTTACATACTCGTAATTATTAACTTATTTTATCTACAGCTAACATAAACCGTAATTCGGTTTGTCCGTCAGCCTTAGTCTCTAAGGTACAATAAAGTTAATATTATAAATAATTGGTACTATACAATACATAGTACATGATACATGTATCTTCCTACGTAAGTTGGTAGTTTGATACAGTAAACTCGTACACGAATAAAAACAAAATAAACACATACCGAAGTTTCACATCAGAAACTAAATGTTAGCCAAGCAAGCAAATACAAGCGGGGTACATTGATTAGCTGTCCGGTGTGCGAGCGACAGTATAACAATGCTCGTAGATGTAGAGCTAGAATAACATATCTATAGGTAGGCTACTCTTAAGCGTTCGGACAGAAGCTAGTGGGCATTATAAGTATAAAATATGACGTCTATCTTAAACTAGCCGCTGGCGTAGGCTATACCCACGTGTTATTGGATAAAACGCGTGCAACGCGAGCCTAAGTTCTCGAGTTTTCCTCTAAACTGATTATTGAGTGTTCTAGACCCATACCTTCGTGATACATCGTCGTCCACATCGTCACTTTCCATCAGGTGTTATAAAACCAGATCCGTTAAGTGTGAGTGTAAATCGCGCGCCGAGGGTTTCGAATGTTTGTCAATTATACAAATACTAGCTGACCCGCCGCGATTTCATTCACGTGGACTTTAGTAATACCCCAAGTCATAAATAACGGGATATTTACCATGATGGATTTAAAAGTTTTATACCCAAAGTAATGTTGGTTTCCATGTAAACTATCAACGCCAAAGTTTTATAATTAATCCTTTACAATTTTGAAGTTATTATGAGAAAACCTATAAATCCCGTTTCACCCTTCTAAGAATGCTTGTTTAAAAAATTACTTATTCGATAACGACCCCATTTTTAGTACCTTAGAATACGAATTTCCAAAATCCGTTCTTAGCGAGTGCTTACTTTCTAAAAGTTATTATAAAAATGACATTTGACCCACTTAAAATACGAATTTCCAAAAATCCGTTTTTAACGGGTGCCTACGTCTTAATAGAAATCTCCATGCAAAATTTCAGCTCCGTAGCTCTTCTAGTTCCTT
This sequence comes from Eupithecia subumbrata, assembly GCA_949316285.1. Taxonomy (NCBI): domain Eukaryota; kingdom Metazoa; phylum Arthropoda; class Insecta; order Lepidoptera; family Geometridae; genus Eupithecia; species Eupithecia subumbrata. Next base: position 32,370,080 of record OX438640.1, on the reverse strand, counting down.
AGATTTCGTGATGTCAGTGAGTCGCCTAACTTTGAGCTCCACACCATTGATCTTTAGGGTGTTAATTACAAAAAACCCTGAAACACGTGTCTGTTTATTTTAAGTCATCTTTCTATGCTACAAAGTTTGAAGGGCCAACAGTTACGGTTCTGAAGTTATTATGAAAATGACCTTTGACCCCCTTAGAATACGAATCCAAAAATCCGATCTTAGCAGGTGCCTGCCTACGTCCTGAAAGAAAAATTTCAGCTTCGTGGCTCTTGTAGTTTCAGATATCTCTTGATGAGTCAGTTTTCTCTTCTCTTTTATAAATATAGATAGAAAACACTAAAATTAATTAGCATTGGTAATGTCTTAAAGCGTCAGGTATCTGAGATATTCTTCGAAGAAAAGAAATAATTATTATCATCCGTGAACTTCTCGTTATCCTGACAATTTAGGACATTATTTATACAAGATTTGTTTAAGTGTCCTAAAATAGTTATATATCTTTTACTGTGCGCGGCGATTTTGAAAAACATGTCAAATGTTAGGGCCACCCTTACCCCTTACAAAAATCTCCAATTCAAAAATGTTCATGTTGTTACCTAGCTGCGGTAGTTGCCGAAATATTAACGAGAGAAAACAGGATAAACAGAGCGAGATCATAAAACTTCTTCGAAAGCGTCTTCGAAAACCCATTGCCCTATAACATCCTATAACCTAGCCTAGCGTATAACATCAACGAACGATATCTAGTAAACCTAACCATAGCACCTACATTTTCTTTTCACTTAGCATAATCTGGCCCCAAAGAAAGCAAGATAACTAATCAATCAATTTATTAATAACTTCATCATCAGCCTATTCTAGCACACCGTTGGAAATAGGCCTCCCATAATGACCGCCATAGCGCCCTGTCTTCAACTTGCCGTATCCAGCATCTGCCTGCAGTCTTACGCAGTTCGTCCCACCTGCCCACCTGGCCGGAGCGCGTCCTACCCTATGTTGGCAGAGCCGCGGTCACCCTTGTAGAAGAAACGCGTTTACCCCAGCCGTTGTTGTTCTTACTTTGGTTCTCTGTCGGATTTAAATATTTATAAAAATAACGAATGCAAGTTCAGACTCACCAGTGGTAAACGGCTGCCGACAGCGGATACACAAGCTATGGAGACTGATATCACAGCTCAAAGCATTAAGAATAGGAGGCCAGTCCGCGTACTTTATCCTGTCCACGCAGAAGTCCACTTTCTTCCCGTTATCTGCAGGTATCACGTTACTTAGAGGCATGATATTTTGCATCTTGCAACATTTTATATAACATTGATGGAATATTCGACTCGTCTTCGCTTCCGCGCCTTTTCCGACCATGACACACGCCCAGTAACGAGTACTGCACTCCTTAACTTATAAATAGCGCTAATAAAATTTTATTTTGTTCAATAATTGCTCAAAAAATGTATGTAAGTACAATAATAGTATTGTATTCTCTTTGACAATAACCGATTATGAATGACAACGGAGCGATCACATGTCAAAAACCAAATAAATGTCAATAGTTTGCAAGGAAAACCGAAATTGGAATGCATGTCAAGATGATATTACAAATTTTGTCAAGTCAGTCCATCCACCAATATATTCATCGAGCTGCAAACCGTACTACATGGTGGTCAATCCCTGCCCGTGGTCCACCTACATAGTACACCCTGCTGTACCACGGGCATTTTTTTCTTTCCGTGGTCCACCTCAAGATAACTCGATGTTACAGGGGAAAAAAATCTTTCCATGGTCCACCTATGTACTCCGGACTCTGTATTGTTCAAACTAGATAACAAAGAAAAGAAGGCGTGACCTGTAACCCAAAACCAACGCAAGGCAAAATAGTTTCAAACTGGAAAGGCAGATCCCCGGGCGATGGTACATGGTTTTAAACGGTCCCTGCCCGTGGTCCACCTACATAGTACACCTGTCTGTACCACGGGCATTTTTTTCTGTCCGTGGTCCACCTAAAGATAACTGGAAAACATTTATTTTCATGATCCACCTATGTACGAGTACATAGTTTTAAAAATTCCGTACTACCTCATGGTGGTAAATTTTCCTCACCATCATGATTGGCCTCTCCATGGCCTCTCCATACACGATGGACAGGTTACGTTTGCGAACGTGATTATGTCTGGGCGCAAACGGACCCCCGGCAACGGCCACAGCGACCACATGACATTGACACGTACGTGCGAATTGCGATGCGTAGGACGCCTAGCGGTTGACCGAGTTAGTGTCGGTCGTGGCGAGAGTCGGCTTATATACTTAATACAATATACTACATAGATAGATATTTTTATTATACATAGAAAACACCCAGACCAACGGAACAAATTTCTGCAACTTTGTTCCGAGGCGGGAATCGAACCCGCAACCTCCTGCGTCGCAGGCCCCTTAGGACTTGACGCCCCGCTGCGAACCACCCAAGACGCCGACTCTCGCCACGACACTGACTCACTCAGTCAACCGCTAGGCGTCCTACGCATCGCATCGCTATAGCAGTGTCTGCGACTCGCCACTTGACGCCGCTGTGAACCACGCAAGACGCCGACTCTCGCCACGACACTAACTCACTCAGTCAACCGCTAGGCGTCCTACGCATCGCATCGCTATAGCAGTGCCTGCGACTCGCTACTTGACGCCGCTGTGAACCACGCAAGACGCCGACTCTCGCCACGACACTAACTCACTCAGTCAACCGCTAGGCGTCCTACGCATCGCATCGCTATAGCAGTGTCTGCGACTCGCCACTCGACGCCGCTGTGAACCACGCAAGACGCCGACTCTCGCCACGACACTAACTCACTCAGTCAACCGCTAGGCGTCCTACGCATCGCATCGCTATAGCAGTGTCTGCGACTCGCCACTTGACGCCGCTGTGAACCACGCAAGACGCCGACTCTCGCCACGACACTAACTCACTCAGTCAACCGCTAGGCGTCCTACGCATCGCATCGCTACAGCAGTGTCTGCGACTCGCCACTTGACGCCGCTGTGAACCACGCAAGACGCCGCCGACTCTCGCCACGACACTAACTCACTCAGTCAACTGCTAAGCGAGTGGCCGCCTGCTAACTGCTGCGCCACCGTACTGCTAAGCCACCGGCGACGCGTGTGCGGTGAGTTCATACAAAATGTATGAAAAAGCGTGTAAACGCTCGCCACTGGTGGCTGTGGCCGATGGTTTGTTTGCGCTTAGCCTAAGTGGGTACTGACCGGCGTCACGGGGCGTAATGTAACGTGTTACCACTGTGTTACACAGCGAGCGTTCGTGCAGTCAGTACGGGGGAAGAAGGCGCTCGCAACGAGTAACGAGACTGATTTTAGTTCATGCTCGCTGCGAATGCTTTAATCAAAACTACGTTTTTTGCGAAAATTCGTGAAAATTATAGATTGAGGAATCCCTGACTAATCAACCGAAGCTTAATTTGGGCAATGCCTATAGGTAGGTACTTAGGTACTACTTTTGGTTTTCATTGCACTGAAGAAACAATTGATGTTTATCACGTTTGTTTAAATTAGGTATAATATTTAAAACGAGATGATTTAATCACGTGATTTAAATCAACTCAATCCTAAGTTTAGGTACTTATGCAAGTTAAACGGGGTCCGCCCCGCTCGCGGTGGAAACCGGGCTTTACGTCTCGTAACACCGGTCAGAACCCGGCGTTAGGTTTGACGGTATTTACGCAGATGACTTGAAGGTAAGAATAAGAATTCTACAACATTATGTAGGTATATATGGGTACAAAAGTTTGTATTTTTTATTTTGGAGGTATCCTTAATAAACTCAATGCTCCTACCCATTGCTTAAAAAGGCATTTAAGAAAAGGCGAGTATAGACTAGAGCATTTACTTGTAACAGAACATAGCATTCCCCGTTTTTAAATTTACTCGAACCACACTTTGAGCATGACGCTCGATGTTTTGTTACAACATAGTAACTGCATGTATTCGCCGTGAACATTAAGTCGAAAACAGCGTCGAACATTCGCAAGAACATTACCACAGATGACAGAGTTATCGTTACATTCCATGGAAATGCTCATGGAACGGTATAACATGGTTATATGGAAGGGTACAATACAGACAAACGCTCAGTGTCCTAAAACTGAGCATTTGTCTGTATTGTACAATTCCTAAGAACGTTACATTACGTGAAATGCTCTAGCAATGCTCTCCTTTACGTGTTTACGATGCCTTCGTTTACATTATACCTTCCATACAACAGGATATAAAAAAAAATCCTTGAAGTTTGTGTAATTGAACTATTTATTTAAAACCGTTTGTGACAATTCGTATATTAAGGTGCAAAATTACAAAGGACCACCATGTGGCCAGATAAAAAATCTTAGTTTAACTCACTATTTAAGAAAAAAACTGTCCTTTATTGCGGTCATAGTGGGTACTGCATCAGTATAACCTCTTATACATTTAATTTTCCACAGACAAAACAATGGGTATTATTTATCATCAAAATAATAATAGTTATTAGTCCTGGCGAGAAAAAATTATAATACCACAAAAGAATGAACATTCAAAAATACTTATGCTAAGATCCTGAATATAAACTTTACAAAAACCAAATACAACAAAAATAAAACGTTTTAATGTTCTTAGACATTTAGTTTTAGTAGAACATCTTGTAATTTAAATGTTAAATTTTTTTACATTACTAGCTACTTTACATTCTAGCCTTTTTTTATATTTTATACTTACATCAAAATACAACAATAAATTCATGGTAACATGTAAGGCACATTTTGGTATGTTTTTTTAGCAAGAGAGCTTTTTTTAGTACCTACAAAACAAGTCACGTAATTAAAGTAGATACTAGATACTTAGAAGCAAAGTTTATCTAGATCCTATTATATTAATAACATCAATATCACATATTTAACATTTTAAAAATAGCCTTTTTATAATTTAGATCTAAGTATTATTATAATAGAATAATATAACTTGAAATAAGTACATACGAAAATCATTTACAACGGGATATTATTATACATATTTTAAACCGAGCCGATCTGAACACATTTTTATTAGTATTATTTAACGGGTATTGATCGCGTTTATTTACCTATTTTTCATTCATCACGGGATGACTCACCGCGCGTGACCACGGCAGTTTGTAAACCTGTTGAAACATCGGGAAAAATAGAAAATAAACGCGATGAATACCTGTTAAGTAATTACTATTATTAACGGAATATTTACCATGATTGAAATTTTGAGTTTTTTTTTATTGATTATGTCAAGCGTTTGGCCACCAACTCTCTTAAAGTAAGTGAAGATGTGTTCTAAGATGGAGCACGCTTTCCCAGAAGGAACTTATTCACCCTGGACTTGAAGACTCCAAGATTATACTCTAACGGGAAAACGACGCAGAAAGCTCATTCCACTCTTTGGGCGTGCTTATTAAAAAAGTAGAGGAGAATTTTTTGGTTCGACACTGCGGTATGTCGACCAGGCACGGGTGGTATTTTTCTGTGCGTCAGTTTTCCAATATTTCGGCACAGCTTCATGCGTTAGATCACGGAATAACTGAAGGCACTACGAGTCAGTTTATATATTATAGTTTATACAGGGTGTAACAAAAAAGAGTAACCAAACTTTCAGGTGGGGTGTAGAATCGAACACTGAATTCAGGAAAAATATTGAAAAAAAATCCCGCCCTTTAGTTTTCGAAAAATTAAATAAATAGGTACGAAATTTTCACAACAGTAGGCAATAGACTCTAATACATGTGTCTATTTGGAATTAGAAAAAAATGGCCTGCGTACCTGTATTCATATCTTTTATAAGCCCATAACACCTAAACGGTGCCCTAATGAGCGGCCACCGCGGTCATCGACCCGCGACATCATTGCAGCGGAAGCGAACAGGCTGCGCGGTGTGCTTAGATATGAAGCCTACGTACAACAAATACATTCCAATTTTCCTCTAGGAATTAAAAATAAATAAATTATTTTAAGTCTTAACACACGTTCTATCGCGAAAATGCATAGTTAGTAGGTACATTTATTAAGCATGCACCTTCCTTCCTACTAAAAGATATTCACTACTAGCTTTTATTTTTTCATATCGTTGACTACCTAAGTACCTACCTACCTACCTTCACATTGAACTTTAAAAACACGGTGAGTAACTAACAATGAAAGGTTGTTACAATTTGCATTTCCGAAGCACCAGATTGAGACAAGAAAAGGCACAAACTTTTAGCGCGCGAGAGCGAGATAGGTATACAAACTTAGTTCATCCGAATGTTCACCCAATGCTAGGCTTATTGTTAGTTTTGTCAAACTGTCTGTTATCATAGGGTCAATGGCCATTTAGTTGCATCATTGCAAGCGCAAGGTGAAGGTCGCGGCGGCGCTTATCGGTTATTTGTGCGTAAAAATGGCTCGTATGCGTTATTCAGATATTGAATACCACGAGATGATGCGAGTGTTTACTTGACCTAAAGTTTTAGTGTGGTTTTATCGCTATCGCGTGTCCGGTCGTGGGTGCCCCCCGTAAAAAGATGTTTATCTGCTAAAAAGGTGTACACAAGGTACGTAGACCTTTTAATCAAATTTTAATGCCAAATAAACACGTGCATCAGTCGTTTGCGTAATGTAGTGAAAATTCCGTATTTATTTAATTTTTCGAAAACTAAAGGGCGGGATTTTTTTTCAATATTTTTCCTGAATTCAGTGTTCGATTCTACACCCCACCTGAAAGTTTGGTTACTCTTTTTTGTTACACCCTGTATATACCCTAATTTTTTTGTCATTTGCTACGAACGTTACCACTACCACCGGTTTCATTATCGAACGCAACTCGATCATGACACACAACACCGGTATCAACGGTAAATATCCCTTTGTCTTGACTTGCGTGTTATTAACCATGATGATTTCAAAATACATATTTAAGTACATGCTGTTTGTATTCATTTTGGATACATTTATCCCGTTTTAGAAATAATCGTTTGTATAACCTGCGTACTTAAGGAATGGGATTGAAAATGCCGTCATCTCTCATCCTGTTCCGCTTAAATCAGATTCGAACTGAGCAAAACTGGCAGGTTATATTAAAAACACCTTCACCTTTTCTATTAATAGTCGTTATGTTACTTATTATTTAAAATGACGGGAAAATTGTTAACTGGGTGTTCAATATGTGGTTTGAAGATTTTGGCCCTAACATCATTGGTCACCATTTTGTATTTTTTTACAAAATCGCCGCGCATTATAAATTGTTATATATTTGGATAGAAGACACTAAAATAAATAGAAAATCTCTTTAACGTCATGTCGTGTAATGAGATATTCACAGATGAAAATAACTATATTTTATCTTCAAATGTGAATAACTCAGAAACCTGAAGCTTTAGAACATTATTTTATAAGACATTTTCTATTTATTTTAATGTCTCCTCTCCAAATATATAACTTTTATTGTGCGCGGCAATTTAGGAAAATAAACAAAATGCAACAAAGATGCACAAATCTTTGTGTTGTGCTGCAGTGGTGCGGCGGATCTGCGACAACCTTTATGCCTCATACTTGGACATTGGTCCCAATTCAGGTGTCACCAAAACTAAACTAATTTCACAGGAATAAAAATGATTCTGTCTCTTTCATAACGATCTAAATAAAAAGGATGGCATCATTTTTAGTGCAATTATTTTAGATAGATAGAATATACTTTAATGTACAAAAGTTGTACAAATGCGAACATAATGCTAGACAGCATTCTCTACCTGTAGGGCAATTGTTGTCTAGGGTAGAATAGAGAAAAATTACGTCACTTTGTCATCGAATGCGTAAATTATATGAAATTCATTCCCTCAACGTCATTATTGTACGCAATGTATGACAATGCGATGTCATTATCATATATTCTACCCTAGAAAACAATCTCCGTACTTGGACTCCTGGGTAGTGTGAATAATAATTTAGAAGGTTGTGCTAGAAAACAGAACAAAGAACCTAGAGGATTTGCTTGTCAAACTAGGCCTAGATCTCAGTACTTACTCTCGGGATCCCGTCGTAAAAAACTAGAATTACATAAAATTCAATATTTTTTTCTTCGGTTCCTTAATTGGAAATACAATAAAAATACGATAAAAAATCGTGAAAGTGCACTGTTTTGCACCTAATTTGGTCGAGATCTCGGGAACCCTGCGGTCTATAGAATATATTTATGTTTCAACTCGTAGGTTATTACTAATTCTTTGGTTCCTTAATACAGTTTCTTCATAAGTTGTGTAGTTTTCTTGTAAATAAGAAAAAACATAATTTTTGCGCTTACACCGTTCCAAAAATGTATGCTCCGTCCCGCTCGTATGAACGCGAAATCCTATGCCTATCCTTTTCACAAAATGGCGCGCATTGCGCCCTCTTAACATAAATAAATACACGTATATATATACTACTCACATAAACATTTAGGTATACATACTACATATATAATAAAATGTATAACGTACAGAACTGTTCCTGAGAAAGAAAGTGATTAAAGACTAGATCTGAAGTAATTTACTGTTTTAGTTTTGGCGACATCTGAATTGACACCGATATTACTTATAAATAACTCCGCAATTCCACTTTAAACCATCCTACTTTGGAATAACGTATTTTTTCCGGTAATCACAATTCAGGTACTGGTTATGAATAGTTATATGAGACAGGCGTCCGTCTGTCTGACTCTGGTTGGTCGCCTTCGCTATCGGAAGATGTCGGCGATCTTCGGTTCCACTCGCTCTCAGGGTCGGAGAATATGTTTCTGTCGGCGAGTGCGTCGTCGTCCAGTGCTTCTTCGTCGAGTTCGTCTGAAATAAGAGACTAGCTGAGTGTTGGGTTGGTTATTGTAAAGAGCAGCACCACACTTCCCATGGGATAGGAAAAACCTTTAATGTTTCCATAGAAACCCAGCGTGCTAAGCCGCGGGCAGAAACTAGTCGTTTGTTGGCTTGCACATTCTAGTTTACACGAGCTTACTTGCACGTGTGGCCACTCTACAATGTTAATTTAACTGCACAAATTGGACTGTGCAAGCAAGACGGAGCGTGTGGCCGTGTTATTCGACACATCTCTATTTTTTGGTTATCTATGGCAACATTGTGTGAAAATAAAACTGTAATCAATGAATTTGCGTGTATTACCTCAACAGCCTATATTGGTCCACCGCTGGACGCAAGCCTTCCCCTGATAAGCGGCTTATTGGCTTTTATCTCATGGGGAGTAATGCCCATAATCCCCACGCTGAGCATGCGTGTTGGGGATCGCAGTTAGGTGGTAGAATTATTGCAGGAGCGCTGCTGCCCGCCCCCGGTGGATATCCCTTAGTCGCCTCTTACAACACCCGCGGGAAGAGCTAGGGTGGTGCAAATTCTAAGCCGGCACCACACGGCGTGTATTATTTATGCATGAATCCTACTAATATTATAAATGTGAAAGTTTGTGAAATGCGAAATTTTTGTTACCTAGGATCACCAAAACTCCTGAACAGATCAAGATGAAATTTGGCATACGCTAAGAACGTAGCCTAACTTAAACAATAGGTTACTTATTATGCCGAAAATACGCGTGCGAAGCCACGCGCAGAAGCCAATTAAGAATAAAGCATACCATTGTTTGCAATGAACTCGGCCGACCAATCGTTGTCGAACTCCAGCTGTTTGTTGACGTCGCGTTCTGTCGGCGACTGCACGGCGTCCGTGTCGGCGTCTGTCACGTCGTATATCTCGGTCAGTTTCATCTGGAACCAACGGAAAAGTTACATTATTCATTCATTAATAAATAAATTTATGGGTTAATAAGTACCGCGACATGGGGACTAGACTGGCATCAGCGGCCATGATAGTGTTAAAAAAATATTGTAATTGAACTTATTATAAATTTAATTGCGCGTAGTTCTACTGTTTTTATGAATGTTCAGCTGTCTAAGAAATCAAATAATATAGCAAAACTTTTTGACCTCGACGGGACTTGAACCCGCATCCTTCCGTCAGTACCGGAATTTGCTAACCAACTACACCACGAGGTCAAGTGACGTAGGAGTCTAAAATCTAGGAAAATCATAGAAATTTGCCAGTGTGAGGCTTACGCACTATAAAAACAAAAAACTTTAATGTTCAGTTGTACTACTAATGCCGCATAAGTTTACTATGTAGTACTACTGGTAGTACTAGAGATACAACAGTGTGCCATTTGTACTACCTGTTGTACTTCTTAGTAGTACACGGAGGCTTTAAATCAAATAAAATCAAAAACACTTTATATCCATAAATACAATAAATGCATACTAAGAAAAGGTCAAATTATAATTATTGATAATTTTTAAAACTCACATAGAGTTTTGTAGTAGAAGCGTATTGCCATTGCCCTATCAAAGATACATGACTTAATTAACAAAAAACTGAATATTTATGGCTTAAGTAACTGTGAATTGAAAAAGAAACTAACCAAATGGCTACTCTACTTAAGCTATGACGAAACGGAAGCACTGTTTGATAGGTTATGTTAGGTTTTCCTCTGTTTTCTCTCCTATTATTTTCATGTATCTCTACATACTCTACTATTTAATATTAAATTTTACAGGTTCACATATACTAACAAACACACATATACCATACATCGTCACACACAACACCCCCACACACACACATTAACACCCCCCCCCCCAAACACACGCACACACACAAATGGTTGTCTTCCGTTGCCCGGACTCTTAAGAGACCGGTGTCCTCAGGAGCACCAATCTCAATCACACGCACACACCCCTACACACTCATACACGCACACCTATAGAATTACATGCGCGCTCACTTTCCAAATATCTAAAATAAACAAAAATCAACTTTATTTTTTGTAAATAATAAGCTCTATAATTTAAGTAGCCTTATATAATATAATAACCTACTAGCTGAACTTAATGTACGTTCCAAATTCTATTGTTTGCGGCAGAGCGAGATTCCCCTAACACAGGTAAAATACTTTACTTAAAAGGGGTTCTCAAACACTGTTATTTAATGTATTTTAAGTTTTGAATAAATATTTTGTATTGTATTTTGTTGTATTTGTATGTATTTTGCGTAGCCTAGTTGTGGGCATTGTGGGCAGTATTTGTTAATAGGTCTTTAACTAAATCTGCGCAAAATTTCAGCTTAATCCGTTCAGTAGTTTTAGCGTGAAGAGGTCGAATAAACTTCGAAACATGCATCCAAACTTTCGCATCACACTAATATTATAAATTCAAATGTTTGGATGTATGGATGTTTGTTACCTATTCACACCATAATTACTGAATGAATCGGGCTGAAATTTGCATACAGGTAATTCTTATCCTGGAATCAAACATAGGCTACGTTTAACCCACAAATCAGTTCCCATGGAATAGAAATCACCTTTAAACGTTTGATGGTTATCAGTTATTTGTTAATCTTAAGGCCAGGTAGTCCTGTAGCAGTAGGCGTAAGGGAAAATGCGCGCCTGCCAAGCCGCTGCGCTCGTGTTTTTTGTAGTTATTTAAACATAGTGATTAAGAAAAACATTTTATCAAGTCAAACTCTGCGAATTTGTTTAGAAATATTAAGTGTCCTTAGTTGAGTACAAAAAAAAAGTATGATATCAGTAGTTCGCTAGTCATAGCACTGAAAAAACGTTAGAAAAAGGGTTAACTTTGGGATTTTTTTCTATCGAGTGAAGTTCATTAGATCCTGTAATTGAATGCGACTTTGACTAGACTAGATCCTTAAGTAATATATACCTTTTATTCAGAAATTTTAACTCGATTTTCTAAGTCTCAGATGGTTTTAAAAATCACAAAAATGTGGCCTCTGCTGGCCTACCAAGCCTTAAGATGATGATGGATGATGATTGCTCAGCGTGTTATAAACAGCATCAGCCCGAAAACATCCGTAACGAATTATAACATTCATAACGTATACCTAAGTGTTATTTTATTGCGCTTGTATGAATGTAGCACTTTCGTATCATAACATTAATTTTACAAGTAAACAATACACTATCTTATTTACAAAACTTCGTGTACAACGCAGGGGTTATTAATAATAATAGCATATTGATAAGTCGCTAAGAAAGGTCAAAATGTGTTAATTTTTAAAAATAAACTTTTCTGAATTTTAGTAACTCTGTTCAGGAGTTTTGGGGGGAAGAGGTAACAAACATCCAAACATCAAGCTTTCGCATTTATAATATTCGTGCGATGTGATTAGTAGATATTTTAAGTCATCAGGTATCAACATTAAGCATATTAGTCATAGGCCATAGACATAAGCCTCCCTAATATCATGCGTATTTAAAGTGTGAGCTTTATCGGCTGAGGCCAAACCAGCATATGTTTTTAAGTTGGTTCCTGTAATGTAACATTCAGAGTTGAGCATACATCCAGTGAGAGAGGAGATTCGAGCATTACAGTGCGCCGCCTGTAATGATAGCCGCTGTGTCTGAAATGGCTACAGCAGAATGCTCAAAATCAAATCATATTGGATTGTTAATATTTCGAACAAACAAACAAACAAACAGAGCTAGAATAAGAACGTTCGTCAGTCAGGAAGCTATTGTAACTTAATGCCCGCAAACTAATCTTGGAATGTTACTGTTCGATACATCGATCACCTATGTAGGTAAATTAGCATCATCAGCAGTTTGACCTAAGTAGGTTACTCGTGCCGCGAGCGACCGTGCGCCTACGGAGGTCAGTGCATCAGCTGCGATCATCCAAACCGCACTCATCACCTTCATATTAGTCGTAGTTTATACAATACAGCTATCACACTAATATTATATATGCGAAAGTTTGGATGGATGGATAGATGTTTGTTACCTCTTCACGCCAAAACTACTGGACCGATCAGGCTGAAATTTTGCATACAGGTAATTACAACATACAAACATAGGCTACTTTTTATCCCATAAATCGTTTCCCATGGGATAGAAATCACCTTTAAACGTTTCCATAGAAACAACGCGTGCGAAGCCGCGGGCAGAAACTAGTTGTTCTATATACTGGACTTTTTATATCATCATCCTGGGAAGAGCTAACCGCGATTCCTACTTGGTCCTTCGAGCCGGATCCTACAGTTACATTACAGTCAAATATGCTCGCAGTGAGGACGCGCCTTTAAACTACGTTGTTCTAACAAAAACATCCGCCAGGCGTCATCGCATCGTACGACATGGAACGCAGCGATTGGCAGCAGATAGTAAGGTCAAGTATGCCAATAACACGGGTCGTGTAACTCCCAACAAAAGCTGATTATTGGATGGTATCAGAAATACCACCTTTACCCTTTACCTTTTAGTATTATAAACGTGAAAGTAACTTTGCCTGTCTGTTACTTTTTGCTCTCGCCATTGCAGTAATATTAATGGATTCTACACACCAAGTATGTATGTGCTCCGGTTCCAATGTTAGACTCTGCTTTAGAATTGGTCTGGCAAAGTCTACACCCGTTTCTCAAAACGTACCTTGTTCTGGCCATCGAGGTAATGGTAGGCAAGTAGCGCGTCGTTATGTTACGTCACACTCGGTATGTGCTCGAATGTACGACTCTACTTTAGAATGGTCTGGCAAAGTCTACACCCGTCTCTCAAAACGTACCTTGTTCTCGCCGTCGAGGTACTAGTAGACAAGTAGCGCGTCGTTGTGGGACGACACACTCGGTATGTGCTCGAATGTACGACTCTACTTTAGAATGGTCTGGCAAAGTCAACACCAGTCTCTCAAAACGAACCTTATTCTCGCCATCGAGGTAATAGTAGGCAAGTAGCGCGTCGTTGTGTGACGTCACACTCAGTATGTGCTCGAAAGTGTCTTCCTCATCGTATGTAACTCGCATGTCGCCGTAACTGAGTCTGTATTCACTGGCGCGTCTGTGAACAAACAAATTATGTTTAGTCTTTATTTACTTTTAGACATAACTGTTCTGCTGGGAATGGCTAACAGTCGGTTAGACTAATGATAGGCAAGGCTCAATAGACAACGGAATGACAGCGTATTCTCAATATTCAATATTTTTATTGCAAATGAAATCAAATCGAAACTCTTTATTTCCATAAATACAATAAATGTACACTTAGAAACGGTCAAGTCCACCCTGATATGGCACGGCATCATTTAGCTAGGTGGCTAATACTTATAATCTAATGTTTTATTATAAATATTCTAGGCACAAAAATATTAATAATTTAATCGGTACAAATAGACTTTATCTATCCTTATGATTTATGAGATCTAATTAGGTAATTACACTTAAAACACTAATATAAAAAAATTGGATGGAAAAAAGGTAGAATGGATGCAGATGGAGCATTAACTTTTCTTGTCTTGTTCGTTTGTGCGTTACTGTAATTAATTTGAAAGTGTAATTAGTATTGTGCCGTTCTAATAAAAACAAAGACTTCTTTGGGGGATAAGTAGAGTAGAAGTGATACAGAAAGAAAGAAAGTAATCTTTATTCATAGCTTAAACAATATGTAAGTTACATAGAGTTAAAACAACACTATAAAAACTACATAAAACAACTAACAAATAAGAAAACTTATCGCGACTAAGCATTATGTTGGAATAGCCATTACGCATAGCTTTCGCAACGCTGATCTTCCGTCAGGATGTTTCATTCTTAGAGGATCAAAGTAAAAGTGGTGTGCGGGGGTTTAAATATGCCATACATGTGCCCCACCCCATGTTCTTCGGATATTTTTGTTTAGAAGGTGAACAAAATCAGTTCACGATTTAGACAATTTTCAAGAAATCATTATTCACTTGGTGGTTTATTATTATTATGTTTTCATGGTAATATTCATTGTTATGATATGCATCATAAAACGTGTACGTCATTCACAACAATAACTCTGTTTATTAGTAAACTAGTTTCTGCCCGCGGCTTCACATGCGTTGTTTCTATGAAAACGTTCAAAGGTTATTTCTATCCCATGGGACTGTTTTATGGGATAAAAAGTCAATCTGTTCAGTATTTTTGGCGTGAAGACGTAAAAAACAACCATCCATCTATCCATCCATCCATACTTTCGCATTTGTAATATTAGTGGGATTCTATTCACTATAAAAACTTTCGTAGTTATCAAGAATTAATTATGAATATTATAAAAGCGAAAGTATCTCTGTCTGTCTTTCTGTCTGTTACCTAAGTGGCTGAACGGAAAATTGGCAGGGAAAAACACAATATCCCGGGGATGAACCCAGCCTACTTGAAAAGAACGTGGAAGCTAGTTCATAATAAATTCTTTTCAGTTTCAGGTAACAATGCCATGACTACCGATAAATGTTGCATAACTACTGAAGCAACCAGCATTAGAACTTCTATTGTTGTTGTGTCGAAACAACGAAGGTCATACCGACCGATAGTGCAGGAGACTATCAAAACGAAGGAAATTTCGTAAGCAAATTAAACTTAGGTAAGAGTTTTAATTTGGAATTTGGAATTCAGAAACAAGGCGTACCTCTGTTAAGCAAAGACTGTACAAATAAAAAAAATCCTAAGATTTCCCAAAAAAAAAAATTTACCAACAAGTGTAAAACTATAATAAATGTTACTTTTTCGAATAGTTTATGATTTATTTTTATCCTATAAAAATAGATTAATTATTATCATAAAAAATAATTGCAAATCTATTTATCTATTATTTTAAACAAAAACTGAAGGCAAAATGCTGCCCACGCGATCACTCGTGTTTCACGTAAAAAGCGCGACTAATTTAGAGGTAAATTAAATTACAATATAACTCCTTTATTGAAAAAGAAAATTACAATCAAGTAATAGAAATTAATTAGAACCAGTATTATCAATTGAAACAATATAACTATACACGGGCAACGGGTACCTATCAATTTGTTTGCCATTTTCTGACGTAATTTAATTAAGTACCTACTTGAATCAGGTTTATTTTTGCCAAAATACAGTAAAGGGAAATTTAATCAAAAAATCTTGTTCTTGGGTAACATTTATCTAGGTACCCAAGAACAAGTAGGATATTTTTGTTTACTAATGAAAAGAATCGGTAAAAAATTATCTGTCAGTCATTTTAGTATAATATTCATTTATTACGATCTCTCATATCTTTAACCTATTGGCACGAAAGCACTGACGTCAAACATGTGCGCAGGAGTCTTATCTGGTGTTTGACATTACCCCCTATTCAAAGATTATTTCCTAGATCGTGTGAGTTTGCATTGTTTCTAACTACTGTTCATAATAATACATATGTAAACAGCCATAGAGTGGAAATTCAGAGCCTTAAACGTTTATATGCATACTAGTTTCTGCCCGCGGCTTCGCACGTGTTGTTTCTATGGAAACGTTTAAAGGTTATTTCCCATGGGAATTTTTTCCCACGTATGCAGCTCTAAGTCTGGAATCTCAAGGTACGAGTTGGCAGCGGGCGACATGAGGCAGCAGCGGACGACGTGTCGCAGCGACACTACTGGTTTCTATGTATTTCTATGAAATTCCCTCCGTAGTTAGCGACACGTCGTTAGCGACACATTTCATAAAAATACATAGAAACCAGTAGTGTCGCTGCGACACGTCGTGAGCTGCCAACTCCTACCTTTACATACGGCATGTAAGATTCCAGACTTGGAGCTACATCAATGCATAATTTCAGCCCGATCGGTGCAGTCGTTTTGGCGTGATGAGGTAACAAACATCCATCCATCCATACATGTAAACATCCAGACTTTCGCATTAATAATATTAGTGTGATACCTATTCTAGCAACTAGGATACGAAATAATTCCTTTCTGCGTTAAAAAATAAATGTAAGTATTTGCCCCATGCCTTTGATTTGACAGCTGTCAGATGCTTGGCAGCATCATCATCATTATCAGCAAACAAACGTCCACGGCTAGACATATTACACAATTGACGAATATTTAAATGAAAAATAAGAATGATGCAAATGAGTAAAATAGTCCGACCCAGTTAACAATGACGTCCACCTCTCTCTCTCTCTCCATTCATATTGTGTGCCCAGGGTCAATAGTGATAGTCCTGTCGGTGTCCTAATTGGTGGGAGGAAAGGTGATGGAAGAATGGGGTCGGCGAGTGTGTGGATCGGTGGGCAAGGCGGCCATGTATAGGAGGAAGAGGGGACGCCAGTCGGGCCGTGGAGGTTTTAAATGTTCCCGTGGTTCGGCAAAAAGGGCGAGAGAGGGACACCGAAGAGGTTTTAGTGGGTATTACGTTCTTTTCAGGTCGTCGAGTCCCACATAATTCTGGTCCCCCCTAGACCAGTTTATTCGTAAACGCATTTCCTAGCGGAATTAAAAAAAAAGGTCAATTATGATAGTTAATTTAAAAAAAGACAGGCCTCCGACGCCACAAATATCGATCCTGAGCTGCCTTAAGCGTCCCCGTTATTTTATATCATTTTTAGCAACTTCCTTGTTGTATTGATAACGAGTAAACACGCTTTCGAATATTCCAGATTATAAATAGGTATCACAATCGGTTGGCAAGATTATTTAACAAAAATATAACTTATAAAATTAAATATAATCTTATAATAAGACCCCCCAAGGCCGTGGCGGATAACCTTATCTAGGCACTAGGATTTAAATCATTGGAATTTACAAAAATATTTCGTCACCTATTGACACAATTTCTGAAAATTTGGTTTAGGTACTTACTGGTATGTTTTTATCATAATATACTGCGCAATAAGAAATGCTCTAAGTATTAAAAACAATAAGATTAACAACTTTATGGAAGACCACAAGCAGAATAACAGTCGGCGTTTGAAGCATTATTTGTAAATATGGATAGCAAATACAAATATCTCGACATTTTGTTATTTTATCATTCAAAATAAATATTATTTGTAAAAACATGGCCACTAATCGTTGTAAGCAATGTTCTAACTAAGTTATAAACATGAGAAACCTTTATAAGTTTTATTAATTATGATAATATTTTGTCATTGTAATTGGTAAAGAGTTTGAGGAAAGGTTTGCTGGAAGAGAACTTATAGTAGGGTTAAGTTAGTCATTGCCAATACCTACTTAAGATTATTATATTAATTTTTGTGTTTTGTGCAATATAATAATTTACAATTAAAGTTCTGGTTCCCATGAAAACGACCACGTAACTTTGGCCATTAGACGAGGAGCTACGAGTTGCTAACTTCTTAAAATAAATAAATAATGCTGGACAATCCACACAGCTTCTTATATAAATAAATAAATAATTTATTCAAAACAACTTAGGGCTAAATGGATTACAAAAGGGTTAATAAGATCTAGTATAGGTATAAAATAATACATTGGTGACTTTAGTAAAAATCTGTAACGATGCAACTATTTTGCATCGTAACAGATTTTTACTAAAGTCACACTAATATTATTAATGTGAACGCTTGGACGGATGTATTTTATTTGTTCACGCCAAAACTACACAGCGGATCGGGCTGAAATTTTGCACAAATGTAGGTCTAGAGATATGAGAATGACACAGGCTACTTTTTAACCTAAAAATCAAGGGTTCCCATGGGATACAAATACTAACCTTAACGTTTCCATAGAAAAATAATAACCTATAACATCGCTGACTTGGAATAACGTAGTATCATCATCATCAGCCCTTATACGTCCACTGCTGAACAAAGGCCTCGCCAACGACGCCATAAATAGAGGTCCTAAGCCGCCTCCATCCATCGTCTCCCTGCGCCCGCTACAATGTCGTTGGTCCATCGAGTGGGAGATCTTCCCTCACTCCGTTTCGCATTGTAATGCGGTCGCCACTCGAGAACTTTTAGTCCTGAACGGTTATCGGTTCTGCGAGCTATACCTATGGCCTGCCCATCACCACTTTAGCCTGTTGACTCTGAGAGCTTTAGATAGATAGATAGATAATACTTTATTGTACCACACAAAGACAAATAACAATACAATGTAACAATGTATTGACAAAGGCGGCCTTATCGCTATGAGCGATCTCTTCCAGGCAACCTTGGCCCGAAAAAAAAAAAAAGAAATACTTACACTACATACTATAATACCTACATATGTTTAACCTACAAATAATATAATAAACTTACATAAACATAAAAAATAAAGTTGTCTAATTTTTTAAGGATAGATAATGCTGATGAAGCAGTTTTTTAAAGATAGGAAGTGATTTGGCACGTCTGATGTCCAGGGGGAGAGCATTCCATAGACGGGTAGCTTGTACAGTGAAAGATTTGTCGTAGAAAGTGTTAGTGTGGGCAGGGACTTTTAAGACGAGTGTTTCAGAGGAACGCAAAGAGAGAGAGTGAGAGTCAGGAAGGAAGTCAAAGCGCTCCTTGAGATAGGAAGGGCTAGGAGGATAGAACAATATACTGTACAAGAGAGATAATATTTGAGTCGGTTACTTTGGTTCTTGTACGGATTTCCGTATTCCGGATCCTATCGCGTAGAGAAACTCCGAGCATAGCTCTCTCCATAGCTCGCTGAGCGACTTTTGAGCTACTTACCAACGTAATATCTATGGCCTACATTTTACCCGGGAAACAAAACATGCTAAGCTGCGGACAGAATCTAGTATTCAAATAAATAAATTAAAACCTTTTAACAGCGATAAGAGATTGATTTCACAATGAAATACGTAGAAATGACATGGGAAATGGGGCGACCGGGCGCGGATAAGAAGTCTTTGTTTCGTTATCGACAACAGCTGCGTTATTTACTCATCATATCTAATCATTGGGGTGGTTGGTCATTGTTTTACACTTCTTGATGTAGCAAAACTGAGAGGATTGAAAGACTTGATACGTACAGGGAAATGTTTGAATAAGTAAATAAATAATGCTGGATAATTCACACAGCATTATCTAGCCCCAAGCTAAGCAGAGCTTGTGTTATGGGTACTAGAGGACTGATATACATAATACAATAGTTAATGATTTTATCGGGTATTTATAGCGTACCTTTTTTTATTATTTCCCCTACGTTTCTACCGCGTTACAGCGATCGTGGTCACGAGGCGATAAATACCCGATAAAACAATTAACTATGTTAACAAATCGCGAAAGTTTAAAAACATAATACAATAAATTACATAGATAGATATTTTTTATCACACTAATATAATAAATGTGAAAGTTTAGATGTATGAATGGATGGATGGATGTTTGTTACCTCTTCACGCCAAAAATACTGAACGGATCGGGTTGAAATTTCGCATATAAATAAATAAAAAACCTTTTATTTCATACAGAAAATGCTAGTTTACAAAGATAGTTAACTTGTTAGTATCAAAAAAAATATATATTATTTAACAGTTTCTTATTTTTAGTTAGTAGTTACAGTTTTTAAACAAGATTTTTAGATAAATACGTTAATATTATAATTTAATTATTCTGTAGGAACCCCTCTGCAGGTAAAGGCCTCCTCCAAATTGAGCCAGTTTTCTCTGGATTGCGCTGTTTGTATCCAGTTTGGGCCCGCTATTCGTTTGATTTCATCTTCCCATCTGTTGCAAGGTCTACCTTTCTTTGTTTTGCCCACTGGCCCCCTCCGTTCTGTCACTCTTTTTGTCTACCTTCGATCTCAAACGTTCATATGATGAAAGTGTTTTAACGTTGTAAGTCAGACAGAATGTATAAAGTTTTTTGTGTGGTTATTTCATTTTTTGGAGGGTTGAAATTTCGCATATAGGTAAATCTAATCCTGGAATCATACAAACATATGCTACTTTTTATCCCATAAATCAGTTTTCAGTTTTTGACGACCTCCGTGGCGCAGCTGGCGAAGGTCCGCCTGCGACGCAGGAGGTTGCGGGTTCAATTCCCGCCTCGGAACAAATTTGTGTACGATCTGCAGAAATTTGTTCCGTTGGTCTGGGTGTTTTCTATGTATAATAAAAAATATCTATCTATGTAGTGTATTGTATTAAGTATATCAGTTATTTAGTACCCATAACACAAGCTCTGCTTAGCTTGGGGCTAGATAATGCTGTGTGAATTGTCCAGCATTATTATATTATTATATTATATAGTTCCCATGGGAAAGAAATCACCTTTAAACGTTTCCATAGAAGCAACGCGTGCGAAGCCGCGGGCAGAAACTAGTTATGTATATGAAATACCCAGAAAACCCGGAACAAATATTAGCAGATCGTACAAACATTTGTCCCAAGGCGGGAATCGAACCCGCAATCTCCTGCGTCGCAGGCGGATCTTAGCCCGCCGCGCCGCACCGGTCGTATGCCGTGTGATGATTAAAAATCGGAAAACTTTTAACGTGTTTTCTCAGCTCAGGAAAGAGAAAAATAGTTGTATTACCTATACTCCGGCTAAACCGAAGATACAACGTTGGTAATCATGGCTCCCATAAAAATCACTCTCTTGCTGTTGATTTTTCGTGAATATGCACTACTTATCGAAGAAGCAAGGTCTTATAGCACAAGTAAAGGGGGAAATCCAGAAAGCGTAAATTTGTAGTTTATTCACCTACAGGGTACCTACTTCCCGTTGACCTACAATCATGATGATTTGACAAGACACAAAGTCTTACGGAACCCTTAGTGCGCGAGTCCGACTCGCACTTGACATTTTATTTTATTCTCTTTTAATTAGGAACTTTGAGTCTAACAATGACTAAGTCGAGACTTTAATCACCACGAATGAAAAAAGTCTAAATTTCACACTCATATATCTTATGCATAAACGCGATAAGATTTACACTTGAATGTCCACCAGGTGATCGAACTTCGATCATCGAACTGAGTCCAGTTAGGTAGAATGACTGTATCTCGATGATCGAAGTACAGACTTCGTTCCGGGTTTCTTATACGATACAAATCTAAGAATACATCTTTGATAGTAACGATAAAGCTAATGATAATTTATAATCATTTCACAAATTAAATCCGTATTTCAGATATTGTGTGTGGGAATGATTTCGATCTCTTGGTATATAGGTATGCTTATTTTTACTTCCGACGCAAGCATCTGTGTATTGTATGATTAAAATAGCATATGGATGAACCATTTAATTTTGGAAAGTGATTTCATCGGGAGAGCTAGGTCTGATGAAGTATTTTTATGTTGTTTTAAATTGTAGGAAGTGTGGTCTGATTGCGCAAATAACGGGGTTTGATGATTTTTGTATGGAGACCCTACGATTTTTTTTTCAAAACAAAATTTCGCGGTGCACAATACAGGTTACAAATTTGGATAAAGGACACTAAAACACACAAATGTCATATAAAATAATGTCCTAGAGAGCGTCAGGTATCTGAGAAATTCACAGATGAAAATAACTATGTTTTTAATTAATTGTGTGAATATCTCAGTAACCTGACGCTTTAGGACATTACGTTATACAACATTTTTTATTTGTTTTAGTGTCTTCTATCCAAATATATAACGTTTATTGTGCAGTGCGATTTTGAAAAAAAACTGAATGGTGACTTATGTTCGCGCCACTCTCCGGCCTCCATGCAAGAATCACAATAAAAGTATATTTGGATAACTTACATAGTTTCTTGTGACGCCTGTGCAAACATTAGAATCTGCAGGATTTCGCGTTCATAGAAGCGGGACAGAGCATACGTTTGAAAGGCGTGACGCAAAAATCAAGTTTTTGCTTATCTATACTTATAATAAAACTGTAACAGGTTCAATTCTGTACATTGACGATATTTTGAAAATTTTTTTTGGAGGGCACTCTATTATCGATACTGAAGCCAAAACTGCAATTTTTTTCATTCATGTCTGTCTGTCTGTCTGTCTGTCTGTCTGTCTGTCTGTCTGTCTGTTTGTTAAACGCGCATCACGCCGAAACTACTGAAGGTATTGAAATGAAACTCGGCACGATTTTAGGTCATACTACGAGGAAGGACATAGGATAGTTTTTATCCCGGAATTCAGTCAGGTTTCCCTGGGAGAGGGGATGAAAGTAAAATTCTTTAAATGCGCATCACGACGGAACTACTTAAGGTATTGAAATAAAACTCGGTACGATTTTAGGTCATACTACGAGGAAGGACATAGGATACTTTTATCCCGGAATTCAGTCAGGTTTCCCTGGGAGAGGGGATGAAAGTAAAATTCTTTAACTGCGCATCACGACGGAACTACTAAAGGTATTGAAATAAAACTCGGTACGATTTTAGGTCATACTACGAAGAAGGACATAGGATACTTTTTATCCCGGAATTCAGTCAGGTTTCCCTGGGAGAGGGGATAAAAGTAAGATTTCTTCACCGCGCATGACGCCGAAAGTGCTAAATGAGTTGGAATGAAACCTAGCACGATTTGATTTCATACTACAAGGAAGGACATGGGATACATTTCATCCCGGAATTCAGTAATTTTCCCCTGGGAGAGAGGATGGAAGTAAAATTCTTTAAGCGCCCATCACGACGGAACACCTTAATGAATTCGAATGGAACTCGGCATAATTTGAGTTCATACTACAAGAAAAGATACATTTTATCCCAGAATTTAGTAAGGTTCCCCTGGGAGAAGGGATGAAAGTAAAATTCCTTCATTGCGCATCACGCCGAAACTACTGAATGAGTTGGACTGAATTGGTACGATTTGAGTTCAAGGAAGGACATGGAATACATTTTATCCTGGAATTCAGTAAGGTTCCCCTGGGAGAGAGGAAAAAGTAGAATTCTTTAACCGCGCATCACGACGGGTCTACGCGTCGTCCGATTTCATGCATTCTTTTTGTTAGAAACAGAGATGCAAGATCGAATATGACTAAATCAGTAGAAAGTCGAGTAAAAAATCAGTAGATTGATGAAATAATCTGTAGATTGAAGAAAAAAATTAGTAGATAAAGGGTAGGTAAGTTCCTATCTATTTATTTTTCCAAGACGCACCCATTAGTTAGGTTCCTACCTACTAAGGTGGTGGGTCGTGGAAAAATAAGTTAGGTTCCTGCCTTACATGATATATGATGGTTTAGCTGGTCCAGCGAAGTTTGGTTGGAGTCTTACTCCAACCAAACTTCGTGTACAATTAAATTAATTAATTATTGTGGTCCACTTAAACTAACTGGACCGCAGAAAAATATTTTTTATTGTGGTACACAGCCAACTGTACCTACCTACTAACGAAAAAAAATTACGGTGGTCCAGTCAAATGGATCAGGAGCCCAATTCTGCAAAACAATTGCTTCAGTATGACAATGGAATCGTCGCAGAATCATCACGTAGAATCCTTAGATTAATAAAATTCCAGATAGTGCGCGCGAGATAAATTAATATGTAGTTTCAAACTTGACGCGCGTCTCTCCATCTGCAATCATCATAATTTCTTTCATCCAAGGTGGAATACCAAAAAGTGTCATTCTGTGACGATAGCCCTGTCATAGTGAAGCGATTAGTATAGCAGAATAGGGCCCCAGCTGTGAGTAAGTCAAACGAGTAGGACACTTCTTAACACTGACGCTGGCCGAGTCGTAGCTAAAAGTCGTGTGGATAAAGAATGGGATTGAAGATGATAATATGCTATCCCCCGTAGACCCTACACGATTTTTTGGACGGCGGCGTTTCATAATATGAGAGACTATGGTTAAATGTGAACTTAATTAGTCGGCAGGTAAGGCAATCGCGAACGAAGTCGCGGGTACAGCTAGTTTACAATAAAACTACACAACATTTGAAGAAACTGCTTCAAGGAACCAAATAAATTAGTAATACCTACGAATCTAAACATAAGTCATTTGAATGGATACCAGGGTTCCTGAGATCTCGACCAAATTATGTGCTACAGCAAACAGTGCAAACAAACATAAGCACTTTCAAGTTTTTTTTTGACGTATTTTTTTCTCCATCGTGTTTTTACGTTCAAGGAATCAAAGAAACAATATTGAATTTTATGTTATTCCAGTTGAGTACTGAGATCTAGGCCTAGTTTGACAACCAAACCCGTTAGGTTCGCCCCTTAAGTAATTAAATTAAATCGAAATGATTATAACCTGAAAGTGACTTACTAGAAAGTGTCTTGCAATTTACTATCGCGTTGAACGATATTCTTTGAGACTTGTTATTTAAATTTAAACTAAGCTAAGAAACTTGTTTGATAAAAACCTTGCTGTGCAAAGAGGCTTACTTTAAAATATCAGATTATCTAGAAGATAAAAAAGATTGGGGCGGGTTTTGCTCCAACTCGAAAAGTAACAACTAACAGGCTAAAGTTTTCATTGTCGATTCTTTACTTTAGTCTAGGTACATACCGAAGCGACAGAAACCAAAAATATCACTATTTTCCGTGTCAGTGTTTAGTTTTACAATTTGACCTTTTCTAAGTGTACATTTATTGTACTTATGGAAATAAAGAGTTTTTTGATAAATTGGAGAAATAAGAAAAGTAAACTAGATATAATCAAATATTCTAAATCGATTAGGCTTAGGCCAAAAGAGCGTAAATGTTTGAGTCGCGAAAATAAATTGCGAACTATCATATCAACAGAAATGACAATACATTTTGCATTACCGTGTGGCGCAAACAGGTGCCGAATCCTGCCAACCAATTGTTTACCAACCAGTAATTAATGACTACTATGACTATTATTAATGTTTTCGTCGCAAAATCCTCCATGGATGAAATAAACTGCAGATAGAGATACTCTCATGCCTCGGCAAGCTCTTCGAGTCTCTGGTATATGACTCTCTTTATTACCACTTGGAGCCACTTCTATCGCCTCGCTACCACGAGATCATTAGGAAGAGATCTACGACCTCAAACCTCCTTGAATACAAGCACTACCTTTGCAGTGCTTTACTTTGTGGAATTAGGGCCCAGAACTTTTGTATGAAGCGACTAATTTTACCGCGACTCACCACAACTCAAAAAATTACACTCGCTTGGCCCCAGCCTTACTGTCAATGTTGGAAGAAAATACATGAGTATCCTTTTACAATACTTTACCTACATTTAAATTATTAATCGGATAATTATCTCCGGGTTTTGGAATAATCCACTTTTACAATTCCTTTATCGGGTGGTTATATCCGTTATCATCAAAGACCTTCAGGCTATTTATCGCCTTATTGATTGCATTGTTACTACTGCAAGTGTCAGAAAACGTGCCCACTGATGTCATCATTATCTTTATACTACACCTGCTCAGAAAGTTGCTCTTAAATTTACATTTTAAAACACAAACTTAAAAATCCTTCACTTCCTTACGACCGTACGTTTCGACACGACAAATGCTTCACATCCGTACTTTTAGAAACGACAAATATTTTTAACCGTATACTCTTGTAAGGCCTGATCACCCATTTGTCGTCCATTTTCCGCGAGTGGAAGGAGTTACGCCTATTTATTATCTGTTGTCAGAGGTTAAATAAAAACTGACACAAGCCGCCACCCCACAGCCGCGATTTTGAACCGCGTCTTGTATCGCGCGATTTGTTGCGATTTTGTAGCACGATTCCGCTGCGTTTTTATAAGCGCCATTTCTAGACGCCGCCGCGCGCCAAATTCGAAATCGCGTGTGTAAGATCGTATGCGTCTTAATACAAAATGTACTGAAAACAAATATCGCAACAAATCGCGCGACACAAGACGCGCTTCAAAATTGCGGCACGTAATTTCGATCACTTTGTCATTTTGACAGACTCAAAAAGTTCATTGCAACATTTGGTTCGTTGTACCTCTTCGGTGAGAGGTTTACCGATAGCCTATAGAATTTTGGAATCGATCTTGAGGTTACAATCTCGTAATATAAGGGTGGTTATGCAATGGATTCCATCTCACATTCAACTTAAAGAAAATGAAGAAGTAGATTTTTTAGCTAGACAGGCGATTGAAGATGGAATCCCGTCGAATGTATTACCTTTTTATTCTGAACACTTTAAAACAATAAAGTACCAATGCATAGCTTTATGGCAAGAATATTTTGACGAAAGATCACTGGAAAAAGGTATATGGTACGAAACAATACAACCACAAATAAACCAATTTCCATGGATCGATGACGTAAGTTTGTCCAGAAATGTTTTAAAAACCGCACTTAGATTACGTTCAGGACACATTCCATCTAAGAAATTTGCATTTTTAATGAAAAAAGTACCATCTCCTAATTGTAACGATTGCGGTGTCATTGAAGATATACACCACATATTGATGGAATGTGTCCGGAACGAGAGTCTCCGAAGAACCTGCTTCGGCAGGTATAGTACCATCGACATCGGCCGTATCAACAGCACTTTGGCTGACCCTTTGTCAGGTGAAGCCGAGATGCTGTATAAACTTGCAGAATTAGGTCTTAGCTCTTAAGTTGTTGTTTTTGTTCTTTTGTCTACTAGTAGGTAGGTACATTTAGTTTTCTTTAGTTTAGTAGTTTTTTTCCTTATCTTAGTGTCTAGTTTTAGATAGTTGTAATTAACAACGAATGTATGTATTTGTGATGAGTTTTATGGGACGGTGTGGTCGCAAAGCGACAAAGACATTCGTTAAAATAAAATAAAATAAAAAATCGCGGCTGTGGGGTGGAGACGTTACTTATTTCCTTCACCTTAATTAGAATCTTACCGTCTCTCCAGTTGATTCCCATGTGGCATATCCTTCTTAGCGTCGCCGGTCAGTTTGTAGTAGATCCTCGCGGCGGCTTCGGACCGGTCGTGGGAGGTGTACACGAAGCAATGGAGTTGTTGCAGCA
Organism: Eupithecia subumbrata; assembly: GCA_949316285.1. NCBI lineage: Eukaryota > Metazoa > Arthropoda > Insecta > Lepidoptera > Geometridae > Eupithecia > Eupithecia subumbrata. The sequence goes on along the minus strand of OX438640.1, from coordinate 32,342,414 downwards.
TGTTCAGGCTCAGCTTCCAGAGGGATTTGCTCATCTTCGGAGTGCATGTCACAAATCTGTTGAAGTTTTAAATGATACATAAATAATGCTGGACAATCCACACAGCAGCATCTCGCCCCCAAAGCAGAGATTACAAAGGATTGTTTTAAAACCTTTTAAACTTTCGCGATTTGTTAACATGGTTACTGATTTTATCGGGTATTTATCGCGCGCCGTCCCCCCGTGACGCGGTAGAAACGTAGGGGTAATAATAACAAAAGGTACGCGATAAATACCCGATAAAATCATTAACTAGAGATTGTTTTGTTAGAAAATTAAAAATTCTGCAATAATAATGAATTTTTTACGGCTTGCTTTGTTCACTGAATATTTGTCTGTGGTGAATAACCTCCTTCAATAGTTTACACTAATTTGAATCTCACTACTGTCTCACTAGGGTTACTGCGGTGTCGGCCTTCAAGCTTGGTCATCAGTGCAGGCCCTGCCGTCCGCGCTATAAAGGCCTTGACCTTAATTTCAGCTTGTCCATCAAGGGCTGCAATGCTGACCGAGCTGTTATGGCCTGGACCTGCGCTTTCGGCAATCATCATCGAGGTCAGCAACCCACCCATTACTGACCTAGTCAATAATGTACTACATAATAGACTGCATACATTTCTGTAGGTGTTTAAGTCCACTAGTGTGGACAAATGTAGAAGGAGTATTTTTGCCACAATCTTCGCAAAATCTTTAGAAGTGTTCACGTAAATATTATTTCTTTGTGTATGAACAATGATCAATAGATAACGAAGTGGCTAGTACCTATAGCTACCTATAACAACAATTTTGCGACAAATGTGTGCAGTAAACAAACATCACGCAAACGATCACAATAATGATGCCGAACATCACGATAAAAAGAAGTAAATATAAAACTCTTGATATTCCTATATAAATTATCCTGAAATATGTGTACAGTCAGCGTTAGATAGATATAAGCGTACAGCTTAGCCAAAAAATACGTAGTTCTCAGAGTAACCACAATATCTGAGCATTTATGGCTGTCAATAGTGTGCAACCTAAATTCAATTATATTAGAATCTAATGTACCGTAAATTCGTAGTATCTAATGATTAGATACTACGAATTTACGGTACACACTATTGACTTCTTTAAACGCTTAAGATCAGGTATATTAAATTTAACTTTTTGGAAGTTCTTAATCTTTGGCTCCGCTGCTGGACGATTAGATTTTTCTGACGCTGAATGTACATGATTTGGTTAGGTATGTACATTCCGCTTCTCAATGTCAAATTAACAGCATGTGACAAAATAAAGAATTTTCAATTTTCAACATAAGGTCATTAGCACAAATGGAAATGATAAACAATGCCAAAAGCAGATAAGCAAAAAGCAGTAGGTATTGAGGTTGCTGAGGCTGCATCATCGTAATTATCATGTGTAGGTTCCACCTGTCCACTGCTGGACATAGGGCTCCGTAAATTACTCTTACAGCATTAAGTATTTGCTAGCAGTCGTTCGAAGGTTTTCGTACCACCTGGTTTCCTACACTACGTTTACCGAATCGCGGTCTTCGCTCGAAAAGCTATTCTGCCAACCCTTAATAAATTTCAATTTAAAATATTTTAGTTGAAGAGATAAAGAAGTAGACTAAGTATATATCACCTACTTTTTTATAATTATTTATTATTTTGTGGTTTTTGCCCGCCGCAAATAAAACTTGAAAGATACAAAAAATTTACAAATAATAGCTTAGATTATAATAATTAAAAACACATAACAATTATAAATTGTTAGTTAAATATATTCAGGAAGTTTCAGGCAGAAAAACAAAAACAGGATATTATTAGTGGGTGTGTGCGGATACCATGAATAGATTTAAGTTTTTTATTCTTATCAGTGACCATCCTGGTCTGTTATTATTTATAAATTAAAATAAATAATTTATTTATAAATAATACAAGGTGGTTTCGTTGTGAATCACTAATAATCAAAGTGCAGCGTGGAAAGCTGTACCTTTATTTAAGTTATTTCAATTATTATGGTGAAATAATTATTATGTATTTATACCTCGTGTGTTCATAAGTTTTGAGACGAACTTATTTAATTAATTTAAAAAGAAAGTAATTCATGCAACCTTTTTTAAACTTTTAAAATTTAAATTTCGAATGTTTTGAATCAGAAAAAATATACATTTGAATATTTGTTTCATTCTCCGTGAAAATTTGCGACTGGAACGATGTCGAAACCTATTGAAGAGACACGATCCAAAAAATATTCTGTTTACCGATGAAAAGATCTTCACGGTGGAAGAAAAGTTTAACCGGCAGAACAATAAGGTTTACGCCAGAAGTTCAAAGGACGTCCAGCCATCTGTACGCAATGTCCAGCGCATTCATCATCCAGCAAGTGTGATGGTTTGGTGGGGTGTTTCCTACGAGGGGGTCACTTCGCTTCATTTTTGCCAGCAAGGCGTCAAGGTGAGGCCACAAAATTGGAGGCCAATTTGCCAGGCTTCATTCGGAGCGAAGATTGGCCCTCGTCAAGCCCTGACTTGAATCCTTTGGATTATTCTTTATGGACGGAATTGGAGCTGAGGCATGCAGAAAGTCTCACCCAAACCTGGATTCTCTCAAGCGAGCCCTTATTAAAGAATGGAAACGGATTCCCATTGAAAAGATTCGTGCCGCCATAGATGAATGGCGCACGCGTTTGAAGGCCTGCATTGAATGCAAAGGCGGCCATTTTGAATGATTTATTTTTAAATACAGATCTAGATGTCAGTAGTTTTAATTTTAATATCCAATAAATGAATACTCAACTAAGCTCCAAAAATATTTTAGTTTTACTGTGTCTCAAGACTTATGAACACACGAGGTAAATGTGTAAATTGTTTGTTCTCCGAATAATAGAAAATAAAATAAGATTTGCCTAATATCAAAATAACTCAGAAACATTACAAACAATGTCATTTTCAAGATACTAAATTACAAAGTTTTTAAGAAGGACCAACATCTATCCAACTACTAATACAGAACTTACGTGAGACCTCGCATGTTTAGATAGCAAATATAAATCTAAATAATTAAAAAATATATATCGAAGCAGGACCGCATGAGAGAGGCTATCATTTTCAATCCCAAATTTTATCCACGCGACTTAGGTATATTAGAACTAGGGATTAGTCCCGGGAATTCCCGAAATTTTTGGCTGATTTAAGAACCGGGAAATCCAAAATCATTTCCCGGGAAATTTCGGGAATTTCGGGAAAAATATTTTTACTTATATATCATACCGAAATAACGTAACTCAACATTTTCACTTCCTTTTATAGCATTTCACATTATCAGGTACCTAACCTACGCGGTATTAGGCAGGGTTGATATGATTTGTTTGTTTTTTTTTTTTTTTTATATATACCTACATCAATTGTTATTTTTCCCTGCAATGAAAACAGAGAGCAGTCAAAAATGTATGAGAGTGCCCAAAATTGAGCTTCCGTGTACACATGCACGATGTACCTATACCTGCTTTATTGGTTGAGGATTCAGGAAATTCTCCAAAATTAATAATGCCATAAAGTTCAAATAATGCGAGTTGTCGAAAAAAAGATGCTTAGCCAACATATTTGCGGCAAGTCATATCTGTTTTACAATTTGTATAAAGAGCTAGTACTCCGGTAACGTTCTGCCCGTATCTTCGCACGCGCTATTGGAAACGTTTAAAATTTATTTTTGGAAACGTGCAAAATTTCAGCCCGATTCGTTAAGTAGTTTTGGCGTGAAGAAGGAACGGTACAAACTTTCATATTTATAATATATTTTAATATTATTAGCTGCGCCCCGCGGCTTCGCCCGCGTCTAAATTTCAGTTATTTATTGGACAACAGGGGTTTGCAATAAATAATAACTTTAGGGGTCGTTTTGTAAAAATAAGAAATACGTAATTCATTGTTTACTTGATAGTTTATTTATATCGACTTTTGAGTGAATCTAACCAAGGAATAATAATATTATCTATATAAACTTAACCACCCTTTTTAACCACCTGAGATTATTTTTTGCAAATTAGATTAACCTATGTGTTATTTCAGAACTTAAACTATCTACACACCAAATTTCAACCAAGTCGGTAAACTAGTTACTGAGATACGTGTTAACAAACATTCACAAAAACTCATGCATTTATAATATTAGTAGGAAGTGTGATTAACGGACTTAGACACCGAAAAAAAAACTTGAACCAAACATGTAAGACAGAAATGAAAATGTTTCAATCTTGGTGTCTTTCCTTTCTGCTAGTACTTCGTGTGATTAAACCTTTGAACCTACCTTTCCTAGCAACCTATAAAAACCTTAAAACTGGATAGACCAAAGCGATTATGAAAATTTATGATAGAAAAAAAATATTAAATTAAATAATTCCGATTTTAATCAAATTAATCGTATTTTCTTTTTTAACCATGATTTTTATCAAACCTGTTACAAGAAATGTTAGTTATAGCTATATTACTTTTGATCCGTAATTAATTAATTTTTTTTGGGTCATTGTCTATTGTCCCCTCGTTCGACAACAAGCCTTAAGGCTTTTCTTGCTATAGAGCCGTGACTGAAGCCAGCGCTACATAGTCGATTGCTGCCATCTTGTTCAGCAAATTACCTTGCTGAGCAACATGACAGCAATACTCCATGAAGCTGGACTTGAGCTTGGCAAAGAGAAAGTACCAGAGTCAAGTGCATTGCTGCAATTTATTATCCTCTTTGTGCATGTTACGGCTCTGACTTCTGAACCTGTAAAGCGCGATGATATCGCCTGCGTGGGTATTATTAGGTAAAAATACCAGATACCAGCATCTGGTATCAGGTAGAGAATTCAAATGTATTCGAACACAACGAATCGACCGTTTACGGCTGGCAGAAATAAATGCATAGTAGGAAGAGACCTCTGAAGTACCCCGACGACGTTGATCGCCAATTGATTAGACGAACAGTCATCAATGACGACCGACACGAATGGAAGTCATAATCCAATTTAATTTATTTTTTTAATACCGTGGGCTAACAAAGAACACTTAGTCCAATTTTATATTTGTCTCCGTTGAGCCTGGCCACCGTGGCCTAGTATTTGGATAGAAGAACATTATATTGTTTATTGTGTGGGTACGTAATAAGGTATTTTTAGATTGATGTTTTCGCTTAGAGGACTCGAAAAACAACGGGAGCTCCTCGGTGTCACTCTTACAACAACTCTGAACTTCTGTACTTTCATTGGATTAAAATGAAGAAACGAATCGAAGCTAAAACGGTGGCCACAAAGCTAAGCGTCTCATACTATACGAGATCAGGCGATATTTCACACAAGGATAGCTCAAGTCCGGCCTCATGGAGTATCAGCAAAGCACTTTGCTGTGGAACATGAAAGCAAATGAATGTGTTATGCTGGGTTCCGTCAAGACTCTATAGAACGAAAAGCCTTCAGGCTTATTGTCGAACGAGGGGACAAAAGACATGGACCTAAGAATTTGTTATTCATTTTATTAACATCTGAAAAGAAATACAGCTTTAAGTAACATTCCTAATACCGCATAGGTACCTAATATCAGCGAAATGCCTAAAAAGGACGTGAAGTATATTAAATTATCTTATTTCGGTAGTGGTATAGCAGTAAAAACATTTTTTCGAAATTTCCCGGGAATTCCCGGGAATTCCCGGTTCCGACTTTGAAACTTCCCGGGATTCCCGGTTCCTCGAAAAGGACCCGATTTTGGAATCCCTAATTAGAACCTAATGTAGGTAGGAAGTACCTTAATTTCAAAATAATGATACGCTAACAAAATATGCGTTTTTATCTAACGCACATAACCTTGACCGAATGACATAAATGACGTTACATTAGAATTATGTAGATAGGGAAGTTGGATAGGTACCTATTCTGATAAAACCATTGTTATTGCAAGTTTTATACAATAGTCCATTGATAAAATATTGCGTCAAACGAAACGGTTCAATAGTAATAAGTTCAATCATATAAAAAACCAAGCGATAGCGACTTCAATTTCCTATTTGTGACGCACTTTGGGCTGAAATTAATGTGATAAAAAGATAAGAACTGAAAGATACTGGATCTAAAGATGACCGGCGCTACCCCGACTCACCCTAGCGCCGGTACCTATTTATTCATATTTTTAGCCCCCGACGCAAACCGAGAGGGGTGTTATAAATTTAACGTGCCTGTCTGTGTATCTCTGTGGTATCGTCAAAAGGATTAATCGATTTTCGTTTAGTTTTTTTGTGTCATAGATATATTTATAACGAGTGTTCTTAGCCATGTTTCATGAAAATCTGTCCGGGGGTTTTTTAAATTTTGAAGTGAAAACTTCTTTAGCGGCGTTGAGCACTTTTTCTGTAATGGGTATAAAATCTTAAACTCGCGTCAGGACACGTGACCTGATCGAAAAAGCGTAAGACGGATGGAGCAACGACGACATTATGCCGAAGGAATAAAGCTCAAAATTGTGCAGGATCTTCATTATAGCTAGGAAATTTCTTGAAGTTTTGTTTTGAGATAGAGTTCAAAATCGAACATTATTTTTAGGTAAACAGAATAGATAATAGTAATAGTTTCCGACAACAACAATAGGCCCTAGCTTACGTAATAGTTGCTAGCGTCCGGCTCGCTTATACCTACCTACTTATGTATCTATAGATAATTAATTTCTCGAACGAATCGAAAAGAAAGACAAGGACAAAAATTTTCATTTATTCATTAATATAATTTTATAATTAAGGTTAGGTTTCGATCGAGTCTATCGTACTGCTTAACGGGTGTAAACAGACCCTTCACGAAGCCGTCAACCAAGCATTCTGTACATGAAGCTAAGTAACACTGCGCAAAAATAATTGCTGGGAAACGGAATTTATTTTTGGACTTTAAAAATAATCAGATTTTTGTAGCGGGTAATGGTTTGCGCGCAACCGGCTGTAAATAATTGTAATATTATTTAATATTGTAAAATAATTGTAATAGTTTTAAAGTGTTAAATTTTTAATGTAATATAAATTGTCATGTTTGTGTACGATAGCGCAATAAATGAATATTGTATTCTACCACATAAATGATAGTACTTTTATACTGATAAAGCAATTGGTGCAAAATTATTCCCTAACCATTCCAAAATATCAAACATGCTCAACGTTAATAATCAAGTTTTCACTTCTGCCGGCACTCCCGGAGTGCAACCCGTCTTTTTTTTTAATTTTGTTCTTGTTACGTTATGTTTAACGGTTAAACAAAGAAATTCTTGCTCTTGGTTGCTGCCAAACTCTGTTTTCGCGTCTCTGTGTAAACTATACAACATAAAATTATTACAGAGGAATTAAAAAAGCTTATGGAAATGGATTTTTGAATTCCTTTGTTTTACTTTAAAGAAATAAATAATAGGTGTTGCGGTATGTATAACATCCTAAAAAACATTTTTATGGTCAAAGATCGGAACAATGTTATAGTCCTGGCATATTATGTCCAGCAGTGGTCGTCTTTTGGCTGAAATACCTAATGATGACAACCTCAAAATTCCTACCTCCTTAGCCATTGTCGAACCTACGTCACAAAACGCCATACAAACAAAACCACAAAAATCACGACCTAAACACAAAATAAAACCACCCCACTGAAATATCCTCAGAGATTGCCTGAGGTACAGCCGCCACCAAAAGCCCTAGAACACGCAACCGAACTCCACAGAATGCAAAATCCCTCTAAATCCCCACAATCCCAACTAACCTAGTCATAACGTTGTTGTGCCGCAGACATTTCCTTCTAGTCACGAGTATGTTTCTGACTACTTTGTACTGAACTGCATGCGTCTCTACTTTACCCGCGGCGTAACTAGAAAGCGTGTGGTATGTTAGTAAAAGCGTTTTGTTAATGATTGTAGCTATTATATGGTTAGTAGATTTTATCATAAGATCTTATCATAGACAAAATATTAATTTACTTATGCCCGCAGCTTCGCACGCGCTTTCCAAGCCTATGTCCGTCCCTATACCGTTTAACACCCTGGCAAATTTCATTAAATTTCGTTCAACCTTTAGTGAAAAGGTAAAAGACGGACAGAATTACTTTTGCTTTTATAAAATTAGTATGCAAGTGCGGTGATGAAATATGATATTTTTGAAGGTGTGTTATGAGAAGAAGCATTAGGATGAGTATCTGAAAAGAATTTAGATTTTGGACAGCTTTATACTCACACAAATAGGTATACAGTCATGCTTAAGCCTTGGTTTCTCGTTCGCAACGCACTACGCCGCGGTATGCAGCACGCATCATAGCGTCACGACGCAACGTAAACTGTCTGTGTAGAGAAGCGGTAATTTGCCGCAGCGGTATACGGCACAAACAAATCTATTGTCGACGCCGTGACCCGCTAAACGCGTGAGAAATGAAATTCCATAGTTTTCTCTCCCGCATTTCAGTACGCCTGCAATGACGTACTTTCTACCTTATTTTTGGAAAAGGAATAAGCAACTTTCTGAGCAGGTGTAGTATAAAAGACCACTCTAGACGTTTTTCATACGATAATGTGTCCGGCGCCGCATACAGCGGCGTAGTGCGTTGTGATCAAGATACCAAGGCTTTAGATACAACTACAAAAACGAAAGAATATTTGTCTTTATATTGGTTTTAAAAATAAAAAAATATACTTTTGTTGTAGTTAGTAGATTTTATCATAAGACCTATTAAATATGCAAGTGCGGTGGTGGAATTTGGGTGGTGTACGATAGTATTGAAGGTAGAGAATCAGTCTGTAGTGTCTGTGGAGAATTTAGATTTTGGAATATAATATAATACTCAAATGCAGTCATGCTTAGAATTACGAAAACGAAAGAATATGAAAACAATTTTTAATTAAAGAAGTATTGGAAGTAATCTACACGTTCATTATCCAAGGTTTTAATCAAATGTATCCAATGTAATTTTATGAAATTGGAATAACAGTGATCAAAACCAAACGTGGTTTCTATAGATAGGGCGTGTCACCACACCATTTATCAGTGTCTCGTTATGCATAATAATGAGGAAGTAAGACATGTTACGTATTAAGTAGGTATGTATTACGTACCTATGGGTGTATAAGGGCCTTTATTCACACACGTTTTTTTTCGCCGTAAAAATCTACGGTTAATTCGGTGTTTCAAGCTTCCATAGTGATCCATACAACACTGACGACCGTGCCTATACACGGCGTAGTAGCCGTAGATTTTTACGGCAAAAAAAAATGTGTGTGTACAACAGCCTTAAGTAGGTAGTACTACATTTTTTCCACAAAATCTTGACCTTATTATTCTAGCTTACGGCAAATTAAATAGCAAAATCAGTACATAGTTATCATATTTTATATTATTACTACACAAGCTCTGCTTAGCTTGGGGCTAGATGATGCTGTGTGAATTATCAAGCATTATTTATTTATTTAGTTGTAGCAATAGCAATACTATATACTTACAACAGGGTTCTTATCGCCAATGATAAAAAAATTACTTAACGAAGATTTTTGAAATTGTTTTTATAACCTATACAATAGCTAAACTCGATTTGGAAAGATTTGTAAACAAACCACGGCAAAAATCAACTAAAACTCACTTGCTTGGCGTCGAGTTTCAGATATAATTGTAAGCAATAGTTTTTGAAGGAAAGATCTCAAATCGACAAATATTGTAAATTGCGTAAAAAAAGACGCGTCAACAGCGTGAATTTTAGCAAGTATGGGCGGTTTGTTTACATACATTATACATCGAGTTTGACTAGTGTATAATTAAGTGACTGCAGGATAAAATATTGATGTATGCTGATGTATTTTAGCATAACAATTAATACAACAAATTATTGATAGGACCTGTATCTATCTGAACGTGATAAATGAACTTTTGAAACTAATATGGTTACCTTTTATTAATTACATTAACGAAATAATTAACGATTAACGAATAAATTATCTGCGGTGTTATTTTCAGTTATTCCAATGAAGTTACGTCAGATAAGTCTTACAATGTTACCAAAGTAAGAGGTATTTCGTGATCGTGGCGAAAAACCACAAATAATTGTAAATGCCACGTTAAAAGTGCTTTTATTGAATAATTCAGTTTGCAAGCGATGATGGTTAGGTATAATATACCTATTTGTGTTAATGTTATTATGACGCAAAATAATAGTAGAGCATTAACCGTTCGGAATTCAATATGAAGCCAATAACGTAAGACGTTATGGGCTTCATATTGAATTCTGAACGTAACACAGAATTATAGAGGTACTACATACATAGAATGAGAGATAAGTTAAGAATTGTACTCACTTGGTAAACGTAGCATACATAATGTCGATAGGCACCCTGTACGGCAGAGCCAAGAGAGTCAGGTATCTGACCCCTCGTTGACGCATCACCCAGTTCACTATCCCGTGGTTGGCAGAGTCTATTGCGTTTTGGAAAATGGTCATTACGGTGTCGGGGAGATCGTCCACTAAGGCATCCTGTTTAAAAATAACATAGTTATTAATCACACAAGTATTAAAAATGTGAACGTTTGGATTTTTAGATGTAGTTATGGATGTTTGTCACCTCTTCAAGCCAAAACTACTGAACAAATCGGTCTGTAATGTGAATAGATGTAGCTCGAAGACGGGGATCAAACATAGGCTACTTTTTATCCCATAAAACAGTCACCACGGGATAGAAATAACCTTTAAACGTTTAATAGAAACCTTCTATTTCAGTCAACGAATTAGCATTGCCATTCAACGTGGCAATGCTGCCAGCATTCTGGGCACTCTGCCTTCTGGTGACGGCTTAGATTTTTAGGAAATAGATATAATTGTAAATACTTGTTGTAATTGTTTTATTCTGTTGTTGTAATTTTCATTATTATTATATCGTTACATAAGAATAATTATATAAAAAATGCTTTGCAATGGTAAAATGATTTTATTTCGCATAATTAGGGACAAATGATCGACAAAATGTAGCCAACATTCAGACAAGTTTTTTATCAAATACGCTTCAGCCGTTTGGATGTTTCAAGGTAAAAGAAACAAGAAATCCCACCAAATAAAATCCTCGCCATCGTGTGGGCAAATGGTTGAATACACGTATTTCTAATTTACATTCTCAGTATGTGGCCAAAATAAATTTTAGTGTTATATTGTGTTCTGGGTATTTTCTACGTATAAATAAAAAATAATCTATCTATGTGATGTATTATATTAAGTATATCAGTCATCTAGTACCCATAAGCATGTGCTTAGATATTTGTATACTTTGTAAAAACGCACTATAACATATCAGATTATCGGTCTAGAGGATAAAAAAGCTTGGGACGAGGTTTGCTCCAGGTCGAAAAATAACAACTAACAGTGTAGGTTTCTTCGTCGCTTCTTTACTTTAGTTTACCGTGCTTTAATCTACATACCGAAGCGACAGAAATCAAAAATATCACTTTTTTCCGTGTCAGTGTTTAGTTTTATAATTTGACGTTTTCTAAGTGTACATTTATTGTATTTGTGGAAATAAATAAGTTTTGATTTGATTTGAACTACACATTTACTTTAATAGTAACTAGCTGCTGCCCGCGGCTTCGCCTGCGTAGTTCCCGTTCCCGTGGTAATTCCGGGATAAAACATAGCCTATGTCCGTCTCCTGGTTCTAAACTGCCTCCCCACCAATTTTCAGCCAAATCGGTTCAGCCGTTCTTGAGTTATAAATAGTGTAACTAACACGACTTTCTTTTATATATATATTAGGTCCTTACATATGAAATTGGCGTTTTGTATGGGAGAAACAAAAAGTCGAATATTTTTTAATATAATATATTTAATTAATCAAAGTATGAACCATTATTTTCTATGCACTTTTGCCATCTTATAGGTAGTTCATTGATCCCTTTACTAAAAAAACCAGTCGGACGGGAATCAATAAAATCTTTGAAGGCGATTTGGACTGCCCCATCGGAGTTGAATTTTTTCCCTTGCAAGAAGTTATCCAAATTTCGAAAAAAATGGTAATCTGTTGGAGCAAGGTCCGGGGAGTACGGAGGATGTCTTAGACTTTCCAATTGAAGCTCTTCTAATTTAGTAGCCGTCTGTTGCGCAGTGTGTGGTCTAGCGTTGTCGTGAAGCAGCAGTGGCGTGGAGCGATTGACCAGCCTAGGTTGTTTAGCCGCTAGCTTTTCCATCATGGTTTGCAATTGCTGACAATAGACATCAGCCGTAATAGTCTGGCCAGATTTGAGAAAACTGTAATGAACAATACCGGCACTAGTCCACCAAACGCTTACAAGTAACTTTTTTGGGGTTAATTTTCGCTTGGGGCAGGATTTGGCTGGCTGGCCAGGATCCAACCATTGCACTGAGCGCTTCCGATTATCGTAAAGAACCCATTTTTCATCACAGGTAATGATTCGGTTTAAAATACCTTCTAACAATAACTTAATAACTTCTTGCAAGGGAAAAAATTCAACTCCGATGGGGCAGTCCAAATCGCCTTCAAAGATTTTATTGATTCCCGTCCGACTGGTTTTTTTAGTAAAGGGATCAATGAACTACCTATAAGATGGCAAAAGTGCATAGAAAATATTGGTTCATACTTTGATTAATTAAATATATTATATTAAAAAATATTCGACTTTTTGTTCCTCCCATACAAAACGCCAATTTCATATGTAAGGACCTAATAGATTATCTACCATGCTTGTTATCAGTCCAAAGTCTCTTTTGTTCATAATATCTACCTTTTGTATGTTTTAACAACTGTAAGCAATACATTTTCCGGTAGAGCACGCGAAAAGTTAATTGGATGACTCAATTATCATCATATTGCAAGTCCAAGGTTCAAGTGGACTGAATGACAGATACTGCAGTTACCTACACTTTACAATAAACACACTTATAATCTAGAGATTACAATAGATTTTAAGTGAATATCCTAGAAAGATTAGGAGCGGATGGTGTTGTGTGATATTAGATATACCATCATCATTATTTCAGCCGAAAGTCGTCCAGAATTACTGTTTTTTTTTTTTTTTTTAATGCTGGACAATTCACACATCATTATCTAGCCCCAAGCTAAGCAGAGCTTATGTTATGGGTACTAAATCACTGATTATAGGTACTTAATACGTACAATACACTACATAGATAGATATTTTTTATTATACATAGAAAACACCCAGACCAACGGAACAAATTTCTGCAGTACATACACAAATTTGTTCCGAGGCGGGAATCGAACCCGCAACCTCCTGCGTCGCAGGCGGACCTTCGCCCGCTGCGCCACGGAGATCGTCAAATGAATGAATGACCACGTGAAACACATGTGAACATTTCAATTTTATTTTAATCAACACAATGGTGTCTCATTTCAATTCAAAAATGCCCTTCCATCAAAAAATTCTTTTATTTCGATATGCTAGGGACGGCAATATTTTTAATCCTATGAAATTAGTTTAGTTTAGGCGAAATTTGAATTGACACCATTATTGGAGTACAAATAAAGAAATGAAATTATATTTTATTGCATAAAACATGGTATAAAAGGTGGTTTATGTTGTGAGCTCATGTATAACTATTCTATAGCATGTAAATAATTAACTTATGTATGTCTGTCTGCTTACAATTTATAAATTCATCAAAATCTAAAAGTTACGTTCATTCAACCAACTAAACAATTTCCTTTAATGGTCATTTAATAATTTCAATTCATTAGGTACCTTATTATAAATTTTTACACACATAATCAAGCGGCTTTTTTGATGTCTCGCTGATTTTGAGGTTTCTTTTAGAATACGCCTATTCGGGTCTCTACATTGCCTAGGATTTTTGTCACATGCTTGGTGGAACAAATATCTATGATTCCTTACAAAATTTGAAATTTCATATTGGTGTGTGTAAATCTATACCGTTCTCATGTGTATGTTATATGGCTATATTGGTTAGATTACCTGGATCGCCGACCCAAACCAAATGAGGTTCCTTCAATATCTGACCATCGTGAGAATAACAATCTACATTTACAAATAAAACCTACTTTTACAAACGGGTTTTACCTGTCGTGTTGCCTTTCTCTGCGTTTACTTAACCCCATATTCTTGGACGTTACTTCAGAAATATGTAAGTTAATGTACAGAAACACAAGCCAAACTCGATATAGAATGTTTGTAAACAAACCACGACACAAATAACGAAAACTCACTTGCTTGGCGATTTTTTTGATATTTATTGAAGGATCTCAAATCGATAAGTAATGTAAATTGCGTATTTAAAAAAACATCCACAGAGTGAAATTTAGGGTACCTAAGTTAAGTATCCATAAGCGGATTGTTTACAAACATTCTACATCAAGTTTGACTAGTGTATGTATAGATGCGTAAGTAAAGTCCTCCTGCACATACTGAATAGCCGCATCCGTCACTACCTGGACTGGCAGATCCCTCAAGAACAGGCAGGATTTGTAAAGGGTAAAGGAACCAGAGAACAAATCCTCAACATAAGACAACTTGTTGAGAAGTCCTACGAGTACAACGCCCCAGTCATATTGTGTTTTATAGACTACACCAAAGCCTTCGATTGCGTTAGCTGGAATTGTCTATGGACAGTCTTAAAAGAGCTAGGAGTACCTGAACACCTCATAACACTGCTGAAAACCCTCTACTTAAACAGCCAAGGAGTGGTTAAGGTTGACAGTCAGCTATCCAAACCCTTCCAGTTCGGAAAAGGAGTGCGACAAGGCTGCATACTTTCACCCATCTTGTTCAACATCTACGGCGAGTACATTATGCGGAAGACATGCGAAGACTGGGAAGGTGGCATCACTATCGGAGGAACCAAGATTAATAACCTACGCTATGCCGACGACACCACCTTATTTGCAGCAAGTGAAGCAGAGATGTGCGCGATTTTGGACAAAATGGAAAAGGTCAGTGCTGAACTTGGACTCTCCATAAACAGGTCCAAGACCAAAATCATGGTTGTTGACCGAGCCGGAACACTGGAGTTCACCGGCGCACTCAACCTAGATTTTGTAACCAGCTTTGTCTACCTAGGTTCCACTATCACTAACGACGGTTCTTGCGAACACGACGTGCGCAAGCGGATTGCGATGGCAAAGAACGCCATGTCACAGTTGGACAGGATATGGGCTGATAGGAACGTCTCCTTAAAAACGAAACGCAAGCTAGTGACCAGCCTAGTGTTCTCAATCTTCCTATACGGAGCAGAAACTTGGACCTTGAAAAAGGCAGACCGAGCGCGTATCGATGCCTTTGAGATGTGGTGCTGGCGTAAAATGCTTCGAATACCGTGGACTGCGTTCCGCACCAACGTATCTATTCTGAAGGAGCTCAACATCAAGATCAGACTCTCCACCATATGTCTTCGCAGAGTCCTTGAGTTTTTCGGACATATTGCCAGGAAAGACGGAAACAATCTGGAAAGACTCGTGGTTACCGGCAAGGTCGACGGAAAACGATCCCGAGGACGTAGCCCTATGCGTTGGTGTGATCAAATCCGCTCAACCCTAGAAACCAGCATGAACGACGCTATCCGCGCTGCGGAAGACCGACCCCGATGGAGACACATCGTGCATTCCAAGGTCCTACATAAAGGTCCCGACCCTCAGCACTGAGGATATCGACGCAAAGAGAGAGAGATGTATAGATGCAAAGTTTTGAATGTAGCTGGCAAATGTAGCTGGACCTCGATTGAATCCTTCAATGATGTAGTCTAGCTAAGTTGCTTTTGTTATTGGCGAATTAGTAGGCGAATTATAATTATAAATCTACATAATGCTGGACAATTCACACAGCATTATCTAGCCCCAAGCTAAGCAGAGCTTGTGTTATGGGTACTAGATAACTGATATACTACATAGATAGGTATATTTTTATTATACTTCGAAAACATCCAGAACACCCTGAACCAATATCTGCAGATCTTACGGATTTGTCCCGAGGCGGGAATCGAACCCGCAACCTCCTGCATCGCAGGCGGACCTTCGCCCGCTGCGCCACAGAGATCGTCAAATTTTAACTGTCTTTAATAACATAGAAAACTACAATCAAAGAATAAAAACAAATTAGAACTAGGCTATAGTTACTTAACTACTTGTTTTGTATGTTAATTCTCGTCAAGTAGAATAACTGTTTTGTATACAATTCCTTAAATCTAGTCCTCACCTGTCTATGCGTCTTGCACTCCTCGCAATCCGGGTCATACTCATACGTTTTGTATACAATTCCTTAAATCTAGTCCTCACCTGTCTATGCGTCTTGCACTCCTCGCATTCCGGGTCATACTCATACGTCGTATCATCCAACATATCTTGCAGTTGAAACGTCGACTGAACCGCCAAACATCTCGTGCAAGAGATCAAGTTGTTCCGTTGCAGGAAACGCAGCGCGTCGTCAAATCCTTGCTTGCACATGTTGCTGAGGACTTCAGGCTTTGGAGGGAAGAGGATGCGCGCGAAACGGTTCATGTTCTGTTTTGATAGTTCTATGCTAGTGTTGGCTACGTTTATCTGTGAAGGGGTAAGAACTCGATGTACACAAGAAAATAGTCCCCAATTGCAGTTCCGTAACGCTGTCTTGCTCATCTTCGATCAACATTTAAAATTCATTCGAAATAAAACGATACAAATTGAGAAGTGAAGAGACGATCGTGCGTTAGCTAGATTCATTATTGATTTTCCCACGCGAAATAACATGTCAAAAAGAAAATTTGACCCAATTGCATTTTAAACACGAATCTGCATAAAACTGGGAACTTAACAAAACTGAGGAAAAATGATGCCGTTTATGTGCCATGTTCAATCTTCTATTCAATAATACAATATGTTAACGCAAAACGATTCAATGTACCTACGTAAATGAATTATTCTAAATTTTATCAAAGTATGTACCTAAGTGAATATAAATAAGTCATTCGGAATTAATGTAGCTGTGAAGGTAGGCCATATTCCCTTAAAAGATGATGACCTTCCCAGGCTACCAGAACAGATAACTGGTTTAACATACAAATAAATTCAATCCTTACATGGAACAGCTGTGAGCTCAAATCCCTCGGGCAGATATCACTCTCGCCACAGAAAGGACTGACTGTGATGGTGTTTTCGTCGAGGACTGGAAGGTTGTCGCTGAAGCCTCCATCCATGTACCGGATGCCGTGGAAACGAGGCGGGAGCATGCCGGAGAATACTGGTACAAAGCATGACGCTAACAACGCCTAAAATAAAAAGGGTCTTTAAGCACATCAACAATCACCAGCCACTAGGTACGTCTGTAGTTACAAAGGCCTCCCTACCGGGGTGCTAAAATCAGCACGCCTTGCAGGCGCACTAGTGATTACGAAACAGAAGGAAGCTGCTCCTCTGGTATACCTATACCAGAGGAGCAGCTTCCTTCTGTTTCGATAAGATCCCACTAAGGGGACCTCCCCTTAGTGGGATCTTACGACATTCACGGGACAAGCTGGAGGGGCCGATTTTTAGGACGCGAGCGCAGCGCCACGGCATCGTGGCGTCGAGAGACGGATCTTTAAGCGTCGCCATTATAATTATAGAAGTCAGACTTTTGCTTGCATCGACTCGGCTTTGACGGCGCATTCGATGGGAGGAGTAGTGATTTAGTTAGATCCATAATGTCGTACGAGGCAAAAGCACTTGAAGACTGGCATGCGGCAAGCTGAAGACAGGGCGCGATGGCGCTCATTTTTTTATTTATGATGGTCAAGCGTTTGGTCACCAACTCACTTAAAGTAAGTGACGATGGCCTAAGAGCACGCTTTCCCAGAAGGAACTTATTTACTCTGGACTTGAAGACTCCAAGATTGTACACTTACGGGAAAACAGACGCAGGAAGCTCATTCCACTCTTTGGTCGTGCATATTATAAAAGTAGAGCAGAATTTTTTGGTTCGACACTACGGTATGCTCATTAGGTGAGGCCTACGTTGAGCAGTAGTGGACTAGTGAACTAGCTGATGATGATGATGATGCGGCATAGGGATATATTTGGGTGAGTAAATTTTTTCGTATACGGGCTGATGATGATGATGATAATGATGATTAGGTTCATTTTCTAAGGGCAACAAATACCTATTATAATCGTATTGAAGGATATTTCAATGTCATATCGTCATAATGAATCCATTGTGCTGTACTGCATTTCTCTATATATGTAGTATAAAACAAATTCGCTTTCTGTATGTCTGTCTGTCCCTATGTATGCTTAGATCTTTAAAGCCAAGCAATGGATTTTGATGGGTTTTTTTTATTAGAAAGAGTGATTCAAGAGGAAGGTTTATACGTATAAAACATGAATAATAGAGTAGAAAAACACTACGACCTCCGTGGCGCAGCGGGCGAAGGTCCGCCTGCGACGCTGGAGGTTGCGGGTTCGATTCCCGCCTCGGAACAAATTTGTGTACGATCTGCAGAAATTTGTTCGGTTGGTCTGGGTGTTTTCTATCTATAATAAAAAATATCTATCTATGTAGTGTATTGTATTAAGTACTAGCTGTACCCGCGACTTCGTTCGCGATTGCCTTACCTGCCGACTAATTAAGTTCACATTTAACCATAGTCTCTCATATTATGAAAAGCCGCCGCCGTGCAAAAAATCGTGTAGGGTCTACGGGGGATAGCATATTGTCATCTTCAATCCCATTCTTTATCCACACGACTTTTAGCTACGACTCGGCCAGCGTCAGTGTTAAGAAGTGTCCTACTCGTTTCACTTACTCACAGCTGGGGCCCTATTCTGCTAAACTAATCGCTTCACAATGACAGGGCTATCGTCACAGAATGACACGTTTTGGTATTCCACCTTGGTTGAAATGAATTATGATGAATGCAGATGGAGAGACGGGCGTCAAGTTTGAAACTATTAATTTATCTCGCGCGCACTATCTGGAGTTTTATTAATCCAAGGATTCTACGTGATGATTCTGCGACGATTCCATTGTCATACTGAAGCAATTGTTTTGCAGAATTGGGCTCCTGATCCATTTGACTGGACCACCGTAATATTTTTTCGTTAGTAGGTACAGTTGGCTGTGTACCACAATAAAAAATATTTTTCTGTGGTCCAGTTAGTTTAATTGGACCACAATAATTAATTAATTAATTAATTTAATTATACTATTGTACAGTTAACTGGACCAGCTAAACCACCAAATATCATGTAAGGTAGGAACCTAACTTATTTTTCCAAGACCCACCACCTTAGTAGGTAGGAACCTAACTAATGGGTGCGTCTTGGAAAAATAAATAGATAGGAACTTACCTACCCTTTATGTACTAATTTTTTTCATCAATCTACTGATTTTCTACTCGACTTTCTACTGATTTAGTCAAATTCGATCTTGCAACACTGTTTCTAACAAAAAGAATGCATGAAATCGGACGACGCGTAGACCCGTCGTGATGCGCGGTTAAAGAATTCTACTTTTTCCTCTCTCCCAGGGGAACCTTACTGAATTCCAGGATAAAATGTATTCCATGTCCTTCCTTGTAGTATGAAATCAAACCGTGCTAGGTTTCATTCCAACTCATTTAGCACTTTCGGCGTCATGCGCGGTGAAGAAATTTTACTTTTATCCCCTCTCCCAGGGGAACCTGACTGAATTCCGGGATAAAAAGTATCCTATGTCCTTTCTCGTGGTATGACCTAAAATCATACCGAGTTTTATTTCAAAACCTTTAGTAGTTTCGGCGTGATGCGCGGTGAAGGAATTTTACTTTCATCCCCTCTCCCAGGGAAACCTTGCTGAATTCCGGGATAAAAAGTATCCTATGTCCTTCCTCGTAGTATGACCTAAAATCGTGCCGAGTTTCATTTCAATACCTTCAGTAGTTTCGGCGTGATGCGCGTTTAAGAAACAGACAGACAGACAGACAGACAGACATGAATGAAAAAAATTGCAGTTTTGGCTTCAGGATCGATAATAGAGTGCCCTCCAAAAAAAAATTTCAAAATATCTTCAATGTACAGAATTGGACCTGTTACAGTTTTATTATAAGTATAGATATCAGTTATCTAGTACCCATAACACAAGCTCTGCTTAGCTTGGGGCTAGATAATGCTGTGTGAATTGTCCAGCACACATTGCAAACGCTGGCTGAACCCTACGAGATAGATCAAAATAATATACTACAGTACTGTACACTTAAAAAGGTCTATAAAAAAGTTCGAGATGGTATATGTCTATCTCTTAGGGATAACCCACATTAACCATTTTTTATCCTTTACTTTTTACGAGAAATAGTGGCTTATTTACGAAGCGATTTTAAGCAATACAGCATTATTCCTTATCCAATTAAGTACCTTGATTACATTATGCATTTAATATAGATCAATATGGCCGCGTATAATTTAAATGAATATTTTCGAAGATATTACAGATTTAAAATGCAGGGACATAGCGGTTGCGGTGGTACGGGCGGGGGGCCGAATCTGTAGTAATTTTTTTATCAGCATTGCACCCGTGCGAAGCCGGGGCGGGTCGCTAGTACATCATATTGCAGCAAATTCTGTTTGATGCTGTCTTTTAATCTGATAAATATTTTTTTATCTGTTACTTACCTAATCATTTGATAACATTTTTGATTGTGCCTAATTTAATGAACAAGGTGCCTTTTCTATACAATGTTTAAATTAGGCACAATCAAAAATGTTATCAAATGATAAGGTAAGTAACAGATAAAAAAATATTTATCAGATTAAAAGAAAACATCATACAGGATTTGCTGCAATTATGTAGTCTATGCAGTACAATACAATGGATGCCTATTATGATAATAATACAAGTATTATTGTAGTTTGCTTAGTTATATTCTGGTGATAAATATTGGGGTTAAATAAACTTAATACATGAACAAAATTAAAAATTTTAAAAACCCCCCTACAGATTTTCATGAAACATGGCTAAGAACACTCGGGATAAAGTTATCTATGACACAAAAAAATCTAAACTAAAATCGGTTCACCCGTTTGGGAGCACCACACACAGACAGATACACGGACAGACACATTAAACATATAACACCCCTTTTTTTTTGCATCAGGGGTTAAAAAGTAACAATAATCACCTTAATGAACAAGATGCAATGTACACTGACTTATAGTAAACTAGATTATTTTCGCAGCTCAGGGATAATGAAGTTTTCTATGTATTAATGAAAGAATTTTCATAATCGGACCAGTGGTTCCAGAGATTACCCCCTCCCTTATCAACACACATACATCCACAGCTAAAGTGGTTTGGCCATAATCATCATGTTTAGTGATAATTATTTTTACCACAATTACCCTTTACCACAGACAAAATCATCATTATCATCAGTCTGTCTGTAATAGTCCACTGCTTAGGCCTCCTCTAATCGTATCACTATTATACAGGGTGTAACAAAAATAAGTAACCAAACTTTCAGGTGGGGTGCAGAATCGAACACTGAATTCAGGAAAAATATTGAAAAAAAATCCCGCCCTTTAGTTTTCGAAAAATTTAATAAATAGGTACGAAATTTTCACAACATTAGGCAATAGACTATAATACATGTGTCTATTTGGAATTTAAAATAAATGGCCTAAGTACCTGTATTCATCTCTTTTATAAGCCCATAACACCTAAACGGTGCCCTAATGAGCGGCCACCGCGGTCATCGACCCGCGACATCATTGCAGCGGAAGCGAACAGGCTGCACGGCGTGCTTAGATATGGAGCCTACGTACAACAAATACATTCCAATTTTCCTCTAGGAATTAAAAAATAAATAAATTATTTTAAGTCTTTACACACGTTCTATCGCGAAAATGCATAGTTAGTAGGTACATTCATTAAGCATGCACCTTCCTACTAAAAGATATTCACTACTAGCTTTTATTTTTTCATATCGTTGACTACCTAAGTACCTACCTTCACACTGACCTTTAAAAACACGGTGAGTAACTTACAATGAACCCCATAAGAGGTTGTTACAATTTGCATTTCCGAAGCACCAGATTGAGACAAGAAAAGGCACAAACTTTTAGCGCGCGAGAGCGAGATAGGTATACAAACTTAGTTCATCCGAATGTTCACCCAATGCTAGGCTTCTTGTTAGTTTTGTCAAACTGTCATACCACAGAAATGTTATCATAGGGTCAATGGCCGTTTAGTTGCATCATTGCAAGCGCAAGGTAAAGGTCGCGGCGGCGCTTATCGGTTTTTTGTGCGTAAAAATTGCTCGTATGCGTTATTCAGACATTGAATACCACGAGATGAAAATTGAAATGGGAAAATTGGAATGCATTGGCTAGCTTCCTACATAACTACAACACGTGCAGCCCGCCGCCGCGCGCGCTGCTGCGATATCGCGTGTCCGGTCGTGGGTGCCCCCCGTAAAAAGATGTTTATCTGCTAAAAAGGTGTACACAAGGTACGTAGACCTTTTAATCATATTTTAATGTCAAATAAACACGTGCATCAGTCGTTTGCGTAATGTAGTGAAAATTCCGTATTTTTTTTTTTTTCGAAAACTAAAGGGTGGGATTTTTTTTTAATATTTTTCCTGAATTCAGTGTTCGATTCTACACCCCACCTGAAAGTTTGGTTACTTATTTTTGTTACACCCTGTATATGTATATAATGCTGAAAGATCCTAAAATGTATAAAAAAATAATGGTACTATAACACCCTGTCTTCAGCTTGCCGCAAACAAACTCATCAACAAACAAATTTTACATCTTTAAGTGTTAACATATTAAATTCAGCAGGAACAACATACCTGCAAGAGATCTTCCCTTGTTGGGAATTCTGACACTATAACATTCTTTCCATCATACACCCTGGTGAGAGATATATGAAGTTTTCCGCTGACAATCTTGTGAACATCAGGGGGTAGGTACCTCTGCATTCCCTCGAGTAATACATTTTGTATGTTGAAGGAGGGACTGAATGGTCCCAGTGAGCCTGCTCGTGCCTCTCCGACCACACGCAGCAGGTCACTTGTGATTTCACCTATTGGGTAGAGATAAAGGGGTTTTATTGGAATTTTATTGAGGAATACTACAAAAATAAATATATCTCAGGCGATAGACATTCACAGCTGGACATAGGCCTCCCCCAACAACTCAATGTTTGCGGAGTTTGCCATAATGGCCCTGCTAGGCAGGTAAGGTGTCGTGAATACCATAAATCCTAGGACCCAAATTAAAACTACAATCCATATCACACGGATAGTATGGAAATTTGGACACATGAGTTTTAATTCATATTGACTATAGGTATCATAAAATCAAAGTGGTATTATTGTAATAAAAACATTCAAGAAACAAATTATTTTCCAAAAAGAAAGATCGGCAGTGTTTATCATGTTTACATACTGACTAGAGTATATATGTTAAAAAACAAATAAACAATACTAGTTACTACATAGCTATTTACAGTACTTGAGTTAAGTGATGATGCATACTAAAATGACATCATTGTTTTTTGATCGGTGAGAGAAGGTTGAGAGGTTGAGATCGCCATGGAGATTGTGAATGATTTTAAATTTTCTTAATTTGTAAAATTTATGGCCATGCAATACTTTATTTAAATGTTTATTTAGGTGTATATACCTGATTGTTGTTACATTTGACCATAATATCTACTTCACAAAATAATAGTTTCATTACATTTTAAATATTACTTTGAATGGCACAATTATAATCTCAACAAGACATCACTATTTATCTGTGAATAGTTTCAAAAACTGAATGCTGTATAGAGTTGACAATCGAAAGACTTACCTATAGGAAGTTCACAAAGTAGACAACATGCTGATAATGCTCCAAAAGAGGCTCCAGAAATCTTTCCTATCAACAAATGAGGCGCATACTTTTTAAAACACACTGCCACTCCTACATGGTATATTCCCAAAAAACCACAACCAGCGAACGACAAGTTCATCCTTTACGAAAATCTATTAGCACTTTATTAAAAAAACGACGTATTTCAGTCGAGATCGATTTTATACTACTCGAAACAGGCAGGTTCTCTACCTTATCAACAAAATGTATAATCCGAAGGAACGATAAGATAGCACACACTAATCGAATCACAATAAATTTATTTCTACTTTGCTTGCAGTTTCAATAAAATCCTTTAACAACTCAGGAGAACACCGTTCGTTCTCATGCGATTTTACGAAACTAATAAATTAATTTATTTGTTGCATTGCAATTCTTGAAATCAACAAAGCCAGCATGTCAGCTGTTTGACATTGACACTGACAGACAAAACAAGCAGATGCAATTTCTTGGTAGTAGAAGAGAAGCGAGTAGAAGCTTCATAGGGTGAAATCTATGAATAACCTTCATCGAGCTTGAGGAGTAGCGTTTTATCTTTTCCAAAAAAAAAGCACATTGTAGTCTATGCTATCGATCGCGTTACTTTTGTGTTTGGTTTCGACCATTTTTATCTGTGTTCGTTCATTAGATGAAGAAAAAAAAATGTAATTTGTCAACATCGAGCGAGGGGGTGTAAATTGCTCATTTTGTTTTTATCCATAATTTATCGAATTTCGTTTAAATGTAGTGTGTTTAGCTCTAAGAAATAATCTACGTACAAAATGAATGCAATGCCAGATAGTTTTGTGTTGAATTCGTGTCAGTATACGCCTGTTTATTTGATACAAGAGCCAGGTGCCTCCCAGGTAATTTTTGTGTATATTTTGCCTGATTACCAAACCATAGTGGGTTATTATTATTAATTTACGACTATTTGCAGGTTCAATCATACTTCCTCACTCAAAGTAATGTAGAAGAACCGAAACCTGTGAGTGATAACCTGAAAGCTTTTTACGAGAGTAGCGGTAACATAGAGGCCCTTGCAAGTAGCAACGCGAAGCCGCGTATTTTGAAAAAACAAGAGAACGGTGCCATCGGCAATAACCTGAAACTAGCCAGTTTTTTACAGCCTAAAAATGATACCCTAAAGCAGCAGTATTTGATGAATAGTATAGTAGTAAAACCGAATGCTACCTTGATCAATTCCAATGGTATCACAAGTAGTGTGACATACACTACGCAAAACAATACAAGACTCAACTTAGACAGTAAAATCGTAAAGCTCAAGGATGTAGCTCTAAAGACTAGGCATAACCGCATTGAACGGGTTCCCCAGCCAAAGAATAATAAACCAAAAGATAATATGTAAGTATTCTCTTGCCATAATTTATCTAATGCAATAAAAAGCTTTCATACAACACATTAATCGCTGTTGTTGAAAACATACCTTGCTAAAAAATACCTATGTAATGTGCTGTATTATGTATATTAGTCATCTAGGACCCATAACACAAGCTCTGCTTAGCTAGGGGCTAGATGATGCTGTGTAGATTGTCCAGCACTATTATTTATTTAGGTATTATGTACCTGGATGGATATGCTTAGAGTAACCAGGAGGCCTTTACCGAGCTGTAGTGTAGAACACACTAGACTAATTATTAATATGCCTAATACAACCATATCTTAAATTTTAGTGTGACAACAGTAATTCCAGTTACCGTCCCTGTAACCACCGCCACAGTGCAAGTGCCAATAAATATGCCGACAGTGCCTGCTACAGTTTTAGCTGCAGCACCAACATTGCCCACTAAAAATACATCAGTTCAGCTATTGAAATTAGGCGAGACCTATCACAGGTAACTAATTATATTTACACATTCATGGCCAAGCTATGCAAACCTGGGGGTCCATTTTGCATGGCTGAAGCTTCGCATGTCATTCTCAATAAGCCGCCGAAAAAACTAACTGCATCGGTGGCAGTCAATGTTGAAGAGGTGCTCATTCCAAAGACATTCAGAGTAATTTTTACAAATTTGTGTTAGTTCTTCCCATTATACTGTTGATGTCCAGTTATCTCAGGTACTAATCTAAATTATAATTCTTGATATTTAGTTATTTAAAGTTATTGCTTGGCAATATTTAAGTAATAAGTACCTGCTTGTTGATATCTTTTCCTTTTACGAATAAATATAGAATGTTTGATATCTTACTAACTATTTTCTTGAAAAAAAGACTAAGATGACATAATTTTGGAGAGATGTATAAATATGGTGCATTTTACAGCTTCAATGAGCTAAATGGAAATCAAGTGCAGATGGTGACCCAAGCCCTTAAAATATTTAATAACCCTGAGAAAAATGCACCAGAACCTACCTATGATCCTGTCACCAATACTAAATTCATTTACAAGTAAGTAACTAGCATAAAAAGTAATAAAATTCACACTAATATTATAAATGTGAAACATAGGATGTTTAGATGTATTGATAGATAAATGGATGGATGTTTGTTACATCTTCAGCCCAAAACGACTGAACTGATAGGGCTGAAATTGCATAGATGTAGTTCTAAGCCTGGAATCAAACTAGGCTCTTTTTTTTCAACAAAACAGTTCCATGGAATATATATATTCAATAATCATTAAATGTTTCCATAGAAACAACGCGTGTGAAGCCGCGGGCAGAAACAAGTTATTAATAATAATCGAATAATCAATTATAGAATTGTATCAATTTGAGCTACATACCATAAATTTTTGAACATATTTTCAGAGTACTTTCCCCAAGAGATCTAACTGTGGTTGGTAAAAATAAGGTGCCCCGACACAAACTTATGGAAGCTGCAAGAATAGAAAACATGATTAAAAAAGAATTGAGAAAAGAAATCAGAGAATCAATTAAAAAGGAATATGCCCAAGAAATTCAAACAGAAAATGCTGAAAAAAAATTACTGATACAAAGTTTGAAACGAGATAAGATTATATCTGAGGCAAAAGCAGAAAAGCTTAAAGAACTAAGAAAAGAGAACATGCTCAAGGCCGAAGCTAAGAGAGAACTGCTGATAGCTGAAGCTAAAAAAATAAAAGCAAAAGCTGAAGCTAAGAAAGAGGAAATAAAAAAAGAATTGATTATGAAGAAAGCTGCTGAAGAAAAATTTATGAACTTGCAGAAGAAAATTTTGGATGAACAAGAAGCAGAAAGCAAGGTAATTATAACAAAAATAAACTATACAACTCATTGGTATTAAAATTCTAAATAATAGATGAGATAGGTATGTATTATAATTCTAAATGAATTTTAAGTATCATAAAAAAGTTGAAAGTTTTTCACTTTCATCAACTTTTTGTAGTTACTCAGAATTTTTACAAGTGTATTTACGTTGTAAAATATAAATATCAAAAAATCTTAGTGCCTTACTTTAATAACTAGTATAAGGGCTAAACAAGTCGCTCATCTTCCCACACAAACGTAGAAGGGTCACTACTACGCTGTTTGATGTTGACCATCCAAAACTAAGTATGATATCAATTTATCTCGTCATTATCTGTGTCTTATAAACACCCGAAACCGTAAAAAAGTATCAATTAAAAAAATACAAGCTTATAAACTTTCGTATTTCAAAACCGATTTTAGGCCAACTTGGGCCAAAATAAATAACATACGGAGAAAGAAAACTCTAAAATAAAGCCCGTACCGACATAGTTTAGTTATTCAAAAGTAGAAATTAATTTATTTTGAAAAGATACTCTCAATAGTTTTTCTTAATAACACTTGTCCTAAAAGTCCGTTCCCATTTTTTTACGCGGCCGTTTTATGAATAAATCATTGTTTATTTCATATCGATGATTTCATACTAGCGCGCGGGCATGTCTATTATGTCAGGTGAGAGATAGCATACCTACATACATTTAGGCCGCGCCCACTGACGACTTCGCCCCGACCGACGACTTGTGTAGCCTTAATGCCTCTGAATAGTTTTGCTTCAAAATTAAACAGAATTTTTCTTCATAACCACCAATTTTATGCATTTAAGCTATTACAGGGACGCGAGCCTTACGCATTAAAAAAAAGCTTAAAATCACACTCAATGCACCCTCCATTTTTCAGTAGTAGTCTTGACACACCCTGTATAGTAAATAATAATATACTTACTAATATAAATTTTAGATTATGTGTTCACGCCAAACCTACTGAACGGATCGGGCTGAAATTTTTAAAGATAGATAGATAGATAAAAGGAATTGTTTCCCCTGCGTCGACCTGGCTCTGCGTCGACACTCGGCTCGCTCGACTCGAGGTCATTGGTACAGTCGTCTCGGTATTAGGAATAGTAGTACTAGCCATAGAGCAAGCCTGTCGCCTTAGCCGCCCTATACCAAGTAGGTAAACCTTATTGACAATTGCAACAGATAAGGATGGGCAATTGTGCGCGCTGCTATGCGCAAAAATTGTCGCTAAAATAAAGATTATGGATAAAATATCTCTTTTCAATTTAGTTTTGAACTTAATCTATCCAGCCCTAACCGACATAAAAATATCGACTACATCAATTACTTATTATTACATTCCAGATAAATGCACTTGGTCCTAAGTAAATAAGTTATCTAGTAGGTACCCATAACAAAGCTCTGCTTAGCTTCGGCCTTGGTAATGCTGTGTGAATTCATCATCATCCGCCTACCGTAGGACGTAGGCCCCTGCTTTAATTTTTCAGCATTGTCTATTTATTAAGGTTATCAAAATCTCATATACCTACATACTTAACATATTTTAACTCGAACAATGCCTTCCGTGCTCTATACATATTGAGTAGTACCTACCTATCTAGCTACCAGAGATAAAACAACAATAAACATATTCTACTTAATTGGTTGGTCTCCAAAAAAAAAAAAATTCCTGGAAATTCCTTTTGGCTTAGCTTCAGTCAAATCTAGACTTTATTTCAATGATAAATGAACCACTAACCCGCAAAACAAAAGTTGTCATCGCGAAAAATCGTAATACGCACGTCGAGCCCAGCTGTCATCGCGAAAAAGTTACTAAACCTCACGTCCGTCCGAGAAGGCATCCAGCCTCCGAATGAAGTTAGTGGAAGCTGTTTTGAGAATATATTGAAAGGGATGTTTGAGTAATACATAAGGTTCAAATCCAAAGGCAAAATATTATCATTATTCCAATTAAAACACTATGATTAAGGCACTACTTAACATAACACAAACACTTAAGTAATAGTTTTTTGATGGAATAAAGCTTGGGAACCAATTTGGGAACAATAAATAATATGGTACAGATTTGTAAAAATTGTGTGTGTGCTGCAGTCTGTCAAAAAGGCAATAGCTCAGCGAAAAACTTTGCTCGAAGAGCAAAACACTGATTTTCAGTATTACCCTATTAAAGCGACCAGAAGAACGAAACACTAAGAAAACAAATAATGTGTGATTGCATGCAATTTAGTACTTAAGTCATGTTGGATACTCGACTGATGCAGTGTTTGAAATGAGAATAGATATGGGTCGGTGTTTATGTGGCAGTGCAATTTAGTCGTAGGTTATTTACTTTAGCTGCAATTAGGAACCATTAAAGAAGAAGAAGTAGCTGCCAAGTGTTTCCTATCTCTTGCCGAGTCCGAGCCAGCAATCGTGGACCCATAC
Source organism: Eupithecia subumbrata (assembly GCA_949316285.1). NCBI lineage: Eukaryota > Metazoa > Arthropoda > Insecta > Lepidoptera > Geometridae > Eupithecia > Eupithecia subumbrata. The sequence continues at coordinate 32,312,910 of OX438640.1, read as the reverse complement.
ACTACGTCACCATAATTCAACCTAGACAAAATCAATGCTTCCTAGACAAAATCAATGCTTAAAAATTTCGCATAAATGTAGTTCTAGAATTGAAATAAATAACTTTACGTGTTATTTATTCGAGTTTTGTACTTTAGTTGGTTTTGACTGCCCACAACACGCGATGTGCTTTGCCATTTTACTGAAGTGCATGCGCTGCGACGCCGGCGGCGGCCGCGCGCTCCTCCAGGGCCGCGATCACGGTGTGGAAAGGCACGGCATTACGTCTCAAACTTTAGCAGTGAACCGTTAGGGTGCGCGTTCACAGGCCGGCATCGGACAATCCGCTGACAAGTGCGTCCACTGATCGGCAATCCGAATGACGTCATTCGCATTAGACGGCAAAATTGCCTTCAAGAATCCTCGCCGATATTGCCGACAGTCCGCTCCGTGCGGTACGGATTTTTGATGTCAATCCATTGCGCATTGCTGGGGCTAGTGCGGATTGTCCGATGCCGGCCTGTGAATGCGCACCCGAACGTTTCAACTGCTAACGTTTGAGCCGCAATGCCGTGCCTTACTACACCATAATCGCCCTCCCAGTCGCACCGCCGAGCCTGGGTAGTGAATACCATAACATATAAGTAGGCAACTTTTCTTCTCGATAAAACGTGTGCGAAGTTGCAAGCAGAAGCTAGTAAACGCTATTTTCGCTTGTATCTGCGCTTCAACATCACTATTTCTAACTCTAAAGTCTAATTCCGAGTGGGGAAACTGGGATCTACACTAACATCGCTCATAGGAGTTGTATTGTGCATTGTCCCCCTGCCTAACCAGGCCCTAACCAGCCCAGCGCCTTCAAGTACCGGAGCAGGACTTTTGGCGATTGACAGCTTCGTTTCAGCTCTTCTGTAGGTGGGGGTTTGATGCCTTTAATTAATTATTCCTGAAAGCAGCCGCATCACTATATTTCAGCTGAACCCTCTGTTTTCTGCATGTATAAGGCATTCCATGTAATGTTATACAATTGTTATTTCAGACTAAAGTCACCCGAAGCGGCAGGAAGGTAAAGCTACCTAAGCCAGTAATGCCAGAGAAATCACCTCACAAGCCAAAGAAGAAAACTACCGTAATCTCATGCTTCCAGTGCGCAGTTGTAAGTATTCTCTTTAGAAATGAGCTGAACCTGATATTATAATAATAGCAACTAAAAACTTTTTTGTCTTTCAGGAATTCAACAGCCTCTACCGTCTCCAAAAGCATTACGAGAGCCACCCGACGCACATACCTTCTAAGATCCACTCAAACCTGTTCCATTGCCTTTTAGCAATCGTGCTTAGTGGCGCGGAGGCAGACCGTAGTAACATATTTCTGCAACAGCTGCAGCAATTGGTTGTGAAACTGCGCTCGCTAATGCCTTGTTTTATGAAGAATAGCGAAAAGGCTCAGGACTGCACTGTCAGTGAGGATGTGGCCGGGTAAGTTCATATTAAGAAATAGAGGGACTACCCACGGCTGCCTCGTTTGTTTTTCTAGTTTATGAATTTAAGAATCAGTCAGCCTTTATTACTGTATTATTATCATTGTACCTACTGTCGCCTCTTTTAGTTCAAGATCATTTATGTGTATGAGGAACTATAATAATAATGCTGGACAATCCGCACAGCACCATCTAGCCCCAAAGTAAGTTACTCAAAGCTTGTGTTATGAGTAGATAACTGATATATTTAATACATTATATACATAGATAGATTTTTTTATGATACATAGAAAACTATGTATCGCTATGGCGCTCATTAGGGGAGGCCTATGTCCAGCTGTGGACTAATTTAGGTTGATGATGATGATGATGACATAGAAAACACCCAGACCAACGGAACTAATTTCTGCAGATCGTACACAAATTTGTTCCGAGGCGGAATTCGAACCCGCAACCTATTGCGTCGCAGGCGGACTCTCGCCCGCTGCACCACTGAGGTCGTATAAGAATTTAATATACAGCCTTGAGACACACCTTATCTGATTATTGTATTTTGTTCCAGCATTCTGGGATTGTTCCCTGGCAAGTATGCTCTGGACATCAGTGCTTTGGACTGCGTCAAGAACACTGAAGGATACTGTCGACATAACCCGCCACCTAAAGTCGAACCTGACACTGCTGCTAACCAAACTTGGGCGACCATGAAAGAAGAAATACCGGTTATTACTAAAAATCCTACCTCAGAACTTGAAATTGATGACTGCGCTAGAATAAATTCGGTTGAGAAATGGCCCACTGTGAATAAGCGCGTTTGGAAGCAGAAACAGCAAAAGAGCGCCCTAGAAAACGTCAAAAGAATGCGGCTTACCTCGGAAAATAATGACACATTTATTGAGTTAGGATTGGACGATTTTGTTGATATACCTCATTCTTCATGCTCAGAAAATAGTGCAATTATTAATGCTCAGGGTGCTGAACATAAGGCTGATTCTCAATTAGTTAATGAAGAGTGCAACTTTGAACAAAATCCAATAAATATAGATGATTCGAAATCATTAAGTTTACCTCAAGACACAGAGCCAACTGATTACCTCACAGACCCAACTAGTCTACTACCAGATACCGCTAATTTAGAACAAATCGTTACTACTATTGCTAAGCTAGAAGAACAAAATCAAAAGAATAATCATTTACAATTTCACAGTGCTCATTTTGATATAAGATCGTCTCCTATAAAGCCCACTTCTACAGTGTTTCGCAAATTCCAAATCAATCCTGAAGTACTGGCTAAGTATGAAAATCAAGTGATTCGATCAATTGAAACTGTTGATAAAGTTCATGAAACATCATTAGAAAATAATGAAACAAACATGACCGAAGATTTCAATGATGTGCCGACTGTACAAACTAATCATAATTTAGAAGATAAGGGAGAGAACAATGAAGACACAACAGACCATTTGGTGGGGGATGATACTCTGGGTGAAATATTCAGAGATGAAGATTTATCAGCTGTAAAAGAATCTTTCATCCTTGACAAGGAACTAAAAGATTGGATTCTAAACAGAAGCAATGATGAAAAATCTGAAGATGGCTTTGGCAAATCTGATACAGTGATTGAGCCTTCACTTATACATGTAAAAGATCATGAAATAAAAACTCTCAATGCCGATATGGAACCAAAAGCAGTTTTGCAGCCCAGTGATATCCATGCAGCCCATGATGAATCATCAGTATTAAACTTTTTGGACACTTTTGGAAATGATAGCCTATCATTCCCTGGGTCTGAGATTAGAACAAATGTGGACTTTCAACTCGATCTCTTCTCATTTCATAGTTCATAATAGAGAAAAATTTGTGTTAAAGTAGAAATAATTATATTTTATAAGTTTATTTTCATGAATAATAATAATAATAGAGTTATTCAATAATTAACTATTTTATTTACAAAATCAGCACTTTAGTATCATACAGACATAAATGACACAAGGCAAGTGAAAAACCTTATGGTCATAATATTTAAACAAATAGATTTAGGTAGTTAATAAACTAGGAATAGTTTTTTTATTATTCCATTTTCATATTTTTTTTACAAATCTTAAACCAACAAACTTCAGAGAGAAAAGAGTTAAAGAACAGTTGTTAATTCTTGATATAATTTATTCTAAGCTTGTAGCACAGGTCTTTCATTTTTTCCTTGTAAGTTTTCATTTGTGAAAGCATATCCAGTGCCACCTCGTTCCAAGGGGATTATGTCCTTCTCCTTTAGCTTATCCCCTGTCAAAGGGTGCAGCCAGTCTTTTTTGATGATCTTTTCAACACACTCCAGAGTGACCACATGCCCTGTTGTCCTAAAATCAATAAGTTAATATTAGAAAGTTTGATAAAAGTCACTTTACAATGTGTACAAATATTAAAGAACTTCACCTGATCACAGCACATGGCACCGAATTGCTCAGTATATCATGTGTCACTGGACACATGTACCTGTTCTGTTTGGCAATCAAACTCTTTTTGTCATCCCGGTCATTCACTAATGTCCACTTTACTTCAATCAGGTCCTTCATTTTCAAGGGCTTTCCACTAATTGGACAGTAAACTGTCGGATCTGGTTTAGATATCTTAGACATTTTAGCATCAGGCAGCTGTGACGGGATCCAAAAGCTAGGAAGTTGCTTATCTTTGCCGTTGGCCAGATTTGATACTGAAGTTGATGAACTTGGAATACCAGATGTTGTGCTTGGCGATGATGCCTTAGTGCTTGAAATATTCTTCTCTCTGTTCATGAATTTGATCAGATTGGCCTCTTTTTCAGCGGCAGCGAGCTCTGCCTTCTCAGCATCTTCTTTTTTCAACTGCTTCTCGTATTTCTTCACTAGCCGTGTGTATTCATTCTTTTTGGTTATAACGTACTCTAAAATTGCTTCTTTATCAAACAAATAACCATCTTTTGTTACCACCGGGTTCCTGCAAGGCTGCAAAGTCAAACTGCAGCAGTCGAAACTTTTCACCGAGTCTTTGCCAACTCTTTCGTTCTGTGTGCCGTATCCCGAGGCAGCGGCATCCTTTTTCTTCTCGTGATAAGTGTACACAGCTCCAGCTGTGCAGTTTCTTGCATGTCTAGTCATTATTACGACAAAATCCTTTCGTAAATTCGAAAATGGGCATAGAAATAGATAGATAGAACACGAAATCGAAAAGCAAGCAAGCAAAGCAAAACAAACAAACAAGACACAAAATGGTGGATGGAATGAATGAAGAAAAAAAATACAAAAAGTATACCTGTCACACGCCTGTCACTGTCCGAAATAGAGATGTCCAATGCAGTTGTTTTTCAGGTTTGCTTCAATCAAGCCTTGGACGAACGAAATGAAAGTGATTTTTACGTGGAAATAGCCCTTTTTACTTGTAAAGTTAAACCACTGTTAAATAAAATCAAAACAATTTTAGAGGCACAGTTTAGAGGTTATGTTATGTATGAAAAGGACTAAAAATCCATTTCTGATCAATTTTATAAACATACGTGTGTTCTAGCATTACTGCAGCTCTGCTGCTGTGTTAGTGATACGCTCTATGTATTCCAATATCGTGATTCCAAGGTATAAAATTCAGTAAGTTTAATGAAGGGTAAGAATTAATGTATTTTCATTTGATTTTCATTCATATCTAACTTACAGGCAATGGCCAAGACTGGCCTGCCTATGCCGCAGCCTGAATACTATAGAAGGCCAGAAACTACCACAGAGCACAGCATCTTCTGATGGGATATCACCACCAGTAAGAATTCCCAGGGGCCCAACAGATATATTACAAGCTTTAGCTGCAACAGTCGGGCCAGACCCAACTGCCGCACATTATAAGTAGGTATTATAGAAAAACCAAGCTATTTATTCATTTGTCTAATATTTATTATCAGACTAGTGCATGCAGCTTTGCAATTGTTATTTCCGGGATAAAAACAGCAGAAAGATGTTATTCCAAGTCAACAAAGATCGTAATTGTTGTACTATAGATGTAAAGGTAAATAGTTGTATCCCATAAATCAGTTCCTGTGGGATTAATCCCACAGGAACTGATTTATGGGATAAAAAGAAGGCTATGCTCACTAGCTAGACGTTCAAAGTTTCAGCCTGATCCGTTCACTAAAGAATTCAATAAATCTCTACAGGTATCATGACGATCCTTACCTAATTCCACTCTCAAATTTTCGCAAGCGTGCCTATGCCTTGTCAGCTGAAGCAGGCAGAAAAGCCGCTGCTTGGATCCGTGATGAGCATGCAGAGTGGTTCACCACAAGAGTATGGGACCCACCAGGCAGAAAGAAGACTCCATATCATAATGCAGAACCCTTTATTGCAGCATTTACACCTAGACCAATTTATAATGATAATACCAAGGTAAGAATAATGTTCACAAGTTCACAGGTAAACAGGTATTACAGAAATGTTCACAATTAAATTAGTAGCACTAATTTAACAAAATTAAGCAATAAGATTAGAGCTAAATTTCTTAGCTCTAATCTTATTAATTTTAATATTAAGGGTCCGGCGACGGATGAATTTCCTATACAAACGTAATACCAAAATTATTTGTAATTTGAGCATATTTTTTTTTTTTTTTTCATTTCAGAAAGGTATTTTGAAAAAAAAAAATTGTGTCAGGAACCTAAATAAATACTATTCTAATACAAATAATAGCAAACCATGGTAAAAATATTCTCAAACGACAAATCATTTTGGTGCTATGTTTGTATGGGAAATTCATCCGTCGCCAGACCCTTAAGCCTAATAAAGGAAAAGTAATGTGAATTAAAAATAATGTGTTTACCAAAAAGTATCAACAACATTTCTACTTTACATCCACTTAATAACCAAAGTTCTCTTTGTATTTGGCAGTTATAAAACTCTAGTCTTGCAGCTTAGAACTTTATAAATCACACAATATTTTACAAGCTGGGCCCCATTGCTTCGCCTGCATGGAAATTTCAGAAATTTATTGCACAGCCCTATAGAGGTAGTTTTGTAAAAAAAAAAAATGTGATCATTATTTGATTTGTAGTGAATAAAACCAAGGAATGATATTTTTTCATAAAAACATGCCACCCATTTAAACCCCTTACAGGTAAAATAACCTACCTATGTGTTATTCTAAAGCCTAAACTATCGACACACCAAATTTCATCTAAATCATATAAGTAATTACGGAGATCATGGAAAAAACATTCACACAAACCATCACATTTATAATATTAGTAGGAATTAGGAAGTATGTGTTATTTATTATAGCAAATAACAAAACTAAGCCAACTTTTTTATTTTTAATTTCAGGTTACAGAAGAAGATTTGAAATACACAATCCAAAACTCCTTACTGGAAGACTCAATGAAGGTATTCCAAATGCTAGGTGGAGCTGAGAGTGTGAATGAGGAACTAAAGCTGCAATTCCTGCAGTTGCTGTGCTTTTATAATGAAAAGGAACCGGATTCAATGGAGTGGCTAGAAGAGAGATGGTTTTCTGCTACTACAAGGGACAGGCAAGCTGCTACGTGGAGGTGATTATTGAAGGTTTATCTATATCTACTAAATTTTATAAGTCACTGTAAAAAAGGTAAGAGCAAGCCAAGAAATAAATTAATTAATAATTTATTCAAAAAAAACTAAGGGCTAAATGGATTACAATAGAGTTGATATTATCTAATATAGATATAAAATAATACATGTAGCTGGACAAGCTTAAGTAAACCTTTATCTCAGACAGAAAGTGCTACAAACGAAAAAAAAATGACTTGAATCAGTAGTCATAATAAAACAAAGCAACGGTGCAGATTTGTAAAATGACTTAATTAAGCTAACTTCGCGAAACTAGTAATATGTACTATAGGACATGCATAGGTACAAAAATTATTAGCCTACCTTAACAAGCCCATGTCTATTCTGTGTTATATTGACAAGAGAAACAAGTATTTCCCCTGTAACTTTGTTGTAGTTTTTCAAAGACAACTTACGGTCCAAAAATAAAAATATCACTATTCCAAGCATGTTAATATAAATTGTCTCATTAGGATTTGTTGACATTATTTTCAGCGACTTCTAAGCTTAAGTACAGTTTGGTAACTCTTACTTACTCCTGTGGCCAGGTGACCCTGAGTGTGTCTTGGGATCCAATAAAAAAATGTTTATAGGTACTTTTGTCCTGTGCAGTTGCCCACTAGTTCTCGGCTTGGATAATTGTGAAACCCATTAGAGCTGTGTTTTGTACCACACCTGCTACACCATTATCATTTATTGCAGCCTGTTTTCACCAACTGCTTGGTTATTCAATTTCAAAAATATTTATGTTACAGATTAGGTGGTCTAGCTGACAAAATTTTCGCCTCAATCGAACCAAAAACACCTGAAGCATACTGTGCTATCATCCAAGGCATGGCAAAGTACTACCAGGTATTACTTTACATACTTGCAAAGATTTCTTACATGTTTTGACCTTACCATAAAAACTACCGTAGCGGGTTAACTACGAACCTTATTTGTGTTGGAAGAACACCAACGTTTCATCCTAAAAGTTTTAAGCTATTATTTATTCAAATTCTAATTCCGATCACATCTCTTTCCAGGCCGAAAGGGCACACCAACTGGCAGCAGAAGCAACAGAAAAAGGCATCCCTCTTTCCACTAGTGTTCACAACTCACTGCTGGGCTGTGTGGGCTATCTTTATGAAGGCACCACCCTACGCATAGAAGCACTGAAGAAGATACTAGCACAAATGAATGACCAGGTTAGTGGGAAAACTGCTACATCACTAGGTTGGGAATCGAAACGTTCAAAAAGCGTCTGTCTGTCTGAAATCAAAAACCACCGAACATATTTTCATAAGGTACTAACTAAAAAACCGAACCGATTTTCCCTGAATTTTTATACGGCTTTCACCAATTGATGGACTGATTCATAGGAAAGGTTGCTATTCGGTAAGTTACTCCTAATATCGTCGATTGTTTTCGAAGTTCCAAAAGTATGTATTTAGCTTTTTTGTAATCTATACTTATAATAAAACTGTAACAGGTCCAATTCTGTACATTGAAGATATTTTGAAAATTTTTTTTGGAGGGCACTCTATTATCGATACTGAAGCCAAAACTGTAATTTATTTCATTCATGTCTGTCTGTCTGTCTGTCTGTCTGTTTCTTAAACGCGCATCACGTAGAAACTACTGAAGGTATTGAAATGAAACTCGGCACGATTTTAGGTCATACTACGAGGAAGGACATAGGATACTTTTTATCCCGGAATTCAGTCAGGTTTCCCTGGGAGAGGGGATGAAAGTAAAATTTCTTCACCGCGCATGACGTCGAAACTACTGAAGGTATTGAAATTAAACTCGGCACGATTTTAGGTCATACTACGAGGAAGGACATAGGATACTTTTTATCCCGGAATTCAGTCAGGTTTCCCTGGGAGAGGGGATGAAAGTAAAATTTCTTCACCGCGCATGACGCCGAAAGTGCTGAATGAGTTGGAATGAAACCTATCACGATCTGATTTCATACTACAAGAAAAGACGGGATAAATTTCATCCCGGAATTCAGAAATGTTACCCTGGGAGAGAGGATTTAAGTAAAATTCTTTAACCGCGCATTACGACGGAACAACTGAATGAATTCGAATGGAACTCGGCATAATTTGAGTTCATACTACGAGGAAAGATCCATTTTATCCCAGAATTTAGTAAGGTTCCCCTGGGAGAAGGGATAAAAGTAAAATTCCTTCACCGCGCATCACGCCGAAACTACTGAATGAGTTGGACTGAATTGGTACGATTTGAGTTCAAGCAAGGACATGGGATACATTTTATCCTAGAATTCAGTAAAGTTCCCCTGGGAGAGAGGAAAACGTATCACGATGGGTCTACGCGTCGTCCGGTTTCATGCATTCTTTTTGTTAGAAACAGTGTTGCAAGATCGAATTTGACTAAATCAGTAGAAAGTCGAGTAGAAAATCAGTAGATTGATGAAATAATCTGTAGATTGAAGAAAAAAATTAGTAGATAAAGGGTTGGTAAGTTCCTTTCTATTTATTTTTCCAAGACGCACCCGTTAGTAAGGTTTCTACCTACTAAGGTGGTGCGTCTTGGAAAAATAAGTTAGGTTCCTACCTTACATGATATATTATGGTGGTTTAGCTGGTCCAGGCTGTACTAACGAAGTCTGGTTGGAGTAAGTGGTCCAATTAAACTAACTGGACCACAGAAAAATATTTTTTACTGTGGTACACAGCCAACTGTACCTACCTACTAACGAAAAAAAAAATTACGGTGGTCCAGTCAAATGGATCAGGAGCCCAATTTTGCAATACAATTGCTTCAGTATGACAATCGTCGCAGAATCATCACGTAGAATCCTTAGATTAATAAAACTCCAGATAATGCGTGCGAGATAAATTCATAGTTTCAAACTTGACGCGCGTCTCTCCATCTGCATTCATCATAATTTCTTTCATCTGAGGTGGAATACCAAAACGTGTCATTCTGTGTCGATACCCCTGTCATAGTGAAGCGATTAGTATAGCAGAATAGGGCCCCAGCTGAACGGAACCATGAGTAAGAAGTGAAACGAGTATGACACTTCTTAACACTGACGCTGGCCGAGCCGTAGCTATAAGTCGTGTGGATAAATAATGGGATTGAAAATGACAACATGCTATCCCCCATTGACCTTACACGATTTTTTGCACGGCGGCGTTTCATAATATGAGACTATGGTTAAATGTGAACTTAATTAGTCGGCAGGTAAGGCAATCGCGAACGAAGTCGCGGGTACAGCTAGTGGTAAATAAATGAATTTTGTATTTGTGTAGCATAATTAGCAATGACTTAGCATAACACACTACATATCACTCGGGAGAATGTGCGATCCCTACCTCATGTTTAAGCTCAAATAACACCCTTGTTGTCTCACTTTCTCGCTTAGTCGTACAATGTACTTCATCTTTTGTCCAGGGAATATCACCAAACAACGAAACATTATCCATGTGTCTGCGATCGCTATCTGTGTGGGGCGGCGGCAAACAGCTGCAAGAGCTGGCTCTGAGAATGGTGGCGGAGTTCCAAACGCTGGGCATCCAGCCGGGGCTCTCGGCTTACTACTATCTACTGTGCCTGTTTTGTAAAGAGAGTGAGTATTCTCTTTTGAATAACTTCTTAAGAATTTACAGCCTTATGGAGTCTACATACCAAAGTCAGCGGGCGGACGACAGACAAAACACAGTCGGCTGTCTACAATATTATTACTAAAACGTTGCACTAACCCGCCGGGCTGTGCCGCCGTGGCCGAAAATCGGCTAGCACATTACTTATTACTAGTTTTTGCCCGCAGCTTCGCACGTGTTGTTTCTATGGAAACGTTCAAAGGCTATTTCTATTCAATGGGTACTGATTTATGGGATAAAAAATTGTTTATTCCAGGCTTAGAGCAACAACAATGCATAATTTCAGCCCAATCTGTTCAGTAAATAATAAATAATGCTGGACAATCCACACAACATCATCTAGCCCCAAGCTAAGCAGAGCTTGTGTTATGGGTACTTATAGATGACTGTTATACTTAATACGCGCGCGAGCGCCTTTCCCCCCTCGCGCATACGCCGCCGCTGCGCACCTTTAGCCTGCAGCGCGCCCCAAAAGGAGGTGGAAAAAGAAGAAGCAGCCCTGTGAACCTTCATGTATCCGTCTGAGCCGGTTTCTGGCAAGGCATCCTGTGATCCGGATGTATTCATCAGGGTAGTTCGCCGGAAGCCCTGTAGTCGAAACCGGTGCGGTGTTGGATCGCTAGATATCACATCTGGCTTCAGAGCGGAAGTCCCTACAACGCAGCTCTACATCTCACGCGTCCATTACGCTGTGCAAACAAAGGCTGTGGAGGACTAACTTTCGCATTTATAATTATTATTATTATTATTCATTTATTTCAAATCTCAAAAATGCGTACAATATACAATACACAAACTTATAAGTTATAACTATACATAGCATAATAAAAAGAACTAAATTAAATGTTACAGTTTTTTTGACGGCTGGCAGGCGAAGGTCCGCGACGCAGGAGGAAAAATATCATGAAATGTTTGTACGATCTGCAAATATTTATTCCGGGTGTTCTCTATGTTTAACATAAATTTTAATTATAAATTTCAATTTTAAATATATAAAACATTTATCAATGTAATGAATTGTATTAAGTATTTTATTTATGTAAACCCTTATTGCACTAAAGGGTGGGCTTACTGCCGAATATATCAGTCATCTAGTACCCATAACACAAGCTTTGTTGAGCTTGTGGCTAGATGATGCTGTGTGGATTGTCCAGCATTGTTTATTTATTTATTTGTTTCAGGGGGACCACGCATAGACATTCTGTCATCGATGCTAGATGATCTGGAGAGCAGAGCTAAGCTGGCACCCGAAGCGGCAAGCGACACTAACTTCTTCATTACTGCTATGGGAGTTTGCAGTGATCATTTACAGGTGATTATAACTGACCAGCTGCTATATTTCGAGTAAAGAACCTGCTAACTTAGGCTTAGCGCAAACGGACCACCGAACACAGCCACTGGTGGCTGTCGCGCGCTACCGCTACATTTGCAACAGACGCGGAAGCGCGCGACAGCCACTGGTGTTCAAAAGCGACCACATTTTTAACTGCATCTTGCGTTTCGCGATTTTGCGGGGGGTAGCCGGAGACAGTGTATGTAGTGACGACGGAGGGGGGGACACAAGACGCGCTTAAAAATCGCGTCTGTGTGGTGGAGGCTTTATGCGTGCGTGCGATGCGATGCCTAGCAGCGGTTAAGTAAGTAAGGATGAACGGGGTGTCAGCGCGACAGTGGCGAGAGTCGGCGTCTTGCGTGGCGCGCAGCGGCGTCAAGTGGCGAGTGGCCGCCGCCGGCGACGCGTGTGCGGCGTGTTTGTACAAATTTATGAAAAATATCGTCGCCTCACTGGTAAAACCAATTGTCTGCATCGGTAGTCGTTTCGAGTAATTCACATTTGAAAGTTTAGGCTAAGATTTGACCTGTTTAAAACTTAAGAGCTTGGAAAGTACTTATGCAAAATAATTTTATTTCTCTTTTAGGTAAAGACTATAAAATTCTAATATTATTAGTGTACTTTTCTATAACTTATTTTATCTGGCTATCTCAGCAACGGTAGGTCGCAGCGTTTATTATGTTTTACCAGACGATAGAGCGGAAAAAATTATATAGAACTGTATTTTTAAGTCAATTTGGCCAAAAGTGCAGACAATTGGTTTTACCAGTAAGGCGACGATATAGGAAAATGAATTATGTATGAACAAAGGTATAAAATAAAACAAACTCTGCTGGTACAATATAATGCAGCATCAGAATTAATCTTATCTAATCGTACCGGGCTGTTTCAATATGAAAGAAAAGCTTCTGCTAGTTAAGGTCATGCCCCGTATTTTTGGTTTAACGCTTTTACTGCCCAGCCTGGCGGTGCGACCCGCAAGGGCGCGCCGCGCCGCCACTAGCCACTCCAGATAGACTTCTGCGGCTTGGGCCATGAAAGTCACAATGAAAGGCGCAAGTTTTCATATATCTTGCAAGACAAGATAGTTGTTAAGACAGATGAAAAAAAGTGCATTTGATCAGTTTCTTACATTTTAACAACTATAATTAAATTTTTCGGTCCCGAAAATCCCGGGATTTGCTCAAAGGTAATCCCGAAATTTTCGGGATTGAACATCGTCCGGATCCCGGGATCGAATCCTCAAAAATGAAAAAAAAAAATTATAAATGAATACTGAATATCAGATTTATTTATTTCTTGAATATATAATATAATGCTGGGCAATTCACACAGCATTATTTAGCCCCAAGCTAAGCAGAGCTTGTGTTATGGGTACTAGATAAGTGATATACTTAATACAATACACTACATAGATAGATATTTTTTTATAATACATAGAAAACATCCAGAACGCCCTGGACAAATGTCTGCAGATCGTACAAACATTTGTCCCGAGGCGGGAATCGAACCCGCAACCTCCTACGTCGCAGGCAGACCTTCGCCCGCTGCGCCACAGAGATCGTCTATAATACTGAATAAGATGATCATTACTTGTAGCAAAAATTACGAGTAAAAAAAACTTTGTGCATACCGCATTAGAATGTTGCAGTGAAAATAGTTGCGCCGGAATGGGCGGCAGCGCCCCCTGCAGAACAATTCTACCACCGAACTGCGATCATGGGTATGAGCACTGGATTATGGGCATTATCCCCATGAGATAAAAGCCAATATGGCGCTTATCAAAGGGAGGCCAGCAGTGGACCTATATGGGCTGTTGAGGTTGAGGGACGCGCGCCGGATTCCCTCAATTCTAAATGGCTGTTATTCTTAGTTCCACTCGTCTTCCTCAGGATGTGAACATGGCAGAAAGAGTCCACGCGCTGCTGATGAAGGGAGACAACTACAAGCTAGTCGGAGACGCTTACAAAGAGAGCATCTACTACAGGCACTATGTCACCGTCGCGTGCAGGTATCCATTCATTTCATTATTGTCAATTGTACATAGGAAAAACGTTTTTATTACCAAGGTTAATAACAATCAAATAATAGTAACAAATTAAAATTGGTATTTACAATTAAATAATTGTGCTCACTGCAGATCATTGCAAACAATCTATACGTAGCCAAAATACCATTCAGAAGTGTCCCCAAGACGCTGGCTGCATTGCCCCGCTGTATGGCAATGCTGATGCACTGCGCCGGATACTCACCAGCTCTTGGTTCACGCTCACGCGTAGCATTTTAAGAACCCGGAGAGCCTCGGCACTCCACGGGTCAGGGTACCATAGAGTCTCAACTTCAAGGGCAACAAATGTGTAGGTTCGTGCAAGACCTGCATATTTTTTGACGACCTCAGTGGCATGGCGCAGCGGCCGAGAGTCCGCCTGGGACGCAAGAGGTTGCGGGTTCGATTCCCGCCGCGGAACAAATTTGTGTACTTGCTTGCGCCTTCCCTAGGATCTTCCGAGGACGTCCGTGAGGGCAGGCGCGGCGGCAGATTTGGACGAGGATATCAAGAAGCGCAAATATAAAAAAAAAATACTGTTGGACAATCCACACAGCACCATCTAGCCCCAAAGTAAGCTTCTCAAAGCTTGTGTTATGGGTACTAGATAACTGATATATTTAATACATTATATACATAGATAGATATTTTTATGATACATAGAAAACACCCAGATCAACGGAACAAATTTCTGCAGATCGTACACAAATTTGTTCCGAGGCGTGAATCGAACCCGCAATCTCTTGCGTCGCAGGCGGACTCTCGCCCGCTGCACCACTGAGGTCGTCAAATTTATCTTATAATTCAATGTCTAGTAGGAGTTTTAAGATAATATAATTGCATTATCGTCTAATTAGCCAAAATCAGCAAAAATTAACATCTGAGGGAACCCCCTCACAGGTAATTTTCCATAAAAACTCTTTTTATCCAAAAAGAGTGGTAAAGTTTCTATCGAAAATTTATATAGAAGTTCGATTCATTCAAAACTCGGTATAAATAAACCATAAAGTATATAATGAATCACGCATTTTTTATTTTACAAAACTATCCCTGTTATTCCATTTTTGTTGTTTTTTTACATGCCCTATTGCAAATTTTTACAACTTAATTACTGTTATTACTTATCTCAATTTCCTTCAAAAGTAAAAGATTTATAAAAACACTAAATATGCAGCTATATCTTATAAACCGAAGGCATGTCTCCTTTCACGACTTTCCTCTCACTATTGTGGTTTCGGACTTGGCCATCACCGCCCTTCTCAAAAAATCAACCCTGTATAAAAATGTTTTGGTTTTTCAGACATGCACCATTCGAAAGGGCTATGCAGCTACTGGACACTCTGATTCCTAACATCTACGTGCCGGAACCGTCTGTCATGGAAGAGGTAATAACCTATAGACAACATTTTGAAAGCTGGGGTAAACGTTTTCTTGAGCGGAGACCGCGACTCGGCAAACGTAGTATAGAACGCCTTCCAGCTAGGTGGGATGACGTTCTGCAAAAGACTGCAGGCAATTGCTGGATGCAGCAAGCTGAAGACAGGGCGCTATGGCGCTCATTAGGGAAGGCCTATGTCCAGCAGTGGACTAATATAGACTGATGATGATAATTTTAAAAGCTGGCGCGGTCCCCGTACGTTTTTCGTAAACTGGATTGGTCACGTAAGCGCGGATAATTACATATATAAACAAATTAAACGTCAAGTGCGAGGCGGAGTCGCGCACTGAGTGGTTTCCGTAAGACCTTGTTTCTTGCCCAATATCATGATTATAGGTCAACGGAAAGTAGGTACGAAGCGAAGTTCTCAGTGGCAACTTGGGTGATTTGGCTAAGTACCTACATTTCAAATTAGTTTTTTGTCAAGCGTGAATTTTTTTAAATAATTTTTCCAATTTTTGATCATTTTAAAGACCTCTCATTTGGTAGAGATCCTATGACATCGGAGTTCTTAAGAGGGCATTCACAAGTAAACCAGAAATTCCACGGTTATCTTGTACAAATTCTATGGTTTTCGTTCGTTGATTGAAATAACAATTACTTGTTAATAATAGTTCGTTTTCTCTTCTTCAATAATAATAGAACAAATTTTAGGAAACTTATTTATTTATTTTATAATAATCATTCTACCGATGCATGTTTACGCAAAAAGTCTCGCGAGACCTATCTAATTTGATCTAATTTGTAGATTCTATTGAATATAGATAAATAAAATATATTTTTTTAAATTGCAAATATCCTATTCTTCCATAATAATAGAATACATTTTTGTTATAGGCCTCTATGTAAACAAAAAAAAACCTGAACCGAATTCAATTATCGACCGAAAAGGCTTCAAAACAAACCCCAATATCTCCGAAGTTCTACGTCATTTTGACATAATATTTATACCTTAATAATCCTCAACATTTGCTTAAACTACAATATTAATGTTATTTATTAAATCACTACCATTATTTTTTTATGAATTTATTAAAAGTGCTATATATTTCATTGCACCGGCGATCTGCCCTCAGTACCGCGCGAGCGCTTGTCGAGGTCGGACCTATGTCAGTTTTTTTCACGCACTGCGTCAGAGTGTGCGTGCTAGAACATCGTAAACTACGACCAAAGTTTTTGATCGTTGTAAGTATTTACATTCGTACAGTATTTTCAATTACTATTTAGTTTGTACATTATTATAATACCAGATAGATAAAGATAACTCATTATAGTTATCCCAACACAGTAAGGGGTTAGGGTACATCTGGTCCGAATCTCAAACTGATCCGCGGATGAGATGTCCACTTCAATTTTGTGTTGGGGTACATCTGGTCCGAATCTAAATTCTCTTGATTTTAGATTCGGATCAGTTGTACCCTCAATCAAAAGTGAAGGGGACATCTCGTCCGAATCTCTTCGTTACTTTTCAAGGTTTCTGAATCGAAATACATCCAGCACAAATGCTGCCAGATTTCTAATGGTAAAACATAGTACTTGTCAAGATCTGCATTTAGGATGACAGCTATCCTCAAATCACGATATCTCAGGAACTGACCATCGCAGAGCACCAGTTTCTAAAGTGAAATTGTAGTACTCGTCGAGATCTACATTTTTGATGACAGCTGTCAAACTTCAAACCACGATATCTCGGGAACTGACCATCGCAGAGCACCAGTTTCTAAAGTGAAATTGTAGTACTCGTCGAGATCTACATTTTTGATGACAGCTGTCAAACTTCAAATCACTATATCTCGGGAACTGACCGTCGCAGAGCACCAGTTTCTAAAGTGAAATTGTAGTACTCGTCGAGATCTACATTTTTGATGACAGCTGTCAAACTTCAAATCACTATATCTCGGGAACTGACCATCGCAGAGCACCAGTTTCTAAAGTGAAATTGTAGTACTCGTCGAGATCTACATTTTTGATGACAACTGTCAAACTTCAAATCACTATATCTCGGGAACTGACCGTCGCAGAGCACCAGTTTCTAAAGTGAAATTGTAGTACTCGTCGAGATCTACATTTTTGATGACAGCTGTCAAACTTCAAATCACTATATCTCGGGAACTGACCATCGCAGAGCACCAGTTTCTAAAGTGAAATTGTAGTACTCGTCGAGATCTACATTTTTGATGACAGCTGTCAAACTTCAAATCACTATATCTCGGGAACTGACCATCGCAGAGCACCAGTTTCTAAAGTGAAATTGTAGTACTCGTCGAGATGTACATTTCGGATGACAGCTGTCAAACTTCAAATCACGATATTATGTCGGGCACTGACCTATACGGTATCCCATTATGAGTGTAGATCGCTAACTTACAAAAAAAATATTTTTGAGATTTGCCCCCCGGGATCCCCGCCCCCCGTGGGGGCTCCCGAGCCGAGTCATACTAATGAAAAATTTTAGGGGCGTTGTATAGAAAGGGGTCGAATGATTTCGACTTAAAAAAAAATTACCCCCCCTTGCCCCTCCGGACCCCTCTTTTGAGAGTACTACGAGATGCCGTCGCGATAGAGGAGTTCCGATTGCGGGATCGTATAGAAGGTTTTTTCTCAAATTGGAAGAAAAAAAAAACACCCCCCTCCCTCCCCAATTTTCAACCCCCCCCCCCCCCCCCCTTTGATATCTCCCAAACTGAGTACGAAAGAAGAAAAATTTTTTCACGTTCGTTTATAGGGTTTAATAGCATTTTAATTGCAAAAAAAAAATTCCATACTTTTCGAAGAATATCATTACATCCTTGAAAACCAAGTCAAAGAAAAATACGAAAAAACAAACCAACGATAAACTGATTACGTTGATATGTAGTATTTTACAATAATATACTTATTCACACTCTTATTTGTACACGTTTACACTCTTATGTACAATCTCAATTTACGAAATGAGATGCTCAAAATGTCCATTATTTTGATTATTCGTAGAACTCACTCAAACCGTTTTAATCAAATAAACAATAAATAAATAAACAAAACCACACACAGTCAGAGTTTGACATATTAATGATAAAGTTTGAAAAAAAAAAGAAACAATGCGTTTGAAACACAAATTTTCTATTCAACCAAGTGTTTTTGCAATCCAACCCACGGTTACAAAAAGTTTTATTACGGAAAAAAGTAAATTGATTTGAACTCCCTACAAAATGTATGGGATCTTATTTTTGTGATTTCTGACTTTTCTAGTACAGAAAATTTAGTTGATTCTAAAGAAATTATTGATTAGTATAAAAAACAGGATTGATTGGCATCAAAAAAAGTTCAAAAAATCTGTACGTAACTTTTTTGAAAATCTATGAAAGGGGAAGATATTTTTTTCTAAAAAGGATGTTTAGTTTCCTCAGACCATTTTCATGTAGCTTCAACGGTTAAGGTACCTGCCCTTACTGAACCGTCTCAAAATTCCACCCTGTTTATATATGCTGCGGATGTCGGTAAGCAATCGATTACTGCGTAAAATAATGAAAAATATATCAAAACAAATTAGGTACCTCTATTATGAACAAAATTAATACTTCACATAAAAAAACAATCCATCGAACTCCATCCTAAGAAAACTTGTATTACGGTGGATCAAGATCATTTAGTCGCAAAAGAAAGCACGCTTGTGCAGGTCGCCGCCCACTCGGTGCGTAAAATACCTAAACTTGCAATTCTCCGATATGTGACAGGGCTCTTAATGAATGCACCGAATATGGCGCTGAAGTATCCGTGAGTTCGAAGTGTAGTTTGTGATGATGTGTTGTAGAATTCGTATTGCAAAACAAAATACTGGTTTCATATTTTGTTTTGTTTTGCAATACGAATTCTGCAACATTTTTGCTAACCTCTTTGACCGTTCCAGAATAAGGAGAAAAAAGCAAACACCAGCCATTTTGTGTCAGTTTTAACTTTTCGTCGATTTTCTGAGAAAGTCATTGATTTTGTTATAGCTACTCTCGCCACAAACGGCGATATAATTTAATTTTTAAATCGGTTGTACAAAAAAGAAATAGATTTAAGTATTATTTATTTAGATTACAAAAAAAAGAGTTAATTGTGTATTGTGAAAATACTTCCCTTCATACTTTTTCCGGGTGCTAAAAATTGTGTGCAAAAAATTATATGATAAGCCAGGAAATAAATCCCTCACGCACTACCTCCGAATCCAGGGGAGCAAGACCCAGCGTGTGGGGTCTACGTGATCAGCAGAAGGAACTCTACAACTTGCCTCCAAGGGAATTTAAAACCGTCATAACTCCGGAACCACGCAATACAGACCGTTATCGGATCTCTAAAAAAGCAGGAGAATGAGTTTTACTATAGTTCGCGTCACGTAAAAAGAACGCTGGAAAAAAGTGGAAGGGGTGTGTTCGCGCATGGGTACTCTCGCGCACGATAGTACTATGCCAATTTGCGATCGATGTTCGATTCAGTTTAGAATGTTTAATATAATTACAAAAAAATATGTAATGAAGCAACTCTATCCATTAAGTCGTCTTGTGTAACGTGAAAACGTTTCATACACTGTTTTAAATTAGCAACAGCATTATTATCTGCATCTCTCTTCATAAAACAATAAATAAAAATAAATAAAATGACGTGGACACAACGCGAAAAGCAAATGTCAACGGACGAAGCAATAGCGCACCGGCAGGCATGCGGCGCGTGACCCGCCCGTCCCGCACCCACTGCATACCACCAAATAGACCTATAAATCGCCTACTGCGCAGCTTGACCGCCAGCGTTCTTTTTACATGACGCGAACTATACTTGGATTAATACCTCCCGCCCCTTCGAAAATCCCTATATCAATCCCTATATAATACATACGTTGTTTCAGATAATAAAGACGTTAGAAATCAGCGGGGCCGGCGACAGACTGGCGCAGGCGTGGTCGCAGACCGTTATTTTCGGTCATGCGAAGAAAAACAGGCTCGTAGAAAAACTACTCCACGCTATGGCGAACTGCTATCAAATGCAAGGTAGAATTAATGTTCGATTAAACTAAGAAATTAAATAACATCGCAAAAATTTACGACTTCGGCGGGACTTGAACCCGCATCCTTCCGTCAGTACCGGAATGTGCTAACCAACTACACCACGAGGTGAAGTGACGCTGGAGTCGAAAATCTTTGCAATTTTCTACGGACTGTATACACTATACAAAATAAAACTTTTACAGAGGCATTAAAAATAAGCTTATGATAGGTATCACAAACTGCAAGTTCGATTTTTGAAAATTTCCTTCCTTTAACAAAATAATAAGATAAAAATGGGTGGTAGCGCTGATTTGGGTCGGGTATGCGCCTTAACATAGACTCTCACTTTAATCTTTGATGGTTGGTTATATCTCAACTAGTTTATGCCCGCGGCTTCGCACGCGTTGTGTCTATGGAAACGTTCAAAGGTAATTTCTATCCCATGGGAACTGATTTATGGGATAAAAAGTAGCCTATGTTTGATTCTAGAGCTACACCAATGCAAAATTTCCGCTCAATCTGTTCAGTAGTTGACGTGAAGACGTAACAAACATCCATCCATCTATCCATCCTAACTTTCGCATTTACCTATAATATGAGTGTGAAGTGTGATTACTGTACGGCCTATCGAATCACATAAGTACCTCCATGTTAATGTTTCTCTTCTCCGTTTATTTGTCTTATATTTTTTATCATCATCATCAGCTCGTATACGTTGACGGCTGAACGTAGGCACCCCCCCCCTTTTTTACTTCTGTCGAAATAAATTTAAACATATACTTACAGCGGTACTTACTACAAAAACCAAAGTAAACACTGATCTAACAAGCGTTTAGCTAAACAGTGTCTAAACAGTTGAACGTGGGGTTAACAGAGTTTAACTCTCCTTTAAACTATGTCTAAGCCGTGTCTATCTGTAAACCGTCGTAAAACGCAGTTTTGTGGTAACGCTTTTGATAAACACGCGCTCAACAGATGTCTAACTTTTTTGTAGAACAGCGGTTACATTTTATTTCAAAAAAGACGAAACACAACAAAACGTCAAATTTCAACTAGTATGTATTTACACTTATATCAATTTCCTAAAAATCTAAGCGGTCACCAGAAGGCAAAGTGTACAGAATGCTGGCAGCATTGCCACATTGAATCACAATGCAAAACGAAAATTCGTTGACCGAAATAGAAGCCAGCATTCCGATCACCTGTGGACTCTATGATAAGTTTGGTAAAACCTTAAATTGCGTGTTCCCGAGGACCACAAGGCCCAAGGGTTTCCACCCTAAAAGGTTCAAATAGTAACCTCGGTCAAGATTAGCGTATTTTTGCCGTTTGAGGGACTCCGCTGATGTTGCTGTGGAGCCGGCCCGTACATTTACATTAGAATATATGATATTCTAACCAGAGCTTTTATTTCAGAACCGGATGTGCAAGAGAAAATGCGTGCTGCCGCCGCTGATATACTGAAGTCAGGAATAATCAATGAAGAGGAGGTGGAAAGTAAGGATATGAGATCACCTTACATGCAGAAGTAAGTAAAACTTTACAAAATTCTACTTTTAAATTTAATTAAATAATATTTATATCATTGCCCCCTTTAAAAAACTTATTTTTCGACACACTTGCTCATAAAGTGGCTCTATGGTCACCGCAATTAGGCACAGAATGACACCCATAATCAAACTGATACTTTTTCATTGCTTTAACTCACTAGTGAGTTAAAGATTTTTTTTTTTAATTTTATTGGTTGAGTTGCTTTGTTCTTAAAAAAGTTTTTATTCAAAAAAAGATCGTGTTCAATAGAACAAATAAATTAATGTTCCTATTGCTTGCTAATTTCATGCAACTTCTTATTTAAATATATAATTTTAACTCGTACGTTTAATAATAAGAAATAAAACTTTCACTCAAAAATAACTTTTGTTTTCTCTGTAATAAAATAGTGTTTTTATTGTTATTTTATTCACACTATGTTGAAAAACGTCGTATGATACACGTGTGTATTGATGATTACCGTCTTCGGCTCTCTTGAGACCCTCGCCATGGCGCCTCGGCGGTAATCACCAATGTTACACACTAAAAACACTTATTTTTCTTTTAGTGAATAATAGTACATTATGGTACTCCATAATGTACTATAATTCACTGAAAACAGTGAATATTTTGGTGTTTGAATTTAGAACACACAAATATATTCGACCTCCATCTTAATGCTATACAACCTTCTTGCACAAAAAAATACTCGATACGATACAAACTCCTTGTGCAAAGAATAGATTTTTATAAACATAGAAACTCCTTGTGCAAATAACTCCTCTAGATTTGATTGGTTCTTTTTCTCGAAGTCATAATGTAAAGTTGCAAACACAGATTAAATATAACCAGATGTTTGGCAAGCGTGCCGATGAGCAAGACCAAAGATTGCAAGGTGGTGGGGGGAAAGTGTTGCCATGCAATTTTATTACCCCGATTTAAGGTTTCTTATTTCATGTCTCTGTTGGTGGATTGGATTTGCGATTTTCCAGTTCATAAATTTGGGTGTTCAAATTCAGAACAGGAAATTCCACCAAACCTTGGTTGACCTTTGTAGTGAATGTTTTAAGTACTGGTGTGTTTAGGTCCTTACTTTTTGTTTCAGCCTGCAGGTATTCCTCGGTCCGGTAGGTCTAATTTTATTACTTGCGCACTTACAACCTATTGATCCTGTTCTGTTAGGATTTAAAGCAAACTCTTAACTTTTTTGTGTATTTGGTTAAGTTTAATCGTTCCAGTTCCAGTAAAGTTATTAGTTTTCTAGTAAATAAATATATAAGTAGGTACTTAAATTAGGTACGAATGTGGGAATAGGTAAACATTTAATTTAACTAAGCCTAGAAAGGAAACAACGTTTAGTTAGGTACCTATCAATTTTGTTTTGTTATGTAGGTATAGGCAATTATTACGATACGAGTAGAAATAATTTTAAACACTAGAAGATAGAAAAATAATACCAATAGTTTTATGTAAATAGTAATTAAATAACATTTTTATTAGGGAATTAAATTCTTACACGTTAACCAGGCTTACCCAACAGACTTCGAAATCACATTTCTCCTAATAAATTAAATCTTACGGTTTAGATATTGCTAAGGTAACCTTTAATACGAAATTTAATGGCACTTTTAAAATTATTATGCAGCTAAAAAGAAAAAAGTGCAAATACAACAAAATTAAATGACACTTTTACACCACAATATTACCAACATTCCTGCCTTTCAATTCAAATATTTATATTCTGTTATAATTAATAAGTATGTATGATCAGTCTTTAAGACGATTATTTCAATATGTTCTTAATCAAATCACATAGTCTTTAGTTAAATAAAATTTATTATTTTTTATACTGGATTGCATTTCTTTTACATTCTCAGATTTAATTTTCTCAAATTAAATCTATATTATGGTATGTAAGAATATTGAATCATAATTATTAATTATGAATAATATACAGGTTGTAACAAAAAGTAAGCACTAAACTTTCATGGGTGGGTTCCGACTTGATTATAGAACCGAAGAAAAATTCCCGAATAGTTTCGAAAAAAAAGTAAACTAAATGTTGTGCTTGTTTTCAGGTAAAATAAACTAAAAAGGCCTACGTACCTCTTTACAACTCCTTTAAAACACAAAACACCTTCGTCGTGGGTCGTTGACCGTGGAGTTCAACGACCCGCGACGTCATCGCAGCGGACAACGCCTCTTAGATGTGATAGGTAGGTCTTACAAATGCATTTTTCCTCGGTTCTATGATAATAAGCAAATGACAACAGTCATTCATTCATTATGGTCTAGTGATAATTTCGTTTTGATTTATTTGTTTTAAATTTTCATATTTTCCTGTGTTCTTTGATCGAAGCTAAAGTTTGGTCCTTACTCTTTGTTACACCCTATATAAAAAGTAATACTACCCAATATTTAAATATTTTGATTGGTTATTTCTATAATTGTTTGGAAGGTAGATTATAATACAAAGTAGGTATGACAAACTTTCTCCGAGTCTTAAACAGACTTTCATTCTTTTATATATAATTACGTACCAGCCTTGAAACAGCATGAGGGAAAAGATAAGTTCGCTGTTTCATTTTTATTAATAAATTTTCATAGAAATGTTTACTACAAATTTTGGACTATATTTTGGGTCCCCAATCTTTGCAACCCGTTGCTTCTTTCCAACACAAACGTAGATGTTTATCTGCAGGAAATCTGTAACAAATAAAAACATGACACTTAAATAATAAATGCGAAAGTTTGGATGGATGGATGAATGGATGTTTACCTCTTCACGCTACTTACTACTGAAAGGATCGGCTGAAATTTTGCATACAGGTATAGAGATGGGCGTTGTCGTTGAATTTCCACAACGATGCGCATCGTTTTTGTCAGAATGGCATCCGTTGTGAACAACGATGTTGCCGCCAACGATGTCGGCCGGGTTGCTAACACAACACTGACACTCACTAGGGTGTCGATGTTGCCGCCAACGATGTCGGCCGGGTTGCTAACACAACACTGACACTAGGGTGTCGAAGTTGCCGCCAACGATGTCGGCTGCGTTGCGGTGCGCACATCATCGTAATTGGCGTAGGTAATGAAAAATCCAAACAAACGACAAGAATAACGAGCATATGAAACTTACTGGAAGTGACATGAGCGTTTTAGACGGGTAGGTCCTAAATTACGGAATTTGAACAAATAAAAATAATTCAATATCTAACTTGGTTCCTAGTAGTTAAAAACCATAATACTTATATTAAAACGAGACATTTGATAAAAAAATTAGATATCGTATTTTTTTAAATAATAAATAACATTGGTACATGGTTCATGCCATATCTAGTTAGTTATAATAAAACGTTCAGTTCTATGTTCTAGCATCCTCTCCTCTCGCTCACAGACAAGCAGGCATGTGGGCGGTGAGGTATTGGATGGATGTTCGTTGCTTAGGGTTGGCAATCGGCATTACTCGGCTGACTTCGTTGTTCGCCATCCGATGCCGCGCCACTAACCTCCCCACTCTTCCGATGTCGGTGTGACGTTCGTTTGTTGTCGGTGGCGATCGGCATTACTCGGTTCGGCATCTCGTTGTCGCAGGCATCCGTTGTTCACCTATTCGCCATCCGATGGGAACATCGTACACTGACATCGTTGGTCAACAACGATGTTAGTAAAAACTACCACCTCTATACAGGTATCTAATTCTAAAATACTTTTTATTCCATAAATCAGTTCCTATGGGATAGAAATCACACCCTTAAACGTTTCCATAGAAGCAATGCGTGCGAAGCCGCGGGCATAAACTAGTTTTAAGATAATGTTTCTCGCTATGTAGGTATTCAAAAATATTTCAACGCGCCATTTGGGGAATTTTATTGTCGAGTGCAGGCAACCCTAAATTGTCGCAATGTTAGGTTATATTAATTAAAATTTTCCTAAAACATAACTTTTAAGCCTTGTACCTCTTAATTGTTCATGTAAATCTATGAATCTGTAAATTTTGAACCTTTTTGTAGTCAAAAGAACTTGTACTTACGAGTGGAATGATAAATTCGGCACTTTTGCTTCACTGTCACTTGTACATTCGAAAACACAGCACCGCACCATTGTTGCCTTTAGTTTTTATTGTTTTTAGGTGCGGGAATGTCCACAGGAACACTTTATTCACATTTATACTTAGAAATCAAAATTTTACAACAATTTCGATGATTCTCGTGTCGAGCTCCGTCGATGTGTAGGAAATTTGTTTAGCAACTAGAGTTGCTAAACAATGAAAAATCCGGCACGCGAGAAAGTGATAGCAAGCCATTCGCTCTATCTCATTTCTTCTTAGGTTTTAGGCATAAGTCGTTCTGTCTTTATGTGTGAATGCGATAGCATTTGCGCGTGTTCTATAGCATACTCTTTCTACGGTTGCAAATAACTCATCTAGATTTGATTGGTTCTTTTTCTCGAAGTCATAATGTAAAGTATAGTACGCACTCTTGAATAAAACGGATTTATAACGAGGGCCATGAATCACTCGCAATGCTCAGGATTCTAACACTTGTATCACTCGCCACGCTCGTGATTCATGAATCACTATGAATGACTCCCTACGGTTGCGATTCAGTCCTTCACATGCTCGTGATTCATTCATGGCCCTCGCTTTAAATCCGTCCTTCATTCATCAAGTGCATAATGTACCAGTTTACCATAAGTTACTCCATCGTTGTCTTTTTAAACATCGTTGATCTTTTTAAACATCGCTGTCGTTTTAAACTCAAAATATAATAATTGTAGTAAGCCCTAATTACATACCTACTTAATAAGTTTGTCTTTTATTTTTTTAGTTTAATATATTGGGTAGGTTTAGGTACATAGAAAGCTCAGGATGAGATGGCGTGATGAGATCGAGGCATATCTTCCATCCTGGCCTCTTGCAGCGTTCGATCACAAGGAGTGGAAGGAGAAAAGTGAGGCCTTTGCCAGCAGTGGGACAGTAGCTAAAAATATATAAATTTAGTTTCACAAGGTTTTCGAAGCTGATTTCCTACGAAATGTAAGTGAAAATATTTCACTTTATTAGCACTCGAACCTTAGTTGGTCTGATGGTACTTTTTGATCAATATAAAAAACAGAGTTTGAGGGCAACAAAAAATGTCCATTTTCTTGGTCTGTAGGTATAGGTATTTTTTTTTTAATTCTGAAGGGGTATGAAATTTTGTGCCGATATTAAATCCTGACCTAGCGAAGCAGTCTAAAATAAAGTCACGAGCATAGTAAGCGCCTATAAAGTAGACTACTGAGCTAACGAGGGATTTAAAAGACACGAATCAAATCTCGAAACATAATAGTTTTCACCTCGACTAGGTAGAAAATATTTTGTATTTAATAAAACAGGTCCAATGTTAGAAACTCATTTTGGTCAACTACATACCATGGAGTTTACGAATGCTATAAAAAACCTCTTTCGAGCCATGAACGAACGAAATTATCCTTAACTATGAAGGTTTAACGTTTTACAACCTCCTTCCCTTCGTTATGCTAAAATTGAGTGCTCACAGGGGTAGCACACTTCCCTAAAACCTCAGAAACGCTGTTGCAAACTCGCTGCGCACTCGCCTCGCTTTGAACTCGCTCGCAAATCGCCAGTGTGCCCAGTCCCATAGGTGCCCACATGTGAGCAAAAACAAAAACAAACATGTTTTTCAGCAGCAAAGTTACCGTTTTCGATCGATAGCGGTGAAAAATACTTTTCCTTAACTCAGTTTCGAATACACTTCCATCTCAAATTATTTATTTATTTAATTTTTCAGGTTCTCAGCAACAGCCCTATCCAACATAATAGAGATGTGCTCAAGCGCGCCGGACAAGGCCGACCCGGTTTGGGAATCCGTCGAGAAGGCGATACAACTGCTGAAGACCGAGCAGGCCACGGGCGTCCCGACTAGACCCGAGGCGTTGGCGGACGCGGCGCAGAGAGCGGCCACTGTTGGGAAACAGGGCGTCGCTGCGGTCAGTAGGAATTGCTACTTTGTTGTGTTGAGTTAGCGTCGAAATTGCTAAGATTGCTAAATAAATAAAATAAAATAAAAATGCTTTATTTCAGACAACGATTGGTCCATAGATTGACGAGTTTTGCACATTTACACATAAAAAATAGATAAAATAAAATAGAGTAGGTAAAAAACTTATAAGAACTAATATAGCAATAGGCGCTGTGTACATGGAAATCAAAAAAGCCAAGGATAATCAATAAAAGACATAGGTTCCTTGATTGATCACCCTCCGCACAAAACATTTCCAGAGTGGGGATGAAAGGCACTCTGCCACAGCACACAGGATGCTGTTGCGACTGTCCCTTACTCTGCGCATCAGGGACACTGTTTTTTTGCGCATCACCGCATGAAAACCGTCTGTGTGGTTCTGCGCAAACATTTCTGACGCACTGCAGAATCTAGGCAGTCGCAGCATCATCCGAAATATATTGTTATATTGGACTCGTAGGGCGTCCATCGATCTTTTGGTGTGCCGGACCCACAGACTTCCCGAGTAAAAACTCTGACAGTATGCTTTAAAAAGAGTTATCTTAACTTGGTCAGTACAACGGGAAAATCTGCGAGCCAGCATGATACCTCGAAGCGATAGAGCCCTACGCTCCCTTTCGACATCTTCATCGTCTTTAAGGTCATCGAGAAGTAAATGTCCAAGATATTTAAACTTCGACACGCGATTTATGCTCAAGCCGTTAAGGGTAATATTAAGTTTGTTCTCGGGACATTTACCGACGGCCTTAAAGACCATGTATTCTGTCTTCTTAACATTATATTTGAGCCCATGCTCAACTGCGTACTTCTCACAGACTCTCAGTAGTTTTCTAATACCCCCCACCGTTGGGCTCAGCAGCACCATATCATCGGCATAACTTATATTGTTAATGCTTACGCCGTTCATGCGGCAGCCGATACGCATGCTGCTGAGCTCGCCAATGAGGTCGTTAATATACAAATTGAAGAGCTTCGGAGACGTAATCCCCCCCTGTCTCACTCCGCTCTCCAGCCTGTATGCTTCCGATAGAGAACCAGCCCACTTTTTTTTTTTTTTTTTTTTCATTTATTTATGTTACATAATTATTAACTTATTTTGTCTACAGCTAACATAAACCGTAATTCGGTTTGTCCGTCAGCCTTAGTCTCTAAGGTACATGCAATACATAGTACATGATACATGTATCTTCCTACGTAAGTTGGTAGTTTGATACAGTAAATTCGTACACGAATAAAAACAAAATAAACACACACCAAAGTTTCATATCAGAAACGAAGCAAGCCAAGCAAGCAAATACAAGCGGGGTATTTTGATTGGCTGTCCGGTGTACTTAACATGGTTAATTTGGTTGTCATACCAGTACCTAAAAATTTTAAGGACTTCAACCGGTAATCCCCTGTCTCCCAGCTTCTTCCACAGCACATCGTATGACACAAGGTCAAAGGCTTTGGAGAGGTCGAGGAAACAGGCGAATACCGGCGTCCTGCGGTCCGTATAATACTGGATGGTACTCTTGAGACATATGATCGCGCTCTCTGTAGACAGTCCGGGTCGGAACCCGAACTGAGCGTCATGAAGTTTTATATATTTATCTATATGAGAATCAAGAAGACCATCCAGCATTTTAGCAATAATGGTTGCCAAAGAAACAGGTCGATAGTTACCTAAATCTGAAACATCCCCCGTTCTGTCCTTTACAATGGGCACCACGATGGTTTTCATTAAATCCAGAGGTAAATGTGAGTGACTCATGCACATTGTAAAAAACATAGCCAGAACGTTTGGCAGGTGCACTCCTGCATACTTTAAATGCTCAACACTGATCCCGTCGTGACCAGGAGACTTACCCCCGCTCATCCCGCTCAGGACTTTTCTGACCTGTCTAGCAGTAAAACGAACAAGCGGCTTTTATCCTCCGTATGGCTTCTCTCCCCCAGATAGTTTCTCTCCTGCGGGAGATAAGCCATCTGTTCCACCTACAAACCCAGTATTGATGTGCTTAGTGGAAGGGCCAAGCGGAGACCTCACTTTAAAATGCTCGCGGAACCTGTTGGAAATTTCCACAGTATCACTAACCCCAAGCTAAGAAATGGCAACACAGCAGCATCATCTATGTATAATAAAAAAATATCTATGTATGTAGTGTATTGTATTAAGTAACAGTTATCTAGAACCCATAACACAAGCTCTGCTTAGCTTGGGGCTAGATAATGCTGTGTGAATTGTCCAGCATTATTTATCTAGCCCTAAACTAAGCAGTTAGTCTATTCAGTCAAATATATTCGTGAGTATATCACGGTCAAAATAGTATGATTTTCGCCGCACACCAGTTCAAAAAGATTAAATAATTTTTTTTTCATTGATGCTTAATAGTATTGTAAAAACAGCCATTTCCTATCATTTTCAATAATCTATTTTGTTGCATAGATTGATCCTTATCAGCAGCCGATGGTAAAATACAGGATTTCATATTTATTGAAATCTTATCGCTTAATTTTCTCGCAAAACTAAATGATTTAATTATACATGCAGTTTTTGTTTGACGATTATGACCTTCAACTTTTCTCTAACTCACATGGTTTCGGATTTGGTCATCCACTTCCATCCCAAGAACCACCCTGTATATTGTTATCCTACTCATATTATAACGCCGAAAGTTTGTGAAATCTCTGTTACCTAGGATCTCCCAAACTACTGAACAGATCAAGGTGAAATTTGGCGTACCTACGTTTAAAGCAAAGCCTAACTTAGATAATAGGCTACTTCCTCAACCTAAACAGCCTGTATTGGTCCACTACAGGACGCAACTCTCCCCCTGATAAGCGCCTTATTGCCTTTTATTACATGGGAGGGTGTAATGCCCATAATCCCCACTCTGGGCATGCGGGTTGGGCATCGCAGTTCGGTGGTAGAATTGTCCTGCAGGGGGCGCTGCTGCCCGCCCCCGGTGGATATTCGCCTCTTACGATACCCGCGGGAAGAGTTAGGCTACTTAGTACACCGAAAATACGCATGCGAAGCCGCGGACAGAAGCTAGTTCTAATTAAATTGATGATTCATTTTCTCTACAGGCTGCAGTATCCTACCTAGCAGAATGCGGTTTCGATGAAGCGCTGTCGGCAAGCCAGAAAGTATTGAGCACGATGCTGAACCGATCGGACACGGAAGTGCAAAGTCTACTCGACAACGAGCCGGCTCAACTAGCTAACTCGCTACACCCGGCTGCGCTCGTTGTAGTTCAGGCGTATCATATGTAAGCTTAAACGTATACTATACTCTATTCGCGGAGAATGTCTAATATAGGGCGCTCCCTCTTGCACAATGAGGATCCGTAACGTTTTTAATGATGAAAAATTGAGAATGCAGATTTATAAAGCTAAGAAATCCATAACACACAGTGCAAAAAATTTTGTTCTACGACAAAAATCGACGAAGTTATGACCAAATTACTAGCGAAATTCAGTGAGTGACCGCCGCGGGTGCGTGTGACGTCATTCGCTCGGTCGCCGCCCGTTAACCGTAGGCAGATATCAGTTTTTAGTGATTTACTCCGAAACTATAAGTTTATGAAAAAAATGACAGAACCAGATAGACTCAGTTTTGAGAGACCCATTGAATATTTTTTTTTCATTCGATGGGCCTCTCAAAAATTTGCCGACATACAGACAGCGGAGGCTTAGTAATAGGCTCCCGTTGGCACCCTTCTAGTTATGGAACCCTAAAAAATACTCTCTACTCTATTAATAGAGTTCCTTTTCCTCTGCAGAGCAAAAACTAGCGACGGCGTCGGTGCCACCTCAAAGCGAGACACATCGAGCTCGGGAAGCGACGACTCATCGTCTTCGGATGAAGACTAGATAAGTTCATATTTATTAGATTATTAGGTAATAAACTGCATTTAGTATTAACGTATTTATTTTTATTCACTTGACTTAGTCACCATCATAATTGTGTTTCCACCATGCGTGGATGCGAGAAGCACAGGATTGAAGTGGCGGCAAAGGCGAGGGTAGGCCTATACCACACCCCGGGCCTCCACACCTCACCTCAACAGCCTATATTGGCCCACTGCTGGACACAGGCCTCCCCCTGATACGCGCCTTATTGACTTTTATCTCATGGGGGTAATGCCCATAATACCCACGCTGGCCATGCGGGTTGGGGATCGCAGTTCGGTGGTAGAATTGTTCTGCAGAGGGCGCTGCTGCCCGCCCCCGGTGGATATCCCTTAGTCGCCCATTACGACACCCCATGAAGAATGGTGTAAATTCTAAGCCGGCACCACACAGCCCGGACACTTGACCATTTTTCCTTGGCAATTTTTTTAAAGTTTTTAAGTCTTTTATCTTAGACGGTTAACTTGAGGTATGGTGTTTCACAATAAAATCAGTAATAAGCTAACTCTTTTTAAAGTAGGTCTTAAAATATTAATCATTGTCCGATTAGAAGGGAAAAAATATTACCATATATTTTTAGGACCTATAAAACCGCAAAACTTTATTTTAAAGGTGACCAGGTGAAAACGCTGTCAGCCATATTTATCTGTGTGTGACGTCATACGGGTCGAAACTAACAATTGACATTAGAAAACGTTAATCATTGTAAAATTATAGACAGACTACATAGCGAATTTTAGTCGTATAAGATCCGACATGGAATTTGCTTAGAGTCCTACCTAAGACGTCACAGCATGGCTGATAGCGTTTTCAGAGTTCAAAATTAAATATTAAAAAAACTATTTTTAAATTAAAAATATGCTGTCATCTTACACTTTTAACATCTGAAATCTTCTTAAGTCAAATACTATAGAAAATATTTATTTATTACGCTAAATTTGATAAATCAAATCAAATCAAAAACTCTTCATTTCCATAAATACAATAAATGTACACTTAGAAAAGGTCAAATCATAAAACTAAACACTGACACGGAAATAAAGTGATATTTTTGATTTCTGCGGCTTCGGTATGTAGACTAAAGCACAGATATTATAATACTATACACTAAAGTAAAGAAGCGACGAAGAAACCTATAGCCTGTTAGTTGTTATTTTTCGGAATCGAATCCGCGACCTCCTGCATCGTAGGTTTACCTTCGCCCAGCGCGCCACATCGGTCGTCGGTGTATCTACTATTATATTTCTACTCGCCAGAAAGAATGTAAGGTAGTCGGTCAAAATCGTCGCCTCTCTTACGCCTTTGTTTGTTAAATTAGTTAGAGCGCTCTACATACTTCACTTGACCTAGTAACACGGTATTATACTGTACAAATATAACACTTTCTTTGTTAGATGAATCACTATGTTAAACTATATCGCTATGAATGAATACTACTAACTGTGCCCGCGTGGAAATTTCAGAATTTATTGCACACCTATGGGTAGTTTTGTAAAAATAAAAATACGTGATTCATTATTTACTTTATAGTTTATTTATACAGAGTTTTGAGTGAATCGTACCAAGGAATAATAAGGTACTTTACCACCCTTTTTAAACCTCTTAGAGGTTAATTTTTGAAAATTAGATTAGCCTATGTTTTATTCTAGAACCCAAAGAACATAACATTGGTTAAGTAGTTACGGAGATACGTGGTAACAAACATTCAAACAAACTTTCGCATTTATAATATAAGTAGGATAGAATTGGTACATTTTTAAAGCTGGCGCTTTTGTATTTTGTTTTTTTCATACAATTATCCGCGCTAACGTCACAGATCCAGGCCTACAGCGCCAGCTTATAAAAATGTGACTTTTATTATGATCCCTTCTACAAAATACTAGTTATACCGGTGTTTTGGAATATACCTAGTGTTATGGCATAGGACTCTGGACAGCCTTTAGATATACTAGCTAGGTAAGTACAGTTGCGGTCATAATTGGAGACATACCTTAAAGATCATACTCGCTTGAAGGTTAATACAATATAAAATAGTAATTTTTCACCAAATTCTAAATTTCAGCCCAACATTATTACTGCTAAGCGAAATATTATTACTAATTATGAATGACAAATTGAATACATATTATATTTTGGGTAATAATTAAGTGTAAATGACTTTGTGGATTTACACCTAGTACCCAAATAATAATAAATTTCAAAAAGGTCGTAAGCACCACGAATGTCTGCAAGACAATGTCTTTAGAATCTCGGGCACAACTATTGACCGCCACTGTACCTAAGTGCCTAGTAGGAATGTTAAGCTATTGGGATGGATAATGTGGTGACCTAGGCGTGTGCCGCAAAACTAGCTAAAGACAAAAACAATCACAGCTCTGTACCGTTACCCGTGACAAATGGACTGGTCTGCTTATTGTCACAGGCAGGTGTTAAAAACGATAATTGCTCACGAGATGAATACGTTGAAGAAAGCTCTCTGACTCCGTTAGTCGTATATCAGTCTCCAGAAGGTTTTGTGGTATAAAATGGTTAATTATTTCGTGAATTTCGGATTGCATATGGTGAGTATTTTTAATACCAGCAACAAATATTACCTTTTTTCTGAAGTACCTAATGAAAATTCAGTTCATCATCAAAACGATAGATGTCTTTTTTAACCCCCGACGCAAAAAGAGAGAGGTGTTATAAGTTTAACGTGTCTGTCTGTGGTATCGTAGCTCCCAAACGGTTGAACCGATTTTCGTTTAGTTTTTTGTGTCAGATAATTTTATCCCGAGTTTTCTTAGCCATGTTTCATGAAAATCTGTCGGGAGATTTTTAAAATTTTTAATTTTGTTCTTGTTACTATGAAAACTATCGTAGTTTGACGAATTTGACGAAACTGCGCACCTTATTGGTGTTCTTCCAACACAAACAAGGTTCGTTGCTAACCCGCTTACATTCATTTTGATAGATGTCTTGTTAAAAGTACTAAGATAACGATAAAGTACTTGTTGACATTCAGGATAAAGATGTTTTTTTTTTTGCAGGCAGCTCTCAACTTAGTTGTCGGATACAACCCCACTTACATAGAATGTGGCCCCTACGGTTTTGTTTGCGAACGAAACAATAGAGTCAGACTTTGCGAAGGTGAAAATATCTTCGGACCTGCATTCCTATGCCCCATTAATACAGTTTGCAGTGAACAATCAAGTGACGTCTGTTTGAACATCGCAAACTTTATAGACTCATCTTTTACTAGAACTATAAGGTGCCACAGAAACGAAAGAATAGCAGATCCGAACGTGCCAGACTGCAAGGGCTACATCTTATGTATCCCAAACAAAAATCGCTTCCAAGGGATAAAGTTCAAATGCTCTGGCAATACAGTTTTCAATGGATATACAAGGACTTGCTCGGCCCCGGATAGATACACATGTCCGGTTCCGACCACGACGAAACAACCGGAGCTCTACGACAATAATCGAAAAACTGGCGTTCAGATCACCTCGAACGATGCGCGAAGGACAATCGATTGTAAGAATTACAAGTTTTCGGTCACGCAAGGACAGAGCCCCGGTAAAGCCACCTACTTCTGTCCCTCTAGACCTGTTACTGGAGAAACTTCAGTTGTATGCACGATCTTTTCAAACCAATTTTGCGTGACCCTAGAAAGGGATAGTGAAGATCAGTTCATACAAGATAATGCCCCTGCTCGGAGGCCGAGAATGTGAAAACGTAATAATTAGTTTATGGATTTATAATAAGACAAAGTTACAAGACTGATCTTGAGTGTATTTAATTTATGAAAGCATAACAAAATTGTGAAATCACGAATCAATTCTTAGGACTTAGATATTTCAATGTGTTTTGTTTCATAATAATCTAAGGTGTTAAATGATGGATCCTAAGTATGATGTAGTTCGTAGTTTTATCTAGGTTATCAAATAAACATGTAATAAAACATTTACAAGGTAAAATGGTGTGCGTAATTTTATTTTCAAACAATAATGAGTCAGAGACATTATCTTAACTGTGTTATTCTGTAGTTATTTAACTGCACTCATAGCTATCAGCGTCATCGCATTTTTTCTTATCTCTGTTGTAAACTTCATCACTATCACATTTCTTACTCCTTTGCCGATATTTAGATTTTCCTAACTTTGTGCAGACGTAATACTTTCGACAATCATTTGGTTCTGGGAATTTTCCCGACCTTTTGCATTTAAACGTTTTATTAGTTTTAGGCTTTTCCTTTATCTTTTCAATTTTCGCCGATATGCTTTGATTGCTGGTTGAAACTTCGCTAGCGGACTGTTGGGATTGTTGAGAAGTAGATAGAATTGATTCAGTATTCATAACGCATCGGACGGAAGTTTTGTTGAGGTGGTAACCGTTCTGGCACCCTAATTTAAATCGAATGAACCTATTAGCTTTGTTATTCACGCATATGTAGTAAATATTATCGTTTAAGTAGTCGCCAAAGCGTCCTTCTGATACACACTGGAACTGGTTATTTCTAACGCAGTGCGACAAGTTCTTGGTGCACTGTTTTCTCAGCTCACTAAAAACGGTGTTGTTTGGACAAATTCCCTTTATAGGTTCATGTTTACCGATGCAAATATAGAATTTTCTGCAATCTTCGTTATCTGAAAATCTGCCACGATTGTTTGATTTGCAGACAAAGTTGTGTTTTGATATTTCTGAAGCCGGATGTGTGGAATTACGTGTGTTTGCGACAGACGACTTTGTTTTTGTGTTGAATCGGGCCGTGGTATTTTCGACGTGGGAATCAACTGGTCTAGTTCTCGTTGTAGCATTTTGAACTGCTTTCTGTCTAACATTTACCGGAGGATTATGTTGAGCATTAGCTTGTTTATTAATGGGTATGCTCTCGGTTGATGTAAGGTGTTCAATTTTACCGTTTAAGGCGTTAGCTTCTGCGACTTCAGGTTTTTCTTCCTCATCAGTCTCAGGTTTTTCTGTCTTCTCAGTCTCAGGTTTTTCTGCCTTTTTAGTCTCAAGTTTTTTTGCCTTTTTATTCTCAGGTTTTTCTTCCTTTTCAGTCAGTACATCTTCTGCCACACTTTTAATCGCTTTATTTTTTTTAACTTGCTGAGATGTTGATTTTTTTATAGCTGAAATCCCTGAATGCGTATTATTACTACCGGTTGAAATCTCTCCCAAATTAGGTAAATCAGTATTGACAATATCAACCATGACAATATCGAGATCAGAACTTTGTGTCATCGTTTTTTCCGTGGTACTAGTAATATTTGATTGGACTTTGTTAAATTCTATTTTAGGCACTGATGCAACGGAACGGTTCGAATTATCCACGGCTGTTAATAGACGGGTTTTGTCATTTTGCATAACATTCTTTGATATGTTATTAATAGATTTTAATATCGGCACAGCTGTTACATCCACCAAAGGTTTGTCATCCTTAATACTAGGAGATATAATCGGTATGACATTAACTTTTAGTTTTTCTGTGGTTGGTACTTCTATCTGTACGCCGTTTTTTAATCCATGCTGCTCAGGCAAAATCTGCGTTTTGGATGCGGTAAAAGATTGTCTCGATGATAGATCTACTGGTTTGTTTATGGTGCTAGAGCTTGCAAGTAGTGTAACATTTATAAAATTATTTTCTTTAGCTGATACTCCTTGATTTTCAACTAGCTTCAACGTATCGATTACATAGGATTCTTGGGTCGTGGATTTGCGTACAGAGCTTGATTCAACATCTTCGTTCGCTACACCACTAGGTTCTGTAACTTTTGGGAAAACCACTGAAGGTTCCAAGCTGGTCAGATCATTTTTAGTTGCGGGTCCTATATTTTGTGGAAGATTGATATACTGCTTTTCAGATGGGTTAGCTAAATTTAATTTTGGCGTGAGACTTGTAACGTCCTGAGACATTTGATCATTCGATTCGGTATATGGTTTTGAAGATGTTATCAAAGTTTCAGTATAAGGTCGTGTTGGATGAACGACAGGTTCTGTTATACCAGTTGCTTGCCATGATTCCGTACTTGATAAAAGGTTGGATTGGTATTTTGACTCCTGAATGGACGTTGTAAAAGACAACTTGCGCTCTGTGTGTGATTCAAAACGACCAGTTTCAGTCGTTATAATTGGACTTGTATTTATGTCACCATTTAACTTCGGGGTTTTTACAATCGATTCTGAATTAGTTTTTAGTTCCGGCATCACTGGCATAACGTCTTTTTCCTTTTTAGTTTCATTTAACAACGTTTCTGTTGTTGAAATTTTAAGTGAGACTAATTCCTTAGTTGATTGTTGGTTAGTTTCGTCCCGTGTCAGCTTCGTGTCTTCAGCAACAGCGGTATTAATTGAAGTTAATCCATCTACAAAAGTTGCTTTATTTATCGAAGAATTCGGATCAAAGGCATTCGGCCCAAAGCTTTCAGGTAATATTTCGGGTAAATTTGGTTCCGCTTGGGCTTTACTAAGCAGTCGATTCTGAGTATCTGCTAGCTTGCTTTGGTTTTCAGTATAATTTACGTCGTCGTCTGCAATGATTGAGGCAAGTGTTGTTTGATCAGTGACGACTGACGTTATTTCTAATTTACTTATGTTTACCTTCTGAATACTATAGCCACGTAATGGTTCTGCATATTCTTCCTTAGTTGTGTTTGTTTTCATTGAATTCCTGATGTTTTCAGGATTGATGTCTTCTTTTTTAATAGTGTGCGGGTACTTTTCTAAAACATTGTCTGTACTAACTTTGCTTATTGCATCTACAGTTGATTCAGTGGTCAGTGAATCTACGGCTGTAATGCCATTTATTTCCTCCCCAAACTTCGAAACACCGCTCAAATTAGATACTGTTAAATGGAGTGTTGCTGATGAATCTGTCACAGTATTTGACGTTGTAATTGCTAATCGTGTTTCTTTTATTTCACGATTGCTTTGAGCACTTAAT
This sequence comes from Eupithecia subumbrata, assembly GCA_949316285.1. Classification (NCBI taxonomy): domain Eukaryota; kingdom Metazoa; phylum Arthropoda; class Insecta; order Lepidoptera; family Geometridae; genus Eupithecia; species Eupithecia subumbrata. Next base: position 32,274,044 of record OX438640.1, on the reverse strand, counting down.
GCGGAATTATCGGCTGGTTTGGTTGTTGACGAATCGCTAGTTATTGTTATGCGAGACTCTTGATGCACTGAGTCATTTGGGCCTTCAGTAGTAGTTGTGTATTTAATTCGCTCCGGAATTAAAACAGCCGGGTCTGGAGTAACTTCCGCAGATGGAATATTTTGTTCCGTAGCAACGTAGGCAGTTTTATTTATAGTGAAAGAAATTGGTACCATGGACGGTTCTGTTGAAATTTTTTCAACTGCATCTTGCCTCGTTACTTGCTCGACTTGATTGACAGCACTATTTGTGTTTACAACCGCTGCACTTGACGTAATTGCAGTCTGTTGCGGTGAATTCGTGATATCTGTAGTGGGAATATTTTGTTCCGTAGCAACGTACGAATTTTCATTTATAGCGGAAGTAATTTCTAATTTCGATGCTGTTGATATTTCTTTAACTTCATTTACCCTCGTTACTAACTTGGGTGTATCGACTGCGCTATTTATGCTATCAAACACTGTACTTGCCGTAGCTTCGGGTTGCGGTGAATTTGTGGTACTTGATAGATAACCATCGCTCTCTGACGTATACATTTGATCACTAACGCTGTTAAACGATGTTGTAGCTTCTAGAACTGCATCCTTTGTACTTTCAGTAGTCAATACTAAAATTGATGATGTACTTTCAATCGTATCCGCTGATCGAATATTATTTCTTAGAATTCCTTGATCATGACTAATTTCCTCTATATCGGTTTGATAGTATAATTCACTATAAGTAAAAGAGCCAACTTCTAGCGTTGATGTTTCTAAGATATCATTTGGAGTGCTTTCGGAAATAACGACTGTATTGATCTGATCATCAGCTGTTGAAACGCTCTCTCGATTGTTTAATTCAATATGATTGGATAGAGTTACAGTTATTTCTGTGCTCTTAATCATATCGTTACCATTAACATTTTGCGTCAAAGTTTCGTTCGTGACATTACCTCTTGCAGTAAGTTCTATTCTTTTTATAAATGTTGACATCTCTTGTAGGTTTTCATTGGTTAAGTCACTACCTAAGACATCATGTGCATTATTTGAAAGTGGAGTGCTCATAGGTTCTGTCACTGGTTTCAATAAATTATTATTATTTTCAGTAGCATCTACCGTTTTATCGTTTACAATAACTTCTGACGTAAGAGCTCTCTGTGCCTCATCAGTCCTTACAGAAATGTCGTTCAATGTTGTGTTATTTTGTGCCATGATAGTATCAATGTTAGGTTTTGGGTATGTCGTGCTTGTGATATCTGCTGAATAGTGGTTACCATGAACGATTGTAGTAGTTTTATTTGAACTAGGCGATTTTGGCAATACCAAATTTATCTCCGTGGTCTTTGTTTCTGTTTTTGTAATTTCACTCTGGGTTGTGTAAGTATTATAATCTGGTTTTACGGATCTATTATCTGATGTGCTAGTAACAGAATCTGCTGTAGAATTCAAATATTGATGATTTTTAAATGATAATTCAGCGGTTTGCATGTCATCGAAAATATTTGTTTTGTTTCCAGATTCAATTACGTTCAATTTCACTGTTACTTTCTCTGCAGCACTTATGTTGATTGCTGCATTTGGAGTGTTTGTTGATATAGGTTCCGTATTTACAGTGGTAGTGGCCATCGTTGATACACTGAGTTTCAGTTTTGTACTATTTGCCATTTCCGTCACGTCGGGTTGTGTAATTTCAGTGCCAGTATTGCCTGACAACTCAAAGTTATTTTGTGCAGTGCTTATCTGTTCTTCATAATATGTTGTGGTACCTTCATTCAAAGATGAATTTGAATTGTGCACATTGAAATCAGATCCATTATTGTTGAGTATTGTGTCAGCTGTTGTGGTGTAAGTTTGTTCCATATCACCACTTGACGTAGTTGCATTAAATGTTGGGTTTCTTTGAGACTCTATCGAATGTCTGTATTCTGTTGTCTCAGTTGGTACTGATTCCGTTACAGTATCTACGGTTTTATTGTCCAAGAATACATCTGGTGTATCGTCAAGTATCGTCAAAAAAGCTTGTTTATCAAGTTCATTTTCGTTTGCTTCGTTCAAAATAGGTTTTGCAGTGCTAATCTGTTCTTCATATTTCGTTATTATTTCATTTAAATATGAGCCAGAATTGTTTACATTTAAAGCAGATTCGTTAGTGTTGAGTACAGTGTCAATTTTTGTGGTGTCATTCTGAACAATATCACCACCTGATATAGTTTCGTACAATGTTGAGTTACTTTGAGACTCTATCAAATGTTTGTATTCTGTTGTCTCGACTGGTATATATTCCGTTGCAGTATCTATAGTTTGATTATCCAAGAATGCATCTGCTGATGCGTCAAGTGTCGTCAAATAAGCTTGTTTATCATCAACAAGTATATTAATTGTATTTTCCTTTGCTTGGTATAAGATTGGTTCTGCAGTGCTAACCAGTTCTTTGTATTTTGTAGTCATTTCACTGAAATATGAGTCAGAATTGTTCACATTTGTAGGAGATTCGATAATTTTAAGTACAGTGTTTAGTTTTGTGGTGTCATTTTGAACAATATCGCCATGTGACATAGTTTTATTCAACGTTGAGTTACTTTGAGACTCTGTCAAATGTTTATAGTCTGTTGTCACCGCTAGTACCGTTTCTGTTACATTATCCATTGTTTGATCACCCAAAACCACGTATGGTGATGCATCAAGTGTTGACAAATAAGGTTGTTTATCATCAACATGTATACTAATTATACTTTCCGTTACATCGGATAATATTGGTTCTGTGATATCATCACAAGTTGAATTGACAAGTGGTTTATTATTAAACCGGTTACTTTGGGATTCTATCAAAAGTTTGTATTCTGTTGTCTCAGCTGGTATAGATTCCGTTGCATTATCTATAGTCTGATCATCTAAGAATACATCTGGTGATACGTGAATCATTGGCAGATAAACTTGTTCATCAACAGGAATATTAATTGTATTTTCCTTTACTTCGAATAAGATTGGTTCTGCAGTGCCCATTTGTTCTTCATATTTCGTAGTAATTTCATTTAAAGATAATGCAGAATGGTTGACATTTAAAGAAAACCCATCAATGTCGAATGCAGTGTTAAGTGTGGAAGGGTAATTTTGTACGTAATCACCATTTGACATAGTTTCATTCAATGTCGAGTTACTTTTCTGCTGTATTACATCATTATATTCTGTTGGCTTCGTTGGTATAGATTCTGTTACATTTTCTATAGTTCTACCATCCAAAACCACATCTGGTGGTGCATCAAGTGTCGTTAAATAAACTTGTTTATCATCAATAGGTAAACTAAATATACTTTCCGTTGTTTCAGATACTATAGGTTCTGTCACATTATAAGAAGTTGAATTGTAAAGTGGTGTAAACTGGCGAAAATTTGTTGCACCTATAATTGTTTCAAGCAAAGTAGAATTGGATTCGTAATTTTCCGTTACATCAACAGTATTATTTTCACTTAAATTAACAAGATCCATATCTGTCTGAACCAGTTCAATCGCATTAGGTAAAGCTTCACTAATATTTGAATTCGGTTCGAAAATGACGTTTACATTTTCAGCAATATTTGGGATTAGTTCAGTGACAGTGGTCTGATCCGCCACAATATCCAAAGTTGCTAGCGTCGTGAAGGAGTTAGGTGAGTCACCAACATTTATCGCAGTTTCATTGATAATTGAGTTTGCTGCTGGCACATTAAAACTTACAGATGGATTATTTATTGGTAGTTCCGTAGTGACCGCATCTCGCGTGATCAGATTACCTTCAGACAACGTTGTTGTGCTTATCGTATTAAAATATTCCTCGAACGGAATCGTCGTCACATCACTCACAGTGTCTATCACTAAACCATTGTTGACCGTTGCCGCTAACGGTGAGTTCGTGACAACAGGAGTTACAGTGGTAGTGGTCACTGTAGGGAACTCGCACTCGAACCGATTGGTGGCTTGGCATTCCGTGGTTGGCGGGCAGGGTATGATGAAGTCATCCATGGTGCTGGATACTCCACTTCCGAAATCTACGCAGATCATGAAGTGGGTCGAGTTCAAGCAATGGAACGGTTTGCCATTGCAGTCGATTGTAGCAGCTATTGACGGTAGTGACAACGCTACCTGAAATTCAAATACAACAAAATCAATAAATATTTCACTTAAAAATTGCCATTAAAGTATCACTTAATATTTCTAATTAAAAAGGACTTATTTGAAGCTAATAAAATAATTAAAGTAACGATACCAATTCCTCTTTCTCAATTCATCATACTATTTCGTTTGTTACGATTTAAAAAAGTGAAAGAAAATAATTGTAGGAAAGTAAAAAGAAACTTTTTAACCAAAGAGAAAATAATTGTAGGTTTCTACTGTACTTACCAAGGTCAATATGAAGTCGTTTATATTTCTCATGAAAGCCATCACCACATTTCGTAAAGTCTTTAAAACTTTCAGTCGCACAATCTCGTTAGTCGTTTATCTCTCGAATGTATGATTCGAATGCTGCTTCTTCATATCTTGCTGGTAATTTTAACGATAGTCATACAGCATTGTTGGTACACGTCTATTCATTTACATTACACACTAGATTAGGTCGACGTTAGATAAATAAAGTTGAGATCTTATTTCCTGTGACCTTAATAATTTGCTGAGTGCTTCTTATTGCTATCTTTTGTGCTCTGTATAAGTATGAATCATCTGTTGTAGGTTTCTAAACTATCCGAATGACCTTTCGAGAATCTTTGAATTATTCCTTAGAAACCTTTATTTCGTTGGCAGGTAACTAATTAGAGATTTATTATGTTTTTTTATTCTTCGATAACAATATATGTTTGTTCTTAAATTTTGTATTTAGAGGACAAATATTTGACTTAACACGCACTGATATGCTATTTAAATAAATCACATTAGTGCTTTGAAAAATACCTGCAAATGTGATATTTAGAACGCATTATACTTAGTAGGTATTTTTCCACGAACCAATTGAAGTTTACCTGTGCATCAGTAAACATATCGTAATGTGAGATAACAAAGTTTTCTTCTAATTAGGACGGGTTTTCCTCCTATTCGAAAAGCCAAACAGATTCTCTTCAAATCTTCAAATAAATATTATCTTCGCACAATGATAGAGAAACATTTAAAGATTATGCAAAATGGGTGTTTACAATAAAGTAGTTGAATAAGGTAGTCGAAAAGGCACAAAATAGATATATCTCATAACAAAATTTTATTATTTGAAAGAGTAACCTTATAAAAACAATTTTATAAATATCTACCTACCTATTTACAGTAGCGAAACGATCTCTATAATAACCAATTGCGCCCTAGTCGTGTAGCCCTAACTTTTGCTATAAAAATCAAGATAACTAATATCACTAACCAGGTTACGGTTATTCCGAGCATCACTGTCCCTAAAATAAACATCACTTGTCGTAAACCCCCTTCGTCCCCCACAATAAATGCCATGCCGACAGCGAAACCTGTAAGGAGGCAACCTGACGATGTTTCTAGAGTGCTGTGGATCTTTGACCATTTTCTGGGGCCAACAAAGTCTTGAACAGTGGTCTCCCAACAAGATGTGATGGTTCCGTAACCGAACCCTGCTACCACTACGCCGATCGCGAACGTATCGTGGTTATCAGCCTCTGCCAAAGCTGAAACAAATAGTTCATAATTATGTTCCTTGAAATTGACATTCAATCACAAACATTTAAAATCACGTGATGCGGCGCGGCGGCAGATTAGCCTGAGGATATCCATCAGTTTTTATTTTGTATTATTAAATTTGGGGATTTTATATAAAACGTCTTGCTATTATCATTTTATCGAGTTTTAAAATATATCTGTATTCCTAGAAATTGACCTCAAACGTATAACAGAATAACTAACAATGAACGCCACTGTACGCGTGCGTGACCCGAGAGCTGGTGAGTAACTGGTGCAGTACATCGGCATTGCAATGCCGATGATGCAGTGGGCAATGCAGCCAGCGACTTGGAGACGCTTCCGACTGCTATTGATATGGATCAGTTTTGCTACCCGTAGATTGTTTACAACAGTTTGCTGTTAGCTCAATTGTTTAAATTGTAAATACTAGTTCTAATTTGTTTCTATTCTTTCTTCTATTCCTATTTTTTCTTCTGTTCTATTCTTTGATTGTATTTTTTTAACCGAGTTCAAGAAAAGGAGGAGGTTCTGTATTCGGCTGGATGTTTTTTATTTATCTAGGTATGTCCGTTGATATCTCTATCATTTATGGACCGATTTGGATAATTCTTTTGCAGTTGTATAGAAAATAATACTGAAGTGGTCCCATACACATTTTATTAATAAAAGGATCAGTCTTCATCCCGCAAAACTTAATAAACAGTTTAAAACGAAGGGATCCGAAATCGGTTTTCAAAAAAATCAAATTATTATTAACGGTTTGAAATTATGAACACGTAAATAAAATACTTACTGAAACATGCAGCGGTTGAAACCATTAACCCAAGCAACGAAACGTACTTGAAATTTCTCTTTGGTGTTTGCACCAACCAAGGTATGCACAGCAAGAAACATATCCATGTAAAAGCATACAATGTCATCAAGAAATTAGATTCTGTCGTCAGTATTTTAGTTTTCATTTGTGAAGCCATCAGAGGAAGCATTGGTAACTCTAATGCAGTTAAACTTAGTTTAGCAAATGCTAATGCGAGTGAAGGATAAAATCTCCAGCAAGACAATGATCTGGTCAAAGGCTTTATGAATGTATCGTTGATACTGTACAGGAAGTACAACAGCCTTCTTCGCACCCTATAAATCCTGTAAGAGGGCATCCATATTCGTCTCCTAATACTCGCATAAGCTGATTGGCATCGGAAACTGAATGACTTAAATATCTTCTCCCTTTGAATATCTGTTACTGGCGATATATTATCATACGTGACCTCTATTTCGGAATAATCTCTGCTTTCATTTCCTTCTCTATCGCTTTGTGAATCTCTCCTTGACTGATTAGATATGCAATCGTCTATATTATCTCCTAACGTACTCAGTCTTTTGATGGCGGAGCTGAGTCTCTGTTTGTTGTTTTTTGTCTTGCTTTTACTGTTTAGGAAGTAATCGTCTTCATCCGTGTCCTCGCTTTCCTCAGGTATTTCAGGGAGGATTTCAACACCAAATATATTCCTTCGCTTTTCTTCTGGGCTCGGTGGCGGTGTGATAGTAGTGGTTGCTTCGTTACTGTATCCAGCCTCAGTTTTCTTGTCTGAATCACTGTATTCAATCTCACTTTTCTTATCTGAATCGTGCCAACTGTTATCGGATGGACTTCTCCAACTTTTCTTACTCATATCATTTAATTGAAGTTCGGTTGCAGTGATTTTATTTCTATCAATGACTATGTTGTTGTATACTGCGTACGTTTGGGCCAAATCGCTGTATCTTGAAAAAGATACGGGTCTTTTTGTACCGACTTTCAACGTTAACATGCATGGCAAATTTTGGAGCATTATTCCGCTTAAAACAATGTAGGAATAGTTGTATCCATATTGTTCTGCGAGTCCTGTGATAATGTGGGGGAATATGGAAAGGCCGATGGCTTGCCCGCAGAAACATAGACCACGCACAACTCCCAGATACGAGTCGTATGTGTCGAAAACCACTGCATCCACTTGAGCTGATATTAGAGATGAGCCAAATCCTGCAATGAAAACAAAACCGATAAGTCTTGCTATATTCTTCTAACCAACGATATTTTTCATCACCAAAGCTACTGTTGAAACTTTTAAAAACTCCACCTTAATCAGAGAACTTTTTACAAACTTAACTTAGGGATGATCGATTTACATTGCGAGGAGATTAAAATTTTAACTAGTTTTAATTTTTTCAACATTCTAAAAGTAATAAAACTAGCGGAAAGTAATTTCACCCAAATCATAAACCATCATCTTAATCATCTGTAACAAGCAGAAAAAAATTAAAAACAGCAAAAAAAACTCCCTCGCAATCTAAATGACACCCTCATACGTAGTACGGGTACGTTACCTCCTAGTATCCCATAAATGTATGGCTGCCATTGGTAAGGCACGAAGGCACAGATCAGTAAGCTAGCCACCAGGATCAGCAGCCCTGCAGCCGCCATCACTCGGTAGCCGGCCAGCCCACCCCAGGAGTCTGCTGCTTCTCTGCACCAGCATTCTGAAATCAATACCGATAACATTGGTTCCTTTCAGACCCCGCATTCACAGCGTGGCACAATCCCCACGCTGTGAATGCATTACCTTTTTAACGCTTTCACTGGCTAGCCTTTGGCCTTTTGTGGTGTGACCCGAAAGGGCTCTACCTGAGAGAGACCTAGAGCTAAAGACGCACCTAGGGCTGAAGACGGACATGTACATCATGCATGAGCAATTAAAGTGTTAATAAGAACCAAACAGGCACTTCTAAGAAAAGGCCCAAGTCCAGCATTGGACTGGTATAGGGTGGTGTGGAAGTTTATTTATAGACTGGCGCAGTGGGGAAGGTCCGCCTGAGACGCGGAAGGTAGGTTGCGGATTCTATTTCTACCTCGGAACAAATGTTTGTATGATCTGCAGATATCTGTGGCTGATCTAGGTGTTTTCTGTTAACACACGACTAACTACACGTGACTAGACGAGACAAGCCATTAGGTATAGGTACTTCTGGTCTTGATAAATTGTTTAATTATAATTACACTAGACTAAATACTTTACTTCTACCTTTTCTCCAGAAAAAAAGCGAGAAGCCACGGACAAAAGGCAGTCCTACTAATGTTATAATGAAAGATACCAATTTATATTTTGGTAGGTATGAAAATAAAAAGAATATAAACCTTACGTGTGAGGCTATAAGTTAGAATGTAGAACGTCGGAGCAGACAGACTCAGCCATATAGGGACGTCGTTATCCAGCAGTTGGACTAACAGAACTCCATAGGACAATACGAGACTCGGGAGGCAGATCTGTTAAACAAAAAACATGGTTTAGTTTTGGTTGGCAATCACCAACTCAGCCCGTAGAAGCGTACCTTACCTATTTCTTTATGGTATTACGAAATCGCAAAAATCAGCTGATAAAGGAGGAGAGTGGAAGATAAATACAAATTGTGCCGACGACCCCACCTAACGTGGGATAAAGACCGGAAGAAGAAATCGCAAAGGGGGTGATGATGGTGGAGCAAAACGACTGATAGGTGACCGAGGATGGGCGCGAGAAACGTCGCACGCCCAGTTGCGAGTTGAGTCGACGACATAGTAGGGTAGATTAGGTAATGGGGAGCAATGGATGTGGCTATAGCATAGAACCTTGTTGGATATTTCAAAGCCAGTCAACTTTAAGTTGACTTGAGATTCGGACGAATTGTACCCCTACTCGAAAGTGAAGTGGACAACTCGTCCGCGGAATAGTTTTAGATTCGGACGAGATCACGAGATGTACCCTAACCCTTTTTAACACTAGTCCATGACATACGCGTTCGAGTTCGCGGGCTGCAGCGCGCGCAATGAATGCGTTAACTAAATTTTCGAAGAGTGGATGAAACAGACTTCAGGGGGCCTAATATAGCAGGGGTTATAAATCCGTGTATAATATACGATTTATAGCATCATAATTCCTGTAAAATTCTGGGTACTTATAGGGTCCATTCCAAATGTATGAGCAGGTAATAGACATGTAGTAGGTAGTCGAAATCATTCTATTTTAGTTAGTTTACCTAACCCAGAGAATCCATACTCGCTAGTGTGGTCACGTGCGATGGCAAGTTGTAGCACTAGCAACCCTACAGCGACGACATTTTATTCCAATGGAGAACCTTCCATTACCTACTGCCAGGCAAGCACGGGGATTGTTGTCCAGGGTTGAATAGAGAAAAATTACGTCACTTTGTTAACGAATGCGCATTTTTTTGGAATTCATTCCGTCAACCTCAATAAATGTACGCAATGTATGACGATCCGATGTCATTATTGTCTATTCTACCCTAGAGAACAATCCCCGTGCTTGGCCTACTGGTCACCTTAACTTGCACATTTTAGCAGTCCATTTACAAAAATAAAATTCTCTACATAAATATGCTACGATTTATGATTGCAATAGAATTGTGATAACGGAATGTCATTTCGACTGATAAGATTTATTCCTTCTTAGACATTACACGCAGCTGCACCTTTAAACATGACGTGTTTATCAATGCAACCTTTAGTTACCTATGTGAGTAGGTACCTACCTACTGTAGGTAATTTTTACTCGACCACTAATGTAGGGAGTTACGTTGTTCAACCACTAATAAACTAATAAAATAACTATGGGTGCCAACCACAGTGGTTGGCAACCATAGTTATTTTATTAGTACAAGCTCGTACCAGTTAGCACCCTATTTGTCTCTATGGGTATTTAAACCTATGTACGTACGTTCATAAATATTACGGACAAAAGCAAAGGCCATCGCCACGATGATGAACCGCTCCGAACTTCGATGTCCATCTATGAGACACTTGCAGCTCTCTCGTTTTGTTTTTCAGTCATTTTCACAACACAGCACTATCCCACAGTTTCGATATGATATCGACATAGATTTTGCGACTTTACGAACTATTTACTGTCGTAAAAAAGGCCCGATTATGAGTTAAAGAGTTTTAGCGAAAGACGAAGGCATGTCGTTGTATTGACAGACTAGCTAGGTGACTATAGGTCGGCACAGATGTCGTGTTATCGGCAGGCGCTATCACACGGCTACTTTGTCATATCTTATCGTTGCCGAGAAAGAACTCAATTTACTAATAATTGATGTTTTGCAAGCTTCTTATGTATACCTACATAAGTTGTCTACATAGTTGCACAAGCTGTTTTGAAATGTAAGAGTGGTGGGTGCGCGTTCGATTCCCGGCCAAGCGCCCGGGTGGCACTAAGGTTGCCAGATGGCCGGGAATTCCGGGAAGGTCCAGGAATTTCACGTGTAGTCCCGTGTCCATTAATTCCACTTTACTGTCCCGAAATACATAAACATTAGTTTTTTTCCACACAGTTACGATACCACGGGGCGGTGCGGCGCATGTAACTCGGATATTGCAATTCAGGTATGAAGGGCGCCGCGCGTTGACAGTAAGTCTTAATTAGGTAGATTTATAATCTATTGGTTAACTGTTTGGTTGGATGGATGTTTGTATGTTTGTTACCTCTTCACGCCACAACTACTGAACGCAGACCATTTTTAAAAAAGTGTAATTTTTACAGAATTCTCTATATATATATATTACTTCTGTAAAATATAGATCCATATACCTATCTACAAACGCTTCATACATTTCAAATGGATCGCTCTGCAAACTTTGGAGATAGGGGGGGAATGGGTATTTTTTCGACTTATTTCAAAATATTTCAAAAAGTATGAAACCTACAGAAATTTTAAAACTCTTTTGAAATGTCCAAACCGATACCTTTCATTTGATACCCCATTCAGTGAGGTAGCCCCCACTTTTTGAAAAATGGTCAAAAGGGAGGGCCTTTTGACCATTTTTCAAAAAGTGTTCTTTTTACAAACTTCTCTATATTTTTCCTGTAAAATATAGATCCTTATCTGCAAACGCTTCATACATTTCAAATGGATCACTCTGCAAACTTTGGAGATGGGGGGGGGGGGGCGGTTAATGGGTATTTTTTCGACTTTTTTTACAAAATAAAACTTTAACTTTCGCGATTTGTAAACATAGTTAATGGTTTAATCGGGTATTTATCGCGTACCTTTTGTTATTGTATCCCCTACGTTTCTACCGCGGGCGACTAGATGTACTCGGAGTTACATCTAGTCGCTGAGAATTTTGACGGCAGTATCCACGACTACCCTCAATTCGTCTTCAGAATCAGGAATGTCCAAGTTCACACTACGTCAAACTACACTGACCGTATCCGATTGCAGTACAGTCGGATTACGACGCACTCTCACAGGATTCCACGAGGAAGAGCGACGAAAACCATTTTCACGATTAAAATTCGGGTGTTTCTTGATCTCAATCGCCTTTCGAACCATCCTTTTGTAATAGTGGCGTTCACGGGATAGAACTTTTGGGTCATGTAGCTCAATCCAGTTGTTGCTTCCTGAGTCTAGCAGGTGTTCCGCTATCGCCGACTTGTTCGTTTGCCTATTTTTGACCGCTGGCTGCTATGTGCTCTTTCACCCTTTCGGCAATGGTTTGTTTAGTTTGCCCTATGTATGAGCGGCCCACAGAGCGGCCACAGCTACAGTCAACCTTGTAGACGCCTGGCATTTGTAGAGGTATGGCATCTTTTAGTGTTCGTAGTTGCTGAGAAACTTGTGTAGGGGGTGAGAACCGACTTTATTGAAAACTTTTTCAGTATATTTTCAATTTTATCCGTCACCCCTTTCACATACGGCAAAAAGATGGGTTCTTTGCTAACCTCAGGCGTTCTTCGGCTTCTCCACTTTGTGTGTCTTGGACTTACATAGCCGTTCTGTTTGAGAACCTTTTGACCATGACTGAGTTCATTCTCCAGATGTTCAGGGTCACACAGAGCATGAGCTCTGTTCGTAAGCGATGACACAACGGACTGCAAGTGGTGTGGATGATGATGTGATGCGGCGTTCAAGTAGGTAGTACCTGTCTGTGTGAGTGGGTTTTCTATAAACACTGTGCGCTAAGGAAACATCTGGTCTCACTGTCACTCTGACATCAAGAAAGGCTAAGGTCCTGTTTTTCTCCAACTCGTGTGTTCGAGTGTATGGAGTTCAGTGTCAACACCAGTTGCTGTACTTCCTTTCATGATGCAGAAAACGTCATCGACGTAGCGCTTCCACAGCTTTACACCGTTGGCGGTAAATCCAGCTTACTCTCAAAATGTTCCATCTAGATGTTGGCCAAAACCGGGGCTATGGGCTGCCCATGGCCACCCCGTCGATCTAGAGGTAGTGCTTCCCGCCCACGGTATAAAAAGAAGTTTCCGTCCAAATCAAAAAATAAAATAAGTTCAAAATATTTCAAAAAGTGTGAAACCAACAGAAATTTGAAAAACTGTTTTGAAATGTCCAAATCGATACCTTTCATTTGATACCCCACTCGGTGAGGTAGCCCCCCACTGTTGAAAATTATTTCCCTACTTTTTGACCATTTTTCAAAAAGTGTTCTTTTTACAAACTTCTATATACTTAGGTATTTTTCCTGTAAATTATAGATCCATATCTATAAACGCTCTATACATTTTACATGGATCGCTCTGCAATCTTCGGAGATGGGTATTGGGTATTTTTTCAACTTTTTTCGAAATATTTTAAAAAGTATGACACCTACAAAAATTTCAAAAGGTATTTTGAAATTTACAAAGTTTCATTTGATAACATGTAGGTTTCTTTTAATCGGCATCACAATTTGTATGGAAAATATTCATTTTCATTTTGCATTTATTTTCATTTACCTATTTAACTTTAAATCTGTACAGGCGCACGAAATGTACTATTATTTTAAATTTCAAGTTGAAAGCTGCTGTTGTAGCTGAGTTATTATATTAAGGAGGGAAAAAAGGACAGACAAAGAGTTTCGAAACCAATCTTCGATCTCGAAACCCTAATGAAGTCTTCTTTCAGTAAAGTTTTCTATTTACATTATTTACCTAAGATACCTACCTATTTTCCCTCCATGTGGAATGGCCGTGGGTAGCCCTGTTTAAGCTTGATGATGACTACCATTGTTGGTATAATAAATAATATTATGACTACGAGCCTCTACGACAGAATAGCTAAAATCTACAGATTATTTTATTACTAACTAGTTTCTGCTCGCAGCTTCGCTCGCGTATTTGCGTTATAATGAGTAGTCTATTACCTATCTAAGTTATGCTATGTTCTAAATGTACCTACGCCGAATTTCAACTTGATCTGTTCAGTAGTTTTGGAGATCCTAGGTAACGGAAATTTCAATTTCAGAAACTTTCGGCTTTATCAATAGTAGTAAGAGTGAAAATGAAAATGAAATGAAAATGCTGGACAATTCACACAGCATTATCTAGCCCCAAGCTAAGCAGAGCTTGTGTTATGGGTACGTTAACTGATATACTTAATACAATATACTACATAGATAGATATTTTTATTATACATAGAAAACACCCAGACCAACGGAACAAATTTCTGCAGATCGTACACAAATTTGTTCCGAGGCGGGAATCGAACCCGCAACCTCCTGCGTCGCAGGCGGACCTTCGCCCGCTGCGCCACGGAGTAACCAGATAATCCTCCTTTACAAGAAAAGAGGATCCGTTCCGTCCGGACGAGCGAAATCATCATACATAGGGAAGATCTTGTTTGTCATTCTGACAATCTGTCATTGTTTCTTTGACAGACATGACATTGACGTAACGTCGCTTGACTGAAAGTCAATTTAGTAATCACATCACTGCCGGCTCCTCGGCTGTTGTTGGTTGTTTTGTTTGTTTACAATTTTACATTCTGAAACCCTGAAAAACCTGTAAAACTCTCAAATAGGTACATCATGTCATCTCGAAGTAGCGAAGAAGCTGTACAAGACTACTATGAAACAATAAGGATGTGGAAACGAGAGTGCAATGATCGAGCGATGTCTGACGAAGAATTTTTGGAACTTTACAATGAAACTCTTACTTCTCTAGAAACAAGGGCCGACCCAGCAGATTTAAATATAAGAAGGCCTAAGAAATACGCAACTTATTTTGCTGTGGGTCTAGGAATGGTATTACTAGTTCTAACGATGAACTACAAATTATTATACAGTTCCTTAGCCTGTAACTTGCAAGATTACATTTATCCAGGATTACGAATGCTGAGAAAAGTGTTTATTCCCATAGTATCCTTGTTCCCTTCACTTACAGGTAAATACTAAATTTATTAGATGATCAACACTTTTGGTTTACTTCATCAAATCATGAATTCACAATTCAATACTCAATATTTCATTTCAGCTATGTATCATGAAACTTGTCTGATTCAAAACCCTTTCTTTGCTGTGGCTGATATGGATTGTTGGCCCTGTAGTTCTGTTACTAATTTAAGGGAAGTTTACAAACCAAAGCCTGTAAAAGAGCAAGAAAATGCTCCATTTATTTATAAGGTAATCATAATAATGTGATTAGTATTCATGTTATTCATAAATAATGGCTGTTGTTCATAATTTTTTTATCTTTAGACTGAACAAGAAGCTGTCACATCTGCGACATTGAAACAGTTCTACAATAATAACAAACTTGTGTTCGATAAAGAAGCTCCTAGGATCTTGACTGACAAAAAATACTACAGCAGCCCATCTGATTTGTTCCTTCAGCTTAAACTAGGTGAAAAACATAATTACATTTGGTAAGCATAATGTTACTTATTACCTTTACTTTTATAACTCTATTGCCTTTCTCCAATACTTTTTTTTTCTATTTCAGGGAGTTCAATAACATGGTTATGGCTATAGCACTGCGTCAAATTATTCCCAGACCAGAAATAGTCCCAAAATTTGGACAAAGTACTGAAAGATACCTCATAATTGATACTAGCCAAGAGCAATTCCAAGTACCAGATACAGAGTGCCATTTCACATTTTTAATGTCCTTGAATGGAGCAAGAGTTATTGAATTGAATCCAGCGGAGGAATGCAAACATCAGTGCAGGTCACTGAAAGTTGAACTGAAAGAGGGTTATTTGTGTGAGTAAATTAATTAACTAATGATAGAGTCAATGACAATTTGACAATCAATTAGTTGTAATATTATGGATAAAATGGTAGGCAGAGCAGTCTTAGGTTGTGTGCCCCTAGTGAATCCCACTAGCTAAGTATAGGATGGATGCCTGGTAGATTCACCCTTAGTTCTAATTTTCTGTGTCCGTCAAGTTAGCTGCCCCGCCATGGAATTTGGTGGTTTCAACTATGAAAATAAATGTGTCCTGAAATAGTGACCCTGATGCCGCCCCAAGTAAAATAAATAGTGCCCCAGTACTTAAGGAGATATTTAGGTTTTTCAATGTGGCTGCTATCTTGATGTCAAGCTGGCAGCCCCGCTAATTTCTCGACGAATCTATAGCAAGATATCGCACCTCCAGTCGTAGACTGGCTCAATCAAAAATTTGGGTGAATTGAGTTAAGTATACAGAACGACTCAAAAAAGCGCGCTCTATCGCCTAGTAAATCAGAAACTGCCCTAATAAGGCTGGAAAAGGAGATACGCAATCTTGTGTCTCTTTCTTAATGACGAGTCTGGTGCCTTTCTTCATTACGAGGATGACGTATTTAGTATTGTGTGTCAAGTGGTTGGAATGAGACTCTGAGCTAATAATGAGAAAGTGACCAAAACCTCAGTGCGTTACTCTTGTAGAAAACTTAAGGTAAGTTTACAACGTTAGTATCATTCGTAAAGCGACCGAAGTTTGTTTTGAGTCACTTTACGACTGTAAACTGAGCAATTTTTTGTGACTTAAACAAAGTTTGGTCAGTTTTGTACTGATAAGTCATCCAATCAAACGTCTTAATAGGAATTAAAGAGACCTATTTGTATATAAGTCAAAAGTTCAAAAGTTTTTTCAGTACTAAAGTGACTCCTAATTTGAATTTATTTTTTCAGCGTCGATTGACTTCTACTGTTTTAGATATTTTTAAAGAATTTTTTATCCGTACAAGTGATCCTTAGACCAAATAACCTGTAAGACTTTGAATTTTGTAAATAGCTCTTTATTCCATAAAGTTATAGTGTGATTTACCAAAACCTGTCAAGAAACGAAACATGTTTTCTTCATTTCCCAAAAAATGTGAATTTTGGATTGAGCCAGTCTACGAATAGAGGTGCGATATGTATCATGTAAGAGATATGACTGTACAACCCTGAATTTGGGTTAACCCCTTTGAATGGGTAACACTTTCATGGTCTGCGCATTACGAATGGGTTACCTCTTATTGGGGTTCACAGAACTTCTTCTTTGGGGGTGCTAGCTTGACAGACACCTTGTCTCTCAAAACCAAACCCGCTTCGCCTTAATACTTTGTTTTTTACAGTATGGTACAACTGGTGGTATTGGAGACCTACAGCCCTCCCATCTAATGGAAACAGCACCTATATTGCTCATGTTGGGTCGTATTGCTAAGAACAAGCCAAAATATTAGTATTATCTATGCCATTGAAGGTATTATCTGAATTGTCCTACTTCTATTATAGCTTTCCTGTAGGTAAATAAAGATTATTGTTATTGTTAGTTGGAAATAAAAAAATGCTCTGGAATGTACAAAGACCATTTTATTGACAACACTACATAACAAATTAAATTAATTAAAATAAAATTAACTACAAAATGAAAAATATCAAACATTTATTCAAATTTTTGTTTTAACTTGTTCTTGAAGAAAACAGGTATAAGAGAAAGAATTGCAAATATGCTCAGTATGGCCGTTGAGGTCCATGACATGGCATCCCTGGTGGACGTCAGAGTGTTCAGGGTCCTTCCTGCTTGGATAGCCACAAATGATGGAGGGGCCACACCTGAAAAAGATACACCATTTAAGAACTTCGAAGTCAAGGAATGATACAGAAACAACAAATAAAAAAATCTGAGGTATCAAGACAAGTCGGTACCCACCTATAAAAGTTCCAAGAGCAAATGGAATAAGTGGTACCCCTATCACTGGGGCAGTCATATTGATGAACCAGTTTGGTAAAAATGGGGTCATCCTAAGAAACATCATATAGTTGAACAAGTTATCGCTGTGCTTTTCAACTATCACAGCCCATTGTGCTGCTCGTTCAGGGAAGAACTTCTTTACTAACTTCTTTCCCAAAATATTTGATAAAAAGAAGCACAGACTCGCTCCAATTGCTGAACAACAGCAGACTAGTGTCAGGGCTAAGTAAAATGGGAATAAGAATCCTGACAGAATACTCAGGAATATGGATCCAGGTATTGCAAATGTCTGCAAACTGAAACAAAAAGAAATGTTAATTGAATCTTCATGATACTTTTTAAAGAAAGAACAATTTCAATAAATTATTTGGAAACTTTCTTACAAGATATAAACTAAAAATACTCCAAATAATACTTCATAAAAATACTTTTCTTTGTATCTTTCCAATACTAATCCTAAATGTTTAGCATCTTCCAGATCCCAGGGTAGATGCAAGTGCTCTTTTTCATGTCTGAAACCAAATTTCATAGCTGCTTATTCAAATACAACAATCATTTTATGGGTATAACCTAATAACCTTCTAAAGATGAAGATGAAGAACTTTGATATTTGATGTCAAAAACATTTTAAACACTATTATTAAGTTGGTAATTGTCCAATTATCTTTTTGAACACATGGTTAGGCTTAAAACTATTCAATACTCACTCTTCAAGGTCTGGAAAGTGCTTGTAAAGTATTCCTAATGCTAGCAATGATGATACGAAAATAATAGCAACTAGAACCAAGGCTTTCGGAGTGGAAATGCTTGCATCACTTGTGGTTACCATTGGAGTAATATCTGGAATAAAAACAAAAGAAATGAATGTGATAAAATTATATCCGGTATTCCAGCTGGAAAAGGACCAGGAAATAAATGGTAGGTACTTAGGAGAGGATAATACAGTCCAATACTGTCTGGTCTTATGTTTCGAATTCGCGGTCTGGTGATGGTTTGGTGAAGGATGCGGACTGTGGAGGATACGGAGGGGTCTTGGACTTCACCTTGAGTCTCCTGTGCGCGCGAATTCATTGTGCTTGCTTGTATAAAATTCTTATTGGATTTGAACAAAAAAGGAAATAAAGTTATGTGAGTAACCATAAAATGCACTGAAGCCCCAACCAAAAACGATTGCTTTCGCTAATTTCTTAGCACTTAGCGCATAACCTATTGAAATATGTTTATTGAACGGTCTCAAAAAATTATAAAAATATTTTACGAATGTGCCCAAAAATTAAAAATCGTTTGCTGTTTTTGTTCTCGACTTTGACACACATTACACATTATGATCGATGACAGTGACAGTGATATTTTGGTTATTCATTTTCTTGTGCATTCTACCAACCATGACACCCCAGATAAATATTTTTTCACAATAATATGCTCGTAATGCTCGTAAAACGCATTTTATGCTTCATGTGTATATATAGCCGAAAGCAAGTGATTATATTTTATAGCCCTGTTAGCTCAAAAAGGTGAAGGGTTTACCAAATAGGTACAAAACAAATCGAATGAGATCTCTTAGTTCGGCAGGGCTATTCAGACTCACCGCGACCGAGTCGTCGACACGGAATCCCACACAGATTCGCGCGAAATTCAAATATTTTAGAGGTTTTTAATATTTTCTGAGTTCTGTAAGGAACTTAACTCCTAGAAAAGTAGTTTATCACAAATTGTAGACAATTTTTATGAACCTTTGTTACAATAAAGTGTGATATAATGTATTTTTGGTATTATGTTGATTTTAAGTAATAAAACTCTAATATTATTAATTGCTTCAAAAGTAGCACTAAATCCGAATATCTTAAAACATGGGTTCATAGAAAATGTTTTATGATTTATGGAAAACTACATTTCTGCTAGTTTAATTACTTGCAGAACCCAGAAAATATTATAAACGTTTTGTTATATTATAAAAGTTTTCAATTAGTCGGCTATAAAAATAAAACAAACGAAATAGTCACAGATTTATTTACTATTATTTTATCTTCAATTATCTGGTAACAATTTTTAATACTAATTATTGAGCAAATATAATCACTTTTTACATAAATCACGAATAACGAGAGATCAACACTTGCGCAATATTATTCACCCCGATGTGTAAAATTGCGCATTAGGGCGATAAGATTGCGCAAGTCAATTACTTGCATAAATCACATTGAAATTGTCCGAAACCAAGGTGGATTTTTCGTGCCACCACACCTGGCACATAATGCACGAGATCCAGTCTTCCACAATAGGCTCTTTGAGGATAATGAATGAATGACAATAACTGAAATTCGAACTTACCTCTGTTCCGGGAGCCTACTCGGAAAACGAGTACCTACGTGCCCAGAACGTAGAATTAAAAAAAGCATCATCGAAATCGGACTACTCTGCAAAAAGCTATGCGTGGTCATACCTACACAAAAAAAAATATACGCGTCGATTGGAAAACCTCCTCCGATTTTCGTCGGTTGAAAACTAATGCCCCACCACAACACACGTAACCAAACTTTTACTACTACCTACCTATTAACTCACAGAAAGTGTGAAAAGTAGAGGACCTAATCTCCTCGTGCACAAAATCCCTCTCGTACTCAAGATTTTAGTAAGCATCACTCCGCTCGTGAGTTAAATCCTGAGTTACGCTCGCGATTCAATGACGCCCGAGACACTGCTTTGAGCCCTGGGTGCATAAATATTCTACTAAATAATAATGATTTTTTAAAACTCTTGTAAAAAAGCATATGCTTGGGCTTCTCATTATTGGGACCTACCAGAATACATTTGTATGGAGCAAATTAAGCATACAAAAACGACTAGGTTAATACTTTAATCATGTTCTTACCTAGCTTTAAGTTTAAATTAGAAAAAAAGTAGTTAACTAAGTTCGTTCGTTGGCTCATACGCTCGGAAGCTCAAACGGCTAATGCTAAGACACCAAGACCTTTCTACATCTTTGAAACTTGGACTGGACGCGAGCTCCATCCAAACGCGAACGTGTTTCCTGGCGTAGGTGTAGATAGGTAGGACGGGCCGGGCGACGAGCGACGACGACGACGCGACGGGCGAGGGAACTCTCGAAGTTCGAACGTCTCGTCTCGCGTGTGGTAGTAGAGTATCGCCCGACGAACGCACCGCGCGCGCGCATCACTGCCTCTTAAATCTAATTAAAGTATTTCCTGTGCCGCTACACAAATATCTCCAACCTTGCGACTATTTATACCTGATGGATTCCACACATATTCAACGTTTTTTAGTGACTAGGAACGCAGTGAAATGAGTGAAAGTGCCTTTCTAATGAAACAATATTGATATGTGGTCCATATTGAACTGTCTACATGAATTTAAGTAACAAGGTAGAGTTTCTTTTATTCTTCACGTAGTTCGCTCACACATAACATTAAGTAGGTACTAGGTACCTATTTAAAGCTGGATAACTATGGAATAAAAATCATAAAACGTGCAGTTGCATAGATCGCATTGGGTATACCTGGAAACCCCGATGAGGGTTCACCGATCCGACTTCCGGCTAACTAACAGCTAATCTAGCCGATCGTTGATCGATGTTATTAACTCTCATAGACGAGGTGCTTCCTAGGTTAGGTATTTGAAACAAGGTAAAATATAAATATTTTTAAGAATTGTTGAATTGTAACGGAAAGTCGAAAACTAAGATTCCGAAGAAGGTAAATAATTAACTTCTTTAATGTGCTTACCTACGAGAGCGCCCCCGTGTTAGTTTGAAGCCAAGTATTATTTAAAAAAAAACTTGAAAAAAAAACTAAGTATATGTAGATATAAGTACTAGGAACTAAATACACATCTGTTCTTAATAACACATAATTTTATAGGGTAAGGTACCCGTTAAAATCAAAAGAAACATGTACATAATTAACTAATGTAATTGACTTGGATTGGAACCTTCCCGGGCACGAACTTTCAATGGAGCTCCCTACCTGAATAAAGACAGTGAGTTCTGTGGAGATATACCGTTGAATATTTATAATATTTTTATCTAGTTTCTGCCCGCGGCTTCGCAAGCGTTGTTTCTTTATAAATGTATAAAGGATTCTACGCTATCTTAGGAACTGATTTGTGGGATAAAAAATCTAAATATTCTAGAACTACCTATAGGTAGGCAAAATTACAGCTCGATCCGTTCATTAGTTTTAGCGTGAAGAGGTCACAAACATCCCTACATCCATCCATACAACTAAACATCCAAACTTTCGCATTTAAAATATTAGTTTGTTAGGTATGTTCTGTTCTGATCGCTTAAGTTTAAAAAAGTTGAGGTAGCTATACTTCTCTTTTACATTAAATTTAATATTTCTCAGGTGATGCGAGGAGGTACACCCCAGCTGTGCATAGCGATCATTGTATTGGCAGCTGGCTGCGTACGCGCGGAGTTCTGCAAAAGGGGTAAAACGTGGTGGGATCGAGAGCGCAATGAGTGCGTACCGTGCACCACCTGCGACCCTGCCGACCAGGCAGTTCGCTTCCCCTGCGAAATACACCGCGACACCATCTGCCATTCCCTCGAGAATGTCCGCATATACCCCTTCAACACACCCAAGAACAATAGTGCGGTTATTGACGACGAATATTACGATTATGTGGACTACGAAAGTGAAGTGACGGATAGTGATGGTAGTTGGGACCTTCAGACGACCAGCCTGACTCTGGCTGCTAGTGGGTGTTTAGTGTTCTTTCTCGTGGTGCTCGTTCTGTCGCTGTATCATGCGAAGGAGTGGAGGATACTCAAGCGGGCGCTAAAGTCAGGTGAGATTCGCGATCTTAATAGTCTCTTAAGATCAGGTGCTTATGATCTAAGTATACTTGTAATAGATATTTCTGTCTGATGTGATGAAGGTTGTCGGTCGTCCTATCGCGACATTGGTTGACGACATGGTCAAAGACACAAGGCTGAGCAGGCCGGCAGAAGCAAATGGAGGGCTAATATCTACCTAGCAGTGGGTGGTCATGGGCTAGAATGATGATGATGAGGAGTGGGAAAAGGTAGGTAAAACTTAACACTTTCTGGCCGACTCCCACGACGCACATGTATCCACTGCGGATCGCACCGCCTAGGCATGGGCAGCGAATGCGTTAAGGCGACGCATTGATAAACAATAATTTGAAATCGGGCGCCACGCCCCCCATGAGCTCCCCGCAAGCAGCACATACCCCGCGGTAATTTTACGCGGTTTGCAATCGTGCCGTCGGGCCGCGCCGCCGCGCCGTAACTAGCGCGCTTCTCAGTCGTGCGTTGCCGCGCTGGGACAAGACGTCATGGAGTCGCATTACCTTTATTTATTTATTTATATCCATTTGAATATTTTACAATATAATTATAGGCAAGCTTTTTTTGGCGGT
Organism: Eupithecia subumbrata; assembly: GCA_949316285.1. Lineage (NCBI taxonomy): Eukaryota > Metazoa > Arthropoda > Insecta > Lepidoptera > Geometridae > Eupithecia > Eupithecia subumbrata. Next base: position 32,250,995 of record OX438640.1, on the reverse strand, counting down.
AGTATATCGATAAAAAAACGTAATTTGACGGCACGGATACTACCTGCAACTTCGTTAGCGTGGTAGGTAGGTAGGTTAGGTTACCTAACTAAAAGTAGGGTAATAAGCAGTGATAGGAATAGGTAGGGCTTATTTACCTAAACTTCGAGGAACAGTGAAAAGAATCGGAGACTTCCTTCCGAAAATATTTTTTCCGAAATTCCGGACATTACTCAGGTACATTAAAAAATAATTTTATTCGAATAAGTAGCTGGTCTATGTTTAGGTACCTAAAGTTTGCGACTAGACATAACATAACTTATCATTTTAAAAACGAAAGGTATTTGGCTTTTATCTTTACAAAGATCACGATAAGTTCAAAAGTTTATTTCAAAATGTGTTATTTATATATTTAATATTATTAAAATAATGGGCGAATCACATGTTCAGTAACACACTTAAACTAAAAATCTTTAAAAACGTCGTCTTGCGCGAGCGAGAAAGCAGATAGTTTCCATAAAACGCGTACGACCTCTAAGTACATGTTTACGGTATAGGAGCTGCCCATTTCGCTATCTATTCTTGGAAATTAAAAAAAAAAACTCGCCAGTGGTCGCATGCCTGTGCACTATGGGGAGATTGGACCACTGCTGAGGTTACTTTCACTCCAGTACCTCGGTCTATTGAGTGCGCAAAATCAAAGTCAAAGCTCTTTATTTCCATAAGTACAATAAAAGTAGACTTAGAAAAGGTCAAATTACAAAATTAACCACTGTTAAGGATATAAAGTGATATTTTTTATTTCTGTCGCTTCGGTATGTAGACTAAAGTAAAAAAGCGACAAAGTAACCTTTAGCCTGTTAATTGTTATTTTTCGAGTTAGAGAAAAACCCGTCCCAAGCCTTTGTATCCTCTAGCTGGATAATCTGAAGAGATCGCTCTTAGCGATATATTATTTGGCCGCCGTACTTCATTTTTTCTAAGCATTTTCTTTGTATTGTTTCCTGTATTTGTGTGGTATAATAAAGTGTTTTCTATCTATCTATCTATCTATCTATCTGATATTTTATAGCAACAACAAGGTTTTGACAATGTTTTTCAATTTATTTACGGATAGTTTTTGCAACTCCCTAGGAGTTTAGCTGTAGAAGCGTATACATTGCCCTTTAAAAGATTCATTAATTTTGTGTAGCCTAGTTGTGGACACAGCTAGTTTACGTTTATTTCTGGTATCAAAATTATGTTTATCGCTATTTTTAGGGAACTGTTTTATATTTCTATGAGTGTATAACAAGTTTTCATGAATATAATTGAAATGGTACTGTCATTATGTTTATTTCTTTGAATTTATCACGTATCTCGTCTCTGGATCCCATATTATACATTGGACGAACAGAGAGCTGTTCGTCAGAAGAGAGCTTCTGCAGCACAAATACGGTGTTAATATCTGCAGCGTTTCCCACAGCAATATACCATAAAAGATTATACTATGGAAGTAGCTGAAATAAATAATTCTAGATGTTTCTACGTCTGTAAGATGACGAATTTTTTTGACTGCGTACGCTGCAGAACTAAGTCTCTTCGATAGCTTATTAACTACTTATTCGAATAACATTATTAATAATACAATTAATTAAACAATAAAAATACGAAAAAATAAATAACGACGGATCGAGTCTCCAAAATGTTTGTTACTCTATGGTATGGAGTGGTTCACGGGGTGGTGACAAAAAAGGTAGGAAGAATTTTAAAAATTTTCAGAGCCCACTCCGCTCGAAGTTATTTATTTTAACCTAAACCTGTATAGGCTTAGGTCACTGACTGCGTGAAGTGCAGTTTCTGCCCATCATCACGAATACGTTCGTGAAGACGCCAGGTTCAAATTCTTAATTTTTTTAAATCACTTCTACTAAAATATACGATTGTCCGGAACCCATGAAGTAGTAAGTTTATTTTCAAATAAAGCTTCTTAAAAGAAGAGTTATTGAATGGCGGGGGGTACCAATACCCCTGTATAAAATAAATAACTGTGAGTGGAGTGGGCTCTGAAAATTTCGGAGTTTTTGGCGGCTGCAGCTAAAAAATTGTTGAGAAACTAATACAAAATAAATATCGGCGCTTGTAATAAACCGCAGATTATTTTGTAATTGGTGTAGCAGTGGCATTCTTGGCAATGACAAGGCAGCTAAGATAGAACCAATTTATGTTTTTTTAAAGACTAACAACAACATAGGAAGGTCACATACAATATGGAATGAACGGAGAGCGGAGCGAGCGAGCGAACTGATATGGGCCTACGTCAAAGGTCACGCAGCCAGAAATAATACTAAAAAACCTCCTTTTACGGCAAATAAAAAGCTCACATTACTGCACAATGCCTGCGAAAATGTCACGCCAGAGGACTGGAAAAATGTGGTTGATAAGTGCAAAAAAATCATAGATGAAGATTTGGAGAGCGATATTCGATTTGACAATTTGTCTGATCAAGAGCTTTTTGAGATCGTATTTTCAGCAAGCGCGGGGTTAGATTTCATGTTTTATTAAATGACTACAAAAATAATCAAGCATTTTTATTTGTATTGAAACAATAAAAATCGAAAAAACCGAAAAAAACTATTTTATAAATCTAAAATCGAACAAAAACCGGATTTGGGTATTCTTCCGATTTTGCATGCCCTAAATGGGTGGAAGGATTCGGTGGTGATATTATATTAGATTATATTCGGAGATAAACGGCTTTGATTTTTGAGCTGTGTTGTGCCGGCTTAGAATTTGCACCACCCCAACTCTTCCCGCGGGTGTCGTAAGAGGCGACTAAGGGATATCCACCGGGGGTGGGCAGCAGCACCCCCTGCAGAACAATTCTACCACCAAACTGCGATCCCCAACCCGCATGCACAGCGTGGGGATTATGGGCATTACCCCCCTGAGATAAAAGCCAATAAGGCGCTTATCAGGGGGAGGCCTGCGTCCCGTAGTGGACCTATACAGGCTGTTGAGGTTGAGTATTTTTGATTGCGTTGAGTTAAAAGTTTTTAAAGTTAAACAAGTAAATCGTTATATCTCAAAAACGGCGCCTCTTAGGAAAAAAAGTATTAAGATATTTTTTATAGATAATTATCTGATCTACAATTTTTGACCGCGATAATTTTATGATAAAACTTACAGTTTTGCTGAAAATCGCGAAACACCCGTTTTTGTGATCTTTGACCCCGAGTAATTTTTTTTTCAGGTGTCGGATCGATGATTACTTTTCACAATTCATTTATAATGGGCTTTTGAATAATCCTACCAATTTTCAGCTGGTTGCGAATTATTGTAACCTCACCCCTAATTTTTGGTCTAATTTGACCGGACTAAGACGACTCCATGGTTTTCTATGTTCGGACAATTAGTAAGTAGTAAAGTTTAGGTTTTTATTTTCTAAGAACAAAAAACAAAATAAGCTTTATAATTATTATAATACTATGTACTTATATCTTATAGATAGTTAGGCAGAGGCAGTACCTAGGCAAAATATTTGACGTTTCTTCACGATGTTTTCAAGGTGTTGCTTATGATTTTACTCGCAAGATAATATTGATTCACGGCTATCGATACACTAGGTAGGTACCTATCTAGTGCTAGGGAAAAAATATTTAACGTTTACTTCTACTACTACCTTCCATTTCCTTACATTTTTCAACATACAGACCTTTCATCTTTATTTTTGAAACTTTAATCATCTTTCTTCCCATTTTTAATAATTTATAAGATTTTTTTTACTCTGAGGATAATATTGATGATGTGTCAATCGAGAGCAACTTGTGCGCGGGAGGCGAGCTCAATTGGCACACGTCCGACGCTGACAATGGTCAAAAGCGGACTGAAGGGGGCCGCCTGCATACAAACAGAGGCGAGAACTAGCTTGAAACGAAAAGGCGTAAACGCCAAAACAGTAATTCTCGTTTAAAATAAAAACTATTGGTAATTATGAAAAATCCTACCACCATTTTGAAGAGGGTGTATAAACTTATTTGTACAGAAAATTTAGAGGCATAAATCGGTTCCGTTTGCCTGTAAATTTAAAAACCATGTTTTTATAGACCAGTTTTCGGGATTTTTTTTTCTGCTATGAAAGTTAACCAATCGTGAAACCCTACTACCAATTTAAAGTAAAAAACATGAAAAATTCAAAACATAAAAAATAAATTCCGAATGTCTTATAATTGCTGAAAAAAGTTGAAATCCCTGACGCCAATATCTTCAATGCGTCGTAGCTAGCGGCAATAGAGACAGCAACCACTTATTTATCTCATTCAAATACAATGTAAAACAACACGTTCTTCACAAGAAAAAAACAGCACCGCATAAGAACCAGAAGCTAAATAAATAATTCGCGTTGTGTAAACATTTTCTCTGAGAGTGCATAAATTAAGGTTTATTTATTCAGGACGAGCGGTCTGATGCGACCTCCGAGTAGTGTCGGTTTTATTATCCCGAGATTGATGCTTTTGGAATATCAACGGTTTTAACGTAATCGAGAAGAGCTTACTTTTGAAGCTTGTACGTAACGTAAATACCTATTGTTATTTTAATAATAAAGTTTTTAAGATTGGTTTGATTCTGATTATATTTGCAGGGAATTGTTTGTTGAAATGTGGAACGATGTGATGTCAAGCTATGCTGGATTTTTTTTATAATCTGCAAAAAAATATACAATACAAACAAACCTGCAGGACGTTACCTAAAATTAACTTTCTTGTTGTTGATTTCTAAACACAATACCTATAAAGAATATAATAAGAAAGGATCTCAAGTCGACAAGTATTTCTACTTGAGATCCTTTCTTCAATAAAAATTGTTAACAATTATATTTTTGTCTCGACGCCAAGCATCGCGATTTTAGTTTTTTTGTTCGAATTTGTTGACAAAGGTACCTATATTGGAGATAACTGAAAGCTCGGCCATAAGTATGTAGGCAGAGATGTTCTTCTCAGTCGATATACATATTAGATTTGCCACGTAGTCTATCTAGGTCTAGCTGTAAACCACAGATTACGGGAGTGGGTGATGTAATCAAACGCAAATTTGATCAAAATAAACCAAAAGCTCTGGGCAAACAGCAAGCCACGATTCCTAGCGGTCGCTGGGCTGGGTCGTGTAAACAATGCGAGTTTGTTTGTACATGTGCGATACTAATTTCGACCCGGCTAGCGGACCGCCCAACAACAATAGCTAACGGGTTTTTGTTGCATTCAGAATTAGAGCTATTATGGACTGATTTTAACGCACAAGCTTTTTATAGGTTGTGGTTTTTTAACTGCAGCACTTTTGTTGCCGTTGTCTGTAGGATATCTTTAGATTTTTATTCATTGAACACTCCATTAGTCCACTACTGGACATAGGCCTCCTCTAATGAACGCGATAATGCCCTGTCTTCGGCTTGCTGCATCCAGCATCTGCTTGCAGTCTTTCGCAGGTCGTTTTCCCATCCCACCTGGCCGGAGGGCAGAAATGTGGCGGTATAAAATGTATAAATCCACCTTAGGTTAGTGAAATGTTGAAGGTCTTCGAAATCGATGAGTTGAATATAATGTGTGTGCTTTTGGCAGATGTGCAAGACCTGACTGCGAAACTGAAGCTGATGGAGGCGGGAACGCCTGTGGAGCCCGTGGTGGTAGCCAGCGACCATCATATCTACTGCAATATACATGCTGGCAAAGAAGCTCTACTTGGTAAGTTATCTATCATCAACAGCCTGTATTAGTCCACAGCTGGACATAGGCCTCCCCTATCGAGAAAGAAAGACATTTAGTTTTACCCATACAGACCTCAGCATGTGTAGCATTCGGCTAAGCCCAATGCTACGCTGCTTTTCAGGTAGAGCCCGGAGCTTTAGGCTTTTAGCTTTTAAACTTTAATGAGCGCCATAGCGCCTTGTTGTTACCTATGATATTAATAATATTAATTCTTATTATACCCCATTGTACTCAATCTTATCTTAAGTCTGATGGAGCGTGGATCTCACTGTTGGGCAAAGGCCTTTCCCCTTTCCATATATCCCGGTTCAGGGCATCTCTGGGATGTCAGAGCAGTGAGCATCCAGTTCATCCCAGCTCGCATAATAGTTTTAAAAAAACTTTGTGGTGTGGTTGATTGTGGTTAAAGATTGTTTTGAAGGAGCAATTCATTACTCAGCATTTCAATGCAAGAATGGGATTGAAATACGGTTTTTCTTTTATTTGCAAAAATGGGAAATGGTAACTCGACTCACATTAATTTACTCGCGCAAAAACACATTTGGCGCTTCGCCATACGACATCCATGCGATGCCAACCACTCGTATGACCCGAGACGAGACGAGACGAGACGAGACGAGACAGCCCGTAGCATTAGCATGTAGGCGGGAGTGATTTGAGTCTGTCTGGGTTTACTTCATGGGTAGGTGGCCAGGCGACGCTGTCTGGCGATCGTTATATAACTATAGGGCTATCGGGGTATGTAATAATCGAGACGAAGTGCGAGACGAATGCGTAGACGCAGGGCACTGAGTTAATATTACTCTAGTAAATTAGGTAATATTAGTACCAAGTATAATAGTAATATACCTACCTACCTACTATAATACTCTAGTAATAGAAACTCAGTGACGCAGGGTCAGTATTTGATTCCATGTGCTTAATACTTTTAAGAGATAGGTACCTACTTACAGCGATTGATAAGGTCAAGCTAAAACGCAGTCCTTTTAGAGCTCAGTCCAAGGGGTACCAACGGAACTTTTTCAGAATCAAATCAGAATCTATCGTTTATTTGCAGAATAATTACATGCCAAGATCTTAAAGCTATGTGATGACAATGTACCTATTCGACCCGCAAGCAGGTGTGCAAATATTAAATAAGTCATTATTATTATTAGGTATTAATTATAGTTTAAAACATGAATAAATAATTCTCTTAAAATTTTAAATTTAAGTATTCGTTTTTTTACACTATAAAAACAATTTGAAAGTAACCAAATATCTAACTGTTTCTTAAAAAAGTTTCCATTCAAATCCTTCAATTTTTCTGATAGCTTGTTAATGGCTTGTTATAAAATTATGCACATGTTAAAAACATTTTTCTTATAAATATCCTTACAACATAGAGGTTTGTTTGTAGAGCAAGTTTTGAAACTTGGCCCATTTCTGTCGAATCATAACATCCCCACGTTTAGTAAAGTAAGCTGGGTAAGATTTGACAAATACACAGACTTCTCTAATGTACATGCATGGTAGAGGCAGGACTTTACAATTCACAAAGAGGGGTTTGCAAGTATCACGGAACCATGATTTGTTTATTACCCTGAGGCCTTTTTGGGTAGGGAATTCTAAAACCTGACTTTTGCGTCCTCGACCATCTGACCGAGATTTAACTTGAACCTTTGATCAAATAGCTTTAATCTCTGCATTGTACACGCCACAGAAAATAGATTTCGTTGGTTCAGTCATACCTACGTACCCTACTATTCCTTTGACCAACATGTGTAGGCTAGGCAGGCACCAGGCGGGTAGTTGCTACAGGATATAACAAGAACATAATAAAAAAAATTAGAAACCCCCCGACAGATTTTCATGAAACATGGCTAAGAACACTCGGGATAAAATTATCTATGACACAAAAAAAACTAAACGAAAATTGGTTCATCCGTTTGGGAGCTACGATACCACAGACAGACACGTTACTCAATAAGATGTCGATAAGTTTCAATTTTGAGCGCAGGATATCGTAGCAATATCCTTTTTAACCCCTGACGCAAAAAGAGAGGGGTGTTATAAGTTATAACTATATAAGTTATAACACCCCTCTCTTTTTGCGTCAGAATTGAAACTTATCGACATCTTATTGATAGACCAATCAATAATCCAATCATATATCGATGCTCTAATAAGGCTCCAAGGCTGCAGATGCATTCAATCGGGGCCATGGGATGCCATTGCGTACGCGTGCTAGTTGTCGATCAAATTTTAATGGCTCGCGGCTTTATTCTGTAGGCAACTGATGTAGCAAACTACGCTTTCCAAATTACAAAATAGAGTAGGTATACTAGCGTAGCGAGAGCGTACCCAATACCTAACTGTCGTCGACCATGTAACGTTCATAGAGATTGAATACCTTCCATACAATACAAGTAAATCGAAAATCTATACAAATTAGGTAGACCTGTAGGTCTACTTAATTTGTAGTGGTTCGATTCCCGCCTCGGGATAAATTTTTGTACAATCTGCAGATACCTATTTGTTCAGGGTGTTCTGGATCTTTTCTATGCATAATAAAAAAAATATCTATGTAGGTATATAGTGTATTGTATTAAATATCAGTTATCTAGTACCCATAACACAAGCTCTGCTTAGTGCTTAGCTTGGGGCTAGATAATGCTGTGTGAATTGTCCAGAATTATTTATTTATTTATCTAAGGTGTAAAAAAATTATAGACAGGTAGTAGGTATTACCTTTGGTGTTTGTTTACACTTTTATTTCTTTCTAAAGTTATGTATTTTCTCCCATGGGATGCAGTTGCCTGCCTAAAGATCGCGTGGCAGCAGTGGCCGTTATCATTTAAAATCAGAGTGCTCAAGTTTATCCGACAAAAACAATGACCTTCTCAGTTTCAAGCCTATCTAGCTAGCCACAATCTAAGTCCCAAGGATGGATAGTCCATCGCCCTGCCACACGTGTGTTCATTATCAGGGTGTTTGTAATGCAAGCCCGCGCGAGCTGCTTCCGCCCCGAAGGGCTTCTGAGGTACCGTCCCCACTTCCTGTTCACAAATTTTTGACAATCTTTTTAATTATTAATAAACGGTTCGAGATATTTGTATATCTACGGCCTACGACTGTGGAAATTATGAACTCGGGTAGTAGGTTAGGTACATTCCGCTATGTGGTCAGTAAAATTGTCAGGAGTTGCCATAAAGAAAATGATTATTATTGATAAGGTCAGGTTTGTTAGGTCCGTAGATATTTAAAATCATAGTAGTTAGCATGTAGTTAGGTTACTATGTAATCTGAATTATTCTGAATTCTTAAGCTGCTTGGCGCTGAGATAAATTGGTAAAACAGTAAATATTAAATAGGTACCCATAAGATCACCTTCGTCAACCATCTGCACGGTTTAGTTTACAGACACGATAACGGGCATAAACAATTTGGACGATAAAGTTTTGAGGTGTAGCTTTTCCTTGGTAGAGTTCGTTTGGTAGAGCACAAACTGCGGGCCTACGGGGATCAAAACACGATTGTTCCTTTATAATGGATTTTACGATTGGATGGATCTCCCGGCTCCCACCATGTCGTGTTTCGTTACGAAAGTCGTGACCACGCATGTCCACTTTTATTGAAATGAGTTTTACTCGAACTTGTCTGAACGACAGAGGATTATAAAATAGTTCGAGGCACTCGTATTTGATACCAACCTACGTAACGATGAAATTTATCCTACTATCTGTCTCATCATCGAACGCATCTTGAAGTTATGTTTTTTTTTTATATCTATGTTTTTTTTCGTATCTAGGTAATGGGAATCTAAGATGATTCACAAACAACACGCCAAGAGCGCCAGTTATATGGTTATAACTACGCATGTTTAGTAAAGATATGGATTATAAAAAATCCAAGCCGGGAAGCTCCGACCCCATTCCTCGTCTGCGCCAGGAAGCGACTGGAAGCTTTCATTCTCACACCACGTTTCTGCAGTCAATAAATAGATCCGTTGAAACTGTTATACATAATTAATGATAAATCATAAACATGCGCGTGGTCATGACGTCCGTTCGATATTTCGGGATTTGTAGGTACATTGATCTGATTGAATTGGCACAAGCTTTTGAGCTGTATTGAGCCGAACTGGGTACGTATGTAGTAGGTAATTCAGTCCACCCACTAAAAACAAATACCTACCTTGAGATCTAATTATTTAGTTATTTTATTTTAACCATATAAATTTATCGACGATATACATCTATGATTTGCAATACCAAAGGTGATAGGTACACATAAAACCCTAAAACCTACTTTTTGGAATATAAATAAACATTGATTTAGAGCACTTGTGCTCAACTAATTACAGGCGGTTATATGGAATGGAAGAAACAAACAATAATAAAATCCAGGAGTTGACAAGGCAGTTAAAACAAATAAAAGTACCTAGTTAATAGAATAATAGAAAATTCGAAATAAACTATATTAATGTAAGAAAAAGAGAAAATTCAAATTAGAGTTAGCCATTTGTGCGTATGAGTTTCAGCTCACTTGTATTTCCAACGAAAGTACCTAAACGACCACTGAATCAGCACTGGAACTGCTTCACTACACTGCCATGCCACAGGAAGGAAGATGCGTGTGATAGATTTAGAAGACTCTACTAGTTAGAAACATGAATAATATCCAGGATAAATCTAATTTTAACTACCTACCTGGATATCTCTTTTCAACAAAGTTACTACAAATGTTACTAGAAATCCTAATGGGGTTGCTATTGTGGGTATTAAATAAAAGAAGCACAACTTGGAACATGAATACTCTTATAATCAATAAAACAATCTGGTTAGGACACAAAATTATGAAAAGAAAGAAACTTTACTCAAGAACATTTTAAGGTTATATTACATAAATTGCTAGTCACAAGAAACATGAACAATACTTAGCTTTTAGTTCTGTCTGGTTAGGCTGCCGGTCCAAAAGTGGGCACTGCCTTGCTTTTGGATCGTATTTAAAGACCAAGAAATCGTAAGAAACCCTGCGGTGGGCGTTAGCTCAAACCGCTTTGGCGCGAAGAGTCGTTACAACAATTTATAATTTTATTATTACTAAACAATATTTTCAGAACACAATAATGATACCAAAAATTGAATTAATAATATTCTACATATTTATATGTCACAAAAATAAGTTATTAACCCTAAAGAATTATCGATGCTTATCAAAATTATATAATGATTTTATCACGTAAAAATAACAATGAAATAGATAATCTAAATTGCTAAAACTATTTTAGACATACGTTTTACATTTATTTAACACAACTTTCCATATTAATCTGTTACGGCCAATCTTGACCTATACTTCGTCCCGAAGTAGCTCTACCTAGTTTAGGTACTCTATTTTACATTTCAACTTACATAACTAGTACAATATAACTTCTATAATAATTGGTACATAAAGTACTAGGAGATATTTTACAAGTTCTTATTTAAATTAACAGAAAAATTACTATTAATTTTAACAAATATATTTTTATATGATAATACATAAACAAGATAGATGAACATTTAACCAAGTAACAAGGGTACATTATTATTTTGCTATATTAAATAGCATAAACAAGCTAGATGTCAACTTTACTAAGTACTAAGGTACTATAACTATTTCTTAAGAAGGTAAGGTATAATAAGTATGTATGTACACTAGTAGGTTTTAATGTTTCTCATTAAATGATGTCTGATTATCTCATATTGTTTTAGTTTATTTTAATTTACTGGCCAATTGCTCTGTATGTACTGCCGTAACCTCCACCTGCTGCCAATGGAGCGTCAGTACCCGGAATTGGAGGCTAGAGCAGCTAGGGCGACTACTTTTCCATGCTGATCACATCCATCCGCTGCCAATGGGATAATCAGCCGAGCCTCGAAGCCCACAGCGTTAGCCAACTACCGATTATGCTTCTCATATCCATCCGCTGTCGATGGGATGATTAGCATCCAGCAAGAGGCCACACAGCGATATACAAGTATCAATTAATGTACTTAGATACATTATTGTTATTATTATTATTTTTTTTGCCAAACCTTGGCCCGGATCATATGCCCGTTGAGATTTCAGCATCATTTTTACATTTAACAATTGTAGGAAAGTATAATTCATAATTTTACTTACATACTTATTTACCTGAGTTTAAGTACAGATTACAGTCAATAGGTTCTTATTCATCTAATTAAATGTGACAATAAACAAGTTGTAATAATCACAAAATCATGGCATTTTCAACAACAGCGTTCTCTTCCACCCATTCTCCCGGCCAAAATCGTAATTTCTCTTTTGCTATAACTATATTTCTTAAATTACCCAAGCCTTTTAGAGCATAACGATCATTGGGATTAATAGAAAGAATCTCATAAGGGCCCTTGAATTTTGGTGCTAATTTGTCATTACGCCTATGGTCCTGACTAACATATACTAAGTCACCTACATTATAATTCTTATTATTTCGTCTAACTGAATCAAATCGTTCTTTAATTTTTTTTGATATTACCTGCAGTCGTTGCCTAGCAAGTTCTCGATCAGAGCGTACATCTATATCTGATTCCAAGCTATTATTGTCAAGAACTTCATTAAGACGGGCTTGCACAACAGGTATATTACCTTCTACGCCAATCAGCAAACGTAAAGGTGAGAACCCTGTAGATTTTTGGATATTCGTATTGATAGACTGTTGTACCTTCCAAAGTTCGTTTGGCCAATCTGACGAATCGTTAACCATAGTACATAACATATTAATTACTGTGGCTACATAACGTTCAACTTGCCCATTGCTTCTGGGTGTACCAGTTGCTATCATGTGGTGTTCAATATTTAATTCTCTAAACAGGGTCTGGATTTGGTTCGAGCTAAAATTGGTTCCACGATCTGTGACAACTAATGATGGTGTTCCAAATAATGTAACAGTTTCTCGTATGATAGGATTTAATTCTTGAGAATTTAAAGTTTTAAGTGGCTTTAATAAACAGAACTTGGTGAAGCCATCAACTAGTAATAGGATATGTCTATAACCTTCATTGCTTAGTGAAAAAGGTCCAGTACAATCCAAATGGATGGTATGAAATGGTACAGCTGTTTTGTATATTGGATGTAGATAGCCTTGTTTGGGACCAGAATGGCCCTTCCTTGTACAAATTAGACAATGATAAATATATTTTTTCACAAAAGCAGCCATTGAAGGAAACCAAAAGTACTTTTGAATTTTGAGAAAAACTTTATCAAAACCAACGTGACAGTTTTCATCGTGGAATAATTTTAATAAGCTCAACCGATATCCTTTTGGAACAAACATCCTTGGCTCAGCACTGGGATTGATTTTATAATGTAACAAATCATTTTTCATTAAATATTGGTTAGAATCTAAGTCACCTATTTCTAATTGCGAGACGAGGTTCCGAGTCTCATGGTCGTTGAGCTGAGCATTTCTCAACCATGACTGTGAACTACCTGGGTCGTCGGACACATCTATAAAATTTATCTCATGGACTAAATTCCTAGACCTGGCTGGGCATTGGACCGGATTGCGGCTTAAAAAATCAACATGACTTATAAATTTTCCTTTCTTATACCTAATTTCAAACTGAAAGTCTTGCATAAATGTCCACCAACGAGCTACTCTTGGGGACAAATCTTTCTTGGACATAGTTGATTTAACCGCGTTGCAATCAGTGATGATTGTAAAGTTAATACCAAGAAGATAAACCCTAAAGTGTTTTAGAGCATTATATATAGCTAAAGTTTCAAGATCATAAGAACTATACCTAGACTCTGCTGGACTTGTTCGTTTGCTAAAATAAGCCACAACTTTATTGACTCCACCAACCCTTTGTAATAATATAGCTCCGTAGCCGATAGAGCTAGCATCGGTGTGTAGCTCAGTTGGAAGTTCAGGGTCAAAAATGGTTAGTAATGGTTTCGAAATTAAATGATCTATTACATATTTTCGGGCCGCATTTTGTTCGGGGCCCCACTGCCATTTTTGATTTATTTTGGTTAACCTACTAATACAAGCAGTTTTTGAGGCAAAATCGGGCACAAACTTGCGAAAATAACTAGATAGACCCATAAATTGTCGAACTTGCTTAACATTGTTGGGTATAGGAGAATTGGCTAGTGCTACGATCTTCGAATCACTTGGTCGCACACCCTCACAAGATATGTGTCTACCTAGGTACTCAATATTATCTACAAAGAATTTACATTTTTTTAGGTTAATTGTAAACCCAGTTAAGGAAAGTGTCGAGATTGTTTGTTCTAAATAGTCAAGACCTTGTTCTATTGTATTGAATGGAATTAAAATGTCGTCCATATAAACAAGTAAAAATTTTAGATGTTCAACAGCCCGGGAAATAGCTCTCTGAAACACTGAAGGTCCTGTGCAAATTCCAAAAGGCATTTTAATCCACTGATACTGAGAATCGGGGGTAACAAAAGCTAAATATTTTCTCGAATCTTTTGAAACAGGGATTTGATGGAAGCCATTTTTCATATCTATAGAAATATAATACCTAGAATTTCCTAGCTTATCAATTTGATCCTCTATAAGAGGGAGAGGGTATCTATCTTTTTCTACTAGCTTATTTAAGGCCCTGTAATCAATGCACATTCTATCAGTGCCGTCACTTTTTTTTACTAAAATCACGGGGCTAGCAAAAGGTGAACGACTTTCCTCAATGATTTTCTTGTCTAACAAGTCTTGTATTATTAATTTAACTTTTTCTCTTTCTATTGGGGCTAGTCGGTAAGGTCTATAATAAACTACCCCTTCTTTTTTTAATTTAATGGTTAACTCACCGGTTCGTACATTACCAACAGGTTTTAAAACAGAATTATATTTTTGAAAAATGGCTTCAATTTTACCTTGCAGATCTGTATCTAAATGAGCTATAGCTGTTGAAAGTTCAGAAAACGGATCGGAAACACCCTCAATGCCCAAAGAATTTATTTCCAGGCTCGATTTAGGCGAATATTTTCGTACAAGACGTGAACCTTGACAATCTGTTACTATTTCTATATCAGGGTAGCGAACACAGTCTCTGCCTATAATCAGATCATAATTGCAATCAGTATCCCTAACAACAAAAATACATAAATGAATACATAAACCTTGAAATCGAACTGGTACTTTAATTTTAGCAAAACCCTGCAAACTACCCTCTCCTATCCCAGTCACGCGAAAAGAATGCGGTGTAATGTCGCAACTAAGACGTTTTGCTATAGACTCCTTAATTATGCTACAATTGGCACCAGTGTCAATAAGACAGTCTATGTAAACGTCGTTAATGCAAACTTTAGTTAGTTCGAGGTCGGTTTTTCTAAAAAATTAATCTCTTTTTCGGTTGTGCCAGTTTTATTAGCACTTTGTGGTTTGTATCTACAAATGGAATCCGTGTGTCCGGCTTTTTTGCAGTAAGTGCAGTATTTTTTAAACTCGACGGGTTTCTGCTCTCGCGATAGTGAGTTGTTCGCTTGAGCACTACCCTCAGCATTATTAAAACGGCATTGTAGCCGAGTATGACCTAATTTGCCACAGTTAAAACACTTAACATCATTTGGGCGTGTATCATTTTTAGCACGTTTGGGTCCTGAAGAGTCCCTTGAATCCCTACCGCTTTGCTCTAAAGGACGTTTTTTAGTTTTTACGTACGACGTGAAAAGGGCAATCAATTCAGAAGTAGTTTTTACACTGTTGTTAAATGATGCCATTTTTACATTTATATCAGTTATACTGCCACATACTAATTCGACTAATTGCGACTCGCTAAATGCTATTTTCGTATTACGTAATAACCTAATCTTTTCCCTAGCATATTCGCAATATGAATCTGCAGAATCGGAGGTGTACAAAACTGCTTTTTGTAGTTTCTCTGCAAGATTCTTTTTCTCGGGGTACAAAGCGGACAACTCGGTGCGCAGAGTTTGCCATGAACGGCCCTCTGCAGGGTCCCATGTCTCAAACCACAACTGAGCGGACCCTTTGAGAGCCTTACCTGCCTTAGCGGCGGTTGCGATGCTGCTCCAGCCAAATTCTTTCGCGAGAGCCTCGATGTTGTTGCACCATGCCTCGGCACCCAGGTCACACGTGGTCGGGTCGAAAATCGGCAGGGCAACGTCATCATCTTTTCGGCCGCCGCCGGAAACAGCATCTTTGATGGCTCGCAGGAGGTCTTGCAATATAGACACATCCATCTGAAAAAATAAATTATATTAGTAAGGCACATAATGTACATTATCCCACTTCTGATGATAGATTTAGAAGACTCTACTAGTTAGAAACATGAATAATATCCAGGATAAATCTAATTTTAACTACCTACCTGGATATCTCTTTTCAACAAAGTTACTACAAATGTTACTAGAAATCCTAATGGGGTTGCTATTGTGGGTATTAAATAAAAGAAGCACAACTTGGAACATGAATACTCTTATAATCAATAAAACAATCTGGTTAGGACACAAAATTATGAAAAGAAAGAAACTTTACTCAAGAACATTTTAAGGTTATATTACATAAATTGCTAGTCACAAGAAACATGAACAATACTTAGCTTTTAGTTCTGTCTGGTTAGGCTGCCGGTCCAAAAGTGGGCACTGCCTTGCTTTTGGATCGTATTTAAAGACCAAGAAATCGTAAGAAACCCTGCGGTGGGCGTTAGCTCAAACCGCTTTGGCGCGAAGAGTCGTTACAACAATTTATAATTTTATTATTACTAAACAATATTTTCAGAACACAATAATGATACCAAAAATTGAATTAATAATATTCTACATATTTATATGTCACAAAAATAAGTTATTAACCCTAAAGAATTATCGATGCTTATCAAAATTATATAATGATTTTATCACGTAAAAATAACAATGAAATAGATAATCTAAATTGCTAAAACTATTTTAGACATACGTTTTACATTTATTTAACACAACTTTCCATATTAATCTGTTACGTGCGAGAGCTCAAATCCATCCATCCGTTCATCCATCCATTCAATCATAATACCCATCCCTGTATGCCCGTTAACTTTTACTTTGTTATCATTCTGTTATTTTTAAGATTTTAGACTGTTTTATATTATTTTACATAATTATTTACTTTCTTTAGAATAGAATAGAGATTTATTTAGCACACAAAACACTGAGGGAAAGTTAAAATAAAACAAAAAGTTACACTAAACACCACAATACAGACTGCATAAAACAAACAAACATCAAAACAAGTACCTACCTTAATTTATTTTTTGAGTATTTTATTATTGTGCATGCTGAGACGTCCTATTTCTATGGAGGCACATAGGTAGACATAAGACACAAGAACTGTTATTTAATCTCGCTTTGTGATCTCATGTTGGATGTCCTATTTCAATAAATAAATTATGGACGGATCGTAATTATAGCCAAAATTTACACGAGCCGGGATAATAATATCCCGGGATAGACGGAGAAGACCCTCAAATCCTAACCTAGTAGAATCAGCCTTCTGTAGGACAAAGAGAAGAGGGAAATGCGTGCGATGCCACGGGTTGAAGCTAAGATAGTCAAAACAAAGAAATAAACTATACTAAGTACATAAGGCCAGCGGCAGCGGCAGTCGTCTCACATGATTTGCATTTGTTATGAAACATCAGTTATGCGGCATGGGAACAGCATCGACAGACAATATCGGACCCGTGTATGGAATCGCAAATCACAACTGAATTTCCTTTCCTTTTTGGGTTCCGGAAGTTACCTGGATGTGCTGTTCTTTATGCAAGAGCTATGCTGTTGCTGTAGGCAATAACACTTTGCGAAGGTATCGATTGATTTTTAACTAGCAGATAATTTTGGTTCATACTGTGCTAAAGTCGGATGAACACTTATTTTATTAACATATACACTAAGTAAATTGCTTGTAAAAAGAAAAGGCTACTAAGTGAATTTTAGTTAACTGTGGACGGTTTGTTTATAGGTAATCATTTTATACTTCATAGGTACTAACATTGTACATCGAGTGTAAACTTACCTACACTAGAGCGTAATACTAGCCAAAATTGATGTTTGTAAAAAACCGCCCATTCTTAAAAACCCACTGGACTGGTAAACCATTTCACAATTTTAACAATTTATTATTTTTCATAATTTGAGATCAAAGCAAAAATTAATTGACACTATCTCAATCCCAACTCTGCGCATACCCACATTACCCACGCAACTTTAAAAGTCTGAGAAAATTGATTATTTAACTATTAACTAATAAAAAGAATAAGTATTGGGTAAACATCTCTATTTAGTTAGAATAGCCCCCGTAACCTAACATGTTAATTACATTTTAAAGTTACCTAGGTACCTGTCACTAGAAATAAGACTACCGTAACGGGCTGAATACAGACTCCAGGGTGAATCGAAATGACGAAATACTGAAGTAAGACATTACCTGGCTGGTAGCAATGGAAGTATCCTTAGTCCGTGACTGTTCACCTTCTGTGTCAGTCGATCTGACCTCTGCAAGAGGATGTTTTGCTCCAGTATTGCGTCCATTTCTATTCACCCTGGAGTCTCAATTCACGCCGTTTTACCCGGTATTAAAATAAAAGATAAGACGGCGCGACATCGACGTCGATTAAAAGTTATATATAATATGACACGCATAGATATAAATCTATGATGACACGCGTCTTCTTGGACTACTACGCGAATTCTACTATTACGTACCGGATGCAATCATCATGGCTAAGCGCAGAATGAGATTGTTTTTTCTTAAATAGCTAGTACCTAGGTAGGTACACTTTCTTTGCTATTTTAGTTGGTGGCTACGCAAATCATGGATTCGGTCAGGCGGCATTTAGCTAACTTTTTATTCGTATGCAAGTACGTTCACTTAACTAATTTAGACTAGGTGCATTGCCTACCCATGTTTATTCGCCGATTACAAGAATAAGAGAACGTCTGATAATCAAAACGAATCACGTAGTTAGGTATCTAATTATGTACCTACCTAACGTCTTAGAAACACTTTCTGGATTCAAATGCCAAGAATATGTCGGACCTCGTCCCGTCCAAACTACAGTCTACAGTCTCCGAGGCAGACTAAACGACAAAATGATTTATGGTATTGATGCATCTTGTGCCAAATCAGTGCGCAAATAAGATAGATTGAGTTACGCTCGAGACGCAAAGCGTTGGCGATCGTTTGAAGGTTAAATGTAGTCTGCCAGTTTCGTAGTTCCAACTTCCTAGAACCAATGGGCATTCGCAGCTCCATGGAGGGAACGCTACCATACAATGTTTATGTTACAAAACACTGAAATAGAAACTCGTAAACAAAGCTCTAAAATTGTTCGTATTTTATCAGCAGCCGAGGTTAGAACGTGCGCAGAATCTCAATTAACAACCTACCTACCTTAACTACCTCCTATCTTGGGATTTAGTATGCATGCATGTATGTAAGCAAAGTCCTCTTGGGGAAGAGGGTAGGTACCAAATTATAGTTATGTAGGTACTTATACTTACCTACCTATCTATCGGAATGGCTTCGCGCGCGTTTTTCCTGGCTAAAAGCATCGATATATATGTACTTACGCACAACTCAGTGGCTAAAAGTAGTTTTGTTGTGTCCTTCCCCAGGAGGATAAAATTTACCTACTAACCTCCTTGCCAAATTTTATTAAGTAGGTGTTTGTTTAATTTTTATCAAACTAATAAATAACAATAGAAAATCAATTATGCACCAATGCATGACATCAATGATGTTTCACTCTCTTAGTTTTTCCGCTCCATTGAACTAGGTAGGTACTATTTATTACTTTCCGGTCAGGTCCGTACAGTCCTAATAAATAGGTAAAGCTTGGTTTCCCATTAAAGAAAATAACATAAAACATGTAGGTACCTATTGTGCACATTTACAGTGCCCTTGTGAAGTATTCGCAGCTGTATAAAAAGTTTCCCCGCATAAAACAAATAGAGTTGATGCTAATTGCGGTTTGTGGCCACCTTATTTGAATTTACGGCTTGCGCGTGCGCTCAGAATTGTAATGCTCCAGCTGCAGATATTCCAGGATTATGACCTGCTATAAAATGTGCGGAAATGTTTTTAATGATGCATAATACAACTTAATAATAATGGGTTAGTAGTTTTGAGCGTAAGTGAAAATGAAAAAAGATTTTATGATGCATAAAGAATCCAGGTTAGTAGTAGGCAAGTAGGTAGTTACTTAGTTCCTACGCTGAGTAGGGACTGTAACAGTTGCCCTGTCAAATATTGAGATCCGTTCAGTCGTCTATGCGTGAAAAGGTAACAGAATCGGTTACATACTGTTTCTGTTAAACAGATATATCTAGTTACTTTAGAATTCTTTGGTGCTTAACAACGTTTTTCTTCTGTTCCAGGTCCATCATCAGGCAAATTAATAGGAAACGTTTACACACAAGAGAAACATCCCTCCTGAAATTGCTGCCGTAAAATTTAGAACATCGAAAACAGTACAAATTGTAAAAAACAAAATGTTTCATAATACCTCGCTTTGTAAAATAAAATAGTGAATAAAATATTTTTTTACAAAAAAGTTACAGTAGGTACCTACTAAATTATTATCCTGGCAACGTTGATTTATGTTATGATGATCAATGGCGTGGCGGCATAAATAATAAGACTATTTTATCGTACTGAATCTCTATAGTTCTACTATAAATTAACCCTCTTTTTTATTAGTATTAATTATAACAGTTGCTACGCAGTAATTTTTTGTTACTGTAACATCAGAAGAAAACACACGTGTTCAAGATATTGCTGTGTAAAGAGAGGTTTATGAATGAGGGGGTAAAGCTGTCCGTCACTGCGGATCCGTTTCCTAACCAACTTCTTGTACTTGTACAAAATATATCTCCTAAATTACTGGGGCACTATTTATTTTACTTCAGGCACCGGGTTCCACTATTTCACGCACATTTATTGGCATAGTTGAAACCACCAAATTCCATGGCGGTGCTGCTTGACGGCCACATAATTTCTAGAATTTAAAATATTTAGATGGCCTAGTAGTTCTGAGACGAAATGACGCGAGCCTCTCCAAATAGATTCGACCGCTGTCTGCGCTGTCTGCCGCGTATACCCGCATCTGCATAAACAACCTTATTACCACTCGTCAAGATCCATTCCATCACCTACGCCATTATCTGTAACGTACCGCCCAGAAAGGAAATGATTCCTCAATGTCGTTATTAGCACCTGCTGTGTAAAATAAAATCCAGTCTACTTATTAATAATTATATTTACCCTTAGAAAGGCTCGATTCTTCTTCATTAACATATTGAAGAAAAATATCAATTATATTAAAATTACATTATAAACTACTTATCAACATTAAAACATACCTTTTATCTCAAAAAATAATAATTTACTAACAAACTTATTAAAAGAGTAAAGTGAACTGAATATATTCACAGTATCGTCATAGATGACTACACTCTAGTAGTTAGTTTACTCACATGCTTGTCAAAGGGATTGTGTTTCTGATTGCAAATTTACAACATAATTTTGAAAAAAATGTGAAAAGAATAAATTTATGACCACTGAAATTTTGAGCCCAAAAGTAAAGTAAGAATTATTTCTTTGACAAATTCATATGAACACAGTTTGGGATTTACTTATATACAGAATAAAATAATACTTGCAAGATATTGCATTTGGTCGATGATTAAAAATAATAAAAAAAACAAGAGGATCTACGTTATCAAGTTATTTGGCGAAACCAGTTTTTAAGCCAGTAGAAACCTTTAAAAGCAAAACAATGTTATAGAAGTTTTTATTTCCATTGGAAACGGTTATATTCTAAAACTAGCATAACAAATCACACTACACAAGTGAAAATATAAGTAATCGTGAGAAGAGCAGTCTATTTTGTACTAAAAACTTTACAATACTATTCTCCAAAACATACTTTTTGGCACGCCACTGGTTTCACAAAATTTGCGGCTTTATCAACCTTACGACTTATAAAACGCAACTATTCGTACCAAGTGAGGCCATACAGAAACTAGTCCAACATTAGCTCAGTCTCCAACTCTTAAATGCGTTTATCTAATGTAAAACCTTACCAGAAAACATAAACTAAGCTTTAGAACTATGTGTATTTTAACTTGCAAATAAATTTTAAGTGAAATCACTTAAAATTAGGCAATTTATCTGAACTTTAGACGAGTAGACGACTGCTTTGTATATGAGGAGACCGTAGAATATTTTGCTGGCAGTTCACTATTAGCAAACTATTCAAGTTAATGCTTTTCTATTTATAAATAATTTCTTGAAAAATCATAGAATTAAAAAGGGCAACACATTAACTGCCAGCACTGAAATTAAGGTATTAGCTAACTAAGCATTGGGGACACATTACACAGCTCAAAAGCATCATTCGCGAGCTCGGCGAGCACGCGTCAATTCTAGCGAATGATGTTTCTGAGCTACAGAAGGAGATGATCTATTAATGCTGCCCCAAAGCTGTCCTTGCAACGGCCGGTGTATCAAGTGCGAGTTTCAGCGGATTGCGGCCGTGTGGTGGCGCCGGCAGCGGGCGCTGGCGCTACGTACTTGGGCACGGGAAACATTGGTCTTGCTTCTATCGCGGACACGCCGTCAAATCTGGAAATAATATTCATTGTAGTACAAAGTGTACATATAAGGTAATGGGTGTAAATTGAAATATTACTATTGGAAGGCAAGAAATTATGCCTGTATAAGGTAAGAGCTCTTTACGCCCTTTTACGTGCATGTCACGACACAGTCGCCTTGCAAAGTGGAGTAATGTATGAGCCAGAAATAAATGTTTGTTGGAATTAAATTAATGTTACTCTTCTCCCTTCTACCATAGGACCAGCAGACGCACAGAAAAATACCACCCGTACCTGGTCGACATACCACAGCACAGTGTAGGACCAAAAAATTCTCCTCTACTTTTTTAACCTTTTGACCGCCACCGTCGTCTATACTCGACATTTCAAATTGTGCTTACTACGCCAGTGTCGTTATTAGACGACCAAAACTGCTCCAAGAAAAAAACGAAATACACAATCTTTTAACTGTTAGTTCTGCGTTTTATTTATCCTAAAAGGAACATTGTTTTAGTTATTATACATCTATATTAAAGGTTTATAAGAAAAACCCCTAGTTGTATAAAAATTTCGATAATGAAACATTGAAATAAAATCCCGTCAGCGGGCGTGATTCGCACGCCATTGTCGGCAGGAGACGACCGCTAGTGTTGTGGTATACAGCTACCAAGCGAAGGTGTTAAAAATTAGACAATTTACATTTAAACAAGATATTTATTATTTATTTCATGTTCATTCTCATGATATAAATAATAAATATCTATTATGATATCATAATAAACTCAAACTTTAACTCTGCAAACGCATAATGAAAATAAAAATGATCCATGAGCAGGATCGATAATTCATAATCCCCACCAAAGCACATCACTGGTTCATCATCCCTTATCAGTGTAGCGTACGCCACGGTCGGGACTACACGACCGTAAGTGACGTCATCAGCGTAACAAGACAATGGTAGTGACGTGCAAGTGCATTCCAAGTATGTCCGATCTGCTATTGATTTTGGATTTTATCTGCTATTGATTTTGGATTCATAGGTAAAATGTAGGTATTTGTAGGTTCATAGATCTCTTGTTTCAAACTTCGACAAAAGCATGTTTCTGCTTCGAAGCACACAGGTTCCCTGTAGTTCGGTGGGTAGGTAGGTACATACCTACCTACATTTTATTTCTTTCTTGTAAGATTAGAGTAGGTGCCTGCCTACGTTGGGAACGGGATAAATTTTTGTGTACTAGATAAGTAGGTACTTTAATCATTGGTAAGTAGGTAGTGTAGGTACTAGGTACCTAAATCGGTTTGATTTGTTTAAGACAATTTACAATGAATAAAGAATGAAGGAAATAAAATAATACCTAGGTACCTACCTACCTAGTGAAATTTCCTAAAAAGCGGCAAGAATTTGTACCATGCATGAATGATTATTAATGAGAAGAAATTCTGCAAGTAGCAAGGAAGATAATAAGGTATAAAATACTTTAATAGCATTCATGGTACAATAACGGTTAGAAAGGTCATTGACCGTTACTTCAACCTACCTACCAAGAACACAAATTCTAGCACTAAATAATAATAATGCCACATTCACCCGATACGGGGATTCTTTCTTTAGTCTTATACTGTTAGTTTTTCTCTTCTTTTAGTGATAAGGCCGCCCATTCTGCAATTCTGTTATTTCTCTTTCCCTGTATTGTTTTTGTATTTTCTTGGTTTGCAATAAAGTGTACCTATTGTATTGTATTGTACCTAGGTAGGTACCTAAGTGCAGTTGACTAGGGTAGGTAGGTAGGTACTTATTATTGCGTCTACCTACTTATTACACTGATGGGTAGGGACTATGTTGGTATAACTAGTAGGTAGGTAGGTACCGTTTCTTTCTCTGCTTTGTGTAGTGATAATATTATTTGAGTCTTCAATCTTTAGTGGTTTGACAGTTACTACATGGTAGGTAGGTAGGTACCCAACTAGTTATTTGGCATTCAATGCATGTGATGTGATGACCATTTTAGTTTCATTTCAAGAGTGGACAGGTATATACTTGCCCTTATCGATAATCAGCGACTATAACCTACCACATCACTACCTCAGATGTAAGCAAGCTTTCAAACATCGTGCCAGCCGCGCCTATGTCGGCTATTCACGACAACAGAAGAAGTCACGTGGGTGAATAGTGATGTGCTGTTGTTATTTGAAAATATTTATTGTCGATCTGATTTCTGGTTTTATATAGGCAAAACATCGGCAACTGCGGCGTAACAATTAATATATTATAGAGTAAATTGGTATCAAGTAAAACTCGAAAATTGAAGGTAGTGCTTCTAACCTGAAGCCCTTCTTTTTGTAACTTGGATGGCTTGGAGAGTTAGATTTTATCATTTTAAGGTGGCGTTCGAAAGGTAATAAAACATCCCAGATTTAAAAAGTTGTTTATTGCATAAAAACCAACGAAATCAAGTCTCCATGTGTTTATCGACAATATACATTTTATCGACTCTTGGCAGCACCATTTTTTCGTAGGTATTTTTGGTCACTTTGTGCTTTGGCGTAGAGGATACGAGAATGCGTTTGGGGCGTGGCGGTCAAAAGGTAAGCACGGCCAAAGAGTGGAATGAGCTTCCTGCGTCTGTTTTCCCGTTAGAGTATAATCTTGGAGTCTTCAAGTCCAGGGTAAATAAGTTCCTTCTGGGAAAACGTGCTCCATCTTAGGCCACATCTTCACTTACTTTAAGTGAGTTGGTGGCCAAACGCTTGACCATTATCAATAAAAAAAAAAACTCATTGTCACTCTGAATGTCACTATCATTGTCACTGTGAATGCGTCGGGGGGTCCTATACAGCCTCCTTATTTATCTAGCAATGCGCCTCTTATCATAGTTATCATGCAGAAAGCCAGCTTGTTTGACGTTAGACGAATTCTACGAGCTGACAGAAGAGATGGAAAATCAGCTAAGTGAAATTCTAGTTCAATCAGTATGGTGATTGCTGAAAGACATAGAAGTCGTAGAAACCTTGTAGAAACGGTCTCGTGATTCGTATAGCCAGAGGCCTTAGCCCTGCGTCTGTGTTTCAGAGCTCTACAAGACAGATAAAATACCTACTCTGTTAGGTTATCTATATTCTAACTATGAACACGGCGAAATAAGCTATAACTCACTTGTTACTCTTGTACTTGTCGGGTATCGCCTGGTAGGGCTGCTGCGTGACGTGCGAGTGAGTGCGCGCTAGTTGCCTCAGCACCGGCTCCAGGTCCACGAACGAGTAGCCCGAACTCTGCTCCAGTGCCGGCGGCCACGCGACGGCCTCGCAACTCGGGTGCGCGCTGATGTCTTTCTCATCGCTACAAACAATACAACTTTACATAATTTCGCAGAATAGAGTGTATATAATCATAGATCACTCCTTATGCGCGTTGCAGACCAAAAGCCAAGCTAACTTATAATTTTGGCTTATCTCACAGCTGACGCAAACTAAGCTATGTAGTATGGAAAAATTTAGCAGAATGAGGTCATAGATTATACACTCCTTATGCGGGTTGCAGACCAAAACCCAAACTAACTTACAACTGACGCAAACTAAGGTATGTAGTATGAAAAACTGCGTTATCTGTGCAAGCTAAGCTAAACTAAGTTAGCTTAGCTTGAGGTCTGCAACCCTGCCTGGTGGTGATTAGATTAGCAGAGTCTGGCCCCTGGATTATGTACGAATGTATGTTTCACATCAACAGTTACTTTACCAGTCCACTGCCGGATATAGGCCTTCCCTGATAAGCGCTTTATTGGCTCTTAGGGGGTAATGTCATAATTCCTATGCTGGGCATGCAAGTCGGGGATCACAGTTTGGTGGTTTGATCTGTTCTGTAGGAGGCGCTACTGCTCACCCCGCAATGGATATTTAAGTCGCCTCTTACTACACCCGCGGGAAGAGTTAGGGTGATGAAAATTCAAAGCCAAGCCACACGACTGTATGTTTAGTTACCTAGTATCGCGAGCATCCCTAGCTTCGCGAGTTTCCTTGGTGTCTGTAGCGCAGCGCTCGCAGAGAAGGCAGTGGCGCGCCGTGGCGAGCGAGCCCGCAGCGATTGTCGACTGCTTGTACTGGAGGTAGGGGTCTGCTTCCAGTAGGCACAGCTCACCGATGTACTGTGAATTGATGTCAAGCATTAGAACATTTGATTGATGAGAGAATGCCTAGCATTGCTTTAGTTATTCCTTCAGTTATTCCGTGATCATGGCGCATGAAACTGCCGAAATATTGGAAAGCTCAAAACTTAAATCATGGTAAATATCCCATTGTAAATGACATTGTTAATAACCATGATGGATATAAAAGTTTTGTTTTGCTTTAATTATTCTAAATTCTGCTCTACTTCCGTAATATGGACGGCCAAAGAGTGGAAATGCTAAACAGATGCAGGAACATCTGTTTTCCTGTTAGTGTGTGTAGTCTTGGAGTCTTCAAATCAGGATAAAAGGGTTCCTTCTGGGAAATCGTGCTCCAAGTTAGGCCACATCTTCACCTAATTAAGTGAGTTACTGGCTAAATGCTTGACCATCAGCAATAAAAAAAAGATTCTCGCAAAACTCAATAATGAACACACAGAAAATACAATAACCATTGTATTTTCTGTGTTTTCATTATTGTATTTGTTTTATATTGTGATTTTTAACTCTGTAATTTATATTCCTATGGACTATTATTTCTGAAATGAAGATTAAATTTATTATTATAATTTGCTTGAAGTTTTCGAGGTATGGAAAGGAATGGTTCCTACGTAGCGTCTCATTTGGTATCGAATTTTATTCCATACAAATTCTTATGCGCATTATTTTCGGCGCGTAGCGATCTTCTGAAGTACAGACAACGTGAAATCGAAATCTTGCCATAAAGCGCGCATCCGACCCACCAAGGCTTCATGAAGTTCGACTTAGAGCATAGATTACAGGCCGAGACGAAGTCGTAAATCATTGGGACGTCTGTGATTTATGATTGTTGTCATGGTCTGTGAAACAGGTGTGTATATAAAAAAAAACTAATTTAATGTAAAGTTTTTTCCTTACAATCTGATAGGTAGGTACTTTTCAGTGCATTCAATTTCAAAATGTTTAGTGGGACTTTCTTTATTTCTAAGGGCAAGAAAGGTTTTGATATAAATCGTGCAATAACTTTTATTTAGATAAAATTTTACTGTTTGTTTTTGGTTATGTTATAAGTACTATATAGATTGTACCGAATTAATTTTTATTTGAATACATTAAGTTCATTTATTCGATTGGACGACCTCAGTGGCGCAGCGGGCGAAGGTCCGCCTGCGACGCAGGAGGTTGCGGGTTCGATTCCCGCCTCGAGACAAATATTTGTACGATCTGCAGACATTATTGTCCAGGGCGTTCTGGATGTTTTCTATGTATAATAAAAAATATCTATCTATGTAGTGTATTGTATTAAGTATATCAGTTATCTAGTACCCATAACACAAGCTGTGTGAATTGTCCAGCATTATTTATTATTTATTCTACGAATGGAATAAAGATTTTTTTAAATACTTACCGCTGCCAAATGGAACGTCTTCTTTCCTATCCCATTGGATATGCAGTAATGCGAGAGGAAGGCCAGCGAGGTAGGCGTTGAGAGGTCAAAGGACAGGACCTTCAGGATGAGATGCTCCATGCGAAGCACCTCGCGCTTGTTGTAAGTGTCGTCGGTGATGTACACGAACTCTGATACTTCTGGGGGGTATACTTCTTCGTATTTCCTTGAAGAAAAGAACATTTAATCAGTTAAAACAATAACTCTCGAACCGTCACGATTAACAAAAAAAAAACAGTTTTCTAATCACTGCATAGTTCATGCAACTGGTTTCAATTCAGATGTCGCCAAAACTAAACGACTTCATTACGGATGTAAGCGGGTTAACTACGAACCTTATTTGTCGTCGCGGGCTCAACGCGCGCTTACATTCATAATTAATTCGTCAAACTACGATGGTTTTTATAGTTAAAAAAAAAACTAAACTAATTTGTCAAGTTCATAAAGTTTACTTCTGCCGATATCTGAATTGACACACGCCGAAATATTGTAAAGCTGAAAACAATACAAATCATGAAATAACTGAATAGAATTTAGCTCTATTCATCTTAAAACGATTAACTACAAGGTTCCATTCCCAGTCGAAGGTTCATTAGGAAATCCAGTGTCCGACGAAGTGAAGATATTGTGTTAAAAGTTATACTAAAAACAATGCCACTTTTGATATTGTCATGGATAACATGGTTGTCAAAAAAAAAAAAATTAAGCTTTCCAATTAATGATTATTGATCATGGACCATGCAACTGTGCCGAAACTTTGGAGAGCTGAAAACAATACAAATCATGAAATAACGAGGTAGGTATCTTTTTACCCTTTTGACCACAGTCCTACCCCTAATGATAAGCAACGATGTGGTCAACGGTGTATCACGAAGGTCTACAAGACACAAATTCACTCTTGTTTTGAAGAAACCAAGGTTGTAATTGGCTAGGCCTGCCTACACTGAAAAAAATAAAGTCCAACTAAGACGCATTTTCTCTTAGTTGGCATCAAAATAGTTGGAATGATAAATATCTCATTCAATACAAACAAGAATGCATGGTAGCTGCAACATATCGAATTTGTTTAAAACAAAAAATAGGCATATCATTGACATATCAATGCTCCAAGTCAAAATAAATATTCACTTTGTCATATTAAACATTTATTTGCACGGGGTTAGCAAACGACTTTGTTGCATTTAATCTCTGAATTAAATTAAATAACTACACTTTATAAGACCAATTCATTACATGGTAGAAGGAGCTATTACGATTAACTAAGTTCTCATAGTCACAGAAGACAAGATCTTATCAGGCTCATAGGGATTCATGTGCATGCGTGATCTGATCACATTAGACAAGATCTTAACCTTTTGACCGCCACCGTCGTCTATACTCGACATTTCAAATTGTGCTTACTACGCCACTGTCGTTATTAGACGACCAAAACTGCTCCAAGAAAAAAACGAAATACACAATCTTTTAACTGTTAGTTCTGCGTTTTATTTATCCTAAAAGGAACATTGTTTTAGTTATTATACATCTATATTAAAGGTTTATAAGAAAAACCCCTAGTTGTATAAAAATTTCGATGATGAAACATTGAAATAAAATCCCGTCAGCGGGCGTGATTCGCACGCCATTGTCGGCAGGAGACGACCGCTAGTGTTGTGGTATACAGCTACCAAGCGAAGGTGATAAAAATTAGACAATTTACATTTAAACAAGATATTTATTATTTATTTCATGTTCATTCTCATGATATAAATAACAAATATCTATTATGATATCATAATAAACCCAAACTTTAACTCTGCAAACGCATAATGAAAATAAAAATGATCCATGAGCAGGATCGATAATTCATAATCCCCACCAAAGCACATCACTGGTTCATCATCCCTTATCAGTGTAGCGTACGCCACGGTCGGGACTACACGACCGTAAGTGACGTCATCAGCGTAACAAGACAATGGTAGTGACGTGCAAGTGCATTCCAAGTATGTCCGATCTGCTATTGATTTTGGATTTTATCTGCTATTGATTTTGGATTCATAGGTAAAATGTAGGTATTTGTAGGTTCATAGATCTCTTGTTTCAAACTTCGACAAAAGCATGTTTCTGCTTCGAAGCACACAGGTTCCCTGTAGTTCGGTGGGTAGGTAGGTACATACCTACCTACATTTTATTTCTTTCTTGTAAGATTAGAGTAGGTGTCTGCCTACGTTGGGAACGGGATAAATTTTTGTGTACTAGATAGGTAGGTACTTTCATCATTGGTAAGTAGGTAGTGTAGGTACCTAAATCGGTTTGATTATGAGATAGGTATCCCACTCAAGGAAATAATTACGTGGACAGAAAATCAATAAAAGATGTTAGATGGATAGGTAATGCGTAGAAAATTTACAATGAATAAAGAATGAAGGAAATAAAATAATACCTAGGTACCTACCTACCTAGTGAAATTTCCTAAAAAGCGGCAAGAATTTGTACCATGCATGAATGATAATTAATGAGAAGAAATTCTGCAAGTAGCAAGGAAGATAATTAGGTATAAAATACTTTAATAGCATTCATGGTACAATAACGGTTAGAAAGGTCATTGACCGTTACTTCGACCTACCTACCAAGAACACAAATTCTAGCACTAAATAATAATAATGCAACATTCACCCGATACGGGGATTCTTTCTTTAGTCTTATACTGTTAGTTTTTCTCTTCTTTTAGTGAAAGGGCCGCCCATTCTGCAATTCTGTTATTTCTCTTTCCCTGTTTTGTTTTTGTATTTTCTTGGTTTGCAATAAAGTGTATTGTATTGTATTGTACCTAGGTAGGTACCTAAGTGCAGTTGACTAGGGTAGGTAGGTAGGTACTTATTATTGCGTCTACCTACTTATTACACTGATGGGTAGGGACTAGGTATGTTGGTATAACTGGTAGGTAGGTAGGTACCGTTTCTTTCTCTGCATTGTGTAGTGATAATATTATTTGTGTCTTCAATCTTTAGTGGTTTGACAGTTACTACATGGTAGGTAGGTAGGTACCCAACTAGTTATTTAGCATTCAATGCATGTGATGTGATGACCATTTTAGTTTCATTTCAAGAGTGGACAGGTATATACCTACTTGCCCTTATCGATAATCAGCGACTATAACCTACCACATCACTACCTCAGATGTAAGCAAGCTTTCAAACATCGTGCCAGCCGCGCCTATGTCGGCTATTCACGACAACAGAAGACGTCACGTGGGTGAATAGTGATGTGCTGTTGTTATTTGAAAATATTTGTTGTCGATCTGATTTCTGGTTTTATATAGGCAAAACATCGGCAACTGCGGCGTAACAATTAATATGTAATAGAGTAAATTGGTATCAAGTAAAACTCGAAAATTGAAGGTAGTGCTTCTAACCTGAAGCCCTTCTTTTTGTAACTTGGATGGCTTGGAGAGTTAGATTTTATCATTTTAAGGTGGCGTTCAAAAGGTAATAAAACATCCCAGATTTTAAAAAGTTGTTTATTGCATAAAAAACCAACGAAATCAAGTCTCCATGTGTTTATCGACAATATACATTTTATCGACTCTTGGCAGCACCATTTTTTCGTAGGTATTTTTGGTCACTTTTGTGCTTTGGCGTAGAGGATACGAGAATGCGTTTGGGGCGTGGCGGTCAAAAGGTTCAATGTATTCTTATTTATGCCTGATAGTGCTGGAAGCTGGATGAGTGGATGTGGATTTGATGATGATGAAAACTCTAGGTACATTATTTACTTACGTATTTCCGACACCTCCGAAAATATTATTCAGCTATTCCGAGGATTAGTCAAGGCAATAAAGAGAACATAATTAGTATGGTTATTATTACTTATATGTATATAACTTATTCCTATAGGTACATCCATCGATCTTAGTCAAATTCGGGAGATTGGGCTTATAGCTTCTAGAAAGTGGAAGGCTCAAATGAGGTGCAATTAGGTCCACCACCACAGTCATAGTCGGACTAGCGCCGCCGGCGTTTGTGTTTCGCGTGCGTATTGATGTCTCGATCGCACTTCGGTTTAGGTCCGCCGTTCATTCAGAAGGTATATTGCAAAAGATTGGAAATGACATGTCTTTGCATTTAGTTGTCACACAACACAGGCCATTTGTTGAATTAGCGCTGGGAGAGCGTACCATATCTACAGAATTTTTTTTTCAATTCAATTCAATAACTTTATTCGCAGACAACAATGGTCCATAGACAAAATAACAGAGTAATAAATTTAAAATAGCATAGATAGTACATCTAAATTATAACTAGTTTCACCCAGTGGTGAATAATTGGACAGTCGCTCTTTTCTGATATTATTTTCAGAATGCTGTTGCTACTACCTCTCACTCTGCTCATGATTGACGTTACTCGTTTCCGCATAATCGCCGCGAAACCGTCGGTGAACGTGTTCGCGAACATTTCTGAAGCACTGCAGTAACGAGGCAGCCCCAACAGCATTCTAAAGATGTTATTATATTGGACACGCAGGGCGTTAATAGACTTCTGTGTGTACTTAACCCATAGGCTGCTCGTGTAAAAACATTGACAGAAAGCTTTAAAAAGAGATATTTTGACTGGGATGGAACAACGAGCAAACCTACGGGCTACCATGTTGCCTCGTACAGCCAACGCCCTGCGCTCCCTCTCTATATCACAATCATCTTTGAGATCTATAGTTAAGATATGCCCTAAATATTTAAATTCCTTTACAATTTTTAATTGCTTACCATTTAAAAATACGGGTGGTACGTTTTGCGGAGCCTTATTTTCCCCCCAGTGATTACCATAACCTCACTTTTTTTGTCATTATACATCATTCCGTGTCTTACAGCATAAGTCTCACAGATTTTGAGGAGGTCTCTTAAACCACAAATTGATGGACACAGCAACACCATATCGTCGGCGTAGCTTATGTTGTTGACCATCATACCGTCAATAGAGCAGCCTGCATAGGTGTTGCTGAGTTCAACAATCAGCTGATTCATATACAGATTGAAAAGCTTTGGTGACGACAGTCCACCTTGTCTTACACCGCATTCCAATCTGTACATGTCCGACTTTCCACTAGACCATCTTACACTATTAAGTTGGTTTGCATACCAGAATTTAAATAAATTAACAATTTCAGTGGGTAGAATTTTGCTAAGCTTATCCCATAGAAGCTGATAAGAAACCCGATCGAAGGCTTTGGATAAATCCAAAAAACAGGCGTACACTGGTGTTTTTCTATCTGTGTAATACCTGACAGTGTGTTTTAGACACAAGATGGCACTTTCAGTCGAAACACCTGCCCGAAACCCAAACTGGGCCTCATGCAGATGTAACGCTTTGTTCAAGTGACCATCGAGTAGACTGTCAAGTACTTTAGCAGCTATTGTTGCGAGGGATATTGGTCTGTAGTTGTTTATATCGGTAGTTGTTTATATCGGTAGTTGTTATATCTGTAGTTGTTTATATTTTACTTAGATCTATGGATGATCAGATCACTAACTTATTTCTGTATTATAATTTATTGTTGTCTGAAATGGTGAATGACAAATGAGAGCAGAAGGTAAAGCAGACACATCCGAGTACTCAATTCTTCAAAAAAACATTCGTAAGGCGCTGAAATCAGACCTAAAGCGATACGAGGTGGATGTTATTGAAGAAGCTCTAAGTCGCAACACAAATAGGAAAACCATGGCATTAAAACTCAGCACCGGAAGGAAGCAAATCTTCAAACTCAACGACGAAAACGACAATGTTGTCACAAATCGAGACGAACTACTTAATATTACGCGCAGGTACTATGAACAACTTTACAAAAGCAAAACACCAAACCCAGCAAATGCAAAAGGTACTTCGAAACGTGCATTAGTGATTAATGTGGGATCAGAAGAGCTTCCAGATGTCTCAACAGCTGAAATCGACTTAGCCCTCCAACAACTTAAAAACAGAAAAGCCCCAGGAGAAGATGGTATTATTCCAGAAATGCTGAAAAACTCCACTGAAAAACTGAAAACCTCACGGGCAATCTTATTTACAAAGTGTTTAGTGGAAACTCAAGTACCTGAAAAATGGAATAACGCTGTTATTACTCTTCTTCACAAAAAAGGTGACATTAAGCGACTAGACAACTATCGACCAATCAGTCTGCTCAGCCATATATACAAACTTTTTACTAGAGTTATAGTCAACCGCCTTCAGAACAAACTCGATGATCAGCAACCGCGAGAGCAGGCTGGATTTAGAAGAGGTTTTAGTACGTGTGATCATCTGCAAACCATTAAAACAGTCATAGAGAAATGCCACGAATACCAAAAGCCTATAATAGTTACTTTTGTGGATTACGAGAAGGCATTTGACTCTATAGAGTTCTGGGCCGTAGAGCAAGCCCTCGCAGATAGCCGTGTAGATGAACGCTATATTGCAATGATAAAGCACCTGCAAAGACACGGTACAGCTTGCGTTAGTTTACACGAGAAAACTGCTAAATTCTCTCTGGAGCGAGGAGTTCGCCAAGGTGACACAATATCTCCAAAGCTTTTCACAGCCGCATTACAGAACATCTTTAGCAAAATTAACTGGGAGGAGAAAGGCATTAACATCGATGGAGAACGCTTGACGAACCTAAGGTTTGCCGATGATCTGGCTATATTTGCGGACAATATTGAGGATATGACGGTCATGATCGATGATCTGAAGCGAGAATCGGCTAAAGTCGGTCTCAAAATGAACGTCGCTAAAACCAAAATCATGACCAACATACCTACTCCACAACCGCACCAACTCCCGGTCGAAGTCGTAGAGGAGTATGTCTACCTTGGTCACAAGATCACCCTGGGGTTACAGAACCAAACGGTAGAGGTTGAGAGACGCATAGCCCAAGCCTGGGCAGCTTTTGGCGCCAATACCAAAATACTGCGTGGAAAGCTGTCCATAGGAATGAAGAGGAAGGTGTTCGAGCAATGTGTGCTGCCGGTCTTTACTTACGGCGCGGAAACCATGACTCTTACAGAAAGATCTGCAGAGAAGATAAGGGTGGCGCAGAGGGCAATGGAAAGAGCGATGCTCGGAATTTCCTTGCGAGACCGTAAGCCAAATGAGTGGATCAGGGCCAAAACCAAAGTGAAAGACGTGGTGGAACTGATTGGAGCGCGAAAGTGGAGATGGGCGGGGCATATTGCCCGAATGGATAGAGAGCGATGGACGCGAAGACTGCTGGAGTGGAGACCACGACAGCACACCAGACCGCGGGGAAGACCACCAAAAAGATGGGTTGACGACATCCGACGACACGCAGGCCATGATTGGATGTCGAGGGCTCAAGACCGTCTAGAGTGGAGGCGTTTGGAGGAGGCCTACATCCAGAAATGGATTCATGACAGGCCGCGATGTTGGCTGAAATAAACGAAATTGAATCGAATATGGATAAATTATATATATATATATATAAATGTAGTCAATAGCACTCAAGGATAGCTTTTTTATTTATTAAAATAGGAATATGCTTTAGTTACAGAGGTTATATCTAAAATCCAAAATTTACCGTTTATGAATGTAGAAAATCAATTACTATAATAAACCTACACTGCTGAACCAAGTACAGATAAGTACAAAGGTAAGGTTGGTTATTCGGTTTCAAGATCTTTATTTCATACCCAAAAAGAACATATAAGTTATTTATGTGGTTGTGACGGTACATCATCAGCCTATATTAGTCCACTGCTGGACATAGGCCTCCCCTAATGAGCGCCATAGCGCCCTGTCTTCACGGTACGACAAGTAGAAAATAGAGCTGAAGCAGGAGTTTTGTGTAAGGCGTGGCCAGTCGTTTTCCCCCCTCGCTAATGTACAGACGTGCATTGTTATCAGTGTGGAAATATAAAATCAGTACTTAGAATATACCCACTAAGACTACCTACCTACACCTAAGAACAATACCTGTATGCATAAAATCACAATCAATGATATGTTTTGGTCCTTCGAGCCGGATTAGGAAGTGATTTCGCGTAATGCCTATTGTACGCTCCAGATCACCGATCTGCCCCGGGAAGACGGGAGCCGAATACAGTTCAACTTCGTCTTTGAACATGCTGGCTGATTTGAACACCGCCGCTCCGTTGTCCATTGGAACTCCTTGCACAGTTGTACCGTCTGGGACAGCGGAAGCATTCGAAAGCCCCGCAATGCTGCCAGGGCAACTAAGGAGGTCAGCACGTGCAAAAACAAAGAATATTGGAGGAAAACAAGATGTTCCACCGTTTGTTTCTTTGGAATCGTTGTGTCCTGCAACTGCTGATGTGAAGCCGAAGAACATTGGAGGATCTGCTAAGATTCCACCGTCAGCTTCTTCTGCATTCTTTGTTCCTGCTCCAAGGTCGATGAAATCCTCAAGGAGGTCTCAGTCATCTGCTCTTCGGGAACTAGAAGAAAAAGAACTTGAGGAGGCTAAAGCGAAGATTGCTACAGCTAGAGCTGAAGCCGCAGCAGCCAAAGCTAAATTCGCCGCTGAAGCTAAAGCTGCCGCTGCCGAAGCCGAAGCTGCCGAAGCTAAAGCCGCCGCTGCCGCCGCCAAAGCTAAAGCCGCCGTCGCTGCCGCCAAAGCTGACGCTAAAATTGCCGATGCTGAAGCTGCTATTGTAAAAGCTGAAGAAAAAGCAGCTACAATCGCTGCGAATTTAGCCCGTATGAGTGTCACTGGGTCCCAGTGTCCATCAGAACTTCAATCAGAAGATGATGAGTTCGACGAAGAAAGATCGATTCAGGTGGAACGATGGGCCGAACAATCGACCAAGTTTACTGAAAATCCATACAATAACCTACAAATTCAGAATAAACCGATGTCACCTGCCGAGAACAAACCAGTGCCATCTGCTGAGGACAAACCGACTCATAATTGTGAAATAAGTAGACTCGCCGACGCCATCATAAGTGCCTCTAGATCAGGACAGTCTACAAAAGTGTGGGATCTTCCAAACTTCTATGGAGATTATGAAGAGTGGCTACCATTCAAGAGAGCATATTTAGACAGCGTGGCCCAGCACAGCGACGTACAGAATATGGCTCGCCTTAGAAATTCCATCAAAGGGACAGCCAGGGAAGTCGTCAGAAGTCTTTTGTTTGTGGCCTCTAACCCTGACGATGTTGTGGATGCCCTAGAACAAAGATTCGGAAGACCTGAACAAATCGCACTCGCTGAAATTGAGAAAATTAAAGACCTGCCACGAGTTGGCGAGACGCCGAGAGAAATATGTGTCTTTGCAAGCCACATAAATAACGCAGTTACGACGATTAGCGCACTGAACAAGACAGAATACTTGCATTCGCCAGAAACGAGCAAGAAAATAATTGAAAAATTGACGTCGTTGTACCGAATTCGATGGTTCGACTTCAAAGCACGCAGCGGTGAAGAACCTGAATTGATAAAGATCAAGAACTTCTTGAATCAAGAAGCATCCTTGTGTGCCGCTTACGCTCCTCCAGAATCTAGCAAGAAAAGACACCCACGTCACCAAGTGAATGTTGCAACAGATCAAGAAGAAACGGTGCTTGAGAAAACGAAAAAGTTCTGTGTCCATTGTGAAAAAGACCATTGGCTCACAGAATGCAAAAAATTCAAAGAAGCTTCAACAAACGAAAGATGGGAGATCGCGAAGAAATATCGGCTATGCTTCATGTGTCTCCGTCGAGGACACATGATTTCAAATTGTAAAGGACAGCCGTGCAAGAGATGCAAGCGACCTCATCACAATATGTTGCACTCGGAGCTATCTCGTCGAGAACCAGCACCGTCAACGCAACCAGACAAGCCAAGTGAGACGTCGTCGTCTGTAACTCAGCCAACGACGGAAAATAAAAAAGTTGCAAACGTCATGACATCCGTTTATGCGATGGGCAAAACAGCAAGCGTCTACCTGAAAATGATTCCTGTAGATATTTACGGACCGAAGGGGACTACGCGAATTTTGGCACTATTAGATGAAGGTTCTACAGTGTCGTTGATTGATAAAGATGTTGCCCGTCGCATCGGAGCTTCCGGAAAAGCAGAACCGCTCATAATAGAAACCGTCGGTGGAAAGAATATAGAAACGAAAGACTCCGAGAAAATGAATCTCAAAATAAAAGGAGCATTTAGGACGGATAAACGAATGCTGAAAGGGGTGCGCACCATAGAAGACTTAAAACTGGCACCTCAGTGCATCGATGTGGACACTATTGAAAAGTGCAGTCATTTGAAAAACTTGAAAGAAAAGCTCCTCTATGAAGCAAATAAACCAGCGCTGCTGATTGGGCAAGATAACTGGGATCTCATCGTATCAAGAAAAATCCAGAAGGGAAAACGAAACGAACCTGTAGCATCACTCACGAGCCTGGGATGGGTACTCCACGGCTTTCATTCTGGAACAGCCCCCCTGAATTTCGTGAATCATTGCCGCATGAAAGATAATGATGAAGAAATCACCAAGCCAGATGAATGGAAATGGGTTCCAACTAAAGAAAACCCAACAGATGACGCTACCAGAAACTTCCCTAAAGACTTCGACAGCAAAGCAAGATGGTTTAATGGGCCTGCATTTTTATATCAATCCGAATCTACTTGGCCAGTCAAGGATATTGGAAAAGAGGAAATACGAGAACTTGACCATGACGAAATGAAAAAAGTTACCTGTGCCGGAACAAGAATCGCCACTTCGCCGAGCCTGCCTGATCCCTGCAGATTCAGTAGTTGGATGCGCCTTCTTCGAGCTACGGCAAGAATATACATGTTCATGGACTTATGCCGCCGAAAATCAACGAGTCAAGAAACACCGTCTAAAAAACGGGACCGAGGAAACTGGCTACCTATCGAAAATGAACATTTGAGGAAAGCAGAATTAGCTCTCATTCGTTACAGCCAGCAAGAATCATTCAAGAATGAAATAGAAAATCTGAATAAAAACAAACCGCTTGAAATTTCAAGCCGACTTAAGAAAATAGATGTGACACTCGATGA
Source organism: Eupithecia subumbrata (assembly GCA_949316285.1). Taxonomy (NCBI): domain Eukaryota; kingdom Metazoa; phylum Arthropoda; class Insecta; order Lepidoptera; family Geometridae; genus Eupithecia; species Eupithecia subumbrata. Next base: position 32,212,089 of record OX438640.1, on the reverse strand, counting down.
AGAAAATATATTGCGTCTCAATACTAGAACAGCGAAGCTTCGGGACTTCGAAGAAAATCCTAAATTACCAATCCTGGATGGAAAAAACTGTGTGTCACAGCTAATAATTGAACATTATCATAAAAATCTACACCATGGAAACCACGCCACCGTAATTAATGAATTACGACAGAGATTTTGGATACTATCCCTACGCGACGCAGTACGACAAGTTGCTCATCAATGCCAGCTATGCAAAATCAGAAGACAAAAAGCAGAAATGCCACCACTAGGGGACTTACCTCAAGAACGTCTCGCACATCATCAGCCACCATTTACATGTACTGGTGTTGATTACTTTGGGCCGATATATGTAACTATTGGTAGAAGAAAAGAAAAGCGTTGGGGCGTACTTTTTACGTGCCTCACGACAAGTGCAATTCATATAGAACTGGCTGCATCCCTTAGCACGAATTCTATGATAATGGCGCTGAAAAGGTTCTCATCGAGAAGAGGAAGCCCGAAGATATTGTTTTCTGATAATGGCACTAATTTAGTTGGAGCGAAACGAGAACTCAAGGAAGAGGCCAAGAAACTCCGAAATCAAGACCTCATTGAGGCTGCTGAAAATGGAGGATTCAAGTGGAAATTTATTCCACCAGGTGCACCTAATATGGGAGGAGCATGGGAAAGACTAGTGCGGTCAGTGAAAACTGCTCTCGCTGCGGTCCTGAATGAAAGAAACCCACCAGAAGAGGTGCTCTCTACCTTATTGACAGAAGTAGAGCACACAGTAAATTCTCGGCCACTTACTCATCTCAGCGCTGAACCGGGAGAAGAAGAGAGTTTAACTCCAAATCATTTTTTGATTGGCCGCTCTAACGGAGCTGCAATTTTCGGAGAATCCGATGACGTAAACCTCATCGGCCGTCCTAATTGGAAGACAGCACAAAGATTGGCTGACCACTTTTGGAAGAGGTGGTTAAAAGAGTATCTGCCGACACTGATGCCTCGAAAGATAAAAAACCGAAGAATTACGAATATTCAAATAGGAGACACAGTTTTGGTAGCAGACTCTTCTCTTCCACGAAACACTTGGCCAAGAGGAGTCATAGAACAAACATACCCGGGTCCTGATGGTCGAACGCGTATCGTCGACGTACGAACAAAGGGTGGTATCATGAAGAGACCTACTTCTCGCCTCATCGTCATTGTACCCAATACGTCGTCGCTTCAGTTAGATGGAGTGCTTGTTGGAGCGCGCACTGGGGGGGAGAATGTTAGCAACGACGACATTATGCCGAAGAAATAAGGCTCAAAATTGTGTAGGACAATATCTTCATTATAGCTAGGAAATTTCTTGAAGTTTTGTTTTGAAATAGAGTTCAAAATCGAACATTATTTTTAGGTAAACAGAATAGGTAATAGTTGCTAGCGTCCGGCTCGCTTATACCTACCTACTTATGTATCTATAGATAATTAATTTCTCGAACGAATCGAAAAGAAAGACAAGGACAGAAAAATATTCTAGAATAAAGAAAGAGATAGGTATAGCTTCCGGAAACGCGTAGAATTATCTAGAAAGGATAGAAATAGGTATAAAAACCGAGCCTTCTGGCAGATTAATTATTCAGTTCTAAGCGATCAAACAGTGAACAAGTCTTAAGGAAAATAACGAAAGTGAATTATTAAGTGCAGTGCAGTGACTTTTGTATTAAGAACGTAGTTGTGTGTATACGGTTGAATATACCGATTTGAAGTGTTCTGAAGTGTTTTTACTTGGATATCATTCCTGACCAGCCCTAGTTGAAGTCTTACACCTTCGACGAGCCCCTACAATATGAAATGAACTATAAATCCTTTTATTTGTGCTCGTCCTCCATGTAATACAAAGTAGGGGTTAGGCCCACACGCAATATCATACACCCCTAAATAGTGTTTGTTTGGCGGCCAATAAATATACGGGAACGACAGATGCGGCCGAGGTATTGGCAAATACAAGAAATCGAGGACTCTGGTGATATTGGCTTTTAATAGATCCGTGGAATTGTGCAGAGGAATCGGAGCTAGTTACGTATGCATGTATATATTAATGTTCAAATATATTAATTTTAGATGAAGTGATTTTGTAAAAAAACGCTCTACCACAGATGGTCATGAAATGACCTGTCTTTGGCCTACACTGAAAACCAGCGCTGGGTAAACACACCAGGTCTACCCAGCACAATGCCGAGTGTAGGCCTAAACCTGCTGCGAACAAGAATTGGGCAGCTAAGTCTAAGATTTATTTAGTGTTTAGTTAGTTATTGTGTTGTGTTTTAAATTTAAGGCAAATAAAATTATTTTATTTCTTTCTTTTTCTTCTTTACGCAGATGTAAGTAGCAGCAACTCATGTAGGACAGGAAACGGTGTACAGGACACCGACACGGAGATACAGTTTCACTATGTCGATTGTACACATCTCAGACTTTCACCAGTCAGTCAGAAGACAGAAGCAGTTAGCTAATAGATTTGTGTCACGGCCATGGTGGTTGCGGTGGCGTAAGAATCGAACCCGCCAACTCGCCCATGGATATCGTAAGAGCTGACTAAACAAACCCCCCAGAGGAAGGACAGGGAAGCAGCTACCTTCTGTGTATTTTTAACACTTTGGCTTTAACTTGAGCGGTTTTTATGGCAAAACCCCGTTAAAGTCATTTATAACGGGATATTTACCATGATTTGCATTTTGAGCTTTCCAATATTTCGGAACAGTTTCATGCGCCATGATCATGGAATAACGGATGAAACACATGCATGACACATGAAACTGGCGAAATATTGAAAAGCTCAAAATGCAAATCATGGTAAATATCCCGTTGTAAATTACTTTATTGTTACTGTACCTGTATATTGTTTGCAACAGTCTGCAGTTAGCTCAATTGTAAATACTAGTTCTAATTTATTTCTATTGATTGTAATTTTTTTTGTGAATAAAGGCTTCTGCCCTTTAGTGTTAATAACCATGATGGATTTACAAGTTTTATCGAAAACCCCGTTGTTTTGGTAAGCATGATCAGCAGTGGTTTCATGTGTGCTGATAAGGAGGTTCCTATTTACGAAGCAAGTAAGTTACTTACGCAGCGATATATGTAGCAGCAGTGCCCACCAACTGCAGTTTAGTCCGCACCACACTCATGTAGGACAGGAAGCGGTCTACATAGGACACTGCGAGGTGCAGGGTCTCGCTCTGCTGGCTGTACTCGTCGCAGACTTCCACTAGCCAGTCCACGAGGATGGAACGCATCAAGTGTGTGATGTCTGGCTGCTTGCGCATGTAACGAGGGTTGGCGCGGTTCTTTGCCTGTGGGATAATAACAGTACAAAGATCAAAAGTCATTTATTTGATGACCATGTAAGGTCACAGAGATTTGACGCGAGGAAAAACTGTTTTGAAGGTTGAACCTTTGACCTCAAGATCACATAACTTTTCTTGGAAATTTTTTTGCTATTGTCGATGAGCGGAACCTAAATCAGAAAGTTTTGAGGCCAAGGTCAGTTAACCTTGGGGAATAAGGTAACCCCTGTGACACCCTTCCTTATGGCATTATAAAAAGAAAGTTTTAATTGGAATGAGAAAAATGGGGGAAATATCAAGTCTTTTTGACTGAATGACATGTTTTAACTTCTAGTGCTGAGGGCATTGAACTTTGAGGTCAATGTCCTGAAGAAAAGTTGCCCCATAGTCCTCCCCTTACTAAGTCCTTCACTAATCCATGAAAAATAAATTCTTATCATGTTAATGTCCCGTCAACTACACTTACCCAAACCAAAATAACATGTTTCAAATGACAGTACCTAATGACAGTTGTTTCTACCTAATATTGGAAAAGAAATAAGCAACTTTCAGAGTCAGTCAGTCAAATAATAAAAATTGTGTGCAGTTACCTCAATTTCTCTCATGTATTCATAGATGTCTTGCTGATAATCCACAACATGGAAGAACATGTCTCTATCTGTGGTTGCCGTGGTCGCATCCTCGTCTTCCAGCAGGCTCTTGGTGATAGACATTGAGAGGACGCCGGAGTCACCAATGGACATGGGTGATTCAACCACATCTTTCTTTTCTTGTAATGGTTGCCTGTTAACAATTTTGTGACGTAATATTTTGCATGTACTGATTCCCTGTTTTTATTTGTAGACTATTTCTTATCCTAGAGCTCACTTTAGGCTTGGAAGATTCACCAAAGTCGTTCTTGGGTTTAACAAATATTGAATTAAATTTCAGTATTACAATTTGCATGTAGAAGACTAGCAAAAACTTTAAATAATCAAGCAGGAGAGACTATTTATTATTAATGGTCATGCCATCATCCATCACCCATTGCCTGTTTCACAAGCTTATACTATTCCATCTAAATAATTATCTACTGGCCTGACAACAAATTTAGGTACCTAAAATACTACCTTTCATTAAAAAATTTAATTGTCATTGTGCATCACATAAAAGGTAACCTCTAACCTGTCAGTTAGACTTACCGCTGAGGTGGAACTTCTTTCTGCCGATCCAGTTTCTCCTTGACACAGAGTGCCTTTATATTTTCAGCATTATTGTTCACAAACAGATTGTCCTTCCTCGCAGTCTCTTTAGCCACAAAAGGTTTGAAGGTTGGCTCTCGTTTCTTCACCTCGGCCTCCGATGACGGCTTGTCTTCGTACACGCTGAAGGCGCGAAACTGCGCTACGGGGGGGACGATATTCTTTTCGTTCTTGATTTGGCGCACCGTCCGATTCTCATCTTGTAGTTTGCACGTTTGATTTGTCAATCCAGCCTAAAACAATACAAAGCCATCGTACAACAACAAATACTGCCGTTCACATGATAACCAAACAAGCAACTTACGAGTTTCGCGTTCCGATTTTGATTGCAAGCAAATTGACTGAGGTCTCCGAGGGCACGCCGCTGGTTCGCGGAGAATATCTCAGCATTGTCCTTCCTCATCGTTAGGGAGCCGTTTTCTTGATCTTCGTGAATTCTGAATGCCATTGTCCTCGCTTCCGTAAACAACTAACAAAATTCCAGATCGGCAAATACGCTAATTACACGTTAGTAATAAGGTGACCACAGCTTAATTATGACTCACTGCTAAATGTAATTGCACATTTTGAAATAAATTTGAGTGTAGTTGTAAAAATGTGCATCAGCAAATCTAAAATCACCCCCAAACGCTTTTTGTGGAGTCAACGGACAACACAGAAAACAGACATTTTGGCATTTTCAGCTGTTGCAGTTTACAATATCTCTATGGTTTATGGTTTTTCAAATTTGAACCAATGGAAATTTAGTGAATCCTTGCCAGTATTAAATTTTATGATAAAACGAGTGAAAGCGTACTTTACACTATACAATTAGGTTGGACCGACACGACGACGACGGGGCGGGGACATTTCATCAACCCGAAGCGAAAACAAAATAGCGTTTTAAAGATCCATCGGATTCGATTCGGAAACGAATCGGTGAATTAAAATACCCATGCAGAGATTTCAAGGGGATTTTGAAGGTTCCGTTCAAAAGACTGCTCTCCCACCCCGCGTACTACCGAGATACCGCTGCGCTGCTGCTTGGACATTATTTTGTATAGCAAAACACGAAGCATTGTCAAATGGCTGTAGATCGTAGAAGAAGTAAAGGTACCAAGCAGTCAGTTTTATATTCCACAATATGGTTTGAAGCTTCGGAAAGCAAGCCGAAAAGTTAGCCAAATCGACGGATTTTCATTCGCATGATGATCCTAAAAGCTTTTGAGCCAAGACGTTTAGATTGTCATTGTCAATATTTCGTGTATGTCATTGTCCATGTCCACGGAGAGGAGAAGTCGAGGCCGAGGACACGACGACGGCGACAGACGGCGACTTTGCTTTGCTTTGCAAGTCTTGTAAAATTTTGGCTGCAATTTGGAAACCCTTGGTCGTTGATTACGTTTCACATGATAGAAATCAATAAAAATACGAAAAGAGAAATTTGCAATAGAAGTCCTGTGTCATATTACAACCATAAAACAAAATGGGGAAGGCTAAAAAAGGGAAGAAGAACGCGACTGCGGATGACGGGTAAGATCCACATATGTTTAGTCCTTCTTTTGTACTAGAATTCGCTGGGAGTTCCCAGCTATAAATTCTTCTTATTTTACAGCGACAGTGAAGTAGAAACCACCAACATCGACAATGTTAAACCGGTACAAAAAGGGAAAAAGTAAGCTAACATTTCTAGGTTATTTATATCATTTCTCTGGTCTCCTCTTGAGGTACATTTCACACTCTTACCTTATGATAAGCGCATTTTAATACCAGCTTAGCTTGATGATAAAATTGCTCAATATTCAGAGTACACAGGTCCCCAATCCCTATGCTGGTGCACTGTATCATGAAACAAGTTCAAATCAAGCCATACATTTTTCAGAGTTATTGTTGACTCAGATGAGAGTGAGGATGAAAAACCGAAGACAAAATCTAAACACAAAAATTCAGTGGATGAAGATGTAGCAGAAGTCACAAAGAACATAAAGAATGTCTCCATTACCAAGTCTCAAAAGAAAAAACCTAAAGAAGATAGTGAAGGTACTAAAGTACTTAATAATCATAATGCAAAACAAACTATTCTGGTGATATTATTTCATAATATTTTGCAATTACAGATGAATCAGATGAAGAACCTGAAGAAAAACCCAAGAAGAAGAACAAAAAGAAAGAAGACAAGAAAAGTGCATTCTCCCTTCTGGAAATAGAGGATGAAGCTGACTCCCCTGTCGAGGATCTCCCCTCTTCAGATGAGGAAAAACCAGTGACAAAATCACAAAAAAAGGCTGAAAAAAGCGAGCCTGCTAGCAAGAAGGGCAAGAAAGCCAAACGCAAGAAGAATGACAGTGATGATGATCTTGACAAGGTTCTGGCCGAGTTAGAAATGGAATATTCTGGAGCTAAACCAGCAGATCCCATTGTAGCAAGCGGAGAGAAATCTCAGGAGGAAGAGAAACCGAAATCTAAGAAAAAAGAGAAAAAAGATGTACCTCAACCTGAACCTGAGAAAGAAGAAGAAGGCAGTGACAATGAAAACAATGTTACCTTGAAAACAGCTGCACAAAAAAAGAAAGAAAAGAAGGAACGAGAAAAGTTAAAGAAACAAGAAGCTAAGATGAAAGAGGGAAAAAAAGAAGCAACTCCTGAAGCATCTTCAGAGTCAAAAGAAAGCAAACCACTTGAAAAGGAAGACAAAGTTGACGAGAATGAGGAAGGTGAAGCTCCAGAAAAAGAAGGAAAAAAGAAGAAAAAAGGTGATAAAGGAGACAAAGATGATAAGGGAAAAAAGGGCCCTGCAAAGAAAACTATAGCTGCTATGCAAGAAGCACTGAAAAAGCTCAAAGAAGAAGAGGAAAGACTGCAAAAAGAGGAGGAAGAAAAAATTCAACAGGAAGAAGAACGAGAACAACAGAGATTAGAAGCAATAAGACTTGAAAAGGAACGGAAAGACCGAAAGAAGCAAAAAGAAAAGGAGAGGAAAGAAAGACTTAAAGCAGAGGGCAAGCTCCTCACTCCCAAACAGAAAGCTGAGAAAGCCAGAGCTCAGGCCTTGCTAGATTCCCTCAAGGCTCAGGGAATAGAGATTGGAGCAGTTGAAAAGAAACCACTTAGACCTGGTACTAGGGTCAAGCCTGGAAGACTGAAGAGCCAAGTATCTCAAGATGCCCCTGCTACTCCGACTGAAGAGAAAAAGGCTGAAATAGATTCTTCTGAAAAGAAGGTATGTTTAGAAATGCCATTAAAAAGAAATCTTATCTCCATATAACTAAAGAAAATCAATCACCTTAATCTTAACATCAGTTTTGTCCATATTTTGTACTTGATAAAGTATTTAGTTTCTTTTTATTTAGGAGGAAACTCCCATACTGTTGGAGAAGAAAGTATCAGAGAGTGAGTCAGTAAAAGACGCGTGGGATGCAGAGTCTTCTGAGGAAGAACCTGAGCCAGAACCGGAACCCAAGCCACAGGCACCGGCGGCCTCTGCGAAGGCCAAGCAAGAGGCCTCACCACCAAAGGAAGAAGAGGTTAGTTCGATTTGGTTTAAAAGTAAATATGCTGACATGTCCCTACTCCCTAGTAATCATCATCAGCCTATGTTAGTCCATTCCTCCACTCCATTCATCACACTCCCACTCCGCCATAGTGCCCTGTCTTCAGCTTGCCGCATCCAGCATCTGCCTGCAGCCTATCGCAGGGGGTTAAATTATTCTGAATGAAATTTTATACACAGCACCATCTGGCCCGAAAGCAGAGCTTGTGTTAACGCATTCACTGCCCAGTCTACCAAAAAAAAAAAATTGACAAACCTAGAACAAATAGGGTGATTGCTACAGTTATTGACCACTTAAGGAAAATTATATTTTCTAAACTCTATAAAAAAAAAAATCAATAGAGATACAGGTTCCTATGATATACCAATCAAATGGTAATATATCTGAGTAATAGAAAATTAAAACATATATATTAAAATCGGATATTTATCATTAAAAAACATTATTTAAATCAAATAAGGCAAAGAATTTAGTAATTAGCCATGAAAACACAGTAATTATCATACTGATAAACAGTTATTGACCATGCATAATATAAAATTTAAAAATGCTCATAACACCAAAACGGCTGAACCGATTTTCATTAAACTTAGATTAAAGCACGTAAAAAACATTCAAGTAGCATATAAATGAAACTTTAATAAAATATGTTCATTGCAAAAAAATATTTTTTTAAATTAAATTAAAATTTTAGATAATTCACACCTAATTCTTCCTCTCTTGATTTTATTATACTCAAAAATCTTCATTTTCTTCGTCACTGTCTTCGTTGTCACAATCATCGTCATTATTTTCCATAAGAAAACATTGGTGGGATAGAAAATTATCTCCTTCTTCTTGAGGTGTACAAGATGTGATTTCGGAATGCATGACCTATGAAAAGCTTTTCCACATTCGCAACATCGTAATTTAATAATTTTAACCACTCCTTTGCACGCACCACAGGTAGAACTAGGAGTTTTAACTTTCTTTTTCTTTTCTAACTTATTAGCCTTCTTTTCTTCCAGTTTCCTCTTCTTGTCTTCCGTTTTACGATCTCTTTCCAATTTTTTCTGTCTTTTTTCTTCTTCTGCTCTCTGTTTTTCTTTGTTTTTGTTTTCTAGAATCTTTTGATACTCACGTCCGAAAATATGATAAGGTAGCCTTTCAATGTTCCGTTCTCCTTTTCTAGATGGTATTGGTGGTATTTTCAAAAACTCTTTTATATTAGCAGCTGAACATGATGGTTGGTGTAAGCTACAGTCACGTTTGTCTGGTACTCCTAGGTCGTCTAAAGTGATAAGTTCCTCAGCACACACAGTAGCAACAGTTTTATTATGTCTGTAACAGTTTCGTTATGTCGAAGAGGTTTGCGATCTGTCATTGTTAGATGAATTGTTAAGTTTCTGGTTTCCACAGGTTTGGTGTTTATCAATGTTATTGTATTGTTTATCCATACATATAGAAGATATAGAATACGACAAAGAACAAGAGAAGAACCTCGAACAAGAAACTTCTTGTTCGAGGTTCTTCTCTTGTTCTTTGTCGTATTCTAGAATATCCTCTATAAATCTATTTCGGCATTCATCTCCAGATAATTCATGCATTATTATTGTTGTATTCATGTTTTCTTCTCTCTCTACTTTCTTCGATACTGAAATTTCCCGTTCGGATTCAATATTTTCACCTTCCTTACTTCCAGTAGTTGTAGTGTCTCCGTCAATGTTAATTTTTGAGTTATAAAATTCCCATATCAAATCAACAATCTTCTATGAGTTTTTCTTCTTCTGTAGCTTACTTCTCTTTTCTTAAAAAGATAATGGTCCAAAGTCGCTTTTGTTATTCGGGTTTTTTATCTTAAAATGTAATGTCGCTCTAGGTAGGTATGCTATATTTTTTGGCTACTGCCCGAACAGAAATACCTCGGCTTACGTCTTCTAGAGCCTATTCCAATTGTTCTTTGGTATATTGCGGTAATTTGGGCATGTTGAATCAGTCTGAAAGAAAATAAATAGAGCGATATAGTTATTGACCACCTGAGATTTACTAATTAGCCACCCCCCGGACAATAACTGATCCGATGCAGTTACAATGCTGAGATTTTGAGAAGACCTTATTAATACCACAATAAAGCAGAAAATGCATTCAAAATACATATTTCGGAAATTCAGTTATTGTCCGGGGGTGGTTAATAGCTGAATTTCATACAAATAAGATTTAGTAATTGACCGGGTTTTTTTTTTGAGGTTAGAATTACTTTACGAACTTTGAAAACACACTAAATTAACTACTATTCAATTACCAACAGATATGTAACAAGTTTACAATAATAAATCAACAAGTTACATAAAAAATCATGGTTATAAAAAACACTTACCTTATTTTTTTCGTAACGAACACCCGCACTTATCACAACTTTTTTGAGTTGACCTCACCAATAAAAAATAACGCTATCTAGATCAAATATTATGAACTAATACGAAAGAAGAATGAATAAAGGTATAGTTTTTGTTTCTTTTATTCACGTACGATCTACCATTATCTTATTTCGATCGATTTTGTGTCAAATGGTCAATAACTGTAGGGTGGTCAATAACTGTAGAAATCACCCTACCTAATTTAATAATTAAAGCCAAGAAGGCGCTTATCAAGTGGAGGCCTGCGTCCAGCAGTGGACCAACACAGGCTATTGACGTGAGGTGAAGTGAGAAAAAATACCTGCAGAACAGAGCATAGTGTTTACAGCCAACCATTTGTTATTTTAAATGTGTTTGTATAGGAATCATTGTCTGTTTCTTTTATTTTTTATAAACCGCTTATTCCCACTTCTTCTTTACTGTAATTCTGAGGGGTGAGTCTATTTGATGTTAGTAACGATACGTGATCGTGACTAAGAACGTGCACGTGAAAATAGAGACCTTTTTCCACACAATTTGGTACAGCAGCTTCTGTATCGTGCGGACAGGGAAATTCGCAAATCTCATACTAAAAGGACACGTCACGATCACTTCTCGTTGCTAACGTCAAATAGACTCACCCCACAGTAAACAGAACTATCCTACAGCCAAATTCGATGCGAAATGTCTGTTACCTGTCACGTGATGTTTTATTACAATTTTTTAACCTCCCCCCACGTGATAATTACGCTTTAGCGTTAAGTGTAACGTTTAGTGTTTACACTCTACATATGTATCTCTATCCCTCATGATATTTCGTGATTTTTTCCGATGTGCGAAGCCGCGGGCAGAAGCTAGTTCTATATAAATCATCCTTCCTGGATGCTAAATCCCAATGGTGATGATGATGATTTGTTTGATTCCAGAAAGATGAAGAAGACAGTTCTGATGACGAAGATGATGACAGTTCTGACAATGACTCGAGCGAGGACGATTCGGATGACGAGCAGATGACCGATGCGCAGAAAAAACGGGAGGCTGTACTCAAGAGATTAGAGGTAACAAATTTTGTCGATATCTGGGTATTACGGACAGGCCCCAATGTAAATAATAAATAAAATAAATAATAAAATAATAAATAAAATAAATATTTAATTCCAGGCCCTTTTACAGCCATTTGTTATTTCTATGTCCGGCTGTGTATGTATGTTTTTTATGTATGTTCCCCGATTTGTCCGTCTACCATTTAATGTTTCTTTTAATACTGTGTAGTGTAGACAATGATACGTATATGTCCCGCAAAACTTAGTAGGTACTGAATGTCAAATATCAAAGAATATGAAGTTTTCATTATGAATGTAAGCGGTTTAACTACGAACCTAGTTTGTGTTGGAAGAACACCAACGTTTCGTCCCTTAACGACTAGGTTCGTAGTTAACCCGCTTACATTCATAATGAATTCGTCAAACTACGAAAGTTTTTATAGTAATATGTAGTTTGTTTTCATTGTCTTGTAAACAATCAAATTATAAGAACAAAGTCTTGTCCTTTTAAATCCAAAATGGTTATTAACACTAAATACTCAAATTATGGTAAATATCCCGTTATAAATGACTTTAAAGTCTTGTCCGTCGGTCAGTAAAGTCGTTTCCTTTAAAATAAACGAACCATGTTATTTACAGAAACGTCGTATAGACAACGAGGCGAACAAAGCGAACAACCAACTGCGCGCAGCGGTTGTCTGCGTCCTGGGTCACGTAGATACAGGCAAGACGAAGATCTTGGACAAACTGCGCAGAACCAATGTCCAAGACGGCGAGGCGGGCGGTATTACGCAGCAAATCGGCGCTACCAATGTTCCTATCGAGAATATTAAAGAACAGACCAAACATGTTAAAGGGGTAAGTCCTTTTGTATGTTGGAAAGAACTTCGTTTGACCACATTCTCAGGCACCAGGCTAAGCAATGCAGCTAGAATTAAGAAAAATGTCATAAAATGCGTATATATTGGAATTAATTTGCTATATTTTACTCATTGGATGATGATTTTTGTCTTATTTACCATAGACAAAGCCTTGTCTAGGCTGTCCATGCTAAGGCTAAGTTTCCACTGAGTTGGAGTGGAGCGTAGAAGAGCAGTGAAAAGTGGCAAGTGTTTCCATTGAAGTGGAGCGGAATACACACACCACAGCCTGCACTACCTTCCATTTAATTTCTTCCAACGCCAACAAGTTTTGTTGTCATCCCGCTTACATTCATAATTAATCCAAAGTGCTGTTTCATAAACGACGCTTATATTTTTTCCAGGTGAATGAGATAGCGTTCAAACTGCCCGGTCTACTGATCATCGACACACCAGGGCACGAGTCGTTCAGCAACCTAAGAAGCAGGGGCTCCTCCCTCTGCGATATCGCTATTCTCGTAAGTTACTTCTAACGGCTTAAACTTGTATCTTGTATTACAAATAATAGGGAGACATTATTTACAAAAATGTTTTCTTAGTAATAATTGTGCAAAGATTGGGTAACTAGCTAGTATTAAATTGTGTAGAGATACTACTAATATTATAAAGCCGAAAGTTTGTGAAATGTGAATTTTTTGTTATCTAGGATCTCCAAAAGTACTGAACAGGTTAAGATGAAATTTGGCGTACATTTAGGACATAGCCTAACTTAGATAATAGGCTACTTATATACTTATTATACCGTAAATATGCGTGTGAAGCCGCGGGCAGAAGCTAGTAGGCTTATAAAAGCCTATCTTAAGCTCCAGCTCCACAAAACAGGTTTAATACTTATAGACCTAATCTTTACACAATTATTACTAAGAAAACCTTTTTTTGAGTGGAAATAAATGTCTTATTATTATTTCTTAGCGCTGGGAGAACGTACCATAAAAAAAGTTTTATAAGTTTTATAAGTCACAATATTTTTTTTACCGACTTTAAAACAAGGAGGGGGTTCTATGTTCGGATGTATGTTTTTTATGCATTTTCGCAGATTTATCTGTCAATTTTTTATTGATTTTAATGATTATTCATTATATGTATTTGTTTTTGTGTTCTGTCATTTTTTCTTGATTATTTGGTATGATATAAACAATATTTGTATATTGTATTATTTTGGTCATGTATAGATAGTTATCCCGGAACCATGTAAATTTGGCTTGGTCTAAAAATCCCCTTAGACAATCCCCTGCGAAGGAAACTTTTAGACTTTTCGTCCAAAAATCCCCTAAACATCTCATTATAGTGGCTTAAGAGCCCTGTCACATATCGGAGAATTGCAAGTTTAGGTATTTTACGCACCGAGTGGGCGGCGACCTGCACAAGCGTGCTTTCTTTTGCGACTAAATGATCTTGATCCACCGTAATACAAGTTTTCTTAGGATGGAGTTCGATGGATTGTTTTTTTATGTGAAGTATTAATTTTGTTCATAATAGAGGTACCTAATTTGTTTTGATATATTTTTCATTATTTTACGCAGAAATCGATTGCTTACCGACATCCGCAGCATATATAAACAGGGTGGAATTTTGAGACGTTTCAGTAAGGGCAGGTACCTTAACCGTTGAAGCTACATGAAAATGGTCTGAGGAAACTAAACATCCTTTTTAGAAAAAAATATCTTCCCCTTTTATAGATTTTCAAAAAAATTACGTACAGATTTTTTGAACTTTTTTTGATGCCAATCAATCCATTTTTTTATACTAATCAATTAGTTCTTTAGAACCAACTAAATTTTCTGTACTAGAAAAGTCAGAAATCACAAAAATAAGATCCCATACATTTTGTAGGGAGTTCAAATCAATTTACTTTTTGTAACCGTGGGTTGGATTGCAAAAACACTTGGTTGAATCGAAAATTTGTGTTTCAAACGCATTGTTTCTTGTTTTTTCAAACTTTTTGTCCATTGTTTCGACGAGGTTGCTGTTGTAACAACAATTTTCTCCGAATTATATTGATTTTTCATTCTAAAATAACAACAAATCACGAATATCTATTTTAATACTAGTTTTTTATATGTCACACAGTTGAATGCTCCACCCTAAAAAGTGGTCAAAATATAGGCTAAAAATGGCAAAATTTCAATTTTTTTATAATAGGAGAGTCTAGAGGGGCGGGGAGCGAAAATTTTTTTTGCAATTAAAATGATATTAAACCCACGAACGTGAAAAAATTTTTCTTCTATCGTACTTAGTTTGGGAGATATCAAAAGGGGGGGGTGAAAATTAGAAAGCGAGGGGGGGTGATTTTTTTTTCTTCCAATTTGAAAAGAAACCTTCTATACGATCCCGCAATCAGAACTCCTCTATCGCGACAGCATTTTGTAGCACTCTCAAAAGAGGGGTCCGGGGGGGCAAGGGGGGGTAATTTTTTTTTGAAGTCGAAATCGTTCGACTCCCTCTATACAACGCCTCTAAAATTTTTCATCAGTATGACTCGGCTCGGGAGCCCCCACGGGGGGCGGGGATCCCGGGGGGCAAATCTCAAAAAGATATTTTTTGTAAGTTAGCGATCTACACTCATAATGGCCCATAATCGCCGTGTGGTGCCGGCGGCATAGAATTGCACCACCCCAACTCTTCCCGTGGGTGTCGTAAGAGGCGACTAAGGGAAACACACACCGGGGGGCGGGCAGCAGCGCCCCCTGCAGAGCAACTGTACCAAACTGCGATCCCCAACCCGCAATGCCCAGCGTGGGGATTATGGGCATTACCCCCCCAATGATGAAAGAAGCCAAAAAATGGCCCCCAGTTCCCGGCCGCCTCGCTATTCCTGGCCATGGTAGCGGCCACGGTAACGGCGGGGCAGGGGGTGCTAGGAATCCCCGGGCTACATTAGGCTACCATTCATTGCTCAAAAAACTGACCCTGGCGACGTTTAACGGACGAACTCTGAGGCTGGACCATCATCTAGCGCAGTTGGAAGTGGAGTTAGAGAATATTAAATGGCATGTTCTGGGGTTATGTGAAGTCCGTAGAGAGGGGGAGGACACCGTAACTCTAGACTCAGGCCATCTTCTCTACTTTCGCGAGGGTGATAAAACATCCCAGGGTGGCGTAGGGTTCCTCGTAATAATAATAATAATCAATAATCATTTATTTCATATGTTTCTAGAACTATACGTCACTTCTTATGCATAGGTTAGTGCCTACGTATGTAGGTATTACCATAATAGCAATTAAGTTAACAAAATATAACTAAATAAAAGCAAAACATTATCATTATTAGAAATTATTAGAAAAGTAAGTACAGTATTAACAAAAAAAAAAAATAATAATAACAATTTTAACAATTTTAAGTTTAACCTAATATAAGATAACTTATATTACATTGAATCTTCTTTAAGAAACAGCCTCAAAGGAAGTGGACATGGCAAAGCCCCGACACTGTGACTAAAAATGAGATCGACTTCATCATGACGGATAGCAAGCACATATTCAGAGATGTCTCAGTGATCAACAGGTTCAATACCGGATCTGATCACCGACTGCTCCGAGGCTCTCTGAATATCAACTTGAAGCTTGAAAGAAACCGTCTGATGAAGTCCACGCTCCGACCTAACCCAATCCAAATCATGGCGGGCACCGAGAAGTTCCAGCAGCTTCTCGGGAATAGATTTGTTGCCTTGGATCCCACTGATGACGCTGACGAGACCCTACAAAATCTGGTCGAAACGCTGAGGGATGAGGGCATCAAGTTTTGCAAAAAGCAGCGCACTGGCAAGAAATCCAAACTCTCGGATGAGACTCTCGGTCTGATGACAAAAAGACGGGAAACCACTCAAGCGTCTTCGTTAGAGAGGTCAGACCTGAACAAGCGAATTGCGAAGATGGTACGGCGCGACCTTCGGAGCTCCAACACACGCCTCATCGAAGAGGCGATAGAGCGAAACCGAGGGTCCAAAGTATTCACTCAGCAGCTTGGCAGGAGCCACCTGACGAAGCTTAAAACGCACGACGGGAGGACCGTATTGTCGAAACCGGAGATCTCCGCCGAGGTAGAGGATTTCTATGGCCGTTTATACGCTGCCCATGCCCCCCATTCCCGGCGAGACGACCATGATTCTAGAGCCACCCTGACACGCCACTATACCGACGAACTGCCAGACATCAGTCAAGACGAGATCGTGTTAGCTCTGAGGCAGCTTAAAAATGGAAAAGCCCCCGGTGAGGACGGAATAACTTCAGAGCTTTTGAAAGCCGGAGGTGCCCCTGTTGTACAGGAGCTACAGAACCTCTTCAACGCCGTCCTTCACAGTGGGAGAACTCCAAAGGCGTGGAGCGGGAGTTTGGTGGTGCTCTTTTTTAAGAAGGGAGATAAAACCCTCCTTAAAAACTACAGACCCATCACGCTCCTGAGCCACGTCTATAAGCTGTTCTCACGAGTGGTCACGAATCGTCTCGCCAGGAGACTCGACGAGTTCCAGCCACCAGAACAGGCCGGGTTCCGCGGAGGATTTGGCACCATAGACCACATTCACACGGTGAGGCAGATTATACAGAAGTCCGAAGAGTATAATCAGCCTCTGTGTCTGGCCTTTGTGGACTATGAAAAAGCCTTTGACTCTGTCGAAACCTGGGCTGTTCTGGAATCCTTACAGCGATGCCAAGTAGACTATCGTTATATCGAGGTGCTGAGATGTCTCTACGAGGCCGCCACCATGAGTGTCCAAGTACAGGGCCAGCAGTCTAAACCCATCCAACTGCGCAGAGGAGTGAGACAGGGGGATGTTATATCCCCGAAACTGTTCACGAGCGTGTTGGAAGATATGTTTAAGACGCTGGACTGGAAAGGTAAGGGCATCAACATAAACGGCGACCACATCTCACACCTGCGATTCGCTGATGACATAGTCTTAATGGCGGAGTCGCTAGAGGAGCTGAACCAGATGCTGGACGGCCTAGCCTCAGCCTCGCGACGCATCGGTCTTGGCATGAATTTGGATAAAACCAAAGTCATGATCAATGGCCTCATTGATCCGGGACCGGTCGTCGTACATGGCCACCTTCTCGAAATTGTTTCCGAGTATACTTACCTTGGGCAAATTCTGCAGTTGGGTAAAAATAATTTTGAGAAGGAGGCCAAGAGGAGGATCCAGCTAGGCTGGGCAGCGTTTGGGAAACTACGTCGAGTCTTCTCGTCATCCATACCGCAATGCTTGAAAACTAAAGTTTTCAATCAGTGCGTCCTACCCGTCATGACCTACGGAGCTGAGACGTGGACACTCACGGTAGGGCTGGTCCACCAGTTCAAAGTCGCTCAGCGAGCTATGGAAAGAGCTATGCTCGGAGTCTCTCTGAAGGACAGAATTCGTAACGAATACATCCGACAGAGAACCAAAGTTATCGACATAGCTCAAAGAATTAGCAAGTTGAAGTGGCAGTGGGCCGGCCATATCTCGCGAAGAACCGACAACCGCTGGGGCAAACGTGTTCTTGAGTCGAGACCACGACTCGGCAAACGTAGTGTAGGACGCCCTCCGGCCAGGTGGGATGACGATCTGCGAAAGACTGCAGGCAGATGCTGGATGCGGCAAGCTGAAGACAGGGCGCTATGGCGCTCATTAGGGGAGGCCTATGTCCAGCAGTGGACTAATATAGGTTGATGATGATGATGATGATGACTCATAATGGGATACCGTATAGGTCAGTGCCCGAAATAATATCGTGATTTGAAGTTTGACAACTGTCATCCGAAATGTAGATCTCGACGAGTACTACAATTTCACTTTAGAAACTTGTGCTCTGAGATGGTCAGTTCCCGAGATATCGTGATTTGAAATTTGACAGCTGTCATCAAAAATGTAGATCCCGACGAGTACTACAATTTCACTTTAGAAACTGGAGCTCTGCGATGGTCAGTTCCCGAGATATAGTGATTTGAAGTTTGACAGCTGTCATCAAAAATGTAGATCCCGACGAGTACTACAATTTCACTTTAGAAACTGGAGCTCTGCGATGGTCAGTTCCCGAGATATAGTGATTTGAAGTTTGACAGCTGTCATCAAAAATGTAGATCCCGACGAGTACTACAATTTCACTTTAGAAACTGGTGCTCTGCGATGGTCAGTTCCCGAGATATAGTGTGAAGTTTGACAGCTGTCATCAAAAATGTAGATCTCGACGAGTACTACAATTTCACTTTAGAAACTGGTGCTCTGCGATGGTCAGTTCCCGAGATATCGTGATTTGAAGTTTGACAGCTGTCATCAAAAATGTAGATCCCGACGAGTACTACAATTTCACTTTAGAAACTGGTGCTCTGCGATGGTCAGTTCCCGAGATATAGTGATTTGAAGTTTGACAGCTGTCATCAAAAATGTAGATCCCGACGAGTACTACAATTTCACTTTAGAAACTGGTGCTCTGGGATGGTCAGTTCCTGAGATATCGTGATTTGAGCATAGCTGTCATCCTAAATGTAGATCTTGACATGTACTATAATTTACCATTAGAAATCTGGCAGCATTTGTACTGCATGTATTTCGATTCAGAAACCTTGAAAAGTAACGAAGAGATTCGGACGAGATGTCCCCTTCACTTTTGATTGAGGGTACAACTGATCCGAATCTAAAATCAAGAGAATTTAGATTCGGACCAGATGTACCCCAACCCAACACAAAATTGAAGTGGACATCTCGTCCGCGGATCAGTTTGAGATTCGGACCAGATGTACCCTAACCCCTTACTTTGTTGGGATAACTATACTGAGTTATCTATCTGGTATTATAATAATGTACAAACTAAATAGTAATTGAAAAATACTGTACGAATGTAAATACTTACAACGATCAAAAACTTTGGTCGTAGTTTACGATGTTCTAGCACGCACACTGACGCAGTGCGTGAAAAAAACTGACATAGGTCCGACCTCGACAAGCGCTCGCGCGGTACTGAGGGCAGATCGCCGGCGCAATGAAATATATAGCACTTTTAATAAATTCATAAAAAAATAATGGTAGTGATTTAATAAATAAAATTAATATTGTAGTTTAAGCAAATGTTGAGGATTATTTAGGTATAAATATTATGTCAAAATGACTTAGAACTTCGGAGATATTGGGGTTTGTTTTGAAGCCTTTTCGGTCGATAATTGTATTCGGTTCAGGTTTTTTTTTGTTTACATAGAGGCCTAAAACCAAAATGTATTCTATTATTATTGAAGAATAGGATATTTGCAATCTAAAAAAATATATTTTATTTATCTATATTCAATAGAATCTACAAATTAGATCAAATTAGATAGGTCTCGCGAGAGTTTTTGCGTAAACATGCATCGGTAGAATGATTATTATAAAATAAATAAATAAGTTTTCTAAAATTGGTTCCATTATTATTGAAGAAGAGAAAACGAACTATTATTAACAAGTAATTGTTATTTCAATCAACGAACAAAAACCAAAGAATTTGGACGAGATAACCGTGGAATTTCTGGTTTACTTGTGAATGCCGTCTTAAGGGGATTTATTCCCGAGGGTTTTCTATTAGTCCCTCAAAACTTCAAAAACAGTGACAATACAAAGGAATTCGAAATCACTAAGCTTGTCTGCTAATATTCTTATTCCTCCAGGTGGTCGATATAATGCACGGTCTCGAGCCACAAACCATAGAGTCCATAGACCTACTAAAAAAGAAGAAGACCCCGTTCATAGTAGCGTTGAACAAGATAGACCGACTGTACGACTGGCAGAGCGCCCAGCGCAAGGACGTAAGGGATATCCTGAAGCTACAGCAACATAACACACAGATGGAGTTCGATAAGAGAACCAAGGATGTTATTGTGCAGTTCTCTGAACAGGTAAGTGACATCCTATGATCTTCTTACACCATGATGACCTAGAAGAAACCGTTTTTATTTATTGAAGAATTGCACTAACGCAGTGTACACCAAAACATGGATTGTAGGCCATTTCTTGCAAAAAACACCTTACTGCCACCTCAATTACAGTTAAAAATCGAAATTAATTTAAAACAGTACTGAAAAAACCATAAATTGAACGCAAAAAAGAAAAAATATATATGTGTAAGCGATGGGTCGATGACATACGCAAAATCGTAGACTACAACCTGGCCGAGGTTAGCACAAGACAGGTGAATGGCATAAACATAGAGAGGCCTATGCCCAGCAGTAGTGGGTCAACAAGGGCTGATGATGATGATGTAAGCGATAAAGCCGCCAATTCCATTGCCTTTCTGTAGGATATATTTAATTAAGTACCGAATGTTGTATGGCATTAGTAATAAAGCATTGGTGTCATTTCAGATGTCGTCAAAACTAAACTAAATTAATTTAACAGCCTTGCACCTCAAATTTGCCCCTTTTTCGTTGCTCATGTGCAATCATGCGTTGTTGAATTTTTATTCTTGTTTTAAGTGATAACCTTGCTTGCTTGTTACCTTGTTATTTTCTGTTATTGTTATCAGTTTGGGAAAAAAATCATAAACAAATGTCTTTCCTTACCAAACGTATCTTGGATTTTAGAATAGAGAACAGTTCAAGATCCCGTTAAGGCCGCTCCGCGGTAAATTATCCAATACTTTTTTGTAAAGCGCCTCGCAGAAAAATTGGAGCAAATTTAATATTTTTCCAAAATAATTTCAACCTTATTGATCATACATTGCTATGATAATGGTTATATCTTGATATTCGTTTCATTACTTTGAATAGATTCGTTTTAGAGAAATCTTAAAAACGGCGAGGACAGAATTGGGCAATTTACCGCGGAGCCCCGTTAAAGAGCTAACATGTACCTTTGTTCCAGGGTCTAAACGCAGCTCTGTTCTACGACAACCCGGACCCTCGTACCTACGTCTCCTTAGTCCCCACGAGCGCAGTCACGGGCGAAGGCATGGGTAACCTGCTAGCCATGATAGTGCAGGCCTGCGAGGGACCGCTGCACAAACGACTCATATTCTCGGAGCAGCTGTTGGCTACTGTACTTGAGGTGAGCGGACGGACATTTAGATATACCAGGTCGTGGCGGTCGCGGTGGAAGACCCTTCCAACTCAGGCCGTGGATGTCGTAAGAGCAGACTAAAGGAACCTATCAGAAGAATTCTAGCAAATTCAACAGCTCGCTACAGTTACTAGTAATATATATTTAATGCCGGACAATTCACACAGCATCATCTAGCCACAAGCTAAGCAGAGCTTGTGTTATGGGTGCCAGATAACTGATATACTCAATACAATGCATTACATAGACAGATATTTTTTACTATGCATAGAAAACGACCAGAACACCCGGAACAAATATCTGCAGGTTGTACAAACATTTGTCCCGAGATCTTCGTCCACCGCGCCACTGAGGTCGTCTAGTTTGTAACACCACTGATCACCAAGTTGCTTGCAAAGCATGGTGATTATGGTTAACCCCCCTTGTTCGGGGGGGGGGGGGTCAACCCAACAGGTTGCCCAGCATGTCTGCACTATTAGTGTAGGCCTGCGAGGGACCGCTGCACAAAGCAGCTGTTGGTTACTGTACTAGAGGTGAGATGAAGGTCATTATCATTAGCCCAACTCAGCCTGTGTATTACGTAAGAGCCAATTAAGGAAACCTTCCAGAAGTAGGCCGGTCTTTCTATGTAATTTTAACACGTCCTGCGAGCAATCCACCTGCTGAGCGTGGTGATTATTTCTAACACCTCAGCAGGGCTTTTCAAACTCCGCTACCGACTCACCAACACGGAATCTGACACAGAAATTCAAATATTTTAGCGGTCTTTAATCTTTTCTGCGTTCTGCAAGACATTAAACTACCAGAAAAGTAGTTTTCTAATAAAAATAAATAATCAAACATTTTCTATGAACCCATGTTTTAACAAATTTTGATTTAGTGCTACTTTTGGAGCAATTAATAATATACGAGCCTAGTTACTAAAAATCAACGTATGACCAAAAGCTACAGTATCTCATACTTTATTTACAATAAATCATACGTGGGTTCATAGAAAATAGTCTACAATTTGTGGAAAACTACTTTTCTGGTATAGTTTGACCGAAACCGGAGTACCGCTCCTTAAGAAAGTGCGGCGAGGTGGGGCCGAAGAAAAAAGAGCAAGAGAACACGAGATCGATATTGTCTGGCTGATGGTCTGTTGTGTTGTCTGGCAGACTGATGGATCGGAGCGGCCGATACTCCCCGTCTCGCCGCGGGCATACCTCAGGCGCTTAGGTTTCGCTCAAACTATAGTTTAGTTCCTTGCAGAACAGCGAAAATATTAAAAACCGCTAAAATATTTGAATTTCGCGCGAATCTGTGTCAGATAACGTGTCGATGACTCGGTAGCGCAGTCTAAATAGCCCTTCAGGTAGCTCTGTTCCTGTCTTATCAATTACCGACTACTACTGACTTTTGGAGGGGATAAAAAACAATAATTTCGTATTTCAGGTGAAAGCCATCTCCGGTCTCGGCACAACAATCGACACGATCCTCATAAACGGCACTCTGCATGAAGGAGACACCATGATCCTAGCCGGCACGGACGGACCGATCGTGACGCAGATACGATCTCTCCTCATGCCGCAGCCGATGAAGGAACTTAGAGTAAAGGTAATATTGCGTGGACGTTTCTTTACTTGGTTGACGCTTTAACGTTTAGATAACGGTATCTTGCATGAAATAGGCTTGTGTAGTTCAGAAATGATGTACTTACTTCAATAAAAATAAAATTCGAAAAGACTATAAAAATAAAACGTCAAGTACGAGTCAAACTTGCGTACTAAGGGTTCCGTATAATTGTAAGACCTTTGGTTTGCCAAATATCATGATTCTTGGTGAACAGGAAGTAGGTACCCTGTAGGTTTTGGTCCATGGCGAGAATCTAAATTTAATTTTTGTGAATAGCTTACTAGTATACGGTTTTCTGATTTTTCCCTTTATGTGTGCTATAAGACCTTGCTGCTCGCCAAATTTCATGATTCTAGGTCTACGGGAAGTACCCTATATGTTTAGGATTCCCTTGAAAATTTCAAAATTTTCGGACTTAAACGACTGTAACTTTTGTGTGCGTTGACTTAGAAGTTTTATTTATATCGAGGCTTCAAGAGGTTACGGATTCAAATACTCAAGTATCTGATGTTAATTTAAACTCGATACTTCCACGCTTTCCTGTGAAAAGAGGGTGGACAGATGGACAGACAGACAGACAGACAGACGGACAATAAAGTGATCCTATAAGGGTTCCTGTTTTCCTTTTTAGGAACGAAACCCTGAAAACTAGTTCCCACAAATGAACGAGTAAGAACTATTCAGCCAAACTCGTTCCTAATAGTACACTAATTCCTAATAGTACCTGCAAATCAGTTACAAAATCTCGGAACCATTATTTATTTAATAGTACTAAAACTCCAAACTAGTCATTATTACAAATTGAACTAATAAGGAGCGATCTCTTTACTGACTGAGCAAGAACAAACCTGAATTGTAGGAGACACCATGATCCTAGATTTTAGATGAGATCTACAATTTTTATGGACCAATTTCGCTAATTCTTTTTTTGTTGTGTTTGTTATTGTCAGAAGGTTCTTATGAAAGAAAAATATAAGTCAGTTGCGCGAAGCATTAGAAACATAAATTTCCACGCGGGCGATGCCGCGGGGCGCAGCTAGATTTAACTATTTAGCTACGGCCCGTGGAAATTTATGTATAATATGAAATTGGTCATTGGTTCACGCGTGACGCCGTGACCAAGGGAAATAGGGATTCATTTTTATATACAAAGAAGATATAGATTAAGCTCGGCGCCGTTCATGTGAATTTTAGTTATTTTGCTGTGGTTTGTTTTACAAACATTTTATTGCGAATTTGTCTGAAATTAGAAATTTTCTACAGTGTTCATTAAAGACACGTGTTTGTTTCCCCAGAACGCGTACTTGGAGCACAAAGTGGTGGTGGGCGCGCAGGGCGTCAAGATCGCGGCCAAGGAGCTGGAGAAGGCCATCGCTGGGCTTAACCTGCTCGTGGCGCAGAAGCCGGACGAAGTCGACGTACTCAAGTCAGTGCTATTCATAAATTATTGTCATTATTGTCTATTCTATTCTACCCTAGAGAACAATCCTTGCCTTGCTTGGCCTACTGGAATCAATCAAACCCCAATTCTGAACTGTACGCTGTTTTCTTACGATTCTTATTTTATTTTACTTTCGTTGACATCTAATTTTGTTGGCTACCTATAAACGGATGCTAAACTCGGCGTTTCATTATTGCCTATCCTCTTTTCTTTTTGTTAGTAGAGTGACAGTACAATCATACTAATTATAAATGCGAAAGTTTGGATGTTTAGATGTATGGATGGATGCATGTTTGTTACCTCTTCACGCCCAAAACTACTGAACGGATCGGACCGAAATTTTGCATACAGGTAATACTAATCCTGGAATCAGAGAGGCTACTTTTTATACCATAAATCAGTTCCCATGAGATAGACAACGATTCCATAGAAACAACGCGTGTGAATCCGCGGGCAGAAACTAGTAAGTAATAATAAGATCCATAATTTGGCCAAGCACACGGCGGAGGCTCCGTCGCGTCTGACTGTCTAAAGTAACGCAAATTCTTCTAGGTTTCAAAGCAAAAACAGCTTTAGCCCACCATTAATAAAGATCATATTATTTGACAGGGAAGAGTGCGCGCGGGAGTTAAAATCCGCTCTCTCGTCAATCAAGTTGACCGAGCGGGGCGTGTACGTGCAGGCCTCCACTCTGGGCTCGCTCGAGGCCTTGCTGGAGTTTCTACGGACTAGTAAAATACCTGTAAGTATTGTAATCATGAGTTGAAATCTGCTCTCTCGTGAATCAAGCTGACCGAGCGGGGCGTGTACGTGTAGGCCTCTACTCTAGGCTCGCTCGAGGCCTTGCTGGAGTTTCTACGGACTTGTAAAATACCTGTAAGTATTGTAATCACGAGTTGAAATCCGCTCTCTCGTCAATCAAGCTGACGGAGGGGGCGTGTACGTGCAGGCCTCCACTCTGGGCTCGCTCGAGGCCTTGCTGGAGTTTCTACGGACTAGTAAAATACCTGTAAGTATTGTAATCACGAGTTGAAATCCGCTCTCTCGTGAATCAAGCTGACGGAGGGGGCGTGTACGTGAAGGCCTCCCACTCTGGGTTCGCTCGAGGCCTTGCTGGAGTTTCCGTTGTTAGGGGCAGGCACGTCTAGCAGTGGACATACTCAACTCAGCCCGTGTATGTTATAAGTGTCGACTGACTCGAGACTCGAGGGAACCAACCAGCGCAGGACAGATCACCAACCTGCCTGCCAAGCGTGGTGACTATGGTAAAACCCCCCTGTTTGGGGAGGCATCTTCAGCAGTGGATGTATATGTGCTGACGGGGAAGCTCAATACTTTATGCTCAATATATCATCAACCTCAACCGCCTGTACCTATTGGTTCACTGCTGGACGCAGGCCTCCCGCTGATAAGAGCCTTATTGGCTTTTACCTCATGGGGGGTAGTGCTTATAATCCCCACGCTGGGCATGCGGATTGGGAATCGCAGTTCGGTGGTAGAATTGTTCTACAGGGGGCGCTGCTGCCCGCCCCCGGTGCATATCCCTTAGTCGCCTCTTACGACACCCACGGGAAGAGTTGGGGGGGGGGGGGCAAATTCTAAGCCAGGCACCACACAGCTAATTATATGACAGCTAATAATACATTTCTGTTCTGTTTCAGTATTCCGCCATCAGAATAGGTCCAGTTGTGAAGCGTGACGTGATGAAGGCATCTGCAATGCTGGAACATGATTCCCAATGGGCCACGATACTAGCGTTCGATGTCAAGGTGCGATTGTTTTATTACTCCACTAGCTTTTGCCCGTGGGAAGCGAGTCGCGTTTTTATATAGTTTTTCAAGTAATTACCTTTTTGATAGGTGTATTTGCTATAGGTGAAAATGAATTTCGAAGTCAGCTGTACTAAGGTGATTTTAATTAATATTGATAGGTAGGTACCCCAAAATAAGTAGAGCGCGTGCTATGGATCCTAGATGTTTGTTCTACTTTGTGGTAACTTTATTAATTTTTCATTCATATGAATGAAAAATTACTTTTATTATTAAAATTACTCATTTAATTTTTTGCACGAAACGAACCTGTTTATATCAATCCAATAGGGTATTTTTATTTTTTGGAAAACGACTCATTCTTAAATTATATTTAAATATATCAATTAAAAATAGGTTTTGTTTAACAACTATAATATGAGAGAGAGAGAGAGAATATTTGTATTTACCTTTAAACTACTATACACAATTAGCCTTAAGACTAAATTAATTAATACTACCAAATTGTTACAAAATTTATTTGTTTTGTGCGTAGCAGCGTTAATGGCAAATATGGCCCTTCACTCAGCTTTGTGCTGAGGATGCACATGGTGTGCCACCCAGAGACAATTTTCAGTGAAGACCTCTGGTCTTCACTGAAAATTATCTCTGGGTGTCACGCACGTCACGATCGTCAGGTGAGTAATAAGGGAGACAAAGACAACCCATTCGTTGAAAAGCGACACGGTAACATCTTGTGTCGCAACTCGCAGGGCATCGCTTCAGTCGCGATTGCCTCACCTGCCGACTAATTAAGTTCACATTTAACCATGGTCTCTCATAATTTGAAACGCTGCCGTGCAAAAAATCGTGTAATGTCTACGGGGGATAGCATGTTATCATCTTCAATCCCATTCTTTATCCACACGACTTTTAGCTACGACTCGGCCAGCGTCAGTGTTAAGAAGTGTCATACTCGTTTCACTTCTTACTGATGGTTCCGTTCAGCTGGGGCCCTATTCTGCTATACTAATCGCTTCACTATGACAGGGGTATTGGACACAGAATGACACGTTTGGGTATTCCACCTCAGATGAAAGAAATTATGATGAATGCAGATGGAGAGACGTGCGTCAAGTTTGAAACTATTCATTTATCTCGCACGCACTATCTGGAGTTTTATAAATCTAAGGATTCTACGTGATGATTCTGCGACGATTCCATTGTCATACTGAAGCAATTGTATTATCAGGAGCCCAATTCTGCAATACAATTGCTGACACAATTGACTGCGCCACCGTAATTTTTTTTTCGTTAGTAGGTAGGTACAGTTGGCTGTGTACCACAGTAAAAAATATTTTTCTGTGGTCTAGTTAGTTTAATTGGACCACTTACTGCAACCAAACTTCGGTAGTACAGTTAACTGGACCAGCTAAACCACCATATATCATGTAAGGTAGGAACCTAACTTATTTTTCCAAGACGCCTTAGTAGGTAGGAACCTAACTAATGGGTGCGTCTTGGAAAAATACATAGATAGGAACTTACCTACCTACCTACTCTATCTACAAATTTTTTTCATCTAACTACAGATTTTACTATAAAAACTATCGTAGTTTGACGAATTCATTACGGATGTAAGCGGGTTAACTACGAACCTTATTTGTGTTGGAAGAACACCAACGTTTCATCCCTTAACGAGGGACATCTTCAGGGTGAGTGCGGTTCTAGACGCGCGCGTTCCGCATCCCTCCGAGCACTGCGCGCGAGCGCGCGTTGAGCCCGCGACGTGAGCGCCGGGGGTGGGGGTGGTGGGGGATTTTCTACTCGACTTTCTACTGATTTAGTCAAATTCGATCTTGCAACACTGTTTCTAACAAAAAGAATGCATGAAATCGGACGACGCGTAGACCCGTCGTGATGCGCGGTTAAAGAATTCTACTTTTTCCTCTCTCCCAGGGGAACCTTACTGAATTCCAGGATAAAATGTATTCCATGTCCTTCCTTGTAGTATGAACTCAAAACGTGCCAAGTTTAATTCCAACTCATTACCTATGTAGTTTCGGCGTGATGCGCGGTGAAGGAATTTGACTTTCATCCCCTCTGCCAGGGGAACCTTACTGAATTCCAGGATAAAATGTATCCCATGTCCTTCCTTGAACTCAAATAGTACCAATTCAGTCCAACTCATTCAGTAGTTTCGGCGTGATGCGCGGTGAAGGAATTTTACTTTCATCCATTCTCCCAGGGGAACCTTACTAAATTCTGGGATAAAATATATCTTTCCTCGTAGTATGAAATCAAATTATGCCGAGTTCCATTCGAATTCATTCAGTTGTTCCATCGTGATGCGCAGTTAAAGAATTTTACTTTCATCCTCTCTCCCAGGGGAACATGACTGAATTCCGGGATGAAATGTATCCCATGTCCTTCCTTGTAGTATGAAATCAAATCGTGCAAGGTTTCATTCCAACTCATTCAGCACTTTCGGCGTCATGCGCGGTGAAGAAATTTTACTTTCATCCCCTCTCCCAGGGAAACCTGACTGAATTCCGGGATAAAAAGTATCCTATGTCCTTCCTCGTAGTATGACCTAAAATCGTGCCGAGTTTCATTTCAATACCTTCAGTAGTTTCGACGTGATGCGCGTTTAAGAAACAGACAGACAGACAGACAGACAGACAGACAGACAGACATGAATGAAAAAAATTACAGTTTTGGCTTCAGTATCGATAATAGAGTGCCCTCCAAAAAAAATTTTTAAAATATCTTCAATGTACAGAATTGGACCTGTTACAGTTTTATTATAAGTATAGATAATAAATATATTATTTAAGTTAAGCTTTGCTCTAAGCGTACGCCAAATTTCATCTTGATCTGTTCAGTAGTTTTGGAGATCCTAGGTAACAAAAATTCGGCTTTATAATATAAGTAGGATTTAGTTTTTTTCTAAAGAAAACAACAATCCCTCCACCTTCCCATGGGCCTGCGAACCTTGCGGTTTTACGGACTGAAACTGTGAGAAAAGAGCCACTCGATTGACTCAAAACCTACGCATTTTGTCTCGAACACTTCCCCATTTGGGGCATGCCATCACATTACCTCTCTACCGGCTGACTTGTTGCTAGCGCGAGCTGGTCGTAGGACTAGCGTGAGTGTAAGGGCTAATGTACTATAATATTTTGAAAACATCCGTGGCGCAGCGGGCGAGGGTCCGCCTGCGACGCTGGAGGTTGCGGGTTCGATTCCCGCCTCGGAACAAATTTGTGTACGATCTGCAGAAATTTGTTTCGTTGGTCTGGGTGTCTTCTATGTATCATAAAAAAATATCTATCTATGTAGTGTATTGTATTAAGTATATCAGTTATCTAGTACCCATAACACAAGCTCTGCTTAGCTTGGGGCTAGATAATGCTGTGTGAATTGTCCAGCATTATTATTTATTTTATTTATTAAATATCAAATGAAATTACAGATCGAGCGCGATGCGCAAGAGTTGGCAGACAACCTCGGCGTAAAGATATTCTCAGCGGACATCATCTACCATCTGTTTGACAAGTTCACTGCCTACCGCGACGAGCTCAAGCAGAAGAAGAGAGAAGAATTCAAGCATATAGCTGTGTTCCCTTGCAAACTCAAGGTAAATACATCATCTACCATCTGTTTGACAAGTTCACTGCCTACCGCGACGAAATCAAGCCAAAAAAAAAAATTACCGTGTTTATAACTTCGTTTGACCACAATCTCACCTCAATTGATGCTAACGATGCTAAGTGACGATGTGGCCGAGGATGTATCACGAGGTCTAGAAGACACTCTTGCCTTCAAGAGAACCAGCCCACCAATTACAGTAGCAAATGGCAATGGGGAACGCAACAATGGGGATCATTTTGGCAGCCATAATGGTATCTAAATCTTATAAAACTTGAATAGGGGAAACTTTTTGGCTTAAATATTCCTCCTTTCAAGTTTCAAAAGATTTGGACAGCGCCAAGGCTGCCAAAATGATCCCCATTGTTGCGTTCCCCATTGCCATTTGCTATTGTAATTGGTGGGCAGGTCGTGGTGTCTACTGTCTAGTAGTGAACACGTTTCAAATTATAAAACACAGTATCATTACGATTTAGCCATAGGATTGACAAAATTGTATGTAATTTTGTTATGAACAGACAATATGAAAAGAGCCGATGGACAGGACATCCATCGGCCCTTTTCATATTGTCTCTAATCAAGTGGAAGACTTCAGAAACAAATAATAGAAATAAATTAGACCTAGTATTTACAATTGAAACAATCGAGCTAACTACGACGACCTCCGTGGCGCAGCGGGCGAAGGTCCGCCTGCGACGCAGGAGGTTGCGGGTTCGATTCTCGCCTCGGAACAAATTTGTGTACGATCTGCAGAAATTTGTTCCGTTGGTCTGGGTGTTTTCTATGTATAATAAAATATCTATCTATGTAGTGTATTGTATTATACAATACGATACGATGGAGGGATGTAGTGTTAAAGGACATGAGAGAGTGTCAAGTTTCCGAAGACGACGTCGAGGATAGAGCGAAGTGGAGGAAATCAATTAGGAGAGCTGACCCCACCACCATATGGGATAACTAGCTGGGAAGAGAGAGAGAGAGTAGTGTATTGTATTAAGTATATCAGTTATCTAGTACCCATAACACAAGCTCTGCTTAGCTTGGGGCTAGATAATGCTGTGTGAATTGTCCAGCATTATTTATTTTATTTTATTTAACTGCAATTTGTTTCAAACAATCTACCTACAGGTACCTCAACTGATCCATATCAATGCCAGTCGTCGCGTCCCCAAGACGCTGGCTGCATTGCCCCGCTGTATGGCAATGCTGATGCGCTGCGCCAGATACTCATCAGCTCGTGGGTACCTCACGGTACCCTACGGACCTAGGGTCTCGACTCCAAGGGGAGCAAATGTATAGGCTCTGTCGAGACCTGCATATTTGCACCTCTTACGATCTTCGGCCTAATCTGCCGCCGCACCCGCCGCACCCGCCCTCACGGATGTCCTCGGAAGATGGGAGGCGCAAGTGTGTCGACGCATGTATACTAAAGTTAATCAGAAGAGTAATCATAGTCACTATAAATCAAGAAATTGGGGTCTTTTGAGAAGTTAGCAGTTATAATATTAGGATAAGACAATATTTAGTAACAATTCCGCGCAAAACCTCCTCCGACAAGATCCAACAAAATGGGATTTGCGTGTACCGCGTGTGTCTTATCCTAATATTATACAATGGATTTCCGCAAAGTAACGCCTGAATCTATTATTTTAAGAGTTAGCAGTTTGCGAGTGAAATATTTAATAGCGGACATCAATTTGGCTTTGATGCAATGTTTATTAAAATTTTTGTTTGTTACAGATACTGCCACAGTTCGTGTTCAACTCTCGGGACCCCATCGTGGCCGGCGTGATGGTGGAAGCAGGGGTGGTCAAGGAAGGCACGCCCATCTGTGTGCCGAGCCAAGAAGTGAGTAAACCTATATTTACCCAATATCTAAGAAAATTTCCTGTATTCAACCAAACAACATTTCAGCTCAATCTATTAAGTATTTTCCTTGTGAAGAAGTAACAGATATTCATCCATCCATACATACTTTCGCATTTATAATATTAGTGTGCTTATTTAAAACACTCCATCAGTGCAAAATTTGACGACCTCTGTGGCGCAGCGGGCGAAGGTCTGCCTGCGACGCAGGAGGTTGCGGGTTCAATTCCCGCCTCGGGACAAATGTTTGTACGATCTGCAGACATTTCACAGACATTCACATCCAGGGCGTTCTGGATGTTTTCTATGTATAAATAAAAAAATATCTATCTGTGTAGTGTATTGTATTAAGTATGTCAGTTATCTAGTACCCATAACACAAGCTCTGCTTAGCTTGGGGCTAGATAATGCTGTGTGAATTGTCCAGCATTATTTATTTAATATGTTTAATAAATCGATCTGGTTAATAAACGAATTCCATCATGCAATAAAAATTTAAATAATCCGTTATTTCCAAAAGACCGTATAGAACAGGTTACCAAACAACCCCTGTATTTTAAAACTACGTCATTATTTTTATCCCACTGACACCTACTGCTGGGTATACCCAGCGAAGAGGAGGCCTATAGGCCTCCTCTTTCACACGCCAGCTAACTCAGTTCTGTGTGAGCCACATCCACAAACAAACTACGTACTAGTAAATAAAGATAAAATCGTCTAACTTTTTAAAAGGATAGAGAATGCTGATGATAGTTCCTAATGTTATGCTAATGACGTCATTGTTTCAGTTCGTAGAGCTCGGTATAGTGACGTCGATAGAGGTGAACCACAAGCAAGTTGAGACGGCGCGGAAAGGACAAGAGGTGTGCATCAAGATCGAGCCTATACCCGGCGAGTCGCCCAAGATGTTTGGACGACATTTCGACGAAAATGATTTTCTAGTCAGCAAGGTAAGAACAAATTGTTTAAGGGTCAGCACTCCAGAATCGCACCGGCCGGCGGCAGCGATGCGGTGGCGGTTCAGTGTCAAACTGGTGTCACATAATTGTGAACTTCATCTATATACTATAAAGCCCCTAATACTTATCTGCCCAACGTTTCCGAGTGAAGGCCAAAGCCAACTTGTAAAAGGCAAGTTTGCCTTGCCTAGCCAACGCTCGGTGTCGCTCGCCTAGCTGACCGAGTCAATACAAACGCCAGCGTGTATAGAGTTCATTGGCAGTGACCTGTCACCGCTCGCCGTCGCTCGCGGCCACTCGTCTCACTTCTGTGCCGTGTTGGTTTTTCTAAACAAATTAAAAGCGCTTGCCTGCGCTCGGCCAATTTTGTCTACATGTTTCTTCACCACCACCTTCCTTTTTGTCTTTTCTTCTACGTCCATAATGTTCGAATCAAATAACCACGTTATTCGAATGCACAACAAACCTGAACTGACAGCGCACAACGTATCGGCAGCTTCACACAAAGCTCGTCTACATTGGCCGCTTGCAATAGTTTGCGTAGACTTGCCGAAGGTCTAGACTGTAGCACTTGCCTTGTATCGATTTGCCTACGCTCGTGTTGGCCTTAGCTCGGTCAACATGTATTGGGGGCTTTAGAACAGTAAGTATTGCTTAATGCGTATGTATACCCCGATACTAGCGCCACTACATATTTTATTCTATCAATACGTCATACAAAGGAATTATCAAAAAATCGGACCGCGCGTAGACGATACCTATCACAACCTTTTTTTTAATGTATCTGTAATATTTTTGTATTGTATTATTTAGACAGATACTTGTTTCAAGAGTTTAGTTCCTATTAGTGGCCACCAAGCTCTCCAAACAAGGTATCTGACTGAATAACACAAAACAAAACTATAACAGATACATGAAAAAAAAGCTTGTGATAGGCATCGTCTACGCGCGGTCCGAAGTTTTGATAATTCCTTTGTATAACATAATGATAAAATAAAACATGTAGTGGCGCTAGTATCGAGGTATATATACGCCTTAATGAGCATGGAAAGGTCAACTCGCGCAGTGGCGCGAGTCTTGTCGGTTGGTCCAACCCACGGCAAAAACAAAAACTGTATTATTTTTGTAGTGTTTTGAACTAGCGTCGACAGGCTGGCAACGAGCGCTCCGCGCTAATCGCATCAGGCGGATTTTTTGAGCGTAATGCCGGGTGGTCCGTCCACTGTAACCGCAGCAACCGGATTGCCGACGCGGCTGCCATTTGCAAACGAATTTTCAACACTAACATCCGGATTTTTGTAGCAAGCGGACGAATTTTGTACGAATGAGAAGGGCGACCCGATGGCGGCGCGGAGGGCGGGACGGGAGAAAAGGCGGAAGAGAGGGCGTGCGAGTGCGTCCACTGATCGGCAATCCGAATGACGTCATCTACACTAAACGGATCGTGGATTTGTATTGCTGACAGTTCGATGCGTTCGCTGCGTGCGGTACGGATCAGTTGACACACTTCTATGCTAAACCATACAAGGAATAATAAAATACAAGGAATAAAAAAAGTTTGTTGTGGTCAGTGCGGAGCGTCCGAAGCCGGCCTGTCGACGACGCTAGCATTTACGGAGATAAGGAAAATATGCTATCAACATCTTTCGATTCGCTTTCATTTTGCCTCACTATGAATAACGTACATACGCATTGGCGGCTTTTATATTGTTAGTTATGTCGAAGCTTCGGTGGCGACGGCGCGCCCTTACCGCACCGCCAAGGGTTCGCTTGCCTACTTGAGCGTTACACAGTGAAACAAAATAAATTTAAACAAATTGTCAAACATATACTTTGTAAGAAGGCATATACTACAAAAGATTATTTAAAGGATAAAAAAGCTTCGGACGAGTTTTGTTCCAGCTCGAAAACTCGAACCCTAACAAGCTAAAGGTTTCTTGTTCGCTTCTTTACTTTACCTTAAAAATATTGAAGTCAACAAAAAATCAAAGTTATCTCTTTATTTCCTAGTTTTACTGTAATCTGAATTTTGTGACGTGTCTAAGAGTCATGTAAGGTCTAGAGGAAACAAAGCACTTTGATATATAATATTTGAAACTGGTGATAAGTGTATAGCCTAACAAAGCATAACATCGTGGGTCGAATAAGTGCACTTCCTCTTTCTGTCCATCTAAGATATACAGGTGCTAACCGCACGTGCATGTGTTTTCACAGGCATCAAACCGAAAAAATATAATTAAAAACGAAAACCAGACCACGTAGAAGTTTGCCGCAACCTGGAAAGCCCGCTGCAGCACCGTACAAAAATGTGTATTCAAATATGGACTAAGGCTCGTAACATTTGAGATGAATTTTATATTGACGATAGACGAGAGATGATTGACGCAGCTGGACCTGGGCGAAGGTCCAGGTGCGACGCTGGAGGTTGGGGTTGGATTCCCGCCTCGGGACAAATGATTGCACGATCTGCAAATATTTGTTCCGGGTTTTCTAGGTATTTTCCATTTATAATAAAAAATGTCTATCTATATCGTATTAAGTATATCAGTCATCTAGTACCCATAACACAAGCTCTGCTTAGCTTGGGGCTAGATGATGCTGTGTGCAGCGTTATTTATTTTTATATTGACGGCATCAGACAGCTCGTGGATCAGTCGATTAAAATTTGTGGGAAGCCATTTTGTCACTGTAAAATTTATAATCAAAAATAACAAGTTTAGAGCCTATATTTGAATGCACGTTTTTGTGCTGTGTGGTATTGGATTAATCCGATTGTCCTTATAATTTTCTTTTGAAACTTAGGTAGTCGGGGGCCTATGTTCCTGTTACGTAGTCGGGATTTTTGGCACATTATTTTGACGGCTTGAGAATAGTAAACCTTATTAAAGTTTGAGAAATTGTTTTGGAAAGTACAAAGAAATACCATTGCAACGAGATGCCCCCCACACGAGAATATTTTCTTACACTGTAATTATTGTCCCTAACCGTTATCTCTTTAAATCCCCAATTTTTCCCCAGGGTAATGAATACCCAGGGTATGAAAACGAATCAAATGATATCTCGCTGGGTGAAATCGGAAAAGTTGTTTCGGCGCTACGAGGAACCTTTTTTATCTACATACATACATAGCTTTGTGGTGCCGGGTTAGTATTTGCACCACCCCAACTCTTCCCGCGGGTGTCGTAAGAGGCGACTAAGGGATATCCACCGGGGGCGGGCAGCAACGCAGAACAATTCAGCACCAAACTGCGATCCCCAACCCGCATGCCTAGCGTGGGGATTATGGACATTACACCCCATGCGATAAAAGCCTATCAGGGGAGGCAATCTCAACAGCCTGAATTGGTCCACTACCAATACAGGCTGTTGAGATTGAGAAAGTAGATACAAAGGGTGCAAGCCTCATAATCATAACCCTCCGTCGGTAGTCGGGTAAAAAGTAATCCGGTTCGGCGGCGAAGAGACATCCAGACAGCACGATAAATAATCAAAACATGTCAGTTATTTTTTTATCACCTACGAGTATCTTTGTGTGCAAATTCAAACATAACAATAAAAATACCATTGTTGTTGTTTATGATAAGTAGGTAATTGTTTGTTATTGGTATTTGAACGGTCTTGCGAAATAGGTAAGCTAATAATATAATGTATAGGTAATCTTCTAAATATACAGGGTGTTTCTTCTGAGACCATAATTATGTGGGGACTTAAGGGGCGAACTAGTGGGTTTGCTTGTCAAACTAGGCGTAGATCTCAGTACTCTCGGGATCCCCGTGGTAAAAAACTAGAATTAAAAAAAATCAACAATTTTTTCTTCGGTTCCTTAATTGGAAAACACGATTGCGAAAAAAAAATACAATAAAAAAATCATGAAAGTGCACCGTTTTGCACCTAATATGGTCGAGATCTCAGGAACCCTGCGGTCTATAGAAAAGATTTTTGTTTTGTTTTGTAAGTTTTATTACTATATATTAATTCTTTGGTTCCTTTCAAAAGTTGTGTAGTTTTCTTGTAAATACGCAAAAACATAATTTTTGCATTCCGTTCAAAATACGTATGCTCCGTCCCGCTCCTATAAACTCGGAATCCTATGCCTATCCTTCTCACAAAATGGCGCGTAATGCGCCCGACCAACTCTGCAGTGAATAAATGTAATAAAATTTTATTAAACTTGAACAAAAAATTTACAGAATCAAGAATTATAATTTTCTTTTTGGTAGTTCGGCTGACAATCAAATAGTCATGTTCTAAGTCGATTATTTATGACAATCGATTTTGTTTATGAAGAATTTGTAATCGATTTTGTTAGTTTTGCTATACATTTTGTCAAAATTACTTTATTTTTTGGAATCAGAATATTCAATAGAATAAAATAGTTTTTTTTTATTTGCTAGTTGCTTCTGCCCGCGTCATTACACGCGCTTTTCCGTGACAAAACGTGAGGTACTGTGGTAAACTATAATTTTTATACTATGTATTTTAATACTTTTTCATGGAAAAATCCACATCTAGAGTAATAAGTAATAACATACTATGACGGCTCGATAATAATCTAAACTTTCCTAAGTCCCTATTTTTTTTAGATCCGACAGATTCGTATTTATATCTGTCAAAAGTCACTATGAAGTTACTACATTTTGTCAACAATTAAGGAACTTCTTAATCGTGCATATAACAAACACATTTTTTTTGAGGGGACGAGGTATAAATAGTAAGTAACATTAACTTTATTTAAAACTAGCTGTACCCGCGACTTCGTTCGCGATTGCCATACCTGCCGACTAATTAAGTTCACATTTAACCACAGTTTCTCTCATATTATGATACGCCGTTGTGCAAAGAAACTTCGATGCGCAGAATTGGACCTGTTACACTTTTAATATAAGAATCTTTATTTAGGTACCTAGTTAAATAGTGTATAAATCGTGTGGGGTCTACGGCGGATAGCATGTTGTCATCTTCAATCCCATTCTTTATCGATAATACTTTCAGCTACGACTCGGCCAGCGTTAGTGTTAAGAAGTGTCATACTCGTTTCACTTCTTACTCATGGTTCCGTTCAGCTGGGGCCCTATTCTGCTAAATTAATCGCTTCACTATGACAGGGACGTCACAGACGTCACGGAATGACACGTTTTGGTATTCTACCTTAGATGAAAGAAATTATGATGAATGCAGATGTAGAGACGCGCGTCAAGTTTGAAACTATTAATTTATCTCGCACGCACTATCTGGAGTTTTATTAATCTAAAGATTCTACGTAATGATTCTGCGACGATTCCATTGTCATAGTGAAGCCATTGTATTACAGAATTGGGCTCCTGATCCATTTGACTGGACCACCGTAATTTTTTTTCGTTATTAGGTAGGTACAGTTGATTGTGTACCACAGTCAAAAATATTTGTCTGTGGTCCAGTTAGTTTAATTGGACCACTTACTCCAACCAAACTTCGGTGGTACAGTTAACTGGACCAGCTAAACCACCAAATATCATGTTCATGAATGTTGCATGGACCATTTGTACATTTTACTTTGCCTGAAATAGGCATTGACGCACTCATTAGTTAGGTTCCTACCTACTAAGGTAGAACCCTAACTAATGGGTGCGTCTTGGAATAATAAATGGATAGGAACTTACCTACCCTTTATCTACTGATTTTTTTGTTTTAATGAACTGATTTTCTACTCGACTTTCTACTGATTTAGTCAAATTCGATCTTGCAACACTGTTTCTAATAAAAAGAATGCATGAAATCGGCGACGCGTTAATGAATTACAACTAAGAACACATTTTGACTTTTATCCCCTCTCCCAAGAGAACCGTGCCTACTGATATCCCAGATAAAATGCATCATTTGATTTCATTCTGTACTTTTGGCGTGATGCGCGACCCAGGAATTTGACTATTATCCCCCCTCCACGGGAAACTTACTGAATTCCGGTATAAAATGTATCTTTCCCCGTAGTATGAACTCAAATCATGCCGACTTCCATTCGAATTCATTCAGTAGTTCCGTCGTGATGCGGGGTTAAATAATTATATTTTTTCCTCTCTCCCAGGGGAACCTTACTGAATTCCAGGATATAATATATCCCATGTCCTTCCTTGTAGTATGAACTCGAATCGTGCCAGGTTTCATTCCAACTCATTCCGCAGTTTCGGCGTGATGCGCGGTGAAGGAATCTTACTTTCATCCCCTCTCCCAGGGGAACCTTACTGAATTCCGGGATAAAATTTATCTTTCCACGTAGTAACTAATATCATGCCGAGTTGTATTAGAATTTATAAAGAAGTTCCGTCGTGATGCGCGGTTAAAGAATTTTACTTTCATCCTCTCTCCCAGGGGAACCGATAAAATGTATCCCATGTCCTTCCTTGTAGTTTGAACTGAAATCATACCAATTCAGTCCAACTCATTCAGCAGTTCAGAGTGATGTGCGGTGAAGGAATTTTACTTTCATCCCTTCTCCCAGGGGAACCTTACTTAATTCCAGGATAAATGTATCTTTCCTCGTACTCAAAGAGTAGAACTCAAATTATGCCGAGTTTCATTCGAATTCATTCAGTGGTTCCGTCGTGATGCGCGGTTAAAGAATTTTACTTTCATCCTCTCTCCCAGGGGAACCTTACTGAATTGCGGGATCAAATGTATCCCATGTCCTTCCTTGTAGTATGAAATCAAATCGTGCTAGGTTTCATTCCAACTCATGCAGCACTTTCGGCGTGATGCGCGGTGAAGAAATTTTACTTTCATCCCTTCTCCCAGGGGAACCTGACTGAATTCCGGGATAAAAAGTATCATATGTCCTTCCTCGTAATATGACCTAAGATCATGCCGAATTTCATTTCAATACCTTCAGTAGTTTCGGCGTGATGCGCGGTGAAGAAATTTTACTTTCATCCCCTCTCCCAGGGGAACCTGACTGAATTCCGGGATAAAAAGTATCCTATGTCCTTCCTCGTAATATGACCTAAAATCATGCCGAATTTCATTTCAATACCTTCAGTAGTTTCGGAGTGATGCGCGGTGAAGAAATTTTACTTTCATCCCCTCTCCCAGGGGAACCTGACTGAATTCCGGGATAAAAAGTATCCTATGTCCTTCCTCGTAATATGACCTAAAATCATGCCGAATTTCATTTCAATACCTTCAGTAGTTTCGGCGTGATGCGCGTTTAAGAAACAGACAGACAGTCAGACAGACAGACAGACAGACATAAATGAAAAAAATTACAGTTTTGGCTTCAGTATCGATAATAGAGTGCCCTCCAAAAAAAATTTTCAAAATATCTTCAATGTACAGAATTGGACCTGTTGCAGTTTTATTATAAGTATAGATAGACTAGCTGCATTCTTACTACCCGTTGTCCTATTACCCGTTTTCCCGTAGGAATGAAGCATTTTCCAAAAAGATAAATCATAAAATTATATGCGTGCGAAGCTGCGAGCAAATCCTACATGCACGTAGGTATTTTGAACAGAATAATAATTGTATCGCCTTATCGAACTGATAAATCGCACGTCCTTGTATCGTTACGCAAAACAGCCAAGCAAACATGGAATCAAAAGGAAGCTTTGATCTGCCAGGAACTCGCCAAATACTTACCTACAAAGATGACCTTCATACCGACATTACTTACTATCACAGACTAGTGTTATCTTCTGCTACTATACAAAATGTGCTGCAAGTCTGTTAGGTTCATAAAAACCTCTCAGTCTAAGAATATTAACGAAATACCCGCTCATACTCAAAGATTTAGTACCTAGTCTATGCTCTTACTTCAAAAAAGTGCGTGTATACCGTACACAGGTTTCCCACACAACATGGCGGCTTTACCACAACATAACAGTATAAAACCAACGAGCATTTACCAAAAAATATGGTACTATTGACCTCTCCATGGAATAAGAAGTTTTGATGACTATACGATATGGCTCTTCAGTGTAGGTACCAAATCAAATAATATTCCAAAAAAAAAATACGACTTCCCCGGGACTTCGCTTACGTACTAAGTACGGGAATGTGCTAACCAACTACATCACGAGGTCAAATGACGTAGGAGTTGAAAAACTTTGGGATTTCTTTAGGACTCTAGCGCCGCCGTTAGCTCCCCTACACGAGAAACATTGAAGTTTATCCAATCCTGTTCAAAGACTAAATTTCCATTTAGTTCGTTTGACGAGAGGGGTCGTGTTGCTGTATAA
The DNA here is from genome assembly GCA_949316285.1 of Eupithecia subumbrata. Classification (NCBI taxonomy): domain Eukaryota; kingdom Metazoa; phylum Arthropoda; class Insecta; order Lepidoptera; family Geometridae; genus Eupithecia; species Eupithecia subumbrata. Next base: position 32,171,178 of record OX438640.1, on the reverse strand, counting down.
TGTCATCAGAAGAAAACGGACTCCTTTCTATTGCTCGAATTTAAGCGGAGAATTAACTGTTTTATTTCTGTTCTTATCATCATTCACGAGCAAAGCCAAACGAAAAAAATAACTCTTGAAAAAGCCAAGTATACAGCTATATCAGTATCGTCGGACGATGTGGTTTATCTCTTGCCGCTCCGTCTACAAGCTTCTTTATATATCACACGTGACGTTTATGAATGGGCCGAGAGTTGCACATTACACATGATATCGGTACCATTTTAGCTCCGAGACAAATGGCATCGATTGACACGCCTATTAATAGATCTATCCAATAAACATGCTGGGCATTCATGTACGGTTTGGCATCCTTTAGTCGGTTTATAGGCTTGTGAAATTATTGGCCATTGCTGAACAGAAAGCATACTGCTTGTATTGTAGTCGGTATTTTTAGTTTCGATGATAAAATACTTGTTACTTTTACATGCAATGCATGCATAGGCTCTTATGTCGTAGGTATATCGGTAAAGAGGTTTAGGTAACTAACACGTTTTTTTGTTTGCTAGACGTGCTAGCCTAGTCATGTGTCGTAAAGATCGTATCAACTCAGCCCCTGGATGTAGCAAGAGCCGACTGAGGAAAGCTACCAGAAAGGCAGCAATCCGCCTGCTAAGCGTCATGATTAAGTATACGAATACCCCTTGTTTGAGGGAAGCACGATCAGCAGCGGACGTGTGTATCAATAGAAGAAATGCAATCGGTCACCTTCGGACTCGTTAAGTTAATTGATCAACTCTTATAACATTCAAAAGAGTCCACCTATCACCACTCTCAGTGGTGATAGGTGGACTCTTTTGAATGTTGCATCCACTGCTGAACGTGCCAAACAAGAGGGTATCACCATAATCACCACGCTTCGCAGGCGGATTGGTGATCGTAGGTGTCAGAAATATACAGAAGTAAGGTTCCTTCCTCTGTTAGGTTTCCTTAGGGTTCGAATCCTGCAGCACGACCGCCACGACCAAGTTATTATTATAAATCAAAAAGCCTAGATCTTGTCGGTGTAATGATGCAGTTTCCTCTATACTTTTCTCTCTCCAATGCAATGTCTTTTACTTCTTTAAACGACATGACAGCTACTTTCTCCTTGATCTGACTCATATAGCTAATTCTTGGCCTTCCTATTCCTCTTCTTCCTTCTAGTTTTCCATCTATGATGTTATTTATCAAGATGTCCGATCATTCTCCTTCTGTTTTGAATGGTGTTAATCAAATCTTTGCTCCTCAACTGTTTTCAACACTCACCTATTCTTAAGTAACCTTCTCCATCCAGCTAATCCTTTCCATCCTCTTCCAGCACCAGATTACAAACGCCTTAAACCTCTCTATCCCGCTGTGTCATGGTTCATGTTTCGCATCCATAGAGGGTTATGCTCCAAATATATGTTTTTATAAACTTTTTCTTAAAACGAGCAAGTAGATCAGCAAAATTCAAATGTTTGCTTTCGAGAATAGAACGGAAATGATGTGTCGTGCCCTGTTTGCTGCGTTTCAGTTGATGTTTACCTACATCTTGCACGGATTGTAAACGTTGCGAGTTTGTTGTGAATTGCAAATGGCGTTAGACTCGCTAGACGCAGTTTTATTACAAAATTCTAGGAAATAAGTCTGCGAGTTCATCAATATATTGTTTACGCTTTTGTTTTTAGGGTTTTGAAGATCGAAGATCGGTTTCAAAACCCTTATGGTCTCGCTTTGTCTGTCCTTTTTTCCCTCCTTAATAACTCAAAAACTACTGCAGCTATCAACTTGAAATTTAAAATAATAATACATTTCGTGCGCCTGTACAGATTTAGAGAAAAATAAATGAAAATAAATGAAAAATGAAAATGAATATTTTCCATACAAATTGTGATGCCGAAATTTTAAAAGATACCTACAGAGTCATATGGGGTATCAAATGAAAGGTATCATTTTGTACATTTCAAAATAGTTTTTGAAATTTTTGTAGGTTTCATACTTTTTAAAATATTTCGAAAAAAGTCGAAAAAATACCCATTCCCCCCCCCCTATCACCGAAGATTGCAGAGCGATCCATGTAAAATGTATGGAGCGTTTATAGACATGAATCTATATTTTACAGGAAAAATATAGAGAAGTTTGAAAAATGATCAGTTTTTGAAAAATGGTCAAAAAGGGGGGGAATATTTTTCAAAAGGGGGAGCTACCTCACCGAGTGGGGTATCAAATAAAAGGTATCGGTTTGTACGTTTCAAAACAGTTTTTCAAATTTCTGTAGGTTTCATAGTTTTTGAAATATTTTGAAAAAAGTCGAAAAAAAAACCATTCCTCCCCCCCTGTCTCCGAAGTTTGCCGAGCGATCCATTTAAAATGTATGAAGCGTTTGTAGATATGGATCTATATTTTACAGGAAAAATATAGAGAAGTCTGTAAAAAGAACACTTTTTGAAAAATGGTCATAAAGCAATAATTTTCAAAAGGGGGGCTACCCCACCGAGTGGGGTATCAAATGAAAGGTATCGGTTTGGACATTTCAAACCAGTTTTTCAAATTTCTGTAACTCTCATACTTTTTGAAATATTTCGAAAAAAGTCGAAAAATTTACCATAACCCACCTTAACCGAACCACCCATTTAACCGAAGCATGCAGAGAGATTTATCTGAAATGTAGGTTGGTACCTACTATTCTTAGGTATTCGCTAAATTGCGAAGTCTCTAACCGGTACTTTTGGTACATATTTGTTGACAAACGTTCAAAACCCTCGGCGCGCGAGTTACACTCGCACTTGACGGATCTTGTTTTTTTAGTGATTCCAACCACTGTGAATGTAAGCGGGTTAGGGTTTCTGATTTCCCGAGCTTTTTTATTTCTCGAGGCACGAGATTTCTTGACCAGGATTTCTCGGGTTTCTAGAGTACTTATCTCGATAAATTTTGAAATTTTTAATTAAACACAGTGTTATTTCAAAATTTACCATTTTGATTCTCGCCTGTTATTCGAACAGCGGACTTATCTACAAGCTGTCAATCAGAATTGTATTATGACTATTTATGACATTTCAAACTCCACTTACAAATTCAGACAGAATTAAGGTAGGCACTGAATCTTTCGTAGTAGTAGTTTCTTATATATTTTTGACTTTTCATTGTAGCACTATGGGGTTCAAAATGTATACATATTCTGCTTTGTTAACCAAGCGCTTTGTATTATTTTTTTCAATGAAAGGTTGTCCTAGCTAGACAACCAAAGACGCAGTCATTAGACAATTTTAGTAGGCCAAAAGGCCACTAGAGTGACTAGAGTGATTAGAGGCGTTGAGTTTTCTTCCGTCTCGACTAACGTAAATTTAAATTTAAAAAAAAGAAACCTCAAGCGGGTTAACTACGAACCTAGTTAGTAATGTATTCGTTAAACTACGATAGTTTTATAGTAGATTAAACCGGCCAAGTGCGAGTCGCACATGGGTTCCGTACCATCGTGCATAACTATTTCGCAAAAAGAAACCGAAAAAGCGTTCTTTTTTTAAATGAAAATAAGCAAAAAGCCAACATCACGCGGTCAGGTCCCCCATCCAATTACTGACCGCGCCCGACGTTGCTTAATTTTGGTGATCGGTTGGTATGGTACTCAAGGTTGGTATGGACGTTGGACCCCTTAATTATTTAATTTACTTTATTTTATTATTTGTTGTTATAGCGGCAATAGTTATACGCATCCTGTAAAAACTTCCAACTGTGTACCTATTACGGTTCAAGAAGTAGAGCAAAAATTGCCAAAAATATCAAAAAGTAAAGGTTTTGTATGCGAGCCCACTTTAATTTTTATAATATTTGTTATAGTAGCGGCAAGAGAAATACACATTTTGTGAAAATTTCATGAGAGCTCATGAGATACAGCCCGATGACGGACGGACGGACAGACAGCGGAGACTTTGTAATAGGCTCCCGTTTTCACCCTTCGGTTACGGAACCCTAAAAAGGGAGACTTGTTGACAGTAATTAAGAGACAAATCCATATTTTTAAAAGTATTATTTTCTACCTATAAATGAAACGGGCATAGAGAGTAGGTATTTTCATAAACTTAAACAACAAAACAGTAGCTGTATCGGTCGTATCGACCTTTCTAAACCGGTGTAATATATATTCTCGGCTTGCGCTTCGTTGAAAATGTCATGGTATAAGGATGCAAACATTAAAATGCAACATGATTCGCATACAAACATTGTATGAGGTGCCCCATCAATGCCTGAGCTTGCTGTGGCAATTTTAATGTATCCATTTGAATATTAGAACTGCAATATCTACCTACCTACTCCATAGTTCTCAACGTTCGCTCCGCGAATAATTCCATTAGATCAGCTGATTTACAAACGTAAGTAAACATGCACAACCGTCATTAAAATCATTTAAACAACGAAATCTTTTTGATTGGTGGATATAGGAGCGGGACAGAGTAGACGTTTTAGGTACGGCGCGGCGTACTAAGCGCAAAAATCGAGTTATTTTCTTATTTACAATAATACTACACAACTTATGAAGAAACTGTTTAAAGGAACCAAATAAGTTATTATAATTAGTTAGTTACCTAAGAATCAAAACAAATCATTCCAATAGGCCGCAGGGTTCCTGAGATCTCGACTAGCGAAACTGTGAAAAAAGAAGAAATACAAACAAGAAATGTTGAATTTTGGGGATCCTGTGAATACTGAGATCTAGTCCTAGTTTGACAACCAAACCCGTTAGGTTTCCCCTTAAGGCTTAGTATAGGCCGCATTTTTGTGATTTTTAAAATCATCCGAGACTTAGAAAATAGTGTTTAAAATTCTGAAAAAAAGATCGAATTCAGTTACAAGACTTCACTTGACTTTAAAATTCTGAAAAAAAGATTAATATTACGTCGCATTCAGTTACAAGACTTCACTTGACAGAAAAAAAAATCCCAAAGTTACCCCTTTTTTAACGTTTTTTCAAAACTAGCGAACTACTGATATCACACTTTTTTGTACTCAACTAAAGACACTTAATATTTATAAACAAATTCGCAGAGTTTGACTTGATAAAATGATTTTCTTAATCACCATGTTTAAATAACTACAAAAAACACGAGCACGGCGGCTTGGCAGGCGCGCGTTTTCCCTTACGCCTACTGCTGTAGGAATACCTGGCCCTATACTCTATACAGAAATACATTTTATTGGTAAAATCAATTTACATGTCAGATTTTCTTAAAACTAGTTGACATACATATTGTAAGTGCTTAGTTAATGTTCAAAAAATACTTTGTATACACAAATTAAATAAAATTAAATAAATAAAAAATATACAAAATTGAAAATCATAAATGCAACAATCAATTATGAATTTACTGGTCAAGTAGTTCGTTCACTGAATAGAAATTCTGCTCTACAAGCCAACGTTTGAACCTAATTTTGAAGCAACGTAGACTGCCATCAGCTGTGACGGAGTCTGAGTATACATAACATACTATAAAACAGAGTACTATACACAATACTCTATACATAAAATAACACCCTGGTTAGTACATTTTATTTTGGCGTCTTCGCATATTAACTTTTTACGCGAGCTATAACCTAAAACGTTTCTTGGTTGTTCTAGCTAGTTACTTAATTCCTTCTTGCGTGTTACCAACACAATATCATGGTTTTATCAATGATTCCCATGGTAGCGTGACGGTTATGAACGGTTCAAGTATTTCATTCATTGTTCGCTACATGTAGAAATGCAGGTCGGCACATCAATGGCGCCCCTTCCGCAACTTCATTGATCGCTTGCAGGGGCAGGGGTGGGGGTGGGGGAGGTCACTTGATCGACGGAACAGCAAAAGCACCGCGCGTCGCGTATCTACGAATACTATAGTAGATACTTACCAGCCATTGCGTCCTCGGCCAACTCTATGCCATGAATGACGTCTTTTCTAAGCATTACTAAAAATATACTGACTCTAAGGCCATTCAGTTTTGTTTTGTCGTTTTTATTTAAAGAATCATTGAATTATAAGTTAGGTACATCAATTTAAGTTTGGTATTGATACTTTTTTGTGCTTATTGTTTTTTACATCGTCAAAGTTAAATATTTAAATGTTTTTTTTTGTTCGATGATGGTATCTATGATAATTTTGTAGCACATACTAATGGCTATTTCGCACATGTCATGAATCACGTAGGTAGAGTATAGATCTAAACACAAACAGGCATAGCTAACTGATTATAATGTGCATTGTTCTGTGTGTCAATGCTTTGCTGGGTATATGCACACAATGCATCGCATTCTTTGCGATCACAAAGTGGCAGGAATATCATTAGAACATACTCTGGTCGAGTTAATCATAACAACAAATTTATTTACCATCCTGCGTGATTTACAGTAGGTATAATAATAATAATAATAATAATAATAATGCTGGACAATCCACACAGCACCATCTAGCCCCAAAGTAAGCAACTCAAAGCTTGTGTTATGTTATGATGGGTATGGGTACTAGATAACTGATCAATAATAAATTATATACATAGATAGATATATTTTTTTATTATACATAGAAAACACCCAGACCAACGGAACAAATTCTGCAGATCGTACACAAATTTGTTCCGAGGCGGGAATCGAACCATTATTAGAAAGAAAGGAGGTAAGGATAGGAATTAGGATATAAAATAAACCCAAGTAACCCGCCCGGCTTCGTACAGAATTTGAAAGATCTTTTAAGAAATAAATCTGTACGAATAAATTAAAGTGTCTCTTTGTCATGACAAAATAAAATATTTTTTGTGTAAATGCACATAAACATCAACTTTTTAAATTTGTGTATGTCTGTTTGTCCCGGTTAAACTCCGAAACGGCTGGACCTATTTTGACGCGACTTTCAATGGCAGATAGCTGATGCTATAGCAGGTAATTTTATTTAAGAAAAATATTAGGGTTTCGCGTAAAAAATTAAAACCCATGATTTTTCGTAATTTTCAACAATCATCGTCAAAATTCAGCCAATTTACTCCAAAACTTTAATGAACCTTCCTCCAACCTTCTTAATCACTCCGTTCATAGGTGAAAACCGTATGAAAATCCATTCGGTAGTTTTTTTAGATATATGTTCAGACAGAGGGACGTGGCAGTACTGTGTTTTATAAAAATTATATTGGTAGTTATAGTAACACAAATAAATTTTGAAACTCAATAAAATTTGAAAAACTCTACGTACAAAGGTACCTACTCCGTATAAAATAAACTCGATTTTCAGTCATCCGCGCGAAGGCCGATCTATTTTGAGCTGGATGACGTCATGCTTCCCATACGTTAGGCAAACGCCCCGTCTTCGAACAGCATTTTTGGCAAGCCCTTTTAGATTGGAAATCCCAGCTTCCTACTCCTACTTAGTTACGAACATAACTTCCTAGTTTTTAGCCAATAGGTATGTACATTACTAGACTCTGAACTATTTTTTGAATTAACTAACGGATAAGGTAGTTCAAAGAAGATACTTAGTCCTATCGTAAATATAGCTGGGTGTTCTGTATCTGTAGCATCCAATCCAAGCGGATGAACCGATTTAACCGAGGTAGAATAGAATAGAATTATTTATTTAGGTAAAAAACAACATTACTCGTACATTTGGTTAGAAGTGCCTTAAAGCCTATGTTAGGTTTAACTAGACACCGAGTTTTCACCTGGTTCAATAAAAGGTATTATCAGGTAGGTATATTAATCGAAATACTTAGGTTACAAAACATTCAAACGATTTATATGTATATTACCCATATTATCTATACTTATAATAAAACTGTAACAGGTCCAATTCTGTACATTGAAGATATTTTGAAATTTTTTTTTGTAGGGCACTCTATTATCGATACTGAAGCCAAAACTGTATTTTTTTTCATTCATGTCTGTCTGTCTGTCTGTCTGTCTGTCTGTCTGTCTGTCTGTCTGTCTGTCTGTTTCTTAAACGCGCATCACGCCGAAACTACTGAAGGTATTGAAATGAAACTCTGCACGATTTTAGGTCATACTACGAGGAAGGACATAGGATACTTTTTATCCCGGAATTCAGCCAGGTTCCCCTGGGAGAGGGGATGTAAGTAAAATTCCTTCACCGCGCATCACACCGAAACTACTAAAGGTATTGAAATAAAACTCGGTATGATTTTAGGTCATACTACGAGAAAGGACATAGGATACTTTTTATCCCGGAATTCTGTCAGGTTCCCCTGGGAGAGGGGATAAAAGTAAAATTACTTCACCGCGCATCACACCGAAACTACTAAAGGTATTGAAATAAAACTCGGTATGATTTTAGGTCATACTACGAGAAAGGACATAGGATACTTTTTATCCCGGAATTCAGTCAGGTTCCCCTGGGAGAGGGGATGAAAGTAAAATTCCTTCACCGCGCATCACACCGAAACTACTAAAGGTATTGAAATAAAACTCGGTATGATTTTAGGTCATACTACGAGAAAGGACATAGGATACTTTTTATCCCGGAATTCAGTCAGGTTCCCCTGGGAGAGGGGATGAAAGTGAAATTCCTTCACCGCGCATCACACCGAAACTACTAAAGGTATTGAAATAAAACTCGGTATGATTTTAGGTCATACTACGAGAAAGGACATAGGATACTTTTTATCCCGGAATTCTGTTAGGTTCCCCTGGGAGAGGGGATAAAAGTAAAATTACTTCACCGCGCATGACGCCGAAAGTGCTAAATGAGTTGGAATGAAACCTAGCACGATTTGATCTCATACTACAAGGAAGGACATGGGATACATTTCATCCCGGAATTCAGTAAGGTTCCCCTGGGAGAGAGGATGAAAGTAAAATTCTTTAACCGCGCATCACGACGGAACAACTGAATGAATTCGAATGGGACTCGGCATAATTTGAGTTCATATTACGAGGAAAGATACATTTTATCCCAGAATTTAGTAAGGTTCCTCTGGGAGAAGGGATGAAAGTAAAATTCCTTTACCGCGCGTCACGCCGAAACTACTGAATGAGTTGGACTGAATTGTTACGATTTGAGTTCATACTACAAGGAAGGACATGGAATACATTTTATCCTGGAATTCAGTAAGGTTCCTCTGGGAGAGAGGAAAAAGTGAAATTCTTAAACCGCGCATCACGACGGAATGAATTCGAATGGAACCGAAGTTTTGTTGGAGTAAGTGGTACAATTAAACTAACTGGAAAACAGAATTTTTTTTACTGTAGTATACAGCCAACTGTACCTACCTACTAACGAAAAAATAATTACGGTGGTCCAGTCAAATGGATCAGGAGCCCAAGTCTGCAATACAACTGCTTCAGTATGACAATGGAATCGTCGCATCGTTAGTCGGCAGTTATGGCAATCGCGAACGAAGTCGCGGGTACAGCTAGTCTACAATAAAATTTAAGACTCAATATCGGGTGCCTATGGTTAGGTAGGTACACTTAGTTTGCAATGTTACAAAGAAAAATTAAAACTATAAAACAGTGTTGGTAGACGTACTAAATTATAAATCTCAGGTTATTGTGTTCTTTATGAAGCTTTTCCAAATTTTCGTCCAAATTTTAAAATTCTCTTAAATAATAACTATAGACGCATGACAATCACATTCTGAGCTAGATTTATCGTAAAGTAGAGATTTAAATGGCTCGGCATAGTCGAAATACTTACCTAAATCTTGTTTGGATGTTTTAGACAAAAAAGCATTAGATTTCCACTGCTTTTCACGAAACCATCTGGGCATCAATAACGTACCTAAGAAAATAACTAAACATAAGTAGATAAGGTCATTTTTTGTTCTTTTTATCCAGCAAAGACAGAATTACGTTAGGTACTTTAGTATCAAACATAAGAGTTATTTCATGTTGTTGTATCAAACAAAACAACCATACTTCATTGGTCCCAAATCATAAAACCTACCTACCTACACCCACACCCACACCCGTAACCATGCAAGTCCTGTTTAAACATTTTGTTTTGCAAGTAGCAAGGTAAACGCACACAACTACCAACATTACCCACTTCCATCGTCCGCTTCTACTGTTGGCAACACACGCACACATTCACATCGCTCGGGTCGAATCACCATTCTAAAAGTTTCATTGATATTTTTGCAGTGCGGTTCCATTGATAAAAATCTTAAGTTTCTTTGATGTCTTACCCATGTATTAATGTAGGCATAATGATTGAATAGAATGGTTCTCCTGCGTTACTAAAGTCATCTTTTCAAGCTTGTCTTTTCGGGCAGGACTTTCCGTTATATGTACTTTCATGCCATAGTTAACCTTTGGCCTATAGGTACCTACCAACCACAGCATCAATCCTGTGGTTGATATAAGTATAGGCCAAATAGTACTTAGCTCAAGCTACTCTTACATCTGCTAAGAAGATTATTCAGTGGCAAACTTATCACTAGCAACAGTCTCTCACAAACAGGTAGGTATCTGTATTTTCTTCACTACACCTACCTATAACAATTTACTATAAGAAAACCTTTTGTAGAGAGAAAATAAATAAATTTTTATTATATTATTAATGGCGTGGTAGTTTTGTAGCGTCTTTTTTGTAGAAAATGATCTAAATTATATCATGCACTGTAATTTCCTGGAGTGCGTGCTCTAAAAATTTTTGCCATGGATTTTTATTATCTCCAATCCAAAGCCACACTATTTGGCGACCGTTGCTTTTCTGGGAGGTCATCTGTTGTGCGCGCTCGGTGAAATGTCCTTGTATGAGCAAGGGAAGCCGCGTCCCGTTGGGGCTCCGAGGTCGCTTGGCGAGGGGCTGCGGGGTGCTTCTGACCTAGTTCCTTGCTTGCACAACCTGCTCTAATTTCTCAATGCTATGACGTCAAACCATTCAACCCGGACTTGTGAATCGATGCGCCCTATATTATGTTGACCTGGTTGTACCCGGTACATTCATAGAGTTATTTCATGTTGTTCTATTTTTAGACCACTTCGTATCTCCGTACTTGTTAACAGGTTTTACCTTTTTTGGGTAGGCGGAAATTATTATCTTTCATTCCTTGCAAAAAATAAATAAAATTCCAAGAGAGAGAGAGTGCTATAGCATTCTCTTGAGTTTGATGTGTTGAAGAAATCTGTATAAATATAGATTGACTCCAATGTTCTCGACAATTGTCAGGAACATGTTTCGAGAAGCTTTTGTTAATAAATGAATATTGTTCCAGATATCTCGCGCGAGCATCGACGCGTGTAAGGACTACTTCCGTGACGACCTCATCAAGACGGATTGGGCGCTCATGGTTGAACTAAAAAAACTGTTCCAGATCCTTTAAAGTAAACCCACCTTTTACAGTATCTATTAGTGTTGTAAACCCCGAACTTACGATTACTCGTATAGCTTTGTCTGTTCCATCTACCGTAGATTTTTTGTTTAGTAGAATCTCAATCAAACAGTGTTGTACTTGCACCCATAGTAATATGGGTTGATTGTTGAATTTTAATATAATCACAAACTGCCGTATTAACTCACTTTCACCAATGAAATTTTTGTGTTTTAAAACACTGTAAATATTATGATTAACATAATTTATTTATTGAGCAGGTCCTGAGGAATAGCCGTGCGAATACAATTTAAAAATCGGTGTTTTGTATAAATGTGTTTTAGATCCATGTTATTTCTTTGTAAATACATAACTCATTCATATACTTTCTTTACAATAGAGTTTTGTAAATATTATTGTCACCTGTTATTTTGATTTTTGTCATGATATGATTTTTGTGTATATCAATGTTAGGCAGCGCAATATCCTACGTACGATCTCGTTTTAAAGCATGGATGGGATTTCTAGGAATGGGTAAGACTTGGGTAGAGTTCCCTGATTGTTGTAGGTACCTACCTACTACATGAAATGCGATTGGTGTGTTCACCTAATTTGTGAGGGAGAACTCGTCTTTGGATGTTTATTTCTCTCGGTGGAGCTAAAACTCCATTTGTTGTTGACTTCGTGGTTTCCTCGTCAACCGAATTGACATGAATGAGTTTACAAAGGTATGAATCGCATGGTTGTGTTTGAATGTAGGTATTTCCCATTTTCGAAATGCTTTGTATTTATAAAACAGATGGAATCGGACATTATTCTTATATTGGAGAACTTTTATTAAACTATAAATGTACGTATTTTGCCTTTTAATGCTTACCTTAATAGATTTTATGGTATCTACTACTTTATAGGTGAAATACAATGCAGGGTGGTTTTATGAGAAGGGCGGTGATGGCCATGTCCGAAACCACGAGAGTTAGAGAAAAGTCGTGAAAGGAGTCATAATCAACAATAACAGCAAATTTAGTTTTTTTTAACTTTTTACTTTTGACGGAAATGGTCAAGAAACTGATTCGAAAAAAAAAGACACCATGTATTATTATTGAACCAATGGATTTTGTTGCTAATAAGGATCAATCTTTTCAAAGAAAAGTATCACTAAAAATTTAAGGAAATAGCAAATTTTCACTACCTATTTTATTATATTTACACGGAAGAAAAATTACCTCCTATCCAAACTTTTTGGTCGTTATGTGTGAAACTCACTTGTCTTATTAGGGATACTATGGTGATACTTACAAATAATAAAAAAAGATTTGATTTAACATGCTTACCTATTTGAAAGTAGAATTCCATTCATGTTTTTTCGAACAATGATGATCGATCGATCAGTATTGAGTTGCCAAAGAAAGCTATCTTTCTAAGAATGGATTTATCAAATAGTATCATATCAGTAACAAACCCATTGGTTCAATAATAAAGGGTGTCTTTTTTTGAAAAATCTTTCGTGTCCATTTCCGTCAAAAGTAAAAGGTTAAAAAAACTAAATATGCAATAATTGTTTTCTTAAAAATCGAGGGCTGACTAATGACTTCTTTCACGACTTTTCTCTAACACTCTTGGTTTCAGACATTGCCATGACCGCCCTTCTCAAAAAACCACCCTGTATTCTAATTCGTGTTTGATTACCTACCGAGTTATGCTTATGATATTCGCTACACCTACCAAGTGTTATTATAATCTTATAAAATTTTTATCATCTATAATTTTTATAAGATTGTGTGTGATGAAATTAAATTGAAACTATGTTGGTATTAGGCCTCCAACTTAGCGGACGCTATTCCCTTTTGGTTTTCATACACTGGAGGCCCAGATTTGTGACGTCAGCGTGGATAATTATATAAAAAACTTTAAAAAATTACAAGACTTTAAAAAAGCGCAAGTACTGAGCCTTAACGAGCTATTTTTAATTAAGAACTATTAAAAACGTCAAAACAAGCTGTCACAAAGATTTCATGTCTCAAGCTTTAAATCTATTCTTTAGCGGAAACTCGAATCCATTTTTAAATGGATCACGCTGGTCTTCCGTGGAGGACGGCAGCGCCTTACATTTAGGCATTTCTTATTGCTTTCTGGGTGGGCAACTTGTGTTTAATGTTCTGCTGGGTGGAGCCAGTTATCTAGGCAAGGCAGTTGTCTTGTCGCCAACGGAACGGACTTGCGTTTCCGCACGAGCCTGCAATTAACCAGTCTAATAAATAAAATCAACTGTATTTTCCCTTTGCTACCAAATTCGAGTCCTCCGCTTTCCATTTTTTTTAGTTTTTCGGGTCGTTTTCAGCTGGTAAGAAGCCTCCGTAACCATGGTAACTCGGTATGCGTGGGCGAAGGGGAGGAATCTTCAGGGTCTAGGTCACGCCCCGGGCGGCTGGGCGCACGCGCGTACCTGGAAGCCTGGTGCCTCTGCGGAACCAAACCCAGTCATCTTCGTGACGTGCTCCCGACGAGCTCGGAAGCTTTACAAATTCTTAAAATCTTGAACCGCAAAATAAATGCGCAAATAGTGCTGCTGAGAGTTGAAACTGGTGATTGAGCAGTTTGTGAAATAGTGTTTCAGATAACTCTACTAATATCAACGCGAGTGTTCTATCATTTAAGGTAGGCAGTTACCTACTTTCCTTTAAGATACAGGGTGCCACGGAAAGGGCAAATATATGTACAGGTATAATGTTGTTCCAGTATCACCCCCTAAGCCGAAAGGGTGTGATTCTGGACTGCGAGGGGATCGACTTTTGAATCGATTTTTTTTTTGTTGCAAAAAGTAGTTTTTTTCTACCTGTCCATGTTTTTGTGCACGCACTCTTGCATTATTTAACGTTACATAAATATTATAAAAATGTTTTTTGCGTGTGTTTTCAGCAAAACCAGTGTTTTGACATGAAATTATTACAAAAAAATTATGTATAGGTAGTATGCTTTGAAATAAAAAAATAATATTATAATTTAAGAATACACGTAAAAGAACACGAATATGAAGAAAAACGTCTCTATTTTTTTCTAAAAAGTTAAAAAAATACCTACCTATTCGAATTTCATAAAATCATATATCAAACGTTGCCCCCCTCGATGTACAGAATTTTCCTTCCGGCTTAGTACACCCTTTCCGTGGCACCCTGTATATTCTCTGCCTTAGGTTCTCATATTTGACCTATGACCTTTCAATTTGTAATTCTTCGTGTACCTATACGTTACCTACTTAAAGGAGGTTAACTTATAAAACGATACAATGATAGAGCAAAACCCAATTAGTTAGAAATGAAGTACCTACATATTAGGTCCAGCTAAAAGAGCGTCGCGAAAATATACCTAAAAATCTTAGCTACCCATTTTAGTTTTGTGGGAAAAATACGTGTAAAATTCCCTCCTCGGGAATAAAATTTATATCGAAACTCGGGATCATTCTCAACACTAATAAATAATATTGGGAAAAAGATACATCTGAACATAGCGCTTCCTCCTTTTTTGAAGTCAGTTAATAACGCTGGCTGAACTAGTTTAGGTAGGTACTAATTTTTAACCGTTGTTTTGTAATAAAGACCGAAAAACTAAACGCATAACGGGTCTATCTTTGGAATAAGTAATTTGTGAAAACTAAAAGTGTTTTCTTTTAAGGGACTTTTTGACAAAGTCCGTCGGGTCAGCTTCATTCGTAGCGATAAAGTACCTTTTTACCAGTTCAGCCAGCCAGGCCAATGCCGATACCTACCTACTACCTACTTCAAAATTTATAAAATCTTTAATTGGCACGCGCAGATGAAAAGGAATCGGTCGTCGGTGGAATATCAATATAACTAGCATTGCCTTTGCTACTGAGGCTAATATTACAACCAATATGGCTCGATTACAGATTGGCGACTCATGAATGAATTTTATGATCAGTGTTTTTCCTAGTTTTTTCGGCCACGTGCTTTTCGTTCATTGATGCGCGCGAATGAATGGAAGAATCGCGGTCGCGGGCGCCTCGCTGAAACAGTCGGCCGACGCTCGGCCGCGCGTACGCGCTGCGCAACTTGCGCACATCAGTGACTCGAGTGACATTAAATGTGCTTCACACACTTACGTTCCGTTCAAACAAAACACCGATCCCCGATTTTCCTCTCCACCAGCATCACACCGGATCCACACTCGGTGCGTCATCCATTTATTACCTACTCTTTAAAAAATACCAAACTAGCTACCGAGGGGGCGACCTTGAACGAAACTAGCTGCTGTTTCATTCAATAAAATTATCAAACTGATCTTAGACGCACACAACGTTCTTTTTAGTTTCTTGCCAAATTGTTATGAAGACACTTCTATCACAGAAATTCGTTTCATTTTACGAATCGGGTATGCCGTGGGCATTGGGTTGCAAACCTATTTCGACTTTCACATAGTTAACTAGGTACATTATAGGAAAATGCACAGGTCTATACGTAGGTACCAGAAGAAAAATATACTTACTTAAAGACATAGATCCTAATCAGTAACACTGCAATGAGACTTATGCTTAGCAATTTGCAGTGTCCTGTTTCATCAGTCTGATTTAAATTTTCTGCGACTGGTCACATTAATTGGTTCATCCATACAATTTCTAGGTAGGTAACTAGATAAATACCTAGTTTTACCACACGCACAACTGAGCGTTCACTCCATCGGCACAATGCACACCGCTAAACTTGCCGATGCCGACACACTACACCGACCGACACCGCTCACCAACAGGAAGTAGATCTCCCGTTACGGCCCTTTACTATGAATACGAAGTCATTATCTGCTCACCATGCACATAGATTTTATTAATAAAAGAAACAACGTGCTGTAAAACTAAAATAGGTACCTATTTGGTTCCATTCGACGCAGGAGGTTGCGGGTTCGATTCCCTCCGATCTGCATAGATATTTGATCGCGTGTTCTGAATATTTTGTATAGTAAAAAAATATATCCATGTCGTGTATTTTATTACGTAGGTACCACCTATATCAGTTATCTAGTACCAGTGAGTTGTAAGTAGTTAGAGTAGCTAAACCAAACAAAAAATGTGTCGCACCTTGATGCCTGCGCGGGGCGCGCTCGACTCCGCCCACAAGTACCGCAGAAGGGACACTTTATTGTGCATACAAAACTGAATTTGAATGCAGTAGGTACTTGCACTAACTAGACCCCACACTTTATCACATCTGTCCCAAGGCGGGAATCGAACCCATCTCCTGCGTCCCAGACGGACCTTCGCCCACCACGCAACAGAGGTCGCCAATCGATCTATTACAAATTTATAAAACTTTAGATATTTGTTCAGACGACAATATACCTACCTACCTACCTAGGTATGAAACAGCTTTAGTTTTTAATGACGGTTGAAAAAGATACCTACAGTAGGTAGGTAACTACTGTTACTCATCAGACAGACGGCATAGGGTGAGTAATAAATAAATAAAATAAATAAATAATGCTGGACAATTCACACAGCATTATCTAGCCCAAGCTAGCAGAGCTTGTGTTATGGGTACTAGATAACTGATATACTTAATACAATACAGTACCTAACCTACAAATAGATATTTTTTATTATACATAGAAAACACCCAGACCAACGGAATTAATTTCTGCAGATCGTACTCAAATTTGTTCCGAGACGGGAATCGAACCCGCAACCTCCTGCGTCGCAGGCGGACCTTCGCCCGCTGCTGCACGGAGGTCGTCTATATGAGTTAAAAATAATAATCAGTTAAACCTTTGTCACCAACCTTTAGTAGGTACCTACACATCCCATCTGTACGAATCACTTTTCATAATCTATGATTTTCAAACAAAATGTCAGGTACAATAGAAAATAATGTACAAAAATTAATTTTGGTTGGTTTTAGTTGATATTCGGTTTACTTACGAATGATAAGTCAAGCCACTATCATTTTTCTTCGCAGTTGATTCATTTTTAGGCGTTTTAAACATGCAAGACGGCATTTTAATTTGGTTTTATTCGCATGTGGTGTCACGATGGGCGTAGGCGAACGACTAAAGCCGGCTTTTCACTATGGGATATATATTACATCCCGAGATATAATATTTTATCGCTCACCATACATTTTGTATGGCACCGTTTACACTGTGCTATAATATATATTACATCCCAAACTATAAATATTTTTTCGACCGAGTGAGCGATATTTGAAGGTCATTTGAAGGTGTATATTTTACCTCACCTCCCCGGACACCGCGCCTCCCCCTGCCTCGCCCTCAGTTTGAATGTTGGCGTTCGTGTGCAGACGTGTAAACTGATCATGTGTGTTCCAAAATATATATCTCACAGTGTAAACAGCAATCGCGGGATGTAATATATAGCTCAAGATGTAATTTATATTATATCCCATAGTCAAAAGCCGGCTTAAATGAGTTGTTGCCGGCCGGCAACAACTCATGGCGCAAAGTTGTTGTTCGCGGGTGTCCGTTCCATACGCTAGTAATAGTAGTTCAATGTCTAGTACCAATAACACAAGCTCTGCTTAGCTTGTGGCTAGATAATGCTGTGTGGATTGTCCAGCATTATGTATGTATAGGTACCTACCTCCAAAGATTAAATTTGCGCATAAAATATGGCGCCACCAGGCTAGTTTTTCGGAAGATAAAAACTTGTCTTTTATCAGCTGAGCAGTAGAGTAGGTACAGGCGAGAGGGGAGCGGCGGCGAGGCGACCTCTTCCAGATAAATCTATCAATGAACATGATAAGGGGAGCGCGTGTCACTAACGCAGGAAATGCCCTAACTCGCCTCCTGCACTCTGAACTGAAACGCACCGTATCTCCTGCTCTACATTACTCTACTTACATTATTTTAATGCAATTCGAAGAAAATGTGTCATTATTTTAGCAACGCTGATGGTTTGAGATTGTCTCTGAAATCCACCCAAGAAACTCGTACTTAGGACAAATTGAAGTAATTTGTCAGTCGCCAATATCTTAGGTAAAAGACTGCTGAACGCATTTACTGCATAGCGTGCAGGACCTTACAGCATGGACATGTGCGTCGTGGTCATGAAAGTATTAACCGATGTTGCCTTTTCACTGCGTCATAAATCAATTATGAAAACCTTCGCGCAGCACTAGGAATGGAATGGAATGGAATCCAGTGCCTTATCAAGGACGAACGAATGTCAACTTTCGTACCCGATAAGGTGCATACGTATACCATATTGATACGTTGCATAACTGTCAGGCATTGGCTTGGTCCACTTTCCACCTGCCCACGGACCGAGGTGTCTGTGGGCTCAGAATTTGGAAGGTTCGGGTGCCGCAGTATCGAGCAAACTGGCTGATGTGCGTTGCGAAATGATTCGACGAAATTGGAGGCAGCAAATTAACTCGTAGGCGGCGAATAGCGCACTCGGCCCACGAGTCTGCTTATATTAAGGCTCTAATCTACATTATTATTATCGAGTTAGACCACACGATAAAATTGTTAGTATACTGCCTTGATGTTTACAGAGACCCAAATAGAATTATGAAGCGAATATCTAGTCGGACTATTGTTATCAACTTACTAGGTATATGGAATCAAATAATATTTTGCCTTCTCTGCAGTCTGGATTTCGTAAAGGTCGTGGAACTGTGACTTCCCTTCTGGATGTCACAGATAATGTTCTGGCGGAGCAGGATAGAGGGTGCTGCACGTTACTAACCCTGCTTGATTATTCACGTGCATTTGACTGCCTCAACATACCACTTCTTCTCGCCAAACTTTCTTACTATGGTTTAAGTCAATTATCTATTATGTGGTTCAATAGCTATCTTAGCTCTCGTTTACAGACTGTAAAACTGACAAAAAATGATGGTTCGACTTTATTATCACAACCGATGCCTATTGTTCGTGGTGTCCCACAAGGCTCTATACTGGGACCTCTTCTTTTTATTATTTATTGTGCAGATTTGTCAAAGGTTATCTCTTACTCTAAATACCACTGCTATGCAGATGACGTGCAGATTTACGTATCAGAGACACCCGACAAATTAGCTCAAGCCGTTAAACGCTTGAACAAAGATTTGAACGCCATTGCAGACTGGTCTTCGCGCAATGCGCTTGTGTTAAACCCAACAAAGTCACAGTATATGGTTTTGGGTACCAAAAATCAAATTGATAAGCTAACTGTCGACCCTGACGTAACAATCTGCGACTCTAAAGTAGGCAGAGTAGAAGAGGCTAGGAATCTCGGGATTACCATGGACAGTCACCTCAGATTTGAGTCCCATGTTCTTAATTTGGTAAAAACTTGTTTTTACCGCCTAAAGATACTTTACAAAATTAGGAATGAATTAACCGAAGAATCCCGTATCGTCCTTTGTGAATCGCTCATCATTTCTAAGCTAAATTATGGGGATATTGTTTTTGGTCCTCGTTTACTTGCGAGAACCGAGCGCAACATACAAAGAGTGCAGAATGCTTGTTGTCGCTTTTGTTTCAATATTCCGCCTCGTAGTCACATAACACCGTACCTGAATAAAACGTCCTTTTTGAATATGGAATCACGAAGACTACTGCACCTGGGCGGACTGGTATTTGACGTTATTAAGTTTAAAAAGCCTGAGTATCTGCACTCAAAACTTAACTTCGTGTCTGATAAAAGGTTACGGTCGGTAAGATCTGCACTTTCCTATCACAATCACAAGACTGCAGCTTTCAGGGGAAGTTTCAGGTATTCGGCAACAAAGTGCTGGAACAATATTCCTCCCCCAATTCGCAATGTTAACACTAAGTACACATTTAAATTAAAGTTTAAAAAGTTTTTATTGCAAAAGCAAATAGAAGGTATTCCCAAGCACTTCGTATGCCAAAAATAGAGCTGTCGTCAGTTCATTTTATTCATTATTATTTTTTGCACTATTTTCTTGTTCCATTTATCTATATTATTTCTGTAATCTTTAAAAAATCATGAATATTTTGCTACACAAACACAAAAATTTTTGCTATTGCTACACAACCACAATAATTTACACCATTAATTAATAGCACACATTGTCCGTTTGTACTCGTTCTACTCGCTCTCGATCAGGTTTTGGCTGAAAATCAGTGTTTTTGCATTTAAGCAAAAAATTTTCACTGAGCCATGGCCTATTTGTCGTGCTGCAGCACACACAAACTTGCCTCAAATTATGTTAATCCTAAATACTTACATAATTTTTAAAGTGCTCGTTTGTAGAATTAAACATACTGTACTTTTGTTTAAAATTTGTATATTTGAACTTGTGTTTAAAATTTGTATATCTTTGTTAATTGTATGTGTGTCTGTAGTACCAAATAAATTTTTTATCTATCTATCTATCATGTTTACAAAACATCGTAGGAACAAGTTACCTATTGGCGAAGGCACTTCAAATTGAATTAAAACGAAGCAGGTAGGGTACCTATACGCTTTAGTATCAAACACAATTTGTGTGATAAATAAAACTTTGACTTCTGATTCTACGCATTAATATCAAACACAATTTGTGTGATAAATAAAACTTTGACTTCTGATTCAACGCTTTAATATCAAACACAATTTGTGTGATAAATAAAACTTTGACTTATGATTCTACGCTTTAATATCAAACACGATTTGTGTGATAAATAAAACTAACTTCAGATTCTTGCGAACTGAAGAATTAACTGGTTACGTGAAGATACTCATCAGAAGTCCAATTCAGAACTGCTACAGTAGGTTTAATAATTCACATTAGGTCAGTTTCATGAAAATGACGAAATTAAAAAAACAAGGTAAGCAAATTTAATATCAGTGCTTGTGCAACTGAGTAGGTAGGTGAAACCACATTCTCTGAATGAGGATAGGATGGCAGTTAACATCGTGGCAACTGGCAAGCTAGGTGTGGGTACCACGTGGGTGCGCCCTCGCCGGCAACGAATGTCATTCCATTTGTGTAGACAGAATAGCTAGCACATTAACTGAGTAGCATCGTAAT
The DNA here is from genome assembly GCA_949316285.1 of Eupithecia subumbrata. Lineage (NCBI taxonomy): Eukaryota > Metazoa > Arthropoda > Insecta > Lepidoptera > Geometridae > Eupithecia > Eupithecia subumbrata. The sequence continues at coordinate 32,149,891 of OX438640.1, read as the reverse complement.
TATGGTAACTGTTGTTAGCAGCAATTATAATGTAAACTAGTGATTAAGAACGATATTTGTTGATGATTGCGAAATAAAGTCACGGCCGAACCTCGCATCAATGCGGCTTCCATACAGTCCATAATCCTACTAAAATTATAAATGCGAAAGTTTGTCACCACGTACTATCTTCGTTACTACTTTGCGAATTTAGATGAAATTTGGTGCGTATATAGTTTAGGTTGTAGAATAACACGTAGGCTAATTTTCATAAATAAACCTCTGAGGGGGTTAAAAAGGGTAGCAAAGTTCAATAGAAAATAATTATTCCTTGGTTCGATTCACTCAAAACTCGGTATCAATAAACTATAAAGTAAATAATGAATCACGTATTTTTCGACACAATCAAGCTTTTCTCTTAAGGGGATCATTTTGTACACCTTTCCCCTAATATTATAAATTCAAAAGTCGTCTTTTGATGCATAAACGGCTGAACAATCATAATAAAACTTGGTATGGCATACATGGCTTTTAAATTTGACGAGGAACCTCCCTAATTATTTGAATAATTGCAAATAATTTGAGACGCGCGTTATAATTTATTCTTCCTAGAGTAACTCTACACTACACGGTATCCCGGAGACAGACATAGTCATAGGCTACTTAAAAAGATCGTGCGAAGCCGCGTTCAGAAGCTAGTAATTGCATTATTATTAGCTCTATAATATACTACGAGACTACACCTGCTCAAAAAATTTCAATTTTTGTACCATAAAAATACTCGTCTTAAGGGTCCGGCGACGGATGAATTTCCCATACAAACGTAGTACCAAAATGATTTGTAATTTGAGAATGTTTTCACCATGGTTTGCTATTATTTGTGTTAGAATAGTATTTATATAGGTTCCTGCCATAAGATTTTTTCAAAATACTTATCTACACAATTACTAAGACGACATTCATTCTTTGATGTAAAAATGCGATTAGGTTTAATTTGATTTCAGAAAAGTATTTTGAAAAAAAAATATGGCAGGAACCTAGATAAATACTATTTTAATACAAATAATAACAGACCATTGTGAAAATTTGCTCAATTTAAAAATCATTTTGGTATTACGTTTGTATGGGAAATTCATCCGTCGCCGGACCCTTAAATATCATCACCACACTATAGTCGCGGAACAGAACCAATAATCAAGAAAGCCTGTCATGTCAGTTTGCGTCATCAAAGCACAGATGGCGCTAAACGTCATAGAACATGGAATTGATTAGAGTTAATTTACTATGCATGCACCTTTATTTAAGAAGACCATAACAAATAATCCATTTGTTAAAGTAATTAGGTACCTACTGTAGCTATTTCAATAACGAAATCGAATTTTGTATGAGGTTTAGGCCTAATGATTATGAAATTTTAAGATAGGTAGCTCTACCTATTAGGTAGGTAATTATTACATCAAGATGGAATTATTAGCATTTAGGCATTATGTACCTACCTATTCGAGTAGGTACCAAGTCCTACAAATCGAAGTAGGTGATTTTGTAGGTACAACCAAACAATAAGATTTGTCAAATAGTAATCATTCACAAAATATAAATGACCTATTATCATAATCAGAGAAAGGCTTGAGTGTTGCTGGTGTGAGCGAAGTTCCAATATTTTTGGTGCGGCAGGGCACAGGTCATCGACCGCACTCTTGGATGTTGGTGCCGTGGCCGTGCTATTTCGAGGCAGAGAGCGCGCCGCGCGCCCGCTCGAGGCGAGCGCGCGATGTGCGATGTGCGTAAACAAACATCATGGCCGAACTGTCATTCACTAACTCATTCACAAATTAGCTGAGCACTTCACTAATCGAAGCGAATTCATTAGGTAAAATAATAATAACTTTGCTAATAATTTGAGACGCGCGATAAAATTATTCTTCCTAGAGTAACTAAATTTGAGAGCAGAAACTATTGGGTTAGTAAAATAAAAAATTCTAAATAGGGTAACACAATTTGGTAGGTTCTAGGTGTGGAGGTATGGAGTCGCATCGTAGACAAAAAAATATCGGTAGGTATTCTTACGTCCTAGCTAGTCTTATGTGCGATGCAGCTCGCAAAAAGCCAATTATAAAATACGTTCATAGAATTGAAAAATACATTTATTTCTACAAAAGCGGGCACTCAAAATGAAAAAAATCATGGAACTTTGTAATAAAAATAAGTTAAGACTGGAAAGACAACTCTGAAAGCGGCAAATTGCAAACCAATAGGAGCTCTACCTGAAGTGAGTTAGAGTTTCACTATAAGCGTCATTTTTGAATTCTAAAACCTAGAATCTGATGGCACAGGAAGCAAGTAGGGTAGCAAAGGTTGAATTGAAGGCAGGCGACGTCGGTCCCAGACATATGGACCACATAACACATCTGCGGCGCATTCAGTCGCGCCTTTTGTTCAGCTCTTCTGGCTGACCATGTGGCTCGCGGACCGCGCGCTAGTTTTTTTTACACATTTTTTTGTATGAACGAAATTCTTTATGCATGTCAGAGACGTGGCAGAGAAACGTTATTTAGGTAAGTAGTAAGTAAGTACTGGTACTGAAATAAAGGAACTTACAATAGTGTAGAGCTCGACAAAGCTAAAATGTATGAGATACCTAGATGTAAATGCATTGTTGCAATTTGTAGGCATTATAGATTTATTAAAGGAGTGTACTTCCAAAGATCATCTATAATATGCCCATTTGGTAGATAATGCATTAAGCCCAACTTTTGCATACTTTTGATAAATGTGCAATAGAAGATTTAACTGGCCAGTGATCGTGATGTCTGGAGAGAGTGGGTGGAGGCCTTTGCCCAGCAGTGGGATGAACACGGCTAATAATAATAATAAAAGATTTAATTAAATAAATAAATAAAATTAATTTATAGATTTCAATAATCTTACACGAGTAGCGATTAATTAAAGTGCTAGTAAGTAAAACTTCTTACCTGCTATCTACAACATTAGTTTTGTAGATAGCAGGTAAGAAGTTTTACGCACATTGTAGGTATGTAAGCCATTTTCTATCTTTGCTAAAAGAAACTTTGATTTTTTTTTTGTTTTGGAGGCAATTGACATTATGAGATTTTTTTATTAAAATCAACATTTCAATCGTCAAAACGACAATTGATTCGTAGATTGTTTTAGCGTAGGTTCATTTCATAGCAAATGTACCATGTGCTCAAAACTTCACATCTGATATCTTAATTACTTCTAGAAACATATAGGCGAAAATTGTCATACAGTAGGTATACTTCATTATCTCCTTTTTTCAAATCGGTTGAAAAGCGTTTATTTTATCATTGTCATAGTAAAACAATCTTGAACCAATACATAAAAATTCTGGATATTTTTACAAGACTTTTGATAGAAGACGGTGTCTTACGAAAGTCTGTTGACTATTTATAAAAAAAAATATTACATTACATTGACGACCTCTGTGGCGCGGCGGACGAAGGTCCGCCTGCGATGCAGGAGATTGTGGGTTCGACTCCCGCCTCGGGACAAATGTCTGTACGATCTGCAGATATTTGTTCAGGGTGTTCTGGATGTTTTCTATAATATATATAATAAAAATATCTATCTATGTAGTGTATCGTATTAAGTATATCAGTTATCTAGTACCTACCCCTAACACAAGCTCTGCTTAGCTTGGGTGGGACTATATAGATAATGTTGTGTGAATTGTCCAACATGATTTATTTATTAGGTATTATTTATTCTTAAATCAAGCTCTACTTTAGAGTCTAATAGGGAGTGGTTAAGCATGACGCTATTTGCCCTAAGTATCGGAGTCACAGCATCGACACCGTACTGTAGACCACGTGGCAGTTGAAGAGTTGCCAACCACTCCTGACTGTAGCCGACACCACTTCCTGTTTACCACACCGTCGTCTATCTGTTGAATGGAAACTACGCAATTACATTTCTGAGATTAGGATGTAATGTATGTAATATACCTAAGCAGGCTAGGTTACTCAATACTTACAACTTAGAAATCTTAGATACCTAGCTATTTTACGCGAATAGTTCAATTATTTTTAAATCCTGATGTGTTTATAAACGTCAGCCAATTTGGACGATTTAATCCTGAAAAAATCTGTAAAGGTTATGGTACCATAAAATGTTATAAACTAAACCAAAGCTAAACTCGAAGAATAATTTATACTCCACTTCACCACAAACTCATGCAGAGATAGGTTTAACGGAGGACGCAATTATAATGATTAAATGAAACTGGTTCTCAGTCGACCACTTCGCTGCCGGGATGTCGACGTAAGTAGAGGCATTCTACACTGGCCAGCAGGAATTGTACAGCCCGTAACACTTTCAACACAAGATCGAGAATTACTTAGTGCCATGAAAGCGATTCGATTTGAAGAGACATCGCAGTATTTAAACTTAATAACTTGTATCGGATCCCACCACACCACACTAGGAACGTGCAGTTATCGATAAAAAATCACAAGTATGTTTTACTCATATGTTCTTCATCGATCGTTTCAGTTGGGCTGTTTTTTTTCTGGACATTTGGCATTATTGATAATATTTACCGTGATCTCTAAATTCTTGCGCCCATGGTCTCTTACGCATCAATCGATAAGAGACATTGTGTTGTGATGTAATAACAAGCAAACATATCGAATCACTTGATAAGCTACCTAAACATGGAAGAACACAGAAGCGGCCTAATACAAAGGAATAAAAATAGACCGGCGGCGGCAGCGATGTGGAGCGTCCCACTTGCGATAATGTTAAATAAAATGTCTTGTTATGTGAATCAGACATAAGAAAAATCGCAATTGAAATATTTAAAGATAGGAATCGAAGAATAGTGGATTAAAGGAAATTTTCAAACTCAGCAGGGGTATTTTAATTCACCGATTCGAATCCGAGGGATCTTTAAAACGCTATTTTGTTTTCGCCTCGGGTTGATGATCGTAATAAAGAGCTCTTCCTCATTGACATAGCCATTAGTCAACAGATTCGCTTCGAATTTTCGATCATCAACCCGAGGCGAAAACAAAATAGCGTTTTAAAGATCCGTCGGATTCGATTCGAAAACGAATCGGTGAATTAAAATACCCCTGCAGAACCCTAAAGTTGTTTATGATCTACTAACTTCGTACTTGGATAAGAATACCTAATATTATTATTTATCTACGGAACGATATTTTGGATACTCTGGGTGGGCGCAGACCAGAGAACGTGTATATTTCGGGCCATTATCACACGCCCACGTCTCGCTTTGGCAGAAAAATGTTACAAAAATATATACATACACCGTCCGTCGCAAATTCACAATCTGTCTATAACTACCGTGATCGGCTGCTGACTTGATACTGGATTCTTAGAACAATGGGCGATGCACGCACAGCTGTCAAAAACAAGGTTCAAAATAAATATCTCCAAGTGGCCTATTCCATAATATCTATCTATATCCCATAAACTCAAAATAAAAGCGCAAGCTTTACTTATACTTTTATCAGGAATTAAAGTTTAAAAATTTAAATAAACTTTTTGAGTTCTACGTTTGCCTCTTATCATATCATTGATCACCGAGATAAAGACGTAATTGAAGATATGTGTTCCAGAGCAGTTTCTCGCCCGTTTCCGGTGGTTGTTTACAAAAAAATATATTATAAACTCGTTGTTAGAGCGGCCATACGAAACGGACTGCTGCCGCGCCGCCGGCCGAGATACTTACTGCTATACGATTAAAATTCGTTACAACTTCCGTTTGAGCCTGAGACTCGAAGCAAAGCCCAGATAAAAATCGTTAAAGATCAAGTCAGACTCGCGAGGAGAGGATTCAAACTACAACTTCTTCAATTTTATTTGTTCTGAAGACATACAGTTACTAATAATCGTCTGAGTTACTTATATTATTACATTTTTACTTACCGGTTAACATTTGTATGAATTTACTAGCTGCGCCCCGCGGTGTTACCCGCGTTGTAACCAACTTATTTGATCATCCCACGGGAACACCCCACTTTTCCGGGAGCAAAATAGCCCTGAAATTTGGTACCAAATTTCATTCAAATCTGCTTAGCCGTTTGAGCGTGAAGGAGTAATAAACATAATATGTATAGTATAACATACGACGATACATTTCAACCTACCAAGTCGCTAACGACTACAAACTATTTCATTTTTTTTTTACACTAACGCCTTTTGGAGTCTGCAATTTTTGTTTTCTGTATGAAACAAATTATTATAATTCTGGACATTTCCACAGAAATTCAAACCGTAACGAATAAACTTTATATCCAGAGTGGCTCAGTCGTGAAGGTTTTGTTTTTGTTGAACGTACGGAGCCCTAAAATATACCTACCTACCTACGATACGAAACAAAAAATAAAAAGATCGATAAGTACGATGGATGGTGGAACGGCGCTACTTGTTTTTTTAATCGAGCTAGCGACCAATTCTCGTGTCTTGCTCTTATCTTATTTATTTACCTACCTACGAAGAATTATTATTTTATTTATATTTGCAGACTTCGGGTGAACTTGACGTGGTTGACTAGATTATATATGCTTTCCGTAGAATCTCTGATACGACAAAGAAGGCATAATTTAGTTCGACGGTAGGTACTTGAGGAAGTTATAAAAAGACGAAACTAACTGCTTTATATTGTGCCGTCGTCTGTCGGCCGTCGACGGAGAGTATTAGCATCTCATGATGTCATGTATCCGGCTGCATCCATAAGTGGGGCTATAAATCGAGCGGATTGGATGTTTACTAGGTATAGTGCAACCGGTAATAGAAGATATTAAAGATGTCGATGAAACCAGACGAGTTGCTCGGCAATTTTAAGAGTGGTGTGATGGTGTGCCGTGATAATTATGTGTTCGAACGCGGTGGTATGGTGTGCGTGGGCCAGCGCAGAGAGCAGGCATATCAAGTCTGGTAACTATGCGGCGTAACTCCGGTAGCGGCGCAACAGGTCTGTGGCAGGGGCGCGGGCGCAGCGCGGGGCGGTAGGAAATCCTTTGCGCACAGACGCACACAGCGACAGTCGCGCGAGTGTGCGCCATCCGGTTTTCTTTTCATGTGAGCGTCGATGTACAGACGCAGCGCTCTTGTGCTGGTGGATATAGAGTCGATCGATCAATGAGCCCGACATCGAGTTCAACTGTTGCTTGCATGCGACTCATTGATTACGCTATGAGCGTGGAATTGTTATTCATTCATGATAAATATTTTTATTTCTAATGTTATACCTAGGTACCTACATCCGTGCGCCTTGTAACAATCATATCTTACTTGCCTTTGGAATAGGAGTTATCTTTCAACAAACCCAGAATAACAGCGACTCTACAATAATTAACAAACCTCTTGGGGGACGGACGGGCAGGCGTCCTGTTCCAAGACTTCCAAGGCTTCATCTCTACGATTACATGCTCATTAGCTCGTTCAACCTGTCTGAATATTGAAACTGTGTAAAATGCTGTGAACGGAGCGTTATTATTTTCACCAGATAGCCAACAAGCACTTTCTGCAACCAATCTCTACCAAGGACAAAAAAACAAGTTCTGTTGAATATTGCAGGGTTTAGCTTTCGCTGTAACTATGATTAGGTAGTCTTTAATAGTCTCTATAAATGAGAGTAAAACGAAGTGAAATGAGTGGCAAGGCTCCACTTAGTTCACGTTAGTGTTTTTAAGGTTTGAAATTATCGAAAACCTACAAAAGTTCATATGAGAAAATCATGCGAGGATCTTCTTCGGATAGATTGAATTTCGTAGTAAAAAGTAGATTAAGTCGTCGGAATTTACAATAAACTCAAAAGATTTCCTAGAACTTGGCCTGGGAAGACAAGGGAATTAAACAGTTTTAATGTTTTGTTTGAGCTGAGTTCAGATCATCCAAGAACACTAAAGTGACTTTCTTTTCTTATGTTCCATAACGCTATGCAAACCTAACCGAAACTCCGGTTAGGTAACTTTGGTGCTGAGAGGGCATTAAATTTGCAGAATTGCAGAAAGTGCGTGTTGGAAACCTATATTTAAGTAAAGTTGGTGACGACACAGCAGGGCCATGTAAGTACGAAGCTTGAAGCGTGGGTCGTAGGCTTGGCGTGGCCTGTTCGCCCACGGCACCCACACGCCACACCTAGCATTACCAAAGGTGTTGATCACAAATCTCAACTAAGACCACCATCTACGCCTCTAAAACATCTTGTTAAAATATATTTAGCTATAAGAAGATACCCATTAAAGATGATTTGACTTCTCAGAGAATCTTACCAGAATGATCAGTAAAAAACAGCCCAAAAATTGTCCGCCAAAGAAAACCTGTAGGTACTTTTTCGAAGAGTAATTTTGATGTGTTATACATACCTACTTCTATGCCTTGATTAGGATATTCCACATCGCTGCAAAAAGTTTGAAGAGACTAGAGTTCGTACGGCAATGCATCTAATCGTTTAGCAAGATATTATGCAGGAGTGTCATACATAACAATGGACTGCTAAAGTAAAAGATACTTATCAAATGAATGGTTGAGAAGCTATATACCTTCCAGCATCATTCGAAATAAACTTCCAATAATGACTAGGTACTTAATTTTTTACTTAGTACATAATACGGCTTAGAAATAATGGTGCGAGTTGTGGAGGAAAGCTTCAAAGCGAGAGTGATTGCAGTTGATTTTGAATGCAAGGCGTTATAGCATAAAGTGTAGTATCAAACGACAGTGACGTGATAGTTCGGACGTGTTCGAGGTGGCTGGTGAAGTCATTGGCCGGGCAGCGTGCTGTGGAGACGCTCCACTCGCTCTCTGTCACAGCTACTTTTGCTTTTCGAGCGAACACTACATCCTGGTTGGGTAGGTACGTCATTAGCTTGGTATTTTCTAATCACGACAAATAGTTGTAGAGGTATATTTTTATTGAATTGGGACGGAATTTTCTTAAATGCACACGGAATTTTCTTAAATGCTCACACCTCACCTGCACTTATGTATAAATCTTTCCCAAAAGCTTTATTAAACGTGAAGTTTCGTTTTCCATCTTTATGATGGATTGTATTAAGTATATCAGTGAGTAGGTACCTATACCTACCCATAACCCAAGCTAAGCAGCTTTGGTCTAGATAATGCCGTGTGAATTGTTCAGTAATATTTATTTTGTTATTTATAAGTATCAAACGTCGCTCTTTTATTCTGAAAGCAAATGAAGTCGGTGACGATGTTTTATAAGGATCATTATAAATTGAAGTAAATTCTGTCCCATTTAAGCACAAGCAGTGGAGTTGCGCAGTGCACGGTGGACAGACGGCCTCATGGAAGGTCGACGCGGCGGCGCGGGCGCACGCCCTCCCCGCTTCAACAACCCCGACTCCGATTGCTTCGTGGAACTCATCTAATTACCTTCTATCAGAACAAGAACAAATAACAGCTCGTTTTTTCATAAGAATTTCTGCCAAACGGGCAGTTTATAGGGGAGAGCAGGAGAGTTTGTATTTGAGTGAAATTGTAGGTATGTATTTTATATTGTGTACGTAGGTACACTGCATAGTTGTCGGTAGGTATATCAACCACGTAGTTATACCTGCCTTGTATGTAGGTACACCACCAGCTTAAGGTGGATCGTAAATAAACGTCACGCGGGAATTTTGTTTGTTTCTGGTTTTAAATTTTTGCGCTCTACAAGTAACATAGCTAGCAGTTTGCACCGTGGAAATCCATAAGAATATGGGTAATATTGTGCGCAAAAGTACTAATCGGCCAGGTAAGATATATTACCTACTAGCAGAACGCAGAAAACACATATAAAACAGGAAAAATTGCAATTCCCACGGTGATTTTTCACTTTCATCCCTTTAAGTATAGTTTTTCATATAATTAGGGTTAATAATACTACTTGGTAAAATCTGGTGAAAATGGCCTTCTGTTTTATAAATTGCGGTCCAATAATCTTTGAGTAAAAACCTGATAACTCGATGAGGGGAGGAGGGTTATCTGTTTCGCGCTTATCAACGCGTAGGTTAGGTAGCATTTGATTTCGACATGGATATCAAAATGAAGAGGTGACTTCACTCTTAATAATTCTACTTTGCCATCTGCATTAAGTAGGTCTGATTAAACGACAAAATTTTTCTTCCTATCAAAAAACAGTTTGGAGACAGAAAACGGGCACTTTTTTTACGTGGCGCCGCCAAATTAAAGTGGTGGCAATACTTATTTAGACATGATGACATCCCATTGAAAACATAGCCTCCTCTTCGTCCAAAATCCATGCCATTTATTAGTTTTACGGTAAATAGTGGTATATTTTTTTGAAAACGCCCCAAAAGATCCAAACCATCAACAGATACACGAGTCGACGTAAAACAATTATAACGCGTATTGGTATTTAGCCGCAATTTTTACCCACGTTGTAAGGTTTTAAGCTTCAGACTAGTCTCTTCAATCTATTAAAATCATAAAATCAGATAGGGGCAATTTAGCTGCACGGGACACGCTGTGCCGGATGGAAAGCGCGGGCGGAGGCGAAGGCGGCTTCCGCTTTAACTCGCCTGAGCCGCCTTCAGAATAACAAACAAAACCTGATTTCTATCGAGTGGGCCAGCGATTATAGACGCCTTCTGTAGTAAGGAACGTTGAGAACGTATATTACATAGCTCTTACAGCTCTTGGCTCTGTCGAGTTAGGTATTTTAGTCAACCATCGCAGTATTACGTTATTTTATTTATTTATTAAAAATATTGTACCTACACCTATTATTACAGGCACACCTAATGCGATATTTTTTGGTCAATTGAACCCAAGGAATTCCGCTTCCAATACCCTCACAGTGTCGCCTGACCATCTGGTTGTTTTTTTAGCCATACCGGTATACCGTCCTATACTCTACTATGTAATGCTTACTTTTTGAAAGAGATTTCTACTATTAAAACCACCACTTTTGGAGCGAGCCCATTACAGTCATGCACTATTTAAAAACCCTTAAACTTGATGGATCATTCTTTGACCAGTATTAAAATACATTAATATAACTCTAGAGTAAATATAGAGATCCTATACTAGCCTTATACTTAATTGCCCCCATACAAAACACACTTACAATTAGCAGTAAAAAAATTGCAAAAAAAAAGTTTTAATAAAATACTTAAAGATAACGGAGAGTTAGCAATTAATAAATTTAAGACATAACTCCGTATGTGGATCATAGATGAATGGTTTTACGAAATTAAACGAGTTATTTTCTTTTCTAAATTTAAATTAAATTGGGTATTTTTTTAATAATGTCCTCACGTCCCTATTTAATGGATAAACTGTTGTTTCTACTTTTCTAGCTAATTTATTAAGATTGCTGTTTTGAACAGTTTCAACATAATATTTCATATCACAAAGAGCGTGCGAGAGCGCATTTTTATAATTTGTTACGTAGGTAAGCTGTGTTTTGGACAAAATCTTTAGTAGTATATATAAATAAATAAATAAATAATGCTGGACAATCCACACAGCACCATCTAGCCCCAAACTAAGCTACTCAAAGCTTGTGTTATGGGTCGTTACTAGATAAGATAAGTGATATATTTAATACATTATAATACATAGATAGATTTTTTTATTATACATAGAAAACACCCAGACCAGCTTCTTTGTTCACATAGAAAATTACACTCAAATAATAGAAATAAATTAGAACTAGTATTTAGAATTTAAACAATTGAGCTAACTGCAGACTGTTGCAAATAGTTGGATTTAGTTTTACTAAATCTACTAAAACCAACTTTTATAAATATTCATTTCTAATTAAATATTAATGAATACCAAGATTAAGTACTAATACACACAATAGTCTATTAATGTAAATCCTACGAACCGTCTTCAACACAGCGGTTTAGTTATCCAGGAAGAGGGCGGCATCAGTTTACTACTCATACATAGTACTTTGTTTGACCACCCATTGTTAGGGTTATTGTCTGCCACCGCCACCTTCTTGTCTTCCGTTTCAAAATCATTCAATCAGTATACTCGGAACGTTTTAATTTGTAAACATCTTCTTCATTCGATGTATTTTGATCGCTCAATGCGCATTGTTTTGCTTTTTGCCGAGCAAAAAAAAACTTTCAGATCTATACAGAAGGGGGTCTGCAGAATCTTTCATTCTCGGTTTGTGTTCTTTTTACGAGCATAACTTTAAACAAAACATTATGTTCTTTTAATTCCAAGTGATGCTATGCTAGAGGTAGGTATCGTACACCAAACTAGTAATATAACACTTGGAATTTAAAGAATCGGCAGCATATGTATGGCGTTACGTTATCGTGTCCTTGACACAGAGACGCCGCCCCGCAGCGTGCACAACGCGCTTATTGTCGTTGAACAACCTTGCGAAAATTAACGCTCGTCGCGTCGCACAGACCGTCGCGTACAACGTCGTCGAACGCGTCGCGAAATCGTCGGCAAACGGCGACGATGCATGACATCCATGCCACGCTGTGCATCTAGGAGGTTTATGCGAAGCGGAGCGGGGCGAGAGCCGAGGCGAACCGTGCCTGGCAATACATCTATTGCGTGAATGGGCAACATCATTTTTGTAACCAAATTTGGAATTCATCATGGGTGCCTACTTCAAGAAGTTGAATAAGTACCTACCTAATTCCTATTATTACTGCATCTTGCCGGCAAAAATAATGCAAATCATTTGACCTGACATCACAGGCAATGGCCGTTACAGGAGAAAAGTGGGTGGTAGTCCTGCTGGATCGACTCTCGCTAACCGGAAATCTAATTCCCGGATGCGGCTGTGCGGAGGGATCTCGCCGGAAGCTTGGTAAACGAGCACATCCGCTGCTGCCGCCCGCGCCGCAAAATTTGGCACCGCGAGCGCTGGCAGCTCGCTTCCGGCCTGCGCCCCCCGGACCCCTGACGTCGATCTCGCCCGCGAAAATAGCGGCCAACCGCTCAGTGTACGCGGTTCATTCAGTATGGCCGCCTTCCATTCATAAAAAGGCGAGGAGCGGGCGGGGTGGTGCGCGGGGGGAGCCCGCTCTCCCGCCGACCCGCACCCGCCGCCGACGCCAGTGCGGAATGTGCTTGCGAACGAAACGGACGCACGTTTCGTCGGAGCGTAGCGCTAGCGCTCCAAGTTTTCCATTAAAATGTGTATAAGAATAAGTGCAGTGAACCCGCACGAGTTCGGAACGGTAAAGGAAAACGCCGTCGTCGAAATAAGGAGTAGAAATCAACGAAGAACTTCAGAAAGGAAGTGAGTAGCGGCCATATTGCAGTGATAACCGCGCGGCGGGCGGACGAGAATCGAGGCCGGTGCGTGGGCTGCCCCCCGCCCGCGCCAGGTGCCGCTCCGGACCGCGCCGGTCGTTACGAACCTTCCCGTGGATTTGCGCGATCAGAATTCGGTGGTTCTGCTTCATTCTTTGTGTGTCAGTGAATTACCCGGCGCGGGTCTGGTGCGGGATGAATGATCGATCGCCCGTTCGCAAAGCAATAGCGAATTAAGTGTTGTGGTGTGTGAGGCCTTTCGGCCCGAGTGCCCTTGTGTACCGATATGTGTGTAAGTAGGAGACGTGTGACCGTGGACCGTCTGTTTTGTAAGTACCAACGTCCTACATCAAATATCTCAAGCGGCGCGGCGTGGGATAGACCGCCTACATAAACGGTTAAGAAAACTAGACGATAGTGGTTTAACTAACCAGTTCTGAATAGAATCTAAACGCGTTTCGGTTATCGTTGTTATCAAAAAGAAATCGAGTAAATGATGGGCTGTGAGGGACGCCTCGGCTCTCTCGTTTCGTTTCGGTGTCTGCTCTGCGACCGACACGTGCAGTGAGTGAGCAACGAAGGTTCCACTCGCGCTGCCAGTCTGGGTAGTGCAGTGCATGCCCGATCAAGCCGAGTCGACCAATTCATAAACCAGCAGTCAATCTTATTGCTTTCATTAAGAATAAATATAATTTAATATAAATGACTCTAGCAAAGATCTTTCTGACGTCAATAACAGATACCTTCTAAGGGGCTTGAGCCCAAGCCTCTCTATCTGTTCATGAAACATAGGTACAGTACAGGTAGAGAAGGTACATAGTTACTCTGATTAAAGATCCGTACGCAGTTCCAAATAATACAATTAACCTACTCTCTAAAGTATATAATAAATTAAATTTATTATTTTAATAGTCTAGCAAGAATGATGTCTGTTCGTTCATTCATAACATTAACCTAAGTGCTACCAGTAGGTAAAATATCGAAAAGACGTACATTTATAGGCACCTTTACAGAATTTAAGCCGTTACGTCGCAACAGAAATCTGTAAGATGATGTTACATTCCACAGTATATTCAAAGAAAACATGCCACGTATAGCAACAGAAACAACTTTTTTAAATACAACTAACATGATAACTCAACTACTTGATAATGAACTAACTGTAAACAATAGCAATTTAACTTCAATATCAACTCGTAACGAACTTTATGAGATAAAGGAGTTATTTAGACATAACAAAATAGGTAATAATTATGAGGGATTGATAACATTTAGGTACCTACAAGAGTATAGAATTTGGGTCTTAGTTCTTCATCCGTATAGCAGTGTAGGTAGATTGTACCTACACTGATATAATGTGTGAAGGTGATGCTCTACCTGGTTATCAACTCTATAGAGGTATAACTCGTAAACATTCTGAGAGTGAATTAGGGAAAACTTTTTGTTTATTACCTACTTACATAACAGATTGAAACAATTCAAAATACTGAAAACGAAGTTCTTCTGGCTGTTTCAATGCATACGATTGGTGTTATATTCCTCATTCCCATTTCCATCTACGACTCGTGTTGAAAGATGCTTACTTTGAAGTTGACCTAACTAAACTTCCTTATCACAAACATCGGAAAGGAAAGAATAGTAGGTTATTTTGACCTAAATTTCAGTCTAACTAGGTAACTTAGTACTTTAGTCCGAACTCTGCAGTAGCTGACAAATCTTATAAGATGATTTCCTAATAGGTACTTTATTAGTCAAAAATGTACTTACTTGTGCTGTTATCATCACGCGATCACCAATTCAAACTGGTGTACCATCAAAGATTATCTAAGCAAACTTGAATGAAAACTACTGCTAGAACGCAAATTAATCAGCTGACAAGCTGAATTAACGTGATGAACTTTGGATAGGTACCACATTTCGCACAATTTCTTAACAAATAACAGCCTAGATAAGAATATCTAACTTACACAGTTTGTAGGAGGTATGGAACAACTACCCACTATTTTTAAAATTCTTTTACTCATAGAAAGTTAGACTATGGTATGCCTACACCTCTTCCAGTAGACCACGCGAGAGATCACTAGCCTTCTAGGTCAACATTTCCATACATATTTTGAGGTTCCAACTGCAACCTCCCTTACTCCCTTGGGAATAAAAAAAATTACTCCCAAGGCAATAATGAGATTGAATTCTGAACATCAAAGTGTGTGAAAAAGTTAACCAAGAAGATCCCTACAATGAGATTTACTTCAAAATTCGAACTAACATCAGTTCAGAAGGCGGAATAAAAAACTATAGCCGCGGAACACGTAACAAAACTACTCACAAAGTGTGAAAAGTAGAATTTTCACCTCGTGCTGTCTTCGTCTCGGGCGTGAATAAATCCCTCTCACACTCACACTAGTAACTAGATTTTAGTCACCTAGTATCCTGAGTTGCGCTCTGTTTCAATGACACCCGTGACGTAAGACACTGTTTTGCGGCCTCGGTGCATAATCTACTATTCAATCGCTGTCATTTTAATACGTGCCTTTTTACTAGGATACGATACAAACTTTTCACTTCTTACGGCGGAGGAAAACTTTCATTGTCCTAACTAAATCATCATCATCATCATCATCATCAGCCTAGATTAGTCCACTGCTGGACATAGGCCTCCCCTAATGAGCGCCATAGCGCCCTGTCTTCAGCTTGCCGCATCCAGCATCGGCCTGCAGTCTTTCGCAGATCGTCATCCCACCACCACCATCCTAACTAAATAACAACCATTAATCATCATCATCAGCACTAGCTGATCAAGCTAGGTGACCTATGCTCAGCAGTGGTATAATCCACTGCAGAGCATAGGCCTCCCCTAGTGATCGCCATAGGGCCCGTCTTCATAACCATTAATGGTCAAGTTACCTAATATACATAAGTACATAGTCACAGTTTTTTCGTATCAATAAATAAAAAGAAGCATAACAAATATTTCAATAAAATAATAACTTTAAACAGTATATATTATTTAACTTAGTCTACTTTATTAAAAAATATAAGCAGTTCCTTCCTTAATGCAAACCGCCTATCATCATCATCATCATCAACCCAAATTAGTCCACTGCTGGACATAGGCCTCCCCTAATGAGCGCCATAGCCTAAAAAACCGCCTATACTTAACCTAAAATTCACTTTGATGTCGCGTCTTTTTATACGCAATTTACATTAATTGGCGATTTGAGATCCTTCCTTCAATAATATATAAATATTACAATTATATCTGAAACGGTAAGGCTACCTACTATATTTTCGAGTTAAGTAGAAATAATGTTTGCCTGCACGTAGTCGTCGTGTTGACTATAAACGCGAGCGGATAATAACTTATTGTTATTGTGAATGACTTGTTGTTTCATACATTCTTGTCATTCATACAGTCTCACACAAAAAACGCAAGTTCAAAGCCAGCTTGGCTTCGGGAAGCGATATAACCTAACACAATGCAGTAGGTAAAAATGTAAAGCGACATAAAAACGTTGATTCATATAAACTATGAAAGGCAAAATATGTTGAGCTTTGTCACTTCCACTCACATGGGTAATATTTACACACGCTCACACACAATGCACAAGTAGGTGATAATGTTAGAAGGTACCTACTTAATAAAAATATAATAAGTAGATAATTAGGTAGAGATAAAACATTCTAAAAATGCACATGAAAATGCACGCCCCCTCCACTAAACTAAACGTCATACAATCGGCGTTAATTTTTAGGATGGTTTATCTCTACCTATATGTTACTTTCCGAGGTGAAACGCGTAAATAAAATGTATAGACTGGCTTTGTAATAATAATAATCAGTAAAATGGTCTTTCGGTGACTATACTCAAATATTTAAGTGCTTGATTTGCTGTTGACCTTACAGGAATCTTGGATACGTCACAAAATTCAAATTACATAAGTAAACCTAGGAAATAAAGTGATCACTTTGATTTTTTGTTCACTTCAATCTTTTTAAAGTAAAGTAGAAGCGGACAAGAAACCTTTACGTTGATAAGTTGTTAGTTTTCGAGCTGGAGCAAAACTCGTCCCAAGCATGTGCCCTATATATGGATCTTACAAAAGCGTTTGACTATGTGGACCACACTATTCTTATTGGAAAACTTAATTCATATGGTGTTAGAGGAAATGTATCTAAGCTTCTAGAGTCTTATGTAAAGAACAGGAAACAAATGACTCAAATAACTAAAATATGTCCAAAAAATAGAACAGAGCTTAATTATTTGTCTAAACTTAGGGGTGTTAGTACCGGAGTTCCACAGGGTAGTGTGCTGGGACCCTTACTTTTTATAGTTTACATAAACGAACTACCTAAAGTTGCTAATCATCAGACTGTTATGTTTGCAGATGACAGTACAATATTGTTTACCGGTAAATCTAAATCTATTCTTGAAAATGAAATAAATAATACCCTGACTAATATAATTAAATGGCTTAACTCAATGAACCTAAAAATAAATTTGACTAAAACAAATGTTATGATTTTTAGAAATAGAGCTATTAGAATAAGTGACATTGACATACATTATTTAGGAACTAAAATAAACCATATTGAGTGTACAAAATTCTTAGGATTAAACATTGATTGTAACTTTAGTTGGAATTCTCAGGTAGATAACCTTAGTACAAAACTAAGTCAACAATCGTATGCCCTCTACATGCTCTCTAAAGCTGCAAATATTTCCACGGTTATTACGGCCTACCACGGATATGCTGCATCCATCCTAAGGTATGGGGTTCTATTCTGGGGCAATTCAACTGGCAAAGAGTCTGTATTTAAAGCACAAAAGAAATGCGTTCGATCAATTTGTGGTATCAAACAAACGGAAAGCTGTAAACCGTTCTTTACTCAGACGAGAATCCTAACATTGCCATCCATATACATCTTTGAAACGGCAGTGTTCGTAAAAAGTAATATGAATTTCTTTGACAAACTCAAATGTAAGCGCCTTAACAAGAAAATTTGTTGCCCTCCAAATAAGTCGGCACTTTTTAATAAGAGCATATTTTGTATGGCACCTCGTATCTATAATCACCTACCTACAAGCATTAAAGAAAGCAATACTATTAATATTTTTAAACATAAATTAAAACAATTGTTAATTGAGAAGGCCTATTACAATGTTAATGAATATCTGATGGATAAATTCTAGAATAAGACAGTTCATTGATTGTTAATTAATTTAGAGATTGACATTGTATATATTTTTATATTTTTGTCGTGACTTTGCATGCTGTAAAGCTGATCATGGCTATGCTCATTCTATTTTAATTTAACACCCCTGTAACCCATGTTTCGCAAAATAAATGAATTTGAATTTGAATTTGAATTTGAAAGCATATTTATCCTCTAAATAGTCGGATATTTTGTAGTAAGCCTTTTTACAAAGGATATGTTTGACAATTTGTTTGAATTTATATAATTTAAAAATAGCATGCGGTATACCCATTGTAATGAACTTTTAGGGTACCTAAAGACCGTTACCCATTAATTCCCATAATCCGTAGTGATGTATTTTTCTGATTGATTAATGTTTCATGATCTACGCAATCGAATGCTTTTAAAGTTTAAAATTTGAATTTTGTAAGCCTAAAGAAATAAATGTTTTGATTTCTGATATTATATAGAATATTATATAAATAATATATTCTATAGAATCAGGATATTTTATGTCAACAAAAGCATTTATCAATGAAAAGTTCACAAATATGAAAGTATTACTAACTAAAAAAATATTAAAAACAAGAAGGTTACAATAATATTATCACCAAAAACAAAAACATCGACTTCTACAACTTATGATTAATCATAATCAATCACACAAGAACAGCGAAAAAGGTTCAAATTCGAATTCGAAAAAGGAGGACAGACAAATAAAACGATAAATGAGCTTGCATTTTTTTTTAACTTTGCTTTTCTCAGATTATATTATTGTCAGAAATATTTTCCACCAAAATTTCCGTGATTTTTTAATCCTTTTGCTAACAAAAAAATTGGGGTTATTGAAATCAAATTTATGAACACTTTCCATCTTCTTTTTCTTGCTTTTGCATCTTCAGTGGAACTTATTCCACTACTTCTTGCTTGCTTCTTAGCAAGAAGTAGTGGAATAAGTTTCACTGAAAGTGGGGGTCGGCACAAAATGTCTTTCTCTTTTACTCTCCTCAACCAGCTGTCACATCGCATCGTTCACACCGTTCTTACACATGTATGATAGGATGGACGATAGGATGTCATCTTTCACACAATCTATCCATCTTTACTTTCGTCTTCTTCTACCCTAGAAGCTTGAACAAATACATCCCACACCGCTACCGCACAACACAATAAACATTCAAATAAGGGCGTAAACACGTTATCTTCAGATACATTTAACAACAACAAAATGGCTTCCCACAAGCTTCAAACGATCCCCAATCCGCATGCCCAGTGCGGGGATTATGGGCATTACCCCCTGAGATAAAAGGCAATAAGAGGCTTATTAAGGGGAGGCCGGCGTCCAGCTGTGGACCAATACAAGCTATTGTGGACGAGGAAGCGTCAAACGAGTGACCAGCGAGATGAGCTAATCTGATGCCGTCAATATAAAATGCATCATAATTTTACGAGTATTTTTATGCAATTTTTTGTGTTGTGCGGCCGCGGTGCGTTCCTGATGCAACCTTTATATTCCTCCACGATCATACCCATACATACACTGAACAGTTGCCTTCATGAAGGATCAAAACATTGAATGACAATTAATAATAGTTATTTTATATATTATTTACTCACGGGATGACCGGGGGGACCAGTCATCCCCGACAGTGTGTAAACCTGTTGAAACATCGGGAAATATAGGTAAATAAAAACATTTAATGAATTACAAGGGCTAAAATCGGCAAAGGAAATACACAATAATTTTTACGAGCAGAAAATAGCTTAGTATTCGCATCGATAAGAAAACTTACATGGCGAAGAAAATGTTCTGATTAAACTTAGATCGCTGCGACACGATGCAAAGGCAGGAAAATAAAATCAGGTAGGTACTTTCGCGTTTTATACTCGATAATAATCCTTGCAAGGTGTATGAATGAATACACTTAGATATGCGAATAATAAATAAGTTATATGATGTCCGCTATAACACTGGCCAAACTCGATGTGGACTGTTTGTAAACAGACCACGACACACAAAACTAAAACTCGCTTGGCGTCGAGTTTCAGATAAATTGAAAGTAATATGTATTTATTGAAGGAAGGATTTCAAGTCGACTCGTAATGTAAATTGCGTATAAAAAGACGCGGCAACGGAGTGAATTGACGGAAATTATTAATTTGCGATCCCACATTTAAAAATCTGTCAAAGAAGCATACGCTAAACATCCCAGCGCTAGCTCAACAAATGACCTGTGTGCGACTACTAAACTCAAAGCCACGCTATTTCTTTTTTTAAAGATAAAGATAAAGATAAAAGCATTTATTGTTGTAAGACTAGGTGTAACATTAGGTATATTAACATTGGTATTAGGTCAAATATAAAAAGTATCTCTAGTCTCTAGTTTCTAATCCTTTGCAATATACCTTTACGAGACAACAATACGCACGCGAAACACGAACGTCGCCGCCAGCGGCGCCGGTCTAACTATGACTGAGGTGGGTGGACCTTATTAGTTCTAATTTAAACCTTCCACTTTCGAGAAGCTAGCACCTAATCTCCCCAATTTTACTTGGATTGATGACGCTAACAATGTTTTTGTCTCTTTCTGGATATTGCAATTGAAGAAAATAAAACGAATCCGCTATTGAATTATCAATAGGGGATTCGTTTTTTACCTGACCTAAGTTTCAAGTAATTACTTTAACTTTACACAAATATAAAAGAATAGCAAAAAGGCATCGATGAGTAAGCGCTGGGAAAATGTACCATATCTACAGAATATTAGGTACTTATATTTATGGTTGAAGCCTTTGCCCAACAGTGTGATGATCAGAGGGGTAATAATAGATAAAAAATCTTTGTAAGGAAAACGATTATTCCCTGTTCTTTCTGAGTACCTGGCTGTAAGACGTCGCGTCGTCTCACGACCCTTATGTTGGGGTTCTAGGTAATGTTAACATTTGGGGTGTTTTTTTACTACATGCATTAAATGTTGCTAAGAAAGGAAATCACCAATTTTCTCCTGATATGGTGAATATTTTTATATGTATTTGTACTGTGTTTTCTATACATCTATAATTATAATAGATTTCTAGAATACTAGAAAATACCAAAAATGTAGATTCTACTCGACAAAGACGCTAGTTTGACTATACAATAGCGTAAAATATGACAAGGAATACATATATGGAAAATTACTTTTCTGCTAGTTTTATTCCTTGTAGAACGCAGAAATAACTAAAAACCGCAAAAAAAATAAATCTTCCGGGTAATGTAAACCGATACACTATTAATTTAATCGCTTTAATAAAACAAAAACCGACTTAAAAATTGTAAATCATATTTAATCATAAATCATATTTAAAAAACATAAAGGCCGATTCACACAATATCAGTGAAGTCACAATTCAGTTCAGTTCAGTCAGTATCAGTGAATCTCCAATTCGGTACAGAATACTGTCGGTCCGTCATCGGTCCGTGAATTTTCTTTATCGTATTGGAGATTCACTGATACTGAACTGTGACTTCACTGATATGTGTGAATCGGCTCTTAGTCCATTAATTTTACACTGATTTTCAGTTTTGCGGGATAAATAAAAATAATCGGCAAAAAATTATCAAAATAATTTTATGGCACATCTCTATACGCGGGATTAGTTTTTTTTTTTTTTGCTATAAATAGATAGATGATTCTGAGATGGTCCCATAAATTTATTCCCGAGGGATTAGTATATATGTATACTAAATCTCTCAGCAAGAATTTAACTGGTTTTTAAGTTTTGTGGGACATAGTATATGACCATTAAAACTTAAAAACCAGTGTAAAATTAAGTGATCTGAAGTCGGTTTTGTGTTTTTACAAAACAATCAAATTATTAGGTGGAGCCCCCACTTAAAATTGCCCAATTTTGTCCTCGCCGTTTTGAATACTTATTTCTCTAAAACTTATTAAATATAATTAATTTAACAACTCACAGTATATGACCAATATCTGATCTATGCGATTAAATATTTTATTTTACAATGTTTTGAGTAATTTTATAATAAATCGCAAAACAATAATAAATAAAACAAAAAATATATTTTTTTAAAGCACTTTGCAAAATAATGGGAGCAGATTTTATACTTTTCCAATACAATTTCAACCTTATTTTGTTAAAATTTATTGGTCATATTTCGTTACACACATTACGATTCGTTGTAGAGAGAAATCTTTAAAACGGTGAAGACAGAATTGGGCAATTTTCCGCGAAGGACGTTTAATTTTTGCGGGTAAAAATTTTTACTTATGCAATAATCAATTTTTAATCTTTCTATATTTATAAAAATTAACTGACGTTTGTTAGTCTCACAAAAACTCGAAAATAGCTTGACCGATTTGGCTAATTTTGGTTTTAAAATATTTGTAATATATATAATAAGTCCAAGGAAGGTTTAAAAGGCGAGAGCATCGATACGAAGTTCACCGGGTCAGCTAGATTTTAATAATTTTTAAAGCTATTGAATCAGCCAGGCTGTGCTATCCTCTGGATAAGGTATTACGTACCGTACTATTCATATCAACACTTAATTTCTGCAATTAATAGTTTCCTTACTAACGTTTTACGGGTAGTATCTACTAAGGGAGATTTCTAATAGCTACACCAAGCTACGCCGTAGAAACTACAAGAAACGTAGCACCCACACCAACCTACGCCGTAGCAACTTCTACAACGTAGAGCCCACTCTGAGTTACGCCATAGTAACTTCTACAATGTAGCACCCACACCAAGCTACGCCGTAGTAACTTCTACAACGTAGCACCCACACCAAGCTACGCCGTAGTAACTTCTACAACGTAGCACCCACACCAAGCTACGCCGTAGTAACTTCTACAAGAGACGTAGCACAAACTCAAAGCTACGCGTTGTAACGTCTTCAAGTAACGTAGCACCTACATCAAGCTACGCCGTAGCAGCTTGTACTAGATAGTCATGTAATATAAAAATTTGTATGAAAATTTAACACCAAGCGGTCACACGCACTACAATTACAAAACACACACACAAGAGAATGAATAGAACCTTATTGCCTAGCACTCTAGATACTTTGTTTCTGTTTGTTACAAGTATTTAAATTAACAGGATGTTTTGTTATTGTCTGGCAGGTGGCGACGATGAGGGAACAGGAAGGCGACGGCCCGGAGAGCCGTTAGCCGGACTCGATGGATGATTATGGCGGGCCGGCGGCGCCGCCCCGGCCGCCCAAGCCGGCGGCGCGCGTCCACAGGCCGGCGGGCGCGCGCCAGCCCACAGTATCGCTGCTGCGGCCGCGGCCCGAGGGCGAGCGTGAGCGGAACGCTTACGTGGAGGCCCCGCGGCGGGCGCACCTCGCGCCGGCGGCCCCCGCGCCCGCCCACTCGGGCGCGCACCAGCCGCTCAAGCCGGTGACGACGCAGCCGGCCGCCGCGGGGGACAAGCGGCGCGCCGGCGCCCTCGCCCCCGACTCCATAGTGTGCGAGGCGTGCGGCCGGTGCCGCTGCGAGCAGTGCGCCCGGCCGCGGCCGCTGCCGTCGCGCTGGCTGTGCGGCCGCTCCTGTCTCTGCAGCGCGGAGGCGTGCGTGGACTACGCGTCGTGTATGTGCTGCGTGAAGGCTCTATTTTACCACTGCGGGAGCGGCGAGGAGGAGGCGCGCGAGCCGTGCGCGTGCGGCCCGCGGCTGGCGTGCGTGGGTGCGCTGGCGGCGCCGCTGCCGTGCCTGCTGCTGTACTGGCCGCTGCGCGGGTGCGCGGCGCTGGGCGCGGCTCTGTACGGCCGCTGCCGCCGCTCCGGCTGCCGCTGCCCGGAGCCGCCGCCGCCGAGGCTCTCCAGTATTATCTAGTCCCGCCGCGCGCCACCCGCGCCTCCGCTGCGCTGGAGCGGCGCGGCCGCCCTGTACAAATATTTATTGGCGAGCGGGCTTCGCTTCGGACCGCGCGGGGGTGGACTCAGTGAGACTCAGTGCCGTGCGGTGTGTGCTGCCGGGCTCGAGCGGACGAGAGCCCTGCGACTTTGAGTGAATCGTCTACGAGTACCTACCTTGTAAATATAGTTGTATAGTGTGAATGTACGTGAACGTGTCGCCCGAACGTCCGACTCTCAAATTTTCTTGAGACCGTAACGTGTCATAAAAACGTTAATGTTAACGTTAGTATTTTGGATTACACAAATCCAGAGAAGATTAAGAAATGAGATATAGAGCATACTTATTAAGATGTAGATAATTTACCATTTATTTATTAACTGAATTTGTATTTATTTGTAAATAAAACGACGACATTATATTATAAATACGAATGTTTACATACTACATTATGGTATTTTTACTTGATCTTAAAAACCTGATCCTAGCTACAAAGCTAGGTAGTTAGGTACCTAGGTAATGTAGGTTCTGTGATACATTTTCTATCGATGTTTACTTACTAAATGTTTATTTTAAGACAAACTGATAGATAAAATTAAACAATCAGAAATGCTTACTTAAAAACTTTTTTATTTTTTCTTGTATCAGGTTACTGTTTCTTTATAAGCATATCTTCGGTCAACAGTCAACAAGCCGTTTCAGGGAACAAGGCATTTAACAAATTGGAAGCTTTCCACCACACATACAGTCATTACTTAAGTCTTAGGCCCATATTATGAAAGCTTGCTCAGTCAGATCTTTGCATGATGAACATTTTTTCTACAGCGTAAACATAACTCAAGCATAGGCAAGCTTACATTATTGACAACCTCGGTGGCGCAGCGGGCAAAGGTCCGCCTGCGACGCAGGAGGTTGCGGGTTCGATTCCCGCCTCGGAACAAATTTGTGCAAGCTCTGCTTAGCTTGGGGCTAGATAATGCTGTGTGAATTGTCCAGCATTATTATTATTAATACGGGCCCGACCTTAGGCTGGTGTTTACAGATCATTAGCAGCTCTGTCTATAGACTTTGATATCCTACTAATATTAGTTATAAATGCGAAATTTTGTGAAATGTGAATTTTTTGTTACCTAGGATCTCCAAAACTACTAAAGAGATCAAGATGAAATTTGGCATACACTTAGAATGCAGCCTAACTATAACAATAGGCTGTTTAAAATATGTGTGCGAAGCCGCAGGCAGAAGCTAGTATTATATATGAAAGCTTCTGTCAAAAACCTCAACTAAAATGGAATCATCAAATTATCTCACAAGACCTTTCTTTCAAATGGTTTTGAGAACATCAACTGCCATGAGATAACATTTGTTACTCACTGCTGTAAAGCGACTCTCAACTCAACTCTAGAGTATAAGAATAAACACACATTAGCAACCAAGCACATACTGCAACAGTAACATACATGCAACTGATGCAACAATGAATGCAGAATAAAGATAGTAATGTCACCTATCTCTACTCAAGCCATTCTCAAGAAATAATGTTTGTAAACATAGTACCACAAGACATAAATTCAAAATGCTCATTTTGGCATTGAGTTTCAAATTTATTTGTCAGCACTAGATAAGCATTGTAAGAAAGTGCCAAAATTTATCGGTATTCACAAAGAAAATTACAAATAAATTAATAAGCACTAGTATTTACAATTAAAACAATTGAGCTAACTGACTGTTGCAAACAATCTACAGGTAGAGCCAAAATTGATTTCAAGGAGTATATTGAATCAGGACATTCACTAGATAGGTGATAATAGGTATGTATCATGCATGAAAAACATTCTCCCTAAAGTACCTTGCTTACACAGTATTAAGCTTACCTACCTATCTTTTGGTTTCTTTTTCAAAAACATGGAGAGACCAGTGCAGTCAGTAGCCAAATTTGTAATGTACCAATCAAGCAAAAATATGTTCAAATTATAATTTTAACTTTTCTTTAGCCAAATTTGTAATGATAAACATTACAAATTTAAACTGCAGTGTAGACTTTGTCGGCAGATTGATTTGATTGTCCAATGCATAATATTCTTTACGGAGAGTGAGAGAAGAAAAGGCGTATCAATAAATAAATAAATAATGCTGAACAATAGAACAATTCACACAATATCAACTGCCTTTAATTGGCTGGAGCTTGAGGAATAGACTCACCATGTAGGTACCTGGAATACGCGCTAAACAAGCGATTTTATGATTATCACAATAAGTGCAATAGTTTTACGTAGGTCAAAGCACTATAGGAAATAAATTATAAATAACACAACGTAACACATTTACTAAAACCTTGTATTTCTCGAGCGTAGACTAGTCTAGTCAACAGAAGGAAAGGAAGGCTAGGCTAGCTACTCTACCTAGACTTTTTATAAAGATTTTGTGCCGGGCAAAATTTGAATTTCTTAAATTGACAGATTTGTTGACAATGACTTTGACATTAATGAGGCGGTAAAAATATTTTGAATAGGGATGACCGAATAGATTGCAGTGAATGTTAGCCGAAACAGAGCCGAATTTGGAGAATTCGGCTCAATACAGAGTGTGTACTATTCGACCGAAATTATAATTTGGTTACTGCATATACCATGCGCTAATCGGTAAATATACAAGGCAAACAAGACAGTATATCAAATCGAGTCTCGCTATTTCACAGTCAAATCTCGCTCACCAGTTATCGGTTACGTCCCTTGACATGTGACCTGTTTGTGATGAATCGTGGCATGCAGTGACCCAAGATGCATCGTGGCATGTAGTGGTTTGGTAAAATGATGTAAGTGTTTACCTCACAGCTAGGTTTTCAATAATTTATCAAATGCCTAGGGAACTTTTAAATTTTATACATGCAGCTGGTCTATTCAGATGCATTCGTGAATATATCACTCCTTTTATTTTAGCTGCTCATTGGCTGTACCTACATATTTGATTTCGGATAAAATAATATGAATACCTAGGCACCTACATAAACTACATCAAAATAGACCAGCAGGCTACTCAAGTGACACCCAGGTACCTACACAAGTACCCACCCACCTATATTCTGCATAGTCGAAGAATTGATTGAAATACATTTAGGTATAAAAAATTTAACCATAAGTGTCATTTAATTAAACCAAAAATCACAAAAATTGCAATTAATGAATCACAAGATTTAAAGTAGGTACGAACCTAAATGTTGGGCATTACTATTGAATCGCATATACTATGCAGTCAGGCAGAGCACAGTGAAGCGATAAAATAAGGTCATCGCTTTGCGCAGGAAGTGGCGGGCGCTTCAAACACCATTCTGCCACCAGAAGATAACAGCTATTGGGTAATCGGAAATAATGATGACCGCTCTGTCAGTCGCTAGCCTATCATGAGAATTCTATTTTACTGCTTCCAGTCGGTATTATTGTGTCTACTGACAGACTTCAGTACCTACACCTAAACCAGTGTGAAATAAAACGAACGAGGTAAAATAAATATCGATTCACAATATTTTTATTTTCGTAGAGCTTTTGCCGCGGTAGGTTTTAATTATTGTTCCCGTAGTTCGGCAAAAATGGCGAGAGAGGGACACCCGAGAGGTTTTTAGTGGAAATGACGTTCTTCACAGGGCGTCGATTCCCACATAATTCTGGTCCCTCCAGACCAGTTTATTCGTAAACGTATTTCCTAGCCGTATAAAAAAGGGCCCTTGTCAGGAAAATTTTATAAATTCTTTTATAATTAAAGTTATTATCTATATTATCTTATGTTATATTATCCATATAATTAAAGTTATTATAATTTAATTTACATCGTCAGGAAGTTCCTCTCTCTACAGCCCTAGTCACTGGCCGCTTGAGCCTAGCTTCGCGGCCGGTGATTCACCATTTTGATAATTTTTTTAATTTAAAATAGTTTTATAACATTTTGTTTTCTATAGTAAAAATTTATTTTATTATATATATAAGAGATTGAAGAATAAATGACTGTATAACAATAATTGAATACCTACTTGGGTATTATATTTTGCGGTGTAGGCTTCCTATAGGTTAATGTATTAAGTTTATTGTCAATGCAAAGCTCAACAACGGTTTTGCAAGCGTCAAACCCGAGTCTGGCGTAAAGGCGTGGGACGTGGGCTGAACAGTTTATCTTGAACGAAAGTGGGGTGATATCTCGTACAAATTGGCGACGTTGCAAGCCGCGGTCAGCGGGTCATGCGTTCAGTACCAGTGGCAGATAAAAAACGCCCTCAATGTGTCGCGACTACTTAATAGTAGGTACGTACCAGACGTCTGAGTCTGATCTAAGCGGACCTGAATGACTTACGTGCCCGCCTACCAACATACCCACTTTAATCAAGTACATACTTATCTATAGGCACATTATTATATACAAAGTACACAATACCTACAACCAGTAATACCTAGGTGGTTTAGACCACTTCGTAGATACTTATCTATAATAGATGGTCCTATGATGGTGGTATAATTAAAGAATCCTCCCCTTCTCTACCTACCCACGGCCGACCTTGCCAAATTCTTAGTATCATCGCATCATGTCAGGCAAGGATTGAACTCCTATTTATTTTTCCTGGTATGTAACATTACTTAATAGATATTGAAAGCCTATGCGGACAAAGAACAGCTTTTATCTCAATCAACCGTCAGATAAAGTGTATTGAAGCTATCAGCTAGAGCTAGAAACCAGCCCAATCAAATCAACCCACGACGGGAATGCCGACTAGCGCTCTTTCAATGGAAATGACTTGGTGCGAACTAGTTTTTGTATGGGCGGACTCGTGGGAGCCGACACTGCATCTTATTTTTATTAGTTTTTTTTACATTTATGATCAATTTTATCTTTTTTTTTTTGCTTATTTTATGCGTAGGCAAGTTAAAAAATCCCATATTACCAGTTACCCCCTAGCAAACAAGCAGGGTAATTGAAAAGATAATCTTTTCAATAACAGTCTAACCAAATCCAGTTGAAGTATGTAAAGTAAGCCAATAAATTTTTGAAAATTCCTTCGTTTAACAAAATAATGAGAAAAAAGGTGGTGGCACTGTTTTGGGTCGGGGTAACTATGATAAAAATATAAGTACATGAAACACACTACGACGTTAAACTGAGATTAACTTACTACTACTGTATAATTTAGTCATATTATTTCTTTGGTCCTTTACTATCCCACTCCTGAGCAAAGGCCTCTTTAAATTAACTAATTCTTTTACACGTAATCGGAGAGTCATGACGTGAGGCCATACGGCTTGAGTTTTGTCAGTGGCTCAGAGCTGACACATAGTGTGTTGTAGTCAGGGTTCATTGTTGGCAGCCGGATGTGGGTATCTGCGTCCGCGTCGGCCGGCCGCAGTGTCCGGCGGACGGACGACGACGCCCGGACGCGCGTCCGCCCGCTCTGCCTCTCCACCCGACCACATCCGATTACCGCGGAATTTGTTACCAACCAACTAACAAACTACCATCGAATTACATAATAAAAATAATGTTCTCATAAAGGTATCTGAAAAGAAAAGAACAATAATAACCTACCTACCTTATACATTATTGCATTAAAACAAAAGATGGTAAAAAAAATTTTTTCTTTTACAAGCACCACAATTCATCACATCACACTAATATTATAAATGCGAAATTTTGTATGTTTAGATATATTATGGGTGGATGTTTGTTACCTCTTCACGCCAAAACTACTGAACGGGTCGGTCTGAAATTTTGCTTGAAACTTTTTATCCTATCATGGGACAGAAATGACCTTTAAACGTTTCCATGCAAAGCCGCGGGTATAAACTAGTTGTTTAATAAATCATAAACTTTTTTTATAAACTAGTTGCTCAAAACTAATTTTTTTTGTAACATGACAAATTAGGTATATTTAAATGGGTAAGTATATACCTAACTCTAAATGTTAGGTTTAACATGATACATACCTAATCCAACAAACAACAGCATAAACTGTTCCAAAAATAGCGGATGTTTCAGAAGTTCATTCATGCAAAGTTGCTTTACGAGCGCACCCCATTCCCCCTCCCTTGGCACGGCCTCAACTGCGTCACCCTTCAATGAAACGTAGCTGCACGTTATACAATATAAATACATACCTACATAATTTAATATACACATCCTAGTTTTCGGACGAAACTAATATTGGCGGAATTTATTTAACCGAACGCTTACAACACTACACTATTATAGTGCAACTTTTTAGGCTTATGCCGCACTGCGCCGCACCGCGTGGTTTTTCCGCCGGATTCTGCAACTTGGAAATTAAATGAAGCTGCCCGCAGTTGCGAAAAAAATAGGCGTTCGTACCGGATCAGTACAGTAGGCCTGGCATAGGGGTTGTTGTCTAGGGTAGAATAGAGAGATTCAGTGCGCGGATTATAATTTATTGTGTTGTGTAACTTTAATTTTTTACTTCTAAATTCCTATTATTTTGATCTTTTTACCTATTGTAATATAATTATGTAATGTTTAGTCGACCCATAATTTGCTCACGCTGTGGCACCCTTTATTTAGAAAAACACTAGACTTAAGACAACTTTATTTTTGTTAGGTACGTGATGTGATTTTCCTGTTGGGAGTCCATAAATAAATAAATAAATAAATAAATAAAATTGCGCTGGTTATTATCGGCTGATCGGTGTAAGCCTTAAGGTTATTTTGGAATAAAGCAGTCCGTGCAATGCAACCTTAACGTAAATCGATATAATTATCTGTGAGCGCAACCCACGTCAAAACATTAAAAACTTCAAACATACATTTTACATAAATAATAATAACAAAAAAAAATATTAGGTAAGTACCTACTTATTCATTAAATTTATTTATTCGAAATGTAAAAATTTCGAATAATATAGCGAGCAATCCTATTTTGCTGCCTGCTTCTGCGTCGGTAGGCGGGGCTTCCCCTCGCCGTTCGGCTCGGGTGCGTGCGCGACGTCACGTGCGCCAACAGTCGTAAGCAGTCACCAAAGAGAGCGCACGTCGCCTCGCCCGCGCACACGATACCTACCTATTTTGTTACCTATTCTATCTTTTTTTTTGTGAGTTTATTGGTGTTTTATATTAATATACGGGATTAAATTGAACGTTCGTCTTTAGCTCAAAACCCTATCCTATAACTGGCAGCCTAACGTGGAGCTGAATCGTAAACTTTAACTGTGCCGAACATTTACGTTTGAACTCGGAACCTACCGAAATAGTGAAGATAGTGAATAGTGAAATACATTCCTTCTTAGTGACTACCTATGTTCGTGCGGTTCCTTGTCGCGAGTGTGCTACCTTATTCGACCTAGCAACAGTAAAACACGGACGTTTTCGATCCTAACACCCCGCACCTCTCGCTCCCCGGAATAATCGCGCGCGCACGGAATAATCGAGAACTTTCGAGATGTGTCTTCGAAGTTACGCGGTTATTGTGCACAGCAACACGGTTTCGTGACAGGTATTTTGTTATACCTGAACCAAGTGTGTAATACGAACTCAAAAGTAAACAGTAATAGGTACCTACCTACTTAGTGCTTGTGCGTCAGGTACGGTAACTGTAGGTTTTGTCGCTCAGGTTACTCACGACTCGGTAACCTGAACCTACATGTTACAGACTCGAAGTGAACTTTGGTGTGCTTAATTAATTAGGTTTCGTGGTACTAATTCTAGGTTTTGCTGCAGGTTACCTATCTTTAACCTGAACCTAGGTACCTACCTATCGTTACGGACAGTGTGAACTGTGTATGCGTGTTAACGTAAACAATATAGGTACACCTACCTATTAATAAACAAACTGTGTTTAGACCAAACGTGTGTAGGTATTTTGGACAAACTTTTATCTTAGTGTAAATAAATACCTGTTGGTCCTGTCCTGTTAAACCAGTGATTATTATTGTTTTGTCTACGAATACTTGGATACTTTAGTGACTCATGTGATTTGGAAAATAGTGCTTGCATACCTACCAAACTGTTTTGTTATCGCGTACTTAATCGTGAACAGTTTGTGCCTATTTGTATTGTGTACCTACCTATACATTTGTTGATGAACAGTGCATGGTATTGGACGGTTGAATATTTTGTGACTTTTCCCGCCAATTCGTATGAACTTTTCACGTGTTTTTGTTGAACTTTTGTGTTATAATGATGTTGAGATCGCGAAACGTGAGCCCGGCTTCGAGGGTTGATAATCCGTCTGAAAAAGTGACGCCGCCGCCTCCGCCCGCTGCTGGCGCCGCGCAAGCGCAGAGCTCGCTTAGCGTTAGCGACGATGACGCTGCTCCGCATGCACCACTGCTGGCGCAGCCTGATGCTGCGGCCGCAGCTGGCGTTTCTGCTGCCGCCATGGGCGCTTCCGCCGCCGCCGCCGCCGCTGCTGGCGCAGCGGCCGCTCCAGTCGTAATGACGACCGATCAGCTGTTGTTGCTGATTAACAGGCTAAGTCGCAGCGATCCTGTAAGTACTCCCACACCTACTTACTCAGGAAACTTCGCGAAATGTACTGCGCGATTCGACGGTGATAAATCCAGTAACGTACAAAGCTTTATAGACTCCGTGTTAACTTATAAAGACTGTGTTGGCGTGGAGGATCACATCGCACTCCGTGGATTTCCCATGTTATTGACGGGGTTGGCCGCTACGTGGTGGCAAGGAGTCAAGGATTCTACCCTGACATGGCACGATGCTATGGAGGCTTTGAAGCAGACGTTTGGACCAAGATTGCCGCCGCACAGAGTTTACAGATGCATTTTTGAACGAGAACAGCGCACGGACGAATCCACAGACTTGTTCGTCTGTCATCTCAGAGCATTATTCGCACAACTGCCGCCTTTCACACTTTCTGAGACAGTGCAGTTGGATATGTGTTATGGTCTGCTACACCGACGGATTCGTGAGAAAGTACCTCGTTCTTCTTTCGACAATTTCGGGGATCTATTAGCGCAAGCGCGTCGCATCGAGGACATCTTCGACGAGACCCGCTCGCGCACCTCTGCAGACAGCAAGCCGTCGATTTCTTCTTCCGCTACGGTCACAAAGCCGTCGCCACCAGCTGCGCCTTCACCGAACAATCACAAGCCTCGACCTCACTGCAACTACTGCAGGCAGTACGGACATATGAAGGAGGCCTGCCCGCGATCGGCTAACAAACCGAAGAAGGATACCAAAGATGGTGCTGATGAAGGAGAGCAACGCACAGCTACGTCGACAGTGACGTGTTTCGGGTGCGGAGCGCCCGGCGTTATCCGTTCTAACTGTCCAACGTGCAAAGAAAAGAAGAATGTTGCCGCGAGTAGTTCGATTCAATCGGTTTCCGCGAGTAGTTCGTTTCAATCGGTTTCCGCGAGTGCCGACAATATTGATTCCCGTGGTAGGCCAGTGTTAAGTGTTGAAATCAATGGTGCCGTTGGCAAAGTCCTAATAGACACTGGAGCTAAACATTCGGTAGGGAGTGAGAGCTTAAGAGCTCACTTAGTTAAGACTGGTCATAGTTTTAAAACACTATTTGCTGAATTTAAATATGCCGATGGCCGTATTTGTTCTCAAAATGTAGAAATAGCACGTGTTATGGTCACGGTACGAAAGGTTGAACTATATGTAGATTTTGTGATGTTACCTCAGGCCACTGAAAGTTTACTAGGAATGAACTTTTTAGAGGATGCTGGCATGGTTTTAAATTTCGATGAAAATGTTTATTATATGAGGTACGATAAGACGCCTTACCCCATTATTTTCGAGAACAAGCAATCGGTGCTTAGTTTTTCGTCTGTGGGTCTCCGCGAGGATGAAGGAGCACATTTGAATGCGGGTGATCGGGCGAAGCTGTCTGATCTCCTGAATGTGCATGAGGACATTTTCACTCCAGGGGGAGGACCAACACAATACGCCATACATCATATAGATACGGGCGATGCGAGGCCAATCGCTTGCCCGCCTTATAGAGCAACGCCAGCCAGAAAAGAAATAATAAGGAAAGAAATAGAAAAGATGCTAGAAGAAGATATAATTGAAGAAGCTGAATCCGAGTGGGCTGCACCTGTGGTCTTGGTACCGAAGAAGAATGGTGAAACTCGTTTCTGCGTAGATTACAGGAAGTTGAATAGTGTCACGCGTACGGATAAGTACCCACTTCCAGTAATTGATGAGCTATTGCAGAGCACCAAAGCAGGTTGTGTGATGTCCACCATCGATCTCAAAGCTGGATATTGGCAGATATTGGTAGCACCTGAAGATCGTCATAAAACTACTTTCACATCGCCTTTTGGGAACTTTTCTTTTAAGCGTCTCCCTTTCGGACTTAAAAACGCACCATCCACCTTCCAAAGACTGATTGATAGGATGCGGTCTGGCTTAAAAGATGTTTGTGTGTTAGCTTACCTTGATGATCTACTTGTTATATCACCGAATCTGGACCAACACTTGAAGGATTTGAAGCAAGTGTTTGAACGTCTTCATCTATTCAATCTGACGGCGAACCGCGCTAAGTGTGTCTTTGCTAGAGACCAGGTTACATACCTGGGACACGTGATCTCTTCTCGTGGGATTGAAGCTGATCCCACAAAAGTAGAAGCCGTACTAAAAATGAAGCCTCCAACGAACGTTAAGGAACTGAGAACGTTTCTTCAAACCTGCGCATGGTTCCGTAAATTCATTGAAAAGTTTTCAGACGTAGCCCGTTGTTTGACAGACCTTACAAAGAAAGACAGACGCTGGGTCTGGGGGGAGAATGAGCAAAAGGCGTTTGAAGAACTAAAGTCACGCCTTTCCACTAGTCCTATTCTACGCCAACCAAACTTCGAACAACCGTTTGTCTTGCGAACTGATGCCAGCGCTTATGCTCTAGGTGCCGTATTAATGCAAGGAGAGAGCCCGAAAGAAGAAAGGCCAATCGAATATGCAAGCAGATTGTTGACCTCCGCCGAACGCAATTATCATACCACCGAGAGAGAAGCGTTAGCAGTGGTTTGGGCGTTAGAAAAGTTTAGAGCATATGTAGAGGGATCGCATGTACGCGTTGCAACTGATCACCAGCCGTTGAAATGGCTCTTGTCCTTGAAGACACCCAGTGGTCGTTTGGCCCGTTGGGCAATGAAGATCCAGACGTATGATCTTGATGTCGAATACACCCCGGGTAGAGTAAACGTAGTTGCTGATACGCTCAGCCGTCCTGTGGATAAGGACTCTGAGGAGCCGAGTAGCGGCCCTTGCAGCATTTGCCCGGTGGTTATTGATCTTCCCCAGCGACGACCAGAAGACATTCGAGAAGCTCAGTTGAATGATCCCGAGTTGAATAAAATAATACAGGATTTTGAAGATAAGGAGAATCCTGCGGCAGCCATCCGTTGGACTGATAGAGGTTATTATTTGGCCCAAGGCATTCTGTATCGATGCGATCCGGACTGGGAGTCCGAAGAGCCCCAGTTAGTAGTACCAGATGCGCTAAAGAGTGACCTTATGAAAGAACTACACGATGCTCCAACCGCGGGACACTTAGGTGTCGAGCGCACTATAAGAAAGATTAAGGAAAGGTACTATTTTAAGAATATGAGAGCCTATGTTGCACAATATCTAAAGTCTTGTGACCTTTGTCAGAAATATAAGGCCACTAACTTGAAGCCTGCCGGCCTCCTGCAAACGCCCGTGCCTCAGCAGCGATTCGAAGTACTCGCCATGGATCTGTTTGGTCCACTACCCGAAGGAGCTGCTGGAGAAAAGTGGATTTTGCTCGTTGAAGATACGGCCAGCCGTTGGGTAGAGCTCTTTGCGCTTCAGGATGCGACCGCCGAGTCTTGCGCAAAGGCACTTATAGAAGAAGTTTTCATGCGCTACGGGTTGCCTCGTCGAGTGTTATCTGACAACGGGAGTCAGTTCGTTTCTGCGGTCATGCAGAAGGCTATGTTGGTTTTAGGTATCGAACAATCGCTGATTCCCGTGTATCACCCTGAAGCAAACCCCGCTGAACGCAAGAACCGCGAAATGAAGCAGCTTCTTTCTATTATGGTTGGAGAGGAGCATCGGCAGTGGCCAAGCGTACTCCCCATGGTACGGTTTGCGCTTAACAGCGCTTATAATCAGGGTACGGGACACTCTGCAGCGTATTTAACATTCGCTCGTGAGCTTCGTTCCCCCATAGCTGTTCACACTGATATCCGAGCAATAGTTGAGCAACAAAATTATGTACCGCAAATAACTCCTTACCTAAAAGAATTTACAAGAGTGTTGGTGAATGTAAAGGAGCGTATCGAGAACCAACAGGACACTCGCAAAGTTCAGGGAGACCTTCACCGAAGAACAGCCCCTCCGTATGAAGAAGGCGACTTAGTCCTCGTAGAGACGCACATGGCGAGTAATGCGACAAAAGGGTTTACTAGTAAATTTGCCCCGAGAAGGGAAGGCCCTTATCGTATCTCTAAGGTCGTAGGACCAACCTCTTTTGTTGTTGTTGACAGTACTGGCCAAGTAAAAGGGAAGTATCATGCCAGTGCTCTTACACCATATATAGGGACGACTTCTGTAATTGTACACCCACGCCGTCGTGGCAGACCTGCCAAGCCACAGACGAGTCGTACCTGTGACTTGGAGGGGGAGGTTATAGCGAGCAATCCTATTTTGCTGCCTGCTTCTGCGTCGGTAGGCGGGGCTTCCCCTCGCCGTTCGGCTCGGGTGCGTGCGCGACGTCACGTGCGCCAACAGTCGTAAGCAGTCACCAAAGAGAGCGCACGTCGCCTCGCCCGCGCACACGATACCTACCTATTTTGTTACCTATTCTATCTTTTTTTTTGTGAGTTTATTGGTGTTTTATATTAATATACGGGATTAAATTGAACGTTCGTCTTTAGCTCAAAACCCTATCCTATAATAATTATATTCCTCTGTGGACTTTGTTCAAGGAATATCACCTTGACGATGTCCGAACTTGCCGCGTTGGGACATTCTTTAATCACGCAAAAAAAATTGGATTTTGGATTCATTTATGTAAAAAAAGAATGAGTTTATGAAAATAAAAGGAACATAGCGAAAAGCAACGTTTATTTCAAAATATTTACTGTTATATTTCAATATTCAGACTACTGATCTCAATAAAAAAATATTCTACCACTTCAACTTACAACTACCTAGGTAGGTAATCAGTTCATTCATACCTTAACGCACTTTACCTTCTCGCTAATGAATGACAAACAAAGTACCTAATAGTAAATAATCTATAGGTTTAGCAGTTTTTAATTTATTTCTCAGGCAAAAGCGTGCTAAGCCGCTGGCAAAAGCTAGTCAGTTCATAATACTAGGTGTTTCATCTTCTGTGGACCGATGGAGAAGAAACAAAACAGAGGATGGGACGAGAAGGGGAGGCGTGGGCGACTGACTCGCGTGGAACTAATGATGGGACAAAGCGTTTACGGACTATTCCGTATCCGAACGATGAATAATATAGATTACTTATAGCTAGATAGAAAATATTGTATTGCACACATAACTTGAAAACAATTTACAAAAGAAGCAATTACCAACCACTAAAATAAAGTGTCTACTTACTAAGGTAAGTACTTAATGACAATAGGTATTTATACTTACTTTATTTTTAACTAGCTGTACCCGCGACTTCGTTCGCGATTGACATACCTGCCGACTCACATTTAACCATAGTTTCTCTCATGTTATGAAACGCCGTGCAAAAAAACTTCGATGCCCAGAATTGGACCTGTTACACTTCTAACATAAGCATCTTTATTTAGGTACCTACCTAGTTAAATTGTGTATAAATCGTGTAGAGTCTACGGGGGATAGTATGTTGTCATCTTCAATCCCATTCTTTATCCACACGACTTTTAGCAACGACTCGGCCAGCGTCAGTGTTAAGAAGTGTCATACTCGTTTAACTCTCTCTCATGGTTCCGTTCAGCTGGGGCCCTATTCTGCTAAACTAATCGCTTCACTATGACAGGGGTATCGTCAAAGAATGACACTTTTTGGTATTCTACCTTAGATGGAAGAAATTATGATGAATGCAGATGGAGAGACGCGCGTCAAAGTGTCAAGTTTGAAACTATTAATTTATCTCGCACGCACTATCTGGAGTTTTATTAATCTAAGGATTCTATGTGATGATTCTGCGACCATTCCATTGTCATAGTGAAGCCATTTTATTACAGAATTGGGCTCCTGATCCATTTGACTGGACCACCGTAATTTTTTTTTTCGTTAGTATATAGGCTCAGTTGGTTGTTTACCACAGAAAAAATATTTTTCTGTGGTCTAGTTAGTTTAATTGGACCAATTACTCCAACCAAACTTTGGTGGTACAGTTAACTGTACCAGCTAAACCACCAAATATCATGTCCATGAATATCGCATGGACCATAGAAGAAGAAGGCTTAGAATGATAGTAGACACAAACGAGGTGTCGACGAAAAATTGCGACTAATTAGTCTCAATTTCCTATTTGTATACGTGCGCTTGTGTGCGTGAAAGCACGGATGTTATATGCTTGTCGACTCACACATAGATTCATTTTTGGCTACAAAATCAAGTAAATTTTTGAATGACACTATCCCTCTGCTGTGACATCAGTGTGTTTTTACTCTATGGCATGGACCATTTGTACATTTTACCTACTTTGCCTGAAATAGGCATTGACGCACTCATTAGTTAGGTTCCTACCTACTTAGGTAGGAACTTTACTAATGGGTGCGTCGTGATGCGCGGTTAAAGAATTTTACTTTTTCCTCTCTCCCAGGGGAACCTTACTGAATTCCAAGATAACATGTATTCCATGTCCTTCCTTGTAGTATGAACTCAAATCGTGCCAGTTTTCATTCCAACTCATTCCGCAGTTTCGGCGTGATGCGCGGTGAAGGAATCTTACTTTCATCCCCTCTTCCAGGGGAACCTTACTGAATTCCGGGATTAAATGTATCCCCTGTCCTTTCTTGTATTATGAACTCAAATCGTACTAATTCAGTCCCAACTCATTAAGGAGTTTCGACGTGATACACGGTGAAAGAATTTTACTTTCATCCCTTCTCCCAGGGGAACCTTACTAAATTTCGGGATAAAATGTATCTTTCCTCGTAGTATGAACTCAAATTATGCCGAGTTCTATTCGAATTCATTCAGTAGTTCCGTCGTGATGCGCAGTTAAAGAATTTTACTTTCATCCCCTCTCCCAGGGGAACCTGACTGAATTCCGGGATCAAATGTATCCCATGTCCTTCCTTGTAGTATGAAATCAAATCATGCTAGGTTTCACTCCAATTCATTCAGCAGTTTCGGCGTCATGCGCGGTGAAGAAATTTTACTTCCATCCCCTCTCCCAGGGAAACCTGACTGAATTCCGGGATAAAAAGTATGCTATGTCCTTCCTCGTAGTATGACCAAAAAATATTCCGAGTTTCATTTCAATACCTTCAGTAGTTTCGGCGTGATGCGCGTTTAACAAACAGACAGACAGACAGACATGAATGAAAAAAATTACAGTTTTGGCTTCAGTATCGTTAATAGAGTGCCCTCCAAAAAAAATTTTCTAAATATCTTCAATGTACAGAATTGGACCAGTTACAGTTTTATTATAAGTATAGATAGATATCAATGCGGTAAGTAGGTATTCGAAAACTATCAGAACCTACCTACCTAGTAGAGTAGTCAGCGCTAAAGCAACATTACCTATTTTAAGTAGTCTGGTCAGTTTTTATTAATCCAATCACCACAACAGATAACACAAAATGTGGGGGTCGAGCTCTGAACCAGCGTGAGAGAGCCGCGAATATTTGTGGCGTTCGTAGATGTTTTGCAGTGTTTGGTAAACTTCTTTTCAAAATATTGTCGGCGAGCCTTAACAATTTTTAGATTTGGTTAGATTTTCGTGTTATTTTTTAGCAAATTTGGCAAAGTGACCTAAAGTGGGGGTCGAGCTTTGTCAGAAGGAACAAATGTTATTTAATAATCTGCGAGGTCTAAAAGTAGACCAAGAAAATTCGCGGTAGGTAATATCCGCTCGCCGCGCCGATAACATTTGTTCCTTCTGACAAAGCTCGACCCCCACTTTAGGTCACTTTGCCAAATTTGCTAAAAAATAACACGAAAATCTAACCAAATCTAAAAATTGTTAAGGCTCGCCGACAATATTTTGAAAAGAAGTTTACCAAACACTGCAAAACATCTACGAACGCCACAAATATTCGCGGCTCTCTCACGCTGGTTCAGAGCTCGACCCCCACAGTGTAGGCCACTCTGCCAAATTGGATGTGGTCCGGGGCAGAACCGTCGTGGTCAATATGCAAAGCGCTGCAAAAAATCTAACGAAACCTTAAATACCTCTATCTATTATCTATTATCCGCACTAGCCCCATCAATGGATTGACATAAAACATCCGTACCGCACGGAGCGGACTGTAGGCAATGCCGGCAAGGATTATTGAAGGCAACTTTTCCATTTAATGCGAATTCGGATTCGGATTCGGGGACTCGGCGTCATTCGGATTGCCGATCAGTGGACGCACTTGTCAGCGGATTGTCTTGTCCGATGCCGGCCTGTGAACGCGCACCCTAACGTTTCAACTGCTAACGTTTGAGCCGTAATGCCGTGCCTTACCACACCGTAATCGCGGCCCAGGTAACAAAACAACAGCTTTGACACGCACAAGACATCACTAAAGTAACTATGGGATAATCTGCGCACGATTGCGTAGGCTCGGAGCAGCGTGGCCGCGTGGGCGATTCGGCAGCTCTCCCGTTCACTAGTAATATAAACTTATTCGCATTTGGGCATTGAAATGTGCGTGTCATTCAAGGTCATTCATAATAAAAAGATCAGATGACGACCCGAAATGGGCCGTTTTGCTCTCCAAGTTTCCAGTTTCCAAGTTTTCTTGCGTAGTAGGTTAGGTACCTATGTCGAAAATTAAAGTCACTATATTTTTTTTAAGTTGGAGAGTCAATAGGACCAGTACCTACCTAAGAAGTACTTATAAATGACGATCGCAGTATCTAAGTATACACAAATAGCTAGGTACCTAAATACTAATTGTTGGATGGTTTATCCAACGAATGCAATGCGATCGTTGTTGCATTGGTACTTGGTATAACTACTTAGATTTTTTTCTTCTACATCAAATAAATGCGATTTA
Organism: Eupithecia subumbrata; assembly: GCA_949316285.1. NCBI lineage: Eukaryota > Metazoa > Arthropoda > Insecta > Lepidoptera > Geometridae > Eupithecia > Eupithecia subumbrata. The sequence goes on along the minus strand of OX438640.1, from coordinate 32,108,445 downwards.
TAACTTTTATGTAAGGTAGGTAAAATATTTAATCCTCCCAAAATGAAACTTTAGAAAATGAAAAACGGTTCGGGTTCGGGAGCGGTCGCGCGCGCTCGGCTGCTCTCGGCCCTGCAGGAAACAGGAAGTGGACTAACCGCGCGTTTCCGCTCCCATTCGCTCTAGCCGCGCACTGTTTCATTCACAACTTTACTATTCACTCTTTTGTATTTTACGCGGACGGCCGATGTTCGTCGCCCTTTCGTCGCCTAACCTAACCATAGGGTTTACGCTTTTCGTTTACTGCTTCGATCAGGTACCCGCCGCCGCCTCCTCCGTAGACACCTATCTAGAACCTTACAAATATGACACTTGAATTGTCTACGACTTTATTTGAGTTTGCGCAGAACCGTGACAAGTTCTGCATACGGAACATATAAACGGAACATTTATTAGTTAGTATTTAATATAAAATAAATACACAACACGAAAAATAAAAATAAACTTCGAACCACTAGCCACTCCCCTACATTCATGAATTTAAACCAAAGTCAGTCGTAGAATAGGCAAATCAAAAAATAATTTTTAACGCTGATTTCTTCAGGATAAGGCTATTAGCAGATAACAGTGGTAAAATACGTTAACACTTTACTGAAAATAGGGAATCCCGTCCTTTTTTGTGTCGGGGCGTGTGGTTATTGCAATTTTGTTTGGTATGCTTATATGCTATATGTCCGAGCGTTAAAATGACACACGTATAAAAAAATAATGGAAACCCTACATGTCGAATGTGTTCTCTTTTGAAAGAGACACGGTTTCAGGGTGCCCATTGTAAATCTATGGGGGGCCGCCGCCACTGGTGGCGGCGGATTGCTTAAGTATTGGGTTTACTCCGTAAAAATGTGACTTTTAATTTACACTCATTGCAACATTTGCAACTAAACGTGAATATAACAAAGGTTCGTATTTTTGGGTTACAATTAAACCGCATTTTATTTTTTATTTATGATGTGAATGTGTTAAAAAAAATATTTGTATCAATAATTGTACCACGTTAATCATTTATGGTAAAACCCTGCTGTGATGGTTCAATAACCACCAATAGGCATTAGCATTAGCCACTAGGGATTAGTCCCGGGAATTCCCGTTCCCGAAATTCCCGGGAATTCCCGAAATTTTTGGCTGATTTAAGAACCGGGAAATCCAAAATCATTTCCCGGGAAATTTCGGGAATTTCGGGAAAAATATTTTTACTTAAATAGCATTACCGAAATAACGTAACTCAACATTTTCACTTCCTTTTATAGCATTTCACATTATCAGGTACCTAACCTACGCGGTATTAGGCAGGGTCGATATGATTTGTGTCACTTGATATATACATCAATTGTTATTTTTCCCTGCAATGAAAACAGAGAGCAGTCAAAAATGTATGAGAATGCCCAAAATTGAGCTTCCGTGTACACATGCACAATGTACCTATACCTGCTTTATTGGTTGAGGATTCAGGAAATTCTCCGAAATTAATAATGCCATAAAGTTCAAATAATGCGAGTTGTCGAAAAAAAGATGCTTAGCCAACATATTTGCGGCAAGTCATATCTGTTTTACAATTTGTATAAAGAGCTAGTACTCCGGTAACGTTCTGCCCGTACCTTCGCACGCGCTATTGGAAACGTTTAAAATTTATTTTTGGAAACGTGCAAAATTTCAGCCCGATTCGTTAATTAGTTTTGGCGTGAAGAAGGAACGGTACAAACTTTCATATTTATAATATATTTTAATATTATTAGCTGCGCCCCGCGGCTTCGCCCGCGTCTAAATTTCAGTTATTTATTGCACAACAGGGGGTTTGCAATAAATAATAACTTTAGGGGTCGTTTTGTAAAAATAAGAAATACGTAATTCATTGTTTACTTGATAGTTTATTTATATCGAGTTTTGAGTGAATCTAACCAAGGAATAATAATATTATCCATATAAACTTAACCACCTGAGATTATTTTTTGCAAATTAGATTAACCTATGTGTTATTTCAGAACTTAAACTATCTACACACCAAATTTCAACTAAGTCGGTTAACTAGTTACTGAGATACGTGGTAACAAACATTCACAAAAACTCATACATTTATAATATTAGTAGGAAGTGTGATAAACGGACTTAGACACCGAAAAAAAAAACTTGAACCAAACATGTTTCAATCTTGATGTCTTTCCTTTCTGCTAGTACTTCGTGTGATTAAACCTTTGAACCTACCTTTCCTACCAACCTATAAAAACCTTAAAACTGGATAGACCAAAGCGATTATGAATTTATAATAGAAAAAAAATATTAAATTAAATAATTCCGATTTTAATCAAATTAATCGTATTTTCTTTTTTAACCATGATTTTTATCAAACCTGTTACAAGAAATGTTAGTTATAACTATATTACTTTTGATCCGTAATTAATTATAATTTTTTGGGTCATTGTCTATTGTCCCCTCGTTCGACAACAAGCCTTAAGGCTTTTCTTGCTATAGAGCCGTGACTGAAGCCAGCTCTACATAGTCGATTGCTGCCATCTTGTTCAGCAAATTACCTTGCTGAGCAACATGACAGCAATACTCCATGAAGCTGGACTTGAGCTTGGCAAAGAGAAAGTACCAGAGTGCAGCAAGTGCATTGCTGCAATTTATTATCCTCTTTGTGCATGTTACGGCTCTGACTTCTGAACCTGTAAAGCGCGATGATATAGCCTGCGTGGGTATTATTAGGTAAAAATACCAGATACCAGCATCTGGTATCAGGTAGAGAATTCAAATGTATTCGAACACAACGAATCGACCGTTTACGGCTGGCAGAAATAAATGCATAGTAGGAAGAGACCTCTGAAGTACCCCGACGACGTTGATCGCTAATTGATTAGACGAACAGTCATCAATGACGACCGACACGAATGGAAGTCATAATCCAATTTAATTTTTTTTTTTTTATACCGTGGGCTAACAAAGAACACTTAGTCCAATTTTATATTTGTCTCCGTTGAGCCTGGCCACCGTGGCCTAGTATTTGGATAGAAGAACATTATATTGTTTATTATGTGGGTACGTAATAAGGTATTTTTAGATTGATGTTTTCGCTTAGAGGACTCGAAAAACAACGGGAGCTCCTCGGTGTCACTCTTACAACAACTCTGAACTTCTGTACTTTCATTGGATTAAAATGAAGAAACGAATCGAAGCTAAAACGGTGGCCACAAAGCTAAGCGTCTCATACTTAACGAGATCAGGCGATATTTCACACAAGGATAGCTCAAGTCCGGCCTCATGGAGTATCAGCAAAGCACTTTGCTGTGGAACGTGACAGCAAATGAATGTGTTATGCTGGGTTCAGTCAAGACTCTATAGAACGAAAAGCCTTCAGGCTTATTGTCGAACGAGGGGACAAAAGACATGGACCTAAGAATTTGTTATTCATTTTATTAACATCTGGAAAGAAATACAGCTTTAAGTAACATACCTAATACCGCATAGGTACCTAATATCAGCGAAATGCCTAAAAAGGACGTGAAGTATATTAAATTATCTTATTTCGGTAGTGGTATAGAAGTAAAACATTTTTTCGAAATTTCCCGGGAATTCCCGGTTCCGACTTTGAAACTTCCCGGGATTCCCGGTTCCTCGAAAAGGACCCGATTTTGGAATCCCTATTAGCCACCCTCCTATGAGGTCTTTTCACTACCTAATGCATGGACAATCTATTGGTCCCTGACATTATGCATATTTTTGACGTTTGTTCTACGATATTTATTTAAATTTCAACTTTTTTTTAATTTTTGAAAAAAGTTAGTATTTTATTATTATTCTTTGAAATTTCAAAGGATTTAGGTACGTATTTTTTTTAAATAATAATTTCATGACGAAGCATTGGTTTTGCTGAAAACACAAGCAAAAACAAAACGATTTTAAATATTTTGCAATGTTAAAATAATGCAAGAGCGCATGTAAAAGAACACGAAAAGGAAGAAAAAAAACATACGTTTTCGAAATTCAAAAAAACGTTATTCACAAGTTGATTCCCTCGGGGGCCAGAATCACCCCCTTTCGGCTTAGTAAATCCTTTCCGTGGCACCCTGTATAACAAATCAACTATACCATTCTATGTGAAAAAAAAAAGTTGAAACTTTTTTTTTATTTATTTTTATTTTTGATACTTACCTATGCAAGTACTTAGCAGATGGGCACATAATAAATAACAGAGGACAGTAATAGATTAAAAGCAACGTGGGCACTACACTACAGAATGGCATTTCAGCAAAGTAAAGCAAGTTTAGAATTAATGAAGTTCTCTTGACGTCATCATCGGGATCGGGCCGATCTATAGTGGGCGAAACTCAATAGAGGGGCATTCCGCGCTTAAATTATAACAATTGTTATATCTTTGGCTGTTAAATGGGGTTTTGTTAATGTTTCAAGCAACCAAAATTAGAACTATTTCTATTTATTTTATTAAACGGCACAAGATAGGTTAGTAGGTAGTGGTACCTACTTATTGCGAAGCTCCTATTTTACCATCGATCAAAGGAAAAAGGGGAGATGAGGTAGCTTCTCGAAAATGGAAGGCTCAAATTAGGTGCAGTTAGGTCTCACCGACGAACTTTAGTGTGATTTATTAACTAAAAGACACACATTGTTTGTTCATTATAATTATTGCACAGGATTGGAAATGTAACTGTGAGCTAGTGTTGGCGTGTAAGTAGTTGTAATTGTCACACAGGCGAGTTGTTGAGTAAGCGCTGGGAAAGCGTAGGTAAGGTACCATATCTACCGATTTTACTTAGATCTATGTATTTTACTATAAAAACTGTCTAAGTCTGACGAATTCACTGTGAATTTGAGCACAGAGTTTCCTACTTCTTCCAACTCGAACAAGGTTCGTTGTTAACTTGCTGACATTCCTAATAAACTATGTTTGTATTGTAGGCTAGCACTAGGTTCCCTACCACTCGCTTGCAATGATACTTTGGGGCCACTTTCATATTGTTATTCTGTGACTAGGATGAATTCTACAGGGCAATGACATTAAAAACATTAAAAATCTCTACTAATCATTTTAAGAGGAAACAATAGAAAGGAAATAATAATTGATTCGAAACGGAACACACGTATCCGGTGACAGCACACGGCCGGAAGTGATGCCATACGCTCAGCGATGCACTTCGCCTGCACCGGAAGTGACGCCCCTTTCTTTCCCTTCTTGAATGCGCCCGCGCTCATTCAACAACCGTGGGAGAGTCAGCACCGAACTAACCGTAACGGCCTCATGAATGAACATAATTAAGTAACTACGTAGAGTAGCAATAGCATTTAAATAAAATGCTATTTCTAACACGCCGCCGCCGGTCGCGCCGCCGCCACCCGCCGCCGCCGCCATGCCATTTCGTTTGGATGGGTAGGTGGGTTTAACCTTGTGATTGTGAATGAATGAGGATGAATGAATTTAGGGGAGACTATTTTTATGTTGCGTGACTTTCATAAACCTGCCTACCTAGTTTGTTTTCATCAAGACATAAACAGACGTTGAATAGCCATAGGTAAGTACAAAAACTCCTGTTACAATCTAATCAACTAGAAACGCTTCCCTCAATCGAATAGCCCGTCTGTAGACCAAACATGCAAAGATTTAAATACCAAACATGATGTGTTTGTCTTGATAGTGTAGGAAGGTTTTTCGTATGATTCGATTTGGGATAATTTCATTAGGTAATTTCGGAGAGTCTTAGAACTCTTCGAAGTTTTAAATTTTATGCATTTGTTTCTCTCTCTGTAGAAATAGAAAACGTTCCCCCCTAATTGTAGGTTAGGTATTGTATCAATCCGGGGCACTTGACATTTTTTTTATTTTTCCTTAAAAATAATAATAATAATTCATAGGTTCCTACTGACTTAATTACAGAGTTTATTTCGAATTGTGAAAAGAACCTAATTATGAACCTACATTTTAATTCCATTGAATTGAAATCGTAGATCAGTAGGTCGGTTTTTTTTTTGCGAGGAAATTCGTTTACGAATAAACTGGTCTAGGAACCAGAATTATGTGGGACTCGACGACGCGCCCTGAGAAGAACGTAATCACTAATCACTAAAATCCTCTCCGGTGTCCCTCCACGTGGTTGGAGTCAAATACCTTTGGCTTTAGCTTGGGTTTAGAACAGAGGTGAGTCAGTATTTTTTTGATTGTTTATAAAAAAAAAAAACAAATAATGTGCTATTTACCTGGATCATTTCCCTATGCTATCCCTAATACCATCTTTTAAGAACATAGATATACCTTATTATTAGTATTATTAAACGGGTATTTATCGCGTTTATTTATATTTACCTATTTTTTCCGACGTTTCAACAGATTTACACTGTCGTGGTTACGGGATGACTAATAATGAATAATAATACTAATAATAATGTGTCACGTAAGTTAGGAAAATATTTATAGATATAGGTACCTAAGTAAAATTCCAAATTTTACCTACATCGATAAACCTATATGAACATTGGTGCAGTTCATGCATCGTATTATTTTATTATTATCTCGGATCGCATTGGATAATTTCTTGGCTGGTTTTATGCAACATGCGCCAGCCCAGCCCACGCGACTTTTTGTCGCTATTCCCAAAGATGGTTTAATTGAGGTGAAACCAAACAAGATGAGTATAAGTACGAGGGGAGGTCCAAAAGTCCGCGGAATGGAGGAGTTGTAATGAAATTAAAACAACGAAACTATTTTTCCTTTTCAATATAATTACCTTTGAGCTTAATACATTTTTCAGATCTAGAAATTAGCTTATGTATACCATCAAAAAAATATGTTTTCTCTTTGCCCTCAAAATGAGCCAAAATCGCCGCCTTAACTTCTTCATCGTCTTGAAATTTTTTTCCCCTTAAGTCTTTTTTCAAATTTGGAAATAAATAATAATCGCTGGGGGCCAGGTCCGGGCTGTAAGGTGGGTGGACGAGTGATTCAAAGCCGCACCGGTCTAGAGCAGCCATCGCAACTTTACTCTTGTGAACTGGTGCGTTGTCTTGCAAAAGCAACACACCGCTTGACAGTTTTCCCCGCCTTTTGTTTTTGATGGCTTCCTTTAATTGCTCTAGTATTCTTGCGTAATATTCTCCGGTAATGTTGACACCTTTTTCTTTGTAGTCGATCAACAGGATTCCTTCACAATCCCAAAAAATCGTAGCCATAATCTTTCCGGCCGACTCCGACACCTTAAACTTCTTAGGGGGTGGTGTGCCCTTTTTATGCCACTGCATCGACTCCTGTTTGGACTCAGGTTCAAAGTGATGAACCCAAGTTTCATCACCGGTAACAATCCGCTCCAAAATAGGGGTAGATTCTTCGCTACACAGCTCCAAAAAGCGCTTTGACGCTTCGATTCTTTGTTGCTTGTGTAGCGGCGTGAGCATTCTTGGCACCCATCTTGCACTGACTTTTGACAAGCCAAGATGATCGTGTAGGATCCTCAAGATGGTTGTGTCTGATATTCCTACTATTGCAGAAAGCTGTTTCTTCTTCAGGCGAGCATCTTCCAATATTAATTTTTCAACTTTTTCAACGATATCCGGTGTGGTGACCTCAGCCGGCCGTCCTGGGCGGGAGTCGTCTTCAATCGACTCTCTGCCTTGTTTGAAAAGACCATGCCACTTGTAAATCATGGTTTTACCAGGGCACTGATCTCCGTAAACGGCTCCCATCTCATTCATTATGGTTAGTGAAGATTTTCCTTGCTTGGTAAGGAACTTTATAACGGCACGAAACTCAATTTGGTTCATTGTTGCAGTTTTTTTCCGGATTGACTTGTTTGCAGGGCGATATCTCGTAAACGAATGATGTCAAAGGGCTAAAAATTAACATGTACACCTTTAATGAGTATCTAATTAGCGACATACCAAAAAAAGGTAGCTACCTGCGTCCCTTCCCCCCCGTTCCGCGGACTTTGGACCTCCCCTCGTAAGTAAGTATAAGTAGTCAGTGTGCTAAACGCAGATTTCAGAAATGAACTGTGGATAGAGTGTAGGGAGACGGAAAAACGTGTACCTAAGCAGTTCAAATCAGGACACACAGTCAGTATGGGTTATACCTAGGGTTATGTAGGCAGTAGGTAGAGGTACTGATCAATTTGATGATATTTAACATTTTAACATTAAAGTTTCTCACGCCCTAACGTAACTGCAAGCAAACTATGTAAGTACAGTTTATTTATTTATTTTGGGAAAACTTACGGCTAAAACCAAAGAAAAATTAGTAGGTACTTATAAAATATAAGGATGGCCAATTACAAGTTTTCACAAATAATATAATAAATATTGAAGAGAATAAGTGGTGGTTTGGACAAACAGTGAGGTTAAGAAATAAAAAGTGATTGATTAGGTAGAGTTCGCGCAATACTGTATGAGCTCTGTAAAGTTTGCTTCAACGGCTGCGTACCGAATCGTAAATAAGGCCTTGAGGGGAAAGAACGGGGTGAGAGGGGATCTGTCTTTCTAACTAGGGTGGCCAGCAAGAATTTTGGCGTATTTTTATTTTGTCTAGCACATTTTGTTCTGCATAAATTCATTTTTCAATTCAATATTTTATAGAATATATAAAACATCTTATACTCAATGACGGATCTAAAATATTAAAATAAATTAAACTTTTTATCGAACGCAATTAAGACGCTACCCAAACAGCGACACCGTAGAAAGTACACTTTTTCGTCGCACCGTTAGCCGTTCTCCGACATATTACAAGCCCAAAAAAAAACAGTGTATAGTCAAATGTATGGAAAAAAGACTTATACAAAAATATTTTATAAAACGATCTAGGATCTTGAAAAAAAAAAATCACAAGAAAGAACAAGAAAAAAAATTTTCGTCTCGAAATGCTCAATATTTTGAGTGACAACCATTAATTATTTTAATACTATATGAAAGGAAATTTTATCAAAAAAAGAAATATGTAAAAAGTTTTAAATAAATAAAACCATTATCATAATAAAACCCAAAAAACACATTTTTGTAAGGCGTTTAGCGAAGTAATTGCAAAAATTATAATATTTTGCCAATAGAATTTCAACCTTATTACTCAAACATCCCTTTCAATATATGCTCAAAATAGCTTCCACTAGCTTCATTCGGAGGCTGGATGCCTCCTCGGACGGACGTGAGGTTATGTAACTTTTTTCGCGATGACAGCTGGGTTCGACGGACGAATTACGATTTTCGACAACTTTTGTTTTGCGGGTTAAATGGTTCATTCGTCATTGAAATAAAGTCTATATTTGATTGAAGCTAAGCCAAAAGAAATTTGCAGGAATTTTATTCATTGACAGACCTACCAATTAAGTAGAATAGGTTTATAGTGGTTTTATCTCTGGTAGCTAGATAGGTAGGTACTACTCAACATGTTTACAGCACGGAAAGTATTGGTCGAGTTAAAATATGTTAAATAGGTAGGGCGATTTTGATGACCTTATATATAAATAAACAATGCTGAAAAATTAAAATAGGAGCCTACGTCCAGCAGTGGACTTATATAGGCTGATGATGATGAATTCACACATCATCACCAAGGCCGAAGCTAAGCAGAGCTTTGTTATGGGTACTTACTAGATAACTGATTTACTTAGGACCAACCATTTGCATTTTTTTTCTCGTAGTTCTACCAGTAGAACTACAGGCAAATTTAAATTACTCGTAGTTCTATCGGTTTGTTCTCTTAGAGAAGAGAGATTCTCAAAGGACAGATACTCAAAAATAATAATTTACTTTAAATTTTTAATAACTCATAGAAAAACCTCAACGGAGCGGTTTGTCATAACTTTTTTGTTATTGGCAATATGTGTACATTGACATCAATATAATATATTTTTTTTAGCGTAACAAAGAAGTCAAGTAAAGGAGATGTTTAAAGACGCTAAAAACATAATAAACATGCAAAACAATTGTATTTCCAGTGACAGTTGTCAAAATTATTGTTAATCACTCATGTTAATCATAATCACTCATGAGTTCTTGGAAGGCAGCAACATAATAAAGAATACTTTATATCGGTATGAATATCAATTTGGATAGCAAGGCATGGTCTGTTGTGGTTTTTATGATTATTTTGTAGAATTACAATCTAAACTAAAACTATCTTGATTGTTGCGTTTTATTTCCGGAAAATAAAATTAATTATGTAAGCGAGTAGTACTGAGATTGTGTACAAAATTATATCCGTGAAATTCATCATTCAGCATTCCAACATTCACGTATTTTATTTTACGAATATTTTTATAAATATATATTTATATATTTTTATAGTATCGATTTATAGATTATCTTTTAAAGGGAAATGTATACGATTCTACAACAAAACTACAAAAGTGTTAAAAGTTATCAAAAAATAATTTCAAACAATTTGTAAAACGTATCCTTTGTTAAAAAGGCTTACTACAAAATATCAGACTATCTCTAGAGGATAAAAAACTTAGGTATTGCTAATAGTATTGCTCCAGCTCGAAAACTAACACCCTAACAAGGTAAAGGTTTCTTGTTCGCTTCTTTACTTTACCTTAAAAAGATTGAAGTGAACAATAAATTAAAGTAATCACTTTATTTCCCAGTTTTACTCTTGAACCTTATTTGAATTTATTGACGTGTCCAAGACTCCTGTAAGGGGTAAAGGAAATAAAGCACTGTTATATTTCATTTTATATCTGATTATTTGATTGACGACCTCTGTAGCGCGGCGGGGAAAGGTCCACCTGCGACACAGGAGGTTACAGTTAGTTTGATTCCCGCCTCAGGACAAATGTTTGTACCATCTGCAGATATTTATTCCAGGTGTTCTGGATGTCTTATGTATATAAAAAATATCTATCTGTGTAGTGTATTTAATAAGTATATCAAAATAAGTATACCATAACACAAGCTCTAATTACTTTGGGGTTAGACGATGTTGTGTGGCTTGTTCAGCATTATTTATATTTTAAATTTTTTTTGAGAAAGAAATATCTTCAACGATTGACACTTTTGTAATCCATTTAGACCTCAGTTGTTTTGACTAAATTAGTATATTTTTTTAATGTATAAAGTATTATCATAATGGTCGGTGATATTGTCGGCACTTTAACATGCATGAAGATGATATTATTTTTTTAAGTGTTTCTGATTTCTATGAATAACTATCGATTAATGTAATTTTTATTATAATTGAGAAGCTTCAAGCGACATAGGTTTTATTAAGGTATTTTACATGCAACGATAGTAAAGCCGCGGGCAAATGTTAGTTAACATTACATTATTACCTTGTGATTGTGCTATCAACCAAAATAAAACAAAAGTTTGCCTCTTCTACAACAGATAAATTTTGCATAAGTCTATGTTAAAAATAAGCGCCTCTGCCGACCACATTTGGTAATATTGACATGCAATCTGACAGTCTTAGTTTTCCACGGCAGCGCCTTAACCCAAGTTTGAAAATAATATAATAACAAGTAGCAAATTCATTTATAATCTAGTTGGCAATACTGTCGAATGAGTGCTTTTGAGTATTGAGTACAATGACACAGCAAAGTCTTTGACGGTTGATTTGATAGTTTGTTCTTGTGATTTTGTGGAGTATTCCCTGCTGTATCACACAACAACTTTAGGTATCAACAAATTAAGTCGTAAGTGTATATTAGTTGTAATAATTACTTACAACTATTAAATACACTTATAACTATTCTTAAAAATCTCGTGCCTTCTGGTGACGACTTAATTTATTGAAAAATTTTGTAGTTTTTTATTTACAATTATTGTTTTATTCTGTTAATTTAATTTTCGACGATTTCTGATACTAATAAAAGTTTATTATAAATAAACTTTCTCACAGTATTTAGGCATTACTCAAAACTACAAGACCACAGACTTAACGTTGTGTGACATTACGAGGGCGCGAAGCCGGGGTGGGTCGTCGCTAGTTGGTAAATATCACTTTTCTGTTTGATATACTTGCGCAGCTTTGCTTTCGAGCCTACGTTGACAGAGCTCATTATGATTTGCGATCACTCTACCTACCACAGATTTGCTTGAAGTTAGGTACAGTGGCGGATACAGGGGGGGGGGGGGGGGGGGGGGGGGGGGGGGCATGGGGGCCATGCGCGCCGGTATTCCTGAGTGGGTCAAACCAGATAAGTATTTTAATAATTTTTAAATATTTCACCAGTTACTAGTACAGAATAAATTTCGTTTATTTATAACTAGCTTCAGCCCACGGCTTCGCACGCTCGTTTCAGGTAGCCAATGTCCGGGATACCGTTTAGCTCCCTGCCAAATTTTATTAAGACCCGCTTAGCCGTTTAAGCGTGAAAGGTAACAGACAGGCTGACAGACAGAGTTACTTTCGAATTTGTAATATTATTATAGATACGTTTTTTTCTTCCCATCAGTCTCTAGAAATGACGCAATATTTTAGCGGTTCGCTACCCTCGCCATTGTTTTTGCTTTGGCTTTTTTTTCTTCCTCAAATTTTGGCACCGCTCGTCAGCGGCGTTAAATCGTATTTTCTTCTTTTTCTATCACAAATTTCCCAACCATCTCTAAAAATCTTCAAAATTTTCGAGGCTCGCTCCTCTCGCCGTTTTAATGTCATCCTTGCTTTCTTTAGTCTCACAAATTTCGCAATCGTCGTTAAAACCAATTTAAAATTTCGAGGCTCGCTCCGCTAGCCAATTTTATATGTATAGTATTTTCTTTCACAAATGTTCCAATCGAAACTAAAAAGTCTTTTAAATTTTCGAGGCTAGCACCGCTCGCCACGCTGTTTTTATATCGTCTTTTCTTCCTTTTCACTCACAAATTTCCAAAATACCGTAAAAATCTTAAAACTTTCGAGACTCAATTTTCCAATCGTCGCTAAGACTTTAAAATTTTCGAGGCTCGCTCCGTTCGCCGTTTTAATAACGTCTTTTCTTCCTTTTCACTCATGAATTTCCAAAAAGTCACAAAACATCTTGAAAAATTTCGTGGTTCCTTCTGCTATATCGTCTTTTCTTACACTAATTTCCCAATCGGTGCTAAGACTTCAAAATTTTCGAAGCTCGCTCCGCTCGCCTATTTTATATGTTTGTTCTTTTCTTTCACGAATGTCCTAATCGGCGCTAAAAAGTCTTAAATTTTCGAGACTCGCTCCGCTCGCCGTTTTTCTGTCATCCTTGCTTTCTTTTCTCTCACAAATTACGCGATCGTCGCTAAAACAAATTTGAAAATTTCGAGGCTCGCTCCGCTCGCCTATTTTTATTTCGGCAATGATCTTATTTTAGGGCTCCGTCAAATATTTCATGTCCAAAAGGGTTGCGTATCTAAAAGAGTTTAAGAACCGCTACCTCAGAGAATGAATTTTTTTTCGACAACGCTGCTCCGCCTCCCGCTTCGCCCGCGCCTGAAATCGTGGTTTATTTTCTAAAAATGCTTATAAAAACCTTATTTTTTTGTTTACTTGTGATTTTAACCCTTTCTCCGAACTTTGTCAAAATGCCCCCCCCCCCCCCCAAAATGAAATCCTGGATCCGCCCCTGGTTAGGTAGGTACCTACTTGAAGTATGGAGAGACAAATCAACTTCTTTTGCCATTGCATTGAAGTATCTACTCGCACGTAGCATATAATTATGATTTTAATACATATACCTAACAGTTACTAACCGATAATACTTATCATAACCATAATTTCTTTTAGAAATGTCAGCCTCGATTCGACGTAGGTAGGTATTCTGTGGGAGTTGAGACACATTGTGAAGGCAGATGGCGCTGGCGCAGGTAGGTACCTGCCTAGTACCGTACCGTCGTCGTCGTTGTCGATCACTGGAGATCGAGATACGAGCGAAGAATGGAGCCATTATTGAGCGTATTATTAACAATATTAAAAATAATGAATGGGACCGCTAGCTACTTAGAAATTGATAATAAACGGTATTATGAATTGCAGGTTGAATAGGATTTAGTGATAAGTAACATTACAGCATTTGTGTGCTCCTACTAGGTCACGTACCTAGGTATCCAGTAGGCAACATACTACTACATAAGTAATTTATGTTTTTACTTTACTATGAGCATGGGGTCTCATTCCATAGAAAAGTTTTTTAGTTCAAAAAAATTACAATGGATGGCGTTAGGTGTATTACACTTTGTTATCGAGGTCTGTGTAAACTGACAAAACAATAATGAATTTCTTTATAAAATGTCTGAACTCTTTTCGGTAAAAACCCTTGATTACAATATAATTAAATTGTATGATTTTAAATGAAAACTTTCATAAATTTGAAAATTTCATAACTATCGACACACTATCGATGTTCTTCTGGCGGCATTTTTATGAACTAATCAAATCTCACGACTTTTGTAGGATAGTAAATAGTAATTGCTACTCCTTGATAGATGGCGTATCGGTTTTCTTATTCTGAATGAACAAAACGCAAACTAATTGTCAGACAGTGTCACGCCAACACCGATCGAGCGGTTTGGTTTTTGATTTGATCTACAAACTTCGCACTGTAGGTATCCGTCCGTCTACCCTGCCGTTTGATGAGTGAGAGTTTTATTTTGTTGAGCTATTAAAATGGCTCCTCACAATTATGTGTTATTTTATTTCATCTACAATAATGTTATAACATTCTACTTCTGATTCCAATACTTGACTTATAATTACTACTGTTATAGCGCAGATAACAAAACACTCAATTTAAGCAATTTCACATGATGGTATAATATCCACATCGATATCGTAAAATCTCATTATAATATCAATAAAACGCGACCAATTAACAAGGCGAGCCTTATGTCAAAATCCTCATACAAGTTGTATAAAATTTTGATATTAGGCTGACTTTTGAAAACAGTTGGGTTATACGTGAAAACTTCGTCGAAACTACTTTTGAATCTGCCTAACCCAGCGTTGTACACGGGGCATTGCTTCCGGCGCACCTCGGCGACCCTTCTCATAGATAGCGGTGGTGATTTGACCGCACTGAAACGACACGGGGGGTGGAAGTCTTCTACTGTGGCTGAAAGCTACATTGATGAGTCTATAATGAATAAAATTCAAGTCTCAAATACGATCTTGAACAGTATAGAAAACAAGACGAATGAAGTAATTATAAATATTCCGACTCCGTCTACGAGCTCTACTGCTTGCCCCGCGGCCGCTACAGCTGCTGGATCAATAATTAACATTAACTTTCAAAATTGTACCATCCAAAATTTGAACAATTATTATAAATAAACTATTGTCAGCTTTTACTCTTGTTGTTTGATTAATTGCATTAGTGAAGATAAAGTAGTGTATGCAACTGCATATAACACGGGTATTAAAACACTCGTTACTATTATGAAACTCGCTGCGCTCGTTGTGCTTATTTTATTTTGTTGGGTTTGAAAACAGTTCCGAAAGTAAGTACCTAGTAGGTAGGTAATACAGAATAGGTAAGTATGCTTGTAGGCCTAGCACGGGGATTGTTGTCTAGGGTAGAATAGACAATAATGCATCGATAATCGCATCGTCATACATTGCGTAAATTATTGAAGTTGAAGGAATTAATTATTATTTTTTAAATAATTATTATTTATTATTACCAGAATTATTATTATTATTAATTATTTTTCCTTTTCGCTGACATCCCATTGGCGGATCCAGGGGGGGCCATGGGGGCCATGCCCCCCCCCCAAAAGACCCAGGAATTCCATACTTTGGACTCATTATTTCGATTCAATTCAGGTGTTAAAAACAAAAATTAATTCAAACTGCGAGGCGCGTAGTGATCCACGGAATAAACCTACCTACTTCTCTACTACCTTGTAATTTTCTGTAGAATGGCTATTTCTTTGGCAAAAATTTCTGTAGCGGGATTGGCGCAGGTGAGTGCTAGAATACCTATCTTCTTGCTCCTAGGAATACCGTTTAGCTCCCTGCCAAATTTTATTAAGACTTGCTTAGCCGTTTAAGCATAATATTAATATGGATACGTTCTTTTTTCCCATCAGTCGCCAGAAATGACGCAAAATTTTAGCGGCTCGCTAACCTCGCCATTGTTTTTGATTTCGCTTTTTTATCTTACTCAATTTTTTCCACCACCGCCGCTAGAGTCTCAATAATTGTTGCGGCTCGCACCGCTCGTCAGCGGCGTTATATCGTATATTCTTCTTTTTCTATCACAAATTTCCCAACCGTCTCTAAAAAGTCTTTAAAATTTTCGAGGCTAGCACCGCTCGCTACGCTGTTTTTATATCGTCTTTTCTTCCTTCTCACTCAAAAATTTCCAAAAAATCTTAAAAATTTTCGAGGCTCAAATTTTCCAATCGTCGCTAAGACTTTAAAATTTTCGAGGCTTGCTCCGTTCGCCGTTTTTATATCGTCCTTTCACTCACGCAAAAAGTCGCAAAAACATCTTGAAAATTTCGTGGCTCCTTCTGCTCACCGTTTTTATATCATCTTTTCTTTCACTATTTTCCCAATCGGCGCTAAAACATGAAAATTTTCGAGGCTCGCTCCGCTCACCATTTATGTCATCCTTGTTTTCTTTTTTCTCACAAATTACGCGATCGACGCTAAAACAAATTTGAAAATTTCGAGGCTCAAATTTCCCAACCGTAACTAAGACTTTTAAAATTTTCAAGGCTCGCTCTGTTCGCCGTTTTTATATCGTCTTTTCTTACTTTTCACTCACGAATTTCCAAAATGTCGCAAAAAAATCTTGAAAAATTTGGGGCTCCTTCTGTTCACCGTTTTTATATCGTCTTTTCTTTCACTAATTTCCCAATCGGCGCTAAGACTTTAAACATTCCGAGGCTCACTCTGCTCGCCTATTTTATGTGTGGTTTTTTCTTTCACAAATGTCCCAATCGGCGCTAAAAAGTAATTTAAATTTTTGAAGCTCGCTCACTCAGCTCGCCACGCCGTTTTTGTATCATCTTTTCTTCCTTATTAATCACAAATTCTCAAATAGTCGCAAAAAATCTTAAAAATTTCAAGGCTTCTTCTGATCACCGTTTTTATATCGTCTTTTCTTCCTTTTCAGTCATGAATTTCCAAAAAGTCGTACAAAAATCTTGAAAAATTTCGTGGCTCCTTCTGCTCGCCTTTTTTATATCGTCTTTTATTTCGCTAATTTTCTACAAAGCGCTAAGACTTCAAAATTTTCGAGGCTCGCTCCACTCGCCTACTTTTTATGTCTGATATTTTCTTTCACAAATGTCCTAATAGGCGCTAAAAAGTCTTTTAAATTTTCGAAGCTCGCTCCGCTCGCCGTTTTTATGTCATGCTTGCTTTCTTTTCTCTCACAAATTAAGCGATCGTCGCTAAAACAAAATTTGAAAATTTCGAGGCTCGTTCCGCTCGCCTATTTTTTATGTAGGCAGCGAACTTATTTTAAGGCTCCGTCAAATATTTCGATGTCCAAAAGGGTTGCGTCGCTAAAAGATTTTGAGAACCGCTACATCAGAGAATGAATTTTTTTCGACAACGCCGCTCCGCCCCGCTTCGCCCGCGCGTAACATTCATTTTCTAAAAATGCTTATAAAAACCTTAAGTTTTTGTTTACTTGTGATTTTAACCCTTTCTCCGAACTTTGTCAAAATCCCCCCCCCCCCCCCCCCCCCTCAAAATGAAATCCTGGATCCGCCCCTGTACATCCACAAACGTTTTTTTTTAAGATCTCAGTGGACTACCTAAAACATAAGTAGGTAGGTAAGTAGGTACCAATACATAGGCCAAATCGTAAGTTTTCCGAATAATATAATAATATAGGTATGTACCTATCTCGTTAGATTACATAAATGCAGACGGCAAAGCGTGTAGCACAAGCACAAGTAAACAATCAACAGAGAATAGCCGACGACGTCCGACCGACTACGTACGAGTACGACACGGCTCGTCGCATCGTCGTGTCGGCCATTCGGCCGCGTTCGCCCTAATTCGGAATTTCATCCCCCCTGCGTCTCATCGCCCCCCGCGTGTGAGCAAGCGGTTGCAGAAATTAGAAGGAATTTCACCATTTTTGATATTTTTTTGTACTTTCCGATTCATTTTGAATAAACGACTGATTTCAGAAATATTTTTGATTACTTCTAATGTTGAATATATTTAAGATGTTTACAGCGCGACAGATTTTCGAATAAAGGTGTCTATCATGCATAAAAAATAGCTTGAAAATGCCTCGATTTGTTGCTCAAAATATGGCATATTAGTTTCGATCTCATTTAAAGTTTATAATGTTTTTTGAAAAACTAAAACGCTACAAACATAGCTATTTCTTATCCGGTTATGTATACAAAATTTCATTTAAGCCGGGCATGTACCTAGTTTCCAAATGAATCGAAAAGTACGTTTGTATGGGGGGCTAAGGTATCCGCACCGTTCTTATGTGGGTACCTACCCTATAAAGCTAATTGGAACTTGCTGTAGGATTATAAAATAAGTACCTATCACTAAAGTAGGTACGGTAACACAATAATACATACGAAGAAAAACTTTCATCAAGTCTGTTCTAAAATTAAATAAACTTACAAGTAAAAAAAAATTACAAGTAAATATACTCACTACTAGACGTAAATATGGCGTCATTAAATATCGCATGAGTCGACATCTAGTAGTGGAAGGTGGTACTTTTTCATTCGTTCTTGCGGGCCAAGACTTGCGCCATCTAGTGAACTTATAACAATAACTGGTTGGCCCGCTCAAATCTCGCCCGAAGCGTGTCCCATTTTTTACTATGAGATGAGGCATCTGTACTAGTATAGTATTATGTATAGTATTATAATATCTGTGCTATGAGGCTTTCACTTAGTTTGACGAGGTTATGAAAGCATCAGCCTGAAAAAATTGCTTTAGCTCTTCTAATTCATGGTCCTTCAAAAATATTCATCAAAAATTTTTTTTTATTCAAATATAGGTTTAAGAACCTACCAACTAGCTCGCTTCATAGCACCATAGTTAAATAGGTACTTAAATGTTTATTTTGTGAAACACTTACAATTTCCAAGGTGGTTCACTTAGCACGAAGTTTTAAATTAAAAATTCCCATGAATGGGCCCGACCCGAATGAAGTGCGATTGATAAAGTTTTAGCTCGGCTTGCCTTCAATGGGAGCATCTGTCGGCAGTTGGGACAGGTGGGCTGCCATCTTGCGTCGCTCTCCGGTCTCCGACACAGAACAAAAGGGGAACCACTTCTGCGAATAAAAAATGACGCAGGCAGAGCTCTGCTCTTACTTTCAGACTCTCGAAACACAATGGCAGGTAGGCACCGCATCAAATTTATAAATTCTGATGATCCGAGGAGGAAACTTGTTTACAAACTTACGCGTCTAGCTAGATATTTTAAGAATTTTTTGTCTATATGATTTTATGCTCTGACTAACCGGTAATAGAGCAATACCTAGCTACAAATAGCTTCCTCATTATATTATTAAAAACTTTAAGAGGATGTCGTTATCACTGTTAACTTTTCTAATTAGTAAGTTAGTAAGTACCTAGGTACTATCACTTATACTTACCGGATCTTCCTGTCTTGAATACAAGAAAGTAGGTACGGATCTCAACTTTATCAAATTAATTAAGTACCGGCCGTTTTAATCTGAGGAGCTGGTAGGTGGGTGCGCTCGTTCCCACGCTGTGCTGCGCCGGAAACCGCCCCGCGCCCCGCTGCCTCCGCCGACGCACTCCTGCCTGCTAAGCCCCGAATCAAACTGACGATCACGAATTTGTTTCCATTTCGCTTCCCCTCAAACCTAAAAACCGACCGGTGAACACTTAGCTGCAAAATCGCGCCGAAGACACGCATAGCGAAATTCTATTCATAGCGCACCCGGCGGCGGGGCGGCGCGGGCGGTGCGGTGGCGCGGGCGATCCCTTTTACAGCTCAATTCCGCTTCCTTCCGTTACGGACTACGGTGTTGTTACCAAAAGCTGAATTATGACGACCCGACCAGCGTTATAAAATAGCACATGCGTTCTATAGTTATTGCTAATTCTTTTGTGTCGCAGGCAGGCAAACAGAACCGTCATTCAAATCTTTCCGAAAAAGGTCCGGAAGGAAGTAGGGTAGGTAGTTTTAAAGTTATTAGCGAGCTTTGTCGTTTTGTCCCGGCCCCGCCTTACAAAAAGTGCTTATTTCCGTCCACAGCCCCGAGCACGAGAAGATAGGGTCTGCTTGGCACATTGTTTCTTAAATGAGACAACCATAAAATTTTACATACCCATTATACTTGGAACAATCGTATTTTGCAGCACAAAAACTTCTCTATTTGGCAAACAATAGGTGGAAATTGTTTTATACAAGGTCGATCATTATCTGAATGTCAGGAATTTTTGGTTTGGTTCGTCTAATTCGTACCACCCTTATAGGTACCTGCTAACTAAGCCACTATGGAGCTGTATGTTAAGTTATAGACTAATTCATGTTTTTAAAAAAAGAGCAAATTAAAAAATAAATTAAAAAAAAACTTTACATACTATTTTAACCTTTAATTCAATAAGTCTGTCTAGTTCACGTATATTCTCTGTAGTTGGTTTTTATCTAGGGTATAAATGATTCCCGAATTTTTTATTAAAAAAAACGAACTAGAACTAGCGAGCCCAAAAAAATGTCCGTCTCTTAATTTTTAAACAATTTTTCTTTGAGTATAAAAAGGTTCATTAATTCCCAAATGCTCTTAAATTTTTTCTTCAGGTCAACGGGAATTTGGATAAAAAGTATTCAATGTTGCCAGAGAGAAGCGAGATAACGGGGTTGCCAGAAAGTTGCAGAATAAACTTTACGTAACCTAGCTTAGGGTCGCGAAACTGAGGACGGCGTAAGCACCGACCCTCCAACATAGGTAGGTACACTCAGCCCGTGTAATACGTAAAAGGCGACAAAGGGACTCTACCAGAGGAATTCGAGTAGCTTCCTTCTATGAGTACCTTCACCTTCACTGTAATCTAATCACCAATCCACCGGCCAAGCGTGGTGACCACAGAACCACCTATATCGATAGAGAAGTTCTGTGTTGGTGATTATGGCAAAAACCCCCTTGTTTGAGCGAGGCACGTTCAGCAGTGGTCCTACGTGTTACTGAATCAGTTACTGATGAAGAAAAGCTACGGGCCATATACAAATACAAAAAACTACGAAATAATTTTTTTAGAATAAGGTAAGGTACCTACATAATAGATAAGTTACGAATGAACGATGAGATAGCAAAAGTTTAAAACTGCGGAGCTGCCGCATCGCCCGCCTCCTTCGCACAACATAAATAAATTAAAGGAACACAACTTATTTTAACATTTTTGAACTTAAGACATAATAAAATTAGAATTATTATACTATTATTACTAAGTAGGTAGGCCAGCAGTTAAATAGGTACTTATCTACGTCATAATATATTGATTATTATGAGACTAGTTTATGCCCGCGGCTTCGCATCCGTTGTTTCTATGGAAACGTTTAAAGGTGATTTCTATCCCATGGGAACTGATTTATGGGATAAAAAAAGCCTATGTTTGATTCCAGGATTAGAATTACCTGTGAGCAAAATTTAAACCTGATCTGTTCAGAAGTTTTGCCGTGTAGAGGTAACATACACCCATCCATCCATCCATCTAACCGTCCAAACTTTCGCATTTATAATTATAAGTGTGATGATGTGAATGTGATAGTGCGATTGTGATAGTCCTTATATCGGAATTCGTAGAGCACGATAAACCTGTGCCGCAAAGGCTGGCTGTGACAGTTGACCAGTTTGATCAAGCTTAGAATAATAGCTAAATGTTTGAAGGGTCAAAGATATAGCGTATCAACACTTTCTGGTAGTTATGGTATCTAGACGATTTATCATGAAAGAAAGAGAGGTTTAATTTTTTGTTTTCTGTACAAGCTGCAAGTGCAAATAAGCTGGAGGCCGCACCGCCGCCACCGGGTCGACCTTAAAGGTTGCATCTCGGGCGTCGAACTCCTCCGGTTATATAACGTGAAACGCAAACTTATGCGTTCTTGTGTTGAACGAACAACTTGAGCTTGGGCAGACGAGTCAGTGGTGCTTAAACTTTTCACTCTATGAACCTTATAACTAGGTACTAATCAGGCAGGGGCTTTAACACAGAGCTGACGCTGGAAAATGTTATAATGCTAACACCACTGTCAACATAAAATATCAAGATGAGTACTTTAAGTTGCATATTTTAATGCGCTATACCTTTACATAGGTTTAAATTTATCAAAGTGCGAGCTTTTTATTTCGGACTCTTTGTGTAGAAAAAACAATATCATTGAAAAATAAAATAGTTTGTCCCCCAACATTACGATTGTAGATAAATGTTCACTTCGACTCCTTGGTTCACCAATTCTTGATGAATAATGGTTCCTTAGGTTTCAATCTCAACAATATTATACTCAGACCTTGGCTTGCATAGAGTTAGTTACCTGGTCCTCCAAGTCGCAAAATCGAAAGTCATGGGGGACCAAGTAGGTACCTAATATAAATTAATATTATACAGAGCTCCAGGTTCTACTTGCTATGGGTATACCATGCTTTCAGCGGGTCTGATAGAACGCCAGTGGGCTAGCCACAGGCAAAATTTCAGAAAGGCACCCATCAGAAGTGAGGCTGTTTTATTAGTAAACTAGCTTCCATTGCACTCGCGGGTTCGCCAGCACTTTTCCGGGATAAAAAGAGTCCGCCCAGAGATACCATCTATATCCATGCCAAATTTCTATAAGATCCATTTAGGCTTGAAAGCGTAACAGACAGACAGACGGAATTACTTTCGAATTTATAAAACTACTAGCTGCTGCCCGCGACTTCGCACGCGTGTTTAAGCCTATGTCTCCCTGCCAAATTTCATTGAGATCCGATCAGCCGTTTAGGTGTGAAAAGGTTACAGACAGATAGACAGACAGACAGATTTCGTTTGTTGGTGGTGATGGTGTTGAATGGAGAAAAAACTTCTCACTCAGTTCGATGATCAAACTAGTGAGATTTTTTTTCTGCATTCGATTCATTAGTTCGATCGTCGAACAAGTAAGAATTTTACTTTCGAATTTATAACATTAGTATGGATTAGGATGGATTGTTTTATTTTATTTTTATTTTTATTTTTATTTCTTCAGGAAAAGCTAACGGCTACAAAATGTATAGTTATATATCTAGAATTAGGTTTACATAATAATATGAAAATCTTAAATAATAAAATTTGATTGTTAACTTAGGTATACGTAAACAGTTTAAAGTTTGAGATACACAGGCTCAGGAGGTTTACCTATGTGCCCGCATGGTGTTGGCTCACCTTGGCAGCGCGTGCGCTCAAACAAAGCCTCCCCCCTTGCTCCCCCCGCTAAGGGAAACACTGCTCCTGCGTGAAGCCGGGCAAATATGAGAATACCAACTACTTACACGTTTTTACTTCGATATATATTTTAAAATAATTGGTAAGGTTGGTGTAGTATACTGCACTATATAATGCGACAAGCAAAATCTCTCCCTATACCTATTTAAACTTAGTCTATGAACACTTTCTTACGTCAATTTCAAATCGTACTAATATATAAAATTATTAACAAATATGGATGGGTGGATGGATGGATGTTTTACTCTTTCACGTAAAAACTACTGAACGGATCTGTATGAAATTTGGCATAGAGATACATACATTTTAGTCTGGATTAACACAGGCTATGTTTTATCCCGGAATTCCCACGGGAACGGGAACTACGCGGGTGAAACCGTGAGGCGCTGCTACGCAAAAACTACTGAGCGGATCTAGATGAAATTTGGCACAGAGATAGATTATAGTCTGGAAATGCACATAGTCTATATTTTATCCCGGAATTACCACGGTAACGCAAAAAGGGCCCACCTGTGGCCTAGTTGCGGAAACGAGTCCGGAAACAAGTACCTAAGTACCACGGTAACGGGAATGACGCGGGTGAAACCGCGAGGCGCTGCTAGTAATTAATAAATCATATAGTCTATACTTAGTATTTATTTACATTTAGATATGTACTTATGTTTTGTATAGTATAGTAGTCTGTAATAGTGCCCCGTCTATACTATACCTGTACAATATAATTACGTGTCCGTCCATCCAAAGGTTGCCTGGAAGAAAGGCTTGCACTCATTGTGCAACTGTTTTTGTGTTTGATGTTTTCTTTACCTTGGTGTGCAATAAAGAGTATTTGTATTGTATGCGTATTCAGCAAAAGTTACGGTGTCTTGAGTGGACTTGACAGATTTTATGTATTGTATGAAACATTGTACCTACCTAGGTACAGTTACATTACAGGATTTTTTTTCAGCATGTAGCCAACTTGGCAATGAATTCTTCGCTCGTTTGATATCTGATGATAGTACCTACCTGTTAAGTTTTACCTTTTTAGGGTTCTTTTTATCCGACTGCGCAAGAAGGAGGGTTATGTTTTTAACGATTTAATTAACGATCTTTCTTATTCATTATGAATGTACTAATTGGTCTAACTGCGAAACTTTTTCTGAGTCTAGTTCTGAATTCTTTATCTACCAAAAGATTTTTGGATCCTGAGTGTTTTTGTGATCGATATAAGTTAAAAAGCGATTTTACTTAGATCTATGGTTTTATTGATCAAATTTTACTTAATCTATGGTTTTTGTGGTCCAAGTCCAATACAATCATATGGATGGATAAAGAACCGATTCAAAAATATCACTTTATTTCCGTGTCCTGTTTTTAATTTTATAATTTGATCTTTCCTAAGTCAACATTTATTGTATTTATGGAAATAAAGAGGATTTGATTGGATTGATTCATAATGTAAGGGGCTATCACCCGAAAATCTACTCAAACGCAACTTACGTTTGAGCAAGTCTCAAGTCGCGATTTTTTGACATTTTTCAATGAAAATCTGTCAACAATTTGTCACTTGAGATATGCTTAAATCTGAGTCACGTTTGAGTATTCGGGGGTAATACATTCAAACTCAAGAAGAGCTCAAGCGATACCTATATTTTTTGTTCGTGTGGTCAGGTTCAGCCCAGAGCTCGGATTGGGGTGTTCGAAGCCCTGCGCTCGGAATGCGGCAGGTGTGCTGCCAGCCGGACGGTCAGCTGTTGTGGATATTCTCTCACCTCACATAAAGAACTTATTTGTTTTTTTCCCCGAATGAAACTATGTATGACTTGAGTAGGTAAGTACATAACATTTATTTTTACAAAAAAATCGTATATCCCAATTTTTATCTTTGAAAATCTTAAGATCTAGATCGGACTAGGAATCTCGGTGAAGATAAGTACTTTTGTAGTGATTGAAGATGACAACATGCTATCCCCCGTAGACCCTACACGATTTTTTGCACGGCGGCGTTTCATAATACTTATGAGACACTGTGGTTAAATGTGAACTTAATTAGTCAGCAGGTAAGGCAATCGCGAACGAAGTCGCGGGTACAGCTAGTCCTTAATAAGTAGGTAAGTAATCCATCCGTTTGGGCATAGTTGCCACCTTTTGCTACGAACTGAATAAACCCTGTTACGTCGTCGGAGGTTAAATAATTTGCTTGTGGTAAACTCAAAGATTTAAGCCTCCACCCCACAGCCGCGATTTTGAAGCGCGTCTTGTGTCGCGCGATTTCTAGACGCCCGCCAAATGCGAAATCGCAGCAGTGTGTAAGATAAGATCGTACTATGCGTCTGAATACAAAAAGTACTGCAAACAAATATCGTAAAAAATCGCGCGACACAAGACGCGCTTCAAAATCGCGGCTGTGGGGTGGAGGCTTCAAATCGTTTTAAACCATTGAAATCTTTGGGTAAAATAGATGAAAAAAATACAATTTATTAAATAAAACAAATTAGAATTATGCACTTATTAGTTATTTAACAGTTCAGCTAACTGCAGACTGTAGCAAACAATCTAGACCTAGACGTAGACCAACATCCATATCAATACCGCGCTACGTTATATATTCACATTATTCACGGGCCACGATATTTATACCAAAAAAACGCGATGGAACTGAACCAATATACCGACTCAATACATTTTTTTTATTTCAAACGTAGTACAGGGGGTCATAAAGATAACAAGTTTCAATTATGCACTCTGCTAGGGCACTGCAATTAATTTGCTAGGAGGCTAGTACGCACGCATATAACGTACATTTTATTTAATTCCTTATTCCAAACCAAACCACCCTCTATCTAGCTATACAAAAGTAATTTATATAAAAAAAAAAACCCTCAGTACGGGAATGTGTTATGTTAACCAACGACGAGACGACCTCCGTGGCGCGACGGGCGAAGGTCCGCCTGCGACGCAAGAGGTTGCGGGTTCGATTCCCGCCTCGTAACAAATTTGTGTACGATCTGCAGAAATTTGTTCCTTTGGTCTGGGTGTTTTCTATGTATGATAAAAAAATATCTGTCTATGTAAATAATGTATTAAATATATCAGTTATCTAGTACCCATAGCATAAGCTTTGAGTAGTTTACTTTGGGGATAGATGGTGCTGTGTGGATTGTCCAGCATTATTTATTTCATTTATTTATTTAACTACACCAAGAGGTTAGCACTCCCGTACTGAGGGAAGGATGCGGGTTCAAGTCCCTTCGAAGTCAAAAATTGGGATATTATTTGATTTCTTAGAAATTACCCAGACTGTGAGGGCTTACGCAGTCTTAACAAAAACCTTAAGTATCAACAAAGCAGAAAGGAACATGTATTAATTTGTGGACAAAGAAGAATGTCCACACTAAACTTTCTACGGCAGATTTTGGGAACCACATGTCATTTCCTTTATGGCCCCAGAGACCCATGCGGGATAGGATTAGGAACAAAGCACGAATAAAAAAACTTTACAATGGACGAAACAAAGGGTTAGTTAGCAAAACAATTCGTGCTAATAATACGACTCTGGAACAGAAGAAAATATGCTAAAACATAAAGTTCTTAGATGTGTATTATAGAGGTAAACCAGCTGTGTTGGGACCATTTTGTACCTAAAACTAAGTTATTAGTATTATTTATAGGTATTGTATATTGTAATTTTGTATTCTTTTTTTAGATAAGTAACGTTTTATTTAATTTGTGTTTTAGTTGCAAATAAACGTTTTTGATTGATTGATTGATTGATTTATTGGTAGGTAGGTAACAAGTTTTCGGGGACTAGGTAATCGGAGAAGGAAAATCGAAGTTTCGTTTTCGTTGTCGTGCAAAACCAAATCTTTTGTCGCTTGCATAAGATTAGCGTTTGCACGAAAACGCGTCAGAAACATCGATTTCGTTTTTATGAGTAGTTCCGGGCCCTCCTGGTAACAAACATGAAAAAAGTAAAGGGTTTAGATATCTATAGCGTATTGATAGCTACCGGTCTACTATCACATGAGACTGTGGTGAAAGAGTTAGTGAATATAATTATAATTTAACTAACTTTTCCAGAAAAAGTATTAAGTAAAGTAGTAACCAGTTAATTTTTTTATTTTTTTTAAAAACGTGCTAGTAACTCTTAACCTAACATGACTTTTCGATAACTCTCACAGTTCTGACTCTCACAGTTCTGGGGTTCTGTGATATATTCTATAAATTTTATATAGAATATTAATAATTTTGACAATACCCTTTTACAGCAGCTCTCGTAATTATTCTTATAAATATTCTGTTTAATTTGATTAGGTATTGACAATGCCCATTTACAGCAGATACCTATGAATATTACTTTTTTGTTTTGTGTTACTTTATTTATTTATTTTATCCTATTAGTTATTTCTATTATAATGTAAAATGTTGACTTAACCAAGTGTGCCTTGTGCTCCTACGGCGAATAAAATATATGAGTATGAGTATGAGTTTCAGACTTCCCCTCAGTGACCCTGAAAAAAACTCACCTGTATGTATATAAGTAAGTTATCAGCTCATAACTTTAAAAAACTAAGGTATCAAGTTCAGTCTTCTGTTGTGAACTCGGAGGATTCAGTATTCAGTATTTTATTTATTGCATTCATTCATACAATCAGGTCTTAGTGATTAGGTGAGCTTAAGTTAAGATCACAGTATGTATGTACCCATTTGGGGTGTTGCAATGAAAAACTGGCAGGTATCGTGCCTTTCTACTAAAGATGAATATTACTAAATTATGATTTAATTTGCGAGTCGCTAAAAGAATCCTTGAAGAAGTCGTCAAGTTCGTAAATCATTTTTTAAGAGCATCTCTTTCAGTTTGCTTTCGTACATGTTATTTTTTTCGGGACATTTTATGTTATCTGGGAGTTTATTATAATTTTTTACCGCCATCGCGTTGGGGGAGGATTGGTGGATTTTTAATTTTTAATTAAAACGCTCAGTCTTCACCAGGTCGTGTTTAATTGTTTATAAAATGAAGTTTGGTATCGGCGGGGCCGGTCATTAAATTTTTGGAAAAATTTTGGGTAATTCCTTACGAATTTGCTTATTTCTAGAATGTATATAACTAACTAGGATGCTAGCTAGCAGACACCTAGCGAGAATTGTATATTACTAATGTAAATAAGATACCGGACAATTGAATTGAATAAACATTACTCTTGTTTGTGTTTATATGTGAAAGTGATGCCGTTGGCTTTGAATCAGAGGTTCCCTTATCTCGCAGGATGAGTTATGAGTTTACGCGCGTGCGCAGCCGGTCTGTCTCTCATCACATCATTCTTGACTTATTTCTAGGTACCTAGTAACCTAGTATACATAACATGGTACCTTTACCTTAGTCCTTAACACTAACATACAAAATACTTAATTTAGTCCTTAACATAAAGTCCTAATGATTCAGATTTATTGCCATACCCTACCTGACAGGATAGGTACATGAATATTTACAAAACTTTGTAACATTTTTGTATATTTTTGTATCGCATTCGTCATAAATTGCTTTACTATAAAATCTGAATCTGAATGCGTAAAATAGGTACCTAATGATTTTATTGGGATAATACCCGATAAAATCATTAAGTATGTTAACAAATCGCGAAAGTTTAAAAAGTTTTAATGCGTTAATTATTTGAAATTCAACTTGAATTAAAAAAAAATCGCATACCATGACGATGCCATGCAACGTATCTCATTCTTTTCTAGATACTGCTCTACCCTAGCTCTTAATCAACGTGTTTTTGATTGCATAACGCAGAAGGACAATATCGAAAACGTAGATTTCGGAGTAGCTACGGTTACGGTCCAACATTTTACAGCTGGTTCCTTATTGAATAATCCATCCATGCTTGGAGTAGACATAGAGATATCGCTACAGCATCCAAAACAGGTGGGAAGCACAGGCGACAAATGGCCAATTGGCCACAATAGTTAAAACTTACACTTATACTCTCACGTCTATTTAATAAGTAGGTTAAAATTAAATCTTATAGCTTCTGTTTAAATTAAACACATGGACCTATTTATAACAATTCTCTCTCCCCCGATAAGGTTTGCTGGAAGAGAACTTTTTAGGGTTAAGCTCGCCTTTGCCTTTTTTTTCTGCTAAATGTTTCACTTGTACCTATTTTGTGCAATAAATAATTATGAATAGGTACTAGTACCAATTTTACGAACAAAGCTTTTAAAAGCTAGTAGAGCGATAGGATTCCGTTAAAATTTAGATTTTTGTCGACCTACCAAGTCGTTTTAATGGTTGATAATGGATAAATAGACGCAGTTAACTAGTGCATTGCATAATTGCTTGCTACCTTTTGACGGTATGTGACAGTGGCAGCAATAGCAACCTAGGCAAACAGGACACAGGGCTGCGCAAGCGCAAGCGCGAACATTAGCATGCGTAGACACGCGCGCGCCGGAAGCCGCGCATCAAACATGGCCGCTCACTTACATCCATCCAAGATGGCGGAGCACTTACGATGAATCGATAATTAACGGCGATAACCGATTTCATATTTCAAATCCATCGGCTCCTAACTCCTTAAATCAAATAGTGATGTAACCCAGGCCTTTAAAGGATGGCTGATCAGAATGCAAGCGGCACCAGATCCTTGAGCGAACCAAATACATCTCTCGAAGTTGATCAGCTCGCTCTTTAATACTTACACGTTTTATTTTATGGAGGTCATTTGAAGAACAAAGCCAACCAAAGTTTTATGACTTGATTGTTAAATTATTGGGGATTCTTTGCGTTTCGGGCCTAACATTTTATTTGGCCGTGTGGTGCCGGCTTAGAATTTGCACCACCCCAACTCTTCCCGCGGGTGTCGTAAGAGCGACTAAGGGATATCCACCGGGGGGCCAGGCAGCAGCGCCTCCTGCAGGGCTATTTTACCACCAAACTGCGATCCCCAACCCGCATACCCAGCCTGGGGATTATGGTAATTAAATTATCCCTATGTTATAAAGGCCAATAAGGTGTTTATCAAGGGGAGGCCTGCGTCCAACAGTGGACCGATATAGGCTGTAAGATGATGATGATTTTATTTAGATTGTTCGATTACCGAAATATTCTCCATCGAATACCACAAAAAGCACCTACCTTACACAAGAAAAGGTTTGTGGTCGAGTAGTGACAATCAAGTCGTTCAAGCGGGCAGTTTTTTCAGCTACCCTCCGAAACGGTTGAATGCACCACGCTCCAGGCAGAGGAGTCACGACCACAGTCTGTACTCGGTCATCGGGTTCATTAGGGTTTGCTTTATTTTTACCAGAAGAAACATAACTAACAGTCATAGTTTAAACTGAGTCAGGAAAAAAGACGACAACTCGGTGGTAGGTAGGTACTATTAGTAATATTTCAACATCCTAAGTCTTTATCCACGTAATTAGCTAAATACTTGCTGTTGTTACAGTCATTTATGATTTGTTTCAATCATACCCACCTATAATACTCCCAGATCCTTAGATAGGTACTTACATAATTAATATTTGCGTTTATATAATCCAATTAATTAAATGACATCTAAATTTAATGTTTATGATTTGTATAACTAGTTAAGTAGTATTTACTCCTAAATATTCACGTGCCTGTACTCGGGCGAGATATGCAGCTCTACTGTATTATTCCACCAATGTTTTTGTACCATGTCTTGTGTGAATAAATGTTACTGAATTACTGAATTACAATAGTTACAATACCTACAACATTTGTACTTATCGATTTTGTGCTTTCGTGCTTATATAGGTAGGTAGAGTTGTCGACAACTCGATAGAAACACGAAACCACAAAATCAACTCATACAAACCCTGCATAGGTATAAGCAAGCATCCCTGTTCGCTTATCGTGGCAGTGAAGTGAAGAAAAGTATACAATCACATAGCTAAATGTTGCCATGCCCTAGGGTGCATCTTTGGAACAAATTTTTAGGATCCCCTTTAAAACATGTTTGCAATGGAAACATTGAGCTTTCAGCCTGCCAGTAGTAAAGTACCTAAGCCAGTAAGGGAAAATATTTTTTAACGGTGGTGGTACAGTGATCCAGTCAACTGGACAACGGAATGAAAGAATCTTCCGTGGCTCTACCACGGACTACCGAAAAATAATTTTCGGTGGTCCACTCAGCGGGACCAGTGGAACGGGACTACAGACAACGAGCGTAAAAATCGATAGTCGGATGAGCACACGTAAGCAAATAATATAATGTGAACGGGTGAACATTATTGAGCATTGAATGACGTAGGTAGCTGTGACGTACAGGGATCACTGACCCGGGGCGTGACTATAGGTACCTGGAGCACAGATATTATAATACTATACCTGGAGTATAGAAGCCAGCATTTTCTCTCAGATTAATTAGGTATCTGAGGTGATAGCCAGTCCTCCTTCAAATTCATGCGACAATTTGTAACTACAACCCGAGTCCCTTCAAGACGAGAGTGAAAAGGTGTCTTTTAGACCTTCGTGATCATTTCGTGATACATTTTAGTATAAAATGTGCAATTTCTATAAATTTAAGTTCATTTTTGTACCTATGTCCGAAAGGACAAACTGTTGAACAATTTATAGGACCGAATATGTTAAAAGGTAGTTTGAACGATAAATGTTTCTTAATCTTATTCGAGTACCTTATGTATGTAGGTACCATCAGGTGAGATTGTGGTCAAACGAAGGTCTATTGACTATAAAAAATAAACTAAAAAAAAGTAAGTAGGTAGGTCTCTTAAGTATATCTAGCTCAGACTGAAATTATCTCGGATAAAGAGTTAGGGTTTAATTTTTTTAATGGTGTCGTGGAAATATTGCTTAAAACAGCATTCTGAAATGATGAAAACTCAGTAGAGTACCTAGGTAACTACTCTACACAGTTTGCAGTTTTGCACCAATATCAAATTTCCAAGTGCTTTATTTTCCTGTTCACCTTACCTACAGGACTCTTGAGCACGTCAAAAAATTCGAAATACATAAGTAAAACTGGGAAATAAAGTAATCAGTTTGATTCTTTGATAACTTCAGTCTTTATAAGGTAAAGTAAAGAAGCGAACAAGAACCCTTTACGTTGTTAGGGTGTTAGTTTCACTGTTCGTACTTACCTTTGTAGCACCGTGCATGTGCAGTGCACAGATATGATCTCAGCTTTAAAAAAAATATGCTTTAGATTAAATAATTTAAAAAGAAGACGGGCAGTTTTAGTTGCAAAGCAGCTTGAAAAGTTGAAAAGCTCGCAATCGCAATTACAGTCAGATTACCTATGTTATTTCAATGACTTGAATTAAAGTGAATTGAATTGATCGTGTTCGCTGTAGATAAAGTTAATGAAAATCGGGTAAAGGAATAGAACCATAGATAAATCATTAGGGTAAATCCGGGATATATGCACAACTTTTTTTATTTTACTCTTATCTCCTTATATACAAATAATATCCTCATGGTTTTCATTTGTGCAGTCACTTTGATCTTTCTATTTAATCGTCTTGTATTGTTTTTTGTAGACTAGTCAATAAATAAATCATAATATAAAGCTATTTTGGGCATTACGTCTAGTTTAAAATGAGACCTACCTTACTCTATGTAGATAGGTAACTAAGCTACATTTTTCCTTTAGAATTTTTTCTATTAGAACCCGTTTTTACGTCGTCTTTCAATCCAAGCGCACGGCTAACGGTCACAGGAAGTGTGGGTTCGCCTGAACATCCCGAGCACAAGCTTCCATTACAGGATCATTAGACGTTCGGAGTAGTACAGGATGTCTGCGTAAACTCATGCTGACCCCCCATTCCTGCGTGATGATTTCATCTACGGGCGGAGGTGGAAATTGTACAACTTCCCATTGTTAGCTCCGCTATAGAAGCGAGACTTGCGATGCGACAAAATATTGTTTGTCAAATTCCGAGTGAAGCTAGCGCCGCGCCCGCGGCTTCGCACGCGATTTTCCGGATAAAAAGTAGCTTAAGTGGTACCTACAGGGGAGAGATACCTAGGGTTACCGAGGTTTGGTTTGCCAAATTTCTTTTCTAAGATCCACTCAGTCGTAAACAGGTAAAACACAAAGAACGACAGACGGCGTTCTTACTGTCGAGTATGGACCCATTGGGATGGGCTAGTTTTCGATGGACGACAGATAAAAGCAATCGTGTTAGGGTACTTACCTACCTACCTGACAAAATATAGGTACCTATGGTTTGTCAAAAGTCTTGTCAAATCAACGTTATCCGCCTTTAAGAAAAGCTCAAAACTGCTTTTAGTATTCAGACACGTCATCGTACCAACTACCAACGCGTTGGTGGTCGTTTTTCGTCCCATGGTCACGCACCAAAGGTCCTGCCAGAAAACCCGCGTTGCTCTACCTTCTGTTGAGCAATATAAAGCTGAGGCAGGACCTTTTGGTTCACATGGTGGACAAAGTATTTTATATTTAAGTTTTTTGTATTCTTGTTTAAGGTTCTATTTTGCGAGCCAATAAATTCATTTTCTTTCTTTCTTTCTTTTCATGGTCTGCATTCTAGCAGTCGTTTCCGCCAACGTAACGTGGCCAGCCCATTGCCATTTGAGCTTCGCAATGCGCTCTATAACGAGGGAAGAAAACACCATAAGGTGCACCATAAGTGCGCAGAAGAAGAACAAGAAAAAAACAGACAGACAGTGATTCCTTTATAAACATATCATTATAAAATAATGGTTGGCTATATAAGGGCCTGCAATTAATAATGTTGTCAGAAATAAAATTAAAAACTTAATATACCCACATGTAAACAAATGTCAATAAAAAGCACTGGTCATGTAGATATGCGAGCTTTCTGTTCAGGTTTGATTTTCATCCTGAAGGCAAATTCTATTTTGGACTAGGCTGCCCACGCTAGTCTTCTACGCCGATCGATTTCATCACTAATTAGCAGTTATGTATTGAAGCGAGTCGGCGGATCAAGCGGTGTAGTCAAGCCGTACCGGAAACCGGAAGAGGGTAATCAACATTCCGAAAATATCACACATTTGGTGTTCATCCGGCGGCGCGTCGTCGCCCGCTCCTACACATGTCTCTACAGTTAGAGTTAAGCTGTGCGTCCACTGCATCGGAAGGTATTTACAATATGCTGATAGGGTGCGTCCACTGCGTTCGGATTGCATCGGCAATATACAGGGTATACAATATACGGTCGTTTGTACCAAAACGATGTTACCTGAAGGGCCGAAATATTCAAGATACCAAATTTACCCGAATATTCAATCAATTTTACTGAAAGGAAACATTCCTTTGTTTTTAAAAGAACTAAAACTGCGTTCACGGATTTTTGCTCGACTTAACCAGTAATCTAACCCACTAAAATATTAGAAAGTAACACCCTGCATTTTATGTCACCGATCGGCAGAGTCAAATCTGCCAAATAAACAAAACATTGCATATTAATTTACGTCATCCGCAGCAACTACTGTCTTCGTCAATACGAGAATATTGTTGCGGATGACGTCATCGGCAGAAATACCGGTCTCTAGCATCGGTATCGGTAGATATGCCGATCCGGTGGCCGCACAGTTTTACGGAAACACGTTCGTGAGCTTACCAAGAATCTTGTATTTAAATCAAAGATTGATAGATTTTATGAGAAAAAAGATTTTTATTGGAACCAATATGGATCTAGTCATTTTCAAAGTAGATGCAATAGATCCAATTTGAGACGTAGTTTTTTAAAATAGATTTATTGGGGAAAAAAATCTCAATAGAACCAATTGGATCTTGATCACTAGATCTACAGAGAGTAAACGATTATGTAAACTGCACAAACTTTGGGCTATATTATAATGGTATAAAGCCCAAAGTTTGTGCAGTTGTACCGTTGTGAAAATGTTTAGCCGAAGACAACGCCATAACTACTGAATGGATCGATCGGTTTGAAATTTACATAAAGTACCTACATAAAGTTCTGGACCTGAAATAACGCTGGCTACTTTTTATTCCAAAATACGTGTGCGAAGCTGCGGGCAGAAGCAAGTTTATACGATATTACGATACGTACGATATTTAATAAAACAGGACACCCTTATCACACTATTAAAAATGCGAAATTTTGGATGGATGGATGGATAGATGGATGGATGTTTGTTACCTCTTCAAGCCAAAACTACTGAACGGATGGGCTGTAATTTTGCAGATAGGTAATTCTAATCCTGGAATCAAACATAGGATACTTTTTATACCATAAATCAGTTCCCATGGGATAGAAATCACCTTTAAACGTTTCGGGCATTTGGTGTTCTTCCAACACAAATTAAGTTTGTAGTTAACCCGCTTAAATCCGTAATGAATTCGTCAAACTACGATAGTTTTTTAACCGACTTCGAAAAAAGGAAAAGATTCTCTCATTTCTCCGTCATTCATGGATGGACCTATTTGGATGATTCTTTTGCAGTTGTAGATGTAGTAGGTACTTATAAAGAACTAGCTTCTACCCGCGGCTTCGCACGCGTATTTTAGTAGTTAGTTAGTTTTAATAAAAATATATATCTACGTAATCCTATTGTATTAAGTACCTATATCAGTCATATAGTACCCATAACACAAGCTCTGTTTAACTTGGGGCTAGACGATGCTGTGTGGATTGTCTAGCATTATTTATTTATTTCGTTAAAAATAAGAAGTAAGTGGAAAAAGTAGCCTACGTTTTACTCCAAG
Source organism: Eupithecia subumbrata (assembly GCA_949316285.1). NCBI lineage: Eukaryota > Metazoa > Arthropoda > Insecta > Lepidoptera > Geometridae > Eupithecia > Eupithecia subumbrata. The sequence continues at coordinate 32,072,410 of OX438640.1, read as the reverse complement.
CCTAAAACTAACTGTTGCTAAATTTCGGCCCGCTCTGTTCAGTAGTTTTGGCGTGAAGAGGTAACAAACATCCATCCATACATCTAAACATCCAAACTTTCACATTTATAACATTAGTGTGACGTGTGATGATAACATCTTAGAAACGCTCAAAACTCAACCTAAGAAATCAATGTGTCCTACTTAAGAGGGCGCATTGCGCGCCATTTTGTGAAAAGGATAGGTATAGGATTGCGCGTTCATATAGGATCGGGAAGGAGCATACGTTTTTGGAACGGGGTGGCGGCGTAAGCACAAAAATGACGTTTTTGCTTATTTACAAGAAAACTTCACATCTTATGAAAAAACTGTATTAAGGAACCAAATAATTAGTAATAACCTACGAATCTAAACAAAAATATTTATCTACAATAGACCGCAGGGTACCTACCCGAGAGCTCGACCAAATTAGGTGCAAAACGGTGAATTTTCATGATATTTTTACCGTAATTTTTTTTCGAAACCGAAGAAAAAATGTTGAATTTTTTGTCATTCTAGTTTTTTGGAATAGTTTGACAACCAAACCCGCTTGGCTAACCCCTTAAGTAGCTTATCTATCAGCTACCTAAGTATAAAGGTACCTACAACTTGTAATAGCTGTATGTAACCGATAACACCGACCTTCCTATCAAAAAGCGCCTAATATTTTATCAATATGTCTTCGTAATAATTAATAATTACTAGCATTTGCTACAAACTTTGAACGCTTGGTAAACAGGTTTTTATTTGTCCGTCAAAATAGCAGCCCCGCCATGGAATTTGGTGGTTTCAACTATGCCAATAAGTGCATCCCGATGCCATAAGGTAAATAAATAGTGCCCCAGCACTTTAGCAGATATTTAGGTCTTTCACTGTGGCTGATATCTGGACGTCAAGCTGGCAGCCCCTCTGATTTCGACGAAATTATAGCGAAATATGAATCGTGAACCATGCTAATTATTAACTGTGCATTACCTGTAATAAAGTGCTGATTTTTATTATAATAGTACTAGTTTGTTCTACATTATTTCTATGGAAACCTTTTCTATCCCATGGGAACTGATTGATGGGATAAAAAGTACGCCTAGCCTATGTTTGATTCCAGGATTAGAATTACCTGTTTGCAAAATTTCAGCCCGATCCGTTCAGTAGTTTTGGCGTGAAGAGGCAAGTAAGCAAGTTCGCAATTTCATGATATATAATATTAGTCTGATAGTAGGATTTGTTAGGTGATAAGTACATAGATCTAAGTAAAATCTGTAGATATGGTACGTTCTCCCAGCGCTTACTCAACAACTGGCCTGTGTTACAACTACACGCAAACACTCGCTCACAGTTACATTTCCAATCTTGTGCAATAACAAACAAGAGGGCATTGCTGTAGTCTTTCAGTAAATAAATCCCACTAAAGTACGTCGTAGCAAGCACGCGAAATGCTACGGCCACACTATCACGATAACGCGAAGATTTGCGCTGTCGAGACAAGTCTGGCCGAGTTCTTATCGCGAATCATCATCGCGACAGCAAATACCCTTCGCGACGCGATGTTGCGAAGTTTTTTCCAGTTTGGTCAAACACTTCGTCGTAGAACGAGCACGAAGTTTTGTCACGACAACGCGAAGACGAATCTTCGTCTTGCAATGTGGCCGTAGCATAACAAGAACACCGCCGCTGGCCGGTCCGACTACCACTGAGTGGACCTAATCTGACCCTTCCAGATTCGATATTGAGAAGCTAGTACCTCATCTCCCCTTTTATACTTAGATCGATGGGCTGAACGGCTAATTTACGATTCTTGACAAGTATGCTGCTAGTAGCCGCCGGGACATAGGTACCTACCTAGTTAAATACATCATTTCTATTATTTATATGCGAGGAGTGTGTGAGCGGCATCTATAAGAGCGCTTCCTCCTCCACGGCCGCAGCAAGGATCCCGCCTCTTTCCTTCCCGCTAAAGAGGATGCGACCGTCGCCACCAATCATTTAATTCAAAAAGTTCCTGTGTCGTGCTTGTTACGAGCTTTTCCTGGCCACATAAGTATATGCCGCCAAATAACTTGTCCAGCGACAGGCAGCGAGACGGCGGGAAATTTGCTCAGGTACACTCACGCATATTTATATATATTTAAGGGAAAACCAAGGGCTTAAAATTAACAGAATTACAAATTGATAAATACCAGAAAGCTTATTACAAACTAATATTATAAATGCGAAAGTATGGATGGATGTTTGTTACCCGTTTATGTTACCACGACTGAACCGATCGGGGTGAAATTTTGCATAGATATAGCTCTAAGTCTAGAATCAAACATAGGCCGTACGAAGCCGCGAGCAGGAACTAGTAATTCATATGCCACCGACAACGCAGCTGGCGAAAGAGATAGCTTCGTGTAGCTCTGTCTCGCTCTTTCATTGTATGAAACAAAAACTCAATCTGCATAATCAACGCGACTGTCCGCCAATTTGGCGTAAGAACTGCGTTCTGCGCAACTTTCTCACGTAGTTCGGCAGAGGACAAGAAATCTAACGATTATTATAAAGCCTCCACCCCACAGCCGCGAATTTGAAGCACGTCTTGTGTCGCACGATTTGTTGCGATTTTGTAGCGCGATCCCTTACACACCGCTGCGTTTTTGTAAGCGCGATTTCTAGACGCCGCCGCTCTCCAAAACGCAAGACGCAGCTGTGTGTAAGATGTCATGCGTCCTAATACAAAATGTTCCGTGAACAATTATCGCAAAATCGCCGGACGCGAAAACGCGTCGTCCAACTTCTATCTCGCCTATAAAATCGCAGCAGTGTGTAAGATCTTATGCGTCTTACTACAAAATGAACCTACTGCAAACAAATATCACGAAAAATCTTGCGACACAAAACACACTTTAAAATCGCGGCTGTGGGCGGACGCTTAATAAGTTCCTCATTTCCTCTATGCCATAGAGGAAATGAGGAACGGACCTACCATAGTCTATGGTAATATCATTAAACGTGTCAGCGTACTAATAAGATACGGGACCGAGTCACGATCTCTTGATAAAACATATCCACTCATATCTATTCGCTTATTTATGGTGTACGCAGCGGAATATCAATTAATGAACTTAATAGAGGATGCGAGTAGGTACGACCGTTCATTCATTATTACGTGACTGGTTTCTTCCCGCGGCTTCGCACGCGTCGTTTCTATGGAAACGTTTAAAGGTTGTTTATATCCCATGGGAAAAAATCAGTTCATGAGATAAAAATTAGCCTTTATAATTTTCGCATTTCTAATATTACTAGCTTCTGTCCGCGGCTTCGCAGGCGTTGATTTATGAAATAAAGTAGTCTATGTTTATTCCAGACCTAAAACTACCTGTATGCAAAATTTCAGTCTGATCCGTTCAGTAGTTTTGGTGTGAAGAGGTAACAAACATCCCAACTTTCGCATTTATAGTATTAGTGTGAAGTATGATAGCGTGATGTGATGACTGCCGCTGCCTGGCAAACTAGATATACTACCCAACTAAATGCTTAATATATCATCTAACTATAAATGAATCACTACATTGTATAGCATAACTCCAATGAGAAATAAGGTCGTAACTTTATCAAGACGAGTCGCTCAATCAAACCTCATTCATAAAATTAGGAATATACAAATTTATTTGTGCCGGGATATCAGCGACAACATAACTACTTAGAGTCAAGAGATCACAAGATGTCAACGGAAATATCAATGTCTTGTAAATAACTTCGTTGAGAGAGCTCGGGTCAGAATATTTTAGTAAAATGTTTTAAATAAGTTAATGCTTATTCGGTTATCTGCACACAGGCTCACAAAGTTTATCTGCTTCCACTCACTAGTCACTGGCCATATCACATGGCAGCGGCAACGCGGTTTGCAAAACTTGCTGTTCTGTAAATGGCTTCATCGTAACTAGTAGCGCCATCTGTTGATGACCCGGGAAAACAATGAAACCATGCCACGCAACGTAAGCTACTGGATCTTTGATGATTAGCTATGGATTATTTTAAGTATAGATTACTATCAGAATAAACACCTTAATACGTTTCTAAAAACTATATTTTAATTGAAAATTTGAAACTTAGGGATACCTTACTGAAAACGTAACCGAAATCCTAAAACTTTACGACCAAAATGTATGGCCAATAACCATGAGATATAATTTTTTAAATTTTATCACCTCTTATTATTATAATGGTTAAACTTAAAAATATCATAAATAAAATAAGTTAAATTAGTGTACACAGTATAAACTTAAGTATAAAAAATTATAATACTGCTGCTGTTTCCGAATGTATTATGAATTTGATTTAAACATGTTACAACATCGATTTCTACTTACAGATGGGGGAATAAAAAATGCATTTTGAGGTTGACTAGTAAATGCAATTGAATGGATATGTATGTAGTTTAATTTACACATAGAAAAGTCTCACGCGGGACGTGGTGAGCAGCAGATCTCCGTCGAAGAACTTGGTTTCTATGACCACATTGCCGCTGAAAGAAAAAAATATTTTTAATGCACAGGACTATGCGTATGTACCTATAAGGGTTAAGCAATATTGAACATATCTTCTATCCAGGGGCTCAAAAACTATGCTGGATTTAAGGTAAAATTATATACCTACTGTATAATAAAAACTGTCCACCAATGGACAATAATCTCTTTGGATTTCTATTTTTAGTATTGCGTGTCTTATACATATGTTATATTTTAAACGGGTTCTGGGGAATCTTCGATACTTAATGCATCTTGGTAATAGTAATGAAATTTGTAAAGGATAATGAACAATATGCGTGTATGTAATATACAAACAAGTCAGCTCAGACTTGTAGGTGCATTGCTATTAGAATATGGAGGCTTGTATAGAAACTTTTTATAGTGCCATTAGATCATATCATTTCTGTGATTATTAATAACTAGCTAAATTAATAGAAACTCGCTCAAACCTAGACATATTCATACACCCCTAGGGTAAGATGCAGTGAATCTAATACCTACTTAGTGATAAGAAATTGTATACCTGACATCTTTATGAATAAATAAATTTGAATTTGAACTTTTGACCACCTCAGTGTCGCACATGGTTGCGGGTTCGATTCTCGCCTAGTAACAAATGTTTGTACGATCTACAAATATTTATTCCAGGTGATCTGGCTGGGCTAGATATGTGGATTGTCCATTATTATTTATTAATTAAAATAACTACAATTAATTAAAATATTAAGAACACCTTTTTATTGGACTTACTTGAGCACATTGGCAGGCATCATCTGAGATTCAGGAGCGGACTCAATCACGGACTGCCAGGTGTTGGTGGAGCAAGCGATCACGAAGCCAAACTCAAAGAACCATTCCTCCAGGCAGCGCCCTTTGAAAAGCACTTTCTGAAATATCAAACAATGCTTGTGTAGCTATGTAGTTTTAAAACGTAGCTTGTAAAGGTTGTCAGTTTAACTGCAGTATAAGGACCATTTAGAAATTTAAACAAGCAGTCTTTTGGTGGTGTCACATTTACTATTATTGTTCCCTTAGTTTTACTAGCTTTTTTTCACAGCTACACACGCGTTTTACGTCGTTTCTAACCTATTATGTTAATCCAGATCCAGTACTAAATCTGTGCAAAATTACAGCCCAATCCATTCAGCAGTTGTGGCGTAAAGATGTAACAAACATCCATCCAAACTTTCGCATTTATAAATAAGTGTGATGTGATTTCTTATTCTCACTCAACACTATAAGTGAACTAAGTTTAGTAATGTAGCTGCAAGTCCACTTGATTTCTGACAAGCTCTGTGGCGCAGCTAGCGAATGTCCACTTGTGATGCAGGACATTGCAGGTTTGATTCTCATCTCAAATGTTGTTGCTGTTTTAAATACTATAAATAAAAAATACCTATCTATGTTCAATGTATTATGTATAATCATCAGTTATCTAGTACCCATAATACAAGCTCTGCTTAGCTTGGGGCTAGATGGTGTAAATTGTCCAGTAGTAATATTATTATTTCTATTTTTCATACCTGTTCAAGACGGAATCTATCCATGGACTCAATGGAGCTAAAGTTCATTTCACGGGACACCACTCGGCTTTTCAGGATGCGCTTCGGCACTCTGGCCTCATGCTCCACATCAGGTGAGGACAAGTCCTCATTAAGTTGCCACAGAATTTTACCTAGAATTAAACAAACAATAGATTCAAACTCTTTAATAATTAACTCTAAGGAATTAGATACACAATTTTATTGTTAACCTTACCAGTGTCCGCATCACGGAGATTCATCCAATTCCTGATGAACTGAGTCAAGGAACCACATAACATTTCTATGGATGTACAACATTGGTACAATATTTAAAATTAGATGTTCGTCATTACCATTAGTATTAGGCCATTATTATGGTTGTTACACCTGATTAATATCCTGGTTTATTATTTTAATATCCTATCAAATTTGGATTTTCAAACCGAAATAGAACTTTCGGCCTCATATGGTCAAGCTGCTTACGTTCCGGAGGACAGATTCCTCAAACAAGTTGACACTGGTTTGACTTCTTGTTCTTTGGGATAATGCCAATAGAAAAAAAGAGATGACCATTTTTTTAGGGTGTGGTCAGTTTCATGTGTCAGTTTCATACAAAACTAAACGGTTGGAGTGGAGTTTACGGGACGCAGTGTGAGGAGTGGAGTTTCATGGAGACTCTGTGACTGAAAGGGTGTATATGTATAATAGCACCCAGAGCCATAATGTTAACACAGGTAGGGGGGTACCTGATCTCAAGGTCCCTGACGTCAAGGTCAATGAACTTGAAAAAAAAAGTTGATTTTTCCTTGCATCCCCTACACTCCACAGCGACCAACTGAACCTTTTAAACATGCATTTTTATAACAACGCAAAGCTCTTTTAGCAGGTTTGAATGTTTTAAATTTAACATGCCCATCAGTGTATATCACAGCTCCAAGCAGAAGAACCAATTTTAGGGTCACATATTCAACAAAGAGGGGGAGAAGCATGAAGTTTCACTAATTGTATGTAAACTTGCTTGTCATTATTAAAATAGGTAGGTCATTAATTCTATGTAATACTTTCAATTTGAATCCATACATTCTGAGTGTGGTGACGATGTGATCAAAGTGGTATCGACGAAGAGTACCTATCAATTAAAAATTAAAACAATATTGGACATTTTTACACTGCATCATCTGGCCCACAAAGTAAGCAGAGCTTGTGTTATGGGTGACTAATTTATACAATACTCAGAAAAAGGATACACTTGAAAGCCTCTCATGATAGTCTCCACACGATCTGCATCAATTTCTGCAGGAGTTAACATCATGTTTTGTTGTTCAGTAAATTGGGACAGGCGAGAATGTTTGAAGGCGATGGTATTTGCAATGAATAACCGTACAATTTAGAACATTGTGTGTTTCTACGGAGATTATTTTAGCAGTTTTCTTTTATGTTTTCTTGAATTCACAACAAAAATTCGACGTCGACAAAGAAATCAATCAACTGTGAATCAATCCACAATCAATCAATGGCTGGCATATGCACAGATTAAATATAACTTAAAGCATACTCTTTCTTGAGCTCTTTCTACGCTGGCATGGCATCTCAGAAGCATGGCATGCTGCAGTGTTGCCGGCAGACAAAATGAAAAAGATCCGGTCCAAACGCCCATGGTAAAATAATACAAGGTATGATCCACCGAGAAACAACGGTCATGTGGGTTTTCCCAAGCCCACGTCATATCTGCTACGGTGGCTCTCAAACATTTTATTTTGGGGAAATTTGATATCTAGGTTTTATTATAATTTTATTTATACCTAGCGGCCCGTCCCGGCTTCACACGGGTGGACATTTATTTTTTGAAAAAGAAGTAATCTACAGGTATTAAAACCGTCTCGAATACGAAATATGGTACCTACGTATAAATAAATAAATAATGCTGGACAATCCACACAGCACCATCTAGCCGCAAGTAAGCTACTGAAAGCTTGTGTTATGGGTACTAGATAACTGATATATATAATACATTATTATATGTATACATAGATTTATAAGATTATTTTTATATTATACATAGAAAACACCCAGACTATCGGAACAAATTTCTGCAGATCGTGCACAAATTTGTTCCAAGGCGGGAATCGAACCCGCAACCTCCTGCGTCGCAGGCGGACTCTCGCCCGCTGTGCCACTGAGGTCGTATGTGGCACTGTTTTGCATCATATCATCAATCATGAACACATGTGTGCCATAAATGCAGTTTTCGAGACAATGAACTTTAAGCGAAAATAAATTATTATCAGGTATTTTGGCACGGTTAAACAAAAAAGAAATTTTTCATTCGATAGGTCTCTCAAAACTGAGTCTTTCTGGTACTGTTATTTTTTCATAAGCTTCTAATTTCGGAATAAAAGGCAAATTTTTTTCTGATATCTGAAGAAGAGAGGTGGAATTAGAAAATTTTTCTACACAGTTCTAAGTTCGCGTTTTCGACGACGACAACACTGACTAAACGAGGTGTGTATAATATGTATAACCGCATCCAGCAAGCTTATAACACTAATAAACGCACGTGCCTAAACGCACGCAAACACACGTAAACGCACGTACGTGCGTTTGCGTGCGTTTGCGCGCGGTTGCGCGCGTAAATAAGCGCAAACGCGCACTAACGCGCACTAACGCGCGCAAACGCACGTACGTGCGTTTGCGTGCGTTTGCGCGCGTTTAGGCACGTGCGTTTATTAGTGTTATAAGCTTGCAGGGTCTCCTACGGCCCACTACCTAAATAAGTAGGTACTTAGGTACCGCTTTTTATGATGGGCAACAAAAACACAATAGGTAGGTAGATATATATATATCTTGTGAAAAAACTATCTCTCATACAATCTAATGAGTAGTAAATAGGTACCTAATAGCCTTAATAGGTCCTACCTAGTCTATCTTCTAATAAGTCAGTGGACAGAAACAAATTGCTACACATAATAATTCATCATCATCATCATCATCATCAGGCTATCTATTCCAAATCTATTCTGTACCTACTCGTCCACCGCTGGACATAGCCCTCCCCTAGTAGGCCATAGCAGCCATATATCGTCATCCCACCTGGTCGAAAGGCGCATCCTACACTACGTTTGCCGAGTCGTGGTCTCCACTCAAGAACACGTTTAACCTAGCGGCTATCGTGGGTTCTGCGCGAGACAGGTATCGCCAGCCCACTGCCACTTCAGCTTGCTAATTTCTCTGAGCTAGGTAGGTATGTCGATAACTTTGGTTCTCTGTCGGTGTAGCTATTTGTTACGAATACTTTAATATCAATATTAAGAAGTCATAATAATAATAATAATAATTAGGTAGGTACCTACCCACTTACGGACTACCTCCGCGGCGCGGTGGGCGAAGGTCCGCCTGCGGCGCAGCAGGTTGCGGGTCCGATTCCCGCCTCGGGTCAAATATTTGTACCTACGATCTGCAGATATTTGTTCAAGGTGTTATGGTCGTTTTCTATATATAATAAAAAATATCTTTCTATGTACAATAAGTACTCATATTGTATTATGTAAGTAGGTAGGTAGGTATATCAGTTATCTAGTACATAAGCTCTGCTTAGCTTGGGGCTAGATAATGCTGTGTGATAATTTGTCCGGCATTAATATTGTTATTCTTTTTTATTTACTAGGTTCCAGTTCCTATTCTATTTACTTACCTACCTACCTTCTTTCTACCTTGTAGGTAAGCAGGTAAGTACCAAGGTAGGTATTGAATTATGAATAGTAAGTAGTACCACTGTAGTAAAATTTACATGTTATTCCACAAAATTACTTTTTGATTAATTGTCTCATCACGCCACGATAGACATGTGCGCCGACGTTAAAATAACCGGCGGCGGGCGCCGGCCTGAAATCGGCGGCGGCGGCGTGATTTCGGCGTGAACTCGGCGCGTTGGTATGAGTAATAAATAAATAATGCTGGACAATTCACACAGCATTATTTAGCCTCAAGCTAAGCAGAGCTTGTGTTATGGGTACTAGATAACTGATATACATAATAATATACGAATACATTAGGGGGTGAATTTCTAAACTTCGAAATTTCGTAAATTTTAAGTTCATAGCCTTTATTGGGCATTTTTCAAGTTCGAATGCGGTGGCCAAGAATTCGAATTTTTTATTTTCTATTATTTACCTACGCAAATAAGGCACCTTTCGCAGTCGCGTAACGCATACGTACTATGAAAGAGTAAGTGCGAGCTTTTTATTTCGGACTCTTGTGTAGACAAAAACAATATCATTGGAAAATTCAATAGTTTTGCCTAGGTATACGCAAAATGTCAAATGTAGCCCTACAAGCGATCTTGTCTTCTGTTTACAGCACTAGTTGTTTGGTAAAAAAAGTTCTAAGAACATCTCGTTTGGTCCCAACTGGAATATCAATAAAAATTTAATTTTTAAACGAAGCTCGAACGGCTTGGCACAGTGCTTGCCCCGATGCTGCTCCCCCAAAATCACTTTTGTCCTAACGGCAATGGGACGAGCCCTGTGTCAGTTGACACGGAATTGTTTGTTACAAAAGTACTCCAGCACTGCAGATCGTTCCCGCCTCGTGGCCGTTTCTAAATAGGAGTCAGGACATTGGTTGCAAGCATTTCCTTCATAATTATAACACTGGTACTTTATTGGATCCCGTAACTTTCCGTACCGCAACATGTCATCGGTTGGGTGCAAGGTGTTGCGCGCCTCATCAATGCCAATGCCAGTGCGATACTGCTGTCGAACAGCTTGATCATCACGGATTATCGTGTACTAGGGCCGCCAGTCGGATATCTCGCCATGCCAACCGGCGACATCATCCGGCGGGCCTTTTTCAATGCTAACGTACCAGCTATTCTCAAACCGAATGGTCTATTGCGTGACGATGGTAAGAGGCCCGACGGTATGACACTAATCCCTAGGAGTTGGGGAGGCCTATTGTGTGGGACGCTACATGCGTCGACACACTTGCGGCTTCCCATGTTCCGAGGATATACGTGAGGGCAGGTGCGGGGGAAGATTTCAGGTGCAAAATGTGCAGGTCTCGACAGAGCCTACACATTTGCTCCCCTTGGAGTCGAGACCACTGGTTCTTCGGGTTTCTTAAAAATTATCTAAGCGTTGAGTCGAAGCCACGCGTGACCCGAGAGCTGGTGAGTATATGGCGCAGCGCATCAGCATAGCCATACAGCGGGGCAATGCAGCCAGCGTCTTGGGGACGCTTCCGACTGGTATTGATATGGATCAGTTGAGCTACCTGTAGGCGAAGCACGGATATTATTATCTAGGGTAGAATAGACACTATCGACATCGCATCGTCATACATTGCGTACATTATAGAAGTAAAAGGAATGACTTTCAAACCATTTACGCAATCGATGACAAAGTGACGTAATTTTTATCTATTCTAACCTAGACAACAATCCCCGTGCTTGCCCTGCTGTAGATTGTTTGCAACAGTCTGTAGTTAGCTCAATTGTTTCTATTGTAATTCTGTAAATCACAGATCATAATCAACGAAAATTATAGAAGCAGGTTAACCAGTTCTCTGCCAGGCTTCAGCGATTCGACCCGGAAAGGCGCTTCGTCGCTGCTATACGTGCAGTGCAAGCGCGTCGGTGACACTTAATGTGGAACGTAATCAAAGTATTTTCGTATGTTTTGGATAAGTAAATCAATTTTCCGATTCTAACTCTATCTGTAAAGGGACTCACAGATCTCGAGAATAAAAGTTATATTTTCTATCTGAACTACGAACTTTCGAAATTAAGTTTCCAAATTTCGAAAGCCAGTTTCGAAATTGAAAAATATATATAAAGCCTGACGTTTTGTACCCCTAACAGTGTTTTTGCTTTTTTGGTAACTTTGTAAGAATTTGAAATTAATTAAATGCAATTAATACTATAAATTAAGTCTGAATCTTTTTAGTGGAATTGTCTTGGTATTTGTTAAAGTTTATATTCGTACGGTGTCATCTTCATTTATAATCGGCACCTGTATGAGTCTGAATCAGCGGCGACTTTTGATACCGTTCGGTTTGCGGTGGCTTTTGACATCGCGGCACCCTTTGACATCGTGGCGCAGCGCGGTTCTTCTTTGACTACAACTTGGTTATAGGTAGCAGGTGTCGCACAATGTAATAATTAATTAAATGACTGAGTTTTCAAAGCGTCTAAAAGAACACGTTCCACGCCGAATTCACGCCGATTGGCCGATCGGCGGCGGCGGCGTGGAAAATTTGCCGGCGGCGGCGGCGGCGGGTCGGCGCGGCGCACATGTCTACGCCACGATTCGTCGGTAGCAGTGGCCACACCTTTCAAATCATGTTCGCTCGCGCGCGGCACACCCGTCCACATCTGCGAACCGTGCACGCGCGCGCCTGCTGCGCGCCGCGCTTGCCTTGAATGCACGTAGCGTGCGCGTAAGTGCCGCGGTTCGTGCGCGCAAGACGTACACATCTACGAATTGCCTTGCGTTGCATGTTACATTGCAGGCGCGGCGCGCAGATCTGTACGCGGCATAATACAGCTGTCTTCTAAAATTTGGCCGTTGTTTTTCGGAGTATCATACATTGTATTATTTTACCATGACACTCCCCTTTCAGTCACGGAGTCTCGCCCGTCATATCTCGCCACAAATCTCTATCCATGGTAAAATGAACGTTCACAAAAATCCTGTGCAAAAATCTATCTTGACAATGACATTCCGGATTCGGGATTTTATTTTCACAAGTGGCAAGATTTCAACAAGATTCCAACTGTGTGGTTTGGATGATGGAGATATTGAACATCTTCCAAAACTGAACATTTCCCTTCATGACAGGTATTATGCCTCCTGAAATCTACTATCCCTTCTCTTCAAAAACTCTTCTTCCCTTAGTTTTTTTCACCTATTGGTTCTAAACTTTGTAGTTTTATTTCTGTAAATAGTATAAATTATAGCTTTGTGGATCATGTTCATATAAAAGTTTTTCATACTCAGAATGCTAGTTTTTTAGTGGTTTTTATTCTATATTTTGGTTGCTTACGTTTACTTTTGTAATGAACTTGATTATATTATCTTGTTTTTTATTTTGGACAAACTCAAATTCGTTTAAAAAATGAGCAATTGAAAACTGAAATTGGCAGAATTGTGTCAAAACAAGATGCAGAATCAAATACAAAAGAAGAAGAAGATTTTACGTTGACAGACAGACTGACAGTTGTATAATTGTGTTAGAATAGAAAAAAATCACTCGCAGAAAGAAAAAAAGAAAAGGCAAGAAGAATGATGATGGTTGATTCTATCGTATTTTTGTAGATTTTTCTATGTAATAAAATTAGTAAACCTACCCAGTACATAGCAAAATAAAGAAATAGAAGTCACCAAATGTCCTACTTCTCAACAATACATCATTCGCCAATTTATTTTGATCTACTGAGAAATTTCTATGAACCCTAACAGTGATTCTGACGAAGCTTCAAGGTAATTTGTTTCTATTGTACAGAGTTAATTTTTGCGACGTAGTTTCATAGAATTACTTTTTCTCTAGGCTAACGCTAAATTGTATGGTCACAACTTACGCAGTAGAACTTTGCAAACAAAAGTTAGGTTATGCATTACTTGCTATTTTGGTCTTTGTTTTGGTCTGGTTTTGTCTAGTATTTTTAGGATGCGTACGTTTATTCCACCGTTTGATATTCACCAGGGGGAACGAAGCATCAACGTCAGAAGCTACAACCCCAAGTGTCCCAGACAACCAGATCAGTTCAAGTTTATGTACTGTAGAAGGAAACGACGGAGAAGTTCCCGAGGCCTGTACCGCTGACATCATGAAGCGTGCTGCAGCAAAACAGCTGATAGAGCGGTACTTCTACCAACTGCTGGATGGTTGTGGGAACTCTAACTGTGACAATCAAAATTGCGCATCCAGTGGAGAGGTAAGAAACATTTGGTAGAACATGAACTGATACGCAGCAGAGTAATTTCAGTATGATCAGCTGCTAACAGTCATGTTTCATACTAATTTTTTTTAATTTGTAGGCCAGAAACCTGTCACCAAATGAAGCAGCAGCTGAGGCAATAAAACTGTTCTACAAGGAAGCACGCCTTTGTGACAGGCAGCCTAACAAAGTTCCAAGAACAGAATCCACTGACAACCCCTGTGAATCAGGTGCCAGGTAAAATAGACAATTTAACAGTGAAACTTTTATTCAATGATAAATTATAGTAATGTAGGCTATGTTCCATATTGTGAATATAGTTTATTGGCACAGGAATCAAATTGTCATGAATCTGGTTATTATGGTTTCAAAAACAACCATCACCATAATGGCACTTTCTTCCAGTACAACATGCACTCCTTCTCATCCAACAACTGAGGATGTTGAAATGAAAGATGCAGGACCTGCTTCTAGCACTGGACCACTCTTTGAAAGCACCTCTAAAGAGGAACCTCAAACTAGTCATACCCCCATAATACATGTATCAAGTAAGGAAGAAACCAAAATTCTCAGTCACAGTAGTAAGTTATTTTTACTATTATTATTAGTAAGAGTTAAGTATCAATAGCAAGATTAAGACTTTGTTTATTTATTTCATAAATTAATTTAAAAAATAATTATTGAAATAAATAAATGAAAAAATAATCAAGAAATATGGCTGCTTCGATGGCAGTTCAATAAATGTTTCTCAAGCACCACTCGATATTTTCATAGAAAATAAATTTACCACCTGTCTGACTCACAGTTGGCATACTAGTAAACTATTAACTAATTAGTCTACTTAATTAATTGATAATCTCTCAATATTCCTCACAAAGTCTTCACTCAAATATAAGTGACAGTGGCCTGATTATCTTTCTTTGTTTCTTTCACAAATGGTGCCAAGGCTCACTGAATCCAACCAGGAAGATTAAAAATAAACCACAAACAAAGAAAACAAATGGATTCTGAATCTGTTGGGTTTAAAACACTACTTTCAATGCTTGACGATTTATTATTGACTTTATTAGATGGTGCATCATTGACAGAGGACCGCATCTATCAGTTGTGTGAGGAATGCCTTCAAACTAAGCTGAGACAGCCACTGATCAGAGCCTTGGGAGAAGCATTTACCACACCTGCTTTACTTGCCAGAAGTTTTCCCAGAAAAGTTGATGAGAGACATGATGGAGAGAAAAGTATGGGTAAGTTTACAAATCTTAAAAATGATGAATTACGTAGCATACAAGCAAATCAGTTGAACTGCATCATATATGGTTTTCACATCCACAAACGATGGCAATTTCTTTCTAATTAGAATTTACTTCACTTTTATTGCACGAGCAATGTAGTTATTTTGTTTATTACAGATAAAGAATCCAAAGAAATGAGCACCTCTAGTGATCCAGACAAAGATATAGATAGTGTATTGGGCCCCGGTCTAGATGTGGCTTCATGTCGCAGAGCATTTCAGTACCTTGCCAAAGTGAGTAGCCAGTCATTTCTGTAGATCTTCTTGTTAGAATACTAGATATTTTGTCCCCAAATTACATTGTGGCCACAGTGCTCACAATGGTGCTTCCGCTCTTGGTGGGATGACAATCTGCGCAGATGCTAGATGCAGCAAGCTGAACACACGGCGCTTAAAATAAATAAAGCTGGACATTCCTACTTTATGGCAATATAACGCTTTATTTTAAAGTTTTCTTCACATATATTGTTTTTTCCTTTCTAAGGCTGCATTGACACAATCAGAGTCGGCTCGGATAAGGCTCAGACCGAGTGGCCTCCTAGGAGTAGCTTATGAGTGTACTTAGAATAGCTGTTGATGTTAACATAGTTCACTCTGATCATTAATCAACAGCGAAAAATGTCATAAGATTCTTGATAGTTGTAATTACTAAACATCATTTTGTTTTTCTACTCATATATAAGAAAAGTAGAACGCAGTCTGAGTCTACTTAGGTTGAAAACCATCTGTCGGAATAGGGGTTGCTACATATAAGAGTTACATCCGGTACCAGGGTCCACTCAGTCCGAGCAGACTCTGATTGTGTCAATGCAGCTTACATGTACTGGAATAGTAGATATATTGGGCTGACAATAATATATTTGTACATAAATTTTTCAGGTGCCATCGGAGTATTATAGTTCAGCATTAGTGACTGCCCTCAAAACTCTAGCAGACAGCATGGAGATAGACCTACGGATAACGAAGAGGATGGGAGTGGAGGAGATAGTCAATTGTTTTGTGATTGCGTTTGAAGTGCCGGACCTAGGCTGCAGTGATTACCTGGAGATTGCGCTGCCGGCGCTGTGCCATGCCGCAGAACATTTGCCATTAAAAGGTGAGGCGTTGCGACGTGTTGCTCGAGCTAGAGAAGTCCATGTGCGCCAATGAAAGTGTTTAAAGAACATCATGAGTTTCTTCATTGGCCGGCACGGCCCGGCACCGATACCGACACCGGCGTCGGTGGACGCATAATTTCATGAAATTGTATGGCACACTGTTTCATTGGCCCGGCCCGACACCGACATGCCGGTGCCGGCGCCGACATATCGTCGCAGCAAGTCTCACACTTGTGTCGGGGTTTCTTATTTCAGCTCAAGCAAAGTTAGCGCGGGCATGGGCGCAGCACTGCAGGGACAGCCTCCAGCACATACTAGAGGCGCTACAGCAGCTGATCACCCTGCGCGTCATCTCCACCAACTACAGCCGACAGTTTCAAGTGCAGGACGACGAGAATGTCACCTCGGCTACTAAGCTTATGAAAGTAAGTCACGTACAAAATAAACTGGTGATTAATCAATGGAATTGAAAGAATTAACCTTCTAAAGGTGCGTCCCTACTGACGCGGAGGGTATAAATACCTACGCGTCTTTGAGAGAATGCACGGCTGAGCACTTTAAGTGAGAAACGGAACCCAGCGCATTATCTCTCAAAGACGTGTCTTTGAAGCGCTCAGGCGCGCATGAAGTCGTTCCGTTTCTATTTTGAGCGCGCTGCGAGATCGCTCGGGAACGACCAATTCGCCCCACCCCACGCGCTTATGAGAGCGCATGAACTGCCTCACCTTTCGAGACGAGGCAGGCACGAGTTTTTTATATCCGTATTTTCACAGATTCGGATCGGATTAGTGCGTAACCGCTCTTCACCTCTTCTTCCAGATAGTGTATTACGCCAACTTACTAGCCGGAGTGATGGAACCCAACACACTACGAGAAGAGCCCATTGAGATAACGAACCAGCAAGACCCGTTAGACGACGTTCTTGGCCATCTCTACCCGCCCACTTCCATGAAATCCAAGAACTTACAGCCCGATGACCCATTAGGTAACTATAACTACTCTTGCGCTAAGTATTTACAGCCCCAATGACCCATTAGGTAACTATAACTACTCTTGCGCTAAGTATTTACAGCCCAATGACCCATTAGGTAACTATAACTACTCTTGCGCTAAGTATTTACAGCCCAATGACCCATTAGGTAACTATAACTACTCTTGCGCTAAGTATTTACAGCCCAATGACCCATTAGGTAACTATAACTACTCTTGTGCTAAGTCTCTACAGCCCGACGAACCAATAGGTAACTTTAACTATTCTTGTGCTAAGTCTCTACAGCCCGATGACCCAATAGGTAACTATAACTACTCTTGTGCTAAGTATCTACAGCCCGATGACCCAATAGGTAACTATAACTACTCTTGTGCTAAGTCTCTACAGCCCGACGACCCAATAGGTAACTATAACTCCTCTTGTGCTAAGTATGTACAGCCCGATGACCCAATAGGTAACTTTAACTACTTAAAGTTACGCGGAGTGAATATCCGTACGTCTCGCCTCGAGGCTAAATTCACACTGGAGCCTTGGGCCTGACTTCAGTTTCTATTGCTACTTGTGGCTTGTTCGCTTCACAAACATATAGGTTCGTAGTTAACCCGCTCACATTCATAATGCTTATACCTTATTATGATAGGAGTTATCATCTACCCATAACAGCGAACAAGCGAAGTTTGTCGCTTACTTTGGGGCCAGGAGGTCTACTTTGACATACGAATTACGTAGTTGACGGTTCTTTCGATGACCCTACAGAAACCCGAAACGAATAGTGTCAGTTGGTGCCGCGCCCAAAGCAACTTGGTTGGTTAAGGCGCTACCCCGACCCAAATCAGCGCCACCATCTATTTTATCTTATTATTCTGTTAAAAGAAGGAATTTTCAAAAACTGATTGGCCAGTTTATGATACCTATCATAAAATGTTTTTAATGTCACTGTAATAGTTTTATTTATTATACTTTAAGAAGAGATGCGAACTTCGCATCTCTGCCTACACTATACAAACTAAATTATGGAGGCTTATGATAGGCAAATGATAGGCATCACAAACTGGCCAATCGATTTTTGTAAATTCCTTCGTTTAACAGAATTATAACATAAATAGATGGTGGCGCTGATTTGGGTCGGAGTAGCGCCTTAAAGTTGTTCGTTTCGTGCGATCCGTCATCCGCAAATTCCGAAACTTCATGTTTTGTGTTTCAAAGTAGGCATCAGATGATGCTATGTCAAAATATTCTGTAATATTTATTTATTTGTTAAATTCGCAACTCAATAAAGTAATAGTAGTTAAAGTTAAGTAAAGTAAAATATATTTATTTGACACAAGTAAACATAGTACATTAAATTAAATGATTCCATAGACTCCCGAACTAGTATAAACTGTATTTCAGGAGTCAGTGGCTTCTCCCAAGTAAAATACATTTTGTGTCCTTAAAAAATATGTAAATATAGTTACTACTGATTTATGAATATCTAGTTTGAGTTGGAAGAACACCTACGTTTCTATTTCGAACTTTATAACCTTCACAATAAAGTGTACTTTGCTAATTTTTTTTGTTTTTTTTTTTAGCTATCGAGTTAGGTGTTCACGCGTTAGATGCGAGAAAGCCACACCTTTCGTTCGACGAGTTTTATAATGAGCCGCTAAGTGACACCATTGAAATGGATATAGACTTCGGTAATTATAAGATGGAGATTAGTAGAGGTGAGTTTTAAATTGTATTTTTCCTACATAAGTTACTTACTTAACTCTATTTTGACTCAATTTTTCGAGACGAAAACGGGCATGAATTTGACGGCATGAATTCTTTAAACGTTCTAAACTCAGTTAAAGGTCTATTCAAATAGCAGAAATCAAACAACTCGAAACTGACATGGTTTTAGTTGTAGTGCATTCAGGCCTAAAGGTTATCGCAGATCTGGATCGCCGCACAGCACAAATATGTTCAGTAAAATATAGGTTTTAACTTGCATTTAATATTGACGGTATCAGATAACAAAATTCAAATTCAAAATTCATTTATTCATTTGTGATAGACAGGTATTACAGGGATGTTCAGACATATAATTAAGAGCACTGTGATCTGCCATTTGGCGTACAAATTTTACATAATTCATCAATACCGAACAATAATATTTATAACAGTGAAGCTTACAAGGAAAACTTTGAAGAATTATAAAATAATGCGTTTACTAAATTGCAACGAGTATCAACCACTCTGAACTCTACATTTACTTAATACTAAACCACGTCAAAAAATTCATGCAAATTGTAAAATGTCATACTTATTAAATAACAGAACTATATATAACAGACAGCTCAAGCTTCAAGCGAGTGGGAGTGGTCAAACACTCGCTTGAAGTTTGAGGTAAGCCATTTGTAATCAAGGAAATGTTTAAAAAAATGCTTTAGTTCAAGCCCATATTTGAATGTTTAGTTTAGTTCTGTGCGTCAGCGGTGCTGGATGTATTTGCTATGTACTTTAGTATAACAAACACACACAGTTTTTATATATTATGTACTTAAATAATGAAGTCGCAGTATATTGTTAACCTAACCGTAGTGTAGGACGCCCTACGGCCAGGTTGGATGACGATCTGCGAAAGACTGCAGGCAGATGCTGGATGCGGCAAGCTGAAGACAGGGAGCTGTGGCGCTCGTTAGGAGAGGCCTATGTCCAGTAGTGGACTAATATAGGCTGATGATGATGTTGTTGTTAAGCTTACACTATACAATAACAATTACTAATAAATTTTGTATGAAGCAGTTTATATTAAACAGTGCATGATCCATGCCCCATCCGGGCCCGTCTACTAACATTCTTTCGGCTCCGCTCCGGCCCGCCCCGGCCTCGGCCCGGCCCTGACACGGACCGGTCTAATATAAATCATCCTTACGTCACAAAATTCAACCTCTCATATTTCCAGGTAGGAAGTTCGCTTTCATGAAATACCCGTTTATCCTGACGCCGGCCACGAAGTCCCTCGGCCTGTACTACGAGAACCGGATCCGGATGTACTCCGAGCGACGGGTGTCGCTGCTGCACGCCGTGGTAGGGGCCTCGCCGCCCATGCCGTTCCTCCGGCTCAAAGTTCGTCGGACGCATATCATTGAGGATGCATTAGTGGAGGTTCGTTTTAGTACCTACACACAGTATTTTATCTGCAAAAACAAAATGTAGTAACTTTTATTTCTTTATGAATACAAAAATAAGCTCCTTAAAACCTCACCTCAATAGCCTATATTGGTCCACTGCTGGACGAAGGCTTCCCCCTGATAACCGCCTTATTAGGTTTGGTCTCATGGGGGTGATGCCCATAATCTCCACGCTGAGCATTGGGGTTGGGGATCGCAGTTCGGATTGTTCTGCAGGGGGCGCTGCTGCCCGCCCCCGGTGGATATCCCTTAGTCGCCTCTTACGACACCCGCGGGAGGAGTTCGGGTGGTGCAAACTCTAATCCGGTACCACACGGCAAATAAGGCAAAATAAGCTCAGACACGTTAAATTTTAAACTAAATTATTAACATTTATGAAGTAAAAAAATTACAATCAAATAATAGAAACAAATTAGAACTAGTATTTACAATTGAAACAATTGAGCTAACTGCAGACTGTTGCAAACAATCTACAGGTAGCTCAACGGATACATATTAATACCAGTCGGAACAGGCGCGGTCGCAGCCCAAGACTTTGGGGGGGGGGGGGGTGACACTTGATCAGTTTTTGAAAACCCGAAGAGCCTCGGTACCCCACGGACCTAGGGTCTCAACTCCAAGAAGAGCAAATGTGTAGGCTCTTTCGAGACCTGCATATTTGCGCTTCTTGAGATCTTCGCCCAAATCTGGCGCCGCGCCTGCCCTCACGGATGTCCTCGGAAGGTGGGAGGTGCAAGTGTGTCGACTCATGTAGCGTCCCACACAATGGGCCTCCCCAACTCCCATGGGACTAGTGTCATACCGTCGGGCCTTTTATCATCGTCACGTAACAGACCTTTCGGTTCGAGAATAGCTGGTACGTTAGCGGTGACAAAGGCCCGCCGGATGATGTCGTTAAGGCTGGCGTGGCGAGATATCCGATCGGCGGCCCTAGTACACGATAATCCGTGATGACCAAGCTGTTCGATAGTAGTACCGCACTGGCATTGATCAGGCGCGCAACACCTTGCACCCAACCGAAGACATGTTGCGATACGGAAAGTTCATCCAATAAAGTACCAGTGTTATATGAAGGAAATGCTTGCAACCAATGTCCTGACTCCCATTTAGAAACGGCCAGGAGGCGGGCACGATCTGCAGAGCTGGAGCACGTTTGTAACAAACAATTCCGTGTCAACTCACACAGAGGCCCGTCCCATTGCCGTTGGGACAAAAGTGATTTTGGGGGAGCAGCATCGGGGCAAGCATTATGCCAAGCCGTTCTAGATACGTCTAAAAATGAAATTTTTAATGACATTCCAGGCGGGACCGAACGAGAAGGCTTTAAAATTTTGTCAACTAAAGAACTAGTGTTGTAGACAGAAGACAAGAACGCTGGCAGGGCTACACTTGTTGCGTATACCTAGCCTCCCAATTTGACAGACAGGGAGGCCTGCAACCATGCCTTGTCATCTAAATCAGTATTCAAAACCGATGATAAAGTATTCTTTATTATGTTGTCTAAGCCTTCCAAGAGCTCGCTGTGTTTCCACAGTTGACTACATCAAAGAATACGTAAATTTAGGTACAAATAGACAGAACCGAATAATTGTAAAAGCCATAATGACTATTAATTTTGAGCAATAATGCACAATGTATTTAAGGTACTTAATTGGATAAGATTAATGCTGTTATTGCTTAAAATCGCTTCGTAAATAAGCCAATTATTTCTCGTAAAAAGTAAAAGAAAAAAAATGCTATCCCTAAGAGATAGACGTATCCATCGCGGACTTTTTTTGACCTTTTTGAGGTGTATATTTGTATAATACTGTAGTACATTATTTTGATCTATCTCGTAGGGTTCAGCCAGCGTTTGCAATGTAAGCGCCAAAAAATGTGTTTATTTACGACATCACATTAGAAACCTATAAAATTATCAGTGTTTCTCTACTATATTATGCATGTATTATACATATAAACCTTCCTCTTGAATCATATTATCTATTAAAAAAACCGCTTAAAAATCCGTTACCTACGTAGTTTTAAAGATCTAAGCATACATAGGGACAGACAGACAGCGGGAAGCGACTTTGTTATAAACTATGTAGAGATGCTCACAGTGTGTGACTGTCTTAACAAGCAGTGTATGTAGGACCTGGGCCGCGATCACGGTGTGATATTAGTAGTTATCTATTGGCATTACGGCTCAAACGTTAGCAGTTGAAACGTTAGGGTGCGCGTTCACAGGCCAGCATCGGACAATCCACGGACAAGTACGTCCACTGATCGGCAATCCGAATGACGTCCTTCGCACTAAACGGAGAAGTTGCCTTCAAGAATCCTCTCCGGCATTGCCGACGGTCCGCTCCGTGCAGTGCGGCCATGCGATTACGCTAAAATCTCCCATTCCCATTAAATGAGCCATCCGGGGAGACTGGACATAAACGATTTCAGTATCCAATATGGAACTACATAAAAAATAAATTTAACTTTCTGGCGGGACGTCAACGTCAAGATATAACCTAAGTCAAACTCAATTGTCGCTTGAATATTGTTTGCTTGATTAGGTACAGTAATTCTGTCCTTCAACGTTACAAACAGTAAATACTTTGTAGTAATAAAACGTAGTCGAGCAAAGCAGGAATTTTAACTATATGTAACACAAGTAATATATTAATTATAATATATATTATAATTATTACTTATAACAAACAAATAATTAGAATTGAGTTTGACAGTTTGTGATATGACGTTGACAACTACGTCATTGGTCGGCTCAATCCAGTCAGAAAATGTGTAGGTATTTGTTTTTGTACCATGTAATGGAAACCGAAATTGTTTATCTGTACCCAGTCTCCCCGGATGGCGATCCATTGAATGGGATATTTTATCGTAATCGCACAGCCGGTCTTTTATGGCAAACCATTTTTGAGGCCCCAGTGCGGATTACGACACACACGATTCGGATACTTACCACACCGTGATCGCGGCCCTGTAAAATAACAGATGTCTCAAGTCTAAATAGTAACTGTAATTTCAGCTGGAAATGGTAGCGATGGAGCGCGCACTCGACCTCAAGAAGCAACTGGTGGTCGAGTTCGAGGGCGAGCAAGGCGTGGACGAAGGAGGCGTCAGCAAGGAGTTCTTCCAGCTCATCGTGGAGGCCATCTTCAACCCGGACTATGGCATGTTCACGCAGCAGCCCGACTATCTCACGGTGTGGTGAGTAACCACCTATCGTACTCGAATATTACTGCATGGTTTGGAATTATGCCCCTGAGGGTGGGCAGCAGTGCCCCCTACAGTGGTCTGTAGTGGGTCTGGTGACCCACTACCGAATTGCGGTTCTCAACTCGCCTGCCAAGCGTAGCGATTATAGCAAACCAAACGTTGCCTTTGGGGAAGGCCTAAATGTCCAGTAGGCCTAAAAAGGAAATTGTTGTCTAGGGTAGAAATAGAGAAAACTTAAGTCACATTGTCATCGAATACGTAATATGTTTGAAACTAATTCCTTCAACTTCAATAATTTACGCAATGTATCTCAATGCGATGTCATTCTTCTATAATCTACCCTAGACAACTATCCCCGTGCTAGGGCTACAGCAGTGGATATATTTCGGCTGAGATGTACGCATACTCATATATACGCCCACTTAGCCTGGAAAGCAAGGGATTAATAGCACAGCGACCAGAAATTCTCAGCAACCCGAGGTCACAGAAAGCCTGTGAAGATCCCAGGAAGATTCTTAGTTTCTGGTCGGAGTAAGGAAAACAGTTAGGTACGCATAATCTATCATCCTGGGAGCCCTAATGCGGGGCATAGAGTACCGTACCGAGCGGTTGTCTATTTATGACGAACTCCGTGGCGCAGCGGGCGAAGGTCCGCCTGCGACGCAGGAGGTTGCGGGTTCCATTGCCGCATCCGAACAAATTAGTGTACGATATAATAAAAAATATCTATCTATGTAGTGTATTGTATTAAGTATATCAGTTATCTAGTACCCATAACACAAGCTCTGCTTAGCTTGGGGCTAGATAATGTTGTGTGAATTGTCCAGCATTATTTATTTATTTAATACAGTTTCTTCATAAGTTGTGTAGTTTTCTTGTAAATAAGTAAAAACATCATTTTGCGCTTACGCCGTTCTAAAACGTATGTTCTGTCTCGCTCCTATGAACGCGAAATCCTATGCCTGTCCTTTTCACAAACTGGCGCGCAATGCGCCCTTTTCAGATTGTGTATTGTAGAAGGCAACGACGAGGAAGTGAGTTCCGGTGGTTAAGGTGACTGAGACCAAGATATGAGATCAAGCCACTGTCTCCGTCGCCGGAGCTCTTCGCGGAGACCCGTCTTACTCTATTTTGTGGTGTTTTATCTCATTCTCACACGTGCACCGATTCACATACAAAAGCTAAGTTTGGTCGGGGTCTATGCCACCTTTAGACGATCGAAATTTATTTCTTGTAGTGTTGTTTTAAAGCAAAGTAAATTTTTCATAGACTATCCAAGAAAATGCCGTTGAACAGTTGTACCACAACTATTGGGTTTTTATCTATTCCTTTTTATTTTACCTCATATTTTATCAAACGTAGATTTTTCTCACTGTTATTTAGCAGCAAAGTTACTCTTTTCGAGCGAGATTATAAAATCTGATCCGACCTAAATACCTATCTATCTATTTATAATATATTTATACACAATAATGTCTTACACCCGTATATACATAAATGTCTATATTATTTTCTTAATACCTTTAACTACCCATATTACTAGTTTTTCACCCTATACTTACACCTACATCATGTATAAGACATTGATTTATTTGTTTGGTAATTTTATATAAAAACTTATTCTTACAAAGCAAATATTTAGCAATAAGTATTACCTAGTATAGATAAGTACAGTGCATTAACCTACTTACTCATTATAATAATAGATAAGTTAATATCAATATAAATTATGTCAAGGACACAAGGGAAGAAACTGTTCGCCTGTAACACAGCTACATTGTAGCTACCACAGGAGACAGTGGTCTAACTCAATTGTTACACACATTTCTGAAATAAAAGTTTTGTATTTGTATTGAGATTGGTGAAAAGTTAGTCACTGGAGCTACCGTTTGTTCCTAGGTTCAACCCGACATCCTTCGAGACTGAAGCGCAGTTCACGCTGATCGGAATCGTGTTAGGACTTGCGATCTACAACAACATCATCCTCGCGGTCAACTTCCCGATGGTGGTGTACAGGAAGCTCATGGGGAAGAAAGGTTCTTATGAAGACTTGGCGGATTGGAATCCCGTAAGTACTGACTTTTATTCGTTAAAGATCTTGACGACTTCTGTGGCGCAGCAGGCGAAGGTCTGCCTGCGACGCAGGAGGTTGCGGGTTCGATTCTCGCCTCGGGACAAATGTTTGTCCGATCTGCAGACATTTGTCCAGGGCGTTCTAGATGTTTTCTATGTATAATAAAAAATATCTATCTATGTAGTGTATTGTATTAAGTATATCAGTTATCTAGTACCCATAACACAATCTCTGCTCAGCTTGGGGCTAGATAATGCTGTGTTAATTGTCCAGCATTATTTATTTATTATTTATTTATCAAAATGGCGCAGTGGGTCGTCCACAGAAGGTTGCGGGTTCGATTCCCGCCGCGGGACATATGGTTGTATTATAATACTAATATGCCTATAATGCAGGATTCCAGAGTGTTTACTCGGAAAGCCTATTCCTACGTCACTCACATAAAATAGAATTTGCACGAAAACAAATCAGAAATTTCGATTTTCGTTTTAACGAGCAGGGGCCCAGTATTCATTTCGTCGTTTTTAACCAACCAAACTTATTCGTGCAGAATTTTTAAAATTATTTGTGCTCGGTTCTAGAATACAATATATTTTATGTGGAAAAAGGCATTTATGAACAAGGAAACAGAAGGTTATATCACTAAAAACCATAACCCAAACTTAATCAACGCATGATTGCACACGCGCAACGAAAACGGACGTGAGACGCATTAAATAATGAATGGTTTTAAAACCGTAAAATATTTTCCACCATTATTTATTTGGTTTTGCAATCCCCCTTTGTTTACAAAAAATGTTAATGATTCTAGACACGAGTATAGACTAATAATATCATGATTTAACATTTTTCCATCGTTTTCAGACACTATACAACGGTCTCAAAGACATGCTGGAATACACAGGCAGTGATTTAGAAGAAGTGTACTATCAGACATTTAGGATATGTTACCGGGACGTGTTCGGAAACAATATATTCCACGAGCTGAAGGAAAATGGAGATAATCTATTCGTAACACAAGACAATAAAAAGGTAAGAGAAATACTTAAAAAAAATACAGAGCTATTTATTATAAAAACTTTCGTAGTTTGACGAATTCATTATGAATGTAAGCGGGTTAACTACGAACCTAGTCCCACGTTAAGGGATGAAACGTTGGTGTTCTTCCAACACAAACTGGGTTCGTAGCTAACCCGTTTACATTCATAATGGAAATACAGAGCTATTCCGTTTATGATGTTTGGTCTAGCTTTAGCCCGCAGCATCGCACGTGTTTATCCGGGATGAAAAGTAGCTATGTGAAATTTTAAGCTGATCCGTTCAGTAGTTTCGGCATGAAGATGTAACAAACATCCATTACGGAAGACTAGTTTCTGCCCGCGGCTACGCACGCCATGGTCCTATGGAAACGGTTAAAGTTATTTCCCAATTGGAATATAAATCAGTTGATATAAGTGGTAAAAGTAGCCCATATTATGCTATTCCAAGTCTAGCAAAAACCTATATCTATTCTAAATTCAGCCAGATCCATTCCTTAGTTTTGGCGTAAATAAGTATCAAGTATCATTCATTCATTCGAACTTTTGCATACCTGACCTCAACAGTCTGTGTTGGTCCACTGCTGGACGCAGGCCTCGTTGGCTTTTATCTCATGGGGGTAATGCCCATAATCCCCACGCTGGGCATGCGGGTTGGGGATCGCAGTTAGGTGGTAGAATTGTTCTGCAGGGGGCGCTGCTGCCCGCCCCCGGTGGATATCCCTTAGTCGCCTCTTACGACACCCGCAGGAAGAGTTGGGGTGTTGCAAATTCTAAGCCAATACCACACAGCTTGGATTACGTATCATTATCTAATTAACATTCATAAAAAAATTCAATTGAAATTAGCTCCACCTACATCAGATTCAGTATGCATTTACATGAACAATGCTTCTATATATTTAATAAATTATTTGATAAAATATTATTAAAAAAAAAAATATTAAATTTTTTAAACATGATATTTTATGAGACAATCATATTATTATTATTATTATTTTGCAATACCTATGCATACAATGCAATTGTAAATTATACTTATTTAATAACTGACCTGTAACACAAAACGTTATTAATAAATAAACTAAACTTAACTATAAAGAAAAACTTTAACCTTTGCATATGCATGTATTATAAAGTGTTCACGTCCTGCGCACCTGGCTTGTCTCCGTTAACCGACCGCCGTGGCCGAAGATTCGGCTCGGGAGGCATTATCATCATAAAGTGTAAAGTACATCATCACTGTTACAGGAATTCGTGGACATGTACTCAGACTTCCTGCTCAACCAATCAGTCGAGACGCAGTTCCGCGCGTTCAGACGAGGCTTCCTCATGGTGACGGATGAGAGCCCGCTGGCGGCGCTGTTCCGGCCTGAGGAGGTGGAGATGCTGGTCTGTGGCAGCAAGGTATGTACACACACTACCTGCGTCTCTAGAGATGTGCTACATAGCTATCAGTGGAGGCAGTTCCGTTCAGACGAGGCTTCCTCATGGTGACGGATGAGAGCCCGCTGGCGGCGCTGTTCCGGCCTGAGGAGGTGGAGATGCTGGTCTGTGGCAGCAAGGTATGTACACACACTACCTGCGTCTCTAGAGATGTGCTACATAGCTATCAGTGGAGGCAGTTCCGTTCAGACGAGGCTTCCTCATGGTGACGGATGAGAGCCCGCTGGCGGCGCTGTTCCGGCCTGAGGAGGTGGAGATGCTGGTCTGTGGCAGCAAGGTATGTACACACACTACCTGCGTCTCTAGAGATGTGCTACATAGCTATCAGTGGAGGCAGTTCCGTTCAGACGAGGCTTCCTCATGGTGACGGATGAGAGCCCGCTGGCGGCGCTGTTCCGGCCTGAGGAGGTGGAGATGCTGGTCTGTGGCAGCAAGGTATGTACACACACTACCTGCGTCTCTAGAGATGTGCTACATAGCTATCAGTGGAGGCAGTTCCGTTCAGACGAGGCTTCCTCATGGTGACGGATGAGAGCCCGCTGGCGGCGCTGTTCCGGCCTGAGGAGGTGGAGATGCTGGTCTGTGGCAGCAAGGTATGTACACACACTACCTGCGTCTCTAGAGATGTGCTACATAGCTATCAGTGGAGGCAGTTCCGTTCAGACGAGGCTTCCTCATGGTGACGGATGAGAGCCCGCTGGCGGCGCTGTTCCGGCCTGAGGAGGTGGAGATGCTGGTCTGTGGCAGCAAGGTATGTACACACACTACCTGCGTCTCTAGAGATGTGCTACATAGCTATCAGTGGAGGCAGTTCCGTTCAGACGAGGCTTCCTCATGGTGACGGATGAGAGCCCGCTGGCGGCGCTGTTCCGGCCTGAGGAGGTGGAGATGCTGGTCTGTGGCAGCAAGGTATGTACACACACTA
This sequence comes from Eupithecia subumbrata, assembly GCA_949316285.1. Classification (NCBI taxonomy): domain Eukaryota; kingdom Metazoa; phylum Arthropoda; class Insecta; order Lepidoptera; family Geometridae; genus Eupithecia; species Eupithecia subumbrata. The sequence goes on along the minus strand of OX438640.1, from coordinate 32,043,196 downwards.
CCTGCGTCTCTAGAGATGTGCTACATAGTTATCAGTGGAGGCAGTTCCGTTCAGACGAGGCTTCCTCATGGTGACGGATGAGAGCCCGCTGGCGGCGCTGTTCCGGCCTGAGGAGGTGGAGATGCTGGTCTGTGGCAGCAAGGTATGTACACACACTACCTGCGTCTCTAGAGATGTGCTACATAGCTATCAGTGGAGGCGGTTCCGTTCAGACGAGGCTTCCTCATGGTGACGGATGAGAGCCCGCTGGCGGCGCTGTTCCGGCCTGAGGAGGTGGAGATGCTGGTCTGTGGCAGCAAGGTATGTACACACACTACCTGCGTCTCTAGAGATGTGCTACATAACTATCAGTGGAGGCAGTTCCGTTCAGACGAGGCTTCCTCATGGTGACGGATGAGAGCCCGCTGGCGGCGCTGTTCCGGCCTGAGGAGGTGGAGATGCTGGTCTGTGGCAGCAAGGTATGTACACACACTACCTGCGTCTCTAGAGATGTGCTACATAGTTATCAGTGGAGGCAGTTCCGTTCAGACGAGGCTTCCTCATGGTGACGGATGAGAGCCCGCTGGCGGCGCTGTTCCGGCCTGAGGAGGTGGAGATGCTGGTCTGTGGCAGCAAGGTATGTACACACACTACCTGCGTCTCTAGAGATGTGCTACATAGCTATCAGTGGAGGCGGTTCCGTTCAGACGAGGCTTCCTCATGGTGACGGATGAGAGCCCGCTGGCGGCGCTGTTCCGGCCTGAGGAGGTGGAGATGCTGGTCTGTGGCAGCAAGGTACGTGCTCTCTGCTTCTCATCAGCACATGCGGCCACTGCTGAACGTGCCTTGCCAAAACAAGGGAGTTTTGTCATAATCACCACGCGTGGCAAGGTGATTTGTGGTGACAGTGGAAGTCAACAAACAGAGAAGGAACTTTCTCTGGTAGGTTCCCCACATGTGTCGATTCTTACCGCGACTGCTACAGCTACAATTGCATGCCTCCAACTAGAGCCACCGACCGCCTTCGGTTGCTCTTGATGGACCAAACTCAGTTTTCGCATCTCTGTCTAAATTATACGAAACTAAACTATTTCAGAGGGATTCAGAAAAATGCTCAAGGTATCACTAACTGTACAGTGGATATTTGAAAATTCTTGTGTTTAACGTATTAATAAGTAAAAATAGGTGGCGGCGCATGCGACATACAACCGTCCGGAGATTAACTACGTATCTTAGCAATGCGACGGAATGTATCGTGAAATGGGCTTGGGCCCTTTTTTCTATTTTTCCTAACAGCGGGTTTTGTTTTTTAACCCCGACGCAAAAAAAAAGAGGGGAGTTATAAGTTTAACGTGTCTGTCTGTGTATCTGTGTATCTGTCGGTGGTAACGTACCTCCCAAACGGATGAACCGATTTTCCTTTCGATTTTTTTTGTGTCATAGACAATTTTATCCCGAGTGTTTTTAGTCGTGTTTAATGAAAATCTATCTAGGGTTTTTTAAAATTTTGAATTATGTTCTTGTTCTCTAACTATATTTCGTAACAGCTGGTTGGATTCTTTTGTTCACTAATTATGAAAAGCCGCCAATCCACATAAACAATTCATCCATTGTTTCAGAACTTTGACTTCAACGAATTAGAAAAATCGACGGAATACGACGGCGGATTCACAGCGGACTCGCAGACCGTGAAGGACTTCTGGAGCATTGTGCACAGCCTCGAACTCGACGACAAAAGGAAACTTCTCCAGTTCACGACCGGCTCGGATAGGGTACCAGTCGGTGGGCTCAGCCATCTCAAACTGGTGATCGCCAGAAACGGCCCGGACTGCGACAGACTGCCGACGGCTCACACCTGCTTCAACGTACTATTACTCCCCGAATATGAAAGCAAAGAGAAATTGCAAGACAGGCTGATGAAAGCAATAAACTACTCCAAAGGCTTTGGAATGCTTTAATTTTCGCTTCTTCTCAGCGATAAGGTGGGTACTGGCGTTATTGGGCGTAATGTAACGTGTTACGAGTGTTCGTGCAGTCAGTGCGGGGAAAGAAGGCGCTCGCAACGAGAAACGGATTTTAGTATACGGCGTAACGTATCATGCTCGCAGCGAACGCTATACTACGGCCCGTAACACCAGCACCGGGAACACCGGGTCAGGGGCTCTATTACAATTCTACGAAATCGACAATTGCGTGCGTCGGTTGTATGTCATTGTGGTCTAAGATCTGGCTGCAGAATCAGTGCACCCATCGAGTAAGAGCTAAGAACCACATTTTTACGCATATTTGTGTTAAGGCGAATATATATCTACTAGGTTGCCTATCAAAAAAAGTTGGCGAAATCCAGAAAGCTGGTGCACATGCTTGGCCCTAGTGTATACAACCGATTGCCACCCGAAATCACCAGCGCACCATCGATGCAATCATATAAGCAAAAGCTTAAAAATTGGCTTATTGACATGTGTTTTTATGATATTAAATTAATTATAATGAAAATTAATTGATATTTTGACATTCCGATTTCATATTGTATACATATTGTATCAGTGTTGGCACACCCTGTACCGGAGCGAAGTTGGTGCATTCCGCAGCGTTCGTCACCCGAGGATGCCCGAACACTGCGGCAATAATCTACAAACTACAAACTCTGACGAATCCGCTCTTTATTCATTAATTTGTTAAAAGCACCTACCTACCTCACTTTTTATCTTTCTAGATATTTATGAGATAATTATGAGAACAATGTAATTATGTAATAATGACTGAGTAGCTTCATACTTACCTTACCTTACATTACTTACTCATACGTAAGTACCTACCTACATGCAAAGATGTATACTTCTTTTTAAAGTTAAAACCGAGGAATGTAACATTCGGGTCAAACCCCCACGGGTTTAAAGAGTGTTATTAATCTAAGTACTATGTAATTCTTTTTGAAAATAAATAAAAAAAAAAAAAAAAAAAAAAAAAATATAATATAAAATTGTATTGTTTAATATTTATGATTATTGTTATGTTTAATGAATCCAATTGTTAATTTATAATGTTATTATACTATATTAATTTTAATTACCACTACTTACAAATTAAGTAAGACTATGTACCACTTGTACCACTTGTACGACCTGTAACGATGTTGCCAATAAATAATCTGAATCTGAATCAATCTAAAATGTGGCCGCTAGTTTAAACTAAATAAAAAATAATCATTTTTTTTTTCCAAATGATCTTCAGTAATTTTATTAAAAATACTAGCGGCCACATTTTGATAGGCAACCTAGTAGATATATGTATATTATCCTTAACACAAGAATGTGGTTCTTAGCTCTTACTCGATGGGTGCACTGTTTCTGCAGCCGGATCTCGTACTATTGCTGTCGACAGTGTCGGATGCGGAGAATGTAATAGATGCCCAGGGCCGGCTTTAGATGACGCGGGAAATGAATTGGCTGGTGAATGTCTCACTAGGTAGTGATTAGTGAATTATATTTAGACTATCGGTCTTCAAAGACAAGTGATCCCGCCCCGCAGAGAACAAACAACTGTAAATGTCCCACGGTGTATTTGTATCGTTACATTAAAGTTTGTTTATTTATACAACGTCAGACTTTCAATGAAACTAGATTTGTAGATAGAATTTTATTTTTAACCATTTAAATTAAACTATTGTACAAATATAAGAGATATATGATATAATTAGAATTTTATACAACTTTATTTCCGAAAACATCTGTTCCTGAAGGGCGAATTTTCAACTTTCGCGATTTGTTAACATAGTGAGGATTACAAAACGGGTATGCGATAAATCACGCTAATAGACTTTTTATCCGTGAAAATCGCGTGCGAAGCCACGGGCTGAAGCGAGTACCCGATAAGGGATTTGTATATACACGTTTTTTTCGCCGTAAAAATCTACGGTTCATTCGCCGTGTGTAGGCACGATCATCAGTGTTGTATGGAAGCTTGTTTACGGCGCGGCGCCGTGCGTACACACGACGAATAACCACAGATTTTAAGGCGAAAAAACCTGTGTGTCTACAGGCAATAGTAATCCATACAAAACTGGCGACCACACGGCGAATTAACCGAAGATTTATACGGCGAAAAAAAACATGTGTGAAAAAAAATCTGCGTCTTAAGCCCGATTTACACTTCAATAAGTATACAGTAGCGAGTTAAGAAATTGGTCAGTTAAGTAATAAGTAGTAAGTAGCGTCGAAACGGGGTTTAGTCCAGTAGTCATAAGTTACGGTTCCGAGAAGAAGACCGACTTGTCTACGCGAACTGTTGTTTTACTCGAATTCATCGTGCATTTATTTTAATCTAGAAAATGGACGTTGAATTGCTTAACACCAACTTACGAGCTATAATAAGATAAATAGTATCTATACTTGTATAAAATATTGCACATCGGAGTTCTAAGATTGGTGTGTTATTGATTTGAATCGAATATTCGAATGCAAACTACACACTGCAAACCTAGTGCAAACTTATTGACTGTACTAAACTCTCTTGTCTACAAGCCAGCCAGTTAAGTCAGCGGGGTGCGGAAGACGCGAGAGAGGGGGCTACTTCGCACTTGGACTAGCCGGAAAATAGGATCGCTATCTATACAACTAAACTTAATCTACAACTTGCTACTTAACTCGCTTTTGCCGTTCAAACGACATTATCAGCTTAACTCGCTGATGCCGCAAGTTAACTCGCCACTGTACTTATTGAAGTGTAAATCAGCCTTCACGAACACGATATTGACGCGATCGCGAAGCGGCAACGCCTGCTTGGAATTGGAAATTGTATGGACCATCGTTTGGCGATCGCGTCAAGTCGCTCACGTAATCTGAGGCCTTGCTAAGCACGCAAAGACTCGCTCTATTGGAGAGAACTACATCAGATCTTTACCTAGGTTGAAAACAGGGAAGTTTGTTTGAATAACACGCCTTTCTAATATCCTGTTGAGGGGACTGATCTTCCTAAATAGGACTTCCTTCACTACGAGCGGGTAGGGGCGCCGGCACACGGGCAGGCGGGCCGGCGCGCCGCCGGAAGCGTCGGCGGACGCGCGCCGGTATGGAACTCTGACAAATAATACAATAATGTAGAAAGAAGTCGCCAGCTGACTATCTTTTAAAGAAGATCTTTAATTATTAATTACTGTCCGATTAGAAGGGAAAAAATATTCCCATATATTTTTAGAAAACCGCAGAACTTTATTTTAAGTTTACTTTTCGTAAACAGGCGAAAACGCTGTCAGCCATATTTATCTGTGCTGTGACGTCATAAGGGTCGAAACTAACAATTGACATTCGTAAACGTTTATCATTGTAAAAATATGGACAGACTACATAGCGTATAATTATTATTATTATTATTGTTATTATTGATTGATTTATTTTGTTTTGTAATTGTACTAACCATTCTCAATTTTAATAATATTGTGTTACTAACAAAATGGATGAATGTCTGAATAAATAAATTTTCAATTTCAATTTCAATAGCGAATTTTACTCGTATAAGATCTGATATGAAATTTTCTTGGAGTTCTATGACGTCACAACATGGCCGACAGCGTTTTCAGAGTTCAAAATAAAAAATATTAAAAACACTACTTTTCAAATAATATTAGGATAAAACAATATTTAGTAACAATTCCGCGCAGAACCTCCTCCTTTTGTTGGATCTTGTCGGAGGAGGTTCTGCGCGGAATTGTTACTAAATATTGTTTTATCCTAATTATTATACAATGGATTTCCGCAAAGTACCTAACGCCTGAATCTATTATTTACTTTTCAAATCTTAAATCTATAAATATTGGTTTCATAAGTCAAATACTACAGAAAATATTTATTTATTGCGCTAAATTTGATATGAGGCAAGTAGCCTATTACAACATAAAACACAAAATAACAAACAGTTGTATGTTAATGGAGAGTACAAATGTGAAACAATCAAATTGATCAGAAAGTAACTTCAAAAAAACATTAGCAGTGAAGTTAATGTTTCCTAATACCTATAAAAATTGGTATTTAGTAAATAGGTATTATTTGACATTACAAACAGACAAATACATTTTATATAGGTATACAGGGTTACTGGTCAAGTCTACCTAGTTCCATAAGGGGGTTATGGTTTCCACCATTACATTACTCCATTAGATCTAATACTCGCAGCCCGCAGGTAGTAGTAACAAATTACGAAAAAGAATGAGAATATGTGGGAAAAAAGGGCAGACATGAGGAACATGAATTTTAAGCGTAGATTTTCTATTAAAATAAAAAAATTTAATTTTTATTTTCAAATCTTTCCTCTTTATAATATTAGTATAGATGATCATTCTCAAAGATAATCTCATACAAAAAGATTCCTGTGGGATTAGAATTGGCCCCGCTAAAAGTACATTATGTATTTATTTGCATTGTTTATTTGGATTTTAAGTGACAGGTGATAATTAAGACGTTTAGGCACCATTATTTTTGAACATTCCACAAAGAAAAACACACTTTATACAAAATTATTTATTTTTTCAATTATCAATCGTCTACTACGACCCAGTTTGTTTATTTACCTTAAATTAACAAACTTAATTTTGGTGTTGAAAATAATAAAGCAACTTACCTACACAAATTTAATTAAAAAAATTAGATGCACAAATTACAAAAAAGTTGTACAATAGACAAAGAAATCGGCAATAAAAAAAATGAAAAGTAGGTACAATGTCTCGAAAACAGTTAAGTTTGGGGGTGTTTCATAGTCAAATCAGTCGGTAATGATGGAAACTACAACCACAAGGATCTTAGGTCGACTTAACCAGTAACCCTGTATGTACCTATAGATTTGAACTTAAAATGACTTACAACTTACTTTTCAGATCTATTGTTCTTCATTGAGGTTTGCTCTCGCCTCATGTTTGAGATATCCCTGTTTGATGTAATTTGCATGTGCACATTGATTCCTTGTTGCATTGGTGGTGCCCTACAAACAAAGCATGTTTTGCCAGTGTTTATCAAGTGATAGTGATATGCGGTGATAAAAGGGATACTACAAGCTCTAGAAATTGGGTGTTACCAACGAAAAAAAAAGCACGTGAGTGTTTTTTATTTATTAATATGATGCATATCAAAAAGTAACACAATGGTAATACCCATGTGAAACCTATTTAAAACGGCGGCAGGTTCAAAGAAACTAGAAGTACTTTAAAAGCTATTATTTGTATGAAGCGCTCAAAGGTTAAACTAAATCTAATCATCATTATTAATAATAATAATAATAATAATGCTGGACAATCCACACATGGCATAAATTGAAGGAAGCTTACACCCAGAAGTGGCCACATAGGCCAGTGCCTATGTGGCTACTTCGCCATTTCAGCCAGTGCTGATGATGGGGATCGAAATGGCTTAGTGCGTAGCTTAGGTGCTTTGACTGACCGCACTAAGAGCCGTTACGCACTGTCGACTTTGTCGCCAGCGACTATCCCTCGGCAACCATAACATAGGCCGAGTCGCCCGGGCGACCGGCGACCAAGTGCATAAACACCTATATTAGGTATAGGTACAATAGAAATCGCGGTCGCTGTCGACCGAGTTGCCGGCGACCAGTAGACAGTGCGTAACGGCTCTTACGGCTGTCAACATTTCTTCCATTATTATTACCAATACCGCAAGCGTCCGTCCATCGAGGTAAAAATTCAGAAATCGCCTCGTTACACTTGTAATATCCCGTTCGTCCCACCAGCAGCGTCCCAATAGTGTGACGAGTGTGTTTTTTTTTTTTTTTTTTTATTTATTTTATTACAATAACAATAACAGTAATTCTATAATTTGTACCTTAAAAACCTTGTGAGGTTTGTCGTGGTACTCACATTCGTTTTAATTTTATTTGTAATCTAAGTGTAAGTAATACAATGACTAGGTAACTATAATTAAAGGCCTACTGTACCTACTGCATCGGCTTTCACGTTCACTCCCCCTCGCTCGCTCTGGGTTAGCGATAGCCTCATCGTGCGTTGCAGGAGGGAGCAAACAGGTGTGACACTGTTAGTTGCACATGCACGAGTGCGACTGCACTGCCTGACAAGGCGTAAACAACTTTGTAAGCAAAAGTTAGGTACAGGATGATTCAATTATTTAATTAAAAATTTCTGTTCGTAATTTTTTATGTTTAAGAAGTTCTATTGTTCACTTTATTTAAGTAGAAAGTTTTGTATTTATTTTTATAGTTTTTATTACTTATTTCTTTTTTAAGTGCTTTTTACAAAATTATATCTCGTCCGTCCCACACATCGACATTGATGCATACTAGTGGGACGACTGGGATATTACACGCCAGGCGACTAGATAGACGGCTTGCAGTGTTGCTTGTCCCGTGCATTTTCGTACGTTTGTTTTCTATTGGCGTGTCGCTACTATCCATTCTCCCATCTTGCAAAGTGGAGGAGGTAAATATCCTATTTTCAATGAATGATATTAAATAAAAATAAAATAAAATCCTTTTATTTCGGATAACATAGATCCATATGGGGTTAGTAACACAGTAAAATACAGTAAATGATTAGTAAGCACACATCAAGACATATAAAAATTAAAATTAAAATTTAAAATTTACGCAGGACTAATTCTAAGAGTGATCTCACCAGAGTAGCGGGACTTTTTCCGGGATCACTCTACGAACTAGGCCTGCCCACAGCGGCGAAGAGTATCGATCTGCTATGGTTTTCAGGATGCTGTTGTGACTGTCGCGCATTCTGCGGATCAGGGATGCAGATTTTTTGCGAATGATGGCAGCGAAGTCATCAGTTTGATATTCAGCAAACATCCCTGATGCACTACAGAAGCGAGGCAGACTCAACATCATCCTGAATATATTATTATACTAGCTGCTGCCCGCGGCTTCGCCTGCGTAGTTTCCGTTCCCGTGGTAATTCCGGGATAAAACATAGCCTATGTCCGTCTCCTGGTTCTAAGCTGCCTCCCCACCAATTTTCAGCCAAATCGGTTCAGCCGTTCTTGAGTTATAAATAGTGTAACTAACACGACTTTCTTTTATATATATAGATTGGACGCGCAGGGTCGCTAGCGAGTTTTTGGTGTGTCTAACTACCAATATCTAAATATACTGAGCATTTCCGCCGGCACACCCCTGTCTCTTAACTTTCTCCAGAGCACATCGTAGGACACTAGGTCAAAGGCTTTGGATAGGTCAAGAAAACAGGCGTATACCGACGTTTTACGATCAGTATAGTACTGAACAGTATGCTTAAGACTCACTATGGCGCTTTCAGTAGAAAGTCCGGATCGAAATCCGAACTGCGCGTCATGTAGTTGGGAATAGTCTTCCAAGTAATTGTTAAGCAAACTGTCCAGCACCTTAGCTATCGTTGTTGCCAACGAGATAGGGCGGTAATTCCCCTTTTCCGAGATATCACCGGTTCTGTCCTTCACAATGGGTACCACGATGGTTTTCATTAAGTCATGAGGTAGATAGGAGTGACTGATACACATTGAGAAGAACAGAGCCAGCACTCTCGGTAGGTATATTGCTACGTAGATATTAGATATTTTACAAACCTGTGGCGAGCATTACAACCGCATCCCATAGCGGTCATAGCAGCGGCCTGTCGCCGCGCGTGCTTCTCGCAGGGCGCTTGTGCGTTGATCAGAGCGGCTGGAGCGCTGTCGCGACGCTCGTGGGACGACCGCAGCAGAGAAGCGTACGTGGGCGCAGCCACGCGGTCTACCTGCGGATATTAGGTGAGCTATCATATTGCAATAGTAATCATTTTTTTTAAGTAGTGCCATAACAGATGCACACAGATCTGACCCCATGTACATATCCGACGATCCTATCCATACCAGGTTGTCTGGCAGAGATCGCTCTTGAGCAATAAGACCGCCAATTGTCACTTAGTTTATACCTAATTATTTCTTTTAAATTGTTTCTTAGTTTTAAGTGTGCAATAAAAGTATTTTCAATCGATCTTTCTATCAATACTAAGTAGCTTGCATGTTAGCCCGCGTTTTTAGGCGCTGCGCAAACTTAATTCTGTCTGAATTATTCAGCATATATTTTTTTCTTTTTTTCCCGTATTAATTCCGTTTCCGGTCATTTTTAACTATTATTTACCACCTTCATTTTCATATAGTAGGCAGTAGGTACAAGAACGAGTAGCGATTACCTCAAAGCTAGCCTTGCGCATCTTGCTTCGTTTCTTGTGGGTAGCCGTGTGGTCGGGCCGCTTACGCCTCTGAGCCGGCGCCGCTCCAGATCCGAACAACCCGCGCTCCTCCGCCACTTGTATCATAAACTTGGCGTCCAGTTTGGTGATCACCTGTGGTGAACCTCATCAAGAACAATGATATTATATATAAACTGAGGATCAAGAACCATTACGAAAGTGAGCGAGTTTACTTCGAACCTAGCCTATATTCGAAGAGCGAGCACAATATAGGCCTTTGTTGCTAGGTTCTTACTTAACCTTTTTTGTATTTATAAGCTGTAGGCATCGCTGTAGGCCTTCCTTATAAATTAAATAAATAAATAGAACTACGATCCATGTTTGTAATGAAAGAACACCAACAAGACTTGTAATTAGTTAATCCGCTCAGATTCATTAAGTGACATAACATCACTACATAACATGACTAAAGGCCAGTTCACATTATACCAATCCAGTAACCAAGCGAATCAAAATATATTAACTTGTAAAGGGTTTATTCCAGTGAATACACTGAATATACTGAAATAATGTGAACCGACCACAAGACGTGAGATGTCGGGCAAGCGCTGAACCCTGGCTGTGTACCTTGTACCTATATCTCAGTTAATTCGAAATGGTACTTATTCAACACTAACCTTCCTCTGGATCAGTCCTAGATAGCACCCGTCTCTGTCCAGGATGTAGTTTATATCTAGTCCATTGCCTATAGTTGGCAGCGCGCCAACTTCGAACAAGTCACAGTCCGGGACCTGTAAAATCGAAATATCAAACTGCGCATTCACACTTACATTCAATCTATAGGGACAAAGCTCGTTGTAAAGCAAATAGGACCTCCTTGTTAGGACTGCTTTTTAAGAAGAAGTTCAAACTGAATGGGGGTGTTTTCGTTAAGGTTTAAGGTTTAACGTGTCTGCCCTGCCCGCCTATTTGTGAGTCTCTGCATAAAAAACTTCATTAAGAGTGAGAACAAAAGTTTTGCTAGGAATGTTTGTTGAAATCGGTGTAGACTAATGTTATTATTATTAATCTGCAGGGGTATTTTAATTAGAAGGTTATTTCCAAAAAAAATAATTAACCTGGCTTGTCTTCACGAACGTGTTCGTGATGATGTGCAGAACCTGCAGATAACGTAGTGTCAGTGTACCAATAACCCTGTCTAATATAATGATGGCGAATTTGGGTACCAAGACAAACCTCTAGGTTTTATGGTTACAAAACTTAATTGAATCAGTGTTACGTTTGTAATGAATACAAAAAAAGATAGATACTCACATCAACATCAGCTAGGTCTAGATCAGGGTTCCTCGGCACGACTTCCGCATCCGGATGAGGCATGGAAGGAATCGGCCTATAGAATAGAATACAAACATTTATTCACAGAAAATATGTCAAGTATGACAATAGTGTTAATGTTTCACTGGTGTCAATGCAATACTACAAGTAGTTTTGGACTGGTGTGTGAATATTAATATACCTTCTTACATGCCTCAACCTCAACAGCCTGTATTGGTCCACTGCTGGACGCAGGCCTCCTCCTGATAAGCGCCTTATTGGCATTTATCACATGAGCTAATGCTGCCCGACCCTGTGTATGTCCCTTAGTCGCCTCCTACGACACCCGCGGGAAGAGTTGGGGTGGTGCAAATTCTAAGCCGGCACCACACAGCGACACTTTTTACTTATTAATAATGATTTATAAATTAAATTAAAAATGTCTTGCCTGCTCAAAATTAAAATATTCGCCCACGCTATAAAAACAATGAGTACCTAATAAGTTATGGGATGAAGTGTAGGTGTTCTTCCAACACAAACTAGGTTCGTAGTTAACCCGCTTACATTCATAATGGAGTCAGTAACCATTTATTGAGTCTATTTTACAAGCTTTTAATTAACTTGCAATATAACTATGTTTGTACGGGAGAATCTTGCAACTAGATTTTGAAACAGATACCTTCAACCGATTGAGCTGAAATGTATACACGTTTAGTTTGGATGACAATGCATTAAAACCTTTTAAACAAGAACAAAGTTAAAAAACCCCCGACAGATTTTCATGAAACATGGCTAAGAACACTCGGGAAAAAATTATCTATGACACAAAAAAAACTAAAGAAAATCGATTCATCCGTTTGGAAGCTACGATACCACAGACAGATACACAGACTTTTTGCGTCGGGGGTTAAAAAGGTTTTTAAAACAATTAAAATTTATGAAACAATAGCCCCTACCTAGCTTTATTAGTGCCCGGTCTGGAAGCATGGCTGTCTGTTGATTGTCTGGTGATGCTCGCACTGTGCGATCCACTCCTCATGGTGCTGGGCGTGGAGGCTGTTTGCTTCGGAGACCTGCCTTCTTCGTTGTCTGCTTCCGATTGAGCTAAGTTTGTCAATGAGAGATCGATCCCGGAAACATCGATGCCAGTTACTTGTTTCAGAGGACTCTATGGGCAGAACGAATTTAGTCATGAACAGTACTTGACTTGAATACTTGCACATGATGATGATGATGGGCCCTGGGCTAGGAGCCCAGGGGTGGCGAACCAATGGCACGCGTGCCATTGATGGCACGCGGACGCGACTCAATATTTTGGGCACGGATCAAAACGGTTTGCATTTTTAGTTTAAAATATGAAGTAGGATCTACTCCCTACCGACAAGGCCGCTTATTGTACATTATCTGTACCTACCTATTAGTTTTTGTGTTCTGTGATTTTTGATTACTTGGTGTATTAAATAATAATAATTTAATATTATTGCATAAAGAATATTTCTATTGTATTGTATTTTTATGTACCTACTTTAATTTCAATTACACATATACAGAATGTATTTTTTTGCAGTGCAAAAGAGTTTTGTAATAATCACTTTGTCAAAAGTATTTGATGGCACGTCTATGGGTTCATTTTTTTTTGAAATAAATGGCACGTTGTCTCAAAAAGGTTCGGCATCCCTGTCCTAGCCGAATCTTCGGCGGCGGCGGCCCGTCTTAAATGGAGACAAGCCAGGTGTGCAGACATATTAAAGTGCTCAGGTGTGCGCGCAAACACAGGTGCATTCTTTATTCCTTCAGTCTCATAATCCGATGGGACGGCATACCGACACCACCAGGGAGAGGTCAGCCGCAGGAGCTCTGAAAGCACCTTAAGCCGTTGGGCTTAAAGTGCTTATCGAGGCACGGAGGTGGTTCTTGCAAGAAAAATCCCAATAACAAAGCTGGCCCGACCCAGGATTTGAACCCGGGACCTCAGTCTCATGTTGCACGTATGTCCTTCCTTAAAATTGGAAACTTTTGCTGTAATCACCGCGCTTGGAAGGCAATATTGCTTTACTAGCTGCTTCCCGCGTCTTCGCTCTCCGGTACCTGGATTAAATAGCCTCTATCACTCAGGGATAATGAAGCAATCTTTAAGCGAATTTTTAAAATAAATTATGGCATTTCCTTGATTTTACTCAGAAACCCGTTAGTTAATAATTTTACCTGTTTATAATATTATTAACGTAGAGAATAATTGATAAAATCTTACGCCAGATCGATGTTTCCTTTTAAGAAATGCGTGTCGCTCACGAGCGAGTCGGTTGGCCTCGGCGATCGCCCGCGTCACTTGAGCGCTGTTCTCTGCGTCCAAAGCCGAATGCGTCTCATACATTATCAATTGGATCTAAAAATAAATTGCAAGTGGTTAAATTCTTAGGTACTTTCTCATCAGCGCTAAAGTCTATTGACTATAAATAAACCGGCCAACTGCGAGAATTTATACTCGCACACGGAGGGTTTCGTCCTATCGTTCTTCAAACCTGTTCCTCAAACGAAACTCTCAAAACACCAACTGTTTGGAGACCCCCTTAAATTTTCCACTTTATTTTATTTTTAGTATTTGTTGGTATTAAAGTTGAACTGTTACTTATAGAAGGTGTAATGTCTACCTATCATGGTTCAGGAGCCTCGACAAACTTAGAGCAAAAATAGCCAAAAAATCGTGTATTTTGTATGGGAGCCCAAAACTAAGTTTAATATCAACTAGCTGTACCCGCGACTTCGTTCGCGATTGCCTCACCGACTAATTAAGTTCACATTTAACCATAGTCTCTCATATTATGAAACGCTGCCGTGCAAAAAATCGTGTAGTGTCTACGGGGGATAGCATGTTGTCATCTTCAATCCCATTCTTTATCCACACGACTTTTAGCTACGACTGGGCCAGCGTCAGTGTTAAGAAGTGTCATACTCGTTTCACTTCTTACTGATGGTTCCGTTCAGCTGGGGCCCTATTCTGCTATACTAATCGCTTCACTATGACAGGGGTATCGACACAGAATGACACGTTTGGGTATTCCACCTCAGATGAAAGAAATTATGATGAATGCAGATGGAGAGACGTGCGTCAAGTTTGAAACTATTAATTTATCTCGCACGCACTATCTGGAGTTTTTTAAATCTAAGGATTCTACGTGATGATTCTGCGACGATTCCATTGCCATACTGAAGCAATTGTATTGCAGAATTGGGCTCCTGATCCATTTGACTGGACCACCGTCATTTTTTTTTCGTTAGTAGGTAGGTACAGTTGGCTGTGTACCACAGTAAAAAATATTTTTCTGTGGTCTAGTTAGTTTAATTGGACCACTTACTGCAACCAAACTTCGGTAGTACAGTTAACTGGACCAGCTAAACCACCATATATCATGTAAGGTAGGAACCTAACTTATTTTTCCAAGACGCCTTAGTAGGTAGGAACCTAACTAATGGGTGCGTCTTGGAAAAATACATAGATAGGAACTTACCTACCCTCTATCTACGAATTTTTTTTCTTCTAACTCCAGATTATTTTATTAATCTACTGATTTTCTACTCGACTTTCTACTGATTTAGTCAAATTCGATCTTGCAACACTGTTTCTAACAAAAAGAATGCATGAAATCGGACGACGCGTAGACCCGTCGTGATGCGCGGTTAAAGAATTCTACTTTTTCCTCTCTCCCAGGGGAACCTTACTGAATTCCAGGATAAAATGTATTCCATGTCCTTCCTTGTAGTATGAACTCAAAACGTGCCAAGTTTAATTCCAACTCTCAACCTATGTAGTTTCGGCGTGATGCGCGGTGAAGGAATTTGACTTTCATCCCCTCTGCCAGGGGAACCTTACTGAATTCCGGGATAAAATGTATCTTTCCTCATAGTATGAACTAAAATCATGCCGAGTTGCATTCGATTTCATTAAGTAGTTCCGTCGTGATGCGCGGTTAAAGAATTTTACTTTCATCCTCTCTCCCAGGGGAACCTTACTGAATTCCAGGATAAAATGTATCCCATGTCCTTCCTTGAACTCAAATAGTACCAATTCAGTCCAACTCATTCAGTAGTTTCGGCGTGATGCGCGGTGAAGGAATTTTACTTTCATCCCTTCTCCCAGGGGAACCTTACTAAATTCTGGGATAAAATGTATCTTTCCTCGTAGTATGAAATCAAATTATGCCAAGTTCCATTCGAATTCATTCAGTTGTTCCATCGTGATGCGCAGTTAAAGAATTTTACTTTAATCCTCTCTCCCAGGGGAACATGACTGAATTCCGGGATGAAATGTATCCCATGTCCTTCCTCGTAGTATGAAATCAAATCGTGCAAGGTTTCATTCCAATTCATTCAGCACTTTCGGCGTCATGCGCGGTGAAGAAATTTTATTTTCATCCCCTCTCCCAGGGAAACCTGACTGAATTCCGGGATAAAAAGTATCCTATGTCCTTCCTCGTAGTATGACCTAAAATCGTGCCGAGTTTCATTTCAATACCTTCAGTAGTTTCGACGTGATGCGCGTTTAAGAAACAGACAGACAGACAGACAGACAGACAGACAGACAGACAGACAGACAGACAGACAGACAGACAGACATGAAAAAAAATACAGTTTTGGCTTCAGTATCGATAATAGAGTGCCCTCCAAAAAAAATTTTCAAAATATCTTCAATGTACAGAATTGGACCTGTTACAGTTTTATTATAAGTATAGATTTATCTCGTCAATAACGCAGGTTTATATGCACACAAAACCGTAAAAAACCCTCGTGCTAAAGCCTCTTCCTATTTTTTTTTTCGCGATTTTTTTACGAATAAATCGTTGTGCATTTCATCCTAGCGCGCGAGTATTCAGGTGAGATAGGCCACTGATGAGTTTAGCACATTTAGGCCGCGCCCACTGATGACTTCTTCGCCCGGACGACTTGTGTAGAATTGTGTGGACTTGTGTAGTAATACTTAACAATAAATAATAAAAAAATAAATAAAATATAAATTTGGCCAACCAAAAGAGGTAACAATTAAAAATAGCTTGCCTGAGGTTTAGACATAAGCGATCGTAAAGTTTTCTTCTGTTCTTCTAATATCGACTGGGCACGAGCCTTTCCTTGCCCATCTATTTCAGATTCCGTTAAAATCTACAAAAGAAAAACAATTTTGTCCTCTAATTTTTTTTCTAAAAAGTAGTAAAAAGTTTATTGCTTGAAATACATATAAATATAGTACACAGGAACAGTTGTTACTGTGTACTATAGTTATAATTATGTCGTCTCAAGAACCAATGTATTTCTACCTGTGTGGTGTGCAATTTCTGGTTCACAAAAATGTACCTAGTTAAAAATTCTTAAATTAGAATTATATCAGTAAATTTAAAATTATAGACAAGACATTAAGAAAGATTAAAAAAACTAACTAGTTTTAGCACGCGTTGTTCCGGGATAAAAAGTAGCTTAATAATATGTTCTGAATTAACATATTATTAAGCTACTTTTTATCCACAACTAAATCTACAACTAAATCTATGCAAAATTTCAGACCGACTCTTCGATTAGTTTTAGCATGAAGAGGTAACAAACGTCCATACAATAAGCATCCAAGCCTGCATACAATTTTTGCATTCATAATATCAGTGTGATCCTTATTACGTAGGTAAATCAGGTGCAATAAATTTCGATATCTTTTTCGTTTATTCCACTAGTACGTTTATTCCACTGTTGAGCGCATGTTTAACAAAAGCGTTACCACAAAACTGCGTTTAACCACGGTTTACAGTTGGACACGGCATAGACATAGTTTAAACGAGAGTTTAACTATTGTTAAACCTATGTCCAATTAGACACTGTTTAGCTAAACGCTTGTTAGATCAGTGTTTATACGTTTTTTGTAGTAGGTACCGCTGTTAAAGACATTACATACCTACATACATTTGACTTGTCTAAGTGCTTATATTGTAGGCCTAAAGAAATAAAAGCTATTAATTTCTGATATAACCGACCTCTAACATGGCGATGTCGCCTCCTCGCCCGCACACCAAGTCAATAGGGTCCGTAACCGCGGAGTAAGAGTTCGGTGGCGTCGCCAGCACAGCCACCACGTCATCCAACGCTGACGTCACATCCGGCGTGTCACAGTATATCGCATCTTTCAGAACCCGCACC
Source organism: Eupithecia subumbrata (assembly GCA_949316285.1). Taxonomy (NCBI): domain Eukaryota; kingdom Metazoa; phylum Arthropoda; class Insecta; order Lepidoptera; family Geometridae; genus Eupithecia; species Eupithecia subumbrata. The sequence goes on along the minus strand of OX438640.1, from coordinate 32,025,555 downwards.
GGGGCATCAGAATGCAGCATAATCGAAGCGTCAATGCCTAACTGGCGAAGGGCATCGACGTAACTTTCCACCCTGAAAACGAAATAGAATATCGAACGCTCGCATGTTGATTGAATATTGTGGGGAAAGTTGCGACAGGCGAAATTATTCGATTCCGTGAGGAAAGTTTGTGCCCGTTTATTGTAAATACTTACAAGTGTACTCGAAGAATCAAGAAGAATAAAAAATTTCTTTATTTCTGTAAATACAATAGATGTAGGGTAGGTACACTTAGAAAAGTGACCTATACATGACAAAATATAGAAATAGATAAAACACTAAGGATATAAAAGCAACAGCATTAGCAAATACAGATAAAGTTGTAGGTAAATATAATGAATCGCCTTATCACAATGAGTAGAGCGATATTTTCCAGACAATAGGTATTTGGGTAGACGCGAAGCACGATAAGGTGAAGTGAGTCCCAAAACTCACGTTTTGACTTTACGGGAAATCAATTTTAATGCAAAAAACCATTAATTTTTTTGTTATATTTTGATAAGCATCAAAAGGTTAGGGTTCTAGTTAGTAAGTTATGAAAGTCGAAACACTATTGACGAAACTTCAGTCGATACAATAAAATCGCAAAGTTTTCTCTAAATCTTCATTTTATTTTAACACAGATACTTCTACGGAAAAAGCAGTTTCATTTGCTAGTTATTTAACATTATTTCAATGAAATTTTGTCTACATTATACATAAATACTTTTCAACACACTTGCTCATAAAGTGGCTCTATGGTCACCGCAATTAGGCGCAGAATGACACCCATAATCAAACTGTGACTTTTTCATTGCTATAACTCACTAGTGAGATATAGAATTTTACTAACTGCACATTTACTAATTGTTTCTCTAAATAAACTTTTTATCTACTAAATAAAATGAGTTTTTATTGTTATTTTATTAACAAGTGTGTTGAAAAACGTCGTATGATACACGTGTGTATTGATGATTACCGTCCTCGGCTCTCTTATGACCTCGCCTACGGCTCGGGTCTCAATGGCGCCTAGGCGGTAATCAATCACCAATGTTACACACTAGTACCATAATGTACTATTAGACGATTATGGTTTGATTTTATTGCAAAAGAGTATTATTTTAGAGCAAAAAAACAAATTTATAAACAAAGACCGGTGAAATGGCGCGCGGGCCCCGCGGCAGAGCCTTTCCGCAGCTCTCGCCTGCCCCGCGCGGCGTTCGCTCGTCCTCGTCACGCAAAACCGATCCCACTACGCCTTAACACTCTCAGTGCCCATGAAGCACATGTTGCAGCTGCATCTTGCCTCTGCGGGTCGCACTGCAGAGTCTGGGTATTGAATACCCTATTCTAAAGACTTACTTATCCCCTGCCCCGAAAACCACCAGCTTTCCAAGCTGCGGGGTGATCGGTGCTGCCGGTGCCTTCGCTTTGATTATGGCAGCCAGTTCCCTCAACTGAGCGGCGAGATAGGCGGAGCAGCGCGGGGAGGACGCATGCGTTTGCGCAACCACGCCGCACAGCGAGTTGATACGCAGGGCCCTGCAGAGGGTGGATGCTCCTTCGCAGAATTCACGCTCCTGTTAAAAGAGAACATCAAATAATATCCCAAAAAAATTGACTTCTACGGGACTTGAACCCGTATCCTCCCCACAGTACGGGAATGTGCTAAACGTAACGTAGGAGTGGAAAATCGCTGGGACTCCCTACGGACTCTAGCGCCGTTAGCGCCACCTACAGGGGAAATATCCAAAGACTAACGTTTATTTTTTACATTGAGTGTTTAGAGAAATAACTTTAGGGCTTACGTACGATAATAACAAAATAAAATAAAACAATGTATTATCCTGTAGCGGCTACAGGATAATACATTGTTTTATTTTATTTTATATAAAACTTGTTCTCTTAAGGTTTTTGTTGTGTTTTATGTACCTGCGTCTTATGAGACGCTATAGTAAAGCGTCAAAACAAAAATATACGGTAGCGTCTCATTTCAGAGCAAATGCCTCGCTATTCCACACCGATTAAGAGCGACAAAATCGTTCGTAATTATAACATCGATATACGTGAAACAGGGAGATTAGGTACTAGCTTCTCGAAAGTGGAAGGCTCAAATTAGGTGCAATTAGGTCCACCCACCTCAGTCATAGTCAGACCGGGACCAGCGGCGGCGCCGCCGGCTGTCGAGTTCCGTGTGCCTATTGTTGTCTCGGTTACACTTCAGTATATGTACGTCTTTCCATCGCTGTTGTTCATTATGTAAGTATATTGCAAAAGATTAGAAATTGCGTGTCTTTGCGTTTAGTTGTAACGCTACACAGGCCATTCGTTGAGTCAGCGCTGAGAGAACGTACCATTTCTACAAATTTGACTTAGATCTATGCGTATAATATGTATAACTAACCTGTAATACAATGACTCCGTCCCTCACTAGGTCTAACTGCCCAATTGAAACACCGGCTGGTGGTCTGAGAGTTATGAACCTGCCGGGGTAAATAAACTTTTAGAATTCAATACCGACTCGTTGACATACACGTAGGTATAGGTACTACACACTGTTGAGGTCGAGGTACCTAAGTACTTGTTTCATATTCTAAACATCGTACAGTAGGTACCTACCTACAGTAAAAGTGTAAAGCCTCGGCTAAACCTGCGCCTTAAGGCTGCACGAGTCGTCCGATCCAACTCATCAGTGGGCGCGGCCTAAATGTATACTATCTCATCTGACTTAATAGACATTCTCGCGCGCTTGATGAAAGGCAAATAAATTTATTCGTAAAACGGTCGCGTAAAAAATGGGAAAAGACTTTTAGCACAAGGGTTGTTATAGAAAAGCTATTGAGAGTATTTTTTCAAAATAAATTTATTTCAACTTTTGAATAACTAAACTATGTCTGTACGGGCTATATTTTAGAGTTTTCTTTCTCCGTATGTTATTTATTTTCGCCCAAAGTTGGGCTAAAATCTGTGTTAAAATACGATAGTATAGAAGCTTGTATTTTTTTAATAATTCTTTTTTTACGGTTTCGGGTGCATACAGACATAGATAATGACAAGATAAATTGATATTATCCTTAGTTTTGGATGGTCAACATCAAACAGCGTTGTAGTTACCCTTCCACGTTTGTATGGAGAGATGAGCGACTCGTTCAGCCTTAATGGATCCTTTTTGTTAAGAAAATTTTCGCGTTGTTGACGCTCGCGCTTCGCGTCCCGCGAGTTAGACGCGCAGATTTGGCCGAAGCTTAACTTACCTTGGACAAACTCTATCGAAGCGGTACTCGCCGGCACAGAGCGTCTGGGAACTGCTGTAAGAGTATCCCAAACCGTGTAAGTGTTTCACTAGGAGCGCCACTTTCCTAAAATGTTACAATTACAAAATACAAAAGTTAATTTTACAATAGGTAGGTAATTACCTTATTAATATTATTTAACAAAGACACAGTATATTTAAAAATTTTTTAAAAGCTCTACTTGGGGTGCGGATGGTCTCCGGGTTTTGAAAGAATTATCTTAGTGGAGGTTGAATTGAAGCGACGCGAGAGCTGGTGAGTATCTGGCGCAGCGCATCGGCGGCATTGCCATACAGCGGCGCAAAGCTGCCAGCAGCGTCTTAGGGACGCTTCCGACTGGTAGTGATATGGATCAGTTGAGCTACCTGTAGATTGTTTGCAACAGTTGGCAGTTAGCTCAATTGTTTCATTTGTAAATACTAGTTCTTATTTTTTTCTATTATTTGATTGTAATTTTCTTTGTCAATAAAGGTTTTCTACACATAAATATTATTTCTGTGGTTTTCCAAGTTATAACATAGACTTTTATTAGTCCCTCGGGTTTATTCTCTATACCTACATCATACCATAGAATCATCAAAATCGAATAACAAAATAATAATTGCATACATTCGAAACTTGCCTGCAGTTTGAGAAATTACTCCTTTACCGATTCTGTTCTACAGACTGGGAGTCTGTTAAAAATATCTAAATTAGAATCGGTTCCTCCGTTTTACAAGCTACGGTAGAACAGACACAACGAACAGAAAAAATAGGTAGGTAGGTATTCACAGTATATTTTTTTATTTCAATTTACTTACGGACTTTGAGTGTAACTACGCCCGTATATACCAAATCATAGAAAACTACTAACTAGCTGCGCCCCGCAGCTTCGCCCGCGTGGAAATTATAAAAATTTATTGCACACACACCCCCTAGTGGTACCTAATTTTGAAAAATAAAAAATTACGTGATTATTATTTACTTTATAGTTTACTAGTTTCTGCCCGCGGCTTCGCACGCCTTGTTTCAATGGACACGTTTTAAGGTTATTTCTATCCCACGGGAACTGATTTATGGGATAAAAAGTAGCTTATGTTAGATTCTCGGATTAGACATACCTGTATGCAAAATTTCAGCCAGATCCGTTCAGTACCTAGTTTTGGCGTGAAGAGGTAACAAACATCCATCCATCCATCCATCCAAACTTTCGCATTTATAATATTAGTGTGATGATTTATACCGAGTTTTGAGTGAATCGAACCAAGGAATATAATTTTCCATATAAGCTTTGCCACCCTTTTTAATCCCCTCAGAAGTTAATATTTGAAAATTAGATTATGCTAAGTGTTATTATTATAGAACCTAAACTATCTACACACCAATTTTTATCATTTTTATCTAAATCGGTTAAGTAGTTAAGGAGATATGTGGTAACGAACATTCACACAAACTTTCGCATTACTACTATTTTATTATTACGTCGGTTGCAGGTTCCCTTGGCGTAACCGACAATCCACGTAAAAAAAGTGGAGTTCTTAGTTTTTTCTGTCCTTTCAAAGGGCTTACTTAAAAAAATCTAGCTTTAAAAAAAGTAAGTTACGCATTACACATTTTACCTGTGAATTTTTCAGATTTCCTCTGTAAGTGTGTGTAGTAACCGCAATATTTTAAGAAATCTTGACTGCAAAAATCAAAAACTCTTTATTTCCATAAATACAATAAATGTACACTTAGAAAAGGTCAAATTATAAAACTATACACTGACACGGAGATAAAGTGATATTTTTTATTTCTGTCGCTTCGGTATGTAGACCAAAGTAAAGAAGCGACGAAGAAACCTTTACCTTGTTTGCGCAATATGGTGTAATTGCCATAAGCATATTTTTATTTTAAATGTACCACTGAAATGTTTATCCAATAATAAGGGACAAACTTCAAAACAGATCCAAAGGTCACATGCGACTAAAGTTGTGATCAATTTATTGTGAAAAGTACTTTGAATGTTTCTACTGAAAAGTAGTTTTTTGTCGGTTACACCAATTGAACCTGCAACCGACGACGACGATTAGTAGGGTACTTACTTAGCTTTGAAGGTGTTAACCCAACCGGTAACGGTTGGTTTATTCGCGCAACCATTCGCCCGCTCATCCCTCAGATGTTCTGGTAACAGGTCTGACAACCTGAAATCAAGGAATCAACCTATTAATCAGTCAGTATCAATCATTCATTATTCGACCGTCGGGTCAAACGCTTGCGAAGAACCGATAACCACTGGGATAAACGTGTTCTTGAGTAGTAGGCGTTGGGAGCTTCAATAAGACACGCAGAGACTCACAAATGGACAGGCAGGGCAGACACGTTAAACCTTAACTAAACTTAAGCACCCACAGCCGCTTAGCGAGCTATGGAAAGAGCTATGTTCGGAGTCTCTCTGAAGGATAGGATTCGTAACGAATACATCCGCCAGAGACCCAAAGTTATCGACGTAGCTCAAAGAATTAGCAAGCTAAAGTGGCAGTGGGTCGGCCATATCTTGCGAAGAACCGACAACCGCTGCGGTAAACGTGTTCTTGAGTGGAGATCGCGACTCGGCAAACGTAGTGTAGGACGCCCTACAGCCAGGTGGAATGACAGATGCTGGATGCGGCAACGTGAAGACAAGACGCTATGGCGCTCATTAGGAGAAGACTTTGTCCAACCGAGAACTAACATAGGCTTGGGGGGTCACAACTAGTGACGCTTTTTTTCTCTTCGACGTTTCGACGTTTGCGTTGTAGTATTCGTGTTGCCATCTAAACGACAGCAGCTGAGCAGCGCCCTCGTTTATTTTCTACTTTTTTCGGTCGCACTGTACCTACACAGATTAACACGATACAGTTAGGTAGGTACAGTTGCGGTCATAATTGGAGACATACCTTAAAGATCATACTCGATCATACTCGTCTTTGTGAGTTTGAACCTATGACCCAAATAATAATAAATTTGAAATAGGCCGTAAGCCCGCCCCACGAATGGCTGCAAGACAATTTCTTTAGAATCTATGTTACCACTTCTGACCGCCACTGTACAACCGTACAACACCTCTCTTTGCGTCATGGGTTAAAATATACAACTATTATACAACTCTACTCACAAGTAGGCCTTATTCTTGATTCGGATCCTAGCAATGGCAGCAGCAAAATGGACTCTCTGCTGCCATATTTCATTTTCTATGTCGTTTAACGGTGGTCCTGCTTCCTCCAAGAGTTGCGCTGCTACTTCCATTTCTCCTCTTGGTCTGGCACCCCACCGCCTCCTGGCTAGCTCCATGAGAAATAACCATATTACGTGACGGTGTTGGGCGAACTAGATAGATAGATAATACTTTAATTCATCACCTTATAAAACAGATTTTACATAATTAACAAATAGAGAACAGCAATTGAATTGGCGGCCTTATCGCTTAAAGCGATTTCTTCTAAGTTTCTCTAAGTACGGGAATGCCCTGTCAATTGCGCTAGTAACCGACGAGTCCAAAATCTTATTACCCTGATTGGTATTGATTTTGGTTGAATTTCAGCACGTCTGAAGTCGCGATTTTTTTACAGTTTTCAATGAAAATCTGTCAAAAGTTCGCGGCTTGAGACGTGCTTAGATAAATCCAAGTTGCGTTTGGGTGCTAATCTTAGAAATATTAATAGAACTGAACAAAGCATTTGATACGGAGACAAATAAAAAAACCATTGAGCACACGATGTGAAAAAAAGTCAACCAAAATCAATAATTGCGTGGCTAATATTACTTTTTTTTCACATCGTGTGCACAAGGATTTAGAACGCATTTTTTTTAGAACGCAATTTTATTTGTCTCCGTGTCAAATACTTTATCAGCTCTCTATGTTTTTCTAACACTAAGGCCATCTAACTTCTTACTTATTCAGTAAATTTCATCGCGCTATAAATGAAGCCATTAACACCCTTCAGTTTAAAACGCCCTGTTTCAACATCCCCGCACGAAAAGTTCCGTGTTAAGTTAAACATTTTATCGTACTCATAATCTACCAATGCCAATTCTTTTCGTTCGTTTCAAAATAACTGATCGTAAGTAAAAAGCTCGTTTTCGTGAGCGTCCTCAAGCATTCGGAAAGAATGACTTCTGTCACGATAATACCGTAATGCGAGTTATTCGGTATTCTTTTAACATCTTGTTGAACCTGCCCTAATGAGGTTTAGATATTCAACCTTGATTTTATCAGGGAATAAAAGACCTTCTGTTTGACAAGTTCAAGATCGATCGTTACAAATTCATATGGACAAAAATTGTCGTAAACAATAAGTACCTACGTATTTACTGCACGCTATGCTTTCTTTCGGATTGGTATTGGCAGTAGTCTAAATGTATAGTGCGGAAAATAAAGATTTTTATCAAAGAAAGCTCGTGAAGTTAAATAAACAGCTGGCCTTGTAGTCACAGATACCTGAGAATCACGCTGCTAGGTGTATGGAGCTTACACCTTGCAAGCTTTTTATGTAGATTAGCATGCAATGCATCCTAATTAATATTTATCAATGTACTAGTTTCTGCCCGCGTCTTCGCACTCCTTGTTTGTATGGAATAGATTAAAGGTTACTTTTATCCCATGGGAACTGACGTATGAGATAAAATGTAGCTAAAGCCTCTGTTTTATTCCAGGCCTAGAATTACCTAACATGCAAAATTTCAGTCCGATCCACTAGGTAACTAGTTTTGGCGTGAAGAGATCACAAACTTTCGCGTTTATAATTTTAGTGCGATGCTTACTTGCGGGAAATCTCCGATAAAATCAACATCATCGATGGCTTGGTCCAGAACAGTTTTATCTGAAAAAAATAAACTGATGGGCTGCGTCCAGGAGGCCTACCCGGAAAAGGAAAACCAAAGTTTCACTTTCACACTTCACATAAGCGTTTGCACGAAAACGAATCATTACTTCGATTACTTCGAGTTCGGGTCTAGAATGGGCGAGTATCCAACGAGGAGCGACGAGGTAGCGCTAAGCTTTATATTTTTAAGGTTGCCTCGCGAGGTCTCTCGCTCGCCCAGTCTGGACCCGAATATTATTAATAATATAAATAATAATAATAAAACTTTACTTAATTTCGAGTGGTTTTTACAAAGTAGGAGTTTTAACCTATATTATATTATTATGGTAAAACTAAGAAGCCACTTGAAGTTGAGACTAATAAGAGGTACTCATTTATATAAACAGAGTAAACAAGGAGGCAAAAGAGTCGTAGAGCAACAACGTACAGACGGCTTCACAGTTAAGTACCCCCCTCTCTCTATGTATGTGGGTTCGAATCCTGCCGCCGAACGTTGGAGATTGGGAGATTAAAACTACATGTTATTAATAATTTTCCATTTTCTTTTGATATTTTTTGACGATTCCAACAAAATTGTGTGGTTTGTATCTCTAAAATGCAAAGTTTTAATAATTGCTAATTTTATTTCATTTTTGTTTTGGTAAGCACTCTCATAATTTCGAGAAGGTCCATAGGTAACATCTTGGCTCAGCGGCAGTAACAGGCAAATTAATACACGAATTGTGTGACAGGGTTCAATTCTCGTCAGCGGTGTTTTTTTTGTTTTTTTTTTAATCAAATATTCTCGTTGCATTATGCAGGATTTTTAATTAATATTACTCCTTATAGTCTTTATGACAATTTAATGAAAAAACACAACTTAAAAAAAATATTTTATTTTATAATCGCCTACAACATTTTACAATAAATACTACTTAGTTTAAGGAGATTAAGTAACGAATTAATAGTTTTAATTTTAATAACAAATTATATTTGTAAACCGTGAAACGCTTTCAATTATAGATTGTGATAACTTATTCAGAAATAATTTGTATACATCGAAAAAAAGACATGTTAACTAGTAACAATTTCGATCTCTCGTTAGTAAACTAACAGTTTTAAATAGAAACAAACCACATGAAATAAGACGATTTACAATTACTTTGTTCGCTACAAACGATATGAAATCAAACTCTACCCGCATCCATAAAATAAATAAAATAATGGTAAGACTTGGAATAAAAACAAGGGACTAAAATTATTAGGCCCATAGACAAAATTCGACAAAGTGCTGAACAGCTAATTAGCTCAGTTGGTTTATTGTCGAGAATTCAAGTCTCTAGATAAGGGTGGGGGGTTCGATCCTGAGCGGCGTGATTAGTTTTTGCATGTGAAAATTGGTTACAAGCGAATAGTAGTAAGAAAATATTTTGGAGACAAGGGGGATACTTAATTCTGACGCGCACTGTACATAGTGCTCTACTCTGTGTGTTTTAAATAACAAGTAAGTTTTGCCTACTTCTTATTAAAACCTATGTGTAGTATTCCCAGAAATAACCCTTAGCGACATGAACATCTATAGAGTTAGGTACATCTTGCAAATATCTTGGCCACTATATTACCGACGACCTTAGGGACAATGCTGACATTGAACGTGAGCGTAGGGTTCTAGCGATTAGAGGTAATATTGTTGATACGTAGGTTTTCCCGGTGTACAGTAGAAGTAAAAATAACGCTTTTTAAATCAAAGTTTCTATAACGGGAATCTATGGGTTAGCTACACTAAACGACCGCTAGAGACCCTACGTGTACAGTACAATAATATTTTTAGGATGATGTTGGGACTGCCCCGTTTCTGCAGTGCATCAGGGATGTTTGCAGAATAAGAGACGGATGGATTTGCTGCCATTCTCCGTAAAAAGACCGCATCCCTGATGCGTAGACTGCGTGACAGCCCCAACACCATCCTTCAAACTATTGCTGGTAGAGTCACCTCTACCACGTGGCATGGTTTCGTGAGGAGAGTGATCTACTAAAATGTTTAATAATATGTACCTAGTATTAAGTCAATAACTAACCCTAATATAATTGCTTGTGTATATTTACTAAAAAAAATGGATTTCTTTGGTGTCCCTAATAAAATATTTTTATTTTATTTTATTTTTTGGATATTATCAAGATGGTTGTTTTGTACACCTGGCCTATATTTAAGGCTTTGTATACCTACTATTTTCCAATCAGCACCATGAATCAAAAGAACATAGCTACTTACATACTCGGTAAGTAGATATGTTACAAAATATATGTCGCGTGATAAAAGAAATTCGTTCTGATTGATTCAGAAGTGCTGAATAATAAAAAGGTAAAACAAACCGCATAGAATCTGCCTGTTTTTCATAAAAAAGCTACAGAAATCGATTCGAATTGAATACAATTCGATGACCCACTTCCACAAGGTTAAAGAGCTAGTTAGTCTACAATATAAACTTATTGTACGTTAGTTTACCAAATACAGAACCAAATAAGTACCTATAGGTACCCACCTTTTGTATAGTTTTACTAATGGGTAGTTGTATAAACTCTACAATTTGTAGAGATGACGCAATTCGGTTGGAATTAGGACATAGAGTCCATAATCTTGATGCAAGTTGCAGTGGAACTTTATAGAAATAGGCAATAAAACAGCCATAACACAGTTTGATGGCAACAAAGTCGTTCCAAACTCAGCACGCGAGTATTTATCGCGACATTATCATGTAGGCATTGTGTGATAGAAGTTAAATAACGCCACAGAACGGTAGTAAAATCGCTGGGAAATAGCGTGTGGCAATCTACGGCAGCCATCTACACGCCGGCTTCACAGGTTCGTGACACTTCTGATTTATAACAACTTTCCGTTTCAGCACCTGAGGGTGCTGTTATTAATATTTCACGATATTTCCTCACTTGTCATTTTGTTTTTTTTTTACTTCTGTCGCAAACCAGGGAGGGGTATTTGTTAAAAGTATAGGTACCAAAAAGCGGGTAGATAGTTATTATTATTACCTATTATAGTTACCAAAGTAATTTATTAGGTAAGTTAAGTACTTAATGTCTGTGGTGTAGTAGGTGACACCCAAACGGATGAAAATAACCAAGATATAGTTTTTTTTTTGTTTCAGAGGTGACTGATCGAGACTCTTCTTGGTTTTATCTGATAACATCGGCCATTGATTTTACTTTAAAACTAGAGTCCAGAGTTAAATACAACTCTGGACTCTAGTTTTAAAGTAAAATCTTCTCATACTCAAATCAAACCACTCTCAATACTTTAAGTGCAAAATCGGTGAAAATAAGAGATATACCAACTGCCTCGACAAACCTAAAGCAAAAATAGCCCCTTTTATTTTGCTATTTATCGTATATTTAATATTTGTTGTTAACAACAAATACGAGTATTTGTTGTTTACAAATAATAAAATAAAATAATTATCGGATTGCATAAGCGACTAGCGACAAGGGAAATTAGAGTAATAGAGTTCCCGTTTTGACCCTTCGGTTACGGAATCCTAAAAAAACTGTGCTCTGCGATCCCCAGCCCACAATCCAAGTGCGTAGCTTAGTATAGGAATTACCCCATTCAGAAGAACGGATACGGTGCTTTTACAAGGAGGCTTATGTGCAGAAGTGGACAGAATATAGACAGATGATTGTTGTACAAGCTATCGCATTAGTACATGCAGTAGGTATATGTTAACCTGAACATTTCATGTATATTTAGCTTAGCTTGCATTGACCTCAATTATCAACTAATGTGGAAACAATAAAGCAGTGTTCAATCATCACTCAACGGGTTCGGTTATTTTAATCTCTTCGGAGTTTTTACCACCCTCAGCTAGCTAGCATCCCTTAGCGTTTTACCCCAGCTTAGCTTATTGATAGCAGCCCTATCATTTGGTCCTTCGAGCCGGATTAAACGCGGAATCATTTGGTCCTTCGAGCATACGTAAAAGCGAGATCATACGGGAGTGAGAATTCCATTGGTTCTGCGAACATTGACCCAGTGACAGTGACGACACTAGTTCACGTGTCACTACCCCGTGACTGAACTATTGGGACTCAGCTAACTTTATCGTTTATCTGTGCGAACTAAGTGCCGTTTAAACGGGTTTTAAGTATTGTCGTGAATCAATACTTAGACCACAGCTCAAAAAAGTGAATCCGGAGATTCGCGAAGCAGCTTCCGTGAGTCAGGAGACTCATCCAGCACCAGCTATCCGTTTCTGTAAGCCAGGAGGCTCACACAGCAGCAGCTCATCTTTCCGTGGGTCAAGAGACTCGCACAGCGACAGCAGCCGTCTTCGTGGGTCAGGAGGCTCACCCGGCACCAGCTCAACCCCAGCTTCAGCTCCAGCAGATCTTCTTGGCGTGAATCGAGAGACACGCCTAGCAGCAGCTTTCAAGTAAGATCGTTCAATTTTACTTGCATAAATAGCGATCATGACGAACTACGAGGCAATCTTCAACCGCCAAGCGGAGATCGTCACCGAGCTTCAGCGCATAGGCACCAACTTCGACAAAGATTCAGCTTATCGGAAGACCTCGGAGTATCTCAAGTTAAGGTTAGACGCTTTAGATAATCTCTGGGGAGAGTTCGATGTTAACAATAAACGTCTTGAAGAGTTACCTACTAAATCGCAAAGGTACTTTCAGGAAACGATCTACGATCGTACAGCTAATTACTATCGTGATATTAGAGCAAAAATAGCAGCTTTTGAGCCATATAAAGTAGAAAAACCATCAGGGTCGGGTACAGGTACAGGTATAGGTACGAACACCGAGACTGGTTCTACTAGCAAAATTGATGAGCTTTTGTCCTTACAGAGGACTAACTTTCGAGCTTTTAGGCGACTAGTGTCAGGAATCAAGGTCAGCGAAATTAGCGAGAAGTGGGAATTAGAGGACGAGCTACACAGCATCCAAGCTCGATGGAATGCCATCGACAAGCTTCATCTAGAAATAGACAACATTCTTGAAGGTCAAGATGAGATCTATCAGGACGAATTTATTAGGCAGGAGACATCGTTCAAACTGACAAAAAGGGCGCTCAACCAAAAACTTGCAGCTTCATCTCACGTCCTTAAATCTACTCCTTTGCTAGAAATACCAACTTTTTCAGGCAATTACACCTACTGGCCTACATTTTTTGATTTATACTCAGAATCGATCCATAACAACAGCTTTCTATCTAAAGCTCAAAAAATGCAGCACCTTAAAGGTAAGCTTAAAGGAGAAGCTGAGCGCCTCATTCAGCATTTAAACATCTCATCTGAGAATTATGATATAGCTTGGGAAATATTGACACATCGCTACAACAACCCGCAAGTGTTATTTACTACCCAGATCGAAACCTTCCTAAATCAGCCCAGCCTCAGCAAGCAAACGTCCTACGAATTCAAGCGCCTCTACGACACCACTACTGAATGTATACACGCCATACATAACCTAGGTGTGGATACCAACTCTTGGGATCCAATACTAGTTCACCTATTGACCAAAAAGCTAGACAGCGACACCTATAACGCCTACAAAGAGACACGTAAGTCTCCTAGAGAATTACCAACTTTAAACGAGCTTATGGACTTTCTCGAGGGTAAGTTCATAGCTTTAGAGCCTACTCATAAAAGAGAGAGAGATCATTCATCTTCAGCTAAACCAGCTCCACAGCATCCAGCTAAAACAAACTATAATAATAAGCATACATCGAGGTATCAAGCAGCTTTTACTTCCACGTGTAAGTGCCCTCTATGTAGATCAGAACACGAGCTTTACCGATGCCAGCGCTTCACCAGCATGTCCCCAATCGAAAAATTGAGGACAGTGACGAAACTGCAACTTTGCGAGAATTGTTTATTCAAACATTCCAATAAATGTGTTTCGATCAAACGGTGCAAAGAGTGCAATGACGATCATCATACGCAATTGCATGACTCTTTCGCCACCGGGTCATCAAACTCTAGCGCAGCGATTATTGCTGAACAAAAATCACCTCTAGAGACAACTTCGTCAACAAAGACGCCCAGCAACAAACCGCACACAGCAAGTCACGTGTCTGCTGACAATGAAGAAGTCTTACTAGCTACTGCTCTAATTAAAATAAAAGCGATCGACGGTAATTTTGTAACTCTGCGTGCATTACTCGATCAAGGCTCTCAGATTACTTTAATATCGGAGAACGCCGCACAGCTGTTAGGGTTGCCACGCCAAAAATTTAGCGCATCTGTCTCTGGTGTAGGTATAAGTAACAAACAAAGCAAGCAACTTATTTCCCTTGATTGCCAATCTATCTACAACAACTACAGCTTTAACACCGAGGCATGTATTATTCCTCGTGTTGCTAGCGATCTTCCTAACGTTTCATTCACCAAAAAATCTTGGCCTCACATCCAGCATATGAAACTAGCAGATCCTGAGTACAATGTGTCGAAGCCAATCGACATATTGTTGGATGCCTGCGTTTACTCTAACGCTATCATGAGCGGGTTGGTCAAAGGCCCACACAACGCACCTATAGCTCAGCAAACTAGATTAGGATGGATCCTTTCTGGGCCCGTCAAAACTTTTAGCTGTAATATAGTAATAAATAATTTAGAAGATATAGGGAAATACTGGGAGATGGAGGAAACGCCCCACTCACGGTCAAAGCTCACCGCAGAAGAACAAACCTGCGAAGACCACTTAGCTTCTTCAGAGCGACATAAAGACGGTGGGTTTGAGGTAGCCCTACCAATAAATTCTAACTGTAACGAAAAATTTTATTTGTCACAATCTAAAGCTACATCACAATTTCTCCAGCTTGAAAGCAAGTTGGCAAAAGACAATGAATCATCTTTGCCAATGCGTACCCTAAGTCAGCTAACTATAGACATACTCCAAGGCGCAGGGATAATGCTTTTTAACGATTCTCAGCTCTTGCAAAACTTGTCCAACGAACAGCGTAGTCACATGTGCTCAACAGCGCAGGGTGACAATACTAAATTGTCCACCGAACAGCTTCATAAGCCCTTTGATTTAAAACGTAGCGAAACTATAAAAACATTAGGGTTTCGATGGACATCACACTTTAACTTTCAGCTTACATGGGCTTCCTGTATTGGAGGGGATTACCCTGTTCCTGAACAAACTCAGATCTTTCAGCTAAGGAATGACTTTCTAAAGGAGTGTCAGGTCAATATACCTAGGTATTTTGATGACACACTTAGGGCATTTCAACTACACGGCTATAGTGACGCATTAATATTAGCTTACGTTTGCGCCGTGTACTTAGTAGCGTGCAACAATAAGGGTGAGTGCACAATAATAATAATCAATAATCAATAATTGCACATCCCGCCTTGTCGTCGCGAAAACTAATCTTACTCCAATAAAGAATAAAGCGTTAGTGCCACTTCTAAAACTGTGTGGCGCTTTACTTCTAACTCAGCTCTTGCTCAGAGTTCAACAGAAAACTCGAAAATTACCATCCTCGAAATGGAATCACGTCCGTTCCGAGGAAAATGCCTACGCCACCGGAGGTTTAACAGCTAAGCTTCAAAAAGAATCCCTTTGGTGGAACGGCCCGGCATGGTTAGCTAGCTTTGAACTCAACAAAATTAAAATCAAAACTTACGGCACACCGACAACAAAAAGGGTCCGTGTGTACACAGCTTTACATCAACTAATTTTATCATTCATAAATGACTTGGTAAACTGTGGTAGCTCGATCACTCGTGTCGTCAGGGTAGGGTTACGACACAAACCTACTGACAACTCAGCTGTTTTACCTACTTTAGAAATAAATAAAGCGTATGAACTAATTATTACCTTATCTTACACATATATCTTAGCTACGATTAAAAAATTATTTAGCAAAATGAGCGAGATGAGCATTGAATGCTCATTCAATGCTCCAGCGTGGCCCAGTGCAGGGGGCCTTAGGGTTGTGTCTGTTAAAACAGAACACAAAATCTTCACTAGATCGAAACTAGCGTTATTACCGATCGAAACAGCTAATAAAGACGAAAACAGCTCAGCTCAGCAAAGCGACCAGCACTCAGCAACTCTTCCACCTGTAAGCTCAAACAGAGCTACTGCACGTGGAAGTAAGCATAAGACTTTCAAAAACTACTTTACTTTAGCTCTCTTACTGCTTACGATGATGATCTCTCCAACTTCACAGCAAAATTTGTCACCTATCAGTACTTCAGCACTTAACGAATCTAAACCACTTTATTTCGACAAAATATCCAACTTACAGTATATTCGAGATGAGTGGAAGCTTGTAGTGTACTACAACCTAACTGGCTATTTTCAAGCTATCACTGAAATGGAGACTTACGTGAGACATCTGACAGGCATGACAATGAATGGTAGATTCCAATATCAGCAAATAACTAACCAGCTTTCACACGAACTAACTGAAATCGAGCACTACAACCGACTTCTTCAGATTCCTAGCAAACGACAGAAAAGAGGTATCGTAAATGGTGTCGGTAACTTAGCTAACTATCTATTTGGCGTATTGGACGACAATTTTGCAAAGCAATATACAAAGGATATTGAAAAAATTGCATTCAACGAAAATCATCTACAAAAGCTTATTAAAAATCAAACTATAGTAATCGAATCAGAATGGAACATCATTAAACGCAACGAGCAGATAATGAATAAGCAATTTTCTCTAATTAACGAGCATTTTTACAACGTATCGGCAGTCCTTAATAAATTGAGTTTTGAAACTGAAAATGGTCTCTATATTACGTCATCAGCCTTATCTGCGAACATCATCCTAGAGAACCTGAGACGTATACATACAGACGTCACTGATAGACACCGTGACAGACATAAGTCACGGCCGCATCGACTCACATCTTATAGCTAGCGCACAACTGGAAGAACAACTTAACTTCATATCGGCACAGCTACGGGTGATCTAAAAGTACCATCAGAGACGGGAAGTATAAGAGATATCTACAAGCTACTGAAGGTATCAGCGAAGGTGTTTAAAAGATATCTCATCATCGAAATTAGAATCCCACTAGTCAGCAACGAAATTTATGAGCTCGATAAGATAATTAGTATTCCACAGAACAAGGAAGGAAAAACTTACCTTACCGTACCTACCTACCCCTATCTAGCTTTCAACTTACGAAAAGACGCAGTCTTGTTCCTGACAGACTACGATCTACAAGCTTGTCTTCATGCAACTGAAGAAAAAATATTATGTCCTCTAGATAAACCTATTTATGATTTTAATATACAACAGCAAAGCATTTGTAATCTTACTTTAATAAATGCAGGCAAATTAACATCGCCCTGTATTTACGAGCAATCTTTATGTGTAAACAGATGGATCAAGTTACACAGACAGAACTCTTGGCTTTATTCGTGTTGCGACAAATGCAACATTCGCACTTTTTGCACAGCTGATGTTAATATGAGTACTTTATCGGGCACCGGCCTTCTTGATATAGGTCAAGGTTGCACTATTAAAGCTGATTTATTTACAATTCACTCTCATAATAACTTCTTACGAAAGGTTAGTATAGAGCCTACTATCGAAGCCCCAAAGGTATCTATTTTGAATAGCGTCATGAAGACTTTTGGAGCCAGCTACAACTTCACAGCGGAGAACCACGAGCTAGCTTATCGTCGAGTATTGGACGAGATCGACAATCTGAAGCAGCAGTCAGATTCCAACCTCAGCGTTCACGATGTCCATCAATACTCCATCATCTACGGCATGCTCGCCGTACTGGTAACACTAGCTATCTTAGCGGCTTGTCTTCGAGCGAGGAGACGGTGCATGCAGCTGGCGGCTCCTCCCGGGGGGGTAGCCCCGCTGAGCGCAGCCGCCCACACCCGCGCGCGCGCCTCCACGAGTGCGTTCAACGAGCGATATTTATCTAGCGAGTGTGGTTTTCGGGAATCAGTGAGCATGGGGAATTTAAGTGTAAACAAAGGCATCGCGCCTCCTAAGCCCCCACGTCAATCAGTGTCTATTCCCATACCGTGTGAATCTTTTGGTGACGTAGTAGAGCCCACCGGGGGCAATTAGCTTATCTTATTGACAATGGACATTTATTAGATTACATACATTAATTTTATAAGCTTCTAGCATTTTAGCGTTATTGTTTTCACGCCTTAAGCGTTTTTATTGTATAGCTTATTACCTTAGCATTTTACGTTTGTAACTTTATAAATTGTAGGTCCTTTTTTCTCTTTTCTGGTTGGCAATATGTACAAGCTATCGCATTAGTACATGCAGTAGGTATATGTTAACCTGAACATTTCATGTATATTTAGCTTAGCTTGCATTGACCTCAATTATCAACTAATGTGGAAACAATAAAGCAGTGTTCAATCATCACTCAACGGGTTCGGTTATTTTAATCTCTTCGGAGTTTTTACCACCCTCAGCTAGCTAGCATCCCTTAGCGTTTTACCCCAGCTTAGCTTATTGATAGCAGCCCTATCAATTGTACTATCGATATCTCTAGTTATTTATAATATGGACAAATGATAAATAATTTGGACAAGTGATTAATATTAAGGACTTACAGCGGAAACAGTCGTAGATAAGAGAGTAGACGCAACGCATATCTTGCTCATCAGTGAACTCGACGTTCCGCGGAGGCTTGCACAGCAGTTTAGCTGCCTTCAAAACCTGTAATCAATTTTTAATATTAAAAAAACAAGCTTTAACGTAAATAATAATAAAATGTCTGAGTTTTCGTCACTGACACACTCGCCCGCTTTATGGATTCATGAAGTGATAGACGTCACGTAAACAGTATAACGTGTAGCGCAACATAGTTGCACATGTATGTGCCGAGACGCGACTTTTGTATGGAGAAAAGGGCGAGTGTCCACCTAGCTAAATATTGCCGTGCTTCAAGCATACATCGTGTTTAGCGTACCTACACCGTGTGTAACATTAACCGTGTTTCAAGCTTACAGCCTGGTAGGGCAGGAATAAACGTCTTTTAGATAAAGTGAGGTGGAAAATGCCTCAGCATTAAGCCTAATAAATAAATAAATAATTAATAAATAAATAATTTAAACTGGGTAATTTATGTAATTTAATTTAATTTATATTTAATTTTACTTGACGAGAAACTGATAACACCTTACTTTAGCTTAACATTGAGTTAACCATTCTTATTGTGTATTTCTTTTTCAATAAATGTTTTCATTTCATTTCAATAAATGAGGGCACACCTGTCTAATGTCCCAGACGGGGCCTGGTGCGGTTTTGACGGCCACGGGTGGCGGAGCGTGGGGGTTTTTGGTCTGCACCACCAGGTTCCATGGCGCCCATTCTTCAGGAGGCTCTTCCGTGGACTTAACTTGCAAGTCTTCGACATCTCCTTCCCTGGAATTTGAATTTACCATTAGATTTAATTTATTTCTTATAATACAACCCAAGTGCCAAACTAGATATGAAAATTTTGTAAACAAACCACGTCACAAAAAATTAAAACTGACTTGCTTGGCGTCGAGTTTCAGATATAAATATAAGTAATATTACATTATTAATATTATTATTATTGAAGGATCTCAAATCGTCAAGTATTGTAGTAAATTGCGTAAAAAGACGCGGCATCAGAGTGATCGGGCGCCCCGCCGCCGACGTCGCCTGGACCTACTTTTGGTCCAGAGAGCGGCGCGCCTTAGAGACCACGACTCCAAGTATCATTACATCATAGATCTTACTAAAATTCGGGAGATATGGTACTTTCTCCCAGCGGTAACTCAAAAAATGCCCTGTGTTGTGTTACAATTACAACTAAACGCAAAGACAGCTATTTCCAATCTTTTGCAATATGGCCAACCGGCGTTCGTGTTAGGCTGGCGGCGGCGCCGCGCGGCCAGTCCGCCTATGAGGTAGGTGGACCTGATTGCACCTAATTTGAGCCTTCCAATTTCAAGAAGAAGCTGGTAGCCAATCTCCCAACTTTCACTAAGATCAATGCATCACCTCGCCTAGCCAATAACCCGACCTACCCATGATACTATATTTTTCTATCAACTTACACGTTCGGAAGATTTAGAGGTAGTTCTTTGGATTGCATTTTTATGCATGTGTATTTGCCGCCATTGCAAAATAGGATCCGCTGTTTGCAAGATTAGTTAGGATTAAGGGCGATCCAAGCCAACTATAGGAAAACTACAAAATGCAGGTTCAATTTCAAAAACACGACCCAGTCGGTGCTAACAATGAGAATCAAGCAAAGGGGTAAATGCCAAACTTATTTATTATGCATTAGCTACAACTACAACTAAAAATAATTTACAAAATTTGTTTGTTTATGTACTTTTTTTGATAAATAATGTTTATTTAACCTACTTTAAGCGGCAGTTTGACGGTTGAACTCGTATTTGTTTTTCCGATGAAAGTTATAGGTGCACACCAAAAAGTTTAGACAAAGAAATCAGTAGGTACCTACTCCATAGAGTAATCAAATCATGTATCTCTATGGTAGGTATACTCCGAGTTTTTGCAAAGTTAATACAAGGTGGATTTTTTGTAAGGGGCACCTTAACCGGTGTAGCTACCGGAAAATGGTCTTAGAATTGAGGTAAAAGGGTTCTATTTTACCGATAGGCATTGTTTACAATAGTTTTATCGAATGTTCACTGTTTTTTCTCTAAAAATCCGCAATCGTCGCCAATGAGACGTCAATGAAAACCGGAGTGACTGGTTTATTCAAAAGATTTAGCCGCTACCCGCCACCTTATAATAAATATTTATTTATTTATATATTTATTGCATTCATGTCCATTATAAGGTGTTAACATTTTTTGGTAGAATCTACATGAACCCTGTAAGGGCGATGCAACATTCTAAGTTAGAGTTCTTAAGTAAGTACAATTAAATAGTCTACAATTTTACATTATTAATTTAGTCCTCAAGCATATGTTAATAAATAGGCATTGACGGGTCGTCACAAGGATATCCACTGGGGGCGGGCAGCAGCGCCTCTTGCAGAAAAGTTCTACCACAGAACTGCGATCCCCAACCCGCATCAGGGGCCCTATTCAGGGGGTGGAGGCCTGCGCCCAGCAGTAGACCAATATAGGCTGTTGAGGTTGAGGAGGCTGATCTCGGGGGGTTGGCAAAATACCTTGGATCCGGATACCTCTGATATGATGACTTAACCATAGATAAGATAATGTTACTAAGCTCCGAATACAGTTTTTTGGTGGCGGCGGGGGAGAAATTTTTAAACCGATTTTGCGTGTAGGGTAAGGTCTATACCTTACCCTACACGCAAAATCGGTTTAAAAACATAACTATTTATGTGGGGTTGTTGAAGTAAAGCTTCGATGACGGAGCAAATCGCGAAAGCTCGTTTTTTTTTATTTTGACATTTTTCATTCGTTATTTCATTCGCCTCTCATTCATTTTTAGCTCTCATTGGAACTTATTTCGCTGCTCGTGCGCGTTGATGAAATTAGTGTTTTATATTATTTTCTCATAAATTAAGCCCATGACTCCTTACACGACTTTTATCTTATGCTACGGCTACACCTGCGTCCTAGCGCGTTAATTAACGCGCTAATCGGGCGTAATAGGTGCATTTTTAGCGCCTTAATTAATGCTTAATTAATGGACATTAACACTAAAGTCAACGCTAACGCAGGTGGAGCCGTAGCATTAGGTACTCTCATAGTTTCGGATCTAATCACCGTCCCCAACTCAAAAAAACACTCTGTATCCCTAAGTTAATAACCGGCGCGGCCACAATGATTGAACACCTATCGAATGTCTATCGCTGATTGGCTGGCTGATAAAGGCAATAAGAACCGAGAATAGATCGTAAGTTCAATCATGGGTTAATCTTAACCCACTTTCCGCTATCGTAAACTGTAAACAAAAATATCTACCCACCGGCGCGGGTCACGGTCGTAACGTAGGTAACACATCCATTTAACCTCAGGCCATTGTTAGCGTGTTTATTTTTATTTCGAAGCAAATTATGTTGGTAAGTAATGAAATGACTGAGCATTATTGTTATTGATTGAATTATTAAAGTAAAATAGATGATATAATATTTGAATGTTTATTTCTTTACTACAGATGATTTAACATTTATTTGTGATAATTATAACAGTTATCCCATACCCATAACAATCATCTGGTATAATTTTTTTGTTATAATTTTAAATAGGCAATATAACTTAAATTTAATATAATTTTAAACGCCATATTACTATGCCTATTATTACATTCATTTGGTCGAAAATTGTTACTTAGTCGAAGAACATAATTATTGAAAGAGCTGCTCTACACACAGAAGGTAATTTGGGATAGTAGGTTTGTTAGGTTTGATTTCGAAACCACCCAAGGGCTGTCTCTCCACACAGAAACTTACAGGTTTTTTACCCATTATTAAGTAATATAAGAAATGAGAATTATATTATTTATGTTGCGATGAAATTTTTACTTTATGAAATGTGTTTATAGTATTAGATTATTATGTATTTTGGAATTCGATGTTGTGTTGACTACCTATATGAAAAGGGTTTATGCTTTTGAACATTATATATTTTGAAATTATTAGTTATGTTATGAGTGTTAGTGATCATATGAAAGTTATGTCCAGTGAAATTATATTAAACTAGCTGCTGCCCGCGGCTTCGCCTGCGTAGTTCCCGTTCCCGTGGTAATTCCGGGATAAAACATGTCCTATGTCCGTCTCCTGGCTCTAAGCTACCTCCCTACCAATTTTCAGCCAAATCTGTTCTGCCGTTCTTGAGTTATAAGTGGTGTAACTAACACGACTTTCTTTTATATATATACTAGCTGCTGCCCGCGGCTTCGCCTGCGTAGTTCCCGTTCCCGTGGTAATTCCGGGATAAAACATAGCCTATGTCCGTCTCCTGGTTCTAAGCTGCCTCCCCACCAATTTTCAGCCAAATCGGTTCAGGCGTTCTTGAGTTATAAATGGTGTAACTAACACGACTTTCTTTTATATATATAGATATAGATGTATGTAACTACCTATAATAGTTGTTCTGAAATTATTTGAAGTGAGATTAGGTGTTTTGTATGTTATAATCAAATGAAATTATACTAAATGAAATTCGGTCAACCAAGGTACTTAAGTGTTAATTTTTTTGTCATTCGAATAACCGTCATAATTATGATTATTTTAAAAAACTATTTTGTAAAAATTGTCAATATCACTCGTGCTCGACAGATACTTGATACTTGCTTGCTGACGCCCTTCTGCAAGGAAACCATATAAAAGTAGAGTTGCAGCCTCCATTCCTTATCACTTGGAAGGACCAGCTTCTCCGCCTCGCTGGTGTCACCATCCTGCCTGGCTGCCTCCTCGTCCAAGAGTAGCCGGGCCAGTAACTTGGGGTACGCATCGAACAAGTTGCTCTCATGATTTTGCTCACTGAGGGCCACCCACAAAGCGTTCGGGTCGTAATTATTTGACATATTTGTAACATTTGTCTCACATTTGTATAGGTAGGTCAACTACGGTGGGTACCTAACGAATATTGCTGAAGTCATGGAGCTGTTTCGCTGAAAGCAACCGGCTTACTGACGCGAGCTCTTGAGTGGGCGGGCTTATATGGTGGCTTCATGGTCACCTGTTGTTTGTCCCTGGGGTTTGTTCCATCGTTGGTATTGCTCGTTCCTCGGTAGTTATTCGCTTAAATAGTACCTACTAAAATCAAGATCAATGTATTTGGAGCGGATCAAAGATAAGAATATTTGACCTGTGGCTCATTAATAATTCCCTAAAGGCACGTTCAGTAGTGCACGTATGTCGTATTTTGGTGATAAGGAAGGATACCTTATCTACCGTATGTAGTTACTTAAAACCGCGGTACAAATATTATGAATCTGTAGTAACCTACAAAAAGTTTCTGAAACAGAGGTACATTAGGTATGTATGATAGAAGGTAGGGTAAGGAGGGGGAATGGCGTTCACTTAAGGAAAAAACGTTGTATTTTTTAAAATATTTATTATAAATCAAAGTTAAGAAAAGTAACAGAGTCTTTAATTATCTAGTAATCAACAATGTAACAACAAAAACATATATCTTTGACCTACTAGTAGTAGGACAACATTATAAAAAAAACACGTTTGAGCGGCATTGCCCCTGACTTTGGGTAATGCCGCTCAGCGTACGGGGTAATGACGCTCAAACATGGTTTTTCGAATATAACAAGTAAGATACATTTTAATATAGCAAATATTATTGAGATCAACCTTATATAATAAAAGTAAAGTCTACAATCACAAATTAGCATCAATTATTATTCATAAGAATATACAAATCAGAAATAGTAATTTTTAATTTTTGGACACATAAATCACAGATGTAACCATCTGGTGAATCCCACCCCGAACATATAGCATCGGCCCACAGTCCGCAGATGGTGCAGCGGTACCACAACTCTTTATTTTTTCCAAATTCTTCGCAAATAATACATTTGTTATAATTTTCATATATGGCATATCTATAACAATAAAGAAATAAGTCACTAAGGGGTAATGGCGCTCAGATGAGCGGTATAACCCCAAACGGTCGTTTTGTAATTAATGTAAAATTTAAAAAAAATCATACACAATTGTTGAAAACTGATTGCATTATTACAAAGTAGAATAGTTTTAGTATCAGAAAAGTAAAATGAATAATTAAATAAGCATTAAATTATTGGACTTACCGACAAAAACACCCAATCAAAAATTAGATCAGCGCGGCCGCAAACGAAGAAACGCACTTCACTATCGCATGACGCGAGCAGACTGCCAGTTTGCATCGCTGTCTGTCAGAGGACCCCTACCCCCGCACTTCATGTGACGTGGCGTGTTGCTACGTTCCAAATTGACAGAGTTAGATAGGTGAGCGCCATTACCCAGTGAGCGCCATTAGCCCTGTCTACCCTACGGTACCGAAGCATTCTGATGCCGGCATTACACACTCGTCGCGCAAGCATGAGGCAGGGCGAGCACGAGCACAGAAATATATCTCTGAGCACGAAATTTCTGTGAGCACGAGTGTGTAGGTACTTGTGTGCTTGCCTCGCCCCGGGTCGCGCGTAGCGTAAGGTCTCTTCGTTGAGACACGTACGTTAGTATTATACAGGGTGTTTGGTATTTATTTTTTCATTAAATAGGACTCCCAGCGAAAGGATCACAAAACATTTTTTTAACGAAAACCAAGAATTGTATTATAACTTATGTGTATTGTGCTGACATATTTTTTGGAGGGTTGCGTCGTCTACTTTTCGCTGGTAGACTCAATATCCTATGTGTCACGGTTGCTGAGATAAATTTCTTAGTTTTTTGAGATTCATCCAAATCATGCCTTGTTAGGCCTGATCGTCATATCTTTTTTGCTTGTAGTTGTACCTACGTGTACCTACCCACTGCCACAAAATAACTTTGCAACGTATGTTTATTCTGAATCAATCTTTAGGTAGGTATTTGATACAATTAACTTCATAAAAAAAAAAGTTTTGGGCACTAAAAGTCAAATCAGAAACCGATATATTTCTGTGTCAGATACCTACTTGTCGTCTAGGGTCATGATTAGCAGACACTTTATTATGTTTTGTTTTTGAATGATTCAAATTACAAAATTTGCTCAAATTCGCTGCCTTCTCACTTTACGCAAGCACTTGAGACTTTTGTTGAGGTTTGATTTCACCTTTTTGAGAAGAAATAAGATGTCTTTGAGTTATTTAGTAACTATCTCACTCGCACAATACATGAAGTGACTCTAAACATCACACAGTTGCACGTGTAGCACAGCACAGTTGCACCCTACGTTAACAGTACTCTATGGTTGATTTGCTACATCACTATGGTAGGAACACCTCTTTGGATCTTCTTACATCTTATCTGAGTGATAGGATACAAAGAGTTGACATCAGTGGGAAACGGTCTTCGACGCCTGTAGTTTGTAGTATGGGTGTACCGCAGGGTTCTATCCTCGGTCCTTTCCTATTTTTTAGTTTAGATATATTAACGACCTGCCCCATCTTATCAAGAATAATCACGTGATGGTATTGTTTGCTGACGATAAATTCATTAATTTTTAAAATGAAACGACAAAACTTTGTAATTTTTGTGACACAGAAAAAATACTTTTTTACTTTTTTTTACTTTACTTTAAAACACTAATTTCGACGATGTGAATAATGCAATCTCAAAAGTAGTCATTGGTTTAGTGTTAATAATCTTTTGCTATACGAAACCAAAACAAAACGTATTAGATTTATTCTACCTAATGACAAGTAAAGGCTGATGTAAACGTTAAAGGAGAAACGTTTGAAATAGTTAGTAGAAAGTACCGTATTCTTAGGTAATAAATTCACCTTAGATAATAAATTTCAATGGGGCCAAAAAGGCTACACAAATTAATGTATTTTATAAAGGGCAATTTATACGCAACGAAACTCTAGGGCTAACTTTAGGGCAACAAAACTCCTAGTGAGATGTAAAAAATATGTAAATAAATTGAAACTATTGATATATGAATTTATTTACTGCTGGCTTACTATAAAACATCAGACTATCCAGAGGATAAACAAGATCCGTCAAGTGCGAGTGTAACTCGCGCGCCGAGGGTTTTGAACGTTATTCAACAAATATGTACCAAAATTACCGGTTAGAGACTTCGCAGTTTAACGAATACCTAAGAATAGTAGGTACCAACCTACATTTCAGATGGATCTCTATGCATGCTTCAGTTAAGGTGGGTAATGGTAAATTTTTCGACTTTTTTCGAAATATTTCAAAAAGTATGAAAGTTACAGAAATTTTAAAAACTGTTTTGAAATGTCCAAACCAATACCTTTCATTTGATATCCCACTTGGTGGGGTAGCCCCCCTTTTGAAAATTATTCCTTTTTGACCATTTTTCAAAAAGTATTCTTTTTACAGACTTCTCTACATTTTTCCTGTAAAATATAGATCCATATCTACAAACGCTTCATACATTTTAAATGGATCGCTCGGCAAACTTCGGAGATAGGGGGGGGGGGGAATGGGTATTTTTACGACTTTTTTCAAAATATTTCAAAAAGTATGAAACTTACAGAAATTTGAAAAACTGTTTTGAAACTTACAAACCAATACCTTTCATTTGATACCCCACTCGGTGAGGTAGCTCCCCCTTTTGAAAATTATTCCCCCCCTTTTTGACCATTTTTCAAAATGTGTTCTTTTTTCAAACTTTTCTACATTTTTCCTGTAAAATATAGATCAATGTCTATAAACGCTCCATACATTTTACATGGATCGCTCTGCAATCTTCGGAGATAGGGGGGGGGAATGGGTATTATTTCGACTTTTTTTGAAATATTTTCAAAAGTATGAAACCTACAAAAACTTAAAAAAATATTTTGAAATGTACAAAATGATACCTTTCATTTGATACCCCATATGACTCTGTAGGTATCTTTTAAAATTTCGGCATCACAATTTGTATGGAAAATATTCATTTTCATTTTTCATTTATTTTCATTTATTTTTCTCTAAATCTGTACAGGCGCACGAAATTTATTATTATTTTAAATTTCAAGTTGATAGGTGCAGTAGTTTTTGAGTTATTAAGGAGGGAAAAAAGGACAGACAAAGCGAGACCATAAGGGTTTTGAAACCGATCTTCGATCATCAAAACCCTAAAAAGCTTGGGATGGGTTTTGCTCCAACTCGAAAAATAACAACTAACAGGGTAAAGGTTTCTTCGTCGCTTCTTTACTCTAGTTTACATACCGAAGCGACAGAATTAAAAAATATCACTTTATTTCCGTGTCAGTGTTTAGTTTTATAATTTGATCTTTTCTAAGTATACATTTATTGTATTTATGGAAATAAAGAGTTTTTGATTTGATTTGATTTGCACTTGTACCTATAGCTTGGCAAATAAATCTAGAAATTAATAGAGGCACCACTAAAGAGACAAAATATGGCAACCCTAAATTTTTCGTTTAAATGTTTTTGATACTTTTATTTTATTTTTACTTTGACACGAATTTTTTAGGGATAAATAAATGGCCGAGTGTCCGAGGTGTGGCCGCGCGCCAGAGACGTGATGTCTTGACGAATGTGGAAAAGAGGTTTTCTTTTTTCCTTGGTGTGGAATGCCGTCATGAAACTTTTGATTTCATTGGTTGATATCACTATTTTAATATTTCGAAGAATTCACACAGCATTATCTAGCCCCAAGCTAAGCAGAGCTTGTGTTATGGGTACTAGATAACTGATATACTTAATACAATACACTACATATATATAGATATTTTTTTATACATAGAAAACACCCACAACAACGAAAAAAATTCTGCAGATCATACACAAATTTGTTCCGAGACGGGAATCGAACCCGCAACCTCCTGCGTCGCAGGCGGACCTTCGCCCGCTGCGCCACGGAGGTCGTCAAATCTGTGGTTGATATCACCATGGTACTCCATGGTATAATAATTCAATGGAAACTTCAACAGTTGAAAATGACAAAATCAAAATGACATCAATCACAATGCTCTTCGTAGTATTGTATTCTCTTTGCACAATGCCTTCTCGAGAAAATTACTGATTTGTCTTTTTGCCTTTATTATTATTATCATTATTGAGTAGTTATTTTGTTCACAGTCACACAAAATCGTTGTTGGAAATATACATAGATACAGCTTCTGTATACCTACTCATTGGCTGGAGTTATAGCCGTATCATGTAATCAGAAGGGACAAAGCAGAGAGAAGTTCTTTCTCATCAATGGCGGGCAGCGGAATGGTTATTACTTATTTAGGTACCTACATGCATAATTAATATGTGAACTGCCCGCCCTCCCAATGAAACAGCAAACTCCACAACGTACAGTGCAACTTGAGTATTTGGCATTTTATAACTTCGACATAACCGCAACTGATTAATACCAAACCAAATACAAAATCCATGGAGTGGGTACAAACATAACAATGAAATACCATAACATGAGCTAAGTAAAATAGAACAATGACCATCTAAACAGCCATTTCTGAAATGTTTTGGTTAAATATTGGATCAAGGTGAAATATTGGATCCAGGTGAAATATTGGATCCTTTTGAACTAGCCCTATCATGAGTAATAGTCCAGCAGAAAGGAGGAGCTACGCGCAACGCAGAGAACTCTTCAAGGGTATTTGGAACGCGACGATGTTATTCGACGATGATGGAGACGCCACAGCAGACGTCAAGCCCAAAATCATCAAGTAAGTAGTAGGTATAACGTTTAATAACAACATCTTTAATAACAAAGGGTCCTCAAGATAAGGGTGAAAAGGTGTCTTCTACACCTTCGTGATAGGTAGATTAGGGTAAGGTACATCGTCGGCCAAATTGTTGTACAGCCTACAGTGAGTTGTAAGTAATAGTAGTTCAATGACAGCCTAAAGTTTTGTGGATTTGATAAAGCAATCCTGACGGCTTAGAGTACCGGCATGACACGGCGTGTGTGACAAAATACCTAACAATAACGTAGGTTAGGTCAAAGTCAAGAGCATTCCTTGACTTGGATGCGAGAAGTACTAGCTAGAGGATCCCTATCAAAAGCAAAATAAACCATCTATCTATCTATCTACATGGCTAGTCTCATCCGGCCTCCTGAGACGTGGCCGAAATTCGGCTAGAAGGACATCATCGAGTTATTAAATGATGCGTTTTTTTCAGGACTCTACGTTTGGAGCGATCAAGTCATGTAAAGGCATCGATTAGAAAGAAGCGTTTAAAAAGACTCAGGACAGTTTGCAATAAAATATTGTCTTTCTGTGACCACCAAGAGGAAGACCACCTTTTTTCTGACCAGGTATGAAATTAAAAGACTAGATATCAACTTAAGTACCTACCTCAGACTTATCTGATCCCCGATAACATTTATGGATTTTTGTCGTTTTGTCCAGCAGAGCTCGTAGGCCAATAATAGTAGCAGGGACCGCGGAAGTACTCCTACCCTCCACTTTGACTTCCTTCAGTCAATTTACTGCAGATAGAAGACTTTTTTAAAACATTTTTGGATGCTTTTCCGAAATTTGAACTATTTAGTGATGTAATATTTTTGTGGGAAGCGAGCTATGAAAATTTTGAAGATAAAAACTATGAATATAAATAACGGCGAGCGAAGCAAGCCGAGGTAATTTAAGAGTTTGGTGAGGATGGGTTAGCAACAAAGACAAGGAAGCAGACGACGGCGAGCGGAGATAGCTGCAGCATTTTTGCCCTCCCCCTCCCCTTCCTCGTTCCTACCCTATAACGATACTATAATGAATTTTACCGTAGATCTTTGAAGCACGTGCAACGATGCGACAGACCGCGCGTAGCATACAATAGACTTCAACGCGCACCCACTTTTCTATTTATGGCGCATACCCGACCCAAATCAGCACCACCTATTTTATCTTAATATATGTCCAACGAAGGAATTTTGAAAAATCAAACTTGCAGTTTTTGATACCTCATCATCATCATCATCATCATCAGCCTATATTAGTCCTTTTTTCTACCCCTTCCCATACCTTTCCAGTAGATAAATACGTTATTTCGTAGACGTTGTTAGCGCGTGCTACGGTGGGCGGACCACCGTGGGCGGGCGGCGGCGGCGTAGCGAACGTGAGAGCACCCATTAATGTCAAATTTAAATTCAAATTCAAATCTATTTGTTCATAAAGATGTCAGGTCTTGTCGCTAAGTAGGTATTAGATTCATTGCATCCACCCCATTGATGGGGAAGTCAATGGGGTGGTTGGGAATCTATCAACCCTATGGGCCTATGAATAATATTCAGACATATTATGTCTAGGTTTGAGCGAGGTTCTACTAATTTAGCTAGGTAAAATTAAAAATAAAATTACAATCAAATAATAAATTAGAACTAGTATTTACAAATGAAACAATTGAGCTAACTGCAGACTGTTGCAAACAATCTACAGGCTCAACTGATCCATATCAATACCAGTCGGAAGCGTCCCCACGACGCAGACTTCAATGCCCCGCTGTTAGGCAATGCTGTTGCGCTGCGCCAGATACTCATCAGCTCTCGGGTCACGGTCGTTTCGACCAGACGCTCAGATATTTTTTAAAAAACCCGAATAGGTTCGGTACCCCAGACCTAGGGTTTCGACTCCAAGGGGAGCAAATGTGTAGGCTCTGTCGAGACCAGCATATTTGCGCCTCTTGAGATGCTCGGCCAAATCTGCCGCCGCACCCGCCCTCACGGATGTCCTCGAAAGATGGGAAGGAGCAAGTGTGTCGACGCATGTAGCGTCCCAAAATTCAGTTTTTTTTTTTTATTGATACTATGTTGTTTGTTGGTCTTATAAAGTCATATAGAAAACAGTTCCAAACATGGACCCGGTTAGGGTACTACTATAATTATGTTGAAAATAACAAAAGCAGCAAAGTATTAAAAACTTAAATCTAACACGTCACGACTTAAGAATAAAAAAATAGGAAAAGAAAATTTTGTATGTAGGTCCTAATCCGACTTTCTTTTCTTTGCAGATTGTCTCGGGCGGTTGTGCTGAAAAAAATGTGCTAAACACATCTAAAATAAAAAAGAAAAAGATTGTGAAAAAAGCTAAGAAATCGTTATCTCCTGCAAAAGAAAATGCGAAGGCCAAATCAGCAGATTCTGAAAAAAAGAATAGAAATATAGGCGGCGACATCGCCGTTCCCATCGATAAGACAAGAAATCGGGTGAAGTCGCCGCTTCGTCCAATGGTTAAAGGGGCTGTTCCAACAGCTGCCTCCCAAATGATAAGTAAATTAACCAGTACTCGAAGTCCGTTGCGGTACAACAGTAGCCCAAGCCCAACCAATCGACAAAAAGTTGTCAATAAGAAACGTAGAGCCAGAAAGAAAAAATCTAAAGACATTTAAAATACTTGCTACATCACAAATAATTCGCTGAATAAAAGATCATCACATACGAAATTATCGTACCTACCTATTATTTCCAGGGTGTGAATGAAATCAACTGTTTCAAATCTGAATTTACTGTTGATTTATGTACAAAAACCTACCTACTTAAGTAATGTAATAATGTAATGTATAAATGAAGGCTTTGAATATTTTTGTATAATTATTTAAAGCTACTAACCTATCTACTAGCCAGTTTTTTTTTTAAATATAAGGTGTTTAAAATATACTCTAAACAAAAAAATGTAAGAGAATTTTCCGCAGTTTTGCTTTTTCAGTACCTATAGGTAGGTAGGTATCTATTTATCATTACTACAAATTTTGTATAACATCATAACTCATCAAAAAATATTTGATGAGGTAGTAGGTTTCAGGTTGGCTAACGATCGCGCGATGACTATCGTGCGACAGGCATCGCTTCGCTCATCGATGTCGCGCATCGATGTCGCATGACTTTATACCTCAGTCAGTCAGCACAGACAGGGTGTGCCAAAATCAAAAACTCTTTATGTATTGCTTCGGTATGTAGACTACATGTCGAAGTCTAGATACCGAAGCGACGACGGAAATCAAAATTATCACTTTATTTGCGTGTCAGTGTTTAGTTTTATAATTTGACCTTTTCTAGGTGTACATTTATTGTATTTTTGGTAGGTACCTAAAGAGTTTTTGATTTTGATTTTGAGACTAAAGTAAAGAAGCGACGAAGAAACCTTTAGCCTGTTAGTTGTTATTTTTCGAATTGGAGCAAAACCCATCCCAAGCTTTTTATCCTCTAGAAAATCTAATATTTTATGTAAGCCTTTTTGCACAGCAAGGTTTCGACAAATTGTTTGAATATTTTTAGGAACTGATAATTTTTGCAACTCACTAGGAGTTTTGAGAAGCGTATAGATTGCCCTTTAAAAGATACATTAATTTTGTGTAGCCTAGCTGTGGACACAGCATTGAACTACTATTAGTTCAATGCTGTGCCCACAGCTAGGCTAATAATGGTAATAGTACTAGGGGCACAGCGAGTTTGTTAATTTCTGGTATTAAAATTACCTATTTAAATACATTATCGCTATTTTTAGGGAACAGATTGATATATACTTATTTCTATGAGTGTACAACAATTTTTTATAAAATATATTGACACGCAGGGATTATTCTGGGACCCATAATAAAGATTGCACGAACAGCCCTCTTTGCTGCACAACTATGATGTTAATCCATCATTAATACCGCGTAGAATAGAATAGAACAGATAGGAACAGAACAGAATAAAATATAATAGAACGGAACAGAATAGAAATTTGAAAAAACTGTTTTGAAGTATACAAACCGATATCTTTCATTTAATACCCCATCATTAATACCCAATAGAATAGAATAGAACAGAATATAACACAATAGAAAGGAATAGAATAGAACCCACGTCCGCGTCACTGGCCCCAGCCACGGCCACGCTCACGACCGCTAATATTTTCTTTTCTAAGATTTTATTGCGCTGGTTCACAAAGTGACCTCGCAGATAATTTTTGTGCTTTTTATTGAGGTCGTTATACAAGATGACTATAACGGACCAGCCAGTTTTTTAAGTAGGTACCTAAACTAATATATTGGGGGGGGGGGGGGATCACGACCCCCGTAACTTCACGACAACGTCACGACCCCCTTCACCTGCCTGGGACCGCGCCTGGCAGAAGCGCTCACTGCAAAAGATTCCACCAATGAACTGCGATCTATAATAGGTAGGTACTCCTTTGGTCATTCAACTACCCCCCTAGTGATAAGAGCCAAAAAGGCGCATAACAGCAGAAGACTATTTCCAACAGTGGACTCGTAATAGCAATCGATGTAGAAAAAAGTCATTTATTTGAACATCGTACACCCTTTCTATATTGTTTGAAAAATAACCACCTGTTTATGATTAGTTGATTCCAAATAACGCCACAAACACACTAAAAAATTCAGGTCGAAACAAGGTGAAACACGGGTACTCATGTACTTATTCAACTTTAAAAGCCGTCGCACACAGAAACCGTGGCCGGGCCGGAGGCGAAGGCGTGCGAGTTGTAATGCGTGAATTTATATGAGAGACTACACATACACCGCGCCGGGCGGCGGCGTGTGTGTTGTCTCTCGTATAAATTCGTATGATACAACCCGCACGCCTACGCTTCCAGCCCGGCCACGGTTTCTGTGTGTGACGGATTATAAGGTTGCCTCCCTTTAAAAAAAGCAGTTGTTTGGCCTTAACTCCTGGCCTAGCCAAAAGTATAATAGAACAAAAGTTTCTGAGTTGTAATAGAGTTATCGAATGGCGAAATCCGAAAAATGAAATTCGAAAATAATTCCTATGTCCGCTTTAAAAGTCGTCACACTGAAGCCGGATGCGGAGCGGTGGCGGACAGTAGCCGTGCGTTCGCGGTGCGGATGTCTTCACATTGCAGGCAGGGGCGGCGCGGGCGTGGCGTTCGCGGTGCGGATGTCTTCACATTGCAGGCGTGCGAGAGCCGTGTAAAGATGTCCTTATTTTATTGTAATGATGTCATTTTTATAATCTTTTGTTCGGCAGTCGTCTATACAACGGAGAGTTGAACTAGTACTATATTTTTTTCGGTATAGTTCATTTCATTTAGCGCCTTGGGTCACAAGCTAAAAATTTTGTAAATAAATACAACTCGTAACTCCGCTAGTAGCGGAGTCGGACGCCTCCGCACCACGATGAGTGGCTCCCACAGTGTATAATGTTCCTTGATGCGTGGCGTGTGCTTTGTGTGAAGACACTCCATAGACTAGCTGAATGAAATACAACGCTAACACGCCACGCCTCGCCTCCGCCTCGCCACCGCGCCGCGCCGCCACGGCTCCGCGCCGCGTCGCGCACGCCGACTGTTTGTATCGCTTAGCCGGCCCTCCACGGCCGTGCACCGCTTAGCCACCGCCAGCGGTGTGTGTGCAGTCTTAATAATATGATACAACTCGCACGCCTTCGCCCCCGGGGCGGCCCGGCCACGGTTTCTGTGTGTGGAGGCTTTATGCGATTTGGGACCACTGTGCGGCGGCACCATGTAGTAATTATTCGTCCTAGGTTTCAGGTACATAACTTCCGGTAGGTTTTTTTTTTCTTCAATTTTGTCTATGCTCCACAATGTTCCTTGAGGTTCCTTGATTGATAGTGTAAAAAAGCTTGCATTAAAGAAACAAAAAGTACCATAGATTTTTGTAAATTATAACCCAACTAAAGAAAAAAGTACAAGTATTTTACAGCTGAGACAATCTCTCTTTCTCGTTTGTGTGTTTTGAATTAAAGCCATCTCTTTTTATTTGCAAATCAACCTACAAGGTTGACTTTTGAAATAGTTGGTTTCTGTTCGTTCGTTGACAGATGCATCAAAACAAAGCATTCATCCGTCATTCATCACAATTTCTTTTATTTCCTTCAGTTATAATAGAATTTCCAAATGAGTTTGACAAATGGACAAGCAACAAATTCAATACAAGAATACAGAGAAGAGAGTGACCCAATAAATCAAACAGAATGATCAAATTTTTTTAGAACCGTGATGTCGTCGTAGAGAATAACAAACAATCAACCAGCAACCAGCCAACGATGCTCAGTAGATAAAAAAACGTGTTGTTTTGGTGTGTGAAAGATAACATTCGTGGACAATTTTAGAAATGATAAAATTCCCACGTTATTGGCTGTAGTCAGTTGTTGAAGATCTGATGATGTCTGAATACGATCTGCAGTTCCAGGCCGACCTGGAGAAGGCCCAGGCGCTCAGCTTGGAGAGTCTAGCACTGGATCAGTTTCGGAGACAGAAGCTGCTGGCTTCAGGTGATTGAAAACTTGTTTTGTTTACCGATTGGATTTTAAAAAACAATCCTAGCCTCTGCCCCTGGCTTCGGAGGCATTATTCCGAGCTAAAGTAATTTATTGATAATCCATACAACTAGGTACATTTATGCAAAATGTCAGCTCTATCCACTCAGTAGCTTTGACCCAAACATTTTACAACTATGCATTTTATATCTAGGTATCCAAATAAAATTGTAGGATCATTTTGTTTCATGTATAGATAAATATCCATAATTGTATCAAGTTTGATTTAGTTTCCACCCAATATCAGAGGAAGTGCTGGTCAATAACCCACACAATTGTGGCATGGTACGAGTGATATGTAATGAAATCATGTTATAGCCAGGAGCAAGTATTTAATTTTAGAAATTGCAATGGATTATTTTGTGACAGCATAATTGGAGTCAATTGTGATATTGTTGATGGAGGCCATCACAAACAAAAAATGTGAAATTGAAATGGAGGGCAGACAATGGATTATTTTCCTGTTTGAAAGATTCAGACTAATGGCATAGTTATTGCATTAGTGTCTATTTTTGTACCAATAGTAGAGAATACTTTTTATGGGACCGCTTCTTTGTATGCTCATTATTTCCCTCATGTCATCTTTTAGATGACAAAGTCAGGATTACTGCAAGACCTGAATGGGATCAGTCCAAATTGGCACAAGATGAAAATGACCTGTCGTGATGTATTCTTTCCTTGCCTAAACAGCTGACTGAACAGATCAGAAAAAAAAGTGAAGGAAAGACATAGGCTACTTTTAATCATACCTATTATCTTCACATGCAAAGACAGGATTTGAACTTTAACAATGAAAATAAACGTAAACTTCAGAGCTATCTTTCTTTTAAATGACTAAAAGCGAGTGATTTTTAAAATAAACCAACAGTAATCAAATGTGTTCTTGAGTGGAAACCAACACTCGGTAAACATGTAGTGTAGGACTCCGTCTGGCCAGGTGGGAATATGATTTGCGAAAGAATGCAGGCAGATGCTGGATGCGGCAAGCTGAAGGTAGGGAGCTATGGCACTCATTGGGGGAGGCCTATGTCCAGCACAGCAGTGGACTGATATAGGCTGATGATGATGATGATGAACATTAATCAACAAACAATCTTCTGTTAGTGTTGTATACAGTGTTATCGACATCTATCATTCATCGATAGTTGATAATGATTGTTGTTATCTGGTTTCAGATAATGTGTCGGAGGTGGCCAGTGTGAGTCGACGACGAGACGAGAGTGACGGCCCGCTGCCCGCCCTGCCTCCGCCGCCGCGGAAACCCCCTCGCGCCAACGTGAACACTGCGGATACCATGTGAGAATACACACACATTATTGACGACCTCTGTGGCAGTTCCTGCCTTGGGACAAATGTTTGTACGATTTGCAGATATATTTGTTCAGAGTGTTCTGGATGTTTTCTATGTATAATAAAAAATATCTATGTAGTGTATTGTATTAAGTAATTTTGTTTGTATTTAGTTATTGTTTGATTAGAATAGAGAAAATTTTATGCATTAAAGAAATGAATTTCAAATATTCTGTGAATTCGATGACATTGAGATGTAATTTTTATGTAATTTTTGTCTATTCTACTCAACCAGACATCAATGGCAGTGTGCGACCTACAGTTGTTAGATTAGTAAACCCACTTGTCATGCAAAAATTTCCTATCCATGGGGATCCATGGTTAGGACTAGGCAAAAATGGCTATTGCCTAGTTGCGGAAAAGAATCCAAAGACAAGTCAGAATTTGAAATAGGCTTCAAAATAAGCATTCAGAGAAGTTAAATTAACCTAGGATAGGCTAGCCTTGGTAGCTACTTGAGTTTCTTTCATAGTAAGTCGCTCAAGTAAGTAGCTACTTGAGCTTCTTTCATAGTAAGTCGCGTAAGTCGCGAAGCTCAGTGCAGGGAAGTGTTCTAAGTGTAAACTCTGAGGTAATGCCTTGTTAGATAATGGCTTTGATTTACATCAAGGTGGGCCCACTGCTTGTTGTGTCAATAGAAGTAGTAGTATGATGATGCAATAGATGTAATTGTGAAATTCTTAATAGATTTGCGCACCTATCATAAATGAAAAACATATTACAAAAGGTATTTCCAGTGTTATTTGCCTTTGTTATCTGTAAACTTGGTTTTGTTTAGGTTGTTTTATTTCAAGCTGTGATTTTGGGAAACTTAGGAACTATAGGAACATAATCACAGGAAATACCCGTTGACAAAAAAAAAACTTATTCATGCTATATGGTTAAAAACACAGCTATTATTAACCTTTGTTATAAATAAAAATGTTACTAAAGACTACATAAATACATTCACATACCTATTTTATAAGATTTGATGAAATAGGTCCCTACCTGTTCTGATTCTACATTTTAAATTCCTGAAACTATGATGAAAATATCAAATAAGAATTGTATTGCATGCACAGATATGCCCTGAAAAATATTACACAGTCAATAAGTATTACTTAAAATAACAAACAAAGATTGGTTGGGAAACTGTTGTGGTTATTTACAGCATTCTAGAGTAGACAAATATAGAGGATATGATCTTAAGAGAATATCCATAATTTTTAAAGAAATGTTCATCCCCATTCTCAGATAAAAAAAAATGTGCCCTTTACACTAAAACTTTTTTGATGCCATTCAATCCTGTTTATTCTTCTATAGGTGGTCCTACTGAGGTTAAAGTACTAAAAAAGTCAAAAATCCCAAATAAACTTTACATAAACCATTCACAGTGCCGCTAACCATTAGTCTAACTGATAACTAAACACAATTAGTACTAACTCTGTGTCTCACAATCCATCTCCGCTAGATCATCTGGCTCGAGCCCCACGGAAGAAAGCAGCGACCTCATATCATTCGCGAGCCCCACCAGCAAGGTTGCCAAAGACCCCCATGCATCCTTCAAGGAGTACATTGACCAGATCAATAAGTATGCTCATTTTACTATTAGAAGTATCGTAGTCTGGCGAATTCGGAATGACTGTGACGGTTAACTACGAACCTTTTTTTGTTTAAATGTTTTTCCATAACGATCCCTTGTTCATCTACATTCTACAGGGTGAGTGCGTTTCATAGTTAACTCGCTCACAGTCATAATGAAGTATGCTTATTGTTTTTCTTCAACTCGTAATTAAAATGTTAAAACGTGGTAAAAAGTAGATAAACTGGTGTAAAAGTGGGTAACTTTACTATAAGTGGATCTGCTGTCTCAATGAGACTCTTGAGACTCATATTTGTCTGAACAAATGTGTTACCTTCAAACAAATTGATGCTTACAAGCAATATTTTTAGTAATTAAATTAATAAAAATCGTTTTCCCTTTAACTTAATTTCGTTATAATCACTTAATACTGGCAACAGTAGCTTTCTAATAGCTGCTCTAAAATGTTAAAAATCATAAAGAAAATTCAAGGTGGAAAAGCGTAGAAGCACCTCAAAATGAACCGAGCAGAGAGGCGTATCAACTGATTACAACAGATATCGCGTCACTTTGATAAACACTGATATCAACGGTATTATTATGATGATTAACTTATTTCAGATTGGGACAGCAAACAGAGGAGCCAACTGTAACCGCAGAGCTGAGCAATATGAATAACTACAATCAAAGACCGGGGTACTATCCCCCGCCTTACTCATACAACTATCCACCATATGTCCACCCTCCGTACCCGCCGGCTGCGCCGTATGGAATGCCTACGCCGCAGCCGGCACCCCCTCAACCTATTGGGACCCCGCAATCAATGGCTGCTCCACCAATAGCAGGCCCAATGGCTGGTCCACAACCAATAGCAGGGCCGCAGCCTATGGCAGTCCCTCAGCCAATGGCAGTCCCACAACCGAACTACAGCTATTATTCGCCACACGCCGCAGTCGAAGCCCAACCACCGTACAGAGCGCCGACGTATTCCCAGCCTTACAGCCAAACGCGTATGTCTACACCTGCGCCTCAACCACGCATGCCTGCGTACGCGTACCCACAAACTAGTTACAACTACAGTTCTACCAATATGATTGCTCGGCCGCCGCCGCCGCGACCAGTGTCCATCTACCCTCAATTAAACCAGATTCATACTTACCCGGCGAGTATCTCGCAAAAACCACAGACGGTCGTGAATTCAGAACCAGCAAGAGATAGTGTGGAAAGCAATTCTTCGAGGAAATCATCCGAAGTTAGTATTCGTATTATTAACGCAAATATTTTCTGTTTTACCGTTAGTAGTTTGATATATCTCTCTACTCTTGTAAGGACTGATCAGCCATTTTCCGCGCATCCGCCTGAGAATGTGAGGAGTTTCACCTATTTATTCTCAGGTGTCAGAGGTTAAGTGGAATGGCTAATTGCAGAAACTAAACTAATTTGACAGGACTCGATATGTCGCTGTCCTTTTTATTTCTATGATAGAGAAAGGGACGACAACATTTAAGGCTCAAAACACACCGGAATGACAGCAGCCGGCAGCAACGCGGCCTGCACTTTCAGTGTTGCTGTCGGCCGCTGCTATACCGTTGTGAATTGAGGCGACCTAAAATGGATGTTAGTTTCCGAAACGCGACTTCTCTAGACATCTCGATTTTGAACTCTCTCTCGCTAGTATCAAGTTCGTGGAAATCGGCTTCCACGTCAATTCAGCGAGACCTGAGGGGACCAACTGGTCGCTTTTTGACAGCCCGATCTTCCTCCATTCTCTTATTACCTTATATTTTTTTTGAGACTCGGGATCTTATATTTTACCGTATCTAATTCTAAGTGGAGGAACTGCTGGTCAATTCAGATGTATGCGTGAGCATGTTACTCATACAATTTCTGGATGCATATTAATTCAGCTTTGATGACCAAAGAAAATAAACCAATAGGCGGCCAAAATGATTGATACACAATACTCTATTTTGCACACCAAGATATAGAAAAACACAACAGAAAACACAAATACAGAAACTGTTGCACAACCTTATCGCTAAGAGCGACATCCTAACGAATTTTTGATTTATCATAACCTGCATACCTACTTTAGCTTATTCTTCTATTAAAATGTACATTCAGATTGTGATATTTAAAGTACCATTAATGATTTGACATTGTTTATTTATTTAACAAACTTAAAATTCTTTGACATGCTCATCTCGTACATTTGTTATTTTATTGTATTAATTAAATTTATAATTTGACATCGGTAGCTAAGTTCGATAAAAATAAATATTGTTTCGAATTATAATATAAATGCATGCTTCATAATAAAATAACTAACTTAAATTGTTAGTTCGCATGTTCATACCTATGTATATTGAAATGTTTGTACGCCCAAGTGGCAGAATCCAGCGATCTATAATAAGTCTCATGAACTGACTGTAATATTACCTGATTCACAAACAATAAATGAATTATGAATTACGAATGCAATACATCTGAATAGACCAGCTGCACTAACATCTGGCATACGAGCTTCTTGTGCATCGTTCCTCTAAGAAGAACAAAATACTCCTATTTTGTTATTCCTGAAACCAAATATATTTTACCCTATATTTTTGTATTTATTTCAGTCAAACGAATTAACCGACACCCTCGGAAGTCTGCCCTCGCTGAACCTCATAGATTTCGGCGGAAAGAATAACGCGCAAGGTAGCGTACGTGTTAGTGTGCTAGAGGCGTTCGATCCGCTTTTAACCGAACAGAATGCTGGTGAGTGGTTTGTGTTTCATTACATTACAATACAATAGAGTTAACAAGCCAACAAAAATTAGGCGAACTTTTTTATGGTTATTTGTTTAAGGGTCCGGCGACGGATGAATTTCCCATACAAACGTAGTACCAAAATGATTTGTAATTTGAGAATGTTTTCACCATGGTTTGCTATTATTTGTATTAGAATAGTATTTATATAGGTTCCTGCCATAAGATTTTTTCAAAATACTTATCTACAAAATTACTAAGACAAATTTCATTCTTTGATGTAAAAATGCGATTAGGTTTAATTTCATTTCAGAAAGATATTTTGAAAAAAAAATGTGGCAGGAACCTAGATAAATACTATTTCAATACAAATAATAGCAGACCATAGTGAAAATATGCTCAAATTAAAAATCATTTTGGTATTACGTTTGTATGGGAAATTCATCCGTCGCCGGACCCTTAACAACAGAGCAAAGTGGTTTTTTGTTGAACGTAACGATCCCGAGCTAGCGAAACAGTCAAGAATATGGTCGCAAATGACTCTAAAATTTACACTGAGCTAGTGTGGGACGTTTTGGGTGCTTTTTTTTGCCTCTTAAGAGAGCAAACATCGGTTTCGCTCACTGTCTTTAACCACCAAGTCACTTTTTCTTTTGTTCATTCCGTTACACAACCCATTTGTGTGCAAAAGCACTTTTAACTTTGGTGTGAATTCTTGAAATGTGTTACTTAAGTAGAAACATGTATTTATTTTTTTACTCATACCGACTTCTAATATTCTGTTTTTAAGAACTTGTTTGCTTGTTTGTGTGTGTGTTTGTGTAGAATACAAAAATCAACGGCTAATTTTAACAATAAAACTTTAAGTGGTTTTGCTGTATTGTTTCTATCGTTTTAAGTGTGCAATGAAGTATTTTCTATCTATCTTTATAGATTTTATAAATCGTAATTAAAGTCTTACAAGGGACCAAGGACCCAAGGGCCTGGTAAAGGTCGCGGAAAACCGTTGGATGCGGGTACCACAGGACCGGTCATTGTAACCAATGACCGGTCTACAGGGGAGGCCTATGTTCTTCTCAACCCATGGACATCCATCGGTTGAGATGATGATAATGAAAGGACGCTAAGAATGACGCTTTAAACAGGAGGCCTATACCCTGCAGATTGTGCAAGCGGGCTGAAATTATGACTATGATGATTTCTAGTCTAGAACTACAATCATGCAAAATTTCAACTGGAACCGTTCTGTAGCTTTGGTGTTGTATTCGCCCAAACATTCAATTCTTCACAAACTTTCGCCTTAATTCGTATCCTATATCATTTATGAATTATTTTAGCCCAAATGCACCCACTGATGCAGGGCTATTCTTATTCTCCGCTACCGAGTCATCGACACGGAACCTGACACAGATTCGTGCGAAATTCAGATATTTTAGAAGTTTTTAATATATTTATGCGTTCTGCAATAAATTAAACTACTTACCAGAAATGTAGTTATCCATAAATAATAACATATTTTCTATGAACCTATGTATGTTCTAAGGAATTTCGATTTAGTTCTACTTTTCACAATATAAGATCTTACAAAAACAACATATTATCAAAAGCTACATTATATCATACTTTCTTGTAACATAAGTTCATAGAAAATGGTCTACGATTTGTAGAAAATTGCTTTTCTGGTAGTTTAGTTCCTTGCAGAACGCAGAAAATATTTGAAACCGCTAAACTATTTTAATTTCGCGCAAATCTGTGTCACATTTCGTGTCGAAGATTCGGTAGCGGAGAGTCTGAATATCCCTGCTGATTCCCTTTCCAGTCGTGTCCAGAATTTCCCAACTATAAAAATATAAGTTGGATAATCCAATAATTTCTAATGCAATAAGTTTTAATTTATTCAGAATATGTAGTAGCGAGCGAACATTCAGCTGGCAGCGTGTACGAAGAGTACGATCCCTTGGACTTCTTGTACGGGGAGACAGAGATGCGAGATATGCCTATATACGCTACTATAAGTAAGAAAGAGAGCCCTGTAATGCCGTCGCCTCCGCCCAAATCTATACCGACGGTGCCGGCTGTTGCGTTACGATCGACAACAGTGAGTATTTGTATCTACATATATGACGTATATAGCATCGTCGATTTCTTATCCAGCGGTTATTGATATGACACGTTTTGTTACAGAATAAGCTATACGACTGTATAGTAAAAACGAGGACGAAAAACTACGATAGCGAGCACAAAGCGTTTTTGAATATGGTTCTAGATGTCAGAAGTGAGTATCTCTTTTATCTAGGTACAAATTAAAGTAGTGGTTCGTAGTAAAAATTACAGATGTTTGTCAGAAGAAAATAAGAGACTCTTAGTTATTGCTTTAGTTCGTTATTAGTAATGTTATAAAGTTAATAGTTAGTAAGTCGTGTCGATAATATAAATAATGTTGGACAATCCACAAAGCATCATCTAGCACCAAGCTAAGCAGAGTTTGTGTTATGGATTATGGGTACCTACTAGATGACTAATATACTTAATACAATTAATACAATACATTACATATAGATTTTTTTTGATAAACATAGGTAGTACCCATAAAGATTGTGATTAAAAATGTCACGCTATCCCACTTAGAACAAATTGAGTAGGTAAAATAAATAATGCTAGACAATCCACATCCCCAAGTTAAGAGCTTGTGTTATGGGTACTAGATGACTGATATACTTAATACAATGCATTACACATAGATTTTTTATCTTATCAATACATGTGTTTTTTTTTACTATACATAGGAAAAACCTATAAAGATAATGATTTAAAATGTCATGCTATTCCTCTTAGATCAAATTTGTCAAATAATGTAATACGACA
Source organism: Eupithecia subumbrata (assembly GCA_949316285.1). Taxonomy (NCBI): domain Eukaryota; kingdom Metazoa; phylum Arthropoda; class Insecta; order Lepidoptera; family Geometridae; genus Eupithecia; species Eupithecia subumbrata. The sequence goes on along the minus strand of OX438640.1, from coordinate 31,981,093 downwards.
CGGGAACAACGTGACATTTTCTATAACAATCTTCATACCTACACGAGTTATGCATTTTTCAATTGCATTGTTTTTTCGCCCATAATGTGTTAACTAAATAACAACATGTATATTTTTAGAAAAATTCTCGCACACGGATGTAAAAACGAACCCCGGTCACGTGATAGCAGCAAGGTCCGGTGGGAGATATCCTCCCAACACCAGCATCAAGATTCTAGTCCACCACGCGCATAGCGATGAACCTATCACATTCACTTCCGACGGTAAGACACAAATCTACTACTTATCAGCGCACACTCGTCCAGTGCTGAACATGGGGTCGATTCTTACGCGACCGACAGTGGAACCAACCATAACTTTGGAACACTTATAATCTCTAATAGACGCTGCTGTTAGGTCCGGTGGGAGGTACCCTCCGAACACCAGCACCACGCGCAAAGCGATGAAAATAACACATTCACTTCCGAAGGTAGGAAATACGGTCAAAGAAGAAAGACGGGCTAAATAGAATAATACTTTTCTTACCCAGAATATTACCCTTTTAACTATTAATTGTATGTTTTATTATTTTCAGTTGAGTCGAAGGTTGAACATGTAATACTCACAGTAGTTTGCTCGATGTTGGATGAAGACATACGAGAAGATATGTCGGGGTACATGCTACGGGTAAGCAAATCAAAATGCAGCTTAAAAAAATTAAATAATATCCCAAGAAAAATTCGACTTCGACGGGACTTGATAACCCGCATCCTTCCCTCAGTACAAGAATATGCTAACCAACTACACGTCAACTAGGTCAAGTGACGTACGAGTCGAAAAACTTGGGGATTTCCTTCTGACTCTAGCGCCGTATATTTTTGGATATTTGATTTCTTAGAAATTACCCTGAGTATGAGGGTTTACGCACTTTATCAAAAACCTTAACACACAGCTTGTTTTTAATAAATATACTGTACTTTTTCAACCTATCATGGTTAAAATAACAAAAAAAACATTAGACCGACCAGGACGACCTCTATGGCGCAGCGGGCGAAGGTCCGCCTGCGACACAGGAGGTTGCGGGTTCGATTCCCGCCTCGGGACAAATGTTTGTACGATCGTGCAAAATTTGTACAGAGTGTTCTGGATGTTTTCTATGTATAATAAAAATATCTATTTGTAGTGTATTGTATTAAGTATATCAGTTATCTAGTACCCATAATACAAGCTCTGCTTAGCTTGGGGATAGATAATGATGTGTGAATCGTCCAGCATTATTATTATTATATTTACTGTGCTTTGTTTTCCGATGTATCGACACAGTAGCATGCGTTATGATCACGGAATAACTGAAGTTACAAGATGAAGGTACACACGTCGGTATACAATCTACCTTCCTTCATTTTCTGTACTTTGCTACGACATAGAAACTCAACCAATAATTTATAAGACGGGAAAATGCTTAATGTAAAAAGTAGCGTATGTTCATCAGGAATAATTTGGGCTTCTAAAGGTAAAATAATTTTTCAAATCGGTCCAGTAGTTTCGGAGCCTATTCAATACAAACAAACAAACAATCAAATCATTCATTTTTATAATATTAGTATAGATACAAACTAAGGGATTTCTAACTAAGCGTTAGGCTTGTGTCTATAGTAGTAACAATGAAACAGTAGCTTGAGCAACCAGCGATAAATGCTAAAGTGCGGTCAGCCTAAATATTCTGTCAATAAAACAGTCAAAGAGTGAACCTGAGACTAACGCATAGAGTAGCAAAAGACTTTGGGAGGCCCAAACCCTTAATTGTTGGATAGTAAAAAAACCATCCATGGAAGTAAAATTCGAGAGATTGGGAACTTTTCGAAAGTGGAACGCTCAAATTAGGTCCATCCACCTAAGCCATAGTTTATCAGTGTCTTTTGTTTTCTCGGTCGCACTTCGGTCTAGGTTGCGTTTGGTTCTCTTAATCTTTGTTATTCATTAAGTAGGTATTTGCTAAAGATTAGAAATAGCGTGTCTTTGCGTTTAGTTGTAACACAACACTGACAAAACAGGCCATTTGTTAACTTAGCGCTGGGAGAAGGTAGCATATCTACAGAATTCTTTTATCTATGGTTCCATGTCAAAATGCACATGCATCAGCCATTGCTAGTCTAGTGATAATTTCGTTTACAGTTATTTTTTCAAGAAAGTCGGTAGGTACTTCTTTAATTTTTGCCGTGTTCTGTAATCGTAGATAATCCCCCTTACCCTCCTAACAGAATATTACTAATTATCTATAAAAACAGTCAAAATTCATATTCCAATCTTTTATAGGTGCGTGGAGCGAACGAATACCTAACACCGGGCAGCAACCTCAGCGAATACGATTACATACGCGAATGCGTGCGGTTAGAAAAGGACGTAACACTCTGTTTGCACGAAGGCAGGGATAACTCTCTAGCCAGGACAGAAAGAGACGACGCGAGGGACTCACACCTCAGTTTGGACGATCTGTTGCCGACGCAGGGAGCTACGGCGATGCTGTCTTTTGACAACTTGTCTATACTACTTGGTAAGGAAAAAAATAATACTATTTAATAATATAACCTAGACAGATTTATATACCTCAACCTCAAAAGCCTGTATTAGCATTGATTTTTATTTTATATTTTATTTTGATCATGACTCGAATATGGACACTAACTTATTTTTGTATTATATATAATTTATTGTTGTCTGAAATAAACGCATTGAATTGAATTGAATTAAACATTTTGGATTTTAAAAGGCAGTTTGAAAAATTACTCTTCTAACGCTTTTCTTACCTGTTAGGAATGATTTTTAAATGACTGAATGAATTTTTTACAGGTACAATAATGAGCCTTAAGTTTAACTTATTTATTATAAAGTAGGTACTAGTTTCTGCCCACGGCTTCGCACACGTTGTTTCTCTAAAGGTTATTTCTATCTCATGAGAACTGATAAAGGATAAAAATAAGTAGTATCTATGCAAAATTTCAGCCCGATCCGTTCAATAGTTTCGGCGTGAAGAGGTAAAAACAAAGACAATTAAAACATCTAAACTTTAGCATGACACTAATATTATTAATGCGAAAGTGTGGATGGATGGATGTTTGTTACCTCTTCACGCCAAAACTACTGAACGGATCGGGCTGATATTTTGCATACAGGTAATTCTAATCCTGGAATCAAACATAACTTTTTGTCCAATAAATCAGTTCCCATGGGAAAGAAATCCCCTTCAAACGTTTCCAAAGAAACAAAGCGTGCGAAGCCGCGGGCATTAACTAGTTTATTCGTCAAACTACGAAAGTTTTAATAGTAAGTTCTCTGATCCTTAGAAACTCTAGAAGGCGAGTTATCCCGCGCTGTGGGCGTGACGTGCGGCGAAGGCAGTTGTTCGCCCAAGGCTGTCTTCCAAGCTGTGAAGGCTATCTGCGCTCTGGCGGGCGGCATCGAGACTCTACACATCACGCACACGCTGAATGCGTTCGCGCAGGCTTGTACTGCACAGGTATGCATTATAAACTTCTGACTGACTGGAGAATAAATAGGCGAAACACCCACTCGCAGGCGGAAAGTGACGATGGAAATTGCCTGATCAGGCCTTACACGAGTCTCTACTCGTGGGATTAATCAAAGAATTATTACTATAGATATTTTGTATGTATAAAAACTAACACTGATCACAATACGGTACCGACGGAAGACAAGGTACCTCAAAACAAAGCATCATGGCGCACGTGGAGCGAAAAAGAAGGAAATTTGAATTCGAAAACGGAACAGTAAGACGAAAGCTGTCAAAATCAAAAATTGTTTCGAACTTCTGCGTTGTGCTCCGTACTAGTGTCGTAAAATATTTTCCACAAATATAGGTGGTGTGTAGTAACTTCTTCGTTTAATAAAATGGACTGCATAGATATTTCATATTTTTTAAACAACTTACAAAGTTAAACCACTTAAGTCTAGACAGGCCGTAACAATAAGAGTCAGCATAATTCTTGTTTATTTCTCGGGTATTTATCGCGTACTTTACCCAATAAAATACCCCATATATAATCATAATGCTAACAAATCGCGAAGGTTTAAAAAGTTAAAATGAGTCAGTCCCTAGATAAATATATGAAAGAAAATGTAAAGGTAAATTAATTTTAGGATAAAACAATATCTACTAACAATTCCGCGCAAAACCTCCCACTTGTGGGAGCAATTTGTGGGAGGGCGGGCGGTACACTCGAATGACATTTTGTTGGATCTTGTCGGAGGAGGATTCACACAGCATTATCTAGCCCGAAGCTAAGCAGAGCTTGTGTTATGGGTACTAGATAACTGATATACTTAATACAATACACTACATAGATAGATATTTTTTATTATACATAGAAAACACCCAGACCAACGGAACAAATTTCTGCAGATCGAACACAAAATTTTTCCGATGCGGGAATCGAACCCGCAACCTCCTGCGTCGCAGCCGGACCTTCGCCCGCTGCGCCACGGAGGTCGACAATTGACAATTGTTACTAAATATTGTTTTATCCTAATATTATACAATGGATTTCCGCAAAGTAACGCCTGAATCTATTTTTTAAAAGTAAATTGTCATGTAGAACTAAGGACATAGTATACTGTACTTACTATCTGTTTGCATTGCACATTGTGCAACCAAACAATGTAATCAAATATTGTCACAAAAAAATTCGATCTCAACGGGACTTGAACCCGCATCCTTCCCTCAGTACTTACGGGAATGCGCTGACCAATTGCGCCACGAGGTCAAGTGACGTAGAAGTCGAAAAACCTTGGTACTTCCTTCGGACTCTAGCGCCGTTAGCTCCACCTACACGGGAAACATTGAAGTTCATCCATAATCCTGTTCAATGACTAAAGTTGCAATTAGTTTGTTTGACGAGAGGTGTCGCTCAATTCTAAACCATGTGATCTCAATAAATGTATTTAGTACTGACCGAAGAAGTTTCTTTCAGGGTACAAACAACCAACAGCTGACTCCTGAGATCCAAGCCGAGAACGGTCCGTACTGCGCGGTATCACTACGCGCCGCGTCCAAACGGGAGTCTGTGGGACTACAGTGCGGTCGTCTGAGAGACGCCGTGCGTTCGTTGCTCGCTCTGTACACGAGGACTCGACTGCTAGACTTCCATATGACTGATACACAGTACATGTCGCTTAATAACCCTGCCAGTAAGTATTAGAAAGAGTATGTCTACATAATTGAGATAGTCATTTAGTACTCATAACACAAGCTCTGCTTAGCTTGGGGCTAGATGGTGCTGTGTGGATTGTACAGCATTATTTATTTAGTTAATTATTATTTATCGGGTATTAATCGCGTACCTTTTGTTTTTATTGTATTTGATATTCACTCTGTCATTTAGCCGTGAAGGCCATTCATTAGCTTTTTTGTTGCTAAATTCTTGCAAACTATTTTGTAATTAAGCTGAAGCCTTCCTTAAAAATAAATAAATTATTTCCCCTTTGTTATGTTAACAAACCACGAAAGAGTAAAAAGTTTTATTAGTTATTATTAAAATTAACTATACAGATACGTTCTCAACAACAGTGCGGCTCGCTTCGCTCGGCACTTTGTTTGAGGGTTTGCGGGTGCCACTCGCTCATATTTGATATTTATCTCTGGCGTCGAAACTGTTAAACAGATAAATCAAATTTGATTTAGTTTTAGTTGCTTAAAAAGATACTTCATCGATCATGTTCTCAGATATGATATTAAGGTAGAAGAAAATTGGTGCAGCCGTTCAAATGCCATTTTCTATACTGGAGTTTTATATTTTGTACTAGAGTTTCAAAGTAAACAAGTCACAATTTTCGAATGTCTATGATATAATTTTCCTAAGGTTTACTCGTAGTTCAACTTTTCCGCCTATGAAATAATTAAATTGCCTAATTTGTCTGTTCTTCAGAAGCCGCGCCGGCGCACACGATATCAGAGACCACTCTATTCTGCATCGAGGCAGTCCACTGCCTGCCGCTGTGCTGGTCGCACGACGAGTACGTGTTGCACGCGCAGGTGTTCCACGGCACGCGCCCGCTTAAAGTGCCTAACTTCACGCAGTCCTCCAAGATCGAGTGCGGCGGATTCTATCCTAGAATCATATTTGACACGTGGTAAGTAGTCATACTATATGATAGATATAGATACATCGGTTATTAGAAACCATAAGATAAAGTGACGGAGTTTCTACACTGAAAAAAATATAATCCAACTCAGACGCATATGAAATGATAAATATTTCATTCAATACAAACAAGAATGCATGGTAGTTGCAACATATCGAATTTGTTTAAAACAAAAAATAGGCACATCATTGACATATCAATGCTCTTAGTCAAAATAAATATTCACTTTGTCATATTAAACATTTATTTGCACGGGGTTAGCAAACAACTTTGTTGCATTTAATCTCTGAATTAAATTAAATAACTACACTTTAAAAGGCCAATACTTGGTAGGAGCTACTACGATTTAACTAAGTTCTAATAGTCACAGAAGACAAGATCTTATCAGGCTCATATGGATTCATGTGCGTGATCACATTAGACAAGATCGTAATCAATGTAAACTATTTTTTTTTCAGTTTACCCTAGGATAATATTCTAGACCCCTCTTAAAATCCCCAAGACCCCCAAACACAACAAGATGTATTATTTCCCCGCCCATTCTAGAGAGAAAGAAAGAGATAATTTAATTTACCCAAAAAACATACGAGTACAAGTACATATTTTTAGGCAGATAACAACTTAATCTTATTTACTAGGTAGGTATATTAACAGAGTTAGAGGTCAAGGGTAAAATGTGTCTCTGCCTCAGCATGTTGCAGTATTAAAGCATTTGCCCAATACTGCGCTGGTTTTCATGTAGGGCCATTGAGGAGAGATTCTAGTTTATTTGTCGTTTTCAACAACCTTTTGATATTTATTTTCTGCTTTTGTGTTAGGTAAGTCAGGAAAACCTTGTTAATGTACACGGTCATACTTAACAGTACTAACTTCCATAACATTATGTATTATTTGAACAGGTTAAACCTGGACGACCTACGAATAAACGAACTACCCCGTGAATCGCGTCTAGTCTTCACTCTATTCGGGCGGACCCAGCGGCCGGACGACAGCCAACCGGCCATAGACAACACAGAGGAGGGGAAAGAGGAGTCGACAGATGTTCAGATGGAGCAGGTGGAACTAGGCTGGGCATCGATACAGCTGTTTGATTATGACGGGTAAGTTATCATCCTATGCTAGATGCCGCTTGTTCACTGCAAGACGCTGGACTCATGAGAGCCATCGGTCTTAAATTCGTCAATCTAAGGACGAAACATCCTCGGGTGCACAAATGATAAACTCGAAGTTGACCTCCGTTAGATGTTCGAAAGCTTCGGCCCGCGGCTTTCGAACAGGAAAAAGGCTTCTCACGCGTTTTTCCGGAATCATAAGTAGCTTATTTCCTTCCTCGGGAATCCATCTATGACCTTAATAAATATCATCAGACGATCTCATAAGACGATCTCCGTGGCGCAGCGGGCGAAAGTCCGCCTGCGACGCAGGAGGTTGCGGGTTCGATTCCCGTCTCGGAACAAATTTGTGTACGATCTGCAGAAATTTGTTCCGTTGGTCTGGGTGTTTTCTATGTATAATAAAAAAAAATATCTATCTATGTAGTGTATTGTATTAAGTATATCAGTTATCTTGTACCCATAACACAAGCTCTGCTTAGCTTGGGGCTAGATAATGCTGTGTGAATTGTCCAGCATTATTTATTTATTTACATCAAGAACCGTGTAGGCGTGTAAAAGTAACAAACAGACAGATAGAGAGTCAGAATTACTTTTGAATTTATAATATTGCTGGTTATAGGTATAGACAGTATGGAAGGAAATATTTAAAGACCAGTTTTGATTCATTTTAATGTGCATTTGTGTTGCAGGATGCTGGCATCAGGCAACTACTGTTTACCGCTGTGGCCGACGGCGTGCGAGCGCCGCACCGGACCCGCGCCTACCCCTGTGCACGCGCCGCCCAATGCCTGCCCGATGGTCAACATCGGTACGTAGTCTTTAGGAAATATGGTTCAATTTTCAGCCTCCAGTAAACAACTGCCTACCCCGTGGCATAATGCCCGCCCGATAGTCAATATCGGCACATAACCTCTAGGGAATAAGGTTCAATTTACAGCCTCTAATAAACTACTGCTTGACGCTGTGGCCTACGCCGGTGGACGTGCCTCCCAATGCCTGCCCGATGGTCAACATCGGTACGTAGTCTCTAGGAAATAAAGTTCAATTTACAGCCTCTAATAAACTACTGCTTGACGCTGTGGCCTACGCCGGTGGACGTGCCTCCCAATGCCTGCCCGATGGTCAACATCGGTACGTAGTCTCTAGGAAATAAAGTTCAATTTACAGCCTCTAATAAACTACTGCTTGACGCTGTGGCCTACGCCGGTGGACGTGCCTCCCAATGCCTGCTCGATGGTCAGCATCGGTACGTAATCTCTAGGAAATAAGGTTCAATTTACAGCCTCTAATAAACTACTTCTTGAAGCTGTGGCCTAAGCCGGTGGATGCGCCGCCTAATGCTTGCTCGATGGTCAGCATCGGTACGTAATCTCTAGGAAATAAGGTTCAATTTACAGCCTCCAGTATACTATCGGTATCAAGCATACTATCGGTGCGTAATCTCTAGAAAACAAATCTAATTGTTGCTATCACACCGTCCACTACTGGACGCAGACTTCCCCTAATAAGATTATCTATACCCCTAATAATCTTATTGACTTTAATCCCATGGAGAGGTTGATGCTGGGCAAGCGGGTTGAGGATCGCAGTTCGGTGGGGATTGTTCTGCAGGGGGCGCTGCTGCCCGCCCCCGGTGGATATCCCTTCGTCGCCTCTTACGACACCCACGGAGAGTTGTTTTGGTGCAAATTCTAAACTGGCACCACACAGTTAATATTACTGTGTGGTAATATAATTCATTCATCCGTATTCATCCGTATTAATTCATATTACGGTTTACAGAAATCCCAGTGTACACCCACACTGGCGTGCGATGGACGAGCGACGAGAGCCAGCAACGAACGCTGTCAATGGACCAACTGCCCAAGTTCGACAGCTTGGACGCACAGACTCAGTCGCAACTGCTGCATTTGATCGAACAGGGCTCGTACCAGAGAATGCCTACGGAGTGTAGGGAGGTAAGGTTTAGAAGGTTGCTTGTGCTAACACCTTTAAAATGATAATATTTTGTTGATAGTTGATTAATGGATTTTATTCTAAAACACTACGAGATAATGGTGATAATGATATGAGACACGCGCCCGGTATGAAAGGCTAACATGTACTGATGAGAGCGCGCGCTTTGATATTGCTACAATAAAGTAAAAATGCTGACGCAAAAGAATGGTGCGGTTTCACCGGACAGCATAGCTGTCCGGTGAAACCGCACCATATATAGATAAATACCAATATAGATTAGGCCCGTTTTATGAAAGCTTGATCCATCTATGCTTGAGTACATCAACCTCAACAGCCTGTGTTGGTCCACTGCTGGACGCAGGCCTCCCCTTTTTGGGATAAACGAAGAGTAAATGTATCTTTATAAAGGTCATTTATATTTTTTTCCACCTCTCTCGCTGCGTTGCCCGCTGCGCTGCACGGGGCCACACCGCGCACCGGCCACGACGCGGCGGCGTTTATATTTCTATAAGTATTTTGTTTGGATTGACTTTTAAATTCAATATCTTTAAATGAAATGTCTGATTTGAATAATTCAAAAAGTTATCTACAGGTATTGAAACAGTCTTGAATACGAAATGGTTTATTTGGATAAGGATTAATACAAAGGCATGGATAACATGGTCTGATTTTGGTCGCCATTCTATTAACTTTTAAAATGTAAAAAAGTACTTATATTGACATAACTACAATAGTTGGACATATGGTAACGCAAGTAAGCTTTTTGTAGATATCTTCTTGAATATTGTAGAACATTTTTTTGTTCTATCATCAATAGTTTCCGCAGCGCATGCGATGAAAGACAATTTATGGATATTCTTTTTACACCTTTACATTATTGAAATTTTAGTAGGGATTCCTTATATATTCAAGTAATAAATATAGCCTATGTTACTCAGGGATAATGTAGGATTCTAATGGTGAAAGAATTTTTGAAATCGGTCCAGTAGTTTTTGAGTTTATTCGTTACAAACATACATAAATACAAATCTTTCCTCTTTATAATATTAGTATAGATACAAGTCCTCAAGCATAACATCTATGACTGAGCAATCTCTCATAATACGGACCCAAGTGTGTGGTCGGGGCGGTTTCGGTGTAAGAATCGACACGTAGATGTCCTAAGAGCCGACTAAGAGAACCATCCAGAGGAAGAGCTAATCACCAACACCTGTTCCGATTAGTTCAACTATTAGTTCAACCAGTTGAACTAATGGCACCAAAAACTTCCCGTTATTTCAACTTTGATATTTTTTTGTAAAAGTTGAACTTTCTGGACATAATTGATCCTGTTAGTTCAACTTTCTATTTGTCCAGCATTATTTATTTATTTATCAGGGTTAAATAAAAATAACTATTCCTCCCAAGAATTATAAAACAGGCAAGTCGATACGAGATATCAGGTACCAGGATAGCAGAAACGATTGAGAGGGATTTCACTGTAGATTCACAAAGAGTCAAGTACAGGTTGCGAAAACCTCTTCATGGTTTATGCATTCCTGGTACTTGGCCCTGCAGAAATAACTATTCTTAATTATATTCATCGATCAAGGTTTTCGCCGGCCCCCAGGGGAGGCTGCGGAATACCTGATCGGAGATAATATTGCACATGGGTAAAACCTGCTGACCTCAGAAAAGGTTGTACCTAAGTACCAGGAATGCATAAACCATGACGAGGTTCTCATGGTCTATGCTATGCAATCTTCCTCTTCATGGTTTTTGCATTCCTGGTGCATGGAATTCTACCTACACCTTTTTTGAGGCCAGCAGCTGTTGCTCCAAAGTGGTTATCATTGTGCAATACAATTTTAAAATTCATGGTAGGAATAGTTATTTTTATTTAACCACGTTAAATAGAAAATTGAACAAATAGGATCAATGTTGTCCAGAAAGTTCAACTTTTACAAAAAAATATCAAAGTTGAAATAACGGGAAGTTTTTGGTGCAATTAGTTCAACTGGTTGAACTCAGAGTTGAACTAATCGGAACAGGTGAATCACCAATCCGTTTGCCAAACGTGGCCATTATTGCAAAAAAACCCTTGTTGAGCAGGTTCCGCAGTGGATGTATTTATTTATTAAAGAAGATAGAAGTTTATAGTGAAAGAACTAAATCACTCACTGTCCTATGCTATTGACTATAAATACATGTTATAACTTAAATATATTAAAAGAGTTTTAACTATCACACTTAGTTTGTCGTGGAATATGTCGACATGTATAGGTGACTAGCTTCTGCCCCCGGCTTCTAGGCTAGATGGAAATAAAACTCACACTAGCATTTTAATATCTCATTTATCAAAATCTTTCAAGTCGATATGCGCGAGGTAATAAAAAAAATCCAGATACCACATAGAAAAGCATAACTCGCATCACCGGTAAAAAAATGTCGAAGTCAGGTTTTCGTTGTAATTACCCAATTCTTTGAAGAAAAAATAAAATAACCAAGCAGTCGATACAGTGACCGCCTGAAGCACCAATCCAATCCTCTAGCAAGAGCTCTCGTAGATAACACGATCAGAACAACGTGGTTGAAAAGGAGCCATATTCTGGACAATCTATAACTGGAAGGAAGGACCCAAATCAAAATCAAAAACTCTTTATTTCCATAAATACAATAAATTTACACTTAGAAAAGATCAAATTATAAAACTAAAAACTGACACGGAAATAAAGTGATCTTTTGATTTCTGTCGCTTCGGTATGCAGACTAAAGTAAAGAAGCGACGAAGAAACCTTTAGCCTGTTAATTCTTATTTTTCGAGTACAGAGTCCTTATCCTAAATGACAGCAGCACACTCAACAAATTCGCTTATAGTCCATGAATGATCGCGGATACAGCAAAGAACAAAAAAATAATTACCAAATTCTTCGTTATTTCAGATACTATGGGAGAAACGTCAATACCTGGTCCAGTTACCGGGCGCTCTGCCCCTAGTACTCCTAGCCGCTACTAACTGGTCGGGCGAGCATCGGGAGCAACTGTTAGCGTTGCTTCGGGTTTGGGAGAAGCCTTCTCCGTTGTATGCTATGCATTTACTGCTGCCTTGGTAAGAACTTATTTAACTATTAGCTTCTGATAAAACTTTTAAATTCATCATGGTTATTAACACTAAAGTCATTTACAACGGGATATTTACCATGATTTGAGTTTTGAGCTTGCCAGTTATTCTGTGATCGTGGCGCTTGAAACTGTGCCGTAATATTGGAAAGCTGTAAATACCTTGACCGTGCCTGTCGCGGCGTAAGAATTGACTCAACTCAGCCCCGTAAGACCCTACTAGGTGCCTTTTATTTATTCGGCAAGGAAATTCGTTTACGAATAAACTGGTCTGGGTGACCAGAATTATGTGGGATTCGACGCCCTGAGAAGGACGTAATACCCACTAAAAACCTCTCCGGTGTCGCCATTTTCGCCGAACCACGGGAACATTTAAAACCTCCACGGCCCGACTGGCGTCCTCTCTTCCTTCTATACATGGCCGGCCCCATTCTTCCGTCACTTTTCCTACCCCCGATTAGGATACAGTTGAAACCGCAGCCTACTATACCAGAGGAATAATAAAAGATTCCTTCTGTCTATTTTTAACCCCTCCACTGCAATTACCAATCCGCCTGAAGCGGATTGGTAATCGCAGTGTATGCAAAATGTAAAAAAATACCTGTGTGTTATTGTTAAAATAGGAATTAAATATAGAATGTAACGTCATCAAGTGTACCTACGATGGAATAAATACTACAAAAAAATACAAAATTTCTAATGTGTTATTTGATTTGAATTTATCAGTATTCGGAACAATCATTAAAAAAAAACATGTGAAAATCGCATGTGCGCGTATCTATTGCTACAATTGAGTTTTCAATTTGAATTTACTGGAGTGATTTTGAAGATTCTAAAACGATGATTTTCCTCGAAGGTGTAGAATAAAGCACTATGTATAGCTCGGGAGAAACTGCCATTCCTACCTCGTGTGTTTTAAGGCCCTCGGCTGCGCCACAGGCCTCAAATGACACACTCGATAGGAATCGGGCACTTTCTCGCCTAGATGTACAATGTACTATTTATTGTCTTCAGTTTCCCCGATGCAGCGGTGCGCGAGACAGCGGCGCAGTTGATCGACAAGATATCGGACGACGAACTGTGTCAAATACTGCCGCAGCTCACGCAAGCCTTGCGTCACGAGACTTATGAACCCAGTCCTTTGGCGGGTAAGATACTTTTTATTTACTTATGCAGCTTGTCGCAGATTTAGACTGCACTGCTGCACAGTACGGCTTTACCTCTATACAGGGAGCCACGGAAAGGGTATACTAAGCCGAAAGGGGGTAACCCCCGAGGGGATTATCTTGTGAAAAAATATTTTTAGTAGGTATTTAGTTTTTTAACAGTATAGTTTTTTCTTTTCCTATTCGTGTTCGCTTGAAGCTTACAGTAAGCCATTTTGTCACTCTAAAATGTATCAAAAGGTGGCGAATTTAAGCACATATTTGAATGCTGATTGTTGTGTCTGGATGTATGTGCTAAGTGCTTTCCCGTACGGTAGTGGTGAAAGTGTAACGTGTTTATCGTGTCGTGTTTCTAAGTGAACGTTTCAGTATCTTAGCAACTCCGTTTATACGCCAGGTCTCCCGCGAAACAGGCCTGGCCTACTAAGACGACCAAAGGCAACAATGAATATATCATTGTTGCTTATAATCTCCGCAGTAGGCCAGCAGGGATATTGATAGATTCACAAATTAACAGACTCCCTCGCGGACGCGACTCGCGGAATCTGACACTGATTCGCGCGAAATTCAAATATTTTAGCGGTTTTTAATATTTTCTGCGTTCTGCTAGGAACTAAACTACCAGAAAAGTAGTTTTCCATAAATAAAAAAACATTTTCTATGAACCAATGTTTGTACCATGGTCATTCGAACATGCCGTTCAAATTTTATGATGTAATTTGAAATTTCTGATTTGTCGAAGAGTCCCATGAGGTCTAATCTAAAGAAAATTAAGCACTTCGAGTTTACTATGAGTGTTAGCGGGTTAATTACAAAACTTGTTTTTGTTGGAAAACACATAACGAGTTATGTATTTTGTGTGTTAAACGTTTATTTATGTTTTCAGCGTTGTTGTTGTCCCGAGCGCTCATGGCACCTGCAATCGCGCATCGACTGTTTTGGCTGCTGGTCCATTCGCTGCCGAATGTGCCTCAGGTAATAATAACAACCTACCTTAAGTCTGTTAGTAACGGATTTAATTTTTTCATTGGTTTAAGTTCAAGAAATACATATGTACATTTATATATCTAGTAAATTTCAGTACAATCAGAAACTCACAGAAGATTTTATTTAGCTCTAGGAATGATAGTTTGCACGCAAGAAGTTGGAATAAAAATGCTTTTGTTCCGAAAAAAAGAGTACAAAACCGCGGGAAGAAGCTAGTACTTATTAAATAAAATTGAATAATCTTGATATATATGTCGAAAATATCATGATACTAGGGTTTTTAAAATAAGCAGAACCGACGGCCTAATGATTCGGCCATCGCTCCTGCCTTAGCAATTCCAAAATCTACTCAGCCTATTCAAACCTACGAGCTCGCTTACTAATTATAATGTTTTCAAAAGCAAGGGAATATCTGTGCTAAAGCTCTTAATTTAAAACTAACCAAATGAAATGAGAATCGTTCACAAAGGTTACAAAATTATTTTTATTCAAAGTTCACAATGGCTTCAACTTACACGTGTTGTCTGCTTCACACCTCCAACCAGAATGTCGTTCCTTGAATATTCTAGACGTTTCCCGCGCTATTTCCCCCTCCACTTCAAGCAAACTCGTTGCGAGCGTTCGAGAATGGCGGGAAAATCAAGAATACTTCAAGTTCACAATAATCAATTAAAATAACACATTGATTCCGACACAATAACTCTATCTAAATTAAATAATAATTATTTGAACATTTTTGAAGGCGATTAAAACAAAATAAATTAAACTGCTAACAAATTCAGACATTCAAGACTTCCTCTAATGTTACGCAACAACCAAGGATGAATCCCATAAAGACTTCTAAATTTATTAATAATTCTCTAAAGATTTAAGAAAGCCATTTAAACTAGATAGCTTAATATTTACTTCACAATTCTTTTAAACAAGGTTCTGACGTAATGACAGTTGGTCACAAAACCTTTTAATATTACAAAATCGTTCAGATTAAATCTTAGAACTATTTCCAAATCCATTACTTATTGTTTTACGATTTTCTGGATTATTAATAATTCTCTAAAGATTTAAGAAAGCCATTTAAACTAGATAGCTTAACATTTACTTCACAATTCTTTTAAACAAGGTTCTGACGTAATGACAGATGGTCACAAAACCTTTTAATATTACAAAATCGTTCAGATTAAATCTTAGAACTATTTCCAAATCCATTACTTATTGTTTTACGATTTTCTGGATTATTAATAATTCTCTAAAGATTTAAGAAAGCCATTTAAACTAGATAGCTTAACATTTACTTCACAATTCTTTTAAACAAGGTTCTGACGTAATGACAGATGGTCACAAAACCTTTTAATATTACAAAATCGTTCAGATTAAATCTTAGAACTATTTCCAAATCCATTACTTATTGTTTTACGATTTTCTGGAAGAAATACAGCTACCTAAATCTAGGTTTTTACAAATTCACCCGCGAACTCATTATTTATTTGAAATTGAAATCTCAATGCTTACATTCAATCTCTTACCTATTTCTAAATTCCTTATTAATTATTTAAGGAATTTTAATAGGAGAGAAATCTAACCAATTCACCTTTTTCAAAAATAAGTAGATGTAAGTACTTGGTATCAAAACATTATTGATTTATAGAAAAGTGACCTAACCAAAAATTGATGACTTAACTCGTAGTTTAAATATTATTTTATGATTTAAGATGGCAATTCGCAGATATCACTGAGGTTATCATAAAAGCGTTGTTGTTTTGAATTAAGGGTTCTTCAAACTGGTCAGCTGGAGGTTCGCTGCGGCGACACGGCCATTCTGAGATGCGTCGCGTGCTCAGCGTCGCTCCCAGGGGTTTGTTGCTGGAAAGAGATAACAAGTGTTGAGGCTAGGCACTTCCACAGTAACCTATTACCTATAGCTTCATGTTGAGTGAAAGGCTAGATACTTCCACAGTACATCTAATCTTTTTAAATTATAACACTCGACGATAGACAGAACACAACACAATTAACCAAATTTTGTAACAAAACACAACTTGCACCACTCAAGTTTTGTCTTATTAGAACAGATAAACCATATTTCTAGAAAAACATGACTCACTCCACGCAAGTTTGTTTTGATGGTAAAGTTTATCACAGTGTGATAGTGTTTGTGTGTAAAAAGAAAAAGGGAAGGATAGAGGTCCGTGAGAGGTCGATGCTGCTCAGAGCAGAGGCCCTAGGATTATGGTATAGGTTGATGCTATGCTCTAGGCGGTCTTGTACGCCGCGGTACATAGGGGACTAGGATAGGACAATTTTTGGCTTTGATGACCCCCACGTGTCATCGCAGCATCTTTTGATAGGTGGCTTTGATGACCCCCGCGTGTCATCGCAGCATCTTTTGATAGGTGGCTTTGGTGACCCCCATGAGTCACCAAAAGCATTTTGTTTTGTGATCTGATGATCATGATGATGATGATGATGATGATGATGATGATGATGATGATTTTGTGCTCTAGGTATCCTCTGATACCAAGATGCCTAGACACTTGACTCAGTGTATGTGGTAAAACGAAGAAGTGGGTGTGTGTGAGAGTGCTTGCCTGTCGAGTTTGTATGTATGTATGGAAATGCATTATGAAAGTTTCTCACCGGGATTGAACTGTGCTGGCTTATGTTTGGGCGACACGGCTTCCTGAACACAGATGCCTGGGTATTGTCTACGCTGTAGTTGATTGGGCACCACTTTGAGGGGTCGCCGTAGGTAGCAGTCGTACTTCAGGATTCTGTAAATTTCATAGAGAGCACCAAGCTTGAGATCAAGAAAGGTTTAGTTTAGCCTTAGAAAATAAAGGAGGGGAAGGCTTTACAAAATTACCCCAAATTTTATTTTTTACCAAAATTTTCCAACGGGGAGGCAAGGTAAACAAACACATAGAGTACAGAGGCAGGATTATGCTCACATAAAACTTGTGTTCCTACCAAACCCATACTAAAACAATGTAGTAATAGATCTTGCTGAGGGGAAGAGTGTTGTTATAGCATTTCCTTTCCATTATGTTCAAAGGGATAGCGGATAATTTTAAATTAGTTCAAGGTCTTCCACCTAAGAACTCACGCCCAACATCCACTTTTATTTGTCGAGGTCCCATACATGTAAATAAATAAGAGGCAATTCTGGACAAACAACACAGCATCACCTAGCCCCAAAGTAAGCCAAGCTTAGTGTTATGGCTACTAGGTAATGGATATACATAAATACATTACAAAGACAATTTGTGCTGGACATCCCTTAGCCAGGTGGGATGATGACCTGTGAAAGACTGCCAGTAGATGCTAGATGCTGCAAGATTAATACAGGGCGCTATGGCGCTCATTAGGGGAGGCCTATGTTCAACAGTGGGCTAATAGAGGCTGGTGATGACAATGATGTACCCATGTACGATATTCGGCAGGCAATTCATTTCCTATGAAGCGCATCAATGCTAGGTATGTTGAGTTTCTGCTGAAATGTAATCCGCTCGCCCTTCCTGCCACTCAATGTCAATTTTGGTATCATCTGTGTATGCGAGGAAGTAGCAGAATTCCGGTAGGTGCGTGTGTACGTGCGTTATTGAGACAACAGCTTACATTTTATTTGAAACAAATTATTAGTAAAACCTGCGAATTATCTACCGCGATCCATTCAGAGAGGAAGACCGTCTTCAATGATCGTTTGAAACTTAAACAAATACGTTGGAAAGTCCACATTGTAACGAAAATCCGCTTTATAATACGAGAATTCACTTACACGAGGACAATTAAAGCTCCATGAACTAGCTAGAGTAGAATTTACAGCCTTCCAACTTTTCCAAAACATTCTAATCTCTCTGACCAAAACAAGCAAATTGCGACAAGACCACTGCAGTGTTGCCAGTGGCAGATAGTCAAATATAACATGGGACAGCTCAAAAAGTAACATTTTCCCGAGAAAAGTTACATTCCCTTAGATTATGTGGAAAACGACTTACGTAATGCTTTACTAGGGTAACTACTTTGTTACACAAAAACTAAAATAAGTTGTATGTCCTGTCCCATTTGTTCAATTTCGAAAAAATCATAATACTTAATTGTTTATCGAATAATCGATTGGCGATGCTGAAAAAGGAAAAACATACAATCAATTATGTGTGTCTAAGTAATATACCAACCAATTTATTAATATCTTTCAATATTGCAACTTACTTTGTTAACAATGAATATGAAAAAACGTCATTTTAATTGAGATATTTAATTTATTTATTATATTTAAAATGGAGACAGGATTGATTTGAACTGGTAGAACCTGGAAAAAAAGAGTTTATTAGCATCGTAGTCATGAAAAATAGTTACTCAAAACGTTTTGAGATTTAAATAAAATTGTGCAATTAGTACCTTCACCACTCTTGCTATAATAATTAATGTTATTTTTGCATGCATCATTGCTTTCGAAGGCTCAAATTTTATGGCGTTTTTAATATTTGCTTTAGTAGCCATCAAAGAAGAAATAGTTTCAGTGTTTAGCCTGTTCCTGTTTTCACATTTAATTAATTTAAGTTGACTGAAAATTCGTTCCACGCATGCATTCGAAAAAGGCAACACAAGCAAAAGCCCGATAACCTTTTTTAAATTTGGAAATATTGGAGTACCAGTCAAATCCTTCAGCTTCAAAATTTTTCTCCAATATTCTTCAACATTTTGAGACAAATCTAAGTCATTATGGTCAAGGAATGCATGCTTTTTCCATTCTTTTTGTAGCTCCATATCATTAACATCATCTTTAATGTTTGGGAATCTGATCAACACGCTTGATAAATCTTTTTTTTCAAATTTTTGTGCTACGCTTGGTTCAATGACTTCCATAATGCCGTATATTGGGTCAGAAAAATCATATCGTTGCGTTATTTGCTTTATTGATTCTATGTAAAACATTAGACAAGTTCTTTTGAAGTCTGTGATTTCGGTTTTCGGTTCAGGGATTTCTTTTGACAGTTCTTCAATTGATGATTGTGCAGCTACTCCTAAATATATTTTCTCAAGGGGCAAAAAAAATCTTGGATTTGCATATTCTATTCGGTAGGCATCGGTAGTCTTACAGTAATTGAATTGCATGTAGTTGCTGGCTATTGTTTTTATTAATTTTTGTGTTTCAGGTTTTAATTGGTGGAGTAATGGTTTTTCAGACTGGAACAGGCGGTTGAAATCGTTGAATAGATCTAGGACGTAAGACATAAATTCTAGGTAAACTTTTGTGAGTTGGTTATCAAGTACGCCAATTATTTCCTCTGTGATTTTACTAGGATCTTCTAAAACTTCGAGTCTAAAGTACTCAGAGAGTACATCGTATTGTTCTAATACTCTGTTGACGCAAGCCTGTAGAGATAACCATCTTGTAATCGAAGGAGTCAAAATTTTATGGAAATCAACATTAAAAAATATTTGTAATTCTTTAAGCTTTTCTTGTCTGAGTGAACTGCGGCTAAAATGTGATCCAACATTTCTTAAAAAATCTTCCACAAATCTCGGAAGCTTGAGACAAGCTTTAGAAGCCACCAGATGAATCATGTGGCAGCTACACTTTACACATACAATGTGTGGTACTTTTTCTTTCAAGTGGCTGAATACGGAATTATGTTGGCCAACCATACTGTTCGTGGTATCAGAAGCAAAGCCAACGAAGTTTTTTAAAGGGATCTGTTTATTTGTAAGCCAATTCAATAATCCATCTGTGAGGTCTTTGGCTTTTCCTGAAGTAACTTCATACATGTCAAGGAATTGAGTACGAACCAAGAATTCATCCTCGTCAAAAAATATCACTGCCAGTGCACATTGCTTTTTAACGCTTATATCTGTAGTCTCATCCATGATTACACTAAATGTTGTTTTTTTGAGTTTTGATACAAGTTCTTCTGTCAGTATTGGACCAAGTACAGTTTTTACGATATTCGTTGCTTTTGTTCTTCCTAAATTAACAGATTTGATAATTGCTGAATCAGGAAATGTATTAGCTAAAAAAGGAATTAAGTCGTCTGACAACAACAGTGGCAAATTATGTTCAGCGAGAAAAGCACATAGCTTAAGTTCAGCTCTTTTCTTTAGCTCTTCTTCTTTTTTCGGTTTTAAGTTAAACGCTTCGTCTATGGATGTTGTTTTACTTATAGCGTTAACGTTTTGTTTATGTTTTGTTGTATTTTGATGCTTTACAAGAGCAGGCTTATGGTTGAGTACGTTACAATTACAAATTGTACAAAAGGCCGTGATTGAACCGGTTTGTTGCTCCCTTTTTGAGAGCCAATTTTTAAATGCAATGTCTACGAGCCATGTTTCGTTAAAATTATAAGTTTGCTTTTTCCTTTTTTCAGGAGGTACTTCATTGAATAAGCAATCTACATTTTCTCGATCGTCGTTTTTTTCTTTTGAAGTAGAGGCTTTAGCAGTCAAAAACCTCTCCATTATCTTCAGATACATATTTTGTTATCATAGCAAAACAAGGAATACATACATCATTCACCACCACACCATACATGAAAAAAAAAGCGATAGATAAAGATCAAGAGAGAAAACAAGACAAAAACCATGCATCCGTGTAAAAAAAAAACATGATTCGATCGATACTGTGTGTGCGTACATCACGGGGCATCACCAAAAACTGACGTGAAAATGCATTTTTTCGAAAGAGACTTATACATGAATAAGATAATAAAAAATATTCAAATGGTCTCATTTCGGACAACTGTGCAACAACTTTTGCATTGGCAACACTGGGCACACACTGGAATGGAAGTCGCGCGCAAGGAACATTTATATACTCTATGGGAGGTCGCGCGCGTCGATTCGAAAGGCTAAACATTGGTATACACCAAACGAGTGATAGAGTCCACACAAGCACTGATTAGAGCATTTATTTTGGTTCATATTCCAGCCAGAGGCAATAAAAACTTTGACTTGGGACTTCAGTGGTGGTGCGGACTCTAGGGATATTCCCGCGGGCCTATTAGTTTTGTTTAGATAGTATTATGCTAGTGTAATCTATATTCGAACATTCAAATTACTTATGACAACTTTAACTCAACTTTTGAAACAACTACGTAGGTAGGTATTAGGTACCTACCTATTTACCTTTGATTAACGGAGGTCGATTAACAAAATCAACATTCTAGGATAGGATAATATTACCTTGTTCTAGGGCAACGCCAGCCGGTATACCTGCTCAGCCCACTCTCTCCTAATTCCTGTAAACAAAACTAAAGTTACTAAAACATAACAATGTACAACGAACGGCACTTTATGTAGGTATACTATGCTTATTTACTTGTAACATAGATGACAATACAAAAATAAACGTACCTATTTCAGTTGCAAACACGACTTGTTGTTGAATTACTGATTTCTTAGATACCTACCTACTCACTCATTAGATTAAAACTACAATAAATGCAACATTTACTTACCAAGTTTTGTTAGCAATACAATACAAGTCACTGTACTTATAATACGGTTTACAGCAATCACTTCTGAAATAAAACTCTATCCAACCAACCCAGCCAACCAAAGTTGAATCACAAATTCACGAGTTCACAAACAAACAAACAAAATATAGTATAGTACCTAGTCACCACTCGGTTGCTAACTAGCCTAAGTAAGCGAGATAGAAGATCGAGAAATACACGCGAGTGAGTAAGAGGCACGACGTAGTGACAAATTTTCGCGCGGACGTCGCATCAGTCAGTCAGTCCACAAAATCAAGTGTGCCAACATGACCAACAAAAACATTCTTGGATGCGTTCCGTTTCACAATATTTTTTGTATGCTGGAAAATATTGTTCAAGTTTATAAAGTGACAAGTAACACAAAATAACATATTGAGTCGTGTAACATGGAGGTAACATGAGAGGGTCAAAAGTAACGTAAAATGTTACAAAAGTAACATTCTGGCAACGCTGGACCACTGACAATTCCCGTTTGAAAACTTGGAAACGTCAACTTCAGTTTGACAGTTATGAAAAAGTGAGTGACGCAAATTCAATACTTGAAACGTCAACTTCAGTTTGACAGTTATGAAAAAGTGAGTGACGCAAATTCAATACTTGAAACGTCAACTTCAGTTTGACAGTTATGAAAAAGTGAGTGACGCAAATTCAATACCGGTAGGTAGGTAGGTACTAAAGTTTACGACTTTTTGGCCAGCTAGCCGTACCAAAAATAGCTTTTATCTATCAAGGCTAGCTAAGCTACCTACTTCATCTATAGCGCTGTCACAAGCGTATGAAAAGTCGTGACGGAGCACGGTTGTCGAGAAAATCGTAAATGCAATTCGAAACCAACATTGGTAGAATTGTGTCGAACCATGATGCAGAGCCAAAAGTTAAAGAAGAAGTAGAAGAGAAACAAAACTCCTTGGGATTTGCTTTTTCAAAGATGAAAATAATGTAGGTAGTTTGAAGCTTCTATGTTTCTTTCTAAAAAGTTTTAAAGGCTACGGTAGGTTAGCTACTTATCCCACTTATCCAATTGAAACCTACTTTAGAACTAAAACAAAATGAAACTTAGTTTTCAGAGCAAAACAACACATTATCGTTTTGTTGAGAAAATCGCCTCTATCAGAGGCAGTAATTGTCTTACATGAACGTAATACCTACTTCGTGAAGGAATAATTACATCCAATTGAACAAATCGTGAACCGATCGAGATCGAACTTCTAGTTCGATCTCATCCACGAAGCAATGGAAAAATAAAACAGAATAATAAGATGGGACAAATGTCCTGTAAACATCATAACCACAAACAACTTATGGAATGAAGGTTAACATTTTGAAGAATAAAAACAAACTAGAATATCTACGTAAACGAGGAATTTCCTCCACAAGTGTTAGACAGATACTTACATAAATCCCTGCTAAATCATCTGCAAAAATGAAAGCAAAACTGCAGTCAGTAAAGCATATCTACACGGCTACGCTTACCTATACAAGATTGTCATACTAATGACCAAGGCTCACCAACAAGACAAGACTCAAGCTCCAACTCCCAACTACAGTAAACGTTAGCTGTGACCCACTAGGGGATCCGGAAGATTCAAGGAACCCACATGTCAAGAAATCAATTTTTGCCAAAGGAATAAACAAAGTTGGATTTTTAGACTCAAAAGCCAAAGCTTTGCAACCTAGAGGAGGTACCTGCATTTAGTTTTAGTATTGAATGGTGAAATCTTAATATTAAGTTATGTTTGTGCAAGGCAATAAAGCTCATTTTATTATAAAATTTTTTAGCTGACTACTAATGTTAGGTCGGCCAAATTGACCGTGATTCAGACCACTCTCGAATACAATACCTATTAGAAGATCGCCTACATGTATATGAATGGTGTTTTATTGGACTGTTAAAAATTCATAAATCTTTATTAATTATCGAGCTACCTCTAGATTGTTTGCAATGGACTGTAGTTAAATCAACTGTTTAAATTGTAAATACTAGTGCTACTTTATTTCCGTTTTTTATTGAAATTTTCTTTGTTATTAAATTTTAATTCAAAATTATTATTATGCGTTTCTCATTTCCATAATCTCAGGCTAATAGTTACTTGGTCCTTTAGGAGGCCTGCGTGGGGCCGGTGCCAACAACACAGAGGCCTTTTATGAGAGTTCTCTTTGAAAGAGTCTAAAAGCGAGAACTACACAAAGCGAGTATCATCCTAGGGTGCACAATGTGATACACCTTGATTATTACCGTTTTCTTTTCTAACCTGTGTCTAATGTGTGCCCAGGTTTTTGGTCTTACTGATATCATTGCACCACTCGCGGACTCCGACCCTACAGTCTGGGTCATACGATATAGTCCATGATGGTTTTCTTAATTTTGTCAGGAGATTTTAGTCGTCGAAAAACACACTTGGTAACATGGTGACCATTATGTTTATGCATTCATTAAAAATCAGGAGGTTACAATACCTATTTGGCGAGATACTACCGGGCTTGCATCAATATGCATTGTTTGTCCTGCTGGACCCCGCGCCCACGTGGCGGGCATGTTCGCTGCAGTGGTTGCGCCATCATGTGTCCACGTGTTCGCGCCATTAGGTGTGCACGTGGTCGGTGGATCTGGTACTGGTGGATCCTCTTCGGGCTCGCTCATGTCGCGTCTTGTAGAATGCGACTGCTGCAGCCAGAACCTGAAAACGTGATAACGAGAGGGCAGTAACGGTAGCAGAGTCGAGGGATTGTGGAAACAATCCCACTTCTGATGTCGAAAATATCATGATACTAGGGTTTTTAAAATAAGCAGAACCGACGGCCTAATGATTCGGCCATCGCTCCTGCCTTAGCAATTCCAAAATCTACTCAGCCTATTCAAACCTACGAGCTCGCTTACTAATTATAATGTTTTCAAAAGCAAGGGAATATCTGTGCTAAAAAGCTCTTAATTTAAAACTAACCAAATGAAATGAGAATCGTTCACAAAGGTTACAAAATTATTTTTATTCAAAGTTCACAATGGCTTCAACTTACACGTGTTGTCTGCTTCACACCTCCAACCAGAATGTCGTTCCTTGAATATTCTAGACGTTTCCCGCGCTATTTCCCCCTCCACTTCAAGCAAACTCGTTGCGAGCGTTCGAGAATGGCGGGAAAATCAAGAATACTTCAAGTTCACAATAATCAATTAAAATAACACATTGATTCCGACACAATAACTCTATCTAAATTAAATAATAATTATTTGAACATTTTTGAAGGCGATTAAAACAAAATAAATTAAACTGCTAACAAATTCAGACATTCAAGACTTCCTCTAATGTTACGCAACAACCAAGGATGAATCCCATAAAGACTTCTAAATTTATTAATAATTCTCTAAAGATTTAAGAAAGCCATTTAAACTAGATAGCTTAATATTTACTTCACAATTCTTTTAAACAAGGTTCTGACGTAATGACAGTTGGTCACAAAACCTTTTAATATTACAAAATCGTTCAGATTAAATCTTAGAACTATTTCCAAATCCATTACTTATTGTTTTACGATTTTCTGGATTATTAATAATTCTCTAAAGATTTAAGAAAGCCATTTAAACTAGATAGCTTAACATTTACTTCACAATTCTTTTAAACAAGGTTCTGACGTAATGACAGATGGTCACAAAACCTTTTAATATTACAAAATCGTTCAGATTAAATCTTAGAACTATTTCCAAATCCATTACTTATTGTTTTACGATTTTCTGGAAGAAATACAGCTACCTAAATCTAGGTTTTTACAAATTCACCCGCGAACTCATTATTTATTTGAAATTGAAATCTCAATGCTTACATTCAATCTCTTACCTATTTCTAAATTCCTTATTAATTATTTAAGGAATTTTAATAGGAGAGAAATCTAACCAATTCACCTTTTTCAAAAATAAGTAGATGTAAGTACTTGGTATCAAAACATTATTGATTTATAGAAAAGTGACCTAACCAAAAATTGATGACTTAACTCGTAGTTTAAATATTATTTTATGATTTAAGATGGCAATTCGCAGATATCACTGAGGTTATCATAAAAGCGTTGTTGTTTTGAATTAAGGGTTCTTCAAACTGGTCAGCTGGAGGTTCGCTGCGGCGACATATAAATTGATAACAAATCGCGGAAGTTGAAACGAAACTTGTCTTTTCAATTTCAGAGGCAAGAACAAGAGTTCCTCGGCATATCCCTCGAGGAGAATCCGTCTGAGGCGCTAGAGAACGAAGCTGGCATGACGAGCGTGTGGCGGTACCGGCTGATGCTGCGCGCCTTGCTGGCGGTCTGCGGGGAGAGCTTGCACAAGACGCTGGTGCGGCAACAGCTGCTTGTGAAGGTAATTACAACTAACGCATACAAAAGCATTTACAAAAAATACTCGCGAAACAGTTGAGCTATTTGCAGACTGTTGCTAAGAATTGAGATGTAGCTTAACTGATCAATAGCAATCGGAAACGTCCCCAAGATGCTTGCTGGATTGCCCCGCTGTATGGCAATTCTGATACGCTGCGGCAAAAACTCACCAGCTCTCGGCTCCCAGGGTCACGCATTGCTTTGACCACGCGTTCTTGTAAAGGTTAGTTTGACTATTTCGTGGCACTGTTTCAACAAAAACAGGGTAAAAACCATAGCTCAAAGAATTTTTTGGGCAAACTGAAGTGCAACTGGGCCACCCTGGGACCTTACGAAGAACCGACACGGTTGTCGGTCTGGGGTAGACGTGATCTTCACACCTACGGATACGGAAATTGCGCGGCATACAAAGTAAATCCATCCAAAGTGCTAGAGAACGGTCACAGTCACAGGGATTTCCTGTTTACCATATTTATACACGTGACGCTTTAACTACCGTTTTACATTGATTTACAACAACCTCTGTATGGCGCAGCCAGATGGATCTTATAATTTGCGTTCTCTTCAGATGCTGTCAGAAGTGGCCCTCAGTATAAAGAGCGCCAAGGAGACGAGCCGCCAGCGCACGCTGACCGCGGGCGGCACCAAGCTGGCCGCGGTGCTGAGGCAGGAACCCGCGGCGTTGCCGCTGGCTCTGCACAAATACGTACACGATGTCGATATCAAGTTAGTTCCTCTAATATATGTACGTAGCTGAGAGATATCCACTGCTGAACATTGCTCTCCCCCAAAGATCAATCTCGCTGTTCCCCAGAGGTAAATCGCCAGCGCTACTGGTCTAAATATGTATGAATGTAATGAAGTAAAAATCGATGTTAAATTATTTAAATTGAATTATGTAAACCTCCATTGTGCCATTGTAACACGAAATAATTTTACAGGTCATGCTCATACTTCGCTTCAAACACCCTGCCGTTGAAAATCAACTTTATCGGCGTAGACGACGCTGTGATCCCTGCGATGTTCAAGGTTTGTACATCAACAAAGCATGATTCTCTGTTCTCACTTCTATCGGAAAATTCGTTTTTGGGCTTTATTCGAGCGCGAGTTATGTTTATGTCAAGTAAGTTCAAGATCGAACGATGGGTATTATATCCAAGAGTTACCGCCAGTTGCTCGAACGCAGATCAATGTAATTAATGGCCAAACATCTTCACTTCAACAACCTAAATTGGCCCACTGCTGGGTGCAAGCTTCCCCCTGATAAGTGCCTTATTGGCTTTTATCTCATGAGAAGTAGTGCCCATAATCTCCACTCTGGGCATGCGGGTTGGGGATCGCAGTGGTGGAATTGTTCTGCAGGAGGCGCTGCTGCCCGCCCCCGGGGGTATCCTTAAGGCCAACTGTACCCGTTGACGGCAGTCGACATCTGCCCGCGACGGCAACGTCGCGTCGGCAATGTGCTGTCCGTGTATATGAGCCCATAGTCGAGGCGACTAGGGGTACACACACTTCTTACGACACCCGAAGAAAGAGTTGGGGTGGTGAAAATTTTAAGTCGGCAGTTCACGGCAGACCTGAATCAACCCAAGCAGAATCAATCCATTAAGCACTTGACAAGTCAAGTGCTTGACAAGTCAAGCGCTTATTGGGTTGATTTTTAATAAAGATCAGTTGACCAGTCTGTCAAATTATTGATTAATATTTATAATCAGTCGCTAAATACGTATTTTCGAACGCTATTTTAAAATGCCAAGCGCTTGTCACATTATTGGTCTCGATTTGATAAACTAGCTGTATCACGCTGACTCAGTATTGAAGTTTTATAATATAAACTATAGTCGTTTCGAGATTTCGAGATATTTTTTGTCAACAAACAACTAACTTCAACAACGCATAATTGCATAGGCGCAGCGAAAAAGATTAAAATTCGAATTGTAAAAGGCTATTGTGACGAATGAAATGATGAATGCTTTCAAAAACAAAAATAGTTTCGAATTCTTCGATGATACCAGTGTCTTAAAATATTTTTCTCCCATACTTCTTTCGTTTAATATTCCCGTGTCACTATAATTTTCAAAAAATATCCTGTTTTATATTGTATTACCTAAAATATTCTTATTACAACGCCTTATCGATCAACTATTCTAGATCTTTCGATATAAATCGGAACATGTGTAGTGTGTGCTTTGTAGTTTACCTGAATATATTTCCCTAGGTTGGCGATGATCTGCGGCAAGATTCCTTGGTTCTGCAAGTAATCAAGATAATGGACAGTTTGTGGCTGAAAGCTGGCCTAGATCTACGAATGGTCACCTTCCAAGCATTGCCTACCAGCAACCAACGGGGTAAGTCAAGAAATGCTGATTATTCATGTAAAGTTAGTCTAGTTACAACTAGTTCCTGTCCGCGGCTTCCCACGCGTTATTTCTATGGAAATGTAGGAGTATTTATAACCCAAGGGAACTATTATGGTATAAAAAGTAGCATATGTCATCTAAACTTTCGCATATAAAATACTGTCTATTTAAAGCAACTGCTAAGATTCGTTTGTTTTCTTCTATTGACCTAAGTCAGAATGAGAAAAAAATAGCAACTAATTAAATTTGAGGGAGGTTTTTTCAGATCCATTCAACCATTACCATTACCACGTGAACAGGAAACGGCCAAAAATACAGTTTCATTCGCTTTCGTAATATTGGTATGGTATGAACATTACCCTAAGTTTCTCTTACTTTCAGGTATGATAGAAATAGTCTCAGAAGCAGAAACTCTCAGGGAAATCCAAACGGAATGGGGTATCACCGGCTCCTTCAAAGATAAACCAATAGCGGAGTGGCTCGCTAAGCACAACCCTTCAGAACTGGAGTACCAGAGAGCTAGGGATAACTTTACTGGTAAGCATTAACCTAAAGGTCAAAACATCTCCACCGCCACACAGCTTCGGCTCAAAAGCTAGCTGTGAACGCGCTGACCATAGGGCGATGGGTAGCAAAAAACTCGCTGTCCACGAACGGTTGGCAAAGAGGCAATCAGCATGATTGTGCTACTTGCTTCAACTAGCGGTCTACGCGTATACAGCGCGCGGGCCACTTAAGCTTGCGGTAAGCAAATTAACCAACGAATGGTGTGGTTACGAAAAGCTTGCTTACCGCGCGCTGTCTGCTATTTTATGCTGTCACTGTAAAATGTATCAAAGTTACGAGTTCTAGATATATTTTCATGAATGTTATACATTTCCTTCTCCTGGTGTTGTGCGTGAGCGGTGGTATAAAACTACAAATAATATAAAACCTTTTATCTACACTAATGTTATAACATTCTACTTATGTTTCCAATACTTGACTTATAATTACTACTGTTATAGCGCAGATAACAAAACACTCAATTTAGGCAATTTCACATGATGGTATAATATCCACATCGATATCGTAAAATCTCATTATAACATCAGTAAAACGCGACCAATTAACCTGGCGAGCCTGGCTGGCGTCAAAATCCTCATACAAGTTGTATAAAATTTTGATATTAGGCTGGCTTTTGAAAACAGTTGGGTTATACGTGAAAACTTCGTCGAAACTACTAAACTTACATACACAAAACTCTTTGGTAAGATCTTATTCAAGTCTCAAATACGATCTTGAACAGTATAGAAAACAAGACGAATGAAGTAATTATAAATATTCCGACTCCGTCTACGAGCTCTACTGCTTGCCCCGCGGCCGCTACAGCTGCTGGATCAATAATTAACATTAACTTTCAAAATTGTACCATCCAAAATTTGAACAATTATTATAAATAAACTATTGTCAGCTTTTACTCTTGTTGTTTGATTAATTGCATTAGTGAAGATAAAGTAGTGTATGCAACTGCATATAACACGGGTATTAAAACACTCGTTACTATTATGAAACGAGCGCAACACTCGTGTTTTAATACCCTTCATTATATGACAGTTGCATAAACTACTATAAATCCATCATGGTTATTAACACTTAAGTCATTTATAACGGGATATTTACCATGATTTGAGTTTTGAGCTTTCCAATATTTCGGCACAGTTTCATGAGTCATGATCACGGAATAACTGACGGCACTGCGAGTGAGTGGTTATTGGCAGATATATCGATCTACCCTCATTTTTTGTCTTTTGCTACGAGCGTTACTACTACCACCGGTTTCATTATCGAACGCAACTCGATCACGACACACAACACTGACGGTATCGGATCGCGGCGCGGTTGGTACATCACTGTTTTAATCAGTACTTTATAAATGTTATAATGTCTCTCAATATTTGCAGCGTCCTGCGCCGGCTACAGCGTAGCAACCTACTTGCTCGGCATCTGTGACCGACACAACGATAACATAATGCTGAAGACTTCGGGCCATCTCTTCCACATCGACTTCGGCAAGTTTCTCGGTGATGCGCAGATGTTTGGCAACTTCAAGAGGTTAGTTACCGAGTGCATCATAGTGTTCTACATTATTCACTGACTGAGCTGGAAACAAGCGTATAAGGGTCAAGGGTAAAAAAATCTAGGACAAAAGACGGGCCGTTTTATTTTGATATAAAAACGTAAAGCATATCTTTAGGATTGGAGTTTCCGTCCCCCAAACGCCATAGTATCTAATTTGGCATCATGAATGTATTCAATATACATTCATGAGCATCCTAAAATTCACAACAGCATCCCAAAAAATGTGATAGAGCATTGTCTGTCTCCCATGTGGACATATTTTGCAAAATGTGTTGCACCAGTCTCTGGGTATGATGTCTGATTCGATGTTAGTTGTAAGTATTTAATTTAATGTAATTAGATAGATAGATAGATAAGTCTTTATTTGCATCTTCAGACACACACATACAGAAAACAGCAATTTTATAGTACACTAATATAAATAGACAATAAGAAAATGCAGTAGACAAATTTAATCTCATTTGAGATTGAGTTGAGATTTTGTAATAATTTGAAATCGTAACCTGATTTATCTAATCTTATTTATTAATTATTGACTCTAATTTTGAATTTAATTTAATTTGGTGTGTGTGTAATATGGATTATTTAATTATCTGAAAAAATAAATAAAATAAAAAGTGTTCTAAATCCAGTTAATTTCTGTACCACAGAGATCGCGCGCCCTTCGTACTAACTCACGACATGGTTTACGTAATCAACGGCGGCGAGCGACCCACTCAGCGCTTCCAGCACTTTGTGGAGCTCTGCTGTATGGCGTTCAACATCGTGCGGGCGCACCACGACCATATCCTGGACCTGTTCGCTTTGGTAATTTATGTAGGGGTGTACCACCCGCGTTTTTTACCCTAGTGGGAAAAACCGGCGGCTTGGTGAGCCTTTATAAAACATTGTGTAGTAACTTGTTTATTTATTTACTAGCTGTACCCGCGACTTCGTTCGCGATTGCCTTACCGGCCGACTAATTAAGTTCACATTTAACCATAGTCTCTCATATTATGAAACGCCGCCGTGAAAAAAATCGTGTAGGTTCTACGGGGGATAGCATGTTGTCATCTTCAATCCCATTCTTTATCTACACGACTTTTAGCTACGACTCGGCCAGCGTCAGTGTTAAGAAGTGTCATACTCTTTTCAATTCTTACTCATGGTTCCGTTCAGCTGGGGCCCTATTCTGCTATACTAATCGCTTCACTATGACAGGGGTATCGACACAGAATGACACGTTTTGGTATTCCACCTCAGATGAAAGAAATTATGATGAATGCAGATGGAGAGACGCGCGTCAAGTTTGAAAC
Source organism: Eupithecia subumbrata (assembly GCA_949316285.1). Lineage (NCBI taxonomy): Eukaryota > Metazoa > Arthropoda > Insecta > Lepidoptera > Geometridae > Eupithecia > Eupithecia subumbrata. Next base: position 31,949,001 of record OX438640.1, on the reverse strand, counting down.
TATTAATTTATCTCGCATGCACTATCTGGAGTTTTAATAATCTAAGGATTCTACGTGATGGATGATTCTGCGACGATGGCACTGTCATACTGAAGCAGTTGTATTGCAGAATTGAGCTCCTGATCCATTTGACTGGACCACCGTAATTTTTTTTTTTCGTTAGTAGGTAGGTACAGTTGGCTGTGTACCACAGTAAAAAATATTTTTCTGTGGTCCAGTTAGTTTAATTGGACCACTTACTCCAACCAAACATCGGTAGTACAGATAACCGGACCAGCTAAACCACCATATGTCATGTAAGGTAGGAACTTAACTTATTTTTCCAAGACGCACCACCTTAGTAGGTAGGAAATTTTGTATTGTATTGTATTGTATTGGAGGAACCTAACTAATGGGTGCGTCTTGGAAAAATTAGATAGGAACTTACCTACCCTTTATCTACAATTTTTTTTCTTCAATCTACAGATTATTTCATCAGTCTACTGATTTTCTACTCGACTTTCTACTGATTTAGTCAAATTCGATTTTGCAACACTGTTTCTAACAAAAAGAATGCATGAGGTTGCGCGGTTTAAGAATTCTACTTTTTCCTCTCTCCCAGGGGAACCTTACTGAATTCCAGGATAAAATGTATTTCCATGTCCTTCCTTGTAGTATGAACTCAAAACATGCCAAGTTTCATTCCAACTCATTACCTATGTAGTTTCGGCGTGATGCGCGGTGAAGGAATTTGACTATCATCCCCTCTGCCAGAGGAACCTTACTGAATTCCGGGATAAAATATATCTTTCCTCATAGTACGAACTAAAATCATGCCGAGTTGCATTCGAATTCATTAAGTAGGTAGTTCCGTCGTGATGCGTGGTTAAAGAATTTTATATGCATCCTCTTTCCCAGGGGAACCTTACTGAATTCCAGGATACAATGTATCCCATGTCCTTCATTGAACTCAAATCGTACTAATTCAGTCCAACTTATTCAGTAGTATCGGCGTGATGCGCGGTGAAGGAATTTTACTTACATCCCTTCTCCCAGGGGAACCTTACTAAATTCTGGGATAAAATGTATCTTTCCACGTAGTATGAAATCAAATTATACCGAGTTCCATTCGAATTCATTCAGTTGTTCCGTCGTGATGCGCGGTTAAAGAATTTTACTTTCATCCTCTCTCCCAGGGGAACATTACTGAATTCCGGGATGAAATGTATCCCATGACCTTCCTTGTAGTATGAAATCAAATCGTGCTGGGTTTCATTCCCACTCATTCAGCACTTTCGGCGTCATGCGCGGTAAAGAAATTTTACTTTCATCCCCTCTCCCAGGGGAACCTGACTTAAATCCGGGATAAAAAGTATCCTATGTCCTTCCTCGTAGTATGACCTAAAATCGTGCCGAGTTTCATTTCGTTACCTTCAGTAGTTTCGACGTGATGCGCGTTTAAGAAACAGACAGACAGACAGACAGACAGACAGACAGACAGACAGACAGACAGACAGACAGACAGACAGACAGACATGAATGAAAAAAATTACAGTTTTGGCTTCAGTATCGATAGTAGAGTGTCCTCCAAAAAAAAATTTCTAAATATCTTCAATGTACAGAATTGGACCTGTTACAGTTTTATTATAAGTATAGATTTATTTAGGGGAAAACCAAAGGCTTAAAAATTTACAGAATTACAAAGGTTTGAAATTAGGTGGTGGCATAGTGCAATGAAAAAGACTATGAACATGATCTGACTAGTCTACACGCATCATCATTAAGACCAAATATTATTGTTCAGGTTAATGAAGGAATAAAAAAGACTATGAACATGATGTGGCTAGTCTACAAGCATCATCTTTAAGACCAAATATTATTGTTCAGGTTAATAAAGGAATGAAAAAGACTATGAAAATGATGTGACTAGTCTACACGCATCATCTTTAAGACCAAATATTATTGTTCAGGTTAATAAAGGAATGAAAAAGACTATGAACATGATGTGACTAGTCTACACGCATCTTCTTTAAGACCAAATATTATTGTTCAGGTTAATAAAGGAATGAAAAAGACTATGAACATGATGTGACTAGTCTACACGCATCATCTTTAAGACCAAATATTATTGTTCAGGTTAATAAAGGAATGAAAAAGACTATGAACATGATGTGACTAGTCTACACGCATCTTCTTTAAGACCAAATATTATTGTTCCGGTTAATAAAGGTATCTTCACTAGTTAGCTTGTCACCGTCAATCGATCAGCACATGCTGAGTCAACACCTATTTATCTAATCTTATTTCGGCACAGGGACATAGCTCGATTTGACGCCTACCATTTGTGTCACTTAGCTTTTAGACCTCCATGTTCTTTGTTATGGCTGGGTAGGCCAGCAGAGACCGCATTTTTGTGTTTTTTAAAACCATCTGAGACTTAAAAAATAGTGTTTAAAATTCTGAAAAAAAGATATATATTACTTAAGGATCTAGTCTAGTCAAAGTCGCATTCACTTACAGGATCAAATGAACTTCACTCCAAAGAAAATAATCCTAAAGTTACCCCTTTTTCTAACGCTTTTTCAATACTATGACTAGCAAACTACTGATATCACACTTTTTTTTGTACTCGACTAAGGACACTTAATATTTCTAAACAAATTCGCAGAGTTTGACTTGATAAAATGATTTTCTTAATCACCATGTTTAAATAACTACAAAAAACACGAGCGCGGCGGCTTGGCAGGTGCGCGTTTTCCCTTACGCATACTGCTGCAGGACTACCTGACCTTAAGTTTTGTTCTTGATGTACTACTAGTTCATGCCCGCGGCTTCGCACGCGGTATATCTATGGAAACGTTTAAAGGTTATTTCTATCCCATGGAAACTGATAAATAGGATAAAAGGTAGCCTATGTTTGATTTTAGGATTAAAATTACTTGTATGCAAAATTTCAGCCCGATCCGTTCAGAAGTTATGACGTGAAGAGGTAACAAACATCCATACATCCAAACTTTCAAATTTATAATATTGGTGTGACGTATGTGTTAGTCGAAATAAAATGTTATTTTTCTTTTTCTAGATGGCGTCGTCTGGCGTCCCTGGAGTGTCCAGCGCAGCCGTGAGCTACGTGCGCGCCGCGCTGCTGCCGCAAGCTACCAACGCGGAGGCGGCCGCCGCCTTTGCTCGCCTCATACACTCCTCGCTCAAGAGCAAGTGAGTATCCTTGTCAATCCCGCTGTTGGCTTACGACCAGCCTAGACGAGGCCTTCCTCAACACATAACAGTCCACTGCTGAACGTGCCTCCCCAGCATGAGTGCACGCAGCTTTGGGGGTAAAGGTGGATTTCCCAATTGTCCAGCATTATTTATTTATTTGGGTAGGTTTACTATAGCTTCAGTTTTTTCGGTGTTAGCGCCTCTATTGACACATCCACGTGCTGAGTTGGAGGAGTAGATTGTTACACCGCGATAGCCGCGGCTATGGTCCAGGATAGAATAGACACAAAATCATACCGCAGTGATGTACGTAAAACATCTTGTGCTTGCTAGACAACAGCACACAGCGCGGTTCGCATCGCTTGCCTCGCTGTGTGATATCGTGCGAACCGCTTCGCTCACCACACGGGCACATAAAACATAAAAAGTCTTTGTTTCGGAACATATTGAGGCAAATAACAAAAAAATAGGCAGCGAAGCGACCTGCAGAAGTAAAATACTGTGTCGCATATCGCAACGCCCACACGCACAGTATGACAATATACACAGCACGGGTGGCTTTGTTCGCCAAGCTGCGCTCGAAACTACGCATTGCTCTTAAAAAATGACACGTCCCTTTGTGACCTTACTGAACTCAAGTCTCTGGTGAAGGTCGCAGGAAATCGCTGGAGGCGGGCAGCACAGGACCAGTTATTGTAGCGGTCTTGAGCCTGATTGAATGTCTTTTTAGCTGGGATGATGGTGGGAAGAAATTGACTGAAATTACGTTCAATGTTGTGTTTCACGCATTCACTGCCCAGCGCAGTGCAGGCCGATGTGGAACGCGCGCAACTAGAACCGCACTCACCCTGATGAAGTCCCTCGTTAAGGGTTGAAACGGTGTTCTTCAATAACAAACTAGGTTCGTAGTTAACCCGCTTACATTCATAATGAACATAAATGTTTCAGATTTACGCCGATTAACTTCTTCCTGCACAACTTAGCACAGCTGCGAGCGAGCGGCGACCAAAGCAGCAACTCTTCAGAGCTACTGTCCTTCATGCCGCGAACTTACACGTCAGTATACACCTTTATATTAAACTAGCAAAAGCACATTAGTTTCAAGTTTAGTATTATTTTATTTTAAATTTATTGAGCTTACTTATTGTAAGTTTAATAACTTTAATTTAATTGTTTGCTTTCATAAATCACACTAAAGAAAGAAAGAAAGAAAATCAATTTATTGGCTCACTCAAAAATAATAATGATAATTAAAAAAAATCCTTAAAATATATTTAAAAAAAAGTATTAATTCGATGTGAACCAAAAAGGTCCTGCCTCAGCTTCATGTTGCTCAACATAAATTTGAGCAACGCTGGTTTTCTGGCAAGACTTTTGGTGCGTGCGTGTCTACACGGCTCACAGACCAAACACAAAAAAAATGTGACAATGTATAACAGAAATAAAAAATAAATAACAATACCTATTTTAAAAGTAAGATAAGTCTAGTGAGTTCTCTACGACTATCGTTCAACACGGGCCCACTCAAACAAAACAAATAGAAACTAATACACTAACTACACTAATATTATAAATATAATAGTATGGATGATGTGTGGATGGATGTTTGCTACCTCTTCACGCCAAAACTACTGAACGGGTCAGGCTGATATTTTGCATATAGGGTAGTTTTAGGCCTGGAATAAAACAGGCTAATTTTTATCCTATAAATCAGTTCCCAATGGATAGAAATAACCATAAAACGTTTCCATAGAAACAACGCGTGCGAAACTAAACTTATAAACTAGTAATACAAATAAATAAAAACGTCTTTCTTTTCTACAGAATGGCCCAAGAAGGCCGCCTAGTCAGCGTGGAATGCCTCGGCTACGAGAAACGTTATGATCCTGAAAAGCACTACGTTTACGCGCTACGTATCTACCGGCAAGGGCAGGCCACGCCTTTCGTGCTGTATCGGTCCTACAAGCACTTTACTGAGCTGTATCAGAAGATCTGTCTGCACTTCCCATTGGCGAAGGTTCACAGGTAAAATATCTCTTTTAACCCGAACGCAGCAAATATTGGCCGTGTCGGTCGTGCCGTAAGAATCGACCACTGAGTCCGTGAATGTCGTAATAGCTGACTTAAAGAACCGACAATAGGAAGGCCTCCCTTCCTATTGTCGGTTCACATTTTGACACTTTACCTTTAATAAAAGAAACTACAGATGGAGAGACGCGTGTCAAAAGTCAACGTTGAATAGAAATCATTCAATCTCTCCGTGCTCATCGCACGCACTATCTAGAGTTTCTTTCATCTATGGACGATTCTGCGACGATACCATTGTCATAGTAAAGCGATTGGTAAGCAGAATTTCGTCTCAGCAATTTCGCAGTTATGTCCGAACTAGAACTACTGAATATTAACCTAGACTTATAGGTTACTTTTTATCCCGCAAAAGCGCGTCAAAGCCGCGGCAGAAGCTTGTCTATAACGTCGATTAGAAGAAAAGAAAAGATTTTGTGATTGTATGCTTTTTCCTAAACCCTGCAAAATACATCACAAAAATTACTCATTTCCGCGAATGATTTAACTGATAAAAAACAATGATTTGGCTTATCTAGACATTAATTTATTAAGATAACTCTACTTATGTTATGACACTGATAAACTGGGTTTTTTCTACTTAAGGAATTCTTCGATTAGCAAACTCCTTGCATGACTCAATCGAACCATTGTAATCCTAATCAAAACTAAAAACAGACTTCCCACTTCTGGATAATTTAAACTGTTTCTTAGGTTTCGCGGGACATTTAATATCTCGGAAATAAAACTTTTATGGGACCACCCCTAGATCATGGTTATACCAATTAATTCATTCTAATGCTAATCAAACTGGCATACATACTGTTGTTAAACAGTTTTTAAGCTTCGCTGTTGTCGGCATTGTCTCTCGCACCACCAAAGTAATTCAAATCCATGACCACTTCCTTCCTTTTACTATTACTAACCGCGGGGCGGTTCATTTGCTCCCTATGCTGGGATATGATGTCCCAACTGCCCGTGTCCACTGGTTTACTGTATACGACATTCCCGGTCGTGTCGGTTTTGGGTAGGTTTGGCTCCGGCAGTTCGGAGTATGGAGGGGGGCCACTGGACCGGCTTATGGATCTTTCTCTGTCTGTGTTGTAAGCTAGTTGTGTAGTCTTATTAGGTGGTTGTGTTGTCGTATTAACAGATTGTATTGCCTTATTTGCTGGTTGTGTTGGCTTATTAGCAGGTTGTATTGTCTTATTAGCTGGTTGCGTTGTCCTATTAGCTGGCGGTGCTGGTGGCTTTGTATTTTTAGCTGGTTGTTTTGTCTTATTTGCTGGTTGTGGTGTTTCAGTAACAGGTGGAGTTGGTATGTCAGCTGGTTGCGTTGTCTTATTGACTGGTAGTTTTGTGATGTTTATAGGTGTAGTTTTCACTGGTTGTGCTACTAGGGTTGATGATTGCGGCTGTGGTTGATTATTTGCGCTTGTTTGGGGTTGAGCTTGTATCTGGGTCGGTTTGCCTTGTTTCTTATTAGCATTCCTTTTCGCCTTATGCTCTTCTTTCCTGGCTTTTTCTTTTAACTTTTCCTGTCTTGCTTTCTCCTTAGCTTCCTTCTTTCGTTGGGCAGCTCTTTGCTTTTCTATCTTCTTTTGTTCTTTCTCTCTGAACTTCAACTCCTTGCGACTTAGGCCTGTGTTATAAGTTTGATCCTCGCCGCGTGGATGGCTTGATATAGCAGGGTTGCTATTACTTATGCTTTGATTGACCATTTTGGGTGGTTGTTGTAGGTTGCCAGTGCTCTTAACTGGCCGCAATGTCGGCGGTAGTTCGGTCGGCTTGGATTCTGGCACATCTTGTGTGGTAAAACTGTAACCTGCAAAACAAAACTCACATAGACGTTATTCTGAAAAACCCTAATTGTGTTAATCGATCCATATCAAAATTATAGTTATGTACGTGTGTGTTATATCGATTGATAATGATGATTTAAATGTATTCTCAGAAGTTTGAATTGTTCTGCTATTAGGTGCATGGACAATGGATCTTACCGTATATGTTTTCTCGATTAACCCTGTAAGCGCCTGTTACATTTAAATCCGATGATAGTTCTGATTTATTTTCGTTCCTCTTCCCGCCCAGAAGGTTAAGTCTGGCTTTGAATCCTCTTTGAAACATAGCGACTCAATAATCCTGCATTTGTCACTAAGTTATCCGCTACTCTGAAAAAATGATTTTACATTGTTATTTTTTACTTCGGCTGGGTTACAATTTTGTTTGCAATTCAAAACTATGGGTACCGCGCACTAGGTTGTAACAACAATTAGACAATTCGCATATTCGAATCTATTCGATCAAAACTTTGTAAAACACTAACAAAAAGCAGACAAAGACCAAAATAAAAAAAACACCTTTGTTTGGTTTCGAAGTAATGCAAAATAAATCAAATACCAAAATTACTGGTGTCAAACGCTGTTACTTCAGCCATGTTTAAATCGATACTCGCATAAATAGATAAGATACGTAAATTGTTTCACGCCTTATGAATATCACAGTAATCTTATCTTTCTGTAAAATAATTGTACAAGTATTATAATATATAAATAAAATTAGAATGTCCTTGTCAACGCTGACATCGATTCATGAGAAATTTTACAGTTTCATAAACTTGTTATCATTAGAATCTGTATTTTTCAATCGACAAAGTATTTTGTTTGACTTTGCGAATTGTTAATTTTGATGATTCTTTCGCATTTTTGAATAGAATTTTCCCGATGGTAGTCCCTATGATCCCGAGGGAATAATAAGTTTATGTTACAACATATTTTATGTTATTTTGTACCTTTAAGTTTAAATATTGAATTGCCCAGTATGACTCATAGCAACGTCTCAAATCCTCGGCCACAGGTAGGTATATGTTTTTTTTCTCTTAAGATTGTACAAATTCACTTATAGAGAAACTATAACTACGAGTTATAAATGAGTTGGCCTTTCAGTTTTCTAAATACACATAGTAAAATTAAGAATGAATAGGATTTTTATTTTATTTATTTAACCATCCTTCTAACAAGTAATGTAGTTATAACGTGACACCCTTTTCAGCATTTAAGCACTTAAGATTAATCAATGCATTAGCTATCTTAATCAATGCCATTCCTTATCATTCAATTAATTTCGTTTGTGTAAATGTGATGTTATCTATATAAACATGCCATCCCTTTCTAATCCACTAAATTGAGAAGGACACAGTTTAGCGCTGTTTTCGGCGGCTTCTCTACGCCTGTAATATGTCAGCTGCGAATTTGGTTCTGTCGAAGACCACTTTTATGAACGTACCAACATCATATCCTCAGTTAGACACCATTTAGTAATCATAACATATTTATTTTACTTTTACTGTCTTTGTTACTTTTGTTGTACGCACTTACTTACTCCCGTGGCGCATAGACCCGAAGTGGATCTTGGTCTCCGACACCAGTTGACAACCAGTTGATCACCAGTTGGCCTGGTCCCTTGCCATTTCAGTCAAATCGATGTCATGAAGTTCCTGTAGGGTTTTCTCTAACTTTTATGTGTTTCAAATAAATTCTAATCAGCCTAATAATTTAAAGTTGGAACGATCGACTTTTGTTTTCTTCATAGAAATGACTACGCTAACGTCACAAATCCGTCGGCACAGTATCCATCAGATTTTCATTTGTTTTCGGTGGGGTGTTTGGGCCATTCGGAAAAGGAAAAGTGAAGTTTCGTTTTCGTTGTAGTGCGTAACTCGTATGTCGCTTGCATAAGATTAGCGTTTGCACGAAAACAAATCAGAAACTTCGATTTCTTTTTTAAGATGCTATTTTGTTTTCGCCTCGGGTTGATGATCGAAATAAAGAGCTCCTCCTCATTGACATGGCCATTAGTCAACAGATTCGCTTCGAATTTTCGATCATCAACCCGAGGCGAAAACAAAATAGCGTTACAAAGATCCGTCGGATTCGATTCGGAAACGAATCGGTGAATTAAAATACCCCTGCGGGTCCTGGTTGCAATACCTATTTAATATCGTATGTTATTTATAATTATAGCCTACATTATATTTTGTTGCAGCCTACCATCAGGCCTTCTGGTTGGCCGCTCCAACGTCCGGCAAGTCGCCGAGCGCCGCTTCGGCGACGTCCAAGTGTTCCTGACATCGCTGTTCAGTCTCGCGGATGAGATCGCGCACTCGGATCTCGTGTATACGTTCTTCCACCCGCTGCTGAGAGACCAGCAGGATGTTGAACCGCAGAGGACGAGAGGAGGTCAGTGTTTTATAGTCTCTCTCTCTCTCACACACACACACAGAACTTTTAATATTCAGCTCGTGTTTTAGAGTCAAATATCTGTCAACTACAAAAAACTATTATACAGTTTTTTTTATTTTTTCACTAACATAATGCCAAGAGAAGAAAACAATGGACTTTTAGTAATTGCGTAAAGATAGGAGAGACTTATACTCGGAAGCCTCAATATGTTAAAGCGCGTTAATGGTATTAACGCGTTCACTGTCAAGCTTCTAAGATGCGACCTGAGGGCCTACTAGGAAAAGAAAAATTGAAATTTTGTTTTCATTGACGTGCAAAACCAACTCTATGTCGCTTGCATAAGATAAGTGTTTGCACGAAAACGAATCAGAAACTTCGATTTCGTTTAAGAGTACGGGTTCTGGAATGGAGCGTCATCGTACATGACCAAGTGCGTCGGTATCAATAAAATAAGTAAATAAAATAAAATAAATAATGCTGGACAATTCACACAACATCATCTAGCTCCAAGCTAAGCAGAGCTTGTGTTATGGGTACTAGATAACTGATATACTTAATACAATACACTACATAGATAGATATTTTTTATTATACATAGAAAAACATCCAGAACACCCTGAACAAATATCTGCATATCGTATACACATTTATCCTGAGGCGGGAATCGAACCCGCAACCTCCTGCGTCGCAGGTGGGCCTTCGCCCCCTGCGCCACAGAGGTCGTCAAAGCAATCAAAGTTTTAAAGCTCAATCATACTAAAGTCTTCTTTTAGAAAGCCCTAATCACTGCGTGCATGGCTGTCTAGTACTAAAAACATGGAGTACTAGCTTCTGTCCGCGACTTCGTACGCGTTTTTCTGTACTAAAAGTAGTTCTTCGCCGGGATCTATCCCCTTACTAAAAATTTTATTTATTTATTTATTTAAAGAAAACCAGCAACACATTCAAAAAATTTAATTCAAAAAACAGAAGGCTAATAAGAGGCTTTCACGACTAAGAAGAATAGTAGATACATAAAAAGTGTGAACAAGCGAAGGAAACAGATAACCTACAAGATTCCAATCAACTTAGTATATAAATAGCAGAAAAATATAATAAATGAGAGATAAAAAAAAACTAGCAGTGATGTTACTTATTATCTACAAAAATATTGTCATGCATGCCAAGATTGAGTCATCCTCATCATCCTCCTCCTTATTAAGATCGTTTAGTCGTTATGGCGTGAAAATGTTACAGACAGTTAACAATTTATTTAATACTTTATTGCACACAATTTTAAAAGTACACAAAAGGTGGGCATAATGCGGATGGCAATTTCTACCTGCCAACCACACAAAGTCAACAATGAGAAAAACTCGTGCTTAAACTTAGACTTAAACTTGCAGTTACTTTAGCATTTATAATATTAGTTAAACATAAGATTTTAAACAAATAAATAAATAAAAAATAATAAATAAATAATGCTGGACAATTCACACAGCATTATCTAGCCCCAAGCTAAGCAGAGCTTGTGTTATGGGTACTAGATAACTGATATACTTAATACAATACACTACATAGATAGATATTTTTTTATTATACATAGAAAACACCCAGACCAACGGAACAAATTTCTGCAGATCATACACAAATTTAACCGTACCGTAACCGTTTTAAACGAATTTAAAGTGTAAAAATCTCTTGTTCAGGTGAAACCGCAGAACCAGAAAGCAGTGGATCGGGGTCTCTGAAGCTATCCGTGCAATACGCCAGCGGAGTCCTGTCTGTGCTTATACTGCACGCGCAGTCGCTCGCCCTGACGCCACAGGGGTTGCCGCCTAACCCTTATGTCAAGGTAAACAAATCAAAACAAATCATTTATTCGCAGGAATGTTGGTATAAAAGCTCTTAATAATAATGGTAACTCCAATAAATTCTGCCTCGTTGAGGCGTGCAAAATTAAAATTTTAGGCTTTATTAAAGTACCTCTAATATGTCATAGATTAATACTATTCAATTAACAAAAGCTAGCATTATTTTTAAAATATAAAAAAAAAATTGTCAGTTAGGTACTATGGTCATTTATACCAGAGAATCTTTCAAGTTTTAAATAAATAAATAATGCTGAAATGTTTAAAGATTATTTAAATATGCCATGGGAACTGATTTAACGGATAAAAAGCCTTATGTGCTATTCCAGGTCCAGGGCTACATCTTTGCAAAATTTCAGCCCGATCCGTTCAGAACTTTTATTGTGAAGATGTAACAAACATACATCCATCCATTACGGATGTAACCGGGATATCTACGAACCTTATTTGTGTTTTTTAAATGAATTCGTCAAACTACGATAGTTTTTTTTATAGTAATACATCCATCCATCCATCCATACCTTGACATTTATACGTGTAGATTATTACATAAATTTACTCTTTGCAGGTTTACCTCGTTCCCGACCCAACGAAAGAAACGAAACGTAAAACACGCGTGCTAAAACGCAACTCCCATCCATCGTTTATGGAGATGCTCGAATACCGGCTCCCTATCGAGGTGGTCGAGACCAGGGTTCTCCAGGCGACCGTGTGGAACTACGACTCGCTACAAGAGAACCAGTTCCTAGGCGGTGTCAGCATACCTCTGAGCTCGCTACCGCTCAGGCAGGAAACTGTTGCGTGGTACCCACTTGAGTATATACCCCGGTAGCTAAAAATCTACGGGGCACAGAAGTTTTAGATCAATTTATTTGCGAAGAACATAAAATCGTTCTAAGATCTGAGACTTAATAACTTTAGAAACTATTATTATTATTAATTAACGGATATTTATCGCGTTTATCTATTTTTCCCGACGCGAGTCATCCCGTAACCAAGACAGTGTGTTGTTGAAACGTCAGGAAAAATAGGTAAATAAATGCGTTTAATACCCCTTAAATAATAGAAATAATAATGTGTTCCGATCGCGTTAGTTTGAAAATAACTATTTTGTTAACTAAAATGTCTTTGTATTACGGGAAATTTACCATGATTGCACAAACTCTTAATAAGTTTGTGCAATCATGGTAAATTTCCCGTTGTAAATGATTTTTGAGAGTCGTCAAATTCAGTCCAAAAATAATAATGAAAATGTGTAGTGTCAATTGATAGAGCTGAGTGCAGCTTATTTGTATAAATTAAAAACGTGTTTTGTTCAAATTGTAAATGATTTTATAGTCTTCGCTTTACTGCTCTGTGATCATATTTTGTACAGATGTATTATATTGTAATTAAGGAGTATTTATAAAGACACTGTCAAACAGGCGTTACTGATTTATCAACAAGTTATCGCATCTTTTTACATATCCATCTCTGTAATTACCAAGATTGGATATGTAAAAAGATGATTGTTGGTTAATAATGTCTTTGTTCATTTCTACGGAATCAAGACCACGCGCTGGTTTGACAATGTCTTTGATTCGACGAAAGGAATGATAATGTGTTCAGAGAATACATTCTACAGGGGATCTTATGAGCTGTCAATTTTCATTCCTTTGTTACATAATCATGGAATTTCGTATTAAAATAATAGTAGTGATTCTGTCGCACCAAAACCGTAACTAAGTATCCTAAAAAAGTTTCCGTCCCTTTTTTATCATCGAAAAAGTGACGGCAAGTTGGCAACATTACATAGCTAGGTAATTTAGGTTTAGGTGGCAACAGAATCAGTACCAATAAACAGATTTATATTCAAAGCAAAAAGCATTCACTTTTCTATTTTAACTTGAATCGTTTAGCTTGTTTCGTAATAATTAATAATCAAATCAAACACATTTATTTAATCGTAATAAATTAAATTAATTTACAAATAAAATGGCTTATAATGAAATCATTAAATACTAAATGCATAATCAGTTTATGAATAACTAAAAATCGTGCCAAATAAATATCAAAACCACGCTGCGTGACTCGTTCCGACTATACCTTTCATATAATTATGTACATATAAGTATTAACATATCGACTAGAAATTAAATTGGCTGTATCGTTAGTGTCGAATTTTATATATTTTGCGAGTAATCTCGCTGTCTTCTGTATTTCCGGTCAACTACAACCTGGTTCTCTTCATGACGAGAGTGAATAGGTGTCTTTTAGACCCTGATACACCCTCGGCCACATCTTCACTTACCATCAGGTGAGATTGTGGTCTAAACAAGTTTGCTCACGATAAAAAAAATCATGAAATTTGCAAAAAATGTGTTAACTTTTGCAATCTTGTATCAGAGAGGTAGGTACGTAAATACCTTACAAATACTTTATAAGTGCTTAGAACTATTTTGATGTTCGGCCTCTGGGTTTGTCACAAAATAACATTCCATATAAATATTTTCGTATTTTGTAACATATATTTGGCGTGGTGCTTTTTTGCCTTTTGATAAATTGTATTATACATAGTAAATTAGAAAATTTGATTGTTTGCTTGATTTTTTAGATCTGAATGTATTTCATATCGTGTTAGTCGCAAAGTTTATTTATCAATAATTTTGTGTTAAGTATAGTAAGTTGTTAAATTACATGGTTTTTTTAATGAAATGTTTGAGCTATATTTTATAATGTAATCGTATTATATAATGTAATCAAATGATATTATTATCGCGCGCAATTTTATCAATATTTTCAGTTTGCTTTGCACATGTTTTGAATCACCGGTAATGTAATCCTACGTTACATTAAAATCTACTTTAATAATGAGTATAAAATGGCTTCCAGAGATGCTCAAATTGAGGGCATAGCTCTGTGTCGTAGAGCATATAAAACATCATTTTTTATGCTTAATGTAGGTACCTAATTTATATTTAGATAGGATTTTATACCAACTTTACATAATGACCTAAATCATAATAACTACTTATCTAACTATTTTATACCCATATGAAATTCAATAAACCGCTCTCATATCACACAGTTTTTTAATCAAATGACCATGTCGACGTCCGGCGCCGGTTTTAGCAGGTAGTCATTAAGATCGTACTTCCTTTTCTTAAGGCCTTCTTCGCCCATAAAGTACGGTAGCCTTTCATTGGTGGGTAGATAATAAATGCCTGGCTGGCTGAAGTTAGTCCTAGGTCCTAGGTAGTTGGTTTGAAGTGGTTTGGTGTAACAGTTGCCGAGTCTGGCGTCGGCGATGGATTCGCAGCGGACTGCTGCGAACTTGTCGGGATTGCTGAAGGAAAGGATCCAGTAGATGGCTGATCGCACGTGGCTGCAGAGTTGGAAGCAAGGGAGGATGAAGTCGCTGAAGAGCGCAGTCTGGAACTCACCTGTTTAGGAATACTTCGGTTAGTGTATTATTTCTTGTTTTGTATAGTCAATGATAGATATTAGTAAAATTCTGTAGATATGGTACGTTCTGCCAGCGCTACTAAAGAAATGGCCTGTGTTGCAACTAAATGCAATGACACGTTATTTCCAATCTATTGCGATATACCTAAGAAACAACAAGGACGGAAAGACGTACCTAGACCGAAGTGCGACCGAGACAACAAAACGCACGCGTAACACGACCGACATCGTCGGGGGCGGCGGCGCGCCGATCCGACTATAACTGAGGTGGGTGGATGGACCTAATTGGACCTAATTTGAGCGTTGCACTTTCAAGAAACTAGTACCCAATCTCCCGTAATTTCACTTACATCGATGTAGTCAATAGTTAAATTACATACAAGGGGCTTCGCTTCCGATTGGTCAATGATATGGATCTTTTGAGCTACCTTTAGATTGTTTGCAACAGTGTGCAGTTAGCTCAACTGTTCCAGTTGAAAAGACTAGTTCTTATTTATATACTATATTCTTTTATTGTACTTTTCATAGTTAAATTTGTAGATAATCTGAATTAAATACTGATTTTTCAAAATAATTATAAGTGTAGGTACCTACCTACTCTAAATTTGTTATTCCCGTGTATCGTTGTGTGAACGTAAACATTTCTACAACTACATGATTCTGAGGACGCTTAGAGGCTCAACAAGGAAAGCGATTCACTATTCACGAAAACAGAGATTCATAAAACGATACCAAATTCATTGACCTCTAGGAGTCTGTAGGTCATTAAAAATCATGCGTGTAATATGCTTCAGTAACTATATTAGGTACTTCAATGGTAATGGTATCTACATTTATTATATAAAAAGAATTCAATAGTTTACTTTTTGTTAGTAAAATGTATAAACCTCACCTCCATTCACGTAGAAGTCGATATGCCCGATTCGGTCTGCGATACCAAAGCCGTCAATATTGGTATGCGTCACATCGACTCTCTCAGCGGCGTCTGCGTTTAGTCTCTCTTCATAGGGCCGGTTGCGGAAGCACGGTCCGGCTGGGTCTAGGGCTAAAATAACGATCTATTAACACAATTTATAAGTTACTTATCTGATGGAAATTTCAGAAATGTATTGCACCCCCTGGGGGTAGTTTTGTAAAAATACGTGATTCATTATTTACTTTATAGTTTACTAGCGACCCGCCCCGGCTTCGCACGGGTGCAATGCTGATACTAAATATACTTCAGAATCGGCCCCCGGCCGGTACCGCCCGCCCTGCAACGGCTGTGTCTGTGCATTTTAAATCTGTAATATCTTCGAAAATATTCATTTAAATTACATGCGGTAATGGGCCATATTGATCTATATTAAATGTACAATTTATTTAAGGTACTTAATTGGATAAGGATTAATGCTGTAGGTATTGCTTAAAATCGCTTCGTAATAAGCCATTATTTCTCGTAAAAAGTAAAGGATAAAAATGGTTATTGTGGGTTAGGTATCCCTAAGAGATAGACATATACCATCGCAGACTTTTTTGTAGACCTTTTTAGGGTGTACAATACTGTAGTACATTATTTTGATCTATCTCGTAGGGTTCAGCCAGCGTTTGCAATGAAACCGCAAAAAAAAATGTTTTTATTTCAGACATCACATTAGAAAAATCTGAAATAATCAGTGTTTCTCTACTATATTTTGCATTTATTATACTTATAAACCTTCCTCTTGAATCACTCTATCTAATAAAATAAACCACATTAAAATCCGTTGCGTAGTTTTAAAGATCTAAGCATATATAGGGACAGACAGACAAACATGAAGCGACTTTGTTTATACTAGCTCATTATGGGAGGCCTATGTCCAGTCGTGGACTAATATAGGCCCGATTATGATGCTTTTCGTAAAGGGATTTTTTCTATTTTGTTACGGGTACCGTCAGTTTATGATAAAACTAGACGAAGACGTTATTGCTGTTGCGCATAAAATCATAAGTCTCGTTTACCAGAAAGTCTAGCAGGCTTATAGCCGGTCAACTGCCTGTACTTGACCGAGGCGAAGTAAGCGATGTGGGCTCCCAGGCTACCTCCGACCAGCTCCACACGATCTGCTGAAAGACCGAGTTCTGTGAGGCCTGCCATGAACTCCCCTAGGATGTGGCCAAGGGGCTTGGTGATTCGTGCCGCCCTGAAAAAAAGACACTGAAATCAGTACCTACGTATTTTGAAATTGAATGATGACGTCACAGAATCAATGAGTGCGTCGATATGCTCATCTCTATAAAATGGGGGTGTCTGTTTGCATTTGAAAGTATACAGTCAATAGTAACTATAAATTTATTTTATTATTTATTTGATTTTTACAATTGTGGAGATATTTACAGCAAGGTTTATTTTCAGATGAACATTAAAGAACATGCATGGATGACGGCTGACGGCTAATTACAACTAGGCTAGTTTCCGCAGATATACTTAAAAATAGCATTATACACAGTAAGTTGACGACTTATTAGAAATAACAAAAACATAACGAATAGAAAAATACTGGAGAAAAACAAGAACTAAGTTAATTAAGTAAGTGACATACTTAATTATATAGTTAGCTAGGTATACATAATTATATAAAGCCGGGTTTAAAGTTCAGATCGGCGCGGCGTAATATTTGCAGATCGTACAAACATTGGGGACAACCCAAGGCGGGAATCGGACCCGCAACCGCTTGCGTCAGGCGGACCTTTGCCCGCCACGCCACATCGGTTGTCAGTAGTACTTAATTGTATACAGTACAAAAAAAACAACGGAACAGACCGTCGAAAAAAAAGACTAAATAGTTTTTTGTCTGTCTGTACCAACTAAGCTGAGAAAAAGTATGACCGATTTTGGCATGACGATGATCTGAGCGATACCATACACTAATAAAACAACTCTATGGCGATATAAATATTGGATATATTATCTAGAACAGACATAAAATATCTACTGTTTATTTATTATAATATGCTGCTTAAATCACCATCCTATATTTTTTGTAAAGTTCAAGTTCGAATTGCTCAATTAAGGTCTTTGACACGACTTCGCGGTCTGACCTTAGGAATTGAATATTTTAATGGTTACACATATGTTTTGAATAGTTTGGGAGATGAATAAAGTTTGTTGAGGCCCAATTAGAAACCACAATAGGGGCCGGTTTTCATCGCAACGAACGAATATACCTACGTAAAACCTACCGCTAAGGTTTGGAAACTTTGGAACACGCCTGCTGCCGTTTTTCCGGCCCATTAGGTACAACCTCTATTACAACCTGGGTCTCTTCAATACAAGAGTGAATATTGTCTTTTGGACGTTGATGATACTTCGTCGGACACGTCACTTTCCACCAGGTGAGATTGTGGACAAAGCTAGGTATAAATGCAAAAGTTTGTTACCACGTATCTCCGTAACTACAGAACCGATTAAGATGAAATTTGGTGTGTAGATAGTTTAGGTTCTAGAGTAACTCATAGGCTAATTATCAAAAATAACCTCTGAGGGGGTTAAAAAGGGTGGTTAAGTTTCTATGGAAAATTATTATTCCTTGGTTCGATTCATTCAAAACTCGGTTTAAATAAAGCAAATAATGAATCATGGATTTTCTTATTTTTACAGAACTACCCCCTAGGTAGTATTCAATAAATTTCTGAAATTTGTATGAATTCCACGCGGGTAAAGCCGCGGTGCGTAGCTAGTTGATTATAAAAAAGCAAGTGCTTGGGATGGTTCCGTAAAGATTCTTAATATAAAAACTCTTCGTTTTGGTCGAATTTAATCGGCCTTAATCGTATGTAACTAATATTTTCGTAACCTTAACTTATGCAATAGGTACGCACTACACATGCGTGTAGTAAACCCGTGAGACTGATTGCACCAATACTTAATTGGGCTAATTCTTCTTACAATCGGTCTTAATGTACAATTTGTAATTCACGTGCCCTTGAATTTGAATTGCAATACTGTGTATGTACTTTGTAGGTGTAGGTAATATAATCACTGCGTACAGTTTGCATGTCAAAACCCATTTATAGGGTGCTGACTGCTGGTTGCATAGTAATTTATAAGAGCGCGAGCGAGATGGTTGCGTGACGTCGGTAGTAGGTATCTATTCGATGATTTTTAACTGTTATAATTTCGTCAGTAGGTTAATTTACAATTTATTGGATTAGGTTAATAGATTTAATAGGGTAGATTTAGGCTATAATAAGTGCTGCGAATGTCCTATTATTAGCAGTACAAGCTTCTGAAGATGGAATATAACCTGGCAGGACTAGGTTTCTATTAATCTGGATAGATTTGTAGGTACCTAGGTACTACATCCGATCCCCAACCCGCATGCCCAGAGTGTGGATTATGGGGATTACCCCCATAAGATAAAAGCCAATAAGGCGCTTATCAGGAGGAGGCCTGCGTCCAGCAGTGGACCAATATAGGCTGTTGAGGTTAAGGAGGAACTAAAATTTATCCCCACTCCCA
The DNA here is from genome assembly GCA_949316285.1 of Eupithecia subumbrata. Taxonomy (NCBI): domain Eukaryota; kingdom Metazoa; phylum Arthropoda; class Insecta; order Lepidoptera; family Geometridae; genus Eupithecia; species Eupithecia subumbrata. The sequence goes on along the minus strand of OX438640.1, from coordinate 31,929,724 downwards.
AACTTTTATTTGCGTTATTTTTGTCATTTTTTGTTTGATTGGAAAAGGAAAAAATATGTGTCCAATATCTTTTGATAATCTAACTGACAGACTTTATAGAATAATATTTTTTTTACCCAGGACACTACCCTATTATCATCATCATCAGCCTATATTAGTCCACTGTTGGACATAGGCCTCCCCTAATGAGCGCCATAGCGCCCTGTCTTCAGCTTGCCGCATCCAGCATCTGCCTGCAGTCTTTCGCAGATCGTCATCCCACCTGGCCGGAGGGCGTCCTACACTACGTTTGCCGAGTCATGGTCTCCACTCAAGAACACGTTTGCCCCAGCGGTTGTCGGTTCTTCGCGAGATATGGCCAGCCCACTGCCACTTCAGCTTGCTAATTCTTTGAGCTATGTCGATAACTTTGGTTCTCTGTCGGATGTATTCGTTACGCTTTTTATCCTTCAGAGAGACTCCGAGCACCCTATTATACAAGTCACAAAATACTCACACAGGATAAGTCCGCACTAAGATAGGGAAGATTTCTACGATGACGACGTTCCGTCCTCTTGCCAGGTAGACGCTGGCCAGGCTGCGGACGAGCGGGGAGATAGAGGCATCCATGTAACCACTAATTAGTACCTGCAATTATTACAAGGAAAATAAAATATTAAGTAGTAGTTAAAGAACGTTTAATAACATAGGCTGATATATTGCCTCGTTAACTACCAATCGGTACCTATAAAATGAAGTCGTATAAAATACCTATACATTTTAATTGAATCTATTTTTGAAAATGGAACTGATAGCGCCTTCTTGGTGATTGTTGTATGTTTTGATGAAGGGAAGGATTCTTCCTCCACGGTATAATGCGTAAGTACTTTGCGTTGCGCGTAACAAAGACATTAAGTTGGTATTAGCGCGAAGTCTCTAAAGTTTTTATATACAACAAATTGAATTGAAGGTGAACGTTGCTTATTTAAATTAATTTATATGTCATCAAGCGAAAACTAAGATAATAATATGCAAATGGAATAGAAATGCAAAGAAATACCTACTTAATATGAATCTATTGCGGTTGAAATCACATGAAATAATTTTTTTAAAGACTTTGGTACCAAATTCTTGAAGTAAAGAAGTGAAAAAGTTTATGCATGGAAAATTAACAAACACGAACAACAAGGATATAAAAGTAAAAACTAAAAATAAAAAAGCTCACTTCAACAACCGAACGCATAATTGCACTCGCGCAGCGAAAAGCGTTAAAATTCGTCTATAACGTCTATACTCGAACCTCTGTTTCTGCTTGCTCGTCAATTTCAAAAGATAAAAAGAAACAACGCTTACCTGTGTTACCCCCTTCCTCAGGTTCAAATGCTTAGCGGCGCACTTTGCCCCGCGCGCGTTCAGGGCACACCGCGCCTCCCCTTTCCCGAAGAAGCTCCTCGAAGGCTGTATCACCACCACGTATAGCGACTTGAGGGTCTTGTCGGAGAATGTTGTGTTCCGCGTCATGCCTGGACCTGGGTGAGTTGGTCGAGCAGTAAGTATTAGTGTTAGCACTGAGTCCTACGTGGTTGTGGTCCTATAGGTACTTTTTTACTGTCGATAGACCTTCGTTTGATCACAATATAACGACACGATGTAACACGAAGTTCTAGAAGATATCTATTCGCTCGCGTCTACGGAAAACACGACTAAAACAATTCAACTAAAAAAAAAATTCGCATAAAAACATTTCGACGAGTAACAATTCGACCTTGAGTTTGTCTCAACCTGTAGGCGTCCCACCCTCGTGAAGCGGGGGGGTCAATATTTACTTACTCCTAGCGAAGCCCGCCCAAACTCCGCGAAGCGGGGGTGGGGGGTCGGGTTCGTGGCGACTCAGTGACTGAAAAGGTGTGTATATGTAGGTACCTATAATTGCACCCAGTACCATATGTTGACACAATTTTTTTTTGTTGTTGAAACGAATTGTTTAAGTTTTGAGTCGAATTGTTATTAGTCGAATTGTGTTTTAGTCGAATGGTTTTAGTCAAATTTTCCACAAAGCATTCACTCTTGAAGAGACCCAGGTTGTAATTGGCCGGAAAAACAGCAGTAGAGAGCGAGTTCCAAACCCCAGCTTATATGTAGGTAGGTAGGATCATTTTCTTGTCCGTCTGTCTGTCTGTCGTTGTGTCCGTTTGTCAACTCCCATTTGTTCTTGAAGCCACAATATAAATAAAACTTCTAGGTTCACGCGATCAAAAGATACAGCCGTCTATATCCGAATATTTCGAAATTTCCAAGGAAATCACATGCACACAAAACTTAGGTATAGGGTACTTCCCGTAGAATATCATGAAATTTGACAAGAAGCAAGGTCTTATAGAACAAGTAAAGCAAAAAAATCCAAAACCCGTAAATTTTTAGTTCAAAAAAGAAAAGAAATTTAAAAAGAATTTATTTTTATTTCTAAAAAGTTTTATTGATTCTCTCTTTAGACCAAAATATAAAAGGTACTTCCCGTTGACCTAGAATCATAATATTTGGTAAGAAACAAGGTCTTACAATTATACGAAACCCTTGGTGCGCGAGTTCGACTCGCAGTTGACGTTTTATTTTAGTTCAAAAATGTTTGATTTGTTAAAATGTCTTGGGGTCTGAGAAAATAAATATTATTGATTCAGATTCAACTGATCAAGCGCTCAGTTCAAAAAGCTGTTATTGAGTGAGTAACCAGTTACAGCTTTTTCACATAAGAATAAATACAGATAATCTGAGTAGACTATCTGTATTTATTCTAATGTGTTGTCTATATTAACTTTATGTGTTTGCAATAATAATTATGAATATTGCATCGTAAGCTAAGCCACAGGCCAAGGGTAACATGCTATATAACTAATAACAAGGAAAAGTCACATGATGACTTAAATCATCATTATCAACCACTTCTTTACATCTACTGTTAGACGTATTTTCTTCAAGGTATAATCTTCAAAGTACAAGGTATATTCATCGATCTAAGTAAAAATGTGGAGATCATGAGGTACGCTTCTTGAAAGTGGAAGGCTCAAATCAGGTGCAATTAGGTCCACCCACTTCAGTCATAGTCGGACCGGCGTTGGTGTAACACGTGCTTGCTACGACATATCTATTTTAGTGTAATTTATTGTCTAAAAGACTATACAGCAATGCCCTCGTGTTTGTTCATTATAATCATTGCGAGGAAATGTAACTGTCAGCGAGTATTTGCGTGTAGTTGAAACATAGGCCAGTTGTTGAGTAAACGTTGGGAGAACATACCATATATACACATTTTGCTTAGATCTATGGGTATAATACCATAATCTGTCCCCTGTAGAACAGAGCCACCTCAACTGCGAACGGCAACCCGCTTGCCAAGTCTGGCGATTATGGTATACCCCCCCGCCCAACCATTGACCTATGGCCAACTGTGGCTGTCACTCGGGTGAGATGTATTAGAAGATAAATTTAGAGGGCAATGCGAGACGCTTGAAAGTTATTCAACCTACCTACTTAAGACCGTCCTTAATTAGGTAGGTAGACCTATTCTTTGAAGGTGATATTGGCACATAGACTATTCTGACGTAGTACCTTTCAATTGGACCAATAGAAAATTACATTTCATTTCACGTTTCCTCAACTTAACTTACTTCACTCTAATATTATAAATGCGAAAGTTTGGATGGATGGATGTTTGTTACCTCTTCACACCATAAATACTGAACGGATCAGGCTGAAATTTTGCATACAGGTAAGTCTAAGCCTGGAATCAAACATACGCGAGTTTTTATCCCATCCATAACCTTAAAACGTTTCCATAGAATAAACGCGTGTGGAGCCGCGGGCAGAAGCTAGCTACTTAAATAATTATGAGTTTTGACGTGCAAGTGTAATTACTAATTACCTTATAGCTCTAAGAATTTAAATAATATCTCAAAAAAATCGACTCAGTTGGGTATTAAACCAATCTTCCACTCAGTACGGGAATGCGCACCGTATAATTGTAATGTATGTACAACATCATCATCATCGCGTGTCCGTATTCCACAAGTAACGCGATCACAGAAAACACGACGTTTCTTTCGTTCTCCAACTGAGAATCTTAAAAATCAAATAATATTGCAAACAATTTCGACTTCAATGGGACTTGAACCCGCATCCTTCCCTAAGTACGGAAATGAGCTAACCAACTACAACACGAGGTCAAGTGACGTAGGGTGTGGGGTTACGCACTATATTAACATAAAACCTGAGAATCTTAGAATTTACTCGTTAGTATTTTTGTATGCCGTTTTTTCATACAACTCATACATCGTCGTTATTCATCCCACACATAACACTTACTCTGTATGCTCAGGAGCTGGAATGTAGAAAATAGATGTGTGAAATTGTTCAGCATGTTAAGTTTATTTATCTTTTGGTTGGCTTATCTACCTACTTAAGCACGTCTGCAATAAGCTCATACATGACTGACACACTAGCTTTTGAATTTCTTTTTCAAACTTTGTCTTCGGAGGTTGACTTTGCTCCTGTCACTTCCCTCAAAACTTCTGATATAAATGCAATTTTAAGTAATAAAAACCTACTCAACAAATAAAGTCGGCTATCACCCGCAGGTATTAAATATTGCCAACGATTAAAATGTTTTATTTAAGATAAGATTTATAATTACCCATGCTTGATGAGTATTTTTATGCGCATTATTGCAAGTGAAAGTTAATAAAATTCCTACTGTTATTAATATATATAAATAATTTTATTTTTGTGAAGTAGGTAAGTACTTTTGATGATTTCTATTTCCATGTCGCTAATCTCACACGGCGTGAAATAAAATAATTATTTAAATAGGCTTTTTTTAATTATGTGTAAAATGTCGTTATTATTTATTTACGTAACAATTGTGAATTTTTACTTTTCTTTTTATTCGGCTCTGGCATCTCCATAACTTTGATAATATAATGACCGACTTTTTCACGATAATATTACGTCTAGTTAAGTTTTAAACCTATTGTGTTTGTTGATAAGGCCATAAAGAGATTTTTGTTTATTTATTTATTTAATTATCATCCTAAAAGTTGTTACTCACAATCAGCCATCAATCCAGCTGGGCTGCCGGTATCCTGCGATCCCAGCGCATAGTGACCATATCCAAGAAGCAGTATCAAAAACCCCCACATCTTAACTTTCCACTTGTTCACATAATACGAGCACCCAAAGCGCCGGTTATCACTAAACTGGCCCAAAGACGCAAGTTTCCATTGCGAAGGCCGTATGTTGAATGACTTGAATGCCAGTTAGATATTATTAAACCGTGAACTGATCAAGGTCCTTTGTCGGCATAAGCGCATTAGATATACCTATGGGCTTAAAATGCTGCACCGTCTGGTTCCGTGGCCGTGACTGCGAGCTTGTTTTGATACTTTATATAAATCGGAGGTTATCAAGTCGGATCCAATGTTTTATTGCCAGAATTGCGTAATATAGACTGGTTAGGCGAATTAATTATATCTAGTTACATATTATGTAATTCTAGCAAAAGGTATAACCATTGCTATAATTTCAGTGTAGTTCGGTAGTTTCAAAGCTCTTAATTAAACCCTTCTCCTAGGTGGGTAAATATTTGCCGAGAAGTAGCGATCCCTCGCATCTACATCACAAGTTAAATGTTAATATTTGTTTAATGTTAATTTTTAACTTAGTTAGAGCGAGGAGTTGAACCAAATGGAGATATAGGTCTAAAACACAATATTATTTTACCAATAATTTATGTTAAATGTAAGACCTTTTTTATTATTGTCGATTTTATTATTATTGTATAACGAAAACTATTTTGACTACTGACTCTACCTCACCTATAAATAAATAATTCTAATTGACACATCAGCATCTAGCCCCAGAGTAAGCAGAGCTTATGTTATGGGTACTAGGATAATTGATATATTTAATAAATTATATACATAGATAGATTTTTGTACTATAACTCACCACCCAGAACACCCTATAGCAGAAAATATTGTAACAACAAATATACCTTTCGTTAGTTTTAACTGCTCTTACATTAATTTCACTTTAGTCTTCCATTCATTATTTCCGACCTTTTAAGTATCATAGAAGACCTTTTTTGAACAATAGTTTTGATTGACAGAAAACCTCGGCATAGTTCCAGCCTGACTGATCGCGAAAAGAAATTCCTCTTGAATCTCAGAGTCCGGAAACATAAAGCCCACAGTGGATGTCTAGTAGGCACGTCTTCAAGAACACTAACCTTTTGACCGTTCATTGCTTCAAACCCCGGCATTCCTCAACATCGAGTGCTCTCATCAATGATTGCATCAACAGTAATGTGCTAACTTTGTGCAATTGTAACTATGGTATTTCACTACTCATTGGTTGCAAAGTCTAATAAAACTCGTATTAACCCCCGACGCAAAAAGAGAGGGGTGTTATAAGTTTGACGTATCTGTCTGTGTATCTGGTGTGTGGTATCGTAGCTCCCAAACGGATGAACCGATTTTCGTTTAGTTTTTTTTTGTTTCACAGATAATTTTATCCCGAGTGTTCTTAGCTATGTTGCATGAAAATAATTCTGGGAGGTTTTTAAAAATTTAAATTTGTTCTGTTCTGGTTTAATCCAGGCTTTGGTTTAGTCAATGACATGTCATTTGATTTCAAGCATTGGTAACCTTACGTTTTTATAGTAAATCATAGGAAATAATTTTTTAGCTAGAAAATTAGTTTATTTTAGGTTAGGTTTTACCTATAATAAATAAAATAATAAATAAATAATGCTGGACAATCCACTCAGCGTCTAGCCCCAAAGTAAGCAGAGCTTGTATTATTATCAGATAACTGATAACATGTACCATACTTAGATAACACAACCTGTGCTTGGCTTGGGGCTAGATGATGCTGTCTGAATGGTTCAGTATTATTGATTTATTATTATTTATTTGTAGATAGTACATACATTTATGTATTTTTACTTTGCATAAAAAACACCCGGAACAAATATCTGCAGATCGTACAAACATTTATCCTGAGGCGAGAACCGAACCCCATGCGTCGAAGGCCCGCTGCGCCAATGAATCAATTTTACGTTTTTCTTACATAGGCAGACTTACAAGTCCAGTCTTCTTTAACTTTTTGTCACATAACACGTAATAAATAGAATACGATTCATCACCACAGTTCACACTTTATAATTCGTACCATGAATGTAAAAGTTTTGAAGGATATTTGGTCCTTCTTCACGGCATAATACTCAATGGATTGGACATTTTTTTTAGTGTGGATATATTTTCACCGGGAATCACATTGTAATTTTTAGGGTAATAATAACATGAAGCCGCAGGCAGTAGCTAGTTTAATAATAAAAACAGCCTAGACATTATGCCCTTGTAAATCGGCATACGTACAGTAATGTTAGTGTGATTTTACATTGCGTGATACCGGACGTTTAAAACAAACTAAACTCGCATTACTACTTTGAAAATGATTTTAGGCCAATGCCAGTGTCTTAGTGTCCACAAATAAGTATTAGTTGTGTCCATGGTATTAGCACGGCCTACCTATTTGTATACAGTCGTTCGACGAAGGCGGAAGGCATTTGGACGTGGTTTTGACAGAGCAATCATGCGGAAGGCAAATGACGGGACGGGGGAGGGACGCTCCCCAGTTGCATACATCACAGCCTTAGTAACTCGGGAGCGTCCCTCCACCCGACCCGTCCCTTGGCTGTCAAAACGCCTTCGTCGAACGACTATGCATATACTGTGATATTAGCTAGATTCACAAAAAATTTAAGTTCACAAAAAAAATAGGTAGGTACTTATCTGAAATGTTTTGTTTTATATAAATTGCTTGAGATCTGCTTTACAAATGTAGACATAGACATAGACATATTATTTATTTGCCACAACACACACATTTACATAACACAGTAAACATAAAATATTAAATTAAATAATTCAGAACACAAGTACATTTAACAAAATAAGTACGTACATAGTACAAAGTAGGTACATTTAACAAACGATGTAGGTAAACAATATTTAGGAATAAGTAGGTACCTAGGTAAACAATGTGTGCTGCAGTAGCAAATCGGCCTAGGCTCAGCATAATGCCAACTGTTGTGAGCAGAAGGCGCTGTTATTCTGCCCAGACCAATAATAGAACAATCACAGGACCCTGCGATTACAAAACAATTAGAACAGAAAAACAAATATACTCGCTCAGTTATAATAATGGTGCCTTTATAAGAAAATATGTGCAAAATTTATAGAAAAATAGAAAGTTATATAAATATTAATAGTTCATACCTATGTGGGTGCATCTGTAATCAATATTATAATACTCACATGGAAATATATAAATATAAAGAAAACAAATAATATTAATAATTTTTATCTAACATGTAAAAGGGGCATCGAAAACAAGCAAACCAGACTTTTGTAGATCCAAAATAACAGTTTTTAGCCGTTTTCTAAAAGTGAATTTGGATTTTAACAGCCGAATGGGTGGTGGAATGTTATTCCAACACTTGGTTGCTTGGTACCTAAAACTGCCCCGGAACCTGGTTGTTTTGTGATTTGAGTAATGCAACAAATTCCTAGTTGGCCTTGTGCTATATTTAGAACGTGACTGATCAAGTTTGAAGAACAGGTATATAGGGGTCCCGAATGTCAGAACACCATGAACCAGTGTGGCCATATGCAAAGCCCGTCGCGAAGCCATGTTTAGCGTTGATGAGTTGTTAAGTTAATGTAAAGTGTACCTAGTCCAAGTTTCAAAACATTTTATTACTGAGAAATATTCAAATTGAATTGAGAAATATTCAAACTTAATTATTAAATATTCAAACTGAATTGAGAAATATTCAAAATATTTTATTTTATTACCTCACTAAGTGCCTAAAATGTTATGAAACTTTCCCTGGTTCATCTAAGTATCGTCCATGTACTTCTAACACCTCCTAACTAACAAAACGCAAATTGTGCAGGAGAAAGAAATAACTTAATATTTTTTTTTGTATTGAGTCTAACATAAAAACAAAAAAGTACTTGGTTTCTTTTAAGGTATTTCATATAATAATAGAGAAAAAACATGTTAATTTTGCATTTAAATATTTATATAGTAGATAAAAGTTATTTCTTTTCGAGTTTTGGTAATGAACGGTTATTTTCTCCTAAGATAGGAGTAATTCGTCCCTAGAGGGAACATATAATTTCAAGATATATGAGAGAGGATATTTTATAGTTGATTCTAAACTAGGAAGTAAGCAATAAAAAGTCTCCTCTTACATTAATATTCTATAAAATTGTAGGAAAGTCAGTCTCAAACATATAAACTATCAACTGATCTTTTAATCTTAATACCTACATAAAAACTATGTACTAAATAAATATAAACACTTTTTAAAACCTTATTAAGCTATCAACAGTCTCTTTGTAACTGATGCCACTGATGTAGGTCTGCATTTTGGTGGTTCACAGAAAAATGTCGATGGGACAGCGGCCATCAGATCTTCTAGCTCAATGAGATCATGGATTTCACCATTGTTTACAGGCATGATGTAGGGTTCAACGGCTGAAAGAGGCTGAATGTCTATACCACTTTGTTCTGGGGTTGATATGATAATGCATGGCGCGATGCTTTAAATTAAATGATGGTGAGTCATCTTCTGCTCCATGGTTGCCATGAACAATGCGGTTTACTAAGGCTTGCGCCCTATTTTGTAACGCAATAATTATAGGTAAGCCTCCCAAGCAAGTAAAATTAACTATAAAGGTAGGTATTTATATAGTTAGGTACTGGAAATAAAAAAAACGATGGTTATTTAACAAAATAGTATTCCAAAATAACAAAAGAAATATCTCCTATCTGTTACGAATGATAACAAAATTGTACCATGCTTACATTAAAAATGTTGGCAGAAAATCCTCCTATCTGATAAAATAACCTGTTATTAATTAATTCGTCTATATTTATACGAATTAAAACTGCCAAAACACTCTAAAACTCTTATTAAATAAAATAAATTAGGAATTATGTAATAATAAACAGTTTAGACGTACCTTATTTACCCGAACCATCAAAATATCTATGAGCCGCATGCGCGTACAAGCAGAACTCCACAAAAACTGTTACTTATGAGAAATTTCCGGCGAAATAATGACGATTAGTTATAGAAGATATTTCTTCAGACGGATTGCAACTGAACTAGGGGCTTTTTAAATTGGGAGGTTAATGCTTTCAACGGGTTCCAACCTAAGCTAACAGACGACGTTAAAAACCAATTTTGTCAAAATTGTTAGATAGGAGGTATCAGAAGTACACGGACGGTATGTGTAATTTCATTATTATTGTTGTTTAAATGACTAGGACTTGCATGTTATCATACTGTTGTAACATTGTAAAAGATACTGTCCTTATAATAATTAAAAAAAAAATTTATTAAATACAACATTATAAACTGTAGCTCTAAGATCATCTAAGATCGTAGTCCGTAGTTCATCAAAGTTTACGTCATAGACAAGTAGCTTCTTACTTGTTTATAGTACGCGCTTTCAAACGATTGTTCCTTTTTTTCCAAGATCGATCTGCAGAAAGATAATTACTATAAGTATCTGCAAGAATGTGTGTGGTTTTTAACATAGGAGATGCGAACGCACCGGTTTTACCGACGGCGCGCCGTGCTCGCGTTGTGAGTGGCCCTGCCAGTGGCTGAGCGAAATTATCCATGCACGCACGTACTTTCGCACGAAAGTTACCGAACAAACGAAACAAACTTCTTCATTATATAAAAACACGCGGTTAAAACCTTGAGCATAAAATAATGTGTGTGCCGATCGCGTGAAAGTAAATAAACAAAATAATAAAGTGAGGAAAAAGTTAAAAATAAGTGCGAAAATGAATGAAACCGCCGATGGGAATGGTGCAGCCGATGGGAATGGTGCAGCCGATGGGAATGGTGCAGCCGATGGGAATGGAACATGGCAGTGGTCAATGGAGATGATGCGATCTTGGCTGGAGCACCCTAAGGATGGCTTTGAGGACCGGGAACGGAACCTGACGGAATTGGGGATGGACCAGGCTTACATGACAGCAACCTCTGCTTTGGATGTAGCGGTGTACAGCGTTTCTGACGACTGTTTTAGAGTAAGTTTTCCTTTTGAAACGACTTTAAAAAAAGAGGAGGTTCCATTTTCGGCTGTTTGCATGTTTTTTTGTATATGTCATTTAAGGGCAGGTTTTGATGATTATTTTGGTTTTGTAGAAAGTTATCCTTGGGATTGTCCTATATACATTTAATTCCCGAAAGAATACTTTTTATTAGACCCACAAAATTTTAAAACAGTAAAACTATAAAGGAAATCGAAAGCGGATTTAGTTTTTGTAAAAACTTACAAATTACCTAGTATTGCCATCGTTTCCTATCAGGCGCGATCTAACCAAAAAAGTTCCTACAATATGCCTACAGATTCAAAAATTTTTACGTTGTTTTGTTTCCAACAAGGTCGTGGGAATACCCTACGTTTCTGACAATTATTATTGTTTAATTACTGCATACAACAACCATTACATCCGTTGATTATTATTCTTCAAAAATTTAACTTAAAGCCATCATCATCTTAATACGTACACTGACGGACATACCCCAGAATGCACGTCTCAAATGACGAATTTTTGGCAGAATTTCATGGAAAACTGTCAAAAAATCGCAACTTGAGATTTGAGTATTCGGGGGTTAGACACATCGGTATTATGAGAACAAATCATTTATGAATTTGCTTAATCCCACTAATTCGGACTAAAAAAACATAAACATAATTTATTTATATTTTTTGTAGAGTGACTTTTTTAGTGCTTACCTTGTAGTGACCATGAGATTCCAATCAGTTTCATCTCTTTATCTCTTATCTATTAGAATAAACTTAAAATATACTCAACCGTATCAAACTATGTCAATGTTAGCTTACCTAACTGTAATTAATCACCTTCGTAATAATAAGAGGCTACTGGTTAGTAATTCACGTTAGATAAACGTTATGACGGCCCCACTTAACTCTATGAGATAAAATGTTTAAGTAGTAAATCTATTCATCACCTATTCATCTATCAGCACGCAAGTCCATTGTTGGACATGCTTCCCCCAAACAAGGGGGATTTGCCATCATCACCTCGCTTGACGGCAGTAGATGTGAAAAAATACACAAAAGGATATAGTTTCAACACCCGTTCCTCAACCTCTACAGCCTATATTGGTCCACTGCTGGACACAAGCCTCCCCGGGTCCTTTACTGGCTTTTATGTCATGGGGGGTAATGCTCTTAATCGGTTGGGGATCGCAGTTCGGTGGTAGAATTGTTCTGCAGGAGGCGCTGTTACCAGTCCCCCCCCGGTGGATATATTTTAGTCGCCTCTTACGACACCCGCGGGAAGAGTTGAGTTGATGCAAATTTCTAAGCCTGCACCGGGCAACACCTATATTCCTCTGAGGCAATGGATCAAAATTGATTAACAAGTTTTAAGCAAGGAATAAAAAAACCGCATCGAATCGATGTAAGTAAATTAATTTCTCGGTTATTTCATGTTTTCAATCATGCTTTCACCTAATACGGAATAAATCACTTGTAAAGAAGCAAACAGATTCTTAAATTGATGGAGACATCGGCAAAAACACTGCACATGTGTTTGTATAAACATAAAGTGTTAAATATTTGCCGTTTTATACGCCTCTGTATTGAAATAAAAATGTGGAAATCATTAGCCTACTTTCTGGTGTCCAAACATTTCTCGTCCTGCAAATAAAAACCTTACTATACTGGGTTCTAGAATCCAAGATATTTTATGTTAACAAAGGGTTTACAAAACCAAAGAAATATTGGTGGAAAATATTTTACGACACTGCGCTGGTATTAATAATCGCAGAAGTTCAGAACAATTTTTGGTTTAAAAGTTTTTATTCATCATTTCATTCGTCTCTCGTCCGTTGTCAAACTCGAATTTGAACTTTTATTCGCTGATTGCACTTAGATATGCGTTTTTGTAGTTTGTGTTTTGGTTTTAGTGATTACCTTGCTGTTAACTCGTTTTTTCTGTTATCTGTTAGTTTTAAGCTCTTAATAACAAATGTTTTCGCTGACAAAATAATATCCTTATTTCTTTTCCAAACTTGGAATTACTTTGTTGTAAAATATTGGAACATTCATCAAGTCCAACAAGTGATAAATATGTCGACTACACCAATTTACAAGTGTAAATTACACACCTAACAACATCACAACCGTGTCGTTATCGTTCTTGATAATTTTTTGCATTTTTTGCCGATGGTTGCTTTGCTTTCAAGCAATTACAAATTCATTGAAACTTGCCAAGCATTCCTGCACTGATTCCGGGAGAACACAACAATTTAAGCTAGGACTTTTAAAGGATAAAACATAGATGTTGTTAATATCGCCTTCTCACTATTTTATCTAACACTACTCGTTTGATTTAAGCGCAAAAGCATAAGAGAGATGGTCATTTCATATCCCAATCTTTATCTACGTGGCTTTTATATAAGTTTATTTTAATTCTTGCAACAACAGGCTATTCCGTAATAGTTAATAAGTACACTATTTTAGACACCATTTCAAACCAAATTCAAACAGAGATTCGCTTTTGTTTTTGTGTTGTTTTTTATTGTGTCAATTGTTATCCGAATTTGATGATTCTTTTGCTTTTGTGTAGGTCGAGAATTATCCCGAGGTAGTATCATATTTTTTTTTTCGAGGGATATTTTGTTTGGCATATTTTTTGTTTATTACCTACTGTTGGACCTGTAGGAAAATATACCTACTAACACTTTCAATGCCTTACTTTTAAGAGATAGGAGAGTAGCATCGTCATTTGGCGCTATCGTACCATTTAAGATTCAATATTGTATTTTGTAATGTACCTACATACTTTGATCAATAATATTTAACATTGATAGGGCTTGTTTACATAAATCACAATAATAATTAGGTAAGTGTGCAAGAGGCCATTGGCTAAGTTAAATTCATTAGCATAAACATGCATCGTGCATGTAAACAAATGCAGTTGGCGGCATTGACCGCTACCTCGCTGATGTGTCAAGGGAATTCCCTGAAAATAGGGAGCCACTTTGACGCATGTTTTGACCTGTCGATTCTTACTAGCTTTTATCCCTCAAGGCTTGGGGGTGGCGCGCGCTTCGCGACATTTTCCCGATTTACACTAAAATGATTGTATCTCAGAAACTATAATACTTGGAATTTATTTATTCTGTAAAAATATTATTCAGCAACCATATTCATAAATACTTTTTTGATGAAAAAGATAATAACGACTGTTTCCGATATCTGTTTTTACATATCTTTGTTTTATAGTCATAAAGTTGGTTTTAGGATGAAAGTTCTTATGTTTGGGCTGTCCTTGTTGTATTTAATTACAGTTATATACGAGCGTTTGTTTATAATTTGGCATGGACTTACATCCCTGAATACCTAAAAAAATTATTTACGATCTAATTTACGACCCATTCATTAACTTGGCTTGGTAACAAACGTCTGAAGTAACAGCCATTTCATCAGTAGGTACATACAAGGGTAATTCTTCAGGTCGTATGAACCATAATTTTTGCAAAATGTAAAAAAAAAGTCGATAATATAGAAAATCAATATAAAAAATGTTGGCTTTTTGTAACGACAATATTATGAAATGGGTACCTTTTAACAAATCTAGCTTCTGCCCGGTTTGGCCCGCGTTATCTCGGTTTATAAAAGATGCCTTGAAGAAACCTAAGTAATTAAATTAATCCAATTCTAGAATTAGGTACCAACCTCCCTACTTCCTACATTTTTACCACATGGAAGTCCAATCTGTATAGGTAATTAATTTGTTTTGGCGTGACAAAGTACCAATAAAACCATTGAAGTGTGATTGATTAATGTAGGTATCTACCTCTTAAATCACAAAGAAAATTACAATTATATATTAGAAATAAATTTGAACTAGTACCTATTTACAATTGATACAATTGAACTAACTGCAGACTGTTGCAAGTAATCTACAGGTAGCTCAACTGATCCATATCAATACCAGTCGGGAACATCCCCAAGACGCTGGCTGCATTGCCCCGCTGTATGGCAATGCTGATGCGCTGCACCAAGATACTCACCAGCTCTCGGGTCACGCGCCGCTTCGACTAGATGCTCAGATATTTTTTTTAAACCCGAAAAGCCACGGAATTAATTACATATTATGTTGATAAGCTTCTAGTAAAGGTTTAACTGGACTTGCAAAACGATAGTTCAAAAAGTATGAAGCGGATATTTCGATAGCCATGCATAGTGAACACTCGGTATTGAGCGTCATCGCGCACAAACATGCAGAAATTGCGAATCTATGTCAAGAATGCGTTGTATGCCAGTGAGCAGAGAAAATATCTAATGATTTAGCGGCTAATTCTAGAGCAGTTTCTATCCAGTTATTATGAATGAATGAACGTTATTGTAATACAACAATACAAATGTTTATTCAATAAAATAGTTAAAGATACGATAGTTGAAAATACCTTTTCAGTATAATGAAAACACTTGTGATAGGTGTTTTCGCTCTTCCATTGTAGGTATATGTTTAAATTATGTACCTAAGTTATTTTTTTTGCTAGTTTGACCCTGAGTTATTGGGGCGTTACATTTTATACAATATTGTAAAACGATAGTAATGTTAATAATTTATACTTACAATAAGCTACCAAAAAATGTTAGAGGAAATGAAGAAAATATAATTACAATTTTTTTTTTGTAATGTTTTGCTATGCCATCGAACGGTGACAATAATTAGTTTTAGTATGTTACGCCTGGTCTGGGTTTAGCATGTCCCAAACATCCATTGTTCTAAGTAGATTTGGTAGATTTAGGAGACACATGGAGAAAAAACTGGAAAAGCAGACCTCACCGTCAGTTGAGAGAGAGAGAGAGAGAATCATAATTCTAGAAAAATGGGGATAGTCACCGCGATTCAAACCTAACTTCTGACAAAATTATGCAGCCTCACATATGCTTGGATATACATTATCTTACGACTAAGTCAAAGTTAGGAAAAATCAAACGGTTATTGATTTTCGATCCTAGATAGACCTGGAGTCCAAGCCCGAGTAAGTAGAGATTTTATTTCTAGTGTCCATTCGAGCTGAAGAAGACCGTAGCAGCGGGCGCAGAAGCATCATGGGTGATGAGCACAGCGCGTCGGTCCACTATAAGGGTCTACTCGGACCTCTCGGAGCAATATGTCACTGCTGGCAACACCACGTAAGATAATGCACTAAAGTATTAACGCATAAAGATGAGTTAAACTGACCTCCCTCAAAGCCATTGTTTTTAATTGTTTTTAATGCACTATAAACATTATAAACAATTATTGTTTATAATTCACCTAGCATTATAAACAATTATAAAGTAGTAGTAGCCCATGCCAGAAACTCACGGCCGTCTGTGTGTCTGTCTGTCTCATGGATCAGAACAGAGCATAGCTCTGTCCCAACATAGCTCCTGAACGAATAACCGATTTTGATTTAGTTTTTGTTACAAGGGTAACGAGAGTATTTTTGATTTATGATGAAAATTTATGAAACCATTTTTAATGTTATATGAGGGTCCAAAGTAAAATTGGGAGTATTTGAATTTCTGTGAACATAACCATTATTTACAAAATTAATAATTATTTTTTTTCTCCCCAAAACTTTACTACCTAACATTATGTAGTAGGTGTACCTAATGCTAAGATTATGTTTTTGATTTTTATTGTTATATGCAGAGGACTGCTGTGTCAGCTGAGGCCAAGCGTGAGTCAGTTCGGGGTGTACCGGCTGAATGCCACCGCGGAAGGCTGCGATGTCACCACTTTGAAGGAACCGGTTGACATTTATATGCGTGAGTTTTAATATACCCCTTCTAGTTTATTTTAGCTTTTTAGCCATTACCCCCTCATACGATCTTACGACCTAATAACAATTATGTTATTAGGTCTTAAGATCGTATGAGTATCGTATCGTATCGTATAGGCGTTATTATCTCCTAATACCATCAATGACCTAAGCTTCTCCAGCCTGAGTCCAGCAGTGGACTGTATAGGCTGGTGTTAACACCAGACTTTTATGAAAAAGGACCAAAAAAAAAAT
The DNA here is from genome assembly GCA_949316285.1 of Eupithecia subumbrata. NCBI lineage: Eukaryota > Metazoa > Arthropoda > Insecta > Lepidoptera > Geometridae > Eupithecia > Eupithecia subumbrata. Next base: position 31,912,545 of record OX438640.1, on the reverse strand, counting down.
ACAAGGAAAAGGAAGGAAAACTATTCAGTTTAATTCTTATGCAATTTACCTACATAAAAACAGATTTTATAAATATTATTTAAATATTATTCTCAAATCAGATAACGATCGATCAATAAATAAACTTTTAGTACAAAATTTTGATCTAGATTAAATTCAATAATGTGAACATAGAAAACTATAACGTTGTATGCATTAGATTTAAATTATCCTAACGCGTAAAAAAGAAGGACCAAACACTGTTACTGAGATATAGTATAACAAGATTTTTTAACGCCGAATAAATCTACAATGATTATTATCGAACAACATAAGTTATTTGATTTAACTACTTCGTTATACAATCGACACTGACTATGCAGAGGAACATTGTAGGAAACATTTTTTATGTACATACTTATTGAGAATATTTTTGATAACGGAACCTTAGCGCTTAGAATCATTGCTATCGGAGACCTACAATAATAATCACTGGTTTATTTCCAAGATCGTCTAAAAACTCTACATTAATATTACCTGTACCCATCAGATCTTAAAACTATAAATGTGTCGTAATTACAGCCTACACGCATAGGTGCATCAGGCATATAACATTTTAAGGCAGTCTTTATCCTTTTCTTACGAAATTTAGTAATTTATTGTAAGTAAATTCAATATTATGCCCAAATACAACAAAATATATCGTAAAACCAAAAATCCTTGGCTTGCCCTTGACACACAATTGCAACAAATGTAGATACAGTAAGATAACTTATTGTCTTCATTTGCTTTTATCGATATTTGTATGTTTTTATTTTAACCAAATACGATTCTAATCAAATTCGATTCTAATCAAATTCGGTTCTCTGGTTATTACCTAATGATCGTAATGATTAGGTACCTCCGCAAAATTTATTATACCTACCTAATACGCTGCGCCAGATACTCACCAGCTCTCGGGTCACGCGTCGTTTCATACAGCGGGGAAATGCAGCCAGCGTCTTGGGACGACGCTTCCAACTAATATTGATATGGATCAGTTGAGCTACCTGTAGATTGTTTGCAACAGTCTGCAGTTAACTCAATTGTTTCAATTGTAAATCTAGTTCTATTTATTTCTTTATTGTAATTTTCTTTGTGAATTAAGATTTTCTTATCTTATTTATTTTACCTATAAAGCAATTATACCTACGGATAGAATTGGAAAACCCCATGATTCATGTGGTTTTTCACCCTATTATCATAGCCCTAACGTGACCCCGTCAATTGTAATTACAAGTCGATATATTTTATCGCCATATGTATATCTATCTAGGGACTCTACCTTTACATTTCTTCGCAATACAATCACGCTTATTTTATTTACCGAATAGACCGACCACAATCTAAGTGGGAGATTAATAAACTGATAAAAGATCGATAAAAGAAAGATTGATAAAAAAGTCACGCACCAAAAGTCGGAGAAAATTGTGGAAATCTGGCGTAACTAATACTGTGGTGGCGATGGGCCCAGGGAAAGTTGTATTACCAATGTCATAATCATGTTTGATTGCTTTTTGCACGCTGCGAAGAAAGTCATCGTCACCTAATACAGAATCTTACGTGTTTAATAAGGCCCAGCACACTAATGGGATAGGTAGGTTTAGGTTGAAAAAATCTACTTTCTTCATCTACCTAGTAATTCTTTTCATAACGAAACGTGGCTTTATCACTATTCATAGCTGTATATTAACAAATCGATGCCCCGTGATAATGTCTTAATATAATTAAAACAACATGTGTTTTAAATATATTCTGATCGCAGCAATGACCTACTGATATTTTTATGTAAGATAAAAAACATTCGCTTTCATTATTTAAAAGAGGATAAATAAAAACTAAAATTGTAAGTAGATCAGATGAAAAGTTTTATCGAGAGATTTATTTAATTTTATCGTTTTAGGGTATAGCTAGATATAAGTAGAGACAACTGGCTCCTGCCCGCGGCTTCGGACATTATTTTCCGGTACTATGTCCTTCCTCGGGATATCGTCTTCCTCCCTGCCAAATTTCATTAAGATCCGTTCAGTCGTTTTGGCGTGAAAGGTGTTAGACACAACAGACAGAATTACGTTCGCTTTTATAATATTAATATGGATGGATTTAGAGTGTTAGTACTTTAAAGTTATTCCGTGGTAGAGTCCCTCATTAGGTATCATATCAGGCAGTTAGGTGGTAGGCTAAGCTGAAGTGGGCGGACAGCGGTTGTTGGCCCCAGTCCTTTGTTGCTTGTCTTGATGAGCACCATCCGCCGGCGACGACCCAATAACCAAGGTCTTTCTTCATTGGAGACATGCGCACAATCACAACCCATTATATGCCGGGATTCAATGGACCACGAATTGGATGATTGAATCCTTTGTTTCAATTGACCTGGAAATATCTAGTCCTGAAATATTTAATATAAAAGGCTTAGTGTATTTCGTATTAATTTATTGTTTTTTTCTGAACTTTTCAAACCAGTCAGTTGCAGACAGGTCAAATAGGTAAACTCAAATACGGTATAATATCTATGGTGTATTTAAGTCTACTTCTAATTTTAAAACATTGAGCACTCTCTATAAATTTTGTTGTATTTCCCGTAAATAGTGTAGAAGAGATCCCAAAAGGCCATTCTCTGATGGTCAACTCGACCTTCAACGCGAATATCTGTGTCGATCACCAGAGCGGGTCTAGAGTCCGTGGTCACTGCTGGCCAACTTACTGGTACCAACTCGGTCCTTTGAGGGGTAGGGTTTCTGAAAAAATGTTATTAAAGTCATTATTTATCATGGCATCTACTACCGGAGCATCGGAATCGTGGAAATAAATTATGGACTTACCCGTATTTGACAAAGTTAGTCCATAAATAAGTTATACGGTCGATAACCAGCTGGTTCTCAGCAGTAGTCTGCTGGTCTGTCAGATCAAACAGATAGCTCAGTTCTGCGGAGTGGCCGGCTCCGCTAACTTCAGGGTTGCCAGTGTAACTGAACAAGTATTCGTATATAGGCCCGCCGCTTTCCTTAAGCAATTGATTGATGGTTCTCTGTGTTGGATGATTGAAGTCAAAGTCTGACTCGAAATGTTCTAACTCTGATTCTAAATCAGCCGATATATCTTCATCGCCAATGTAAAAATGTTTGACAATATTTGCAGCGATTAAGGCCTCATCGTCATCTAAATTGAAATTGTTCTTCAGTTTATTGTAAAACGGGTCGCTGTTGTAGTATTCATCGTATAGAGAATCTCGCTCATTATTCGTGTATCCTATTAAAACAGGTGTGTTCTGAATTTTTAAAGTGTTTGTCAATGCGTACGGATCGTCTTCAACAAGGTTCTCTATTCCACTAAACGACTTCTCTTTGCACGGTTTTAGATTCAAGTTCAGATCCAAAGCAGCCACGGCGACGAGATCATGATCAGTCTTGATAAGATATTGTAATGCCATCTCAGTATCGTTCGTCTCTAATCCTAATCGTGCCGCGAGCTTGATAGCAGCATCTGCATCACCGTTCACAAACATGCCTTCGTTCTGTGGCGTGCCACTCTCGATGATTGCTTTGTGATACAGTTTGTCTTTCCTTGAATATAAATGTAACAAGGTGGAAGTTGCTCCAGCGTCTTGGCCAGCGATTGTAACGTTGTAAGGGTTTCCACCAAATGATCCAATGTTTTTCCTTACCCATTGCATAGCTACAAATTGGTCCTTCAGTCCTTGATTTCCGGGAACTGATGGGGTTCCGAGGCACAAGAATCCGTAAGGTCCTAAACGATAGTTGATCGTGACCACGATGATTCCGTGACGGACGATGTTACGTACTCCACTGTAGACGCCAGCGCTTCCACTGCTAAAATCACCACCATGGATCCAGAGTAGTACAGGCAGTGGGCTACTGGCGCTGGCAAAGCTTGGCACGAAGACATTAAGAGTCAGACAATCGATGGAGGTCTTGAGGTCGAAAGACTCTTGGGGACATTTTATAGAACCTTGGTTCGCGTTGAATATCATCTCACTAAAAGGGACTGGCTCCAGTGGAGGCTGTAATAGAAAACATGCATTGAAATAAAAAAAAAATCTTAAGAAAGTTCTTGACAGAGTAGGTACTTAGAAAGTCAAAGACAAGTACTTGGAAACCCTTAAGTGCTTAGGCACTTTCACTATCTCTCTTATTAATTATTGTTCATTGACATCATCTTTTATGAAAGGTATTAAAAATAAATAAGTGTTTATCGTGCAAATAGCCATCATTGTGTTACTCACCCCGAATGGGTTATCTACATCGACCCGAGCGTAAGGGATTCCTAGGAAGGTTGAGTAATCACCGTCCTGAGCCTTATGGCCACTGACTAGTCCTTGGCCATTGATCAGGACCAAAGGGTCTACTCTTACTTCAGCCCCATAACAACACAATACAAAAGCTAAAACACTAAGTAAAGTCCACATTTTGAGTGCTACTACCGAACTGAATTTAAGATCAGTCGCCGATGCTTCACTTTACAAAATATATTTTATCAAGACAGTTTGAAGATTTTGATTATCTTTGAGTGGTCCACGTAAACGACAGATGCACAACACGCGTCTCACATTCCTTTGTGATTAGACAGGCACCCACTTACAAAATAAGGTACCACCGTTCAAAAGAGAGTAGGTAGCCTGTAAAGTATGTTTTATTTCATTATCTTAAAAGGGCGTTTACAATCTAGAAAATCTTGAAATATCAAGGTACCAAGTTGACCTTTACAAAATTAGGTAGGAACACAAGTTGGTCGTCAAGTTGGCATTGTTCTTATGAATGTTTGATGATGTCAATACAATCGCAAAAATGTGACATTTGCTCAAAAACCCTGACTCAGTCTCTGGTGCGTTATTTGAGTTTCTGCCAACGGTTCGCATACGTTTTTTGGAATTAATTGAAAAAGAAAAGTAGCCTATACCTAAATAAATGTCATTTCATGTCCAGATGTTTATGTGTAAAATTTCAGTCTGATGGATTCAGCAGTTTTAGCGTTCTCTTCGTTCGAACATCTTTAAAACGATATATAATATTATCTGAGCAGGATTTTGTCTTCATCTCATCAAAAATTTTGAGTAGATAGGATGGTATCGTTTTGTTTCGTTTCTCAATGCTGCTTTCTTTCTAGCATGGAGGCATCCATTTATTTTACTTAATAATGACTGCGGAAGTTACTTATTCCTATGCATAATGCGGGCTAATTGACAAAAATTTCAATTTCACTAATGAGATACCAACGTAATATACCTAATCATTAGCAAGTCAAAATACAATAATAAAAAAAAAATATCTACGAAATTACAAAAAAATCAATTAAAATTATAAAGAAATTACTACCTACCATACACAGACGTAATAAAAAACTTGTAACCAGGAGACTAGCCAGTCAGGCGCTGCCGCAACGCGCTAGCTTAACCATGAAGCGCTGCGCAAACGAACAAATTACCAACCGCAAAATACCGCGGTATGGTATTATGGTTTTTCCGTTTTTACATAATTTTAAGCAATTTCATTTATTTTCTAACACTGGTTTTGGAAAGAAGACAGATTGGTCATGCTAAAAATATGCTTTGTTGATCTAAATACGATATTTTTAATACACATAAATCACGTGCACCAAAGAGATTTTGATTAATACGTTCACCTGATGTAAATAATTTATATTTTAGAATAGAACAGCAATATCGTAAATTTTTTTTTGGTTTCCGATGGAACATATTCTAGGCTACTAGAAAACAGTAAAAAAACTTACCCGTTAATGAAAAAAAATAAAGTAATCCAAGTCCTATCAATGACCCACCTGTCGCGTTTTCCAACGAACCGAATGGGGCACTAATTGGAAAACAAAAATAGATAGCGTAATACCTCTATGTTTGTTTTGCAAAATATTTTCCTAGAACGTGGTTAACTTCAAACCCATTGAACAGAATAAAGAAAAAAGAAAAAATAATATGTAAATACCTCGGTAAAAATCATTCAATGCTTCGACTACCTGTAATAATTACACAAACGACACCATTCACAGTTTTCTGGTTCTCACATTAGTACTTTAGTAACTTAAGAACATTATTATCACACAAGAAACTACGTAAAAAGTTTTATAAGTCCCATTAACACAATAATATAAAAAAACAAAAGAAATCACAACAAAGGTTACTCGCAAAAACCTATCCAACGCGACTGAAAAACCACCATAGTTACCCGCAGCGCTTTAAGCCACAGTGTAAGGGCCGCGTTTACAGCGCGGCTAGCTGATTTAAAATGATGCTAGCGTCTATGCTATGGTTACGTACTCGCACAATACCTAATTAATTTTTATATTGCTTAATATTATTCTCAAATAACTTGACGTGTTTACGAATGATCATAAATAATGCCAACAAGCTGGCATGGCACTTGTTTGTACTCGAACTGGGTCTCAGCCTCTCAGGGGTTCCGTATCATAGAAATATTTATTTTAAACTCTTAGGTCTTAGTTTAAAAACCGTATCTGATCTGACTAGCATTTTGTATGGAGACTTTGCAGAGGAACATAATAACAATAATAACTAAAAAAACACAATTAAGAAAATATTGATGTTTTATGAAACTTACACTTAGACATTAGATATTATAAAAAAACTTAGATTTAAGAACTTGTTTCAATACAGAGAGTTCATTATAGTCAAAAAAGGAAATCCGTAGAAACACAAGGCACAAAGGGCTCAGGTGCAGTCTCTGTCCTCTCAAAAAAAGTGGAAAGGTTACGGCGACTGCTCGCCCTCCGAGACGTTCCACGTCCTCGACCTCGTCCTCGTTTTGATACAAAGCGGCTTAAAACATGAACTATTATTAAAAAATTAACGAACACCAACCTAACACGGAACCCTAATGAAGAGAAAACGAAAGCAAACTGCAGAATATTACCGACCACCAACTTAAAACATCTACCGAGCCCTAAAAACCCAAGCAACACAAAAACACAATGCGCAGATGTGATATGAAACTTGGGCTTTATTCCTAGAGCGATAGAGATGAAATTAAGAATTTTCGTTATTCACCTTAACCCGTGTCCCAAGTTCAAGTGTTCCAAGAGAAACACTTGATGCCATCAACCATTCGTCGTAGGAAAGTCGTAAGTAATACAGTAACCATTGTTTGTTATAAAGGATAGCATTGTGAACATGCGAATTCTTTGCCATCACCAGTAAACACACCTTTACTTTTATAATGGCCGACACGGGGCAGCCGTAAGCGCCCGCAGCGCTTTTGCCTGGTTTGTACCTGAAGTAACAATTCTACGAAATATCAATAAATCTAGTATGAAACTGTAATATTCAGTGTTCTAAAATACTATTTTGTTTAAAAAATACGTTTTTAATGTGTACAGTGCTATTAAACATGTTTTTAATGCCTTTACTGACCACTGAAAGACGCATCGAGGAGACAACATTTCTTAAAAAAATAATATTTGCTAAGATTAAACCAAATTTTTTTCAAACTAAGACTGTGGGATGATAAATATAGTATAAAATCAACATTTCTTAAGAATAACAGTACTAAAAACACTTACTTCATATTTTAAAACTCGAAGTTCTCGGAGCGTCTTCTCAGCTGCACTCACAAAATTCAAATTACCGCCACTAATTTTTGTTTCTCTACGTCCATTCATTTTTTGCTTCTACTGGATAGTGTTGCTCAACCGGCAACCTTCTTAGTCGATTATAATCGTGTGTCGTATCCAAAAATCGACTGAGAGGCTTGTTCACATCACTTGACCCTAAATCAGCTGCGGGCTGCCACATCTACCTACAGCGCTTTAGCGGGCATCGCGCGGGTTAACGTGGACGCCCGTATCGCTTGAGTGGCTAGATGAATATTTAATAATGACCTATTGGTTTCTACCTTAATATTAACACTTTCAATGCCCAAGACGAGCCTCTCGATCCTCGTGTGTCGTTACTAACTTCTAATAGACTCACCCCGCAGCATACATAAGTTTATCGATAAGAATGACTTATTTATAGGTACACTGTTGGCGTTCCATTAAGATTAAGATTTATCCATTATTTATTATTTATTAAGAAAAATACATATACAAATAAACGTCACTACAATGTAACCGTCCGATTTCCTTTGAACAAATACTACCTTTAATTTTTACCTTCTAACCACTAAGTACCCAAGTATCTAATAGAAACACTCGAATAAACATCTTAATGTTGGGCTCTACCAGAGCTATGCTTTATAACAACTCAACTGTATTACAGCACTATTGCTGCTCCTGGGATTGCTGAGTGCGTTATGGCTGCTGTACGGCATTGTGAAGCTTATCATGTCCCGCGTCCGCAGCACGGGCAAACTGCGGTACGGAGACAAAGAGCTGGCTGTACAGCAACGGTTGAGAGCGCTCGACACTTTTAGAGGGTGAGTTGAAATTCCGGAGAGTTCTGTTGTGTTTGTAATGTTATTATTATGATATTGTTTAGTAAACTCATAATTAGATAATTAAGATATTAGGTACATAAGTTTCAGCCCGGAATTGGCCGTTACTGTAGAAGAATTGCAAACTGTAACCTACGAAGGTGAAATAATTTTTAGAATCTGACCAGTAGTTCTGGAAATAATGTATTTTGTAAACACTATCATAAGTATTTTACAACTTTAATGAATACTATGAGAGGGATAGTGAACTCACCAATAAATTATTTTTTGTCATTAAAGTCTCGTAAATTATTTGACATTATTGAACGTCCTTTATGGATACGCCGTAAAAACATGAATTAACACCTCTATAAATATTTCTGTATTCAGTAACAAATATTATCAAGGTAAAAAAAAAATTACTTCTTTCTCTTAGCTTTGCTCATGTGGTTCCAATCCAACCAGGACAAGCTTTTAACACCTAGGGCAAGTAATCTGTGTTTATAACTAGGGGAATGTAGCTAATACGGGAATAAACGGAATTAGATCTTAAAGTTATTTGAATCTAACCTACCTATGAATGACTATCACAAACAAATTATTCCACAGTATTGCGATAGTGTTCATGATATTCGTGAACGACGGCGCTGGCGGTTACTGGTGGCTGGAACACGCCACGTGGAACGGTCTAGTGGCCGGCGACCTCGTGTTCCCGGCTTTTCTGTGGATCATGGGCGTCTGTGTGCCTCTCTCCGTGAAGAGTGCCTTCGCCAAGGGCGTTCCCAGGTGGAAGATCATACTGCATATACTCAGGGTAAGAGAAAACATTTGGAGACTCACGTGGAACGGTCTAGTAGCTGGCAACCTCGTGTTCCCGGCCTGGAGAAAGTCGTCATAATTATATTGCGTAAATTACTTAAGTTCAAGTTATTAAATTGCGTAAATTGCTAAAGAAATTACTGTCAAATAATTACGCATTGGATGACGACTGTCTTATTTGTCTGTTCTTACGGTGTCGGAATTACGCTAAACTTTCTGATAATATAAAGGCTAAGACATTTTATAGATCACCGTACATATCACGTCCGAATATAAAGGATGATGTGTGTGGAAACGTCCGGAATCAAAAAAGTTTTTTTAAAGACTGTATCGCGTACAGAGAGGACAAGGCATAAAAACACCCCATAATAATATTGAAAAGCTCCTTCATATTTGTTAAAAGGTGGTACAGTAAGATTTAATGAGACCCATGACCGGTTTCCCAGCTCCGGTTTTCTGAGACAGGATCATTCCTGAGTTATTTACATCCTTTCTGGGACTCTACCAGTTTGCGTGTGTGCAAACTGGTAAAAAGTATTTTTCTACCTGAACCGCCAAGTCAGCTCCCGTCAACACCATAATTCTACCTTCGTATAGTCAACATCAAATCATTTGAATTGGTATCGGAAGTTATGATCCTTGGGCTTTTCAGTCTGTAATATAATAAATAGTTGTCGTCAACTATTAAAAATAAATTGGAAGTTTGGAACTAGTATGGATTTACAATTGAAACAATTAAGCTAACTGCAGACTGTTGCAAACAATGGTAGCTCAACTGCTTCATATCAATACCAGTCGTCGCGTCCCCAAGACGCTGGCTGCATTGCCCCGCAGTATGCCAATGCTGTTGCGCTGCGCCAGATACTGACCATCTGTTGTCGTCACTTTAAATAACGTCCAGTAAAAGCATAGCTATTTTTCTTGTCACTGAAATTAATAGACACAGAAGTTAATTGACAGCAATCGCGACAATCTATCACTATGTCACTCCTGCATTATAAGCCTAAAGCCGGCACTGACCGGGGTGTTACGGAGCGTAATGTATCATTCGCAGCGAGCATGATAGGACCTTACGCCGCCGTATGCTAAAAATGGCTTAAATTCATCTCGTTGCTCGTTCCGAGCGCCTTCTTTATTAGACGTTTTTTTTATTAGACTCTGTAGTGCCAATTTCATAAAACTACACTCCCCTCGAACAATCTATGGCAAGATAAACATTAAATACGAAGGAATGCACAGCTGTATAATAAACTACCGAAAGATGTTAAAGAAGTCAAATCAACTTTTAAGAAAATACTTAAAAGGTCGTGTAATATTTTCATTTTATATTGTCTGCATACCACTTCTAGTTGTGCTCGCTCCTCGTCATAGCCGAGTGCCCATTGTTTTGTTTACGCGTAGAGACATTCCATTACGGCATGTTTTCTTGATAACCACTATTTTTCTGTTAAAAAATTATAATCTTTTCTTAAATTAGTTCTAGTACAAGTTAGCCCTACATTGCTTGAAATCTGTTTTCTCATGTAAGTGAATTTATTCTTAGTGAGAAATAAAATATTCTTAAACCTGATCTTTCCCCGTTCTGACTGCACAAACCCTCGTTGTGTAATACGTTACAATACGCCCCATAACGCCAGTCAGTACAGTACCCACCTTTATGAATTAACCTGTGAAGTTTTACGTTAACTGTTCATTAAATTAACAGTACAACAACAGTACCAACAGGTGTTTTAATTTTTTTGTTACTTTACTGCTCTAGTTATGTAAAAAATTCGATTATCTAATTTTGATGCTAACTGTACCTACTTCATGCCGGTTTATGTTGTGTACCTATCATTACTGTAACGTTTTGCCGGAACACAACTTGGGTAGGTACTTACTAGCAATCGGATACCTAAGCAGCAGTAAATTTGACCTTTTATAGGTAAAATTTATTGCTAAGTGATCAGAGGATTGAGTCTATTTGACGTTATTAACGAGACGTGATCGTGACGTCTCCTTTTTAACCCCCGACGCAAAAAGGAGGGGTATTATAAGTTTAACGTGTCTGTCTGTGTATCTGTCTGTGATATCGTAGCTCCCAAACGGATGAACCGATTTTCGTTTAGTTTTTTTTTTTTGTGTCATAGATAATTGTATCCCGAGTGTTCTTAGCCATGTCTCATAAAAATCTATCGGGGTGTTTTTAAATTTTGTTCTTGTAATATGGGATTTACGTAGTTCCCTGTCCGTACGATAGAGGCGCTGCTGTACCAAATTGTAAGGAAAAAGGAGACATACCTATAGGCGATATATTAACAGCTATTGTAACGCGGCGGGCAAAGTTCTGCGACGCAAAAGGTTGCGGGATCGATTCCCGCCTCGAGAAGTCGAGACAAATGTTTTTTTTTAGAATTTTATGATTTTATTAGGACTAAGACAAGACTGTAACAAATATGGCGAACAGCTTTATGCTCTATCTCTATGGAAGACGTCGCATTGTGTGTGGTGGGCCCAGATGTTTCCAGAATTCAGCAAACGTTCAGTTTGAACGATCTGTAAATATTTTGTTCGGGTGTTCGTGATATTTTCTATGTATGATAAAAATATCCATCTATGTAACGTAAAACATACGTATATCAGTCATCTAGTACCCATAACACAAGCTCTGATTATCTTGGGGCTAGATGATGCTGTGTGGATTGTCCAGCATTATTTATTTATTGTTATTGAGGTACCAAACTGCCTGTTTAATGCGAATAAGGACTTAAACAGACTAGCTATCTTTCAAAACAGCCTTACACTGAAGACATTCACTAGTTCATATTTGAGATTATGCAAGAACTGTTACGAGCCATATAGATTCATAATTACGTAAGGAATATCAGCCTGGTGAAGACTGGTTCCTCTTGATCCCTTTTGACATGGAAACTAGGCTTAGGAGCTGGTTATCTGTAAGCCAAAGCTTATAGATAACTAGCGACCCGCCCTTCGCACGGGTGCAATGCTGATACTAAATATACTACAGAATCGCCCCTCCCCCCCGGCCGGTACCGCTGCAACCGCTATGTCCCTGCATTTTAAATCTGTGATATCTTCGAAAATATTCATTTAAATTACAAGCTGTAAAGGGTCATATTAATCTATTTCCGCTCTGGACGCATATCTATGACATTTAAAAACATCAAAGTATGTTAATGTTCCTGCTTGCTAGGAAATAAATGTATTTATGTACTCAGACAACTGACTATGCTCGATTATATTCAACTAGCTTATGCCCTCGGCTTCACATGCGTATTTTCGGTATAATAAGCCTATTATCTAAGTTAGGCTATGCTCTAAACGTACGCCAAATTTCATCTTGATCTGTTTAGTAATTTTGGAGATCAGAGGTAACAAAAATTCAGATTTCACAATCTTTCGGCTTTATAATATCAGTAGGATTCAATCTATTAAAGCTTCGGAATGAAGCCTTATATCGCTCAAAAGGCTGAAAAAGAGATAGTTGAGGATGCAAGCACTACACCTAAAAAAATAAATAAAAAAAAACCCTAATTTAATGCGCGTAGTGTTTCATAGCAGACGCAGTTAGGTATGGACTCATTACTGTCTGTAAAACCATATGGTGTCGATTCAGGACAATAACACCATTTTAATATGTCAAAAAAAGTTTTTTTTTCATTTTTTGTCAGTAAAGGCAAGACCAGCTTCTCTGGTTTCCTTGTAAAACCGTCTTCTGTAGAGGATAATAGCTTAGCGGTGAACTAACCTTTAAGAACCTGTGCGTTATGTAAGTTCTGCCCCGAGGTTTGGTTTTTACGTTTCTTTAGTATTCCTATCAAAATCAATGGCGTTTATTTCTTTAGGCTTTCAAAATAAGCTTATAGACGTCATTTTTTTTTGACGTCTACAAGCTTATTCGAAACTCAATTTTTTAAATACACAAAAATAAAACGACAAATTACGACTAGTATTTAGACTTTTATCAATTTCCTAAAAATCTAAGCCATCACCAGAAGGCAAAGTGCTCAGAATGCTGGCAGCATTGCCACGTTGAAAGCTAATTTTAAACTAAATTATGTATTATCAAATAATATATACTTAGTGTTCATTAGTAACCTAAAATAAAATAACAAAGAAAATTACAATCAAATAATAGAAACTAAATTAGAACTAGTATTTACAATTGAAACAATTGAGCTCACTGCAGACTGTTGAAAACAATCTACTGATCCATATCGCCTGCGACGCAGGAGGTTGCGGGTTCGATTCCCGCCTCGGAACATATTTGTGTATGATCTGCAGAAATTTGTTCCGTTGGTCTGGGTGTTTTCTATGTATAATAAAAAATATCTATCTATGTAGTGTATTGTATTAAGTATATCAGTTATCTAGTACCCATAACACAAGCTCTGCTTAGCTTGGGGCTAGACGATGCTGTGTGAATTGTCCAGCATTATTTATTATTATTATATCAGTGTTAATTTGAATCTCTACGCTTAAATTATTCGTCTACTAGTAGAAGTGAAAAAGAATTGTAATAGTTATATAACACCGAATTGAGTACCTAGGTACATGTAGGTACATAACATTAGATACTTATCACCTATTCGCTACGTGATTGCGCTATTTTCTGTGTAGTAAAACTTGAAACAAAAACTCTGACTCGTTCAGTGAACTCATGTTTTTTTTACTGAGGTACCTAAGTATTGTTATTGAGTAACAGAAATTAACATTCTTTCCCACGATCGATTTTCTAACTTCTGAGATACCTTTATCATGAAACCATGACTCTATTCCGTAAAAAATCAGGTTAATTTGGTGGTTTAAAATTATGCTTTCAATTGTGAACTTACTTTAGAACTATAAATTTGAATTCTGTACATCTTCAGAATATTTTTTAAAAGGTATATTTGTTTATTTTTGCTCACACGTACTTGAATACAGCATTCGATGAAGAGGTGACGTTATTTTTCTTTATTCTAACCAAGACAACAATCCCCGTGCTAGGCCTACAGACCATTTGGAATCGTTTGCACGAAGACCAAATAACATTCACGAAGGCCTGTAACCTGTAACTCACACTAAACTGACCGGGACTCATCGTGCAAATCAATTAAGGTTTGCACGTCAACATCTTGAGTGGGCCATGGAGGAATGGCGTAAGGTGCTTTTTATGGATGAGTGTAAGGTGAAGTTTTCTAGTGACGATCGATGTACCTATGCGAGTGTGGAGAAGATGCGAAGAAAGATTTACTGATCCTTGCACAAACGAGACAGATCCCAATGTCATGGGTCCCAATATCAGGTCTCAATGTCATGGTAAAACGGAAAATTAGTGGTGGTCCTTATTTTGTTTTGAGTGGTATACATATGTTTTGTAAATGCATTTTTACGTTCTCTTTATTACATCATCTTATGCTTCGTATTGAGTATTCAAAGTGTATGTCCGATGTTTCGCAACGCTCCGAGACGGCAGCGTTGTTTGTGTGGCATATTTCAGAGGAAATTCTGTAGAGTGCGTGTGCGCACAAGATCTCTCCTTGTCGGAAGCGATCACTTTACTTACGAGTATTATTTGTTTTTTTTTCTTTGTGTGTTTGTCTTTGTTAAGTTCTTGAGAATTTAAGGTGATATACGAGTATATGGTTTTCCAATTCCAATAACTTGGAATAAAATGTAGAGTCAAATGAAAGGCAAAGAAATGCAGAAGTTTATTCAATGTTTCCTAAGTTCTCTAAGAGCAGAACTATACGTTGGTACCTAAATCCGACATGATTTTTAGGGGCCGTGGTGTCCTGCGCTACATTTTCCCAGTAGCACCCAGTAGATACCACCCAATGTCTGTTGTCTCGGTTGTGGAGACTGAAAATCTCCCTTAAATATTGCTTTCGAGTCGTCGTATCTTTCCCTTTTCAAAAAGGTATTCAAAACAAGATATCTACCTTCAAGCGGTATTATTGTGCTATGGGAGTGAGGGAATAGGGAGTGTACCTATGTTTGCGCGCACACTTGTGCACTATAATATGTCCTGCGCACCTAGGCTAGTCTTCGTTGAGACTGCCTGCGATTGCTTCGTTGAGACCGCCTTGGCCAAAATTCCACTAGGAGGGCAGCATCATTATCACTTAGCTTTTTGTCCCAATTATTTCCCTTGTCAAAAAAGTAGGTACCTACAAGCGGTACATATTATTGTGTTAGATACACTGACCTAGTGAGCCGGCCTGTAGTTCAACACATCTAAAAGGAGGCTGATATCATTATTTAAATGGCAGTGCGCCATTCATGAATGGAGCCTAAATACAAAGTAAGACAAGTAACTGTTGGCATATAAATTATCTTTTTTCTCAGTGTTGATTGAGGCGATATAAGAGCAAGACTTTCTCGCTTGTCTAAAGACCTGGTTTCATATGAATGACTTTAACAATTTTCTCCAGTTTTCCATGAAGGTTGACGAAACGGTTATTATGTTCTTAAATCCGGTAGGTAATGAAAATGATACCGTAGTTATTATTATGCGTAAGCCGAAAGTGGGCCTTTTGCTATAAGGTACTTAAATTAATGTTTCACTTTTAATTATTTTTTATTTAAATTACAGTTCAATATAGTTTTAAATCAGCAATTAGTTAAGTAAACACAACAGTCCGTAACAGTCCACTAGTGCATTTGAGTAAAACTCAACTCAAAATGCTTTATTTCCTTTAGATAAGACCTTAAGGCTGAACGAGTCGCTCATCTCTCGATACAAAAGTGGAAGGGTAACTACAACGCTGTTTGATGTTGACCATCCAAAACTAAGGATAATATCAATTTATCTCGTCATTATCTATGTCTGTAAGCACCCGAAACCGTAAAAAAAGAATTAATTAAAAAAATACAAGCTTCTAAACTTTCGTATACACCGTATACACCGATTTTAGCCCAACTTTGGGCGAAAATAAATGACATACGGAGAAAGAAAACTCTAAAATAAAGCCTGTACAGACATAGTTTAGTTATGCAAAAGTTGAAATAAATTTATTTTGAATAGATAACCTCAATAGTTTTTCTATAATAACCCTTGTGCTAAAAGTCTTTTCGCATATTTTTACGCGACCGTTTTACGAATAAATTTATTTGCCTTTCATCTAGCGCGCGAGAATGTCTATTATGTCAGATGAGATGGCATACATTTAGGGCGCGCCCACTGATGACTTGGATCGGACGACTCGTGCAGCCTTAAGGTACGTTCAGCAGTCCGTTTTACAGACCCGTTTTATGTGTGGATTTAGGTAGTTGTGTTGGTGGGATGAACGGTGCCTTTAACTGAGATTAATGAACGTATTTTATTTTGTGTTTATCTAGCGTTCACTACATGACAGTATTCCAGATCCAGTAGGTACTGTGTTTGAACTCACTCATTCAAACAACTACAACCGCCAACGCTGAATAAAATGTACCTACCTATACGATAGAACGGACTGCTGTGTGAAAATTAGGTAAAGACCATTTTGACAACGTCAGAAATTTCAAAAGTTGAAGTAAATAAGCAATTTTAGAGACTTCTATTATTTGGCAACCCCTTTCTCACTTCTTTTCTTCCGGTGCCATCTGCAATCGCAGAAGTTTCATTAAATGAAGTAAAAAAGAATTTTTAGAGACTTATTTAATTTTGATAACCCCTTTCTCACTTCTTTTCGTCCGGTGCTATCAGCAATCGCAGAAGTTTCAATAAATGAAGTAAAAAGGCAATTTTAGAGATTTATTATTTGATAGGCCCTTTCTCACTTCTTTTCTTCCGGTGCTATCTCAATCGCTAAACTATAGATCCAAGTTATCGCGCCAGTTTCAAATTATATCCCACAAATGTTTTTACTTTAACTATCTATTTATGTACCTTACCTGTGTGTTGCAGAAGCAAATAAATGATTATCTAGATATCTATCTGTCCCTACAATCCCACCTCTGATAGATTTTGGTGGGATGAACGATTTTTTAATTCCTTATTGTACACAATGAATACAAAAATGAGCTTATAAAATAGGATATGTATATAGGCGAGCTTAACCCTGAAAAGAGTTTTCTTCCAGCAAACCTTAGAGTTATAGGAGAGGCGATGCAATAGGTAGAGGAAGTGTACAAATCTACAATAGGTACATACATAGGGTAAGGTTGCTCAAGTCGTACCCCCTAAGGAAATAACACTGTAATATTCAGTGCAATGGGAATAAAACAAAATCTTCTGCATCAACTAAATCTTTATTTATTTGCCTTTTAATCAACAATCATAGAAACTTGAAAATCTTTTATCAAAATAGGTATTTTAACGATTTTCAAAAACATACCTTCGGTACGACTAAGGCGCCTAGTCTCCTAATTCGTACCACCTATAAGCCTTAGTCGTACTTAGAAAATTGACTTTATTGAGTACATGTGTTCTGTTATTCTTTTATAGTTTTATTTATTCCTTTTTCTGTTTGGACTTTTTTCAAATCTAGTTCAGGTTTCTTCCTTTTTATTTATGTTTTCCTGGGCTTCTATTTCATTTTTGTCGGAACTTGAAGTTACGTATTTCCATTGTTGGCTTAGTACCTACATTTCAGAATTTTTTAAAGTACTGTTTTTATGCAAGACACAGGAGATAAAATAGTCAAGTGAGATTTTATTTATTGAAGATTGGTAATTTTATTAACTGTTAAAATACTGTCTTCGTCTGAAATAGGTATCTTGTGATATTGAGGTAGGTCCAGTTTGAATAATGGACAGTGTTGAATCTCTAGGTGCTGAGGGTGGCGTTGTAATTTTCATCCATATCCTCCTGCTTCCAAGTATTGTACTTTCGCTTCGCCATATTTATTTATTACCTGATAAAAAGTTAATATAATTATTTAACAATTTTCATGATACCTAAGTCGTACCGGTACGAGTAAGGAATTTTGCACAGGTACGACTTAAGCAGCGGAGTCTTCCGAGTTCAAAACTAAAACCACTGACATAACTTATAAAGTTCTACTGTTAGAGTATGCCTAAACGATTGACAGATAAGTATTTCAAATACATGTTAACAAAGAAAAAAGGTAAGAATCACATTCCTGCCATAAAAAGCTTACAAATGAGTCAAAATTTTTAATGAAAACCGTATAAAAAAATTACTTTTTCATTATTTTTGCTAAACGAACCCGGATGGCGATCCGATTGTTTACGTTTGCTCGCTCGACTAAATAGTTCATGTCGACGACATTAGATGGTGTGTATCAGACAAGATATTGCCGGGGTACGATTTAGGCCGTGGTACGACTTGAGCAACCTTACCCTATATACTACTACATAATAAACATACCTACTTATATTAAAATAATAATGACTAAATAAACCAATAAATACCTTTATTGGAATATAATATGAATATATATTTATAATATATATTATAAAATACAATACGATGCCTCTAACACTTTCATGGCCCAAGACACAGACGTGCCTTGCGGTCACCGTGTCACGGCGGCGCTCCTGCGGGTCGCACCGCGCTGGTGGCTGGGCAGTGAATTTGTTAACTGAGATAAAAGAACATATTTTATTTTTATCTAGCGTTCATTCACGATGTTCCTGTTGGGAATGTCCCTGAACACAATCTATGGTTCCAACATGCTGCACGAGCTGCGAATATTCGGAGTGCTGCAGCGGCTGGCGGTGGCTTACCTCATTGCGGCCGGCTTTTACGCGCTAACTGCGCCTAAGTACTACACACCACCGAGGGTAAGTAACCGTAGCATTCTGTTGTTAACAAGTTAATAATAATGTCGCATTATAATGATGGTCTGTCACGATTTTTTACCTAGTTTCGTAGTAGTTTTGGTAAAGCAATATTTTGAAACATGATAACATTGCAATATTATTTTTATAAATTTCATGGTTATTATCACTCCACCTACAGAAGATGATATTTATATCTACCATGATTTGTGGTGTTTTGTTTTATCTTATATTTTTTGGCAAAGTTGCTAGCGCCGGTCGCCATGATCACGGAATTACTAAATTCATAAAGATTTTGTTTCAAAGTTGAATCAAAAAGGCTTTTCAAAGATGAGCAAAACTATTTTGTAATTTTATTGTATTTATTTTGACGACCTGTGTGGCGCAGCGGGTGAAGGTCCGCCTGCGACGCATTAGGTTGCGGGTTCGATTGCCGCCTCGGGACAAATGTTTGTACGATCTGCAGATATTTCACGGTGTTCTGGATGTTTTCTATGTATAATAAAAAATAACTATCTATTTAGTGTATTGTATTAAGTATATCAGTTAACTAGTACCCATAAAACAAGCACTACTTAGCTTGGGGCTAGATAACGCTGTGTGAATTGTCCAGCATTATTATTATTATTGTTGTATTTATTACAGGGAGCTTGCGGCCAGGCTTTGAAGGACGTCCTCTCTTGCCTGTGGTGCTGGGTGCTGGTCGCCGTGCTGGTGGCGGCGCACACCGTCATTACATTCGTGGTGCACCATCCGGATTGCCCAGCGTAAATTATATTTTTAAACTGGCAACCCGCCCCCCTGCTTCGCACGGGTGCAATGCTAATACTAAATATACTACAGAATCGGCCCCCCGGCTGTTACCGCCGCGCGCCGCCGCAACCGCTATGTCCCTGCATTTTAAAGCTGTGATATCTTCGAAAATATTCATTTAAATTACATGCTGTAAAGGGCCATATTGATCTATATTAAATGCACAATGTATTTAAGGTACTTAATTGGATAAGGATTAATGCTGTATTGCTTAAAATCGCCTCGTAAATAAGCCATTATTTCTCGTAAAAAGTAAAGGATAAAAAATGGTTATTGTGGGTTATCCCTAAGATATAGACATATAACATTGCAGACTTTTTTTTTTCTTTTTAAGGTGTACAATACTGTAGTACATTATTTTGATCTATCTTGTAGGGTCAGCCAGCGTTTGCAATGTAAGCGCAAAAAAATGTGTACCTATATTTACGACATCACATTAGCTAGAAACCTCTAAAACTATCAGTGTTTCTCTACTATATTAAGCATGTATTATAGGTACATATGAAGCTGGCGCGATCCCCTTTTGTTTCTCGTATACTACTCGTATTTTGTGACGTCAGTCAGCGTGGATAATTGGATGAAAAAACAAAAGGCAATCGCGTCAGCTTTTAAAAAAATTCTTTTGCCAATGTTGTGGAGAGAGGTATTTTTTATTTCTGAAAATCACGAATTCACGCGGTTGAAATTTATGTGACATGAATAATGTTTTTATGGTAACTAACATACCTAATATAAAGGTAGTTGTACTGACATTTATGATGAACAACCGAAATAAATAAATTGAAATGAATTGAAAAATAAAAAAATGTTGCGAATTGATCTCACAAATCGTAAACACCGTCACAACATCACTTTGGGACTGTGCTAGACCTTGTCTCGCGACAATTTTTGTTTGTTTGTATTAATAATAAATTCTTTATTGCAGACATAAGATCCATTATTATTATTATTATTTTATGAGGTCATGAAAAAAGCAAACATATAAAATTTAAGGTGTTAGTACCTTAAATTTTAAATTCAGTAGGTTCAGTAGGTACTCAGTACGTCAGGTGGCAATATTCACCCACCGTCAGTGTCTGATAGATAACATAGGACGGTCAGACAGGCTTACAATACGTAATGTCGTTTTTACACATGTCAACTCTGGACATGAATGACGCAATTCTCTTTATATGGATGGCATTGAAAGAGTCTACACGGGTTTCTGTGAATATTTCTGAAGCGCTACAGTAGCGTCTCAGGCCCATAAGATGCCTAAAGATGTTATTATATGTCACTCTTATACCATCATGCGATCTTCTGGTATAGTTAGTAATGAAGGAGCTCCGCCCCAACCCTCCTTTCAAGTTAATGGCATTTAGTTGCTCACACAGTTGAGGCTGTTCTGGATCATATCTCTACACAAGTTTGTTTATTTTATTTACCTACGCTTTCATAGATCACAAGCTTTAGCTTCAATAACTTTATGTTGCAGTGGTTACTTAGGACCGGGTGGGAAGCATGACGACTGGGTGGCGCCTGAATGCAGCGGCGGCGCAGCTGGCTACATCGACCGGCTCCTGCTTGGCGAGTCTCATCTCTACCAGCACAGCGACGCGAGGACGGTCTACGGAGGACCCGCCACTGACCCTGAGGGACTGCTAGGTAGGTTTCTTCAGGTAGTAGGCATAGGTATATGTTTATGCCATCAGTCTCGGCCCTGTGCTAGTCTGGGCCACGTGTTAGGTCCCAGGGCTTAGCAGATTTCGACGACCCATCGCCCCGGTAGACATCCTCTTTTCTTATAAACGTGACTCGGCCAGCCCTCGGTCAGGGTAACAGACATTACCGCAGAAGACACTTGCGCGAGCGACGTTTGCGGGAATATCACAAAAGCCCGCTTCTATCTAATACAAAATATCTATTTATTTATTGAGGACTCTCAACAGAAAAATCATAAACACGCAGATTAACAGAATAAAGTGGTCTCAAGTCTATGATGTAGTGTTTACATCATGAGATATGCGATTTTCACCATTGTGGATCTAAGGCCCTCTTTCCACACATCCCACTTTGTCCTTACTTTTCCCGCTTCATCCTCTATGATGTTAAACAAATAGTAGAACTTCGTAGCCTCTGCTACGATGCTACGCCGGGCCCGCGTAGCATATAAGACTTCAACGCGCACCCACATTCTTGCAACGTACAAAATTCCTTCAGCTCCGACACTAAGTAGAAGACGGTACCTAGTTTTGGTTTTAACTATATTTATTTATTTATATAGAGGCTTCCTTTTTCGGTACATCCAATAATCTTTATTTCTCCTACTCTGCCTTTCCAAGAGATAAATATTATTTTTGTCGTAGAACTTCGTAGCCCATGCTACGACTCCTGGACCCGTAGAACGTGCTACGATGCTACGCCTCTCCTGCGTAACGACTGCGAAAGACTATGAAGTTTGTGGATACAACAATGATGTTTTTTTGTTCACAGGTTGTTTAACATCAGCCGTGCAAGCTTTACTGGGGGTCCAAGCGGGCGCCACAGTGCTACTGCAGCGGTCGCACAAGTCGCGAGTGTCGCGCTGGCTCGCCTGGGCGCTAGTGTTCGCACTGGCAGGGGCGCTGCTCGCCGGCTTCTCGCGCGAACACGGCGTACTACCTATAAACAAGAACCTATGGTGAGTGATGATGTCACGAACCTATCACTGCAGCGGTCTTCAAGTCGGCTCCGAGCGAAATATTAACGCCGCCGCTTCAAGACTGAACCACAACAAGATACAACCACAAATAGACCTGATATGGCCGTCGTAGGACGACTAAGACGTCTATTCTCGGGCTGGTCCACTTACCTACATTCTGATCTTGGGCAAATCGAAATGTCCAAAGAGACTGCTGGGGTACTGGGCCTTTGCCGAGCAGTGGGATGATATTTCAGCCGAAAGACGTCCAACGCTGGATAGACCCCAAAAATGGGCCACAACGCCACAATGATCGGTCCTGCGCTACCCTGGCAATCTCTCGTGATCTGCACCAGGTCATCGGTCCAGCTTGTAGGAATTTTTATTCGATTTTGCCGACTGATTAGATTTCTTAAAAATGTTGACCTTCACGGCAGACATCAAAAAGAAGCTAGAAAAAGAGGCTACTAATCATTTTTATTTCTCCCCAGGTCCATGTCTTTCGTACTGGTGACTTCAGCCTGTTGCCTCGTGCTGCTAAGTTTCTGCTACACCCTGACAGATGCCTGGCGGATCTGGGCCGGCGGGCCGTTCCGAGCTCCTGGACTGAATGCTATAGCTTTATACGTAGGACATTCGCTGTGTGCCCACCTGTTCCCTTTCCACTGGAAGGTGCCCAATATGAGGACTCATACACTGAGCCTGGTTGAGGCTGTGTGGGGAACTGCGCTTTGGGTAATCATAGCCCATGTTATGGCTAAGAAGAAGATCTTTATTTCTTTGTAATATATGATCTGATGCAGATGGTACCTACCATCGGATGGATGGGAATGATAATTGCTAAGGAGAAAGGACGTGATTAGGTAGAAGATGATTCCAGGCCCTGATCTTTATGGGTCAATATTTCTCAAAATGTTTCTTCTTCTTCTTCAAATTTCTTGGAAATACCCCAGAAAATCATAGTGTTAGTTAAGTCTTATTCTAAAACTTTTAAATCCACAAATGGTTTTCAACACTAAAGTCATTCACAACGGGATATTTACCATTTAGTAAACGGTAAATTTATTTATACATAAGATGTCAGGTCTTATCGCTAAGTAGGTATTAGATTCACTGCATCTTACCCTAGGGGCGTATGAATATATCTAGGTATGAGAGAGGTTCTATTAATTAAGCTACGTATTTACAATCACTGAAATATTTTGCTGTTATGACAAGTTATACAGTTCAAAACTCAAATCATGGTAAATATCCCATTGCAAATTTCTTTAATGTCTATGCTTGCTACAACTCAATTTCGCCAACAAGCTTTTGTGCATTATTTAGATTAAATAAATAATTTTGTAAATAAAAGGACTGAGTAGCCATCAAATACAAGGTGCTATCAAAATTCTTGACATATGTTTCTTGTCTTGTAAAATTGAATTAGCTCTTATTTTTATTTAGTAGATATAGGTTTGAAGAACCCTAGTTGGTTGACTTTACATAAGGCTAGAAATTTAGTACCTACTCGTAGTTTAGATTTTTGTTAAGTGCCTTAATAGTTAAGTAACGCCGTTGTTAATTATTTTGATCAATAAAAACAATCGATATACAATATTTGACGCTTTATTAGCTCAAAGGGTGACAGTAAAATCCGAAATGTCATTGGAAAATAATAAAAACAAACGTATTAACAAATCATGACTCAAGGTAACAGCTAATAGTTTTAACAAAATTATCAATAAAATACACTTTAAAATAACAAATTGTAAGAAAAAGATCTTGTAACGTAAACACTAATTTTCTATTTCTCTGTTTACACTCAAAGCTCCTTTTAACGTAGTAAAGATTCATTCGAGACCAGAAAAAATATAAATTCTTTCTACATTTTGGGTTTTACAACCACAATAAATAATTCTATGCTTCCTAATGAAATCTCGAATGAATCCTAGAACATTGTCACCCAAAATGTGCGATGCTAGGTAGGTTCTTTACTTAATTTTATTTTGGCATTTCTATTTCAAGACCTGCGCCTGCTACACTTCATTCATTGCAAAAGTTATACATTTTACTACTTTATAGTTTAAAAGACTTCATTATAGTAGTTTTCACTTTAGTAGACGGTAAATGCCATTAGGAATTTCATCATCTTTATTTATTTACTTAGAATTAAAGTAAATAATAAATAATTTCGTTTAAAATTCTACTCTGCACTGATATTATGGAATCAATGATGCCACATATTAATCTTTAAATTTTTAAGAGATCTAACTCGTATAGCAATATATACACGAAATGTAAGTATACAATATTACAAATTTTAAATAGGTATATGAAAAATCTCTTAAAATATTATCTTCATTGTTTAAAATATCTCAATCCGAAGATATAAATATGTCGATATACTTAATTGATTCCGAGTTAAGAATTAGAAGTATAAATATATTTTTTCTTACAGCTAATAAGGAAGAACATTAGTTAAATGAGAACATAGTTGGTAATTGCACGTGAGTCAGCACATGGTAGGTAGGTACATGAAACAATTATTATGCTTTTACTATAAGCCGCGACATAAGGCCTTTTTACACGTTCCGGTTTCCGGGTAGCCGGTGCCGGGTACCCGGTGGCGAAGTGTATGGGCATGTACGATAGCTTTCACACGTTCCGGTGTAATTTGCATACATTGCCGGCTACCCGGCAACCGGGACGTGTGAAAAGGCACTAACAGTGAGATAAAGTTGCATCTGATTATTATAATCTACTTACAACGCTAATTTTATAGATTATACACAATGATTTAACGGTAATATATATTTTCCTTTCTTCAATTTGCTAATTATATAAAATATGCTAGCAATCTATTAACAGCTTTGATTTTCTAATTTAACTTCAACAATGCTTAAAATTGGTCATATACAGTGTTCTAAAAAGGATATATTAAAATATATATACTTTATGTATTCAAATAAGTACTCGAGCTCACTTTAAGTCACTCTTATTCTAGATTGAGTAAGTAAATGGAATGTTTAGTACAAAGAGAATGTTAGAAGAAAACGAGAAGATTATTCAAGTATTATTGTTATTGTAGTCACGCATCATGAGCAAACATTTGTTGGCAAGACCGGATTACCAATACTGAATGCAGGATCCAAACAAATATCTTGTAATGACCGTTGGAAAGTAAACCTTACTGTTATCGCAATAAAATACTGTTCAGACTTACAATAGAAGTGGCACCTCGGGAGAGATGAAACGGTTTCGCTGAAGGCATGCTATTTGTACTTGACGATCTAACAGAAGACATGTAACCCGAGATGAAGACCAGCTGATCTGCTCAAGGGGGGCCTCCACATGCGGTCATGCGAGAGACTAGACATATACCGAATATACTTGTCATATGTAAAATGTAGAGTCCATCAGATACATAACTAACGATATCTTAAACTCAAGGTAAAATCTCTACGACGATACACATTTCGCTATAAATGCAAATTCATGGAATTCAATATTAAACCGGTAAAACGAGTGAAGTCACTCCGTCTTACATTATTATGCTAAAAGGATTTCGGTACTACAACGACGCACCGCTCTACACAATACTCTACAATGTTTTGAATATCAGTCACGTAAAATGTGCATGACATGCTATGCGCTACTAATGATGATATAAACTGCGCACTTAAAGAATGGGATTGAGAATGACGTCATCTCTCATGTCGTCCCGTTCAGATCGGATTCGAACTGAGACTTGCCTCCTTGGGGTAAGTCACGATCACGTCAAGGACGTCAAAAAGACGTCAGTAACTAACTATTTTACTATAAAAACTTTCGTAGTTTGACGAATTCATTAGGAATGTGAGCGGGTTAACTACGAACCTAGTTTGTGTTGGAAGAACATCAACGTTTCATCCCTTAACGAGGGACTTCATCAGGGTGAGTCACGACGTCACTAACGTCAAATAGACTCCAGGAGATGTCATGCTCAATCCGAATCTACAAGAACGCAGTTAGTGCTCGTAGGTTTCGGACCGTAAAGTCACAATAATCTAGGATCTTAAAGGTCGATGTAGATTAGGCCGTTATAATCATTCAGTAACAAACGAAATTACTGCAAAAAATATAGGAGCGAGTCGAGTCCGTCTGTTGCAGACACAGCGACATACTAATATATTGTATGCTTTGGGTAACAATTATAACCTTAAACCTAATTGCACATTTAATAAAACACGCATAATATATTACTTAAACTAAAACATGTATCGCTTTTACAGCTCTATTAAAATATATTACGAGATTTCAAACAACACGCGTAACCTAAAGATACTATCTAAGAGCCCAGTACTATTCCCTGTCGTCTCGTCTGGTTAGCCGCATTCCGACGATTAAACTGTATTTTCCAGTTTTATAAAATAAATATCTAGTGTGGCACTTGACAGTTTGTATACCTATTAACGTATCAGGTATAACGGATCCAGCACCACAGGAATACCTATCTTACAAATAAGTATAGTGAGCAACCATTCTGCGCTGGGAGTCCCTCTTGCTTCCGTCCGTGATAATGTAAATACATCCAAAATATACATCGTTTAATATTACACTCAAGGGGCAGCGCTGATTCGTCTAACAATATCTACAGAGAGAGACCTCTTGCTGTGACAGGAGTTGATATTTCGTGACGTTTGGTTTGTTGCGAGCCCTGATTGCTTGATGACATAGATCTCATCTCGGGTTCAAGTCAGGGCTCAGCAGTGAGGAGCGAGTTGCGACGTCACTCAGGAGTCGCGTCGCTTGGCTCACGAGTCGCGTCACTTGGCTCACGAGTCGCGTCACTTGGCTCACGAGTCGCGTCACTTGGCTCACGAGTCGCGTCACTTGGCTCACGAGTCGCGTCACTTGGCTCACGAGTCGCGTCACTTGGCTCATGAGGCGCGTCACTTGGCTCATGAGGCGCGTCACTTGGCTTTAAAGTCTCACTTGCGGCTGCGTGCCACAATAGCCTGTAGTGAGGCCACTTGGCTCAATAGACTTGCGTTCTTGGACTCGAGGCTGTCGACTCGTTTTCTGTAGTCACTGTTCTCTGATAACAAGATCTCGACTTTCCTCTCCAGCTGGTCCATGTATTCCTTCTTTTTGCGTCTGCTTTCTTGTGCTGAAATCTGTAATGAAAAATAGAAGATATTGTAATGTTTACGGTCTATTCTTTTTCATTTTCATAGCACAAACTATATGTAGGTATTACCTACACAGCTTCTGATACTCACTGTTTAAAACAATGGGTAGGTAGTCCCGCTGTGGATGCTTTTTATTTTTTTATTTTGAAGTAAATCTTCATGGTTCAGGAGCAGACTGATTATTGTTAGCATTAGCCTAACTTACTAAACTAAACATTACTTAAATTCCAAATCTTCAACTAAAATTTAGTTGTAGTTTAGTTTTATAACATCAGGCAAATTGACATAGTCACGGTTGGTAGATACTGGATGTAGCAAGCTGAAGACAGGTCGATAGAACGCTCTTTTATGCAACCGTTTTTTGCAGGTCGCCATCCCACCTATCTCGGTGGGGTAATACCTAAGGAGGGCATTGTAAAGGTTAATGTTTATAAATAGCTTCATTACAACAAATAATTCACCTTGTTCTTGATTTTCCTTCGGATCTTCTTGAGCGATTTCTCCTCGGCCTTGGTGAGCGGTAGACGCGTCGGCACCGGATATCCCTCTGCCAGTAGCGTGCGTTTCTCTTCCTCTGTCAGCATTAGTGTGCCTGTTGACCCTTTCTGTAATAGAAACATAATATATCCTTTCTGTAATAGAAACATAATTATAACGTGTTCATTATTTTTATATACTTACCTTTATTAACAGAAATCATAGAAAATTACATTAACAGAATAAAACAATTGCAAGTAATATATACACTTATATATTTCTTATAAATCTAAGCCGTCATGTTCTTAGTCTTTTTCATTCTACTGATTCTGATTCTGATTCTGAATGGGGGAACTGGGATCTGCACTGACATCTCGCATAGGAGTGTATTGTGCATTGTCTATTCCACTACTCATTTCATTCTACTATTCCACTATCTATCAGTGAAAACCTTCAATAAGCTTTCTGGTATTTATCAATTTATAACTCTGTTAATTTTAAGCCTTTTGTTTTCCCTCAAATAAATATGTGTATGA
Source organism: Eupithecia subumbrata (assembly GCA_949316285.1). NCBI lineage: Eukaryota > Metazoa > Arthropoda > Insecta > Lepidoptera > Geometridae > Eupithecia > Eupithecia subumbrata. Next base: position 31,883,960 of record OX438640.1, on the reverse strand, counting down.
ATAAAAAATAAGTATTAGAATCAGATATGATGATCCCACGTAGAGACAGTTGTTTGTGACATACTTTAAAAATCTACCTTAAGAACTAGACAGTACAAGCGTTGCCGGAGGTCTTGCAATTATTTTCTGGGCTGAAATTAGCTTACAGGTTATTCCAGGTCTAGATCTAGGTTAACAAGTTTCATCTAGGTAAGTAAGCTATCAAGCTTACTTAAGCTTTAATTTTGTTCATCAGAAGAAAATTAACCGTTAGTTAATCTAGGTAAGTAAGCTTGATGAACAAAATTAACCGTTTCATGGTTTTGGCGAGAAGAAGTGACAAATCTCCACCCCTCCAGACCTTCGTATTTACACTAGTGTGAAGAATACCATTTGTGTATTTGATGTTGTCAAGCAATGTTTTCTTCATTGCACATTGGCATTGGTACATCATCGTGTTCCATTCATATTTCATCGATACCTTTTGAAATGGAGACTTAGAGAGAGCGCGCCTTCGCTGACTTGTGAAGAGAGAGACCTATCTCTATCTTACCGGTTGAAATCTAATCAGCGGTGTCTTGATTGGATGCCTGGAATGGTGCGAGACGTAGAGGTGTTCGCAGCGTGTGGGGGCTGCAGGGGTTGCGGGGGGCGCTGCCTCGTGTGAGGGAGAGAGCGCGCCTTCGCTGTCTGATGACGAGAGAGACTTGTCTGTCTTACCGGTTGAGAGCTAATCAGCGGTGTGTTGATTGGCTGCCTGGAATGGTGGGAGACGTAGAGGTGTGTGCGGCGTGTGGGGGCTGCAGGGGTTGCGGGGGGCGCCGCCTCGTGTGAGGGAGAGAGCGCGCCTTCGCTGTCTGATGACGAGAGAGACGACGGCGGCGTTGGCGGCAGGTTGAAGCCTGGATACAGAGAGAACACATTAAGTTTAGATTAGTTAAGACTTGATAGCTATACTAACACGATAAATATTTTAGACGGTGTACGTAGAGACAGAAAAGTCAAGCGGTAGTCACTTACTCCGTCCTGCGATGTTAAGCTTTCTTATGCAACTTAAAGTAAGTGACAACTGTTCCTTTTCCAAGTTCTTGATAAAACAAATGAAATGATGTTAAGGGTACTAGATGATATCTATGATTCTATAATAGGTATAATAAAATTAATCTCTATTTCCCTTGGTCACGGCATCACGCGTGAACGGCTGGACCAATTTCGCTAATTCTTTTTTATAAAAGAAAAAAATAAGAAAGTTGGAAAAATAAATTTCCTCAGGGGCGAAGCCGCGGGGCGCAGTTAGTACTTAATACATGACATGCATACATACATATTTTCTTATTTTTCATAAAAAACACCCAGAACGAATATCAGTAAGGTCATACAAACATTTTGTCCCGAGGCAGGAATCGAACCCGCCACCTCCTGCGTCGCAGGCAGCTTTAGCCCCCCGCGCCATATCGGTCATCAAGATGATAAAAATACTACTGACCTGACCCGCTTGATGTGACCTTAATAGATAGTTTGTTGTTGTTGAGCGTGGTCGCGAGCCGTGGCGCCGCGCTGAGCAGTAGGCCCGCGGCGCCCACCTTCTGGAGCACCGCTTGTGGCATGTGGATTGTACCCGTCTGGAAACAACGAATTTATAGATAAATAATAATAATAATACATTTGTTACTATGGAGATAAATAATGATGCTCATTTTTACAGCATCAGAGGTATAATTTATTTCACACCTTCTTTCTGTGTGTGTTTGTGTTACAGCATCAGAGGTTTAATTTATTTCACACCTTCTTTCTGTGTGTGTTTCTGACTTTGAGTAAAATGTAGCTCTACGAGTACGTTACAATCTAAACATTTTACTATAAAAACTATCGTAGTTTGACGATCACTCATTTTGAAGATGTCCCTCGTTAAGGGATGAAACGTTGGTGTTCTTCCAACACAAATAAGGTTCGTAGTTAACCCGCTTACATCCGTAATGAATCTAAACATTATCATTATCTTAAGCAGCCTTCGGCTGTTGGGCCCACCGCGAGCCCTTTACTACTTTTAGATGATTTAGTTAGTGCGTTTTCATAGAATCTGAGTAAAGATGCTAACAAATTTGTATCAGGACACGCTATAAAATCTATCTAGGTCTAATCAAGACGGTTGTTAACACTTTCACGGCCCACGGCGCACACGTGCATCTGCAGATCCTTGAAACGGCGGGGCCTGCTGGTCACCCCGCCAAAGCTGGGCAGTGAATGGAAACACATCTATGTAGTGTATTGTATTAAGTATATCAGTTATCTAGTACCCATAACACAAGCTCTGCTTAGCTTGGGGCTAGATAATGCTGTGTGAATTGTCCAGCATTATTTATTTATTTATTATTATTATTTACATGGCTCTTGCCTAGCTGAATTGTACAACATAATTATCTCTCTAGTTTTACATTTAAGTCTTATTTCGTGTTATAATGAACCTATACTAATAATAGACAGAGGAAAGATTTGATTGTTTGTTTGTTTGTATTGAATAGGCTCCGAAACTACGGTATTTGAAAATTTCTTTTACCATTAGAAGCCTACATTATTCTTGATGAACATAGGCTACTTTTTACCGCGGGAAAATGCTTCATTCCTACGGGAAAACGGGTAATAGGACAACGGGTATTAAGAATGCAGCTAGTTAAGAATAAATAAATAAATAATGCTGGATGTGTCCAGCATAACATAATTTATTAGGATTCCCTCAGATGTCCTATACCTAATCTAGTATCATTTATTGGATCTACATGTGTGGTAGAGTTACAGAACGGGGTCTGAAGGGCATATCAAGTGCAACTCAATCACTGGAAATACAAGAGGAAAAACCCGCATAATTCTGCCATTCATCATGCCACAATAGCTAGCATGGCCGGATAATAGACAGATCGTGATACGCCGGGAACCGGTATAAAGTATTGTAGATCGAGATGATATCTTCAATTTCGAGGTAAAAACTAATGAAGGGGAATCGTGATGTATTCTGCAGCTCATCCAGCCTTCGTCTATTGCACATTTTAACGGATAAAATTAAACCTCTAATCAAAGACCTGAGTAAAATTCGGTAGATATGGTACGTTCTCCCAGCGCTAACTCAACAAATGGCGTGTGTTGTGTTGCATCTAAACGCAAAGACACGCTATTTCCAATCATTTGCAATATGGCCATACCTAATGATCAACAAAGATGGAAAGACGTACCTAGACCGAAGTGCGACCGAGACAACAATACGCAAGCGAAACACGAAAGCCGGCGACGCCGCCGCCGCCGCCGGTCCGACTGAGGTGGGTGGACAAAATTGCACCTAATTTGAGCCTTCCACTTTCGAGAAGCCCAATCTCCCCAATTTTACTTAGATCGATGCCTCTAAGTAAAATTTAAGTGTCTGTTTGTAGAGTCAAATGAACAGCTTTTTATTTAATGCATAATGAAAGTATACACGGCCCCCAACTGTAGTATTTGTTCGAATGTCTCTTTGTTTAGGCTAATCTCCGAAATGGCTAGACCTATTTTGACAAGATTTTTCACTGGTAAATAGCCGATGTTATAGGGTTATCTAAGGCACATACAAATATATTTAAAAAATTATATCAGTGCAAAAAAATAAAAACCTTCCATGAAATTGTGATTTCTACACTGAGAAGCAGAGGGTACTGTTAGTATCAATATTAATAAGCTTAAACAGGACCTTATTGCAGAGGTTCACAAGGTTCATGTTGATCGTATAGGTTAGCTTGAAGATCTTTGTAACATCGACATCAATAAATAATACCCAAGAGCTGGTGAGTATTTGGCGCAGCGCAATAGCATTGCCATACAGCGGGGCAATACAGCGCCAGCGCGTCTTGGGGACGCTTCTGACTGGTATTGATATGGATCAGTTGAACTACCTGATAGATTATTTGCAACAGTCTGCAGTTAGCTCAATTGTTTCAATTGTAAATACTAGTT